>CM071793.1:2500-2465000 GCA_036559045.1 Platycarya longipes
AAACCCTAAACCCTAAACCCTAAACCCTAAACCCTAAACCCTAAACCCTAAACCCTAAACCCTAAACCCTAAACCCTAACCCTAGACCCTAAAACCCTAAACCCTAAACCCTAAACCCTAAACCCTAAACCCTAAACCCTAAACCCTAAACCCTAAACCCTAAACCCTAAACCCTAGAAAACCCTAAACCCTAAACCCTAAAATCCAATTGCATTTCATGAATTGCGTTTTCCTAACCCAATTTTTATTTTCTAGTTCTTGCATGTTCGAACATACACATTATTCCCTCATAAATATAAATGGTTGGGATAAAAGTCCGAAGATTAGACATAATTCTGTTGTTGATGGCTGGATGTGACCTAATCAAAGTAACTTGCCCTAAGCACAAATATATATATTTGATAAGGCTATGGAAGAAGTTGAATCTATTAGCATGGAAACTAACCATGTTTATTAATATATAAATCCCATAAATATGGTGCAAAATTTGTTGTATAATTTAATTTACAAAGAAACATATGGTAACAATTCTAAGATACAATAAACTCTGTCAAATATGTATTGATCATATTATATTCCACAACACTTAAATAATTTGCTATATTTTGCAGTGTAAGGATGGGCCAATATGTCCACGTCATAAAAATGATGTATACAGTAGCATGAAGACTGAGCAACTGCTGGGCTGGATTTTTAGTTTTTTGAGACAAAAAATTGGTGCCATCTATGATATACAAGTCCCTAAATATTAAACAAATTATCTAATCTGGACAGCTGGCGGTTTTTTAAGGTTAAAACATCAATATATAATGAAAAAAGGACCAAAGAGGACATTTGGAACCTCATTCAAACAAGTCGTTTGTAGCTGGAAGCAGTCAACTAAACCTCAAAACGTGTTACTGCTCTTCTCATTCCAACAAGTTGAAGGTGATTCCAAGTTTCAGTTCAAGTGTAGAAAGCTGAGTTTTTTTCTTTCACTTCTTGAAAACCTTCTTCCTTCCATCAATAACACATGGCTATCTCTTCTCTCATTCCTATCTTTCTTTATGTGAAGAAAGCTGGATTTTTTTCCTTCTACTAAAGTTTCCTAAAAGGTAGGTTCTGTACATAAACTACACAAAAGGCTCTCTCATTCACCTCTCCCAGCAAACCAGTATAAATAAGACTTTTTTTTCCTATTATAATGGGGCCTTATCCTCCTCCTATTTTTGGGTGTTTTGTGTATAAAAAAAAAAATTGCGTTTGGTTGAATTTTTACTGTGTTTTACCCCTGCCACGTACACCCATTTAAACCCACTTGATATATTTTTTTTTAGCTAAGGTTGGGGGATTTTAGAAAAGTTTACTCAGTCTTGTTTCAGCCTGTCTGATGAATTTAACTTATTTATGTGAAGAAAGCTGGGATTTTTTCTTCTACTTAAGCTACATAAAAGGTAGCTGTTGTACATAAGCTACAAAAAAGGTTCTCTCATTCACCTCTCCCAGCAAACCAGTATAAATCAAACTGCTTATACTTTTTTTTACTACTACAATGGGGCCTTATCTTTCTCCTATTGTTGGGTGTTTTGTGTGTAAAAAAAAGGGCTTTTGGTCGAACTTATGATGTATTTTACCCATGCCACCTACACCCATTTCAACCCACAAGATTTATTTATTTCTTTTAGCTAAGGTTTGAGGATTTTAGAAAAGTTTACTCAGTTATGTTTCAATCTGTCTAATGAACTTAACTTGTTTAAGTTGCTGAATATTTAATATGTCAATGTATGTATATAACATGCACCTACCCTGCTATTTGGTACATATAAAAAGAAAATGTAAAAAATTGCTAGGGGTTAGTGAAATGAACATACATATTTGGTACAAGCTAGAAAATCAAAGAGGTTGTTCCAAACTTTATTGACGTACACATTTTTAAAACTCAAATATTTTCTGAGTTGATAAGATTGAATTTCATTAAATAATGGTTCAAATCAAGAAATGTCAATTCCACCCTAAGTATTAAGTATTCATTCCTTGTTAATTAGTTGGCAATTGGTCAATCAAGAATAAAACAAATATGATGGTATGGCATGTTGAATATGAATCATCAAAGTTTAATTGTTGGAACTTAACTTCAACAATTGGTAATACATATAATTTGCTGACTTCTTCAGTTACTATTAAATGAGATTATTTGTGACTTAGTTAAAGTCCTTTGAAATATATTTCTTTTTGTAATTGCCAATTCAGTCCACACCAACTACACATTATACATAGTTGGCAATTGGTCAACTAAGGAAAAAAAAATTCTGATGCTAGCTAAAAATGCAACATTTTTTTCACTAACTTCATTCTAAATTCTAGCATACATTGAGGTTACCAACATATCTCAAGTGATTAGTGCATCTTGGTGCCAAAACTTGCATCAATAAGTGGGGAATAGTTAATTTTAGACTAGGATATATCATAACTGTAGTATCAATGTTTAGTCCACATTGACATTATAACTCTTGAGCAGAGGTGTTTTAAGTTGCAACTTTCATTTAAAGAAAAAAATTGAACATGCATTTGATACTTGTTTTCCCCTATCCTTTTGCCGACAGGTCTATTTTAGATAATTAGGGTTGAAGCAAGCAGGAGTCAAAGTTGTGTTGCAGAATACTAGTGGTAGCGTACTAACGGCGGCAAGCAAGAGGGGTGAGGAAGTTGATGAGGCAGCAACTATTGAGGCAATTGCGGTTCTAAGAGGTCTCCAATTATGTTTGCCACTTGGTATTCCGAAGTTAATTGTGCATAACAGATTGTCAGAATGTAGTTACCGAGTTGCAATCAAGGGATGAATCTCTAACAAATGCTCGCCATGTGATCAATGAGGCTACAAGAATGATGAGGTATTTTCAAGAGATTAAAGTCCTACATGTGAACATGATTGGAAATAATGTGACGCATTCTTTAGCTCATAATGCATGAAATATTGTTGATGTTAGTGTTTGGTGGAAGAATGTTCCCTTGTTTGTTCAAAATGTTTCTTGGTTTAATAACAATTGATGTGTTGACGTTCTTATTGAATGGAATTTTGGTTATATAAAAAGGTAATTAGGGCAGCTACAAGCGGTGGAATGGCTTGAGAAATTGCATAAAGTTTGTATAACATATCTTGAGATGAATGTAGAAACTACATAAGGTTTTGTATAACATCATTAAGTCCTTTTCTAATAACAAATTAGTAGCATTCTACAATTCATTTATAGTTGTCAATTTGTTCTCTAAAGTTTAAATGTTTGCTTCTTTCAAATTTCTTGACATTCAAAATATCAGTTACAAAAACCTCTAAATATGTATATGTATATATATATATATATATGCAATTGTTATTGGGTGCAAAAGCAAAATAATTACTTGGATTCTGAATAACTAAGAGAACAATATCGTTTTGTTTCAATTATTATATAAAAGCGGAGTCATGCAATTTCGACGTGGCATTCTTTGTGTTCAAGTCGGTTATTATTGGTGATAACAGGTAAAAAAAATAAAATCTCAAAGTGATGCGTTGGTAATCCATTTAAAAGTAGTGTTTCACCGACATAAATTGTTTTATTGTTTAGGTTTCATTTCACTTCTTACATATAAAGTTATAAATGATTATCTTGGTGCAAAACTCAACCAAAGGGCACTCATCTCAATGCATACACTACTGGGTATGCATTGATAAGATAACCTAGCATTAGGAAATTTCCACTCGTCCGATATCAGAATATCAATCTTCGTTTTCAGCAGACCCAAGCCACTTAAGTACAAGAAATTCAAAGCGTGTCAAGCCTATAAATATGCTAAGAGAAAAGTCTTTTGACCATAACCCTACAAATAGAAACTATGGCTGTTGAAGTGGAAGATCGGATCATAGTTTCTTCTTTCCAAATTCTGCGATCTACACTCTTTAGCTACACTTGAGAGAAGAGTTTGGGGACCGCACACAACGACACCCACATCAACAGAGCCCCAACGAGCTGATACTGATTTAAAAATTTCTGTAAGCAAAATAAATATGGAGTCAAGAAAACAGTTGGTACCTCGTAAATCAGATGAAAGCTCATGTGGGTTTTGACATCAGATTTACAAATTTCAAATATTCAGAAAGCAGCAATCTAGTACCAAACATACTTGCTATTTGTTGAAGCGGAATTTCCATTTCAACAAATATTAATAACACTGTAGAAAGAAAAGCATTGTCACGCAAGCTGTGACAGTTTGCAATTTTGATATTGCAAACCACCGAGGTAAAATCAGCTTCTCAACACTATAAGCATTAGGGGTGTTCATCCGGGTTCCGGATTCCCAAATCCGGAACCCGGATTTAAAATTTCCTTAACCATTTTAAAAAAAAAAATTCAAAAATGTTAAGAAATAAATAAAATTTTAAACTGGGCCGAGTTGTAACAGGCCTAATAAGCATGAAACCATATATGCCCAGGTCCAAGAGGAAGTGTTAAGCGCATGACCTTGTGATGTAAGGTGACAATGTGAACATGGTATCGACAAAAAGTCAAATACTAAAAGACCTTGGTTGATTAATCAAGTTGCCCTATTCTATATTTTTCTTCCTACCTGATTTACTTCTCAAGCTCATTAGCTGTTACAGAAATAAATAATTGTATAATTTCTATTATTTGTAGTTTATATAATAGAATCCGACATCTATTCTGAAGATAATATTTAATGTTACTAACATTTTATTCAGTAGCTTGGCTTTCAAGTATCAAAGAAATATGTGTCTGTTAGAAAAAATAAGCCTCGCTCCCTATAGGGCCACCCTACGTGATATTTGACGTGCAACCTATATATTATTAAAGTAATAATAACTACCTTCTGCCATAAAAATTGGAAACATACCTTTGAAGTCTGGTCTGCAACCATACCGAACTGAATATGAACTAGCAAGAGTTTCCTGGTATAAGTTGTTTTCTGTGAATACTTCGTTAGGCCGCATCATGTCAGTCTTTACCCCATTTTCCTGACTTTCCTCCCTGGCTAAGGTCCTTTTTTCCCAAAGATGCCATAAACCAACCACAAAGCCCCCATAGATGAAAACACTGACAACCATGCATGCTACAAAAAGAAGGCCTTTGTACCACCAATATGATATACTAAAAGGATTTATGTAACAGATGTCTAACAAACTCAAAGAGATAACGAAGCCAATTGTAGATATAATAACATAGCATCCAACCCATATCTTATTTCCAGTGCCAATCAAGGCTGAAATGCCCCCTCCCATAGAGAAAACAGAAGAGCTTGTAGCCTTGTGGATATTACCCTCCTCCTGCATCAGCAAGAATCAAATCTAGACTGAAGAGATGATCTTGATTGTGAGAAGTGACAGCATAGATAAGATAAGAAGCAGGAGACTTTTAACTTACCAATGAAGGCTCTGATTCTCTAGTGACATACATTTGAACTTCGATATTCAATTTATCAGAGAAAAATGAACAGATTGACTCCACACCAGTAGAGGAAAAAAGAGAGAGCTCATTCGACCTCTTCACGGCCCAAACAAGTAAAACATTTCTTGGTACACAAGTTTTTTTATCCTTTGTACGATGGAGAATATCACTCAATATAGCCAAAAATGGAGAGATCCCACTACCTCCTGCAACCAGTACAAGCTTTTCATACCTAAGAGGACAAAAGTTGTTAAGCTGTTAAAAGATGCACAGTCCATCTTTCAATAGAAGTAACGGATAATTTAGTAAAATCTACCAATAGAAATGGATAGAATACTGGGCAATAACATTCAAGCTTACTATTCAGAAACTGCAGCAAACTTTCCCAAACTATAACTGTGCTGCCAGTTTGAGTTTTCCATTAAAATTATGGTTGGAATGAAAAAAATACCAGGACACCCCACCCCCCGGCGCCCGGAACCCACCAAGAGAAAGGAGCCATTTACTAAGGTATCCCTTATGGTTGCACACACATATGCATATGTTGAATAGAGTACTCACATCAAGTGATATGGTGATTCATGCCCATAAGGCCCCTCTACAGAAGCCATAATCTGACCGTGAGGTAGTGAAGGTAGCTCTATTTGAGAATCCTCAGTGATATTTGAGACTTTCCGACTTAGCAGTGATGTCCAGTCACCAAAAGCCTTTATGAGCACAGCAAGATGATACTTACCATCCAATGGACTTGATGAAACACTGAAAGGATGCCATTGCAGCCAAGATATTTCCCGCACTCGTAGGAAGATGAAACTGAGAGCATTGTACTGCAGGTCTACATAATCAAAGAGGAGGTTTTAAGATTTTTGGTAAAAAACAGACCACAATAAAACAACAAATTGTTGAACTAATCTTACTTCCAGGTTTGGAAAGCACCAATTTCACTGTTCCACACGGAAGGCTTTTCATCGAAACTATGTTGACAGTCTTACGTGATTGGCAGAACCTTAGAAAGCGATCAAGCATGAACAGAAATATTCCCCCAAAAACTTTGCTAAAATTCGTATCACCAATATGCAAAGCCAGGAAAATGACAAAAAGTACGTAGAGTTGATGTGTATAGTAGAAAAGCTCAAAATATCGCTTCCTCACAGGAGGAAGTGTTGTCACCCAAATCAATAGACCAAATACATAGCAGATAACCCCGGCAAGGTTCGCTCCACCATCACTTTTCCACTCAATTACCTGCATGAACCAAAAAAGTTAAGAAAATAAATTGTTAAGTTTCTTTGTCTTCATGTTTCTTCCGTTTTCTCAAGGAAGAATAACAAGACAAGTCAGACAGAGACAACAAGAAAAACGAGAATTTCATTAGGACCAAAAAAAAAGGGTTAAAATTCAATCATGTAGAGTATGAGTCACGAACACAAACAGTTTATTTGACCAGGCCCAATATTCGTTAAAATGTATCATACAGCCTCATGTTTGAAATATTCCGTATGCCAAAATTAACGGGGTTATATCAAATCCCAAATTGATAATTAAGTGAAGGTGTGTAGTGTCAGACTTCCTTATAACATTTCCTTTTAGAGCAATGCTACTCATCATCCTATCATCATCCTATGATGTGAATTAGATGATTCGAAATTATTTATTATGTTTTACTTATTAGCCTATCATCTAATGTCACATCATATGATGATGAGAACGAGGATGATGAATAAATTTATTTTTCCTTTTAACTAATAATTCATTAAAATGTCAGCTCAAAATTAATCACTAATTGAGTGCCACATGTCACTGTAAGAAACAACAGATGTTGAAGTATATGGCTCATATCTGATGAGTATATAGCAACAAGATAACAGATGGCGGAGCAAATAGGCGAGCGACGGCGGTGGCGGTGTGGTATGGGGGTATTTTTGTAAATTTTTTAAATTTGTCTGTACAACTAGAGTTAATATAAATACATATGATGTAACTCTACTTTAGATAATAGTGAAATTATCGCCGTGCGTTCTTGTGAACATAGGCATACGCCGAACCACATAAATCTCTAAGTTATTTCTCTATTGCTTTCTCTTTCGATTCTTCTGTATATTCATAATAATTGTCGCACAATCACGACAATAGATATAGAAAACAAAACATTTTAAAAATAATAATAATTAAAAAGAAAAAAGAGGTAGGCAGAAACTAGCTGAAGACACAATCATCAACCTAGGTCGTGCAACCCAGGCCAAAGCCTTGGACGACCACCCAAGCCGAGCATGGCGCCAGCCCTAGCAGTATGTCTTTTTCTTCATTCTTTTGTTGTTTACTTAGTTTTTTTTATTTTTTTATGTTTTAGATGACATGCATTCTGTCATTTCTGCTAAGTGCCATTTTAACCGATTCTTAAAGGAAAACTAATGAAAAAGACTGATTAGATCAAAGTCAAAAGCTTTGGGAAGAAGAAAATCAGTTATAATTTAGGAACTAGTATGTTTAAACACAATAATTACTTTAGTATCTTACCCAAAATTAAGAATCCACAATGCATGGTAAAATACTATCCTATCCAACTTCTCAAACAACTTGAAGTTTCAAGCGACATGGGTACCACATAATTATCCGAAATATCCATAACAAGAACTTAAGGAATAAAGTAGTGTAAAAATAAAAATAAAAAGAGCACGTGTTTGCATTTTCATAGAGATAATGTCATAGGTGCTAGAAAAAGGTATAACAATTATTTTTGGTCATCCCTATAACAATTATGTGCTGCTTAGTTTTTTAACGGAAGCATCATAAAGTTGTCTCTATTAGAATAGAAGGCTTTGATGTGCCTTAGTCATGTATAGGCTGTGCATTTTCACAAACACATTCTGTGCATTCCTTGTAAAACTGCAGACAATAAGTTTGTTATTGTCTACTGTTACCATAACAACTTTTATTCTTTTTTGATTCCTTTTACAATGTATATATATACACATACAGACAACACTATATTAATACAAGGAGAATATTATTCATTCGGCAGTGCTCTGTTAGTCTCGACAATGTTTAATTAGTAAGAGGGCTATAAAATTAATTTGAGAAATATGTTAAAGCATAGAAACAGTGATAAATTTTTAACACAGTTTCTATCTGCAGAGGCAATAAATAATTCAGTATGAGCACTCACTTCAGATGGTAGGATGCCCCGTATCGCCCATAAAATCATGTAGCAAAGTCCATGAAGGGTAAGGAGGAACATTGTGAGATTTCCCAACCAAACATGATATCTGGTGGCATGCTCGAAAGGTATATCCACAAGGCGGAGGAGAATCGAACCCCTCGCGATTGGAAGAAAGAGAAAAGCCAAGCAAGATAATGCAATCAAACCAAAACAATATGCTGACATTTGCAACATAAACAACCTGAAAAATAGGGGAAATCAGATTTATTTGGAACACGCCTGATATTGCCTAGTTAAAGCATGTCACTTCTAATACATACTAATACCCAACCAAAACCAAAAAATAATATCGTACCTCCTTTCTTCGAGGGTCAAGTCACCATAGCTTGGTAAAATTTCAAAGTTCACTACCGTATAGGCATAAACAGCCCAGAGAACAAACATAACAAAGAGGACTATGCCAATCAATTCGGCAGCGGACACGACCCCAAATGGGCCATCCACCAGAACGGGAAAAGTCCACAGCCGGAATCTTGGAGGCCTTTTCCTGTAATAGATGATTTTTTTTTTTTTATAGTATTAGAATTTAAAGACATATTGGGTAGATGCCTCTGTTTTTGGTTATCCCAGTTCCAAAATTCTGGTCTGTAAGTAACACAAATACAATAAGAACCTGTAAAAGTGCAAAAGAATCACTTACTCTTGTAGTTGTTCTTTCCGTTGCTCTTCCCCAGAAACGAGAAGATATGGAACAGCAAGAAAGGCGATAATGATAATGGGGCCACTGTATAACAGCAAGACGCTCCCTGAAATATACACCGTGGCAAACCCTTTAGACCAACTAAGCATGAATGTGATGGTGAGTTCGAACTCAAAAGAGCAATCATAACTTTTTATAATTTGTTTAGGTAGTTATTTTATAAATTCATCCAACTATAAAAAAGAAAATGTGTTCAATGTGTAAGGGCAAACATGTCCCTCTCTTATTTTTCCCCCCTTCTCCTTTTAATTCCACCGAGTTTCACATCCATTTTAGTTTAACTCTGTGTTTTGATAAGTATCTGAAGTTCTTTTTTATGTTCCCTTCTCTCAAGTTGAAATCGTTAACGAAAAGCATAAAGGAATTTTCTAACTCAATAATGGAGATTTTTGGTTCTTGTGCTTTAGAAGGACATGGATGGGCTGAAAATCGAGGCATCTTTCGAATGGTAGCATTTTCGAAATCCTTCTGAAAATAGAAGGAAAGTTAAGAATGGGGAAACTCTTTCGGTCTTTCGGATGGAGAAGCTAAGTATGTCTTTTGGGCTTGAAGGACAAAGCTTGAAGATGGGGGACGTAGAGTAGGGGTGTAAGAAAAAATTTGTGAACTGATAAATCGGATCAGATTGAATTGAATTGGTGAAATCATCAATTTTTATAATGATAAAATTGGTAAGTATCAGTTTAATTTCGGTTCTAAATTTTTTAAAATCGGATCGGACCGAACTAGATCGGTACAATATAATATATATTTTTTAATTTAATTTTTTTAATATGATACACAATATAAAATATTTTTTTTAATTATATATAATATGTTATACATTAGTATATAATATAAATTAGTTATAATTTATATTTTATGGCCTAATATTAATAGTATAATACTATATTACTATTAATAATATAATTTAAGTCTATATATAAATTATTATACTAAATAATTACACATTAAATAATGATATAATAATACTAATACAATTTTTTTTAAGCTAATACTAATAATATTAATTATAAATATCAATGATATAATTATAAAAAATTAAACTTATTATAACAAATACTAATATATAATTATTTTAATCATTATAAATAATACTAATATATATATAAATAGTCTAATAAACTAATATAGACTTATTTAAAACTGGAAAACCAGACCGAATCGGATCGGAACCAGTAAAACCGGTGCTATCGATTTTGAAAGATAACCGGTGCGTAATCGATTTTAAAAAATAAAAAATCAGTGATACCGGTTCGGTTCTAGATTTTATTCAAAACCGGACCGAACCGGACCCGTTACACCCCTAACGTGGAGAGGACAAAAATCACAGGCAGACACAGAAATTACGAAGGCTAGAGTAATGATATATGTATAATATTTTTTATAATTTTTTATATAATTATATTTTAAAATGAGAGTATTTATATAAATTGATATTATTTTTATAAGTTATTTTATAAAAATAACCTTGTTTAAAATATAATTGTATAAAAAGTTATAAAAAATATTGGATGTTTATCATTTTTCTATATTATATAAGCGGAAAAGACAACTTATTGTCACTATCTAGTCATTGCACGTATTTTGTTTTTTACATTTTAATTGTATTTTGTAATTTTATAAAAAAATATAAAATTATGAAACTATTTAAACATAAATCTTGCATCTTATATATTCATATAAGAATATAATTTTACTCTTTTATCCTCTTTTATTCTATACTTAAAAAATTTTGATATGTCAAATCTGGAATTTCTGTATAGCATAACTCTAAAATTATAAAAAAGAAATAATAGAATGCGTAAATATTGTCTAATTATTTTAATAAAAATAAATAAATATAAAATTTACATGAACTAAATTTATTCCTTTTAAAATAATTACATAATGCTTAGATACCATACGACTGTATTTGTCATAATATATTATGAAAACACTAAAAAAGCACCTGTCTCCCCGAACAGAGTTCCACTAGTCGCACTGACCCAGACATCGTAGAGGCCGGTCCCGAAGTCTGTGGGAACGAGAAAAAAGAGGGCAATCCATACAACGAACACGACCCACATGGTGAACTTGAGAACCCATTTGGTCAATGATAAGAAGATGCGCCTTTCCTTGATCTTGTACTCGTTATCATGACCTCCGTTGGAAAGAAGAGGTTGTTGATCAGAGTATAACTCATCCACGGCCATGGTGACCGGCAATATACAGCAATAAGAACCCGAGCTCTTCTGCGATTGGGAGCGAGAATATATAAATATATATATCTTTGTTCCTGGACATGTCCAATTCCCTCATTTTCATATTGGGACTCACTTCAGCTCGCAGCTGTACTTCAAACTCCACACCTAATTCCTCCTTGTGTCTACATTCAAGGGATATAGAGGTTGTATGATGGCCATCCAACCTTCTTTGTACACTCGTTTAACCGTGTCTGTGACTCGTGTGTACAGTTGCTCCGCACCGGCTGGTGTTGTTTACAACTTTACACGCGACCAAGTTCGCTGAGTACGAGGAACAAACAGGTGGGGCGTCTGGCGTATAGGTACCGGAGAAAATTAGTTGGTCAATAAAAAAGGTGGGGGCCGTGGGGCATCTAACTTTCTTTAGTCTGTCTGTTAATTCCAGACCAAGGAATGTTGGGAGAAACTAATATTTAAAATTGCCAAAAAACATATGTGAAAAAAAAGTTAAAAAAATATGTAAAATATATCAGGGGGAGCCCCCGGTGGCTGTAGGGCCACTATTAGATTTTGGTCCGTGTGTCTTGTTCACTTGCAGAAACGGGATCAGGATCATCTTCGATGCTCCAGACATGGGCATTGATTTTTTTTTTTTTTTTTTCGTTGTTGGCAAAGAGACAATAGTCACATGTTCAAGAGTAATCACAATCCAAATTTATTGGTAAAACTCTCACTTGTAGTAAAGAAATACCTTGATAACAATTTTATAGTTGGAGACTACAAATAAGCAAATACCAAAACCCAAGCATGAGGCATAGGCATTGATTGGGGGTTCAATGGCTTAAATTATCACTGTCTCCTTATCCATGTTAATATCATAAATTATGTTACATAAGATTAAATACAAATTCAGTTTTGTTAAAGCATTGACATTGGTTTATCTATATTTATATGCAAAATCAAATATTTTGGAGATTAATTTTATCATGAGAAAAATTCCCATATTGGATTGTGCATTTTAAGCTAAAATATTATAATTTATTATTATTTTTTTTTTCCTATTTTTCAATTAGCACCCACTACAAATTTCATCCTTTAACGTGTGCTCAAAAACACCAATTTCATATATCGAAATATTACCAATTTCATATATCAAAATCACCAATTTTATACATACACCAATTTTTCAACAAATATTAACTTGTGCTCAAAAACACATTGTATCATCAACTTGATACAAATTTCATGTATCAAAAAACTTAATACAAGTTCCACAAAGTTGATTTTAATACAAATTTATACACTTAATACAATTCCTCCAAGTTGTCTAGAATACAAGTTTCCAGCACCAAAATCAAAGTCATTCCACTACATACATGTTTACTATAACTGATAGAAGTCAGATCCATAAATTTCTAAAGAGAAAATAGTAACCAGGAATGAAAATGGAACCACCAATCAGCATGAATTTTACCAGCAACTCCACCACCAGTAAGCAACAATTCCACCAGCAACTCACCCAATCAAAACCACCAGCAAACCAACAGTACAAAAAACAATACCCATAACATGTCACCACACAATCAAAACTAAGCATACAACTATGTACGAGATATGGCCTTATTCATTTGTTCCTCAATTATTTCTATTTAAAGATTATGGAAATACTCTTGCTGCACATAATTTATGGACAGAATATCCAAGTTCATGATTTTTATATCAGTTTTCCTCTTCTTAAAAGCTATTCATTCAGATCTATCTTTCACAACCTTAATGTCCATCTTAAGTTTTCTCTTCTTAAGAAGTGGTAACTCAAATCTATCATTGTCAAACTTCATTATTCTTTCTTTTCTCTTCATCATACAAGTCTTTCTATCATCTTTCATGTGTCTTAAGGTCTTATTAATACAAAGTTAATTTAATTATTTCTAGCCATACTTAAAATTTAATTATCCTTATTAATCTAAATGTAGTTTCATAAGTCAAATACTTCAATCAAATATCACTTAAAACACTGCATTTTTTAGTAATGTTTTAATTTTGGAGTACATGCAAACACAAAGGAAACATAGCCTTCATAGTTTCGCATGAATTTTGTTTTCCAAAAGGTCAAGATACTCAAAACCAATATAGAGCACAGACACACACACACTTATACATGTCCTAACAATAGCATGATACCAATGACATAAGGTGCAAAATCCACAGCATTAGAGTATAAGACCACAAGAGCAACATAAGATCACATGTCGGAAAAGCATGGTACAAATACATAAGATCCGCATAATCTAAAACCAAGAACAGAAAATTGAAACCTAATCAAGATTAAGCAAAACTAGAGGACAAAGCAATAAAATACTCTAGTATGCTCTTTGATTGAAACATAATATTATAATTATTTTGTACTTTAAGTCGAGTCAATCTTATTTTTCTCACTAGTAATTGAGTGAATTGAGCCGTGATAAATCAACTCTAATTCAATTACCTTAGTCAATTATCTACATTACTCATGAGATTCATATAAGAAGAGAAATATTTTGTCATGACTGGGGTAAACATGAGCAAGTTTTTGGCTTTCAATTCCTAAATTTTGGAAAAATGACGATTATAAAAATCTGAAAATTTGTGCATAATTTTATGAAGATGCTCTGACGTTGTTTTTTTTAATATGTAAGAATGATCTGAATATGTTTTGTACTCTGTTTATTATGATATGGCATCTAAAAACCTTTAGATACCAAAAAGGTGCCAAAATTAATTAATGAGAGTACATGGACATTCAAGATTTGATCATCATAGAACATATATTTTCAGGGGATTCATTTGCTTGTTGAAATGTCTAGAGATCATGCATAAAACTTTCTTGTTGATGCGAGAAAAATCGCTCAATAAGTTGGAGGAAGAAAGTCATTTTTCGACCCACTATGACGACTTGAGCCTTGATCGAGGTTGTTTGGAGCCCCAACAGTGTTCCAGTGCAACTGCAACTGTACAGTGACGATACATACGTTCATGGCAGTGAATATAAAATAATTGCACAGAAAATAAAGAGAGATGAACACACAGATTTACATGATTCAACGTATTACCTACGTCCATGAACGTTTGGGGAGGAGAATTCACTATTATAGCAGGTGGTCTTTTTGCTGAAGAGGCTTCCCTTGGAGCTCTCTCAAGGTTGAAGAAGAAAAAGATGATGCTGAAGCAGTCCCCCGATCCCCTGCCTTTATCCCCCCTTCATTGTGCATGCCAACTTGCCATGAGTTGAATACTCTTTCTTGCGTGTCTGAGTGACTTTCTCTTTTTCCCTTTCCTTCTTACTTCTTGACACTTGCCTGCTCCATGTCCCTTTTTGTCTCCTGCTAACTTCCTCTCTTGTCCTTTAATGATGCACGGCCTAGTCAACAAGGCCCAACTATGGGCTAAATATTTTATCCTTGCACAGAAATCCACTATTCTTAAAAGCAACTTATTCTAGAAAAAGTCATTGAGAATCTTTAAGATAAAATATGCAACAAAAGTAGTCAACAAGAAAATAAAATAATTTGCTTGTATTAAGTAATAAATGCCTCCAAGGGTGAATTTTGGCCAGGGACTACATCCAACCGCATATGACGTGAGCACGGAGCTCAGATGTGGCGGAAGATTGACTTGACTGCATATGGTGGGGGCGCGGAGCTTGGATGTGGCGGGAGGCTGGCTCGGTCGCATATGGCTGGAGCGTGGAACTTGGATGTGGTAGGAGAGTGGCTCGATCGTATATGTTGGAAGCATGAAACTCGGATGTTTGCCGTTATTTGAAAAATGTATGTTTGTTAGATGCCTTTGTTTTCAATTTGCTGTTAGTGTTGGGATTTGTGTGAAGTAACCCATATAAAGTGGTCAGAGGACTCGTCGATACCTTGGGTCCACTTTAGGAGATTGTCGAGTCTGTCAACTCATTCCCGACTCACTATGACAACTTGGGCCTCGATCAGTACGTATGTCCATGGCAGTGAATAAAAAAAAAGTGCAGAGAAAATAAAGAGAGATGGACATAAAGATTTACGTAATTTAGTGTATTGCCTACATACACGTGCATTTGAGGTGGAGAATCTACTGTACCATATTTGTTTACAACCTCTCGTGGCCTCTCATATCTCTCTATACTAGAATAACAGGTGGTTTGCTTGTTGAAGAGGCTCCCCCTAGAGCTCTCTGAAGGTTATTGAAGAAGTCCCTTGACACCTTGCTTTTATCCTCCTTCCCTACACATTCCAACTTGCCATGAGGTGACTAGTCTCCCTTGCATGTCTGAATGTCTTTCTCTTTTTCCTTTTTCCTTCTGACTTCTGACTCCTGACACTTACATGTTCTATGTCCCTTCGTATCTCCTGCATGCTTCCTCTCTTGTCCCTAGTAATGCATGGCCTGGTGGGCTGGGCTCAATTATGGACTAAATATTTCATCCTTCCACATTTCTAATGGCGGCAAATCCTTGAAACTTTAAGCTTATTTTTGTTCTCAAACAGGACCTAATAGGATGGAGAAACAAATTTAAAGATATTGATATTTTATTTTAGAAGATCTTCTCGTGAGATTAATCTATAATTGAAATAGATATTAAAAGATGGTTCGGCTTGCGAAATTATTTATTGTATTTATAAAAGTTATAATTTTTTTTGGATCCAATATGATAATAAAAAAGGCAAATAAAATAAATTATTTTATTATCTATCTATAAAAAAAAGGAAAGTATCTTATTTCCTTATAAAAAGAAATGACATTATCTTCTGCTTTATGACAAAATGCCGTTTTCGTCTCACATTTTCCTCTATTAGATGAATAGTGATTTTGGTATGACATCTTTTCCTTTTTGCCTCTGCTTTAATGTTTGGCTTCCCATTTCATCCTTCCGTTTTTGGTTTCGTCTAGCATTTGGCCCCTGCATGTATGACCGAATACTGGATAGAAACACAATCTAAAATATACCCAATTGATGACTCAAATGATTCTTTCCCTTTTTATAAACTAACTAAATAAATCATAAGCATTTATACTAAAGGAAATGAAATTTGATATGTTCAGATTTAAAGAAAATAACAAAAAGATTTCAAACCATTAGACAAATTTACAGTCGAATTTGTACAACAACAAACAAAATCTGTTCAATTTTTTAAGGATTGAAAGAGTGTTTTATACCCATATGACAAATTTATAAGATTGAAAGAGTGTTTAATCTGTTCAAATCCGTTGAAATTTGTAACCATTCACAAAGAAGATTTCAAACAAAGAAAAAGACAGGGAAGAAACAAGCACAGACCCAAAGAATATCCCTTCAAGTTTGTATAGATTCACTAAATAAATTAAACCCATTTACACTGTTGCCCAGATGACTAACACAAGAGGGGGGGTGAATTGAGTTGTATTTAAAAAAAATAACAATTATAAATCAAATATATAATATAAAATATAAACAAAATATGAAATAACAATAAATATAAATAGTAAGAGTAAGAGAGAAGCAAACTCAGTATGTTAACGAGGTTCGGCCCCACTGCCTACGTCCTCGCCTCAAGCTACCTCTTGAGGATTCCCAAATCCACTATTCAATCTCCTTTAGGTGGAGATAGAAACCTATTACACCTTTGAGCAGCACCGCTCTAAAGAATCCGTGTAGAACACCCTCTACACTTCCAATCACCTTATACTTGGTGAT
Source organism: Platycarya longipes (assembly GCA_036559045.1). NCBI lineage: Eukaryota > Viridiplantae > Streptophyta > Magnoliopsida > Fagales > Juglandaceae > Platycarya > Platycarya longipes. The sequence goes on from CM071793.1 coordinate 19,725, forward strand.
TTAACTATTCCCCGTGTAGAACACCTTCTACACTTCCAATCACCTCACACTTGGTGATTTAATTATTTCCCGTGTAGAACACCTTCTACACACACAAGGGTTATACACACCCTTTTACAAATACAAGAGTTGATAGTAGGTAGACTATCAAAGTACACTCCTCAATGAGTGAGATAGAAACAATACAGCGCAACCTATATCTCTCTCAACAAGAACAAGAATTAAGGCTCAAAACTTTAGAAAAGAGAGAATGGGAGTTTTGAAGAAATGATGCAAAACTTAGCAATAGATGTGTAAGCTCTTGTTGTAAATTTTACAAAACTCAAGTGAGCTATTTATAGGCAAATGAGTTTTCAATTTCAAATTTGAAAAGATTCCCATGTCAAAAACATCATCATTCACTTTTCAAAAATTTCAAATCTAATATTTTTACTTTTTACATGTGACAAAAGGAGCACACTTTACTTTTCAAAAATTTCAAACATAATCTTTTACTTTTTGCATATGACAAAAGGAGCACACTTTACTTTTCAAAATTTTCAAATAAAGACATCTACCTTTTGCATAAGTCAAGAAAATCATCCACCACTTTTGAAAATATTCAAATAAAACATGCACATGTGAAATATGACAATCAATCATCTTAATATTTTCAAAGTTCAAACCTTTAATCATGTCATGCACATGTGAAAGATGACAATCAATCATCTTTCAAAATTTTCAAATTTAATTTTCAAAATATTCATGCATATGTGGAAAATGTATTTTAATGCTTTATAATAAAATATTAATTTTGAGCCTTAATCCTAATTTCAAATTTTTTAAGAGATTTACAAAATTACTCTATGATTTTAATATGAACTTGTTCCCTTCTTGCTCATGCTTTCTTCCTTGATGTGCTTGATTATATTGTGTGGACAACTTGAGCTTGAGACTCCTTTATTCTCTGGATTCATTTGTTATCATCAAAATCCATTTGTAGATTTACATGAAACTTGAAACCTTGAGTTCAACAATCTCCCCCTTTTTGATGATGACAAATACTTGATAGAACCTGAAGCCTGTATTAATACTTAAGCTCCCCCTGAGAATGTGCGTTAGTTTTTCAAGCAAAAATATAAATATAATTCCAAGCATATATAACAAGTTTAGCAATTTAAACAATATTAAAGTTCTAGTCTAAAACTTCTCCCCCTTTTGGCATCATTAAAAAGGAATCATAATTAACTCAATAAGATATATTCCTACAATAACCAATAGGCAAATAAAACGCTGCGTTAGTAGAGACTGTAGAAATTAGAACCACCCGTGTCCGACAAAACTTGCAAACGTTGAAGCCGAATTTTATCATCTCGGTGCGGAAGAAGATTTAAATCCGCTTGATGTTATTGACGAATTAGATGTTTCAGAGATTTGAAGATGAATAATTAAAATTATTCGTGTCCGACAAAGACAGCAAAAGCTGCAGGCCTAACTTTGGCAATGCGGTGCGGAGCCATGCATGTCCGACAAAACCTGCAAATGTTGGAAGTCTAACTCTAGCAATTCGGTGCGGAGCCACGCGTATCTGACAAAACCTGTAAAGGTTGGAGGCCTAGCTCTAGTAGTCGGTGCGAAAGCAGATCAATCGCCTGATGTTGTTGACAAACGGGTTTGAAGGCTCTGAGTTTCTATATTAAAAAAAAATCATTTTCACCAATCGGATACCAAAAAAAAACATTACTTCTTGACCTAAGTTCTGTTTCTCCATAACGATAGAATGGCCGAACAATTCTCTTCCACTAATGTTCCAGACTTGAATCAGGAACCCTTGACGCATCAACCATCAATCTTCTCTCCTAAGGCCGTCAATGCCATGATAGGAGCAGAGAACGGTTTTTCTAGTAAGAAAACTTTTGACAATGTGTGTCTAGCATATCTTATATTTCTTTTGACTAATAAGATTTGAAGAGACAAGAGTTTGTCTTGTTCTTTATGCTATCTCTATAAAATCAGTTTTAAAGTTCATCCGATTTGCATCAAATCTTATTCTCATCTCTATAACTCATCTGCATTCCTTCAATATTCTCGCTTTAAGTTTTCAATTCTTTTCTCAATGGCTCATTCTTCTAACATTCCTCTAGATGCATCCATGAGGTATTCTACATCTCAATCTCATGTCCTTTCTGCAGCTACCATTGGCGCCATGTTGCAGCAAGAGAACAACAGTTTGGCTAATAAGCCAGACTCTGATGCTATCTACGACTTGGTGAGTCTCGGGACTCGTTACTCATCCTCTATTGTCGCTTTTTCCCAGCGGCTACAAGTCAAAAATCATGAGGTTGAAAAGCTTAAAGAACAAATTGTTGTACTTCAACGAATTGTTCAAGAGTCTCACACAAGGGAAGGAATCCTTCGGCAGAAGAATAAAAAGTTGAAATCTCTATTGGATTCTTCATTCCGCTTGCCAGTTCCCATGGATAGGGATGACATGATATTGTATGAAGAGAATGAGCGTCTCAAACATGAGGCTAAGAACCTCAAGTTTATGTAAAAGTATTTAAAAAAAATATCTCTCTATTTTTATGAACTCTGATCTATCTTTCAAGAGATATTCATAACATGCATCATACCTATTTCTTTTCTAATCATAAATAATCTATCTTCTGGTAAGGGTTTTGTGAATATATTTGCTAACTGATTGTATGTGTTTGTGAACTCCAGTACTATATCGTCTTTCTGCATATGATCAAAAAAAAAATGATATCTTATTTCAATATGCTTAATTCTAGAATGTTGTATTGGGTTTTTTTTTTTTTTTTTTTTTAAGATTTATAGCACTTGTATTATCACATTTGATTGGAATGTGATTATACATAAGTTTAAAATTCTCAAGTTGTTGCTTCATGTAAAGAACTTGAGCACAACAACTACCCGCAGCAACATATTCTGCCTCAGCAGTAGATAGTGCAACAGAATTTTGTTTTTTTTTTTTACTAAATCAGGAAACTAGTGCACGACCTAAGAAATGACATGTTCTACTAAAACGTTTTCGATCATCTTTGCAACCAGTATAATAGGTACCTGAATAACTAATAAGATCGAAAGAAGTATATTTATGATACCATAACTCTAAGTCAATGGTACTGGCAAAATATCTAAAAATCCGCTTGACTGCAATCAAATGAGATTGTTTTGGAAATGATTGAAAACGTGCACATAAACATACACTGAATATAATATCAGGTCTACTAGTTATCAAATATAATAAACTACTAATCATACCTCGATATACATTTGAGTTAACTGGCTTACCGCTTTCATCTTTATCAAATTTAGTGGTCGGATTCATTGATGTTCCAATTACCTTCGCACGTTCCATCTCAAATTTTGAGTAACTCTTTGATATATTTTGACTGATTAATAAATGTTCCACTTTTTGATCACTTGATTTGCAATCCGAGAAAGAAATTAAGTTCTCCCATCATGCTCATTTCAAATTCTTCCTGCATATTCTTAACAAAATCTTGACACATATTCATTAGTAGCACCAAATATTATATCATCAACATAAATTTGAATCAAAAGAATATCATCATTTTCGTATATAATGAAAAGAGTTGTATCAATTTTTCCTCTTAAAAAGCCTTTTTCAATCAAGAAACTACTGAATCTCTCGTACCGCGCTCTAGGAGCTTCTTTGAGTCCAAATAGTACTTTTGTGAGTTTGAAAACATGATTTAGAGAAACATGATTTTCAAAACCTGGAGGTTACTCAGCATATACTTCTTCATTTATAAAACCGTTTAAGAAAGCACTTTTAATATCCATTTGAAAAAGTTTGAAATCTTTATAACAAGCATATGTAAGTAGCATTCGAATAGTTTCTAATCTTGCGACTGGTGCATATGTCTCATCATAATTGATTCATTCTTCTTGATTGAAACCTTGGACCACTAGTCGAGCCTTATTTCTAGTAATGACTCCGGACTCATGTTTCTTGTTTCTAAAAACCCATTTTGTTCCAATAATAGTATGATTTTTGGGTTTAGGAACAAGTGTTCAAACATTATTTCTTTCAAATTGATTAAGCTCTTCTTACATAGCTAGAATCTAAGATTCATCAAGAAGTGCTTCATCAATATTTTTAGGTTCAATCTGAGATAGAAAAGCAGTATGATTGCAAATATTTCTAAGAGATGATCGAGTACTTACACCTCGTGAAGGTTCTCCTAGAATTTATTCCGCTGGATGATCTTTCACATGTTTCCACTATTTGGTTGCATCTTGTACTAAGTCTTGATGATCTTTCCTTCTATTTCCATGATCTTCCCTTTTGAATTGTCTCCAAATATCACACATCCTTTTTCTTTAGAAGTGAAGTCAATGAATTTAGTTTTGTCTTCTGTCACGTATCTTGAGCATCCGTTATCTAAAAATCATTTATTTTTACCTGTAGAATACTTCATGCATACCTACAAAAGTAATTAAAAACAATTCCTGGTACCCAAGTTCTTTGGGTCCTTTATTTATTAGTATTAGAAGAAATAAGATTTTTAGGTACCCATATGGCCCTAATAGTCATTGTATGTTTTCTTCTAATAGGACAAGCAAAATAATTATGACCATTTCTATTACAAAAATTGCAAATAGCATGTGACATATATGAAGAACTTGAATGATTATAATAGTATCCTTTTTTAACAAAATTATTTTTATGAAAAGAATTTTGAATATTGGATTTTGATGTAGAAGGATTATCAAAGAAGTTTTTATAAGATTTGTATTTTTGTTTTGGCTTATATCCCAAGCCTGCCTTATCAAAAACACATCTTTGACTACCAAGAAGTTTTTCAAAATTTCTTTTTCCATTCGTAAAGTTTTCAATAATATTTTCTAAATCAGTTTTCTTTTTCTTCAACTCAAGATTTTCATCTTTCAAAACAATACTTTCTTTTCTTAAAATATCAATTTCGTTTGTTAAAGAAGAATTTTTCTTTTTCAAAACAGTATACTTGATACCCAATTTTTCAAATTCCTCATATACCTCTTCTAAAACATTTTGCAATTCTTCATATGAAGGATCTTCAATATTATCAAGATTTGTTACCTCAATGTCATCTTTAGCCATAAGACAAAGATTTGCTGATTCTCCATTGCTTGCTTCACTATCTGAGCTACTTGAATCATCATCCCACGTAGCTTTCATTGCTTTTTTGCCTTTGTTTCGATCTTTCTTTAGCAGAGGACAATCTGGCTTGATATGACCAGGTTTATTGCATTTATAACAAATTAAAGTGTCATTTTTACCTGAATCTTTCTTGGAAAACTTATTGAAGGATTTCCTTGGAGGAGTTTTATTTTTCTTTAAGAACCTCTGAATTCTTCTTACTATCATCGCAATTTCTTCATCTTTGTCGTCATTTTCCTCATTTTCATCACTTTCACTTTCATGTGGAATAACTTTAAGTGCCAAGCTTTTCTTTGACTTTCCTTCTTCTTCTCCTCTTTTCAATGTGTACTCATGGGTGATAAGTGACCCGATGAGTTCATTCACTTCGAGCTTCTTGAGGTCTCTAGCTTCAAGAATCGCTGTCACTTTTGATTCCCAACGTTTTGGTAGAGAGTTGAGAATTTTTCTTACTATCTCCACTTTGGAATAAATTTTGCCAAGAGCTGTTAAACTGTTTATGATGTTAGTAAAACGAGTGTACATACTAGAAATAGATTCATCATCATTCATCTTAAACATTTCATATTCATGAGTAAGAATATAAATTTTTGATTCTTTGACTTGAGAAGTTCCTTCATAAGTAACTTCTAAGTTATCCCAAATTTCCTTTGCTGTAGCACAAGTCATTACTCTATTAAATTCATTACCATTGAGAGCATTATATAATAAATTCATAGCAGTTAAATTCAAAGTATAAAGTCTATCGTCTTCACGATTAAACTCTTCTTCTTCCTTTTTGACCTTTACTCCATCAACCACTTTTGTTGGAATATAAGGTCCATTTACAATGCATTTCCAGATTTCTCGACCTTGAGCCTGAAGGAATATTCTCATTCTAACTTTCCAGAATGAGTAATTGTCTCCGCAAAAGAGTGGAGGCCGACTGCTAGATTGACCTTCACCAAATGAAGCTGCAATGTTAGCCATAAAATCTTAACTCAAAAGATAGTTAATCTTATAATAGAGCTCTAGCTCTGATACCAATTGTTACTGACCATAGGCCGCACCTATGTCACCTAACAACTGTACCTACCAGACTAGCCGGCCACCGTCTCTACCGGTGCACCGTCACCCATGGTCGGAGAGTCTTGCTTCGGTGACACAGTCACAAGCGAGAGTTCCCATGAGTGATCTGCCTGTATGAACAGTACAGGTCAACTAGCTTTGATACCAAATGTTGCCCAGATGACTAACACAAGAGGGGGGGTGAATTGAGTTGTATTTAAAAAAAATAACAATTATAAATCAAATATATAATATAAAATATAAACAAAATATGAAATAACAATAAATATAAATAGTAAGAGTAAGAGAGAAGCAAACTCAGTATGTTAACGAGGTTCGGCCCCACTGCCTACGTCCTCGCCTCAAGCTACCTCTTGAGGATTCCCAAATCCACTATTCAATCTCCTTTAGGTGGAGATAGAAACCTATTACACCTTTGAGCAGCACCGCTCTAAAGAATCCGTGTAGAACACCCTCTACACTTCCAATCACCTTACACTTAGTGATTTAACTATTCCCCGTGTAGAACACCTTCTACACTTCCAATCACCTCACACTTGGTGATTTAATTATTCCCCGTGTAGAACACCTTCTACACACACAAGGGTTATACACACCCTTTTACAAATACAAGAGTTGATAGTAGGTAGACTATCAAAGTACACTCCTCAATGAGTGAGATAGAAACAATACAGCGCAACCTATATCTCTCTCAACAAGAACAAGAATTAAGGCTCAAAACTTTAGAAAAGAGAGAATGAGAGTTTTGAAGAAATGATGCAAAACTTAGCAATAGATGTGTAAGCTCTTGTTGTAAATTTTGCAAAACTCAAGTGAGCTATTTATAGGCAAATGAGTTTTCAATTTCAAATTTGAAAAGATTCCCATGTCAAAAACATCATCATTCACTTTTCAAAAATTTCAAATCTAATATTTTTACTTTTTACATGTGACAAAAGGAGCACACTTTACTTTTCAAAAATTTCAAACATAATCTTTTACTTTTTGCATATGACAAAAGGAGCACACTTTACTTTTCAAAATTTTCAAATAAAGACATCTACCTTTTGCATAAGTCAAGAAAATCATCCACCACTTTTGAAAATATTCAAATAAAACATGCACATGTGAAATATGACAATCAATCATCTTAATATTTTCAAAGTTCAAACCTTTAATCATGTCATGCACATGTGAAAGATGACAATCAATCATCTTTCAAAATTTTCAAATTTAATTTTCAAAATATTCATGCATATGTGGAAAATGTATTTTAATGCTTTATAATAAAATATTAATTTTGAGCCTTAATCCTAATTTCAAATTTTTTAAGAGATTTACAAAATTACTCTATGATTTTAATATGAACTTGTTCCCTTCTTGCTCATGCTTTCTTCCTTGATGTGCTTGATTATATTGTGTGGACAACTTGAGCTTGAGACTCCTTTATTCTCTGGATTCATTTGTTATCATCAAAATCCATTTGTAGATTTACATGAAACTTGAAACCTTGAGTTCAACATACACTAAAGGAAATAAAAAGTAAAAATAAAATGTAATATGTGTAGATCTAAAGTAAAGAACAAAATCTCCTCACAACATTAGAAAAAAATTTACTCGAATTTGTACAAAAAAAAAAAAACCAGATCTCATTAATTTTTTAAGTATTCAGAACCAACTCATACGCATATGATTGCAACCAAAAACGTTTCATCAGATTCCTAACAATCCACAACTATGTTCTAGGAAATAAATAGACAAAGAGAGAGGGAGATATGAAAGAGATGGAGAGCTGTGGGTTGTTCTTTGTCGACGACAATTGCATTTTTGTACACCAAATAAGTCAATCGATGTGTGCTTCAAGTGGTGGAGAGTGGCGGTTGTTCTTCGTAGAGAACAGACGGAGCAGAAATGCGGGAGAAGACATTGTGATTGACTGACAAAGAGGTTGTCGGTTCTTCATCGTTTGAGCAACTACAGTGAGTGGCGGATCCAGAAATTGAATTAGGGGATCAAGAAAGGTTTAAATAAAATATATAAAATATTTTTTATTTTATTTGTATATAATTTTTTATATGGTATAAAATAATTTGATAGTGAGATCTATAATAAAAATAAAATACGTTTAATACAATTTATGTATTAAAAAAGTATATAATATTATATAATCACAATAAAAATATATTAGAAATGCATTAGAAATCATTCAACTTCTTTTTTTTTTTATAATAAAAACATGTCATCATATTGCTATTATTTTATTTTATATGAAATTTATTTTATTTTTAAATTAGGTTAATTTTATAGAGGGAGACCAAGATAAATTTTAAAGAGAAGATCAGTACAAAATAAAATTAATATTATTCTACAAAATTATAAAAAAAATAAACATATTTTATTTTTTTCTTTAAAAAAACATATATTATATTTAAAAGATGTTAGTCCATTATATGACAGAGTTAAAACATTCTCATTAAATTATCAAAATTAAACTTCAAAAAATACAAATTTGTATGCATATAAAAAAAAAATTATCATGATCAAAAATTAGTAGAAGAAATTGAGAGAATAGAATAAAAGTACTTTTTATTTTTAAAAGTGAATAGTAAAATTAATTTGTGCAAATTTATACAAATTTTTCTCTTTATTTTTAATCAAATATAATAATAAAAATTTAATATGTTTGCAGACTTACATTTTTTAAAATTTAATTTTTAAGAATGATTTTACAGACTAAATAATTTGAGGCTATAAGCTATTAATAGGTAGTGTAATAATAAGCATAATTTTATATTTTTAGAGCACGTCCTTCCATGGGCTTTTTGCATTGGAAGAGTATCGTCTTTATAATCAAGGAGATTATAATTTTTTTAATTTATATTAGTTACATAGATATTTATAAAGAATATATTTTTAGAAGTAAATAAAAATAAGTTTCTTTTTAACAATATTTTTTAAATTAAATGGAAAGCTCCTCTTCTAATCTTTCGCAACTGAAGTTGGCTGAAAATTTATTGAATAACAAGAAAGTATTTTATATTATTACATATATAACTTCACATTATTTTATATAAGACCATCTATCATTTTTTTAAAATATTGCAATCATTTTTAAAAAAAAAAAATGGATCATCTATCTTCATTCACAAATATACCAATTGGTCAATTACATCAAAATAAACGCATTCGAATATAATAATTAATTTTTTGACCTGGGCATACCGCATGCGTGCCTTAGGCACGTAATATCTTACTAGTATTATCTATAAACAACGTTGAGATTCAAGAAAGACCCTCGCCCGTCTACTGTATTTAATAGAAGAAAAAGTCTACCCACCCGCTTGGATTGTGGATCAAACATCTGCCTGGGACCCCAACGAGGCAAGCAGATCTTGGAGCGTCCCAACGAGTAATCCGATGCCCAGCCCTTTGAGTGATGTAGTAATGACTGCATGGTTGAATTTAATGACTAGTTCGAGGAGGATAATATTTTTAAAAATTTTTATTATTTTTTATTATTATTTATCTATTATTTATTATTATTTACTAATATTTATTATTATTTGATATTCTAATATTAGTGCTATTTCCTCTCCTTTTGCCAACCTGACAACAAGGTAATTAGAGATTTCCATTTTTTTTTTTTGAAATTTAAATTGAGCAATTAGGAAGTAGTTTCATTGTATTTCTCGTCTCTCACTCTGATTTGATGTCGTCGCTCACAATCCAAGAAAGGTAGTCCTTTCATTAGCTAGCGCTCATTTCCAACTCTGTTTCCCGCCTTTCATTTCATATACAATTATCGCATGCCATACCTCTTATTTCATCTTGCTATATGTGTTAGGTATTGACTAAGAGAAGCCACTTGGAGGGCCTTTCCAAACCTAACTACAACGCTTGGACACCATTCAATCACCAAGGCTAAAAGGAATCAAATACAAAAGGCACTTCCCTCCTATCTTAGTATAAAGTCTGGGGCACCTACCCTTCAGGAAGTGGAGCGTCTTATAACTTTTTATTAAAGCAATTAGAAAGGGGATTCAAATCACATGAAAGGGGCTTCAAAAGATGAAAAAACTAGTTAAGGCCAATACAAGTCTATTTTCCTTTGGTGATGCAACAGATGCACAATTGCCATAAACATAAGATAGGGTCGCCAACCTGGTCCTCGCTACAAACAAAATGGATGATAAAGTAAAGAATCCATAGCCATAACTTGAGAACGAACCAGGAGATAGCTATGATGTTGGAGATTACAGGATGATATTGCTGGCGAGACCTGACTTCGCTGGATTTTGAACTCATCCAGCTTGTGAGACCTGACTTCGCTAGATTTTGAACTCATCCAGCTTGTAGATCCCCCACTTCTTCCATAGGGCAAGCCACTTTAACAACTTGAAGAATACAATACAATGAGCTCTTAGCAACGATTGAGCGTACAAATCAATCTGTCACTAGAGTCACCTCAAACGGTAATTTATCCTAACCATAAACGAAAGCCCTTCATTATATTATTTATTTATTTATTATTACTTATATAATACTAAAATCATCTCACTAGATCCTGAATTGATTTTGAAAATTCTACTACTCCGACTCTCAATGTAACGCCCCAATTTCACAGGGGTTCAAGAGTTTCTTCATAATATTTAATATCATTTCTAATAACACAATAAATATATAAACTCCATGGACGATGCTAGCGTGCCACTTGGAGCTTACTGCTCCAGGTAACCGCTAGGCAAAACATTTGTTTTTATTTTATTTTATTTCATTGTAAAGCATTTTTTTTTAAAGTATAAAAATATCAATACATTAACAATCACTTCCTTCATCATTAAGTAAAAGAAAAAATTAAAATACATAAAGTGTCAATTTGAGATGTCAAAATTGGTGGGCAAAATATCATTTTCCAAACTTCACAAAGTCTCCATAAGAACTTTAAAAAATATCTACATCATAAAATAATCAAAACATATGAAATAATAGATTTAAAGAACAAAAACTCTCCAATAATTGTTCGTACCCTTAGACACTTGTTCCTTTAAGATCAACAAACCTTTCCTACACTTTCTCCTCTTTGCCTTTGACTAAACCATCAAAAGTATTTAAAATATATTATGAATATAAGGAATGAGCTAACAACACAATAAGTAGAGAATATATGCTAATATGTAAATATGAGCATTTTCACAGAGTTCAAAATATAGAAACTATACAGTTCAGTTTCAATATGTAGATCTCAAAATACATGTTATCAGGAAATTAGAGCGACATTTTAAAGTCTTCATAGTAAAAAATGATCTGATCATATTCAAAAATTTTTTAGGCACAACACGATTGAACATCCTCATTTTATCATATCATATCAGAGCATCATATCAGAATATCATATTAGAACAGCAATCATGTTTAACCCTCGTGATAAGGTTGTGCATTCTGCAGATAGCCAAATAGAACATAAGTCAATATATTACCAAAGCGATTGCACTCGGAATAGAAAACGACTATTATATTTTGTGGCAAGATCAGAGGTCACTATTATATCCCGTGATAAGGCCACATATCACTATTATCTCCCATGATAGGGCCATAGGTCATTATTATATCCTGTGACTGAACCAGATGTCACTATTATATCTCATGATAAAGCCAGAGGTCATCATTATCTCCCATGATAGAGCCAAATGTCACTATTATCACTCGTGACAGGGCAATATATCAGAGTAAAATAGAATCAGAATCACCATATCAGAATCAGAATTAGAAGAGAATCAGAAAGTCATGTCAAAGGTTTTTCAGATGTCACCTCATATCAAAACAAAGCACTAAAGTAAATTCAGATCATTTCACATTTTCCAAAGCAGATTCAAAACATCTTCACATCACATGCAAAATTTATCAAATTTTCATATTATTTCTTTTAGTTCAGAAACAGTGCAAAAAATAAGCTAAACTAATCATAATAAAAATAATATTATCTTTCATATAGATCTCATGAGTAATGCAGAATAGATAATTAAGGTTATTTTCACCTTTCTTTTCAAAAAACATACCATGAATATTTTCATAAATCAACCTCAATTCATTTTTTTTAATGCAAAGTCTAGTATAAAAACTCTGTTTTCCTAAACTTCTTAACTTTTTATAAATATCTTTAACAAAATTGAACAAAATTGATCTTCACCTATAAAAATAATCACATAATTTCTGTAAATTTTTAGTCGAACACACATCTCGACGTTTAAACCTGAAATGCTAAAAGTTAATCTATTTTAATTCATCAGCACCTAAAATTCTTGTAACTCCCTAATACCGCAATTTTCCAAATCCATTAATAATCACATGATAATTTCTCTAATCCAAACTTAACTCAAACACCCGTCTATTTAAGGAACCAAAATCCAACCCTTTTGAATAAAGAAAGTTTGTTGTAATAAAAAAATATTACACAACCCAAAAATAATTAAGAAATTGAATCGAACTCAAAATATTTTGATTTCAAAATAACTAAAAAAAGATACCTGAAAAATAAAATGAAGCCCAATATAAAGAAACCTAAGCAGCCCAAAGTAGAAACAATCAATCGAAAGAAAACAATTTAAAAAACCCATATTTTGTTTTAAATCTAAGAGGATAAAAATTGTAATTCCATAAAAACTCATTCTCATGCTAAGCCTTACGGAAAGCAACAAAAAAAGCTTTTTGTTTGGAATACTATTTAAAAACATGAAGGAAGGTCCAAGGGCTGAAACATACCGAGAGGGAGGAAAACTAATTGGGAGATGCGAGGTGCTTGATGCGTTAAGTACCCATTGAATGATCCTTGATATTCATGAACCAAAACGAGAAGAAATGCAAAAACGAGAAGAACAAATGCAAATACAGAATGAAAGATAGAAATGAGGATATGAACAAGGATAAAATGATGGCAATTGTGGAGTAAAATGGTGAATAGCAATTAAACATAGGTTGATGATAATGGCAATCACGCCTTGGGAGTTCGAGGCCCCAATTCCTCCATAGATGAGTTTCCAACACAAATCATAAATTGTTCAGAAATCCTCTAAGCTACTCCCTTCACGTGGGCTATATCACACCTTAGCAGCCTTAGAAAAAAACTAAACTAACCTTATTATCAGTAACTATCAATTAACATCAAACTGTATTAACTAAGCCCATGGGCCCTAGACTACTTTTATTTATCGGCTAGGCCCAATAATGAGGTTCATAACAAACTCTCTCTCTTTAAAGAATCTTGTCCTCAAGGTTCCAGTTTAGAAAAAATGTTGTCTTCAACATTGAAAAAAGATGCCCAACAGGGAGAATCATAAATTCCTGCATTGCCAATACATTGCCTGCATGGGAGCCTCCACTGATAATATTGAAAGTAGGTATGGGCAGCACAACAACACTAAGGTCTTGTTATCAGCAACTTGGCACTATGTTGGTAAGGAAAATCTTCCTCCGGTTGGATCAATCCCAGGTGCCTCACCATCTTCCTAGAACAAAACTGATAATGGAATTGTATAAAGTACTGCAACAAGACCACCTTTAAATCCTACAGCAATTTTAAAGCCACAATTTGCAAAATGTAGTGCTTGCTCTGAGGAAGCAAGAAGCAAGAAAACAACTCTACATTGAAGTGATTTTCCATGAGGCCAAAAGTGAACTTCAATTTGAGTCTTAATGACAAAATGCAAGTTTGTTCCATTTGAACAACGTTTGAGCTCATAGAGACAAACCAGACCAAGAATTTATAAGAAGCTTGGTAATAATATTGCCTTTTTCAAAGTATTCACTAGCTTTATTATGAAGCAGCAGTATTGCCCCAATTTTAATCCATGGAACCCATTAGGAGATAAGTCGATTGTCTCCAATAACACCCCTCACTAGCCCTGCAGAACTCAAGGACTTAGAGACTCTTGTGGTAATCACTAGTGCTTCTATTTCACCCTCTTCACATGTGGCAGCAAGGGATTCCACAACATTGTGGTATGAAAATAATGCAAGTGCTCGAGATAATTGTGGAACCACTTCCTTCCACAATGAAATAATTGAGTTGAAATCCATCCTTCTAGGAGACATTTCCCCTCCCCTATCAAAGGGCTCAAACACCAATTTGAGTGATAAAACATCAAACACATAATGAAAAAATTGTTTTATCGATAACACCTTCCATGGTATTATCAACATGGCACAATCTAACAAATAGCTTCAGGTAACAATCCATTGCATAGGCTTGGCCATCACAATTTATTCCCACAAGGTTTCTATTCCTTCCGTGGTATTATCAAACAGTGCAAAAACCACTTTAAGTGGGAAAATATCAAACAAGTAGTAAGCAAGGTTTTTCTTACCCCTCAGATTCTCCACTTCTGTGAACTCCTCATGTTTAAGGAATTGGAATGCCATGCCCACATTATTTCCTTTATCATCCAAAACAGGCTCATTAGAAATTCCAGAGTATATGGTAGCCTCTATCATGTTGTGAACGAGGATCCAACCGTGAGAATATTGTTGAAAGAGAGGCTGGAGTTCAGCCATCAAATGTTCCTTGGTAGGTGGCGAAGATTCACCGAGATCAAGAGCAAGAAGTTGGCGTTTAAGATCGGGTCACTATCACCAAGATTTGCAAAACGACTCCATTCGCGGCGCTTAAGCTTGACAAGGGGAAAGACGCAGATCCACGCTTCCTGGGTTTTGAGATGTCCTTTGGGAAAAATGGAGATCCACAATTTTAGCCATGGAGGAATCTGCGATGTATGATGGTTTGGTCTTTTGAAATTTCTCCTTTGTGATAAGGTTCAGCGCCCTTAGAGAGTTGAGATAAACCCCCAATTTCCTTCGAATTTTTTGATATTTCACCATAAAAAATACACTCTCTCGTATAACTACGATTCTTCATGCTCTGTAACTTTTGTGCCTTTTCGATTGAAGTTGCTACTGCCTTTTCTTCGTAGACTACCATTTGCAATTGTTGTGGTTTATCGATGGTTTCATCGTAAATTTCATCTAACTTCTCCAGTCCTTTTTCTTCCTCCCCTGTCAATTTGTGTGCCATCTCGCGATTTCTCTTTTCCATTTTCGCTGCTTAAATCCTTAAATACTTTTCAAGCAGAGCAAGCTAATTAGGAATAGATGGATTAATAATCAACCATTTAACGAATGCTGCTCTCAATTCATCCATGGAGGATCAGAGGCTCATGATACCAATTGTTACATACCCACTGAATGATCCTTGATATTCACGAACTAAAACAAGAAGAAATGCAAAAACCAGATGAACAAATGCAAATATAGAATGAAAGATAGAAATGAGAATATGAACAAAGATAAAATGATGGTAATTGTGGAGTAACATGGGTGAATAGCAATTGAACACAGGTTGATGATAATGTCAATCACGCCTTGGGGGTTCGAGGCCCCAATTCCTCCATAGATGAGTTTCCAACACAAACCATAAATTGTTCAGAGATCCTCTAAACTGTTCCCTTCGCGTGGGCTATATCCCACCTTAGCAGCCTTAGGAAAATATCAAACTAACCTTATTATCACTAACTATCAATTAACATCAAACTGTATTAATTAAGCCCATGGCCCTAAACTACTTTTATTTATCGGCTAGGCCCAATAATGGGGTTCACAAAATTATGGCACCATCTGAGCAGGTGGAGGCTGCCGACATTGCTGGGTTTCACTATGCCATTGCTGGTACATCTAACAGGACAAAGAGCTAGAAGGCAAAGGATGCTCTGTTGTCATGAATGCGAAATAGGGCCTGACTTCTAAGTGGTTTTAGGTGGTTGGCTGCTGTGAAGGAGCAAGGGTGGTGGCAGTGATTATTGATTGGTTGGTTTGTGCGTTTCTTGTGGGGTAGTTGGTGGATGTGGCCAGGTGCCTAGGCTGTTTTCATGGTGTTTCATAGGACAACAACGACTCAACAACGAGTGTTTCACGTGGTTCGTTCTGGCAGTTGACGTCATGTGTGAGGTGGCCTACGGTTTGAGTTGGTGTGGAGGGACCAAGGTTGGCTGAGATGCGGTGCATGGCCTGGTAGCACTACAACAGCGCACAGTGGCGGCACTTGTTCTGATTCGCTGTGGAAGAACAAATAGGACTCGTAGGCGTGTGATGAAAGTCTCACTCGCACTCACATGTTTACAGTTGTGTTGGATGGGTGAATCAAGGGTTACCTTGAGCCAACACAAAGATACAAATAGTTGGAATATAAAAACTAAGACTAACTCAGGCTAGCATTCAATTCTCGAAAACTGTAGAAGAATTATTATTGAAAAAATAGCATAATCCATTACATTGCAAAACTAAATCTTAATACTAGGGTTCAACTAGTCCTTTCCCAACTACTTCCTCTAACTAGTTCTTTCAAAATCACAATCCTAAAACAAATCAAGCTCCTAAAATTGAGGAAAAACAAACCCAAATAAATTCAAACTCCTAGAATTAAAGAAAACAAATATACTACTTAATAAAACGATAAAATTCATAATTTTAAGAAGCACCAACTCGGTCAAACTCTTCCAAATCACCTCATTCCCTAAATTCAAAATATTTGTCTTCGACTCGACCTCATCTAAATGATTGGCCCTTTGTGGCCATGCCCTGCACGCCCAAGGCTACCTCATTCGAGCCATGCAAGCAACCTAAAGCTGCTATTCTAGCCTCAGCATGCCAAGCCCTCCTAGTAGCATTGAGGAGGACCATTCTTGCATCTCCATTAGCATGCCATGGTGACTCTTGATAGTTGTTCCTAGACCTGCACTTGGGCTGCGACATGGATTTGTGTGTGTGGCGGCAACCCTAAACTCTTGATGAAGAAGATGAAAGTGCCAGGGGTATAGCGTGAATATGTGTAAATATAGTAACTAAAAATTTAGAGGAAGAGAATGTGAAAAGCAATATGCCGTGCATGGCACAGTCTAAACAAGATGTTACAGGCTTGGGCTTGAGGGAATCAAGTAGAGTCCTTTTCAAATACTTGGGCTTAAGTTTTTGGATAATGGCAAAGAAAGTAAAAATAAAATGGGCTATAGAGTTGTGACCCTAAGCTGTAAAAATGATAGTAAATTTATTAAAGAAAACAAATCATGAGATGAATTCTTCAAAATAAATAAAATTTTGACTTAGACTCATAAAAAGAATAATCTAACTTGTTAAAAAAATTATCTCGATCCAGAATTTTTTTTAACATAATTATCCGATCAAATGAGAAAAATGATAGCCCACCAAAATAGAGATTTTAGGCCGGTAACTTATTATTATTATTTTTAAAAAAAAATCGAAAACTCAGATGAATTTTTCGCTCATACAAATCTAATAAATAAATAAATAAATAGAAGGCGAAAGTCGAAAGACGAAAGACGCTGGACTAGATGTTACACCCAATCCCAAGACAAGTTGACCCAGTTTCATGCCTGCCGGCCGTTTTTTCTATTTTTATATTTAGCGATGTCAGTGTGCCGTCAGGTTTGAAGTGGCCCGCCTATTAGTATGTACTTTTTTTATATATATTTTTTATAATTTGTAAACACCTATAGATATTTAAAAAAAAAACTAAAAACATAGATCAATATATTATGTTTTATGTGAGTATTTAAAATAAATAAGTATAATAGTTAAATTATATAAAATCAGATAAAATAAATTGAAAAACTTATCATACTCAAACATTCATATAAGATTTCCGCCGGCACTTAAATATTAAAGGAAACGAGTCTTGGAATAGACGACGTCACGACAGCACCACCTGGCGCGGAATCTCCACTTCTGCTTCTGCTCTGGCACACAACTTGCTAGCTATTGATTGTTATTATCACCTTAACAAGTATGACAAACAAGTTGCTTCGTTTGAATCTTTTTTATTACCTTTCACGTCCCTCTCCCCCTCTACACCCAAAACTATTTGTCTCGCACGTGTACGGTGTTCCACCAAAGACAGTCCATTTTTGCTTTCTAGTTTCTATTACGTAGTTTACGAGTTACGACCATAAAAACTTTCCCCATTGAATACTCTCTCTTTTTGTAGTTTGACTTGACTAATTAATCTATCCCAGAAACATTATGAAGGTGGTTGGAAACCTGAGCAAGCGTTTGCTATCACCTGCTCATCCGATAGGTTTTTAAAATATTGACTACGGACTTATCGGTTTCACCTAAAACTTCTCGAGCATTTTCCCTACCCTACAGGACTCATTTTCAGCAATTCTGAGCTATTGAAGCCTGTTGTTCGTTAAGTAATGGGTCAAGGGACTCGTCTGATTTTGCTGCTACTTTCCATCCAGTACTGTTTGGTACTAACGGGGACGGCCAATGATGATTGTAAGTTCAATTTCTTTTGTTCATCAAGTTTTCACTCGAGTTTGACAGGCTTCTTATATCCGTTCTTAAGTTTTCATAGCAAGTGAATAACATTTCTTCTTCTTCTTCTTGATCTTCTTCTCTTTCAGCTTTAATTATAACCGAAATACGTTTAGTTGCAGCTTTGTGAACGTGGAAAAGACAAGAATTTGGAATTATGAATCTTAAAATCTCTAGTATTTGATCCATATATAGATTAAACCAAAGAACTTAAAATCTTTAATATTCGACCTCTCAGGGTGGACTTCCTTTTGTTCAGGGGAAATCTCAAAGACAGAGAAATTAAACTTTGGAATCCTTTTCCTTCCCCACATTCCTCCACAACACTGAGGATCATTTCGTTTTATGTTATTCCCAATGAGGCAATGATTTTCAATCATCTGCATAGAGGAACCTTTTGTGCCATTAACCACGTATTGTAATATTGTGTTTTGACAGACTTCTCTTCTCTAGGACACGATTGTTTAGTTGCGTTATTAAGTTAGGAATTGAAATTATAGTTTTCAAGTCTGATTCAATTTACTTGGCCCACGGGATATATTTCTTTTGATTACGATATACTGACGTGCATCTCCTGGGATAAGTCAAACCTGATAAGAGGATCGGCTGTTGGATTATGCTTTTCTTTTGTTATCTGGGTTAACAATAGCGTGTGATCAATCCTGAAAAACGCTTTCCCTGTAATGGGATAAAGCTAGTCATAACCCTTCTATCAGTTCATATATAAATTCAATATAATACTTGTATTTCTCTGTCTGGAAATTCATTTTTTGTTTTTTTGAGTCATTTAAACTACCTTACAAATTCTGGTGCAGATAAAGCTCTAATTTCTCTCATGGCGGATTTGAAGAACACCCCACCAAATTGGGTAGGTGCTGATCCTTGTGGTGGCAAGTGGGTGGGGATTGTATGCACCGATTCAGGCACCGATTCACGTGTGATCTCCTTGTATGCTTCCCCCTTCCAAACAATTAGAAGGTTGTTAGCATTGTCCCATTCTTTTATGTTAATGTGACTGCTCCTTGTTTCAGAGTATTGCCAAGCATGAATTTGACGGGTGTGCTATCTGGTGAAATCCAGTTGTTGTCTGAGTTACAGACTCTGTAGGTTTTCTTTTTGCACTTAGCCTCTTCTATAAGATAATAACCTATTTACAAATTTGTTGTGTGTGAAAGCTGGGCTACCATCTTGTTTCTTACATTTCCCTCCTCATATATCTTAAGATTCAGTGCATAACATGTGAAGCAGTACAGTCGTGAAATATTCATGAGATAAGATTCCGTTTCATCCTCATGCCTTAGGTTCCTCTTATCTTTGAGATATTACTCTCAGAGACCTGATCATTTCGGGAGATTATCATCATGAAAGTAGTGCTCAAGAAATTGTATTTGTTTAATTTCGTTAATTGGCTCATATCAATGACCATTTTTTGCTGCAGTATTGCTAGTAGATTATTTAATTAATCTTTTGTAAATTCTTCTCTAATTTATCAGCTTTTCATTTAGGGATTTATCTTACAACAAATACATAACGGGACTACTTCCTCCTTCAATTGGGAATTTACGGAAGCTAATAACCTTGTAAGGAAATGTCAATTGCTGTCGGAGTAATAACTGGTACTCGACTTGTGTAGTTAAGATCCTTTTAATCAAGCTGTGGCATTTTGCAAACCAGAAACCTGATTGGTTGCAGTTTCTTTGGAGCTATTCCAGACACAATTGGGAATCTACTGCAGCTAACTAAGCTGTAAGGCTTTTGGTGCAGTAGTACTGTATTGTTTTACTGCAATTTCAGATACACATTAAATTACTTATTGATGTTGGTTTATCTTGTATTTAATAGACAATGATGTTCAAGATGATCAAGAGTCTATTTTTCTGCATTAATCTCCCATTGGAATTTCTAGTGCAGTTTCATTACTTGGCCAATATAAACTGAAGCTCTTCATTTGCTATATATATATATATATATATATATATATATCAATTGCAGATCACTGAATAATAATAGCTTCAATGGACGAATTCCAGCTTCAATTGGTAATATTTCCAATCTTTATTGGCTGGACCTAGCTGAAAACCAGCTTTCTGGACCAATACCAGTTAAACCAGGTCTTGATAAGCTAGTTCATGCGGTGCACTTGTACGTCAAGTTTCTATAACTTCAAGTTAATCATAGTCTTTTCTCCTTTTGTTTCTCCAACTAGTAACACAATGGTTCTCTACATTATATGAAGCCATCTTGACAATAACAAGCTCTCGGGTGAAATTCCAGCTCAACTTTTCAGCTCAAGCATGGTTTTGAAACATTTGTAAGTTTTGTGAAACCATCTATTATCTAGAACTAGTAGGTAACCCTGGGTGGCAAGATTTCACGGGTTGTATAGGCAACATTATGAAATATATGTCTAGTAGTCTCACTTTGGTGAGGTACCTCATCATTTTATTTTTTGAGTATCAATTCTGCTTTTTTAAAGGGTTGTGTTTTTTTTTTTTTTGGGGGGGGGGGCAGAGAGGGAGGGAGGGGGCTCTAATGTTGAATATTTGATATTCTCAATTGTTGCCACAAGATGCTGTCAATTCAGTCATTACTTTCCATCTGCTTATATGTATTTTCTGGCCACCAGGATTCTCAACAGCAATGATCTCACTGGCAGCATCCCTGACACCATTAGACTTGTGCCGACTTTGGAGGTGATGTGAGTATCTACCTCACACACACGTGTGAATTCAGTCCAAAGTGGCTGGCTTTGAACTCTTGACAGATTATTATACTAAAATATCTTTGTTGGCTGTAGACGCTTTGATGGAAATTCACTAAGTGGAGCCGTGCCTGCGGAACTAAACAGTCTTGTGCATGTTGGCGAGCTGTAAGCAGAAGATGCAATATTGAATGCAGTATTCAAACTTAGTTTAAGAAAGCTTTCATCATTATATGAGGATTTTTTTTTTTTATATGCTAGAAGAGCCTCTTTTCAGGTACTTGTCGAACAATAACCTGACTGGTCCTATACCAAACCTTAATGGCATGGCCCTCCTCACATATATGTAAGTTGATATGGTTTCAGTGAGCCTTTGAATTTTTGTTTTGGTGCAAGGTTAAGTAAGCATTTTGAGACCATTTTAAATGATTATCTTTTGTTCATTTGATTTTCATCAAATGCAGATACCACTGTCATTGTTATATTCTATTTAATTTTATAAAGTCCTGTAGCTAAATGTTCTTCGACTGAAATGTGATCTCTAGGGATATGAGCAACAATACTTTTGATGCGTCCAATATTCCTACATGGATCTCAACCTTACAGTCTTTGACGACAATGTAAGTTTTGCTCCGCTCACTTCTCCTTATCCAGTACTCCCCATTCTTTTATCAACACATTCGTAATGCCAAGGGCAAAATTAAGAATTTTTTTGAGACAAATTCGTGACAAAAACATTATTTGAGTTTTGGGTTGGTTATGCAAATCCTTCTCTGACCTTTCTGTTTATCTAAGAGATATTATTGTTTAAATTACAGCCTATCAAGACTTCTCTCACAATTTTGGCCTTCTTGTTTAAGTTAGCTTGACCTGCATTGCATCTCCTTTGCCAGAAGCAGTCTTTAGTCTTCACTGTACTTTTCTGCAGCTATATGCTGATTTCTGGGAGGGTAGTAAATTTTGATTTTATCATATCTCATGTGCTGCTCAAGTTTTCCAACATCCCCAATATTCTATTCATTGACTCGCCTTGCCAATATGTTCCTTGAATGCCTAGCACTGCTGTAGTATGAATACCGAAACTTTCCAGAAATTAAGAGACCATGTTTCCATTTAACCCATCCAACCTAGCATGTCCTTTCTAAAAGATCATTGACCTGATATATTCTGCCGGATTTTTTTAATATGCTCTTGGTGCCAATTGTATGTAGGCAAACGAACCAAGTTGAGTCAAATTCGAAGAAGGGTGCTCGAGCTTGATTAACATATTTACTCGTTCGAACTTAGCTCAAATTTGAATAAAACTTGAATATCCTTATTTGAACTTGGCTCATTAACTATTAATGTTGTTCGAATTCGGTTCGAGCTCGACTAAAAATAAACAAACAACTTAAAGCTCGAGCTCGAACTCGATTTTTAAAAAAATCCTAAATCTAATTTTTTTTATTAATAAAAATATTATAAATTTTACAAAAAAAAAATCTAACATTTAACTATTCAACCAAATAATTATGGTTAAAAAAACACTTTTGGTATAACTTTTTATAAAATAACTTATAGTTATAAATTAAAAAATAATACATAAGAGAAATATAATAAACGAAATTACTTAATGCATATAGATAATATAATAAATAAAAATTTTTAGTTATATGATATATTATTATACAAATTATCTTGGGAACATAATATATATATATATATTAAATGAGGTAAACTATGAATAACTTAATAATATATAATTGACTATATAAAATAGAACAAACATGTAATAAATTTACGTTATACATATATAAACATATTAAGAGTTCAAATGAGTCAAATCGAACTTATACGAGCTATGTTCACGAGTCTAAATCCAATTGAGTCGAATTTATACGAGTTTTGCTTGTTTAATATTTGAACCTATTTAGCATGTTTACAAACATCTCATTTATTAAATGAACTAAGTTCTAACCGAGTATACATGAGTCAAGCTTTAGTTGTTCTCGAGCTGCTCTACTTATTTGCAGCCCTAATTATATGTAGTCTAGGATTGAAGTTATTTGACATTTTTTTTATTCCATTTTTCTCCATGGCATTGCATCTCTCAAGGGGGGTGTTGAATAAGCAGTTATTCTCAAACTTGTCTTTTAAGTTATGTGATAAGCAGTTTTGACTTGGTGGTTCTTCTTTGGACTTGTCTTTTGAGTCATGCCATTAGCAGTTTTGATCAAGTTGTTCTCTGATTTTTTCTTTCAAGTTTTATCACTGAAAACAGACCTCGAGAATTCTTGTCGTGTGAGGATTCGGGTTGGTTAGGGTATGTTTTAAGAGTATTCCAATGGCAATCTAAAAGTGTCCTTTCCCCTTCTTCTGGCTTGAGAATGGCCGTATAGACAGTAAAGACTTGCATGAGTATATGAATGCATTCAGAAATTAATTGTCAAGCAGGGAGATGCTTTAATGTCTTGGGTATCGTCCAGCTACTATGAGAATAGGAGAGACTTTGCTTCACTCTACTTGGGATCTATAACCTCTAAGGCTGTTTTGTTTACTCAATTTTCAAAAAAACCAATCCAATCATTTTTAAATTTCAAAACAAAAAAATATAAATATGTATATATTTTTCAACATTTGATCCAATCATTTGCCTAGATTTCAATGGAAAGTCAAAGACACAAAAACAAAACGACTTTTACAAAAACCATAACAAAAAATACCATGAAAAAATTATATTCAAACAACTTTTCAATCCTACCCATCCTCTCACAAACACATTAAAAAAAAAATTATTCAAAGTTTTTTTTTTATCTACCTTCACAAAAACCCAATACAAAACACATCTCAAAAATTTTCAGTGTGTTTTTCAAACCTTCTCAAAATTTCATTAAGCAAACACGCCCTAACTCTTTTATTGGCAGAGTGATGGAAAATGCTGGACTTCAAGGACCAGTTCCTGTTTCCCTATTTAGCCTTCCAAATTTACAGACCGTGTGAGTATCAATCATGTTATAATTGAAAATACTGATCGAAGCATGAGCTCAAAGATGATGCAATCTTGTTATATAGATATATGCATATATATAGTGATAATGATCCGTTGGTTCTGCCTGTGGAGACAGGGTACTAAGGAACAACCAGCTTAATGGCACCTTAAATATTAGCATCGCCTATAGCAACCAACGGCGACTTATCGATTTGCGGAGCAATTCAATTATAGATACAGCTGGAGGATACGACAGGGACTTGATGTAAGCCAAATTCGGTAATCTTGGTCATCTCATTTACTTGTGACAAAAATATTGTCGAGAATCCATACATCCCAGGAATAGTCAGGACACCCGATACCAATAAAAAAAGCAAAAAAAAAAAAAATTGACTACCACTTCCTTGGCGAAATTTAAATTTCCATCCTATCTACACTATTGATTAGTTGAAGTGTTGAATCTCATATTGAAAACATGGAATTAAAAAGAAAAGAAGAAGGACTTAAGATACTCAGAAAGTTTGAAGGGAAGATTTAGTTATTTCAGTTAAATCTATTATTGTATTCTGATGTATTATAAATAGGACCCAAGTTTGATGTAATGATACAATTCATTCAGTTTAGTCATTCTTACGAAGTTTATTTGCCTCCTCTGTTTTCGTCACTTTTGCTTCCATCAGATTCATATTCATCAATTCATCTGATTCTCAACATGGTATCAGATTGAAAAATCTACACGCTTCCGCAACACAATTTCTTTTCCAAATTTCCTTGCGAAATTCTTGAATTCTACTAAGGAATTCTCGCTAAATTTTGTTCTGGAACTATCGCATCAATTACCTTGAACACATTCTTGAAATGAGTTCTAGCGATTCTCCTCCTAATCCTCCTCCTGTTAATCCTTTTTCGTTTAATCCTCCTATCAATCCTTCAGATGATTCCTCGAGTCCATATTATCTACATCCAAGCGATAACTTTAGCGCTTTACTTGTATCAGAAATCTTTAATGGAGAGAATTATGTCGCATGGAGCCACTCCATAGTTATTGCATTGACAGTGAAGAACAAGGTACAATTTATAGACGGTTCAATTGTTCCTCCTTCTAGTGATCAAATTGTTAAACATACAGCATGGTTAAGAGCAAATAATTTGGTCCTTTCTTGGTTGATGAACTCTATTTCAAAAGAAATATGAAATAGCTTGTTATTTGTGGCGTCTGCTGTTGATCTTTGGAATGAGCTTAAAGCTAGGTATCTCAGGAGTAATGGACCTAGGGTTTTCCATCTTGAGAAATCTTTGAGTTGCATTAGTCAAGGAGCTTTATCTGTTACTGAGTATTTCAATACTTTTAAAACTCTTTGGGATGAATACATCAGCTATAGGCCATTTCCAACATGCACATGTGGAAAGATGGCATCGTGTACTTGTGATCTTTTCAGTTTTCTACAACTCTGGCAGCAATCTGATTATGTTCTTAAATTCTTGGGGGGGCTGAATGATTCTTATGCGCCTATTAGAAGTCAATTGCTGTTAATGGTTCCTTTACCAAGCATATCCAAGGTCTTTTCTCTGTTGCTCCAAGAAGAAAGTCAGAGGCAACTTACAAATTCTGCTACATACAATAAAACACATACTTTGATGGCAAAACAGTTTAATCAGCAGAATTACCAGCCAAAATCTCTCAAGGATAAACCAAAGAAATCATCTCTACACTATACTCGTTGTGGCTATAATGGTCACATAGTGGACAAATGCTTCCAACTTCATGGATATCCTCCTGCCTGGAATGGACCAAAGGGAAAAAGAAATGTGGCTTCTGCTCATGCTGCCCTTACAACTCCGGAGGTCTACAATCAAAATAGTAACGAGCAACAATAGTTTTCTTTCACTCCAGAGGAATTTAACAAACTAATGGCACTTGCAAATTCAGCACAGCCCTCCAACCAGAACAATCCACAACCATCTGTTAACCTTGTCACCACATCTCATTTTTCTGGTAAAATGTGACCTATAACAAATTTATCTTTCTGTAATTCTGTATCTTCTATGTCTGATTCCAATCTTTATTGGATTCTTGACACGGGTGCAACAGATCATATGATCTGTTCACCACTTTTATATCATTCTACACCTAAACCAATTAATACTCCTGTAAGCCTTCACAATGGTATTACAGTTCCAGCTACACGCATTGGAATTGTATGTCTTTCAGATACATTACTCTTACATAATGTCTTGCGTATTCCTACTTTTTCTTTTAACATTGTCTGTTTCCAAACTAACCAAACAATCTAAACTTTCTCTTACTTTTACTGCCTCACATTGCCTTTTACACGACCAGTCAATGATGAAGACGATTGGGATTGCTCTTGAGAAAGAAGGACTTTACCATTTCTATCAAGCTTAATCAAAAGATAAAACCTACAACTCTTTTCAGTTTAATTCCGTACCTTTTGCTTTAGCTTCTACTCATGAACAATTAGATATATGGTATTGTAGGTTAGGACATGTATCTAGTTCAAGATTACATTTTTTCAAACAGCTCGACTCCAATATCACTTTTGATTCTACAAATGTTTGTGACATATGTCCTTTAGCAAAGCAAAGAAGGTTTCCTTTTTCTGTATCACAAAGTAATTCAAATAAAAACTTTGATTTGGTCCATTGTGATATATGGGGATCCCTTTGGCACAATTTCTTATTCTGGTTTTAAGTATTTTCTGACTATAGTTGATGATTTCTCAAGATGCACTTGGGTATACATGATTAAAGTCAAATCAAAAGTACCATGTCTCATCAAAACTTTATGCAAAATGGTTATAAACTAGTTTTCTTTTTCTGTCAAAGTCATAAGGCCTGGTAATGGACCAGAATTTTTGCTTACAAAGTTTTATCATAAACACAGCATTTTACATTAGAGAAGTTGTGTAGAAATTCCACAACAAAATAGTGTTATGGAGAGAAAACATCAACATCTACTAAGCATTGCTAGAGCCTTGATGTTCCAAGCAAATTTACCCTTTTTGGAGTGACTGTGTGCTTACTGCAACACACATAATCAACAGACTCCCTACTCTTCTTCAAAATAAAACTCCAATTGAAAAGCTTTTTAACAAACCACCAAACCTTTCCCATTTTAAGGTTTTCGGCTGCCTTTGCTTTGCATCTACATTAACTAGTCACAGACAGAAATTCAATTCCAAAGCCACAAAGTGTATATTCCTAGGGTATCCTTCTGATATTAAAGGATACAAACTCATGGATCTAAACACCAATAAGATACTCATTTCTCGAAATGTTGTATTCCATGAAACAGTTTTTCCTTTCACAGCTTTACCACAAACTCCTGAGACTGATTCTTTTCTATTTCCTACTCCAAAAATCTTTCCAGACTCACCTTCTAACAGCTCTTATCAAAATGTGGATTTTACATCACCACAAAAAATTCTATTCCTCTTTCACAACCTTCTGTGCAATTTGAATCAGATTCACTTATATCTTCCTCTCACTCGTATCTGAATCCATCATCTGATTCACCTCAGCCAGAAACTCTACAACTCAGAAAATCAACCAGAATTAAACAAAAACCTACATATTTGCATGACTATTAGTGTGGTAATGTTTCTTCATCTCAAAGTGCAACTCAACCATCTTTTTCAGCTGACTGTTCTCCAACTAAAGGTAATTTCTATTCTATTCACCCTTTTCTTTCTATCAATAGACTGTCTACATCTCATAAAGCCTTTTTAGCCTCCATCACAAATTTTCCAGAACCCAAAACATACAAACAAGCCTCCAAACTGCCTGAATGGCAAGCTGCCATGAAAAATGAAATTAATGCTTTGGGGTTGAATAAAACTTGGGAACTTGTTACTCTTTCTAAAAATAAAAAGACCATCGGTTGTAAAATATTCAAAGTGAAATATAAAGCTGATGGAACTATAGAGAGGCATAAAGCTAAATTTGTGGCAAAATGGTACACACAGCAAGAAGGGCTAGACTTCTTTGATACTTTTTTCCTGTAGCCAAGATTACATCCATTCGGTTAATACTTGCTGTAGCTGCAATCAAACAATGGCATCTCCATCAACTAGATGTAAATAATGCATTTTTGCATGGAGATTTACATGAAGAGGTACATGGAGTTACCTCCTGGATTGGCTGTCCAAAGAGAACAGAAAGTGTGCCGACTTTTAAAGAGCCTCTATGGCTTAAAGCAGCCCTCTAGGCAATGGTTTGCCAAGTTATCCAATGCCCTACTTACCTATGGTTTTGTTCAAGGTAATTCTGACTGTTCCTTGTTCGTTAAGAAGTCTGAAAGTTCCTTTGTAACTTTGTTGGTTTATGTGGATGATGTGCTATTAGCAAGGGATAGCATTCTGGAAATTGAAAGTTTAAAGACCTTTTTACATGAAAAATTCACTATCAAAGATTTAGGACAGTTGAAATACTTTCTTGGATTAGAAGTTGCAATGTCTAAGACTGGTATCTCATTATGTCAAAGGAAGTATGCACTTGACATACTTGAAGATACTGGTTTCACTGGATCTAAACCTGCTGCCTTCCCTATGGAGTCTACCCTAAAATTGTCAGCCACTAATACCAATTTATATGACGATCCCTCTAGTTACCGAAGACTCATTGGCAAGTTACTTTACTTAACTATCACTAGGCCTGATTTAGCCTACTCTATACAAGTACTAAGCCAGTTTTTAGCAAAACCTGCTATTAGTCATTATCAAGCAGCCACTCGAGTCTTGAGGTATCTAAAGGCCACACCAGGGCAAGGTCTCTTCTTTCCATCTTCATCATATTTTCAATTGAAGGGCTTTTCAGATAGTGATTAGGCAGGCTATGTAGATACTCGAATGAGTGTTACTGAATTTGCAATTTTTCTTGGCAACTCATTGATTTCATGGAAATCAAAGAAGCAAGTTACAATCAGTCGATCATCTGCAGAGGCAGAGTACCGAGCCCTTGCCACAACAACATGTGAGATTCGATGGCTCTTGTATGCTTTGAAAGATTTGAGCATTAACCATTCACAGCCAGTATTGCTCTATACTGACAGTAAATCAGCACTATCAATAGCCACAAATCCAGTTCAGCATGAGAAGACAAGGCATATCCAGATTGATTGCCATCTAATTAGAGAAAAATTGCAGGAAGATGTTATTAAACTCTTCCATATTCCATCAAGGTTGCAGCTAGCCAATATGTTTACAAAGCCCCTCGGATCCCTTCCTTTTCATCATAATTTATGCAAGATGAACATCATTAACATCCATGCTCATCTTGAGGGGGGGGGGGGTGTTAGAGTGTTGAATCTCATATTGAAAACGAGGAATTAAAAAGAAAAGGACTTAAGATACTCAGAAAGTCTGAAGGGAAGAGTTAATTATTTCAGTTAAATCTGTTATTGTATTTTGATGTATTATAAATAGGACCCAAGTTTGATGTAATAATATAATTCATTCAATTCATTCAGTTTAGTCATTCTTACGAAATTCATTTGCCTCCTCTGTTTTCGTCACTTTTGTTTCCATCATATTCATATTCATCAATTCATCTTATTCTCAACAATTAGTATTCTTTTTTTTTTTTACTTTAATAATGGTTTTTCGTATCATTGGGCTAAATTGCTAATTATCCATAATCTTCTGCAGACTTGTGGATAACCCAGTTTGTCAGAAAACAGGAGTCACAAAGAGTTACTGTATGGATTCCCAATCGAATAATTCCTCATACTCAACCGCACAAAATAACTGTCTGCCTGTTCAGTGCAATTCGGATCAGATTGGAAGCCCTAACTGTAAATGTGCATATCCATACACGGGAACTCTATCCTTCAGAGCTCCTTCCTTTTCAGACTTGGGAAATGGAAGTTACTACAAAGCTTTTGAGAAGTCTCTCATGGATTATTCTCAGTCTGCAAAGTTTCCTGTGGATTCAGTTTCCCTGAGTAACCCCATCAGAGACTCTAGGAACATGGAATTGAGCCTAGAAGTCTTCCCAGCTGGCCAAGATAGTTTCAATCGAACAGGAATTTCTAGTATTGGGTTTATGCTCAGCAATCAGAGTTTTAAGCCTCCAACAGATTTTGGACCCTTCTCTTTTAATGCTGATCCATATGGGCACTATGC
The DNA here is from genome assembly GCA_036559045.1 of Platycarya longipes. Lineage (NCBI taxonomy): Eukaryota > Viridiplantae > Streptophyta > Magnoliopsida > Fagales > Juglandaceae > Platycarya > Platycarya longipes. The sequence goes on from CM071793.1 coordinate 50,132, forward strand.
AGGTAACTTCAAGTTTCTCATTTTGAAGAAAGTGAAATTCTTGGTGTTTGCTTCGGCTTACTGTGATGCATCTCGTAAATAAAAAATTTTGCCAATGTTAGTTTGATCTCATTAACGACTCTCTCTCTCTCTCTCTCTATATATATATATATATGTGTGTGTGTGTGTGTGTTTATTACCTTAGGAGGACCTAAAGAATCAAAAAAATCTTTGAGCACGGGCATTATAATTGGAGCAGCAGCTGGTGGTGCCGTCCTGCTGCTACTGTTACTCCTTGCCGGGACTTATGCTTTCCGTCAAAAGAGAAGAGCAGAAAGAGCTTCTGAGCAATTAAATCCTTTTGGTAAGATGAGTAGGATATGAACTTGGCACTTCAGAGTTGTTTGAAATTTGAAGGATTCGTTATCACTCATCTTTCATGTCCACACAAATGCAGCACACTGGGATTTAAAGAGCAGTGGTGGCATTCCTCAGCTAAAAGGGGCCAGATCCTTTTCTTTTGAGGAGCTCAAGAAGTACACCAACAAGTTTTCTGAAGCAAATTCTATTGGATCTGGGGGCTATGGGAAGGTTTAATGATGACTGCATCTTTCCAATATATTGATTCTTTTCTGCATTTGTGAGAATATGTTGGAACATGCTTTTTTTTTTAAAAAAAAATTTATAACAGGAGATATTTCTGATCTATCTAATTTGTTTTATTTTTCTTCTTTCCCATGAATTTCTTGTTAAATGATTCTTTTTCTTCTTTCCTTCCATTTATTAATCTTTTTCAATATTTTTGTCATCAAAATCCCTTTTTGTTAAAAAATGTTTCTTAAGCTTCTCACATAGTTCTTACTGTTCCTGTCACTACATGTTTAGCAAATATATAATCTCTAGACATTTTTCTCAGGTTTATCGGGGAACTCTTCCTGCTGGTCAACTGATTGCCATTAAGCGAGCTCAAACAGAATCTATGCAGGGTGGGGTTGAGTTCAAAACTGAGATTGAACTTCTAACAAGGGTTCATCATAAGAATCTTGTCAGCCTCGTTGGTTTTTGTTTCGATCAAGGTGAACAAATGCTGGTATATGAGTATGTTCCAAATGGTACCCTGAAAGATAGCCTTTCAGGTAATTCCATCATATTCTTTACCTTCTTTCCTCTCTATGAATTCAGGTATCTGTTGACACTCACGTGTAGAACTTCATTAATGATTTTGTGGAATTCTTCAGTTTATTAGCATTTATATGGTTCACGACAAAGGAATTAATGGGAAGACAACATATCATGTATCTACTCACAAAAGAAATAAAGTCAAACACACAATAAATCATAATTAATAAACAATATAAGGCATAGCTGACAATTTTTTGGTATAAAAATTAATGAAATAGTTGTTGCTTATGCAGGGAAATCAGGAATCCGGTTGGATTGGATGAGGAGGCTAAAAGTAGCTCTTGGTGCAGCCAGAGGTCTTGCGTATCTCCATGAACTTGCCAACCCTCCTATTATACACAGAGACATTAAATCAACTAACATTTTGCTGGATGAGCGCTTAAATGCAAAAGTAGCTGACTTTGGTCTTTCTAAGCCTATGGGCGATGGTGAAAAAGATCATGTCACCACTCAAGTGAAAGGCACGATGGTCAGTTGAAAATCCTACAAACCTCTACTCTTGCAAAATTAACTTTTTTTTCTCTTGTAAAATGAAGAGTCTCTGACTCTGCCCTGAGATTTTTAGAGTCCCATTATATAAGTAGAAGTAGGGGTATAACCGGTCCAGTTCGGTCCAGTTTTAGATAAAATCTAGAACCGAACCGGTACCACCGATTTTCTATTTTTTAAAACCGATTACGCACTGGTTATCCTCCAAAACCGGTAGCACCAATTTTACTGGTTCCGGTCCGGTTCGTTCCAGTTCGGTCCGGTTTTTCAGTTTTAAATAAGTCTATATTAGTTTATTAGACTATTAATATATATATTAGTAATATTTATAATGATTAAAATAATTATATATTAGTATTTGTTATAATAAGTTTAATTTTTTATAATTATATCATTGATATTTATAACTAATATTATTAGTATTAGCTTAAAAAAAATTGTATTAGTATTATTATATCATTATTTCATGTGTAATTATTTAATATAATAATTTATATATAGACTTAAAGTATATTACTAATAGTAATATAATATTATACTATTAGTATTAGGCCATAAAATATAAATTGTAACTAATTTATATTATATACTAATGTATAACATATTATATATAATTAAAAAAAATATTTTATATTGTGTATCATATTAAAAAAATCAAATTAAAATATATATATTATATTGAACCGGTCTGGTTCGGTCCGGTTTTAAAAAATTTAGAACCGGAACCAAACTGGTACCTACCGATTTTAACATTATGAAAACCGATTCCGAACTGGTACCTACCCAAAATTGGACCGATTTCACCGGTTCGGTTTGGTCCTGTCCGATTTACCGGTTCACCGATTTTTTCTTACACCCCTAAGCAGAAATAACTGGTAATATCTAGCTGCAGTTGATCAGGATTTTTAGAGCCCCATTGTTGGGTATTTCAGAAAATATAAGATTGACGTTGTTAGGATACTATTATCATCGGACTTGCTCTCTTTCTTTTTAGGTAGTTGCTGACCAGATCCAAATTCCAATTGGACCATAAGGTCACAGACTCACATCTATCACTGCGCAGGATGTAAATGTCCTTAACAAACAATATTAATGACTTCCAATGACTGAAGGAAATCTAAGTTTAACAAACCTCTTATGAGATGAGATGAGCTCTAGCTTTAAGCTTAAGTTCATTAAAAATTTCCATAGAATTGCTTCAAATGTAGCATTGTGAATTGACGTTCTATAATGGTGTAGGGCTACTTGGATCCTGAATATTACATGACCCAACAGTTGACTGAAAAGAGTGATGTATATAGCTTTGGTGTGCTGTTATTGGAGTTGATAACTGCAAGAATGCCAATTGAAAGGGGAAAATACATCGTCAGAGTGGTTCGTACGGCAATGGATAGAACGAAAGAATTATACAACCTTCATGAAGTTCTCGACCCAACCATTGGCTTGCAAACATCACCGAAAGGTCTGGAGAAGCTCGTGGACCTGGCATTGAGTTGTGTTGAAGAATCAGGAGCTAACAGGCCTGCAATGGGTATGGTGGTGAAAATGATTGAGAACATTATGCAGTTGGCTGGTTTGAACCCCAATGCTGAATCCGCATCAACTTCAGAGAGTTACGAGGTAACCAAGGAGAATTCCCACCATCCTTACAGCAACGATGGCTTTGAATACAGTGGGGTTTTTCCGACTTCAAAGATAGAGCCTCAATAAGTATCGTTTCGCATAACTTGTTTTTATAGAAATTGGCCCCTCCAACAAAATTTATAATTTCCTTATTTTTCATATGTTTTCTAAGATTTGATAAAATCTCAATATACTAAAAAATATCTCTTTCTATTTTTTTTTTTAATTCTTAGATTTTGTATAATTTTCATAGATTATCTAATTTCTACAATGTGACTACACTAAAATTAAATTAAATTAAATAATAAACTATTAACATTTACTTCATTTTATATTACACTATTTAATTTTTTAATATAAAATCTAAAATGAAAACACCAAAAAAAATCATTTAAAATTGATCATGATTTATATGAAAAATAATAGAGGTGATTTATCTTCTAAGCTTCATTAAGTAAGAAAAAGTTTATATGAGGTCCAATTTGTAGTATTTTATGTTTAATGTGATATCAAAATAGATAAATTTTACATTAAATTTGATCAACTAATTTAAATATTAGAATAAAAATGGCATTTTAAAAGATTATTTGATCATTTTTACGAAGAATATAATTTTTAAATTTTTTATATATACAAAAATAATAATTGATGAATATTACTTACTGAAACAAATATTAAGTTGTGTTTTCACGTTATTTGACATATTATCAAAATTTAATTTTATATATGTTTTTATAACTTTGTAATATTTTTTACATTTTATATAAACCTCGTGTGATAGAAAATTGACCTGCGGAAAAAAAATTAATGTTTCCGCTAACGACAACGCATCGCTATTCGCAAATGGATAATTATTAATACTAAACTTTTTCTTAATTATAACAAGTGACTGATACACAATTTTGAACTAGTTTATTATGATTAGAAAATACATAATAAAAAAATAAAAAAATTTAATGTAATGAAAAATTACAATGAAAAGAAAAATTCAAACAAATTCAGTTTGAATTGAGGCAAAGAAGTCTCTCTCTTTTAACTAGACTCAAGCTCTTTACAATAGGTAAAGTTTTAAATAAATTGATGTGGCATACATATTCTTCATTTATCTCTCTAAAATACAATAATCTAATTTATTTTTATATAATTCGAATCAATTCTACACAAATAATATAATTTGAATTAACTCTACACAAGTGATTAAAACCAAAATTCTACCAAAATAAAACTGATTTGTTTTCAAAAAGTTCTCACTAATATTTAATTAAACACCAAAGCTACACCTTTTTTTTTATGTGAAAAAAAATCACCTTGTACCAAAAATGCTATACGTAGTCAATTTTATGGAGTCGAAATATAATCAGCTGACGTCAGCTATTATTTAAAAGAATAAAAATAAAACAAATGAATCAATCTTGTTGAGATTCAAAAATATGTTTGCTCTGATACGATTTTAGATCCAACGCAGTTTGAGAAATGCCAGACACGATTTGAGATCCAAGGAGCTGCCTTTTTCATTTACGAGATTTTCATCTTCTTATTTTTGTTTTTTGTTTGTTCAGTTTCTTCTAGTTTCTTCTTCTTCTTCTATTTTTTCCTCGTTTCTTCTTCTTTTTTTTTTCTTCCTCACTTCTTCTCATTTTGTCTTATTTTTTTCTTGATTTCTTCTGGTTTCTTCCTTTTTCTGGTTTCTTCTTATTTTTGTCTTTTCTTTTTTCTTCCAATTTCTTCTTGTTTTTTTTTTTTTCCTGGTCTATCCATATACAGATTTTCCCAAACAGAAAATAGATCTTTCTAAGAAAAACAGAAGAAGTAATCTAAAGATTAATCTAAAGATTCTAAAATTAAAACATTAGCCATAATTGCTTGGGGATGAAGATTGCTTCTCTGAGAATTTTTGAAATTGTGAGGTGTTGGAGTTGTTCAGGGAAAAGATTCATGGCTACATAAATATCAAGATTCTTGATTCAATATATGGATCTCATCAGCTCCAATACCTTAAGTACAAAATTAGAGAGAAATATAGGTAAAAATAGAGAAGTGCTCGTTTGAAAATGGAGATAAGAGAAATAGAGAAGGAAATGTTGAAACTGAAGTACAATTAATTTTTTTATAATTAAAAGCTGATTACATCAGCTGACTACATTTTAACTCCTTTAAACCAACTCGGTGTACTATAATTCTTTTTGTACACCCTAATAGTTTATCGCTTAACGTCATTAAAAAAAAAAAAAAGATCCGTTAATTCGTAAAGTTAGGTCTTTTCAAAAAATAAAATGCCGTTAATGTCCCTCCTAGATCTAAAATCTACCGAAATAGACCTGACGGCTTTCAATGATTTTGTTCTTATCTTTTTTATTTTATTTTATAATGTTTGAGCAATGATTTTGTTCTCATCTGTTAAAAGTATTCTTGAAGGATTCTGTTTAAAATGTTCCCTCAACACAACAAAGAAGCTAGGATTTGCATAATCCTTCTTAGTAGATTTGAAGAAATGTCTAATAAATTACATAAAATTATATAAGTTTCTGAAATTATTTTTATATATTATTTATGAATATAGCCATCCTCTTAATTAAAATCATTTCACTATTACTATTGATAAACTATGAATTTTCATATAATTTTATTACTCAAGCATGCCCTGAGGGATACCATATTTTATAACATTGCACACAGAGATGAAGCCAGTATTGTATCTTTGGAGGGGCCAAGTATTTTAGATTAGAATAAATAGTTCGAGTGAAAATTGTTAAGAACACCACTAACATAAACAAAAAAATAGTGACTAAGAGTAAGAAATGAAAGACGAATTCAAAACCTAAAGAAAATAGGCATTTCACAAAAATCATAATTGCGAAAAAGCGTATAAATAAAGTTTAAGCAAATATAAATTACGAGTCAAAATCTTCATAATATTTTTAGAAAATTTTAATGACTATAAATAAAGATACTTTATTTATCTTCTCTTATGGTATAAATATGTTTGAAAGTAGATAATATTTTCCTAATAAATTTCCCTAAGAATTAAGATTTTCTCATTTAGAATATTATATGAAATTAAATGGCAAATAATATACCTAAAATATTAAATTTTAGTAAAAGTAGCAAAAAAATTACTTAAAATATATTACTTTGTAAAGTCTTGGGGCCACTCCCTTTGGCCACCCCCTTTTCCTCCTTATTTTATAACCGATAACATGATCTAATTATTTATAAAAATATTTTTATTTTCTTACAAGATTCATCGGGTCACCCCCAAACATCCCCCCCCCCCCCCCCCCCCCCCCCCCAAAAAAACCAGATCATCCATCCGGCCCAATGAGAGCATAGATGAATGGGCGAGCCCCTCGAAGGAGTTGATAGAGGCCTACGCAAAACGAACACACCAAATCAGAAAGAGTTTTGCTCGGCATCTGCCAATTCACTCCTGGGGCTGGGAGTGAGAAAAGCTTATCGGGACCTCGGGCTGGAAGGAAGGGTGGCTGCTGTCAATTCACTCCTCTACCCCGATTGGCCAGAGGCACTGAGTTTGCTTTGGCTCCATGAAAACAATCTCTCTTCCATCTCCGTATACTTGGGACGGTGCTTCGCGCTGTACCTACGCTTCTTCTTTTACGACTCCTTACAAAGTTATTATAATGGGCAGGAGCAAGAAGCAGTCTACACCTCCATCTCCTAGGGTTTTATTTCTTATCATTCTCATTTGCTTTATTAACTAGCACTTTTCCATTTACTTCGACGCCCGTTTCCTCACCCTTTCGCGTTATGTCATTTAATATTTGATTTAAGGAGTAAGACTGTTTACTATGTATTTATTTTTTGAGCAAATTAGAAAGAAAAGATTAAGGGAGTTTTGTACCAACGGATGTATTTTGATAAAATGCATTATATATATTTTGGTGTGAATTATGATAATAAAAGCAATTTGAGAATGGAAGACAATGCTCCATAAACCACATTTAATTTTGAGCTAAGAGCGTTAGTCAGTGTGTGGAAAAAGTAGGGAGCAGTGCAGCTTACTACTGAGAATTGATACTTTTCTTCACTTTAGACTGCTTGTAAGAGGCGTTATGTTGACAGGGTTCGGAACCAGCTCCTCCCAGAATTACTTCAAATGTAAAGCAGAATCTACAGTTTTTAAGGTTATGGAAGGTAGGTTATCTTTATCTGCTAAGATATTTAAAGCTGATATTCATAAACGTATCCTCAAGCTCACCTGGCAAAGTTCTTGTAGGAGTTCCAAGAAAGGAAGTCTGGACAATCTAAGCCTGCTACCAGTTATCGCAGAAAGAAGGTGCAGAAGGAGGATCTTCCAGAGGATCCCGAACTCTATCGCGATCCTACCATGACCCTCTACTAGTAATAATCTTTTCAGGTTTCTTTCTCAATTTAATTTGCCATCTTAACTATCTTATGGCTCTCGGAGAATTATCTTCCTTGTTTGCTAAATTTCTTCTACAGTACAAACCAGGGTATAGATGGTGCAGTCCCTGTCTTGCTTGTTGATGGCTATAATGTTTGTGGCTACTGGATGAAGTTGAAGAAATACTTTATGAAAGGGAGACTTGATATTTCTCGCCAAAAGCTAATTGATGAACTTGTAACATTCAGTTTGCTAAGAGGTTTGTACTCTGGTTCGTTTATTAGTTGTATGAACAGGCTTCGTTACAATTTCTATTATAAAAAAAAGGAGACTTCGTTAAAACAGGGGCAGCAGTAGACAACACATCTCTTTTTTGGGCCCCAGGGAGGAGAGATAGAACTCATAAAAACATGTGTACTTGGGCTATACCTATCTACTTGATTCAATAAAACTTGTTATTACTTATGGAAAAAACAAAAACAAAAACAAAATACATGGTAACGCTTAACTATACTTATTAAGGGCATAGCTATATTTTTTGTATTGATATAAATAAAGTAGTCATAGCCCGAGTACACAAGAACTATACGAACGAGCCCCTAAATACATTCTAGGAACTAGAAATTAAAGACAAGAATTTATGAACATTGTTCTCATTTAATACAATGGCTGAAAACCACAACAAAAGAGTGTGAATAAAAAAATTCTACAGCTCCGGCATTGTGCGCTCTTTATTTTTAAAACATCGTTTGTTCCTTTCCGACCAAATGCACCACATAACACATAATGAAACCATCTTCCATACTATTGCCACTTGAGGACATCCTTGCATTTTCCTCCAACACCCCAATAACTCCACCACTCTCGCTGGCATAACCCAAGTAACATCAACCTTTCGGAAGATCTCATCCCACAACATATTCGCTACCTCATAATGCAATAAGAGATGATCCACCGAATCCCCATGCTTCTTGCACATATAACACCAATCCAACACAATACATCCTCTTTTCCTCACTAGTCAAAATCTTCCCAAGAGCGACAGTCCATACAAAAAAGGCTACTTTAGAAGGCGCACCAGACTTCCAGATGTTCTTCCAAGGGAAAGGAACATGCTCTTGAGATGTTAAAATTTTGTAGTATGCCTTTACTGTACATTTCTTGTTATCATTGGACCTCCACTGTAACCTATCCCCCTGTGCCGTAAGAGACCCCATGGAGTGTAATAAGCTGAAAAAATCTGCTACGATTGATACTTCCCAATCATGAAAATCCCTACTGAAGAGAATATTTCACTGATGAGTACCATGAAAGAATAACCGCAAATCAGCAACTGAAGCCTCCCTATTAGTTGCAATGCGATAGAGAGTTGGAAATGCTTTATCCAAAACAACTTCACCACACCACACATCCCTCCAAAAGCAAATTCAGGTGCCTTCTCTGGCCACAAAGTAGATGTGATTTTTAAAATTTGGCCATCTCTTTCTAATAAACTTCCATACACCCACACCATAACCCCCCCTTACATTGTTTGAACATCAACCTTCCCAGGTCACTCCATATTTAGAGTCCATAGTCTCCCTCCACAAGGACCCCCCTCCTGTTGATATCTCCATACCATTTCCCCAATAAGGCTTTATTGAAGGTCTTCAAATTACACACACCCAAGCTTTTCATAAGAAATTGAGGAACAAACTGACTTCCAATTAACTAGGTGGAACTTTTTGTCCTCTCCCATACCTCCCCATAAGAATTTCCTGAAAAGTTTCTCAATTCTAGTTACCACCCCTGTAGGCATAAGAAACAGGGAAAGAAAATAAGTGGGTAGGTTAGTAAGGGTAGAGCTATATAAATAATCACTCATTCACATATTCTAATAGCTACCTAACGGATGGTATAATGGTTAGTTTTGGGTTCATATATATGAGACCGTGTGAATTACATTGACAAATCTTTAGTTCTAAAAGCAATTTGTTTCTTAATATTTCGTTTCACGAGTATACAACTTCCTGTGTTATATTAAGACTTGAGTTGGTTCTTCTGTCCCATGAACTTTCCCTTGAGAAGTACCACTGTATTTGTTTACCAATGTTGTCTTGTGATGAAGTTGTTAAACGAGATGGTTTCTTCTTGGTGTGTTCTCAGTATGTTGATCTCACCTTATTATTTGAAACATTTGCAGAGGTGAAAGTAGTAGTTGTATTTGACGCTATGATGTCTGGACTCCCCACACACAAGGAAAATTTTGCTGGGTACTATTTATGAACCTAAACTATAGTTATCACTTTCTTCAATTGCATGGTATTCTGAATCAATATTGAGCTTAGCAGTTCATTGGGATTAAGAGAAAGAAGTGTCTATATGTTGTTGGTTTTATGTGTGTATATACTTTGACTGCATGCCACTTGTTACATATCTTCTAATCCTAAGGTCATATATGTCAGGTGTAAGACGGTTTATTGTCTTCCCTGGCAGATCTTATTTATAGGACAATAATGTTTTGATTGGTCATAGTTTGTCTCAGCAAGCAAAGCTTTGAACATATGTTCTGCATATTTGTGTAATAATCTTAATTTATATTATTTCTATTTCATCATGCGCTACATGTTGTACCGCATTATGCATGAAAACTAATATTTCTTTTGCTTAATATATTGTTTTGTTACTGTTTAGTAACAACAAGCCACATGGATGGATAAGCCCAAGTATTTTCTAGTCAAAGCCCTTTTGATTATTGGTTATTAAATTCGTGATAGTTGGAAACCAACCCCGTTTATGACTCCTAAATGGATCCAAAGAATGGCAGCATATTTACTCTAGAGCTCCTAGCCATTAGGATTCCTAGGACCCCTTTTCATAACAAAGTTAAATTTGTGCAGCCCTATTATTAGGTTTTCTAGGTATCATTTTGGATTCTATTCTCATAGCACGAGTGCTTAGATAGTAGATTGAGGTTGGGTCAATTTGGAATTTTAGTGAAATTGGACATAGAAAAGACTTTTGACCATGTTAACTGGGAATTCCTTCTCTATCTACTTGGGCGAATGGGTTTTGGTGATAAGTGGTGTTCTTGGATAAGGCATTGTATTTTGACAGCCAAGTTTTCTATTTTGGTGAATGGTTCTCCAGATGCTTTTTTCAACAGTTCCTGTGGTTTAAGGTAAGGTGACCTATTATCTCTACACATTTTTGTCATTGTCATGGATGCTCTAAGCCGTATGATTGATGCAACTGTTGTTGGTGGCATTATGGGGGGTTTTAAGGTTGGAGACACCTCTAGGGGTTGCATTTCTATTTCTCACTTGCTCTTTGCCGATGATACTTTATTTTTCAGCGATGCTAATCAAGATCATCTTAGAACCTTGAGAGCCTTGTTGCTGTGTTTCAAAGCTGTTTTTGGGCTTAGAATAAATTTTTCTAAATCTGAAATTATTCCGGTGGGGTCTGTTAGTAACACCCATGATCTTGCCAACATTTTGAGTTGCAAGGTATCTTCTTTATCAATAACATACCTTGGGCTTCTCTTGGGAGCATCCCATAATGTTGTTTCTATATGGGATGGGGTGATCGAGAAGATTGAAAGAGTACTTGTTGGCTGGAAAAAAATTTATTTATCTAAAGCGGGTCGAGTCACTTTGATTAAAAGCACCTTGTTTAATCTTCCTTCCTATTTTCTCTCTTTGTTCCCACTTCCAGTGGGGGTTGCTAAAGAATTGAGAAAATCTTCAAGAATTTTCTATGGGATGGAATTGGGGATGATAGAAAATTTCATTTGGTGCGCTGGAAAAAGTTTGTGCCTTGGTGTCTTCTGGGGGTTTGGGCATAAAAAACTTAAAGCTTTTCAATAAGGCACTTCTTGGGAAGTGGCTCTAGAGATACATTTTTGAGAGTGAAAAATGAAAATTTTCAAAGCTGTTTGGAAGATGATTCCTATATGCAAAATGTGGTATCTTTGGATGGAACGTAATGAGAGGACATTCGAAGACAAGGAGCGAACCAAGGAGGAGTTGATTGTATTATTTTATAAAACTCTTTGTACTTGGACCATTGTCGTAGATTTCAACGGCATGGATCTTCATGATTTCTTAGAAACCAATGTGCCTAATTGTTAGGTCATGGTGAATCTTGTAATTGGCTTTTGCCTTGTTTAATAAAATTTTACTTATTAAAAAAAAAAAAGAGAGTGAAACTTTATGGAAGCTGATATTGGATATTAAATATGGAAGAATGTGGGGGAACTAGTGTACTAATGAAGTTAAAGGGGCTTTTAGAGTGAGTTTATGGAGATCCATTCGGTTGGGTTGGGGGGACTTTGCTAATAATATCATCTATAAAGTTGGGAATGAGAAAAATAATTCTTTTTGGCTTGATGTATGGTGTGGGGACTCAGCTCTCAAATCTATCTATCCTAATCTCTTTAGGATTGCTAGTAATAAAGGGGTTGCAGTCAAAGTTTTGAATACCGTACTGGTGAGCATACCGGTCAAGGCACTGGAACGAAATATTTTGATACTGGTACCGTTTGGTATATCGATTCGGAATAGTCTATATATAAAAAAATTATATATATAAATATTTACATAAATTATATTTCAAAAAAATAGTCAATATATGAATAGATTATATATATAAATACATATATATAAATAATTTATTATGAATTGAGGTTAAAAAAGCAAGAAATGAAAAAAAAAAAAAATCAAAATCTGGTCGGCCAGTATAGGCCGGTATGACTGGTACGGTCGAAATACTGGCTGGTACGGCCAGTATTTGAGCCGATACAGTACAGGCAATGTACTTGTACCACCCAACTGACCGGTACGGTATGTACCAGCCGGTACGGTACAATACCTACAACTATGGTTGCAGTGGCTGAATTGTCCCAAATTTCTAGTAATCAGTTGCTTTGGAATGTGGAGTTTATTAGAGATTTACATGATTGGGAATTACATGATGCCTCTGATTTCTTTGCTAAGTTATATGAGTTGAAGCTGGATTTTAATAGGAGGATAAGGTGCTGTGGAAACATGATTCTAAGTCCAATTTTTCTGTGAGCTCTTATTACGAAGTGCTGAATTGCCATGGTAATACTGCTTTTCCTTAGAAATGTATCTGGAAACCAAAAGTCCCCTCTAAAGTGGCGTTTATTTTGCTAGTTGGTTTCTCTAGAAGAAATATTAACCACCGACAATTTGAGAAAGAAAGGGCTCTCATTATTGATTGGTGCTACATGTGCAAAAAAAATGGCCAATCTGTCAATAATCTCTTCCTTCATTGTGAGATGCTATCAGCCTTATGGAATGAGATATTTAGTAAGGTTGGCATTGCGTGGGTTATGCCATTGCACATGGTGGATTTCTTGGCAAGTTGGAATGGCTCTATGGTTCATGGAAGCTATGCAGATTTCTAGAGGGTTGTCCCTTTGTGTTTGTTTTAATGCTTATGGTCTGAGAGAAATGTGAGGTGTTTTGATAATTGTGAACGTTCTTTGAGGGATTTTAGGGTCTTTTTTTGTAGTTCTCTCAGTTTTTGGGTGCAAAATCTTGTAAGGGAAGGGATTTCTTATAATCTTTTGTTTTAATTCTCTCTTCATGTAGCTTGTATCTAGGTTTTCATCTTGTACACTCCTTTTGTATTTGATTTTTACCTATTTATTGGAACAAAATTCTTATTACCTATCAAAAAAGAACAAAAAAAACTAGAAAAATTAGAGGTTGCTATGAGTCTAGAAAGCTTTTATAGCAATCCCATGTAATGTTCTTCAAGAAAACCAATCCCTAACCCTAGATAACTGTCGCAACTTCAGGAGATTGAAAAAAGAACGAGCCTCACCCGATCAAGTCCAATCCTTTTCCAGCAACTTCAAGTAGGTGATTATTGACAAGTTTGTTATTGATAGTAACAAAGAGGCAAGTAGCATTATCAAATATATATTTTTTTTTTTTGGATGAATAACAAATTTCATTCATCAAAGAATGTCAAAGCCAACTACAAAGACTCTTATGCCGTAACTAAGTAGGCACATTGGGTAAGATCTTGATGATTGACAACTTAAGAAAAAGAGGGATGATAATTGTGGAATGGTGCTACTTGTGTAAGAAGACTGGGGAGTCAACAGACCATATTTTCTTGCATTGCGATGTGGCGAGGTACTTATGGGATAACATCATTAGTAAGGCTAGACTGAATTGGGTAATGCTCAAAAGTGTGGTGGATCTCCTAACATGCTGGAATCGACATCATCGGTGCAAACAACTAGCTGCAACGTGGAGGATGATTCTTTCGTGTCTACTGTGGTGTCTATGGATGGAAAGGAACGAGAGATGCTTCAACAACAAGGAGAGGTCCATGGGGGCAATTTGGGACATTTTTGTACTTTCTTTGGTCCAATGGTTTTCTGCTATTGTACTAAAGAGAGGAAATGTTCATGATTTTTTTACTACTTTTCAGCTTGCTAGAATGTAATTAAGTCTTTTTTGTATACTCCCTATGTACATGAGCTTTGCCTAGTTGCATTTGATCAATAAAGATTATTACTTATCAAAAAACTAAGTAGGCGCATTAGAGGCAAGAAAATCATGTAGGTCCATGCCATTAAAGTCCATGGCAATGGCCCAAGTACAATGAGTTCTAAAAAATAAAACTTTGAGTTCCTCCATCGATCTCTCTTTGTCCTTGAATGCTCGTTCGTTGTGCTCTTGCCAAAACACCACATAATACAAATAGGAATCATCCTTCACACTGTTTTGATTTGTTGCATGCTTTTTATACTTGTCCAACTTGCCATCATAGCCACCACGGTCTTCGGCATGACCCAAGCCAAGTCTAGTCTACTAAACACCTCATTCCAAAGTGCCATTGCTATCTCACAATGTAAAAGGAGATCCTCTACCGACTCACCCTCTCGTCTACACATGTAACATCAATCCACAATGATTACACTCCTCTTTTGCAAGTTATCCGTGGTGAGAATCTTACCCATTGAAATTGTTTACACAAAAAATGAAGCTTTAGGAGGTGCCTTGTGTCTCTAAAGCCTTCTCCATAGAAACTGAGTATCGGGCTCTTGTGTGAGTGTCTTATAGAAAAAGCGAACAGAAAAAACACATTTCCCTGCAGGTGACCACCACAAACCATCCACTTGCTATGAGACTATTCTTTTTAATTTTTTGGGAATTTATTTATGATAAGTTAGGGACATTTATATGCATGGTATCTTTATTGGGAACAATTACGGAAGTACTTAACACTCCTAACCTACGGGAATGGGTGTTACGATAACACTAATAGCAGTCATACACCCTCACAACCAAACTGCGATAGCCCACACTTGTTTTTTTGGTGATGCCAAAACCCACAACCAATAAATCCAATTGGCTCATAGTTTCGGGCTCCAAGTATGGTTTGGCAATTCAAGTTACCCAAACGAAACTCATAAATTAATTTCAACTCAGTCAACACCATAAAGATGAAACCATACAAAACCACTCTTTTTTGCCTAATATTCACACATGGAATATCAATTAGACACTTGACAGAACCTCTCATCTCAAGTCTAAGCTTCGTTTGGTTACATAGATGAGATGAAAAATATGTAAATAGTAGTGAGATAGTTTGTGAATAGTAGTGAAATGACTTGTTTTATGGAGTTTTGGGAAAGGAGAAAAAAAGTTTTATAAAAATATTATAAAGTTACAATATTGTTAGAATATAATCTTTTAATATTATTTTTGTTTTAGATTTTGAAAAAGTTGGTTTGTTTTTTGTGTTTTGTTTAGATGTTTGAAAAAGTTGTAATGATTAGATGAAAAGATTGAAAATTTGAAATTAAAAAGTAAATATGTTTGAATGGTGTTTAGATATTGTGATGAGATGAGATGAGATGAGATTGGATGAGAGATGGGTTGAGACTATCTGTGAAACCAAACATGGCAAAGTTCAACTCAAGGAGAGTGGTAGTGTGAAGTGGTATTGTGCCGTGTGAAGAAGGAACAAAACAGATGATTTAAACTAAGAGGAAAGAAAAGTTAAGAAAGTAAGAGGGAACCGAGGCTTACTGAAAAGTGCTATGATTGCCAAAGGAAAATGGCAAGGGTGGTGGAGGAGAGAGAGGGAGACAGAGAGAAGGGCATTGTGCGATTTCTCAAGGACTACATTCATAGCCAGTGGGGGAGAGCAAGAAGTGGTAATTTTTGTTGATTCTGGCTTTAATGGAGGGAGTTTACAGAAGTTAATTGCAGGAATGAAAAGGAAAAAAATGAAATTGGGGAAAGAGAATTAAGGGAATAAGATATTGCCAAAGAAGAGAGGGAGAAGAGAAAGGAAAGAGAAGGGAAGGACATTTCAGAGGAGTCTGGTGAAGGAGGTTTTGGTGGAAAAACTAATAAGAAAATATTTAGGGCTTTCTTAAGGTGTTTCGATCGCTCTCTCTCTCTAACTAAACTACTGGGATTTGTTTTTTCTAGTCGAACTGGTTATCACACCAGGGGACTGCAATTTTTTTTTTTAATTTTGACGTTGTCTTTCATAAAGATTATAGTCAAGCTTATATTTGAATTCTACTCTATTTCTGTTGGAAATGAAACTTGTTGATAAGATTTATTTGATTATGTATTATTTTTAAAAAAAGATGATTAATTGGATTATGAAAATTCACAATGTTGCAGTATCGATATAGTTTACTCAGGTGAATCATGTGCTGATGCGTGGATAGAGAAAGAGGTAAGAGATAGCATCAAGCTGGTAGGATTCTATAAGTGTACTCTGTCTGAATGAAGATAGAAATTATTGTTTTCCTGTGTGGATTGACTGTCAAGTTGAATTGTTTTCGCTAGTTGGTTGTCTCTTCCTTTCATCTATGTCATAGATTTAACTTGAGCTGCGGTTGACTTTTAATGGCCGGACACGCACACACATTAAAAGTAAAAATTTTATTGATAGAACTAGGCAAATGCCCAAGGAACAGGACATATACAAGAGGAAACATCTAGGAGGAAGAAGGGGGAGAGATGGATACAAGGAACTGGTGAACATTATGACCATTGAAATCTATAGCTATTGTCCAGAGAAATAATGTCTTGAAAAAAAGGCTTCTACGCTCCACTGAATGTACTTTGTCTTTGAATGTTCCTACATTTTGTTCCTTTCAAATACACCATTGGAGGCATATGGGGACAATCTTCCAAATTTATGCAATTTTCTGAATTCTATATAAACTCCTCCAGATGGCAAGAAAATCAACCACCCTCCTGGGGATTACCCATGCTATCCCCATCCTGTTGAACATGTCATTCCATAAGGCCCTAGCAACCTCACAGTGAAGAAGCAAATGATCCACTGTTTCACCACTTTTCCTGCACATGCAACACCAATCCATTTCATTAATCCGCCTTTTTCGTAGGTTGTTGATGGCCAAGATCTTCCCCAATGAAGCAGGATATATTTAACATGTTAGGATGTTCTTTTCGTCCGACTCCTTGTTATCCTGTTTTACTTGCACCATTTTTTTCTGTCCTGCTTAATTTTTCAACAGCACTTGAACCATGACCAACCCGTAAACATTTACCAACAAGAACGTGAAATGACATCTTTCCCTTATATATGGGGATACAATTTCCGTAGCCCACACATGAAAGACTCAGCCTTTGGAGCTTCCCATGACCCGTTAGCTGAAAAGGCCCTAAAAGTGAAAATTTGAGAATGAAGGAGGTTCTGTGGGCAGGGTCCGTATCTCTCCTCTTGACCTAACTCCATCACATCTCATGGAACTATGTATGCATGGAATAGAGTATTTTGAGAAAGTTTTTGTCCTCATGATTCAGATGTATTCTGTCTTATGAATGTAAATTTTTATTGTCCTCGAACTATCTCTTGTAGATTTTTGACTGAATGTAGCATCATCTTCCTTCCTGCCTTTCCATCTTTTATTTTCTGACAATTTTTCAGTTGGCATGGTTACACTTTTTTAAACGTTCTTTAACAGTCCGGTGTGGAAATCAGTTCTGTTGATGAATGTTTTGTTGTATTTATTAAGCATTTTCCATGCATTATATTGTGATAATTGTATTTTCCTGGTGTATGCGTTCTTGTTAATCGAGCAGGTTGTAGCATTGAAGGAGGATGGATGTCCCAAAGTCTGGGTTGCCACTTCTGATCATTGTCAGCAGCATGCAGCATATGGAGCAGTATGCATTATCCTCGTAGTTAGACCAATTTTTTTAAATTTATGCAACTTCTTTGTAAATCTATCGAGCGCAATTCTTATATGCCCCTTTTCAAATACTTAAAGAAAGGGGTTAAATACTAAAATAGTCCCTGTGGTTTGCCTCTAAATTGAAAATTGTTTTTGCAGTCACGCCCTCAAGCAAGGGCTTTGCCAAAAAATAGAACTTATGAGTTATTTTTATTATTTCTGTGTTTTTAAATTAATTAATTTATTATTTTATTGTTGTTAACCAGACACTTCTAATAATTCAAGTTCTCCAACGGAGTAGGGACTGAAGGATTTATTTGATCAAAGTTGAAAGTATGGGTGGTAAATAGTTTAAAACTTGAACTAATTTGTTTAGAGGCAAACCACAAGGACTATTTTGGTATTTATCGTAAAAAGTTGTTTTAAATATCTTGTGTGTAGTCATTTACTGGGGTAACTAATAATAATAATATGCAACTTAATGTGCAGTAGTTGATTATACCATATGGTATCCCATATTGTAACCAATAAGTTTAGGTCTTCAACCTTACGGTTTCATTTATTTTGATATTAAATGTTCTAAATCTGTTTGACATCAAGTTTGTGGTATTTGCCTGCATGTCTGAAATAGGAGTTTATTTTTGGGTTAGTATAACCATTACATTTTTATTTAGCCTAGAAACAGTCATACATGAAACTTCATTATCTCCTTATATAATCCAATTCGCCCCAACCTCACTAGTTAAACCCATTTAATTAACTTACCTTGGACCTCGCATCTCCCCTTTGTTTCTCAACACTATGTTTCCTTGCTTTCTCAGTAATCTGATTTTCTTCAACCTAATGTTTCTCGAGTGTACTTCAAATTTAAACATTGCAATGTTTTCTCCAAATTGTTTAGCCACTTCTTTTTTTTCCTCAGGGACTGGTTTATTTTCAGTTTTTCTAAAGAATCTAATCAAATTTTGTTGCTTGGTGTTAGTCTACATTTTTGTAATCTTTGTCAGGATAATTCTCCAAAAATCCCCCCGACTATTTTTTTTCTGCAATTTTTTTTTTTATAGGTAATTAAGAAATTTTATTCATAAGAAGAGAAGGCATAGCCCTTTTCTTCCACAAATATATAATGGATTCCTTCTTTTATTTTCTATATAGCTAGTCTTTGGCCATTCACTGGAGTGACAATCACTGTAGATCTCTTAAAATTCATAATTTCTGTATTATTTGCCATAAGACTTTCTTGTAAGAATTTTGTGTGGTATCAGCACGATTAATTCAGGAATCAAACCTGGTTCCCTCATGGGAGATTAGCCATTCCAATTATGGTTACTGAACTCTAGATATATATTGTTGAAGTGTACTAACGAGACATCTAGTCAGTTTACATTTACCGTGCTTCTGTCCTTCACATTTTTTGTTTTCATGCTGTGTGCGGGATATTCCCGATGGCAGGCATGTCATTTACTCCTTTTATACTACTAATGTACTTCAATGATTGTTGAAGCATGCTTTTGTTAATTGCCTGACTTTATACTATTTTCCAGGGTGCCTTTGTTTGGAGTAGTAAGGCGTTGATCTCTGAGGTGAGCCATTAATATATGTGGGAACTTTTTGAACTTGTACTTGCTGTACTCTTGCTATTTGTTTTACCGTCCATATCACAAATCACTATTAGCAGTTAACGGATTTCATGATGATGCACGGTCATCTCTCACAAGACTGGGGGGCGCTACCTTCTAGTTATGATAGCCTTATGTCATGATGATTATGTCCTACAAAGATTGCATTCATTGTAAAAAGGTTCTCATGATTTTCGTTCCAGCTGTTTGTTCACCAAAAACAATAGAATAGGGCAATAACCATGTTCTGTTATCTTGGCCCATCAACACCCATGTCAGCCACAATTTCATTCTTTCAGTAGACTAATCCCATCTAAATTTTACCTATAAAAAATCCCATCTAAATTTTGGTTGTTTCCATAAATATTTTATCAATTAATCGGGATCCATTATCAGTATCTTTTTTGTGCATCCTATCCTATCTGAGTTCATACTGTCAGTCACTTTTTTTTTTTTTTTGAGTAAGATATATTTATTAAAAAGTGGAAAGGGCGCAACACTCATGTCTCTGTTATTCATTTGCGAGATGCTCTTAAATTCAATGTGCTGTGTCATTTTCTCTCACTGATGGATGATTAAACAGATATGAAAAATACTTTTACTTTAGCATTGTTGTACGCTACTGCCCACTTTTCCTGCTAAATTACACGTCTTATATTGTTCCTATTGTTCTTATGGTTTTACTTTTTGATAATTGACCCATTCAACTGCTCTATATTGCATGATTACGTGAAAAAAGAGAGATCAATCTATCTGACTTCAACTTTGCTAGGAAGTTTTAGCTTGTTCTTTGATGACAAGGTTTTTCTGGTACAGAGTATATTCCAGGTATATTATGTATTTTAATATATATTTTTTCCTATGTGGTTTGGGTTCAGATTAAAGCATCACAGAGGGAGGTTGAGAGGATGCTTCAAGAACAAAGGTGTGTTCTGTCTGAGATGAATGTTCACATCGATATTACTTATACTTAGTATCTTTTGCATTTTGCTTGCTATATTCCCAACTAATTAAACAACATGGCTGACACATAAGTCTCATAGAGATTTGTTTTTTTTTTATAAATAAATTTTATTCAACAAAGGCAAAAGCCGGTTACAAATATCGAACATGGCCTATTAGCTAGGGCATGTTGGATACAAGGAAATCATGAAGGTCCATGCCATTGAAATCCATGGCAATGGACCATGTACAAAGAGTTCTATAAAATAAAACTTTCAGCTCCTCCTGAGATCTCTCATTGTTTTCGAAAGTTCTCTCATTGCGTTCATACCAAAGGCACCACATGATGCATATAGGAATCATCTTCCATATGGCAAGATTTGACGTTTACCCCTAATAGAGGTCCAGCAAGCCATAGTTACCACTAAGGACTCTAGCATGACCCAAGCTGAGTCCAATCTGAAGACCTCGTTCCAAAGTATTCTGTCTGTGTCGCAGTGCAAAAGAAGATGATTGACTGACTCACCCCTGCTGCGGCACATGCAACACCAATCTGCAATAATAACTTTTCCTAACGTTGCTGTCCACATGAAGAAAGCTGCTTTCTGGGGTGCTTTATGATGCCAGATTTTCCTCAATGGAAATTGTAACACAGGTCCTTGATTGAGAACCTTGTAGAAAGAGCGGATTGTGAAGATTCCTCTCCCTGCAAGGATCCACCATAGGCCATCTTGAATCTGGGTGTTTGGTCTTTGAGAATAAATGAGGCTATAAAAATCCACAAAGGTATTTATTTCCCAATCCTGCGCCGCCCGATTGAAGTTGATGTTCCAATGAAGACGTCCATCGGCTGACTCTAGAACCTCTGCCACAGTAATATTTTTATCACTTGCAATCTGAAACAAAGAAGGAAACAAGTTAGTCAAGGCCCTATTACCACACCAAGCATCTTTCCAAAATCTAATTCTTGAGTCTGCGCCACATTGAAGTCTAGTATGCTGTTGAAAGACCCCCCACCCACTTCTTATGTTTTTTCACACTCCTACGCCACTTGCCCCTCTAACTTCATTAGAGCTCCAACTCCCCCATCCCCCTCCAAATTTGTGATCTATCACCACTCTCTAAAGAGCTTCTGGTTCTTGATGGTACCTCCACAACCATTTACCGAGCAGCGCTTGGTTGAACAATCTCAAATTACGAATGCCCAAACCGCCATCTGATAAGGGACGACAAATCTTCTCCCACTTGACCAGGTGAAACTTGAACTCCTCCCCCAATTCACCCCACAAAAAAATCTCGTTGCAACTTTTCAAGACGGCTTGCCACCCTGACCGAGATAGGGAAAATAGATAAAAAAAAAAAAAAGGTGGGTAAATTGGATAGAGTACTCTTGATAAGAGTGACTCGTCCCCCTTTAGACAAATACATCCTCTTCCATCTTGCTAGTTTTCGTTCCACTCTTTCGATCACTGTATCCCAGATCTTAGTCTCCCTTGAAGCTGACCCTAAAGGAAGTCCCAGGTATGTCAGAGGGAGCAAAGCAATCTTGCATTCGAGTAAGCCAGCCAACACCGACATATTGCGTGCTTATCCAATCATAACCATATCAGATTTGTTGTAGTTCACTTTCAGACTCGATACTACTTCAAAACAGAGTAGAAGAGCTTTTAAAGCTCGCACCTGCCTTTGCTCCGCCTCACAGAAAACGAGTGTGTCATCTACAAACAACAAATGAGATATATTAGCAAAACCTCTAGACGATGTTCCAATAGGAAACCCGCTTACCAAACCATTATCCACCAGGGCCGACAACATTTTCCTGAGCGCTTCCATAACCAAAACAAACAGTAACGGTGATAGTGGATCGGCTTGTCTCAAACCTCGGGAGCTAGGAAAGAAACCTTCGAGACAGCCTTTGATCAAGATCGAGAATCTTGATGTAGAAATGCACTATCTTATCTAAGACTTCCATCTTTTCCCAAAACTACATCTGCCAAGGAGATACAGAAGAAAATCTCAATTGACATTGTCGTAGGCCTTTTCCATATCTAGTTTGCACAGAATCCCCGTACCTCCTGCTTTCATTTTGCTATCAATACATTCATTCGTTATCAAGACAGCGTCAAGGATTTGTCTACCTTTCACAAAAGCGTTTTGAGGTTTAGAAACAATCTTCCCAATGACCTCGCTGAGATGGTTGGCAAGCACTTTCGAGATAATCTTATAAACCCCGCAAACCAGGCTAATGGGTCGAGAGTCCTTGATTTCTGTGGCCCCCACCTTTTTGGGGATGAGCATCAAAAAAGTAGAATTTAGACTTTTTTCAAATTTCTTGATCGTGAGCAACTCCTGGAACACCTTCATAAGGTCTTCTTTAATTACTTTCCAACATTCTTGAAAAAACCCTATCGAGAAGCCGTCAGGACTAGGCGCTTTGTCTTTCAGCATTTTACGGATAACCTTGAGGACCACATCCTCCTCAAACGACCGCTCCAAGACCATCCAAGTTTGGTCTCTAATCCTCTCGTTTCGTCAACAGGTTCTCATAATAGTCGACAATATGGTTACGGATAACCTTATAATCTTTACAGTCCAAACCATTAATCTTGAGCACCTCAATGTTGTTGTTTCTATGATGCGAGTTTGCAACTCTATGGAAAAACTTCGTGCATCGGTCCCCTTCCTGCAGCCACAAAGCTCTTGAATTTTGATGTCAAGAAATTTCTTCCATCAGAATCACCAACTCGAGATCTGTTGACAAGGTGGTCTTATGCAATTGTTCAGCCTGAGTGAGAGGTCGTCCCTCTTGTATCCTTTCTAGATCTTGGATGTCCTTCCATAAAGCCTTCTTATTATCCCCTAAATTGCCAAACGACTGAGAATTCCACACCTTCAGGTCTCTCTTTAGAGTTTTCAACTTATTCGAGAAGATGTAACTGGGGGTACCGTCGAACAAGTAAGAAGACCACCACTGTTTTACTCTATCCACAAAATCTTCTGGCTTTAACCACATCTTTTCAAATTTGAAATAACGCCGTCCATTATGAAGACCACCACAGTCGAGTAAAATCGGCCAGTGATTTGAAGAAATTCATTCTAGGCGCTTCTGCCAAATATCGGGAAAGTGGTTTTCCAACTTCGGAGAAATAAGAAAGCGGTCTAGTCTGCACCAAGTCTGAGTATTAGACCAGGTGGCTAGTCCCCCTGCAAGCAGTAAATCTACCAAATTCAAATTAGTGATACATTCTGGGAATTTCAAATAGCAAGTCTCACTCTTTTGTTACCAAAATTTTTACTGGCAAATCTAACTATATTGAAGTCGCTGCCAATGCACCACGGTAAACTTCAACAGCTGTGAAGTCTGGCTAGTTCATCCCAAAGGAATCGTCTATCAGCATCCAGGTTTGGCCCATACACACCTGCAAAAGCCCACATAAAATTATCAAAAACACATCTAAACATACAAACTATCGTATGCCTGCCAGTATACAGGTCCACTTTTTCCACCACCTTTTGGTCCCAGAGCACAATGACACCACCCAACGCCCTTGAAGAAGCCAGGTATTCCCAGTCCGCATGGGTACTGCATAGACTTCTCACCAAACGCCTATCAAAAAGATTGCATTTTTGTTTCTTGGCGACACACTATGTCCGCCTTCCACTCTCGAAGTAGTTTCGAATTCGAAGACGCTTATTCACTTCATTGAGTCCCCGAACATTCCATGACACGATTTTTGGTTTCATTGAGCAATGATCAGCTCCTTTCCTTTTGCCCTTCCCTTACTTGGGGGACCTTCTGAATTCAGGGACCACGTAAGCCGGTTAAGTTCTCTGATTTGCTTAGAATTTCCTCTACGGTTTTTGTTGTACCCTGAATCAATAGCAGTTAACAAAGTCATGAACTGCTCTTCATACCCGACACACCTAATCCCAATCAATTGATGAATCCCTTGGGCCATTTGCAAGACCCAATCTGATTGATCTGGAAAGAAGTAATTTAATGGATTTGGGTTCTGGAATTCTTCATCCATTGAGAAATCCTCTAGGCCCTGAGAAGAAGCCGAGAGATCCCCCATCGAGTGCATCAGGTCATCGGAGTCGTCTTCTGATAGATCAAGCTCCAAATTAAGGTACCCAGCTTGCATCACCGACGATGAGGCACCATCCCCACCAGACGACTTTTTCTGGGCAACCCCCCCCCCCCCGGTCGGCAACCTGACAGATCGGATATGCTCGGCAATGAGCAAGCAACCTCATTAATACCGGTATTTATCACTGCATTATGGAGGCACTGCTTCGCCGGGATGTCGCCAGAGGGTATCACTGACCTAGTCGGCGCCGTCTGTGACCCTCTCGCCGGCATCATCCAGGACGGCTGGGTCTCTGGCATGATTCCGGAACACTGCGCGATAAAGGCCTGTTTGCAAGGGTCGGACCTCGCCATGGATTTTTTTTTGCAAAGCCGACCGGCCCACTAAAGGAGACTATCCCAAAGTCCCCAAGATTTTGGGCCTCAATCTGGATTGGCCCAGGTTCATGACTCACAACCCCTAAAAGGGCCTCACCAGGTGAAGAGATATGGGCCTCAGGCTGTGGTGGCCCAAATTCATGCGTTTCAGCTTCTAATTTGGCCTGACCGGGAGAGACAAATTGGACCACAGGGGACCCCTTCGAGTTTAAAACTGGGCCCTTCCTAGGCCCACGCACATAAAACGGTCTAGGCTTTGTCTTTTTAGCAAGAGTCACAGGTTTTGTTTTTGAGGGCCCAGCCCCGTTACAACCTTTAACTCCCTTCCTTTCTTCACTTTCCATAATAAGGCCGATGCATTTGACAACAGACGCCATGTTCGCCTGCATTGCCGTAAGCTGCCCTGCACTTCCTTCAGCATCACATGTAATTCCCAGGCTTCAGACTTGATAGCGGCAAAGCTTGAGGATTCCTTGTTCTGCAACGTCTTCTTCCTTTCGCGTCTAGTGCTTCTAACGGTAATCTTGGGCTCTTCCAACCCTTTACGCAGCGTCGGCACCCCAGCTACCAGAGCATCCTTATACGAACATGAAGGTTCGCCCCTTTCCCATCAACCTTTGGGTTTGAAGTTTCCTAGAAGATCACCCTTGTGGTTGCGCCATCTCAGAAGCTCTTCTACAATTTTTCTCCAACCCTGACCACTGTCCCTTATGGAAAACATAGAGTATTCCTCATTCCCCCTGGTTGTAATCACTAACTTCCATGAAACGTCCTCTGGAATTTGAACATCTCTGGGTAATAAGACCGCTGTAGCCTTCCCTTGTGGCCGAATATACTACTCTATTCTTCCCCACCTTGATACCTTCTTCAAACACTTTCAACAGCCATTGCATAGAGGCTGTCCCAAACAAAATCTTCCACTCGACCTTCTATCTTTTTTCAATAATGCAACACAGCAACAGCGTCCACCTTCGTTTGAGAAAATGAATCTCTTAGACTCAATGACCACCTCCGAATGGTGAGCCATAAAGTCTCTAATTAAAGGAAGTTAAAACCAATCATCGGAGATGGTTGTAGAGAGAACTAGAGAATAAGACCCAAAGAGAAGAGAAGAAAACCAAAGGCTACAAACACGCAGAGAGAGAGGGACCAAGCAGGAAATTATCACAAGTCTCATAGTGATTTGTCCTCATTGATTGTCAGATCAGAGTACTGATCACACCTTTGTTTAAAGAAAAATTTTGAAAGCCACAAGTAAAGAGAACTCATGGTTTTAAGCAAAGCACTCAATAAGAGTTGTCTCATAAAGTATCATGACATTTGTTCTCAACGCTCAAAGCAAGCCATAGTGTAGGATAAGATCATGTATTAGAGGCAATTGCACTAAGTGAGTGCTCTCTGAGTTTAAATTCTTCTGGTAGGTTATTGCTCTTGACATCTTGTGCCACCCTAGTAAGATTGTTGGAACTTGATCAGGTTTTTCTTTGGTTATCTTTTAGCCACAGTGGAAGTGTTAGCTCCATAACTCTCGGTGCACATGTGCCATCAGAGTTAAAACAAGAAAACCGTGGTAGTAGTTTCTTCTTGCACTGGGAATCTTCACGAGTGGCCTAGTAAGAACTAAACAAATGCAATTTGACCATTGTAAGACAAACAATTATGAAGTTTCACAAGCTTTAGGAAGCTAGGTTATGTGGATGGATGTTTACCTTTTCCGAACATTTACATCTTTTACACGGATGTTTACTGAAAAATAGTTGTGTTCTGATCTTGTGCTGGTTTTTTTTTGCTTCAATTGACAATTATCATCATCACCATCATTAGGTTGCTTGTTATTGTTAAAAGTAATATTTCTTGTTGTTGTTAGAGTAATGATAGATACATTTATTAGTTGTACAAACAACGCACTCACCTTTTGAAATAGTGGGCTCTACTATAAAAAAATAATTTTTTAATGTAAGTCTCATATTTACTCACTTTTTTTCAAAATGAGTGTAATGCCTACTTACTGCAAATATTATATCTCTTAAATGGTTAACCAGTTTGTTTCCCTTTTCAGATCTAATTCTTTTCAAGGTAAATTGTTAAAGCACAATCTTGATGCAGAAGTTGTAGATGCTCTTAAAGATCTGAAAAGGAAGCTATCGGAAAATGAGTCAAAAGACTCAAAGTAGCT
This sequence comes from Platycarya longipes, assembly GCA_036559045.1. Classification (NCBI taxonomy): domain Eukaryota; kingdom Viridiplantae; phylum Streptophyta; class Magnoliopsida; order Fagales; family Juglandaceae; genus Platycarya; species Platycarya longipes. The sequence goes on from CM071793.1 coordinate 77,165, forward strand.
GATCAGGTTTTTATTTTTTTTGATAGAAGCAGATCAGGTTGATTTGATTTTTTTCTTTCACGTTTAACCTACTCACATTACGGTACAACCTTCGTGGGACAGTCTTAGCTGTAGAATTTTTAATTGTACCCATTACCCTGCACCGTGCACATCCTACATCTTGATTAAGGGTATGTACGTAGCTATTCGGTGCAAGTACATAGTAGGGAATGTTAATAACAAGTAGGCATGATTAGATTTCGAGCGTGCGGGTAACGACGAAGTAGTTCTCTAATTGTCAATATCATGTATATCTGTATATATACATGATATTGACAATTATAGAGTCCATAATTATTGGGTATTTTTTTTTTTTTTTTAAAGTGAATAAATATAAGATTTATGAAAAATTAATATTTTTAATAGTGAAATTTATTCTTTTTCGAAAGGAAGGTGGATTTTGTACAATCCATGATTGAATTTAGCATTATATATATATATATATATATATATATATATAATATGAACAACTATTATTTCAGATAAACCTACATCATAGAGAAAGCACTTCCATGTTATAGTGTCATCAAGGTTTCATGGATAAATTAGGTCTTGTTTAGTTACATAGATGAGATGAGATGAGAGATCTTTAAACAATAGTTAGATAACTTAAGAATAATAGTAAATTGTTTGAGTTATGGCTTCTATAAAATTTATTTTGTGTGTTTTATGTTCTGAAGTTAGTATGTGAGATAAAACAAAAAAAGTTTTAAAATCAGGATCAGTTGTAAACTTTGTCCTCAACACCTTCACATCGGCTTTCATTAATGGTAAAATAAATCCATCTACGTGGGACTTTAGTCCTAATAATGTAATTAAAATTAAAAGAGAAACGACTCTGGTGAATTATCGAAACTTTTAGCATCAGATTGGCGGCACGAGATTGGCTTGATACCATTAGAATGGTCAAGTCTAACGCGCCAAGTAAAACTCAAATTTGCAGTTAAACACAAGCTCAAACTCAAATTCAGTTAAGACTTGAGAGCATATCTTTAACTAAGTGCCTAAGAGCATTCAGTTAAACTCAAGCTCAAATTTTAGTTAACAGGACATGAATTTGTCTTTATCTATTCTCTGCGTATCCAATTTTTATATTAGATTATTTATGTATTATTTATATAATAATAAAATAATTTTAATTTATTTAAAAATATAAAAGAAAAATTCATCTCTTATTACATTTACATAATCCAATACAACACATTTTAAAACTCTATTAGCCAAACATCCCATTAAATTTGCATTTTTATAATCCAATGAGAATGCGCTTGATATGCGATCTACCTCACCTGAGCTAGACAGCTCCATTAGCAGTGAATCCATTACGAGATTTTTTTTCCCTAAAAGAATTCTAGACGTTGTTGCATGCGCTTATGGTGGTGATTGTCGCCAACAGGTAGCCGATGGCGGCTGCCATCCAGAGCAACGGGTAGATTAATTTATTTTGTGATTAATCAATTGTTCTCAGGGTGGTGACCAGCATCCTAGTGATGACTGGAATCGTGTATGATAATTATCTAAAAAATAACTAGCATTAAATCTTTACATGGTTAGAGTTTTAGATTTTTCATTAAAAAATAATATATATTGCAATTGAGTTCATGCTAAAATCATTAGCAAGTTGAGGTGGTGCGTCAGGGTTGGACGCTTGGACGGATGAGTTTAACACCCAATCCTAGAGCGCCACTTTTCTAAATCAAATATGTAAGCCTATTATCATCATACATAGATTTTTTCTTAAGAAAAATTCTAGTTACATGCTAGTGTGGATGATATAGCTTTTAGCCTTTTACGTCATAATTTGATATGGAAGAAAATTTTAAGTTTTATAATTGATCAAATGTTGCCATGTTTTTTTTTTTTTTCAATTTCTTGAAATGAAATGTTGTTATGTTAAGAAGTGTACATAGTGTATTCTCCATACCGACTTATAAATATAATGACTTTAGTTTTTCTAAACGTTTTTTTACGTATTTTTCTTTTAGCCTGTATTTATTGATGTAGACTTCTCCAATCTAGTTAAAACAAATTGAAGAACCTTTCTTTGGGATACCAACTTCAAAACATATACCGAAAGTCTAACCTAGTCGAACACTTGGTGTAATTATTAATCTTTTACAGAGACCACAAAGCAAATACTGTACTGGGAATAAGAGTATCAAATCGTGTCAACGGGTTGTGTTCGTGTCGTGTTAAGACATGTATATTATATTATATAGGTCAACCCTAACCTGACCCGTTAAATTTATCGTGTCAAAATCTCAAACCCTAATACGACCGTTTAACATAATGTGTCGTGTTATGTCAACCTTTTATGACCCATTAGTAAATATTACGAAATAAATTAATACGACAAAATCTAATACGACAAAATCTAATACGTTTCAACTTGTTTATGTAAATGTGTTGAATATGTCTAAAATCAATCCGTTTGACTTAATTAAACTTAGCATAAATTGAATAATTTTATACAAATGTTAAAATCACAATATCTATAAAAATTATAATACTAACTACAAGTATGAATTATAATATAAATAATAAAAATATTAAAATTAAGATTTTAACGATTTTACCTTTAAATGTAAAGATATACTTGTAATTTTAACTTTCTTAACGTGTCATAGCGGGTTAGGTTGACCCGCTATCAACCCGTTAAGCAATCGTGTCATAACGGATCAACCCGTTTTGACCCGAAATCCTGTAAGACTAAATCCTAACTTGTTATTATCGTGTCGTGTTCGTGTTGGGTTAACGTGTCGTGTGACATATTATCACTCATAACTGGGAACAATGAAATATGATCCGGATCCCATAAACTCATTTTGGCTGGGTCGCTATATCTGGTCCAATTTGATTGAGCTCGACCTCAACAGGCCCGACTCTTCTATAAAGTAAAGTAGGCAATTGGCTAAGGTCTCTAATAAAAAGAAGGCCTTCAAAAATAATTAAAGATAGGATTTTTTAAAAAGAAAAAAAATACTCAATTAAAAAATAAGTAACTCAATAAAAAAAATTCAAAGTATGAAATAGATATTATATCATTATTAATTCTAAAAAGCATCACACTTAATAATTATTTCAAATACTCTCATTCTAAGAATATACTTTTTCTTTTAACATTATTAGTTTAATATATAATGTGAAAATTATAAATAATAAAATTTAATTTTCGAGTATTCATAAAATATTTTTATATGATCTTTTAAAGATGCAATAACCCACTTTTTTTCCTAATGTGTAGGTTATTTATAGAACTTTATTGACAATAATAATTATAATTGCTTCTATGACTCGTTTAGATAGAATATATTAGAATATATATGAATAATAATGAAATAATTCGAATTGAGATATTTTATTATTTATTAATGAGAGTGAAAAAGTTAAATTTGAGAGTATCTAAAAATACTTGAAAATATTTGTATTTTTAAACAGTCTCTAAAAGTTTAAAGCATGCTTGTAAAACTAGCTAGATTCAATAAAATACTTTTTAAAATAAATTTTTTTAATAAAAATCAAGTTAGTTATTAGTTGAAAATGTAATATAAAATCTTAATTAGTAACTTTGGAATTATTTTTACATAAAAATAGAATGTAAAAATTAAAATTAAAATAATTTTATTTTTTAAAATAAAAAAACATCAAACTAATTTTTAACCTTAAACTCCTAAAATGATTGAGCCGGCCCTCAACCTCAGAAGCCCAGTAATTGACCTGTGAAAAGAGCTTTATGATTATTGGTCCTGTCGGTGTACCGCGTCGGTTTAGCGACATTTGCCGACATGGAGGGCATGCATATCGTATATATTCTGCATGTTGAATATTGAATATCATGCACGTATTTTATTTCTCGGTTATGACCAATTAATGTAAATTAATGTAATGATATCATTTTATAAAAAATATTAATTTTCTTTGTCTGAATCTTTTTAAAGGAAAATATGCTTCATGATTGCAAATGGCATAAAGCCTTAACAATGTTTACAAGCAACTGAATCAACATAAACAACACTCTCAATAAAAGAAAGGTTGAACCGACCATGCATGACTTGCAAGGTTATGTGCAGCTTCATGATTAGATATCCGAGAGCAATATTGAACCTTACATTGGGTGAAACGGAACATCAATCTTCTTATCTCAATAATGAAAATTCGCATAGCTGTATGAGGCTCAGAATTAATACTATTTATCTCATCCACAAGATTGAGGCAGTCGCTCTCAACAACTATAAGGTTGGGAATTCCTGTAGAGAAACAAGTCTGCATACCCCTTAAAACTGCCATAGCCTCAACATTTTCAAGTTCTAAAAACTTAGTCTCATTTCTGCACAAAGCCATAATAACAACACCACTTGAATCACAAAGTATTGCTCCTATACCAGTTTTATTGCAATAATAATAATAATAAAAAAGCTCCATCAACATTTAATTTTAGCCAATCTGTTGGAGGACACACCAGTAACACTAAATTGTCTTAGGCAATGGAGTTGGACTAGTAGCATTTACAATGGGGTACTTCATAGAGAGTGCATTGCTTAATAACTGTTGGGGAGGCAAGTTAATACTCTTATGGACAATTTGATTTCTATGATACCAAAATCCCCATGTCATTGTTGGAAATCTGGACCTCTCAAATTTCCTCCTACCAAACTTTACTTTTGACAGAATACCAAGAAAAATAAAAAAATAAACACAACACAAAAATTTACGTGGAAAACTCTCAAAACAGGAGAAAAACCACCAGACCCAGAGAAAAAAATCCACTATGTGAAAAATTATTACAATCACACAATTTTTCTCCTCACCCCAATGAAACCCACAAAAACTTTTCCACTAGTAAAATTTTAACTTTCACCTCTCTTCCTTTTTACATGTAAAAAAGGACAATAAAGAAATTTTACTAAAGTCAAAAGTTACTAGATAAGTTTCTGACTGGTGTGTAATTAAACCAAGAAGGCTAAGCCTCCTTAAATAGGCTATTTGGCCTTGTCCCTCTCTCACTCCTTTCTCATATGAGATTCCAAAAGAGCAAAACATCAACAGCCATAAGTATAAAATTTGTGAGACCACCAGTAGGATTTGTTCTATGCATATCCATGGCAGTCAGCATGAAAGATTTATAAGAAATTAATCACATCCTGTACTAACATAGCAAATCTATTCACTCAAATCTGATAAATCATGTGACAGAACAAGAGGGCATGGGCTAAATTAGTCTTCAGTTCTGTATCCACAGAAGCAACGGGATGCATCAATGGGGACTTTTCTATGTATGGAATCTTAAATTTTATATAACCATAATCAATTAAAAATAAATGATTACAAAAAAAAAAAAAAACTATATAATCACGTGGCAAGGACGTTAGTCATGATACTCAGCATTGTACTGTTGTTAGTTTACCATTTTCTATGGATACTCACTTTAACATTTTGGTGTAAGAAAAATAATTTGGTCCACAATATTGTCATTATAATCGCTTAAGAAAGACTACGGATCGAGCTCAAATCAAAAGGAGAATTACGAACCCGTCTGTATTGGGTGGTGATGTAGTCTAAATGAGACATAGAAAAAAGGACAGAGAAGAGTGGTCGGTAAATCTGTAGGGAAGCATGTCATAATTTAGGAGTGTCAACTTCTTGCAGGGGAATCACGAGATACTTGCCTGCTCCATCAGTAAGTAGCACTGAACAACAAGGAACTTAGGAAAGGAGAGACCCATCCAAAAAGAGAGGTTAGTTCTTTCCTAGTCATATTATTTTCGAACATTAAATGGGCAGTCAGAGAGTCAATGGATGGTCAGGAACAGAAAGTTGGAGACAGGGTCAGACGGTCAATATGTTGGGGGTCCTTTGTAATTAGTTTTATGGATGCCAATAAATCCAACGGTGGTGGTGGACCCTTCCCATGTATGCGTGATTGTGATTGTGATATGATGCCCCTCATGTGTAGAAATCCAAAGGCCGCCCTGCAGATTTAACATCCGTGATTCCTATGACAACTACACTGACGAGTACTAGTAGTTTTATTATTATTATTTTTATTATTATTAACCCAAAATGAGAAAGAAAAGAAAAAATCCGACAGAGTCTATTGTGTTCGAATCCGGTGAAGGTCGTCTCGTGTCTGACTGACTGCGAATGGGTCCGGTCCTCTTTTCTTGGTTTTGTCATTTGTGGGGGTTGATTGGAGATAAGGCGGTTCCATTGCTGCTTCCTGATTGCGATTGGAGATAAGGTCGAAAACAAGGGTTTGGGCCAGCATACCTTCCATTAAGGCCATTATATTTATGGCATTACCAACTTCACCGATCTTCCGGATAAAACCATGCATACTGCAGGTTTTGGTGTTCCTACTGCCACGTGATTTTATTCTTTTAAAGTAATTAATAATTGTATCTGTGTAATTATGAATTTGTTCTTTTAGATATTTTATAAACATTTTAAAAAACATATAAATTTATTATTAATCACTTCTTAATTATAAAAATAAAATAAAATAAAATTTAATAGTACAGACCAAATAAAGAGCCAAAATCATAAGACTAAATAGTATTATCCAATATTCGTTTTTTATTCAATTATGATCATCATTTCATTATTTCTATTAACTATTTGATCATACAATATCATATGATGAGAAAGATTATTATTATTAAGATAGTTATTAATCAGTGTAACTCTATTTGATCTATGACCGAATAAGTTTCCAAATTGGAAATTTACTAGTTTTATACTTTTCTCTCTTTATAATTCGCTACCTTTTGAATTATTCTTCTGTTACGCTTTTTATTCATGTTATCTTATGCATTTTCTTTTCGGTTTTTTTAGTTTGTTTAATGTTTTTTTTTTCATTTTAATGGGATTCCTTTTTCAGTTTCATTTGTTGGGTTTGATTTATGTATGATTTTCTTAAATTTTAAATTATTTTAGGTTTTAGTAAAAAAAATTAATGGTTATTTTGCATGCCAACCCTCTTGGTATGCCTCGTCAACACTTTTCTTAAATATTTTAGCAAAAATCTAAAGAAAGAAATTTTTGATAGATATTATAAATCTTTAAAACCTAAATATAAGAATAAAACTCTAGAAACAAAAAGATGAAAGTATAAAATATATAATATCAGGGTTGTTTAAACACTAAATACTTATAAATGAGAGAGAGAGTGCGCGCTAGAGATAAATATACATAAAATAATTTAATTAGTCTAATAATAAGACTACAAGAAAAATAAGTAATAGTAGTCAAATATTTGTCATGAAAATGATTATATTTAGCGACTACAGCAAACTATTAACAACTAAAATAAACTATTTGCAATTAATAAATAATTGTAAATAAGTAATTTTTTTTATAGTAAACAATTAATAATAATATTATGTACTAGGAACAATATCAATACAGAAATAATAGACTTACTATCATTTTATAATTATTTTACAACTTTTTTTATATTTATTTTTTTAATTTTTAATTTTACTTAGTGATTAAGAATGTGAATATTAATAAATTTTTTTAATGATTAAGAATGTTAAAAAAATATTTAAAAAAAAAAAGTAAGAAAAAAATTAAATACACTAAGAAGTTATAGAATAGTAACATATCATTGCTCATATCAATAACATGTGCATTGATCAAGTCCTCCAAAAGAACGGTTTTGATTTTCGTCTCTAATTTGTCTTAAAAAATCTGTCTCAAAAGATTCTTAAAATAAAACTTGTCATTTCCATTCGAGAGTGTTCGAATGGATTTTCTTTTGAGCAAAAAACATTTCATCCATAATAATCGTTCGAACGCAAAAAAAAAAAAAAAAAAGTCCATTTGAATGGATTTTATTTCAGACGAAAAGAAAATTTGGTCACTAATAATTGTAACAGAACAGATTTTTGTTCTGGAGAACCAATCGCAAATAGTCATTGCATGCCCATAACTCATTAGATCAACCGCAACAGGCCAAAGTACGTTGAAAACGCGTGCATCTTGCTATATATATATATATATATATATATATCAACGTCGAGTACTACTCCTATTGGCATTTTCTGTTGCATAATTTTAGGTGTATCTAGCCAGGTTACACGAGTAATAAAGTCAAATGTGTGTTCTTCACGTCCACTGTGTATTTTGTTTTAAAATGAAAGCGGGTTGAACAACTTATAACTGTTTTCAATTCGAGATTTTACGTCTCTTCTGTTTCTGTAAAATTTCTAATCTATAATATTTGTAAGCGATCCCTTAATCGACATTCCATAAAAGTACTAATGCATTCTGATCACGTCTGCAAACACCTGATCATTTAAAGTTGATATATATATATATATATAGGTACTTTTTCTTTATACAGGAACAGGCCGTGGGAGCGAGGTTCGAACCTGGAATTTTTTTTTTTACAATAAGGTTACTTATCCATGATGTGTCAGCTATTGATCATATATTGAAAATTAAGAAATATGAAATTCAATGAGAAGATCCAATGATAATCATAAGAAAATATAGCATTGAAATTAAACTAGTGGTGTAATGTGCAAAAAGCAAATTAATTACTAGCGTGAACCTGTGTAAAATGAATTAGGTACGTACTAATGGGAACTAATTAGAAGAGAAGGAAAAAAAAAAAAGGTGGAACGAGATGAGAGAGCTACATTGAACAGGAGAAACCTTCTCAATGACTGATTTAAGTACTATAGAAGCTGTGAAGTAATTAGCTTGCTGGCCAGTAAGATAGTTAATCGAAAAAACATTTAGTGCTTTTGATGATCTATATATCTTTAATAACACAGAACTCTTAAGTTAAGCCAATTGCTAGCTATGGCATAACATTGAGATTCCATACTATATATGGAACCATTTAGGAGGGGTACTAATAAGTATTAATAAACTGATATGTCTAGAGTCAAAACTAAATATGATATTAATTGCAATTATACGTACAAAACCGAGCGCTTTGGAAGTTAAATATGCCACGTCCTGCATCAAGATCACAAAAATCTTTCTTCCTCCTAAGCTCTTATATAATATTCTTATCTTCAAAGTCTCTCCATCATGTGCTTACTTATAATCATGTGATCTACATCATGATCATCCTGCGTGAGTTGGAGAGATTATTGCACCCTCAAATTCTCAATATATTGTAATCTGATGGTCATCTAAATGATTAATTAACATTAAATGCATCAGTTGTCTTGATATGACTAAGAAGCTTCAACTTGTAGGCCATTAGGATTAATCTTTTCAATCATCTCCGCTAGCTGCTCAAATCTTTCTTCAAGCTAACTTGCTCTATTTACGTCCAATTAAAAACCTATCTCTAATTAATACTAATTATTGGAGTCTATACATCAAATCTGACACTGCAAACATAACAAGTGTTGTAGAAAATAATTATGCTACTAACCCGAAAAATGTTAAGACAATCGTTTTAAGATCACGGGAATTTAAATAGATCAGAAATTTTTCAAAAGATATTTTTTATCGAAATCCAAAAAAATAACAAGTACATCTAATAGACATCTCAAATACCTAAATGGCTACTACAAACCAAAATCAATTAAAACTCTAAAATGATCAAAAATATAAATCTAAAAAACTTGGAATTATACGAATAAAGCTCCTTCGATCGACTAATAAACATGATCTCATTATTAACCTTATATCAGAAGATGCACATTCAAAAAAATCCAAGCTGGACAATACAATTTAGCAGCTCTAGAAGCTTCACCACTACTCTCATTTCCATTAGTCTGTGTAACCTTTTTATCCATTATGGAATCATTGTATGCATAGCACTCTACCTATATAAAGAGGCTTACACACATTTGTAATACACAGCCAAGGAATATAGAATTGAGAGAATATTCAGAGAATGTTGTTTATCTCCTTTTTCTATTTAGTTATCACGGTATTAGAGTTGCTGGACTAGCAATCTCTCTAATAATTTTTCTTTCACCATGGTCGAAAGTTCTATACCATATCTACCTCCATCCCTTCTTCCTTCTCTCACCTAGTCACACTAAAACTCGCTTCTGAAAATTATTTGCTTTAGAAAGTGCAAATTTCAACTTACCTAAAAGGCCAAGAGCTCTCTCATATGTTGAGGGCACTCAGCTTCCTCCTCAAAAGATGCTGATCTCCTCTGAAACTAATTCAGCTCAAAAGATCAATCTTGTCTTTCTCATGGCAGTGAACTAATCAAATCAATTTGAGCATCTTATTTTCCTCTTTAACTGAATCTATCATTTCTCATGTTATTTCCTCTACCACCTCACAAGATTTATGGCTTTCTCTTGAAAAAAATATTTAGCTCTCACTCTTAGGCTAAAGATTTTCAAGTTCGTTTCCAACTTGCAAATCTAAATCGTGGAGAACAATCTATTTCTAATTACTTTAGCAAAGTAAAAATATTTGTAGACACCCTTGTTGGCACCAGGGGCGGAACTAGAATTTGGTATTTAGGGGGGTGATTGATAAAATGTATAGTATGTATGAGTATAAATATTAATGTGTATTTTTTGTACGTGATTTTATAAAAAATAATAATCATACATCATGAAATTGTATACAAAAAAAATATGTCTACAAATCATCTTATAATATAACTTTTCTTAAAAATTTTGGAGTTTGTTATATATCATTACAAAAAGAAAAGAAAAGAAAATATCAATTTAGAATTTTCCTTTTAGATTAAGAGCTTGACGACCAATTTTTATAGAATAAAATTTCATCTATTATCATCTCTGAAGTGAAATTTTTGACAATTTCTTTCTTAATATGAATTTCTCATTCCTAGTGCAACTCAACAGATTTTTCGAGGGATTGATCAAACTTTTTTAATCAGATTTTTTGAGAGATTTTCAAGATTTATTAATTGGTAACAGTTGAAGATTTGGATGTCAGTGAATTAAAATGTTAGAATGATACTACGCAATAACGTTAGTATTGTAATTTGGAGAGACAATTTCAATAATAATTTTGGAGACCTGAGTATTGAGGGAGGCAATTTTAATTATATAAAAATAAATATAATATTTTATCTAGTATATAATTTTTTTTTAAAACTTTGGGGGGGCAGTAGCCCCCCTACACTATACACAGGTCCGCCCCTGCTTGTTGCCACTGGAAATCCCCTCTCTAATAAAGAATTTGTCACATACATCTTAAATGGTCTTTGTTCCAGTTATAAAAGCTTTGTTACTTCTATTACCATAAGAACTGATCATGTGTCCTCACAAGAGCTTTATCATCTTCTTTTAATTCATGAAAGTCGAATGAACCATTCAACCCAAGGTGCAATTCTACCAACTCCTCCCTTTGAGCCATCAACCAACTTTAGTTCAAGTACCCATGACCAACGAGAAAGGGAATCTTATCGGGGACGAGAATACGGCAAATCTTCTTCAAACAGAGGAAGGTTTTCCCCAAACTCAACCCAAAATCACAATAATCAACCCAATTGCCTAGTGTGTCAATTCTGTAACAAACCAGGGCATGCTGCCCTTCAATGTTATTACAGATTTGACCACGCATACTAGAATGACCCCCTCGATCCTTCTCCGCAAATTATACCTCACCTTCGGCTATACTTGATCCTACTTGGTACCCAGACAGTGCCGCTACACACCATAACATCCATGCTCTCTCTCAACTCAATCTGTCCTCTAAACCATATGGTGGTATCGAACACATGCGAGTTGGCAACGAGACTGCTCCACAGATTCAGAACATTGGTGAATCTTCTCTAACTCTCAACTCCTCTTCTTTTAAACTCAACAACATTTTTCATGTGCCTTCTATAACTAAAAATCTTGTCTTAGTTTTGCAATTTTGAATTGACAACAATTATTTTTTTTGAATCCCATGCAACTCATTTCTCGGTGAAGGATAATCTGACCGAGAAACTCCTCATCACTGGCCCAACGCGTGATGGCTTCTATCACTTCCCATCCTCCATGCGATCCATCTCTCCAATTGTTCATCTTGGTCAGAAAACTTCATTGGGTTGTTGGCATGAAAGACTTGGACACCTATATCTTGAAACTGTAACTCAGATCCTACGCACCACCTGATTGCCATTTTTTCCAAACCCATCTTTTGTTTGCTCTCAATGCCCCTTAGCCAAAGCCTATTAATTACCATTCTCTATGGGCTCTACGACTTATGTTAAACCCTTAGATGTATTGTGGGCTAATGTATGGGGTCCGACCTCTTTTATTTTAAGAAGTAGTTTCAAATATTATATATCAATGGTGGATCAGTTTACTCATTTTACTTGGTTTTTTCCACTTAAAAATAAATTTGATGTGATTAATGTTTTTACTTTTATTTCTTTTGTCGAACAATTTTTAATTCTAAAATAATCTCCATTCAAACGGATGCCAGAGGTGAATTTAGACCTCTTACAACACTTTGCAAAACTCTTGGAATCACACATCGTTTCTCTTGCCCTTAAACACGTAAACAAAACAGTTTCGTTGAAGAAAACATCGACATATAGTCGAGACTGGATTAACACTTTTAGTACAAACATCCCCCCTATATTATTGGGATGATGCTTTTGAGACTGCTACATATCTCATTAATTTACTTCCAACTCCAGTTTTGCAAAACCGATCACCTTACTTCATGGTTTATCACAACTCTGGTTATTCATTTTTAAAATTTTTTGGATGTGAATGTCGGCCAATTCTACGGCCCTATAATTGTCACAAATTAAATTTTTGTTCCACATTATGTATCTTTCTTGGCTACAGTCCTCAACGTATTCAATGAATCAAATTTTTCCCATCTCAAGTCCACAAATACACCTTTTGTCCCTAAGCCCAACCCAAACATTTCCCTTCCCTATTTCCCACATTCTATTCTTGGCCCAGCACCATCTATTTCCTCTAGGCCCATTAATATCTACTATGATAGTCGTCCTATCCATGTCCCTTCATCAATTCTCCAAACCACTACATCTCGGCCCATAACTCCCTCCCATATTCGGCCCACACCCAATTCTCCCACCTTACAACCCATTCCTACTCTTTTTCCCTCTCCATCTAATTCGATACCTCCCCCAAATCATACTCACAAAAACCCTAACTCAGTATCTTCTTCCTCTCTTTCAATCGATTCCGCGTCTATATCTCCTTCATCTCTTCCAATTTTAATCCTCTAGGTTTCCCATTATTACTCGCTCAAAAACCAATTCCCCTTGTCCTTGCACTACTATTGACGGAACCGTCCCGTATCCAACTCGCCACTGTTTTCTCGCCACCACCATTATCCCCGACGAACCATCTTTATTCTTCGTTGCCTCAAAATTTTCTGAATGGAACGATGCTATGACCAAAGAGTTTCAAGCCCTTGTAAACACCAACACCTAAACCCTTGTCCCTCCTTCCTATGTTTCTAATATTGTTGGTTGCATGGGGTAGACCAAGATGTGCACTGATGGATCGATTGAGAGAAGGAAAGCCAAACTTGTTGCCAAGAGCTTCCACCAACAACATGGTATTGACTATACTGAGACATTTAGTCTTGTAATAAAACCTTCTACCATTCATTTTGTTTTATCCCTTGCTGTTTCTAGAGGCTGGTTCCTTAGGCAAATTGACATACATAATGTCTTTCTTCATGGCACTCTTACTGAGACCGTGTTCACGCAACAACTGTAAGGATTTATTGATCATCGGTAGCCTAATTTTGTCTGTATATTAATAAGGTCATTTATGGCCTTAAGCAAGCTCTGAGAGCTTGGTTCTCGTAGCTTAGCTCCTGGATCTGTAATTATGGTTTTATGGCTTCTAAGGTGACCCATCATTGTTTATTTTGCATAAAAGTAGTCGCTATATTTTTATTTTGGTATATGTCGATGACATGATCATTACCTCATCTTCTCCTAATCATTTACTTGAATCCTTGGGTACTGCCTTTCCAGTCAAAAATTTAGGTAAATTGTCTTATTTTCTTGGGTTAGAGCTTGATTATTTGCTTGATAGTTTACTTATTTCACATAAGAAATATGTAACGTCCTAATTGAAGGCCCAAATCATATAGTCTATACTCTGAAAAGACTAGTCAATGATGCAATTGGAGCCACACTAGAACTTTATAAAAAGTAAGAAATTCTCATTTCCAAATAATGTGAAATCTCATACACCACCTACCCTTATCTTTATTATATGGGATATCATAATTAACCCCCTTTAAATACTCGACCTCCTCGTTGGGCCTGTTTGTGGTAGGTGGCACGGTTCAAGTCCCACATTTCTAGTTAGGATAGGCTCTGATAGTATTTGTAACGCCCTAATGGATCAAGACCCAAATCACATGGTCTATACTCTAAAAGGACTAGTCAATGATACAATTGAAATCCTATTGAAATCTTATAAAGAGCAAAAATCTCTCATTTTCAAATAATGTGAGATCTCATACATCACCTACCATTTTCCTTCTCATATGGGGTATCACAAAATATATCTTTGATTTGTTGAAGAAAACTAATATACTTACTATCAATCCTATTTCTTCCCCCATGTTTGCATCACCTTATAAACTCTAAAAAATTTGATTTTCCCTCCTTTGATGATATTACTCTTTTTCAAAGTATTGTTGGCAGCCTACAATTCCTTTCTTTAACAGATCTGATGTCTCCTTTACTGTCAACAAAACGTGTCAATTTATGCATGAACCAAAAAACACACACTGGACAGCAGTAAAAGGAATCCTTCGGTACCTTAAATCCACCATTAACCATGGTTTATTTCTCTCAAAAAAATATGATCTTATACTTCATGCTTACTTTGAAGCAGATTGAGTTGGGTGTCCTAATGATAGAAGATCAATTGGAGGTTACTATATTATTCTAAGTAAGCACTTGATTTCTTGGAGTTCCCGCAAGCAACACATTGTTGCTTGTTCCAGTACTGAAGCAGAATATAAATCTTTGGCAAATGCAACAGTTGAACTGATCTGGTTACAAATTAACATTGCTTAGGGAGCTCGATTTTTCACTTTTCCAACCCCCTATTTTGTGGTATGATAACCTTTGAGCTACATACTTAACCTCCAATCATGTTTTTCACTCACGTACCAAACATATGGATGTCAACTTTCACTTTATCCAAGATAGAGTAGCAATAAGAACTCTTCAAGTTCTTTTTTGCAGCAGTAAGGACCAATTCATTGATGTGTTCACCAAACCATTGGTTTTTAATCGATTTTCCATTCTATGGTCGAGTCTCACTATGATTGACACCCCATTAGACTCGAGGGGGCATATTAACCTTATATCAGAATATGCACATATAAGAAAATCTAAGCTGGACAATACAACTCAGTAGCTCTAGAAGCTTCACCACTGCTCTCCTTTTGATTAGTCTGTTGTAAAAAACTTCTCTATTATTTTACCTTTTATCCATTATGGAATCATTGTATGCATGGCACTTTGCCTATATAAAGAGGCTTGTGCACCTTTGTAAGACACAGACAAAATATAGATTGAGAGGATATTCAGTGAATGTTGCTTGTCTCCTTATTCTATTATGTTATCACTCATAATTCCTCACTTGACGAAAACATCTCACATGAGTCAATAGATCATGGGTCTTATAATTCTTAGTGCACTACTACGCATCAAGTGAATTTATACGACCTCCTGTAAAATCTATTCTTTTCACAGTACATACTAGATGAACTGCAACTCAAGGGTGTCCAATGGGAGGTCTCCAGCGGCCTATTGATGCACACAATAGCCATGTGATCCACATCACAAAATGACCAGGGAATTGGTTACATTAATTTACATTAATCACGACATTACATACAACAAGCCCTTTAATGGCTCAACATAACTACTACAAGGTAGCATTAATAATTGGTAGCTAGGACCAATAAGATCAACAATGCATTTTGATTAATATTGTGCTTGTGAGAAAGAGTCATGACAAGTGAAATGATCAAAATACACATGCTTTATATATGCTGAATGGATTCTATCCATTTTAGGTGAAATGGATCAGAGGATCATAATTGTCCTAGTTATATATGGGTGAAAGAAGTGCAATTTAATTTATAACTAATTTATTGTCACCATTCACAACAGCAGTGCATTCCATATTATATCCATCACTTATGATTAACAATTTTTAGAAGTGTGATATCGATTGACAAAACTTTGGGTAGATTCATTTATAAATGGTAATTTGTACTTTTGTCACCATTCACAACAACAGTGCATTCCATATTATATCCGTCACTAATTAGTTCACCCTGTTTGCAGTGAGCATATCATGTACTATACTCTTCAAGAAAAAGAGTAATTTGTATTTTTGTGTAGGAAGGGATAAAAGAAAGGGAGGTGGCTGGGTCCGGTTGGACGGGATTGGTATATATATGGGTGGTAGAAGCCGATCAAAGAATAATGACAAATCGCGTATGTCCTTTACACAAGATAAAGATTGATCGATCCGACTCGGACGGATGAAAATAAAAGCCACATATGGGACAGTCCAATTCCTCGATTTATGGTCGGTGATTGTCCGAACTCGGCCCCGGCCAACTTGCTTGCAGGGTCCATTCATCCATATGGCAAGCACTGAATCGATCTTTGGATTTGAGGATCTCTTTCTGATCTTCCCTTTTGATATTAAAGCTGAATTTTCCACACACACACACACACATATATATATATACGATTTACTACTTGCCTGTACATATATGATGTCTCTCTCGAGAATCGCTCTCACTCACCCTCAGACAGTCACATGTCCATGCAAGAGGCAAAGGGTTGACGACCGCCAAAATGGTCCAAGCCACGGGATCCTCATGGGTGTCTGTGTGGAGGAATTTAATAATTCACTCCTCAACTAACCCAAATGGGTCCATATATAGCTCGCAGCTTGCTAGCTGGGTGGCCTCTGCGTCATGAATAATATCTATAATATACACACACACAGCTCGTATATATATTAATATATACATTCTGCTAGCTGATCATGATGTCTCTATATATGTGAAAGAGAGACACCCTGGCTGCATGCACCCTCTTCTAGTATATATGCAATATTGATCTCTTAATCATAGCAATGGTATCAGAGCCTTTTTTTTTTCCCGTTCCTAACAGATATTTTTAGCAGATGACGAGGTTGCTGCTCTATGCAAATGCAGCCACCACCAGCAGCAACAACAATGATAATAATAATCATTTATAATAATAATAATAATATTCTTTTATTAATATTATTAACTGCATGCAATTTTTCACCGATCCCGACAAAAAACCTTTTATGAAGCCTGCTTGTAGCAATTTAAATGAATGCTAATAGTAACCAAATATCTCATCATTCAGAAAGAGAAAAAATTAAGGAGCAAATTCAAATTGTCCACCAATCTTAATATTAATTATAGGTAGAAGAGAAATTAAAAAGGAACAACACCAGCATCATTACATATTTCATTCTAAAGGATATCATCTATCCTATCATGATGATATCATCTAAAGGATTTCATTCTCCAAGCTGTATATATCTTCATTTCTTCTTCGGTGCATATTGCTAATTAACTTCTAATATTATTAGCTAGCGTGCATCATTAACGGACTGCATGGCAGAAGTCATGCATGCATTTGAGATTATATTTGTAATTAATATGCATTTCTACTACATCAATACTGATGTTACGTACGTGAATCCTGCATTAATATTGTCATTAATTATCATGATCATGACAAGCGGCATTAGTTTTTTTTCCGATTAACATTTATTTCTCTGTCGTTCTCGCATGCACAAATATTATATATACCATTAAAGTCATATGCCGGCCAGTTATCACGATAAACTTTTAATTAAGTGCTTCGGTTCATATATCATGCAGATCATGAATTATATCCGGAAAAATGCACTTTGGCCGGAACATATGACCTCAAGAGAAAAAAGTGAATTCAGCATGACGATTTGTTGTCGTCACTGGTTAGCAAGCTGATGATCAGATACTAATTCCAAAGGCAGGTGATCTAGTACTACAACTTCCAGTAAAGACAAATTTTCACGCGTATATAGAAGAATGTAAAATTGATATGATCAATCCGGGAGGAGAAATGGTCGGTCCACGTTGAAATTGATAGGCATACGTACAATTCAGATTATTATTTTATTTTATATATAACATAAAGTCAGTATATATTCGCCTAATTAACGATCACCATGTATATAATATTGGAAGTGGGTGAAACTATGATCCTAACTTTATCATCATTCCTGTTAAACAACTACATCAATTAATTTCATGTTATGTATAAACAGAAATTATATCACGAAATTAGGAACCGAATCTTCATAGCAATAGATCACTAGCTAGCTGGAAGGATAGGACGTCTCATTTGACCATATAAATTAAATATAATCAAGCACTGACTTTAGCGATGTAATTTCCAGCTTCCGTCTCTCTGTCTCTTCGGGGTTACTTTTTTCTCCTTAAATATATTTTGAGATAATTTTTTTTCAAAGCTAAAATGGGGTACTTCAAAAAATTTTGTTAGTTTGGCGGTGATTTGAAAAAAATAATAATAATAGTTATTGGGGATAATTGCAAGTTGAGGGATAACTTGAGATCGGATATTATTGTGTATTTGTAACTTTTTTCCTCGGCTGGTCTGTTATACGCACACGCACGCTCACGCTCCCCCAACGCTAGAGTCAATATTTGATCTTTCTCAAAGGCATCATCATGATCTTTCAACCCATTTGAGACATACAAAAAAAAAAACGAAACAATCGATTTGACGTATTTGGTCCATAGACGGAGATGTACTAGCCCCTCTTGCAATCTTTAGTTTTTTCAAATGTGTGCGAGAGAATTAGCATAACTTTCTATTTCTTGGATTCATTAGCCGGACCCATGTTGATGTTTTTATTCCTCTAATGCGACACGGTTTGGCTTTTACATAATGCAAATTAGTTAAATAAAAAAAATAAAGAAAGACACTTGTTAAATTACTAGCCATGCATGCAGCTAATTATTGTAGTAAAAATTTATTCGAACACAAATACAACTGTTTTTTTTTTTTTTTACAAAAATAAACAACTGTCATATATACTATATATGTTTGTTTTAGATAAAACATTCTATATGTGTGCGTGTGTGATCACACATTATCCCAAAAATAAAGCTAAAACTGAGAGAAATTAGAGTATATACTTCATGTCGATTAAACTATGTATAAATATACGTACTATTAACATTAATATTGCACGAAATTTGGACGGATAAATCCTAGACAATTGAAGAATCAATATAATATGTGTACTATGTGTGCGAGTCATGAGATCAACAATAGGATTGGATGATGAGAAACTCTACATATACAATATGCAATTAAATGTTGATTTCAATGGATGCAAAAAAGTCCCGAGAAAAGTACTGTGCAATATTTAGTACTAGGCTTGCAGTACACTCAAAATATAAGAACGGAAATTGAAGATAATATTCACGCGCGATATAGATTAATATTGAACAATCTGGAAAAAGTTACAAAAGAAAATATTAATTAAAAACAGAGAAGGCTTTGTTGTTGTCATTCATCAGGGGAGAGCGGTCACGGGTTTCTCTTGACTCATCCAATCTCCACACATTCACACACACATGATATCCAGCCGAATCCCCACCTAGCCTATATGCATGCAAGCTTTGAAAGGAATTTTTCTCCATCAAGCCCCACGCCGGCTGCCACATCGGCCACTGCCACCTAGCACCCTCTGCCGGCCAATAAATTTTCTACAAAATTCATTGATCTCTTTCATTTTTCTTTTACTGGACATAGAGGTTTATGACTAAAAAAGAAAGACTATATCTTGATTATTCAGACAATTATTTGTTATTATATACAGTTTCAAAATGTGCAAGTCTCAATACCATATGTCAATCACCATATATATAATTACAACTCTTTGATAATTGATATCATTTCATAATATATATAAACAATTACTACAGTCATTCATGATTTCATATTGAAATTAAGGGCGTGGATCAAGAGATGATCAAACGGAAGGTTTGTTAGGAGAGAACAACTTCTAGCAGGTGACACCTTTTGTTGGGAATCTGGGCTTCCAAATTCCCCCCCACCAGGATCTACTTTTAACAGAATAATAAGAAAAATTGAGAAATAAACACAACACAAGAATTTACTTGGAAAACTCCCAAACCAGGAGAAAAACCACCAGACCCAGAGAAGAAAATACACTATGTGAAAAATTGTTACAATCACACAATTTTTCTCCTCACCCCAACGACACCCACAAAACTTTTCCCACTAGTAAAACTCTAACTTTCACCTCTCTTCCTTTTACATACAAAAAGGACAACAGAGAAATTTTACTAAAGTCAAAAGTTATTAGATAAGTTTCTGACTGGTGTGTTTAAACCAAGGAGCCCAAGCCTTATTTTATAAGGCTTGGGGCTGCCTCCTCTCCCACTCCTTTCCCATGTGGGATTAAGGAGCAAAACCCAACAATCTCCACCTTGCGACTTTGACTGATCCCACAGCCACGCTCCACCGCAATGAGGATCTTCATAGCTTCCGCTATCATGCTCCACCATAAAAGCATACTCACTCAGAATAAACCAATTCCAAGCATTTCACTTCGGCCCATGTCGAAAATAATCTTGCTGAAAAATTATGGTGCAACTCCCACGTTTGGCTTTCCTGGAAGTTCATCAGCCATCGACATGAATTTCCACCACACACCCTACATCAATGCCAAACCAATGCCCGTGTGGAAATTTGTGGAACAACTAACATTAACATCCTTTATCATGGCAACTTTGGAATTAGCGACATGCCATAAGGATGTATATGTCTCTTTTTAACAGACATCGTCTTCTGTAAAGAGAGATATAATGTTAGTTTCATTGTCAGTATCTCCATTTACTGACTTAGAGCCTCTTGCCGAACCTGCTCCACTTCTTGGACAATTTCTTCTGACGTGCCCAGGTTGTCCACACACCCAGCAGACTACTTTCTTCTTCATGGAGTTCTTCCTCTTCCAATCACCAGCTGTCACCACTGCTAAGTTCTCAAGTGAACCATTACTTCCACCACTTAGCCTTCTTTCTTCAGAAAAAAGTTTACTGGTAACCTCTGAAAAAATTATTTTCTCTTTCCCATGTATCAAAATAGGCTTCATATGCTCATAGGAAGATGGAAGAGACCAGATCAGCCTCAAGGCTTGATCCTCATCATCAATTTTAACTCCAATAGATTCCAGCTCAGAGACAATACCATTGAGAACACTTAAATGGTCTGAAATAGTCGTACCTTCACTCATCCGCAGTGTATGAAACTGCTCCTTCAGGTACACTCGATTCGAGACACCCTTCGTCTGATACAACTCTTCGAGCTTTTTCCAGAGTCCCTTTGCCGTGAATATTCTATGCACATTTGCAAGAACATTCTTAGCCAGGCACAGACGAATTACACTTGCTGCTCTCAAATCCAAATCCTCCCAATCTTCATCGCTCATTCCAGATCTGCTCTTTGTTTCACCAGTAGTGCTTGAACTGCTACTGACTTCAGGGATTGGTCTACTTTTCAAAGCCTTGTGTAATCCTGATTGACTCAAGATATCCTTGACTTGCACTTGCCACAAGCCAAAATTGATTCTCCCATCAAATTTCTCCACATCAAATCTGATAGGATTTGAAACTCTACCTCCTGACATAACTTCGATGAATTTTACCGTAGAAATGAATAGTACCTACTAAGTAAGTTCCCAGGAAAGATTGATCTTTCCTAGACAGAACTTCAAGGTTCCCAGGAAAGATTGGAGGGTCACAACGAACACACTTAAAATTTTCAATCTCCTAGACAGAGCCTCCTTAGACCGTACGTATTCACACTACTACATCAAAGCTCCACCCTGCAAAAAGAACCTAGTGGCTCTGATACCACTGTTGGGAATCTGGGCTTCCAAATTTCTCCCACCAGGATCTACTTTTAACAGAATAATAAGAAAAATAGAGAAATAAACACAACACAAGAATTTACGTGGAAAACTCCCAAACCAGGAGAAAAACCACCAGACCCAGAGAAGAAAATACACTATGTGAAAAATTGTTACAATCACACAATTTTTCTCCTCACCCCAACGACACCCACAAAACTTTTCCCACTAGTAAAACTCTAACTTTCACCTCTCTTCCTTTTACATACAAAAAGGACAACAGAGGAATTTTACTAAAGTCAAAAGTTACTAGATAAATTTCTGACTGGTGTGTTTAAACCAAGGAGCCCAAGTCTTATTTTATAAGGCTTGGGGTTGCCTCCTCTCCCACTCCTTTCCCATGTGGGATTAAGGAGCAAAACCCAACACCTTTAATTAAGGGCTTATTATCGAAGACGAATAGCAGCATACCACGTAAAGGGAAGTGGAATATGGGTGTTTGACGCATAGCAGGGGATACGGGCTCTCCCTACCTCTCTTGAACTCTCTCCTTCCTTCCAAACCTCCTTCACTCTCCTTCCTCCCAATTGATTGTACGACTGATGAACGAAGAGATTGTGTGCTCTCAAGAACAAAAAACTTTAGATATGGGGATTGCTTTTCACAAATTTGCGAAAGGATAGGCACGTCTAGCAAATGGAATTGCAAAAGCTTGGAAAAGTCTTATTCCCAAACTCGAAGCCTGTTCCTCTTCTTGATAAAAGAATTCCGAAAGTAGAGCCTAGTCAATATCCAAGGTGATGATTGCTAGGAAGCAGACCCAAGTAATCATTCACTTGGGTTGTTTCTCACATATAAGATGGCCATCTATTACCATGCAAAAACTTCACTTTTGGCTGATTACGCTCTTCTGCTGTTGCATGAGATTGTGCTGATTTTTTTTTCCCTTAAAAAGAAATACCTGTACAAATTCAGATCTAAATAGGAAAGCAGGTCAATCTTCTAAACGTCGATTACATGGAAAAACTTTCTAGTTTTTCGTGTTTCTTTCACTTTAGAGCAATTTTTGCGTTTAGAGATACGCCATATGTGGAAGAACTTTTTCGGCAAGTTTTCGAGTTGGTTCAAAAATGATTAAAGAAAGAGAAAATAATTAAGATGATTCGAGAGGATCCGAAAATGAACAGTAA
Source organism: Platycarya longipes (assembly GCA_036559045.1). Classification (NCBI taxonomy): domain Eukaryota; kingdom Viridiplantae; phylum Streptophyta; class Magnoliopsida; order Fagales; family Juglandaceae; genus Platycarya; species Platycarya longipes. Next base: position 100,314 of record CM071793.1, read on the forward strand.
AATAGCTAGATTTTTTCTTTGATATATAGAGTCAAACTCTTTCATCGAAATACCTGTGTTTAAATAGTCATAACAAGAAAAATGATCAGATATAACCAATCTGATACATTGAAAAGGGTCAGAAATAACCAATTAGTCATTTATGGCCCTTTTCGATGCATCAGATTAGTTATATCTGGCTATATCTGGCCCTTTCTCTTGTAGTGAGTTTGGGAGAGCAAATTGTAGTGAGTTTGGGAGAGCAAACTTTGAGAGGAATGAGAGGGAAGGTGGGTTCAGAGGAAAGATCCCTTACTATGCAACGAACACTATTTCTTCATAAATTCCTTAAAGGGCAACTCACTATGTGTCTCCAATAATCCTTCCTTATAGGTGACTCTGGCCAGAAGTGCTTCCCTTATTAGGGACATGATCCATGTGTAATATGTAAATGGCTAACTGTGTGATCGCGTACGTGGTCAGCTCTCACTGCACTAGCAATAATAAAAAAGGATAAAGCTTGGGTATATAATAAATGTACAAGCTAAATATGCATATATACTAGTGTAAATTAGTGATTGGCAACGGGGCGGAACCGCACCCGCCCCGCAACTAGCACCTTAGCAGGGATTGGGGGTAGGTTGGGGACAATCTAGGGATTAGGAGGTTAAATTTGTTATACTTGTATTACATAATTGTACATTAGTCTTCTGGGCCAACCTTTATATAGGAGATTAAAGCAATTCAAGATATCTGGCTCCAATCTACCTATTTAAAGTGGTGTGCGGGAAAGGGTTGACCCGCCCTTGCATATATATGCATGTATCACCCCTAGTGTAAATAGTTTTTAATTCTTTTTCTTTTTCTTTGAAGTGTTTTTTAAAATTAAATCCTTAAGTACTATTAAGAAAATTTTAAAAATACAAATTCATGATTAATAGTCTCTTCATTAACCATACATTAAGAAAAAAATTAAAAAATTAAAAAATATGAGTGAACATATTTAAAACTTGTCGTACTTAACGATTTTCTAATAAAAATAATATTTTGATTGATATAATATAAATGTTCATGACGATCAGTACACGCTCAAGATATTTTCCAGTCTTCAATTTTGAGGGGATATAATAAGAAAGAGCATGCTATATAATATTGAAATTCCTTTTAATCCGATGCTAGCATGGCATACAAGTAGGTATGACTCTTAATTAGGACAAGAGAAATTATTTGTATAAATTTCAAATAAATAAATTTCGCGTACATTTTTATAAAAACGCGGATCTGATCACTTTAAAAAATATAACAAATATATTTTTTTAGGGAAACCCACCTAATTTTTACAAAAAAATTACTTAAGAGGAACTTGTCTAGGATTTTTACCTTGCAGTACTATATATATATATATATATATATATATATATATCGTTTTGCGTACGTCATAACCAAAGCATCAATATATTATAATATACGTACATATTTCGCAATTTAGTATGTAAATGTATTAGATATTATAAATTTCATAGGACCGTTATTTTATTATTATTTTTTTTTTCTCACCTTAATGGCGGAAGAAAGGTCCAAGGGCACCGCTAAGGAGCTGTGGCCATCCTGTCGTATTTTTGAGATGTCATTTTCTCATCTTAAAACACCTTAACGGACACCTCTTCCATGTAGGGCCTGAAAGTAAAATATGTAGATAGATCTTTGCGTTAACTATCCCCTCTCCATTCTTCTCTCTCTTCTTGATCTTAATTTCCATGACTACTCACATTTCTAGAGAGAGATAGGAAGGAGGAGAGTAGGACAAAACTTTTAGGAGCTAGGTACGACATTTTAACCATCTCTTATCTTGCCTACCACTTGCACCACTCAATTCGTACGGTGTTACTCAATCGACTAATATCTCATGGTATAAAGAGAGCAAGGCCAAAGCCGGAGAGTAGTGGTTCAAGAGTATTACCTTAGGTTCGATCAGTTTATGGAAATTTGCAGCCAGGCTCAAACATGAGCTCCCACGACGAAAACAACGACAACAAAACCAGTACTGATGATGATCATGAGCATGATATGGTGATGCCCGGATTTCGCTTCCACCCTACTGAGGAAGAACTTGTGGAGTTCTACCTTCGCCGTAAGGTAGAGGGCAAGCGATTCAACGTGGAGCTCATTACTTTTCTGGATCTTTATCGCTATGACCCTTGGGAGCTTCCCGGTATTGTACATACATAATTGCCCTCTCATCAAGGATATATCCTATTAGCTAGTTTTCCATTATATCTTTATAGGTAAACACATGACGGATATATATATGCAATTTAGTTTCTACCGCCGATCAGGATGGATCGATGTTAATATTAACTCTTATATATATCTGCTTTAATTTTGTATATATATATATATATATATATATATATGTTAACTGATTTGTCTATTCTCTCTTTCTTCCATTATATATGATTAGCTTTGGCAGCAATTGGAGAGAAGGAATGGTTCTTCTATGTTCCTAGAGACCGCAAGTATCGTAATGGAGATCGCCCCAACCGCGTTACCACTTCTGGCTATTGGAAAGCAACTGGAGCTGATCGAATGATCCGAACTGAAAACTTCCGCTCAATTGGGCTGAAGAAAACCCTAGTTTTTTACTCTGGGAAAGCTCCCAAGGGCATCCGAACCAGTTGGATCATGAACGAGTATCGCTTGCCCCAGCACGAAACTGAACGATATCAAAAGGTAAGAATCCCTTTATATATATGTGCATCAAGAAACAAATTAATTAGAAACATAGAGCTTTACTTATAACAGAGAGCTAGCCCTTTTAATTTGGTTGATCTTGCTGGGGGATGATCATCTTCACTAGGAATCCCTACTATTTTTGAAATGGAAAATGAAGTAGAGCTAGCCTTAAAGCCCAATTATATTATATATTTACTCCTCCCCTAACCCTAGTTTATATATAAATATATAGATTATCAATTAATAGATCTTGAATTATATATATATATATAGCATGCATGGTCTCTAATTCTTTTCTCATGAATTTCTTGCAAGCTGGCTGAATTATTTTTACAAAGGTTCAGTTCCAAGACGTACGTGCTGGGTCTATATAAGCAAGACCCTGCAAGTATATATTTATGTGCAGGAAAAATTAAACGAGAAAGAAGAGATTGCCAGGACTCCTGCCTGGAAAATCTTCAGTTCTCAAGTTTTTCTATTATTTTAATGGCTTTATTTATCTTTATCACTAGTCAAATTTAAAGCGCAGAAAATGTATGAACTATAAATTCTGTAACCAATAAGGAACACCGGACAATATTGGATTTTTCTCATAACTGGGCGCAGTTGATCATACCCATTAATGGGGGGAAACTTTGATAAAGTCCCTTATTTTTCAGTCATAGCCAATTCTTCCTCCCAGCTTGCTTCCACCTTGTTTCTTTTTTTTCAGGCAGAAATATCACTCTGCCGTGTATACAAGAGAGCTGGAGTTGAAGACCACCCCTCTCTCCCTCGTTCTCTTCCATCACGGGCATCCTCATCTAGGGTAACTCATACGAGTCGAAGGCAGCAATACGAGACGGTTCAAAATTCCATGGAAAACTTTCAAGCTTTTGGAGGACAGTCACAACCGAGTCATGATCAGGTGGAAAAGATGAACGAAGCAGACGGAAGTAGCAGTGCTTCAGATCATATAATGACTGCTCTTGGGCTTTCCAAGCCAATTGCATACCGACCTGGCGCAGCTGCCAACAGCACCACTCTGGGGCTACCAGCTCCAATGGAAGAGGAAGGAATGGCGCTCTCGCACCATACAAAGCAATCTTCCCCTTTAGTTAATTCTACTTGTGCCACCCTTTTCACGGGCAGCTTGCAGCCATCTATCTCATCCAATGCGGTGGATGATCTCCATAGATTAATAAATTACCAACAAGCAGCAGCTTCAAGTATCAGTCAGCAACAACACTATTACGATGGTCACCATCACCCCAGCCAATTCATCTCTAACTTCCCTCCACATTCACAACCATTGGCCCTCAACACACTACCCAACGTGCTTCCAACTGCCGTCTCCGACAGAATATTGTGGGACTGGAATTCAATTCCAGAGGCAAACCGAGAGTACACCAATCTCTTCAAGTAGCTAGTCGAATGAAGTGCACATAGAAACTAATATATATATATGCTTTAAAAACTTTATGTTAATTCCGGTGATTTTTCTAAGTTTTAATCATGTTGTTAGTTATTAATTAGCGTTCAGATTTGAACTACATTGATAAATATTAGAAGTATATTTATCATAGAAGTACAACAGCTTCTCTTTTGCTTTTCAAGTTTTTCTTGCAGCCTTCTTTTTTTTTTTTTCAGCCTCCTTTCGGCTAGAAAGATACTAACTATATATTGGCTAACTCAAATTAAACGATGTCTGTCTTGCTTAATCATGTACGCAGAAACGTCTTACAACAATAATAGAGTAGAAAAGCATGGTTATTTGGTAGACTTATTAATAGCGTGTTTATCTTCCAGATGCTTATTTAAAAGATATAGTTCTTCCAGGTTAATTTTTTCTTCCTCGCTCACAAACATAAGATATATCTCAATTGTTCACTGTTAAACCCTAGGAATGATGACAGGCCTGAATGGAGACAGGAAAATTGTCCTATTTTGCTTATTTGGTAGGTGAGGGGACGACCCAACTCCCCACGAAAAAAGGAACGAATTTTTTCTTTGTTCTTGGGGTTTTAGATATATATAGTGCAACACCTCATGTATAAATCATGCAGACGTAGTTTCAGAAAGATCAAGTCTGCTATATATGAAGTATCTGATCAGATCTAGATGATCAGCCACTCCAATATTCTTCATGATTCCATTAATTTTGGTACTGCACAAGTATTAGGATCTATTGCATGCATCCTCGAGATAACCAACTATATAAATATAAACAATTAGAAACCAACTAACAGCATATTATATATATATATATAATAGCTGTACTGAATTATTAATATATAGTGTTTAGGCAGTTTGTGATAAATGATCATTATTATTACTGCAACCCAGAATGTTCATGCATTTGGGCTTGTGTGCGTGCATGCGTGCGTCACAGCGAGGGTTGCTTTTATGGGTTTGTTATAGAGAGGTCCAGGCCGCAACGCCAGCGGGTGCACTATGCACCGTGCTTTTATGACCTAATACTTATTGGCCACTTTTTATTCCCGGCAGATTTAAATCGTATTGACATTCCAAAAGGTTATGCTAATTAACTCGATCGCTAGATGCGGCCTGCATATTTGCTAGTATTAATGTAGACTTTTTTTCGTAGTAGGTTATTCCTCAGGCTAGGAATATAGACTTTAGGATGAGGAATGACCTATAATGTGTAAAGACACAAAACAAACTGCATGCCCTTATGAGAACGCCTCGTTAGGGCGGAACCAACAACTGCAACTTCTACTAGAGCTATATTAATTCTGTTTTCACTAGAAAACAATTTAGTTTTTGTAAAGTACGCGGTACTGGCCTAGTACTCCTGGTATTCCATCCTTCTCTATGTCTTGAGAAGATCAGGAAGAAACAAATACATGAGTTCTTTATTTGCAACGGGAGCTAGCTAGCTAGTGCTTGAGGGAGGTAATATTACATATATATATATATATATGCATATGCATATGTATATGTATATATATATATGTATATGTATACATGACATGTAAATATGTACACGCGCATGTATGTATATGTGTGTATGCATGCATGTAAGATCCTATCTCAAAGTATTAATTTAGACGTATCTTAACAATATTAATGCCGAATTTTTGTAAGCTTATAAACATGTGATCACTTTTTTCAGAAACGCGAGAGTAAATTTTGCATGGGTAGTGTACTAAATTTCTCTATAATATCACTCTCTAGGGTCTTGATCTTCTCTTCTAAGGACTCTATATATCCTAATTAAGTTGTTCAGCTTGCTTTCATTAGCCTCCAAACGAATTCTCAATGTCACAATCTCATGCTTACATTTACGTATCAAGATTCTAAGGAAAAGATCATGACCTAATTATTGATTAATTTCTTTCGATTCCGAACATTTCTTAAAAAGCTTATGTATAATAGTCATGGACCAAACAAATATAATTTTTCAATATCTTTAGATTCCTCTTGTGAAAATCTTTAAATTCAAACATCATATCATGATCACAACCACAGTACTCACTCGTGATCCTGCAGAAACGGTAAAGGTAATAAAATTCTCATTCTCATTTGACGAGGAAAGATCACCAGAGCCACTTAAGTACTTTGATTCATTATCAATCAAAGTGACATTTATCGCCATCATTTCGGACTTCTTGTTGTTTAGACATTCAGCTAGTATACAAAGTCATATATCAATACACACACACACACACACACACACACACACACATATATATATATATAATACTCGTGACATTGAATTCATCTTTGAGTTTTAACTATTATCCTCATCTCCTCTAGATTTTTCTTTTCCTTCTTTATGTTGATATATGGAGTTACCATTTGACCTTTTAAGAAATTTATTTTTACTCGATTTATAATTCACTGCCATTTTTTAGCCTGAAAACTTGCTAAATCGATTTTGCGTACGTGCTCCTCTTGATCATCATAAGTACTCGGTCAATATCGGTGTGGGCGTTAGCTATCAATATTTGTTATTGGTAATTCATATTAATTTTCAAAGTACTGCATGGCCGGATTAATATTCTTCATAGGATATATGTGTTAATTAATATGGCAGTTTTGAAGAAATACATGAACTAACATTCCTAATATTATAACAGTACTATTAGGCCCTTAATTCTTAGCTAATTTCTCCGATCCTCCTATGGTTGTAACATTTGGTCTGGATTTTCTAAAGGAAAATCAATTTAACTCTTTGTAGAATTCTTTACTTAGAATCTCTCTCACGTAATTGAAATGGCACTTTACGATGTCAATTATATTGAGTTTAGCATTAAAGTCATTAAAATGTCAACCTTTCATGATCTTAATTTCCTTAAATCTATTGGGTTTTTTGCTCCTTTTTTTTTTTGTTCCACATGGGTAAAGAGTGACGAAAAAGTGAGGCCTAAGACCTATAAAAGGAGGTTTAGATTACTTGGCTAAGTGCATTAGTGAAAAACTTAGTTAGCAACTTTTGACTCAATTAAAACTCCTTTATTGGTCTTAGCGTGTAAAATGGGAAGAGGTGAGTGTTAAAATTTTATTAGTAGAAAAGTTTTGTGGGTGTATTTGGGGTGAGAAAAAAAATCGTGAAATTGTAACAATTTTCACATAGTGGATTTTATTCTCTGGGTTTGAAGATTTTTCTCCTATTTTGAAAGTTTTTCACTTAAATTCTTATGTTATTATTTCTCTATTTTTCTTGATATTTTTGCAAAGGTAGATCATATGGGGTGAATTTGGGAGGTCAAAATTACCAACAAGTGATATTAGAGCCACTAAGTTCTTTTGGTGAGGTGGAACTTCGGTGTGGTAGTATGGATACGTACTATCTAAGAAGGTTTGTCTAGGAGATTGGTATTTAAGTGTGTCCAGTATGACTCTCCAATCTTTCCTGAGAATCTTGAAATTATGTTTAGGAAAGAATAATCACTCCTAAGAACTTACTTAATAAGTATTGCATTTCTACGATAAAATTCATCAAAGCAATGTCAGGAAGTAATGCTGTAAATCCTACCAAATTTGAGATAGAAAAGTTTGCTGGAGCTTGTGGCAAGTGAAAGTCAATGATGTTTTGATTCAATTAAGATTACACAAGACATTGAAGGACAAATCAACCTCTGAAGTCAGCAATCTTTTGGAGATGTGGACAATCTGGGCACGTTAATAAAAATTGTTCAAGAGTTTGAATAAGTTCAGCAAGTGGTTCCAAATCAGTAAATGGAAATATTGATATGAAGTTAATATTGTGTGTCTCTCCATAGAAGACAATGTCTTTTGAAAAGGGAGAAGTACTTCATCTGGCATGCCGCTAATTCCAGAGTTGCCATGATAAAGGATGTTTTAATGTTAGCGACTCTACAAATTTGCACATAGCCATTAGTTTGACATTGATGCAAAGTGTGTTGTAGAAATTCATGTTGATGGATGATGAACTTCTAAGAAAGTCAAACGTGGAAGTTACACCATAATTTTCAACAAGATTACTTTTGACATGGGTCAAAGTGAAATATTTAGAATTGGTTTATTATAAGTAGATATATTTTTATGGTGAAATATGATAGCAAAAGTTATAAAAATCCTCATTAAGATGGAATGTGGCTATGAGATCAGCCAAATTCAGAAGGTGGAGATTGTTGAATTTTTTGCTCCTTTATTTTTTGTCCCACATGGATAAAGAGTAAAGAATGAGTGAGGCCTAGGGCCTATAAAAAAAAGCTTAGCTTTCTTGGCTAAGTACACCAGTCAAAAGTTTAACTAGTAACTTTTGACTTAAGTAAATTCCTCTATTAGCATTTGCATATAAAAGGAAAATAAGTGAGAGTTAAATTTTACAAGTAAAAAAACATTGTGTGTATTTGGGATGAGGAGAAAATTTGTGTGATTGTAACAATTTTTTACATAGTAGATTTTCTTCTTTGCCTCTGGTAGTTTTTCTCTTATTTTGAGAGTTTTCCACTTAAAATCTTGTATTATTATTATTTATATATTTTTCTTGATATTCCTGCAAAGGTAGATCATAGGGGATAAATTTGAGAAGTTCGAATTTCAACAAAATCAAATGGTTAAGTGTTAACATCTAAACTTGAAATTTTTGACAATGCTAGTACGTAGTACTACTTGATCATGAGCAATGACCTCAACTAATTCAATACCTCATGCACATTTGGTTGTTGCACACATTGAGTAGGTCTCAAATTAAGTTTAATTAAAGACTTGGAATCCATTTAATTGGTGCTGATCTAGAGCAAGCACCCAGATTAATTATAAACTTGAGCCATAAATCTAATAGAAAAATCTTCCTTATCAGAATTTTACCAAAATTAGTAAAATCTAATAATCATGCCAAAATTAAATTTATAATAAAAGAAGTAATTTGCCAAAAATATGGCCCAATTTGGTTTTAGAATCACTTTATAAATGATAAATGAAATATTAGCAAAAAATAATAATAATAATAACTAAAATTGAAAAATCGAAAGGGAAAACAATAGATTTTGACCCTGAAAACAATGCACATCGGCTTGATTGCCAAGATGCGAGCGCCGAAAAGAGTTTTTTGAATTAGGATCTTATGCGTGATTCTGATACCCGTAGTCAAAATTATGGCCAAAATACTAAAACGCACAAAAAACTGTTCCTATTAGAAAAAGATCACGATTATTTACCACATTTGTGCTGATCCTCCAACTCAAGATATCTCAACGCTATCAACATGCAATCTGACAACTCATCATCATCTGACTCGAATCCTCTTGTATCAACATTTCTTGTGATAGAAGCACTGCCAAGTGGTCCATCTATTATTATAGGAACAAGAGCCCTCCAATTAGAAGCCGACATGTCAGAAATCTCACTAAACTCATGCTAGACTTGCGTGCATGGGATAGCAAGGTGCAGATTCCAGGCTCCCAAAAATCCTCCCTCTTCAACCTCCTGAAAACATCTTCCCTCTTCAATGCGACCTAGCTTCCAGAAATATTCATCTAAAACGAAATGCTGAGCAGACCTCCACCGCTACCTTCCATCACCACCAGTCCACCACCACCAGTCTGCTAAGTGCCCTATTTGCACCGCCTCCAAGCTTGTCGCCTAAGATTTGCTTCGTAGACTTCATCGACTCCATCTTCCATACCATCTCAACAACTACAACATCCTCCATATCCTCTCTACCCATTCGTTAGAGCATGAAAAAATTCATTATCACATATTCACAAATTCAATTCATAAAAAATAATATCAGTCCGCTAACAAATTCATTATCACCATTCACAAAGAATACTAGTCCGTCAACACCATTAGAATCAATCAAGAAAAATAACATAATTTTTCAAAGATATCTGCAACAATGAGCAACCATACCTAGTAACCCAGGTCTGCACAAACCGTAGTCGGCACAAGTTATCATAATTGGTTTCTTCAAGGAAAAACATCTATTTCATCCACTGGAAAATGAGAGTTCAGGGACCAAATTCTCTTTTAATCCAGGGCCCAAACTAAAACAGTAGTCCTTCCATCTTCATGCCTTCCATATTTGCAGAGGTTCAAAATTGCAGAAATGGAGTACTCAATGGCCAAATCTGATAAACTCAAGATTTTCTTCACCAAAACGGGTATTGTCAAGGCATTATTTGGAGCCTATTCTCTCCCTTCTTTGCACCAACAAATTCTATCAAAAACACTCAAAGCCTTTTCGCCTATCATGCTTTTCTCTGAATCGACAAGAATCTCCATCATTAACGAAACCACACCCATCTTCACAAATATCAACTTGTTCTCTTGACTTGAAGATGAAGAAGAAGAAACCAAGTATGACGGGACGAGATTGCAGTGGGTGGGTCGGGGCTGATGGTACTTCTATGACGGGAGTATTCTAAGTTGATGGTATTTCTATGATGGTATTTTCTTTTGTCTTTGTAATGGTTTTTAGTAAATTATAAAAAATTTTAAAAAAATTATCTTATAAGATAATTTATACACATATATATTTATATATAATTTTATGAAATATGATTTATTGTATTTTATATAGTCACGTACAAAAAACAAATATTACTTATACTCACATATACTATACACTTTATCAATCGCTTTCTCGAATATCAAATCTTAATTTCATTCCTAGTCTTATGGTTTTATTTTTATTTTTATTTTTATTTTTTTTTATTTTTTTTTTGGTGCAATTTCTCGAGTGCCTGTGTGGGTCTTGCGGGTGTCTGACTGGCCAACACCAAACATTTACGATTAATAGATTAATAGTAGCGACGTTTAGGAGTTTGTGATAATTATTATGTGTATATGCATATATTATTAATGATAATTATTATACACGGAATATACACTTTTGGGTTTGTGCGCGTGCATGGGTTATATATCACTGTGTAGACTATATGATGCTTTTTTGTGGGTTTGTTAATAATGTATAGGGAGGTCCATGCAACGCCAGAGCGTGCACTATATATGCACTGTGCTTTTATGACCTAATCCTTATTGGTCATTTTCCATTCCTCAGCAGACTTAAATCGTAATCACATTCCGAAAAGTTGTGCTTAACTCGATCGCTAGAATATGCCTAGGTACGATCTACCGTTATAAAAATAAAAATAAAAATAAAAAAAATTCACATTTTATTTTTTTTTTATAATAAGTGGCCGGGGTATTTATATGGTACTTGAGTACTTGTACGGAGCAGATCATCTCTGTTGAGTTAACACACAAAATACAGTACTTGATCGGCATTCACTAGGCTTCAACAGTATTCCTCGTACACAATACAAGTATTCATCCCAGCAGTCGTCATCAGTTACTTAAACCAGCAACAACATATATATATATATATATATATTTATAATTGTATAATATATAGATATGAAAAATTATAGACACTACGTCACCATCCTACTTTCATCCTATTATAAAAAATGTATCATATTTATCACCATTAAATAACTCTTTATTGACATATTATATATATAGACGCACATACACGCCCCCAGCGTCATAGAAATAGAGCCAACAGTAAATCAAAAGTCCCCAGTGAGTCATTGACGCGCGTTATGTGATCACTAGGATCCCGTGACTGGCTCCTCTGTAACCATTATCACCAAGAAAAGTAGTTGGAATAAGCCCATCTTCATTGGAAGCCATTGGTGAGGAGTCATCATCCTCTGTTTCAAGTGGTTCCCTTACCCAACTTAGGAGGGGCCATTTCAGCAAGTTTATTTTTCCCTTATTTTGGCTAAATAAGATATCAATTCATACAAAAAACTGTACAAAAGTAGGGAATTAAGCTTCCCTCCCCTTACTTTGCCCGAAACATTAATCATAGAGCAAACGTTGGAGATCAAATATAATCATCAGGACAACAAAAAAAAAAAAATCATATAAAAGTAGGCCAGTCTAACCACTATACCCAACGATCTCTACATCTCAGATTCCTGACACAGGCCGGACAAAAAATCATCTAAACATGTAAACCACTAACTCCATTGATCTTCAGCAGCCAGAGAGAATATAGAGTTTCATAAAGCAAAGGAAAAAACCAGACCCTAACAAAAACCAAGGATACATAAGCTAAATATACCAGCAGCAAAAGAACGTGGGAATTGATAGGTGCGAACATGAAAAAAGTTTTCTTCAAATTCTTGTCTGAACTTGAGGATCGACTTCAAACGGGAGGGAGATAATAAATTCTCGTTTTATGTGTGCCTCTCTCCCAGTTGAAGTTCACCAGTTGAGGCAAGAACTCGGAAGACCTTAATCCGTACAAACGGTAAATAACAAGTAAGCACATGAATAGCAAGTAGAAAGTAAGCAGCAGCAACCAGTGCATGCGAGAAACCATTTCTGAAAGAGCAAGAAGCACCACCAAGCAGCTAGCACTGGCCTAGTCAACTTCTACCAAACGACATTTCCAACAAGAGCAAGGGGTTCGATAGCTGCAAACAGCCAAAAGCTAGCATTAGGATTCGTTTGGCGACACATATTTTTAAATATTTTTCAGATATTTTTAATTATTTCATTCTCAAATATCAATTAAAATTAAGTTGTTTTCAATTTCAAATCTTTAATTTTTTTTATCTAATCATTATTAGTGCTCCATGACAATCAAGCACAACGCAAAAGCTACAGGTCTTCTCAATTTCCTTAATTAATGCGACATATATGACATCCTTCCTCCCATCATAGAGGGGAAAGTCAGGATATCACACTTCTTCGGGTACGGAATGCTGAGAAGTTTTGCTCGATAGGACTGTCCCCGAACAAAGTGATTTTGACTCCTTAGAGAATTTATTTCCCTTCTCTATTTTTCAATAAGGCAAGGGATCATGAAGTTTGGATGGTTCCTGTTGCCCGCTGAACCGTGCATTGTCAGTGGTCTGTGAAAACAGTTTCACGCCTCATTTGTCAATAATCATAGTCCTCCAAAACATATTACCTTCTCTCTTTTGTTTTTTGCAAGTGCACAATACCATTTACTTCAAGGAAGACCGTGTTAGGACTAGGTAAAAATTCAAAATTGATTCAGCTTTGACTCTAATAAAATCAAGTCGGAATGGAATTTGATTTTTAATTTTTCAGCTAGAGTCAGAGTGGAGGTGTCGTTGGACCGACTCCAACTCCAACTTTGCCTTTCGAATCCGATTCTGATAGTATATATGTTATAAAAAATATATATTATTTATATATTTATCATATATACTAGTAATAGCTATATAGTTATACAACTATATATAACTTATATAGTTAAATCCAATAATGTATTAATATGGACTAATTATAATAAAGTAGATGTTTATACTAAAGTATAATAATATGTAATTAGAAACTAAAAATAAATCTAGTGTAGAAATAAATTATAAATAAATAAGACACTAGCATAATATAATAACATATAATATTATTGTATAATAATATGTATTTTGACACTATAATATAAGTTTAGTATTGAAAAATGTTAGACACGTGTATAGAATTATAATATAAAAAATTAATAACAAAATACCATAGTATATATTTATTTTGAGCAAAAACACTTCATTAAAATTTTTTTTTTAACAAAAAAAAGTGATACAAAAGGAGGGGGTGGGGTTTCCCAGCAATTACCCTAAAGCATAAAACAACAATGCAAATAAGGTGGAAAAGAAAAAAGAAAAAAAGAGGCTTATTTGGGACCAATAATTGGTCTCTACCCTGTTCCTACTAGAGGATGTCATCTTATTTAAAGACCGAAATATATTCGCATAAAAGCGAATCCAAAAACTATGACGTCCTCAATTTATATCTGGAATTTAACGTAAACTGAAGCGTCAAGATAAGTAACACAAGACTACTTCCATTCGTATACGTAATCACTATTATGCATGCACCTAAACTTGCTAGCAATATGCAATATGATACACAACATAATAAAGTAAAATATCTAAAAATAAGCAAAGGAATTTAATTCTACATATAATCACATGGTAACTATAATAAAACTCAAGTTCTCATAATACACATTATTATACATTAACCAGTTCTCAAGTTTAAGACTGTAGCAAAATACGTCATCATCCACCATACTATCCTTTAACTCACAAAATGAGTTCTTTCTTCACTTCTTTGTAATTTTTACCAAAAATGAATTTACCTAAACTAACTTTCTTGTCCCGTAGGGTATACACTTCTGATGATGTCTTATAAATACTATCTAGGGTTAGTGAGCCATCAGGATTCATTGTCAAACAACATCCTATACGTCGCCGATCTTCTAACGATCAGAATGTCTCGTGCCTCCAAAACTTGAACAGATTATCATACATATACTAGGGCAAGTCATCGAAAATGGAAACTTCTGTAGGACCATCATGGCTCTGCAGAAGTCCTGATGTTGTCATGATATGTTTTTGGGCTATAGTTTCCTGCAAGAGCTTTTATCATTCCATAGGGAATGATAATCAGAAAATGAAAAGTGAAGTTTCAAAGAAATCTCAGTAAATACACAAATAATGTAACAAAAGCATTAATAGTACATATCAACAATATGAAATAGCAGATATCATGAATAATTAATATAGTACATGATTCACAAATGACGTATGCATGAATTATGTAGCGTTTTCACATAGACTTACATATTTTCATGAGAAACTTATATGAATACGGGTACAAAACATTTCGTGATATGCAATGACTTTTCTTAAATTTTGTATATTTTTCTCAAGTCTTATTTTTATTCATAGTATGACAGCAGTTACGTATCGTGTTCTTGTTCGCGTCAGTCATACGGAAGTTATGTATTGTCTTCCTTGTCGTGACACGAAAATACTTATTATGGCGGCAATTACGTATAGCCTTCATCGCCAGTCATGTCAATCATATGGGAGTTACGTATCGCATTTTTCGTCATAATACGACTTCTTATCATTCAACGGGAGTTATGTATCGTCTTTCCCATCATGACGCGAAAATACTTATTATGGCGGTAGTTATGTATCGCCTTTACCGCCAATCATATCAGTCATACGGGAATTACATATCGCCTTCTCCGTCAGCACGTCAATCATACGGGAGTTACGTATCGCCTTACCCGTCATAATGTAACTTTTTAAATTTTATTATTCTTAATTATTCCTTTCTTATTCTTATAAATATTCTTATTTTCTTAAAAATGTATGTCATGTTCTTTGACGTAAAAACTTATGACAAAATGAGACATGCATGTACTTTTAGACTTATGCATACTTCATGCTTACATGGGTCATATAAAGCATGTTTAATCAATGCATGATATAAATAACTCACTTCATATATCTTATATCAAATAAAACATAATTAAATATTCTTAAAGGAAACGTAAAACAAATTAATTTATGTAAATAACAAGTATGGGCCAAAACCCTTAAAGTCTTTTAAAAAATCGCTTCTTTTCTTTTTAATCAAACTTATTCCTTGTTTTATAAATTCCCAAAAATTCATAGAATAATACCATAACCTCCCAAGCCGAAACCACTATATGTGTATTCCTTCATATTTTTCGATTATTTCTTTTATTCAATATTTTTCCTTTTTAATTCTATACACGGCTAAATCTATATCTTTCCATAGATTTTATTCAATGTCACAAAATAATCAACACATCAATGGTTTAAGTGACCAAAACCCAAAATACTCTAAAAATATTCACTACGGTCGAAACCCTTGAATCTTTACTTCCACTTTCTTTTGTCTTCTAAACCTTATATACTCTTATCTATTCTTTCAACCATATCTTGCTAAGATGAATTTTTGCTCCCTAATAAGGTTCTTCTAAATTCCTTATAAGATAACATAAATCAAAACTTACTTAAATCACACCAACAATTACTAACATTTTTTGTGTTCAAGAGAATAATTATAGCTATAAAATTACCATACAAGTAATCCAATGCCAAGGTTAGGTTATTTAGTGCACTTACAAATTTCTCCAAAACTTTTCACTTGCAAATGGGCTTAGCTTTGTTAACTTCCTTCTCAATATATCCAAAACGCCCTCTTTGATGGTTTTGGGAAATTGATGGATTGAGAAAAGGCTTAGACTCTTTTTGCTTGGGTTGGCCGTGTGTTTCCAAGGGGTAAACTGAAATCCTCCCTCTTCTATATATAATACTCGACTCCTCAAGCCCAAAGGGGATGTAAGAAATTCCCAAAAATCCCTTAACCTCTCCTTATCATGCCACCTCTTCTCCCTAGCTCTTAGATTGCTCAATTGTCTTCCTATTAGGCTTAGTTGGCTTATGCTTATCTTAAGGTAATTGGATCACTTGCTCATGCACTTGTCACTTGATGATTTAAGCTCCAAAGATTTTTTCTAAACCAACAAAGGAGTAAGTCGGTTGCAAAAGGGTGCAATCCGGTCCTCTTGTTTCCTAATTTCGTTTCTCTTAGTTTTAGGTTGCTTTCATCACTTAGCTTAAACTTGATTAGCAAGAAAACTCACTCATTGGTCATCTAATGCCACCTAAGAGATATGCCAAATCATTAGATTGTCAAAAATCTTATCATTGGAGTAGGAAAATCCAAGGTAATCTCTCATGCATCTCTCGGCTCCTTTAGCTTCTCTTGTGCCATCCGACCACTTAGCTTCTCCTTGTATCATATGAAGGCTTCTAGATGAAAAATCATCACTTGCCACTTGTCCACTTACATATCAAGATCATAGAATGGTTGAAAGAAAAAATCTAAAATTAGATTTTTATGCTTAAGTCGGTGGACTATGTCAAAACCGGTTCCTTAGTCCCTTTCACTTCTATTTTCGGCTTCTCCATTGGTTTAATGTCTATTTCACTTGTTACACTTACTTAGTTCCAAGCTTAGTTCCCCTCATGTCAAGTGTCCTATTTTAGTTTAGAACCAACTAGATTGTCTCTTGAATCTCACCATAGCCGAATTTCATCCAAATGATTGCCTAGTGGTTTTAATCCTTCATTCTCTTCCAATCACCCTTTGACGCCATCCTAAATCTCTCCATGCTTAAGTCCCTAAGGTGTCATGTGTCCATATACATGTCAAGTTATTAGGTGATTAAAAATTTCTAAGAAAAAGAGTATAAGAAAATTCAAAACACTTGGATATCACATTGCCATGCCACATACCACTCTTAGGCCTTAGTGTCATCATTCCACCTCCTTATAGGCTTGGGTAGCAAGCAAGAGATCAAGGGCTAATCTTAAGCTAAGGAGGCCAGTTATCCCTACACATGTCAATATGTCATAGGTGGTAGAAAGATATTTCCAAGAGGCAAGACACTAAGTTGGTTTTCAAATGTCAAAATATGTGCTTACTCGCCCAATTTAGTTACATCAACTTCCCGCCCAATTTCAACCTTGATTAAGCTGGTATCTCTTAAAACTCAAAACATAAAAGTTATAAATCTTTCTGTTGATGTTCTATAGCATCTTGAATCATATCAATCCTAAATCAGATGAGAAATTTATTCCCAGATTACCGAGAGATGTCAAATCTGTCGAAAATTACCAAATTGCCTTGGTTTGTACTAAACTCCCATATTTGCATCTTTTCAACATCTTGAGCCTAACTTATCAATATTCTATATATAAGAGAAGGTCCAAAATAAATAGTAAATATATTTCCAAGAAATTCTAAAGAATAACTAAATAAAGGTATCCATCATTATCATGAGGAAAGTCCAATAGGGGAAAAATCTGGATTGTCACAAGAAGCACCGTAAAAAGTAGTGGTTCCTCTGCACGGAGCGAAAAAGAAGGCAGATGCACTGTCGCTTGATGTCTTGAAGTATTTGTTCAAGAAGTTCACAAACCCTATCCTGAAATCACTAGTTAGGGAAAACAAAAACATAGGATAAAAACTGAGATCCGTGCCAGGTCGCCGACGAAAACCGCTGACAGCAATGGTGGCGTGCGCAGAACACATGCCAACAAAGAAGGAGACGCAGCAACCAGAATTGAAGGATCGGAGGCTACTGAAGGCACTGAAGCCGCTCGTGGCCACCAAAACTGCGCTAGAACGTCGCTGACGTGGACAACATGCACGACCAAGATGTCAGAACCCCTTCAAAAGCCGCCAAAAAAAGCCATGCAACATGGCTTGACAAACCCGAACAAACCCACGAACCATGCCTCAACATGCCCGAAGAGCCCCACAAGCCAGTGAGATTAGCGACATGCCCCACAACCCAACAAAATTTGTGGCAGGCCTCCAAACCCACCAATAGCAAGCTAGTACACGCAATAGGCCAGCAGCCCAACCGTGCGCAGCAACCATAAGCACAGTGCGCCCAACACCCTAGCAAGCACCCAAGCGCATGCCAGCGCCCAGCCCACCAGTAGCCATACCCAGGCATGGGTCACCCAGGTTAGCAAGACGAGCATCCAAGCATCCTATATAGGCCATGCCAACTACACTAGCCATGCACCAGCATACTCATAGCCCATGCCACAGCCATTCTAAGCCAACCAATGGTTAACCCAAATAGAGTCATGATTTAATTAGATTTTTATTTATCTTTTTATGGGACCCATTAAAAGTCTCTAATTTGTTATGTTTTCTTATAAATAGGTTATTAGAAATTTATTTTCCATCTTTTGGCATATTTTTTCCTAGAGGACGGGTTTAGTGTGCTAAGAGACTTTTTGTTAGTACTTTTGCACTTAGGTTTTAGGAGTGCAATTCATGAATCTCCTAAAAAGGATTACATCTTACAATTCGTGAATAGGTGTCTATTTATCTTTCAATCTTATGAGTAGAGGTTCATTCAATCCTTTGTGTCAATTACTTTTCCTTGTGCATAATTTCGTATTATTCACATTTTCCTTCACTTTCTCACCCACCAAACAATTCCAATTTTTTCATCCTTCCATATATTCGAATATCACCTATAAACCTTCCCAGAAAATACTTTCCTTTTCTCCAAACACTCGTTGTTGAATTTCATAAACCTAACTTTAGGGTTTCTTACACTTTGGAAATCCTAAC
This sequence comes from Platycarya longipes, assembly GCA_036559045.1. Taxonomy (NCBI): domain Eukaryota; kingdom Viridiplantae; phylum Streptophyta; class Magnoliopsida; order Fagales; family Juglandaceae; genus Platycarya; species Platycarya longipes. The sequence goes on from CM071793.1 coordinate 119,466, forward strand.
CCAACTCCAACTTCTAATCCTTACCCAATCCAAATACCTTATCTTTCAATCATATTCTAATACAAACAGTCAAAACTCCTACAAGACCAATCATTCTTACATCCAAATACAAGAGACATTTTCTACGACTAAAACCTAATCTCATTAGGGCTCCTATAATTTAAGAATCCTAAACCTATCCAACCTTATCCAAGTCCTACAATACAAGAAGTAACCTGAACCAACTTAAATTCAACCCTTCTTATACCCTACACCTTAACCAAATTACCAAAACTCTAACCATGATTCAAAATCTCGAAATTCTGTTAAACTTCCACTAAAACCTTAGTCTCACTATACCGTATAAGTCATACACCTTACCAAAAAGACCCCAGCACATAAGCATACCCAAAAGCCATTCCTTTGAATATTTCCACCATAATCTACCACTTACACCATCATATCTCCTTACCATACCAAATTTTATAGTCATAGGAACTCATGAAAGCAACAAACAAGCCAAATCCAAGTACGTTGATAAGTAACATTCGATCATCATAAGAAATGACCACTGCACATTGATAAGTACATTGATAAGTAACATAGGAACTCAGGAAAGGACCACTTTATTTAGAAACTAAACTGAGACCCCTAACACAAGGTCGCACGTACCACTCATGCTCCAAACGAAAAAGCAAAATCTCTTCACCGAAATGTAGATCGACATCTAAAGAGGTGGAAGAGGTGGCGTGTTGTGGTCTAGAGAAGCCGACATGCAAGAGACCGGCAAGATCTAGTTTGGACAAAAAACTAAAAGGGAAACTGCCCGAAAAACAACATAAAGTAACGGAAAATAAATAGGAGAGGAGAGGAAATGGTTAGAGCCAGAGCTCCCGGCCACCCCCGCCCGAAAAAGGAAAAAAAAATCTTCCTAGTAGCTACCAAAAATCACCTAGAGAGGGAGAGAGATTTTTAGGAGAGAGAGAGGCCGAACATACACAATACCATAGTATAATACCATGTAATTAGACACTCAAGTAATATATAATACCAAAGTATGATAACATGTAACTAAACATTATTGTATAAGTCTAACATAAAGATAAATTAGATATTTGTATATAAGTCAATCAATGATTTAGTTTTAATTTTAGTTTGTAATTATAAAATATGACTAAAATTTGAAATCCACAAAATTTTTCTTTTTAAAATGGACTAAACATGAATGATAATAAAAACCCCGAAAAAATATTAAATTCAACTTCATTCCAACAAGTCGAAATCGAGTCGAATTAAAGCCTACACAAGTTGAAGTTGGAGTTCAAAGTTGAGTGGGAGCTCAACCCTAGACCATGTATTTGAACATCCATTATAATAATGTTCGGCATCAATAAGAAATTCATACTCATTCAAGGCAATTCAATTCTATATTTTGAGTAAAACTAAAAATAGAAATTGTAATCAAATGGATGGATTAAAATGGAGGATCAAACGTGTGCTCAATGCAAATTAAAATTGCACTTAAGAAGAGACTACTCTCTTGTCAGACAATCTTTCAAGACAATATGCTAGAGGACTAGCCTCTCTTGCTAGCACTACCTGTATCAACTTTTCTTGAAATAGACCGCTGCATGATTCGGATGGGAATTCCACCCAAATCAAAGTCTTCCTTCAATGATTTTGTTAGGAACCTGAAGTCTGTATCTGAGAGTTGTTTCTTCCCACTCATAAAGGCAACAAAAGTGGGTGGTCGGGCCTTTACCTGGGTGAAGTATTTGATCTTGGGTTGTGCAGCCTGAACTTTCCAAGAATGTCTGCTCATAACCTGATCAAACAAAAGGAGAAAAATGAGGGGGGGAATGGGGGGTTGAGATTTCTTCCTTATTAAAACTAGAGAAATGATAATGCATAATTTTTTATACAATCATGTTCCAAAATGAGGGTATTTATATAAAGTGATATTACTTTTTATAAGTTCATTTACAAAAATGCTCCTAATTTAAGACATGGTTGTATAAAAGGTTGTAAAAATGATTGTATGGCTAACTCACATAAAAGGTTGTAAATGTACCAAGTTCTTCTATAAAATGGCTAACTCACATAAGCGGAACAATGCCATTAAGGTTCTCCAACTAGGCCACACGATGTATAATACCCAAGAAGAGATTCATGACCATATTGTGAGCTATTATGATGAGCTCCTCAAGGAAACGGCGGAGTGGCGGCCGAAGTTAGATGGTTTGGCTTTTTGATCAGTTGGATGACAGTGTTGCAAGATGGCTGGAGAGACCATTTGAGGAAGCTGAAGTGCATCAAGTGGTGCGTACAATGGGTAAAGACAAAGTCTCGGGCCCCGATCGTTTTACTATAGCATTCTTCCAAGAGAGTTGGAATGTGGTGAAAGATGCGGTGATGCAAGTCTTTCATGAGTTCTATCTTAGTCATAAGTTTGAGAGATCACTTAATGCCAACTTTATTGCCCTAATTCCTAAGGTAGCAGATGCGGTGGAGCTAAAGGATTTTTGTCTAATAAGTTTGGTTGGAGGCATGTATAAAATTATTTCGAAAACACTTGCTAGTAGGATGAAGGTAGTGATGGAAAAAAATAATTCCCAAACCACAAGATGCCTTTGTGCGAGGCCGCCAAATATTGGATGTAGTGCTGATAGCAAATGAGTGCTTGGACAGCCGACAAAGAGATGGTATTCCAAGAGTACTATGTAAGTTGGATATGGCAAAGATTTATGACCACGTGAGTTGGGACTTCTTGCTATATATGTTGAAACGATGTGGCTTTGGTGATAAATGGTGTAATTGGATCTTTCATTGTGTATCGACTGCTCATTTCTCCGTATTGGTGAATGGCTAACTTATGGTTTTTTTCCCAAGTACGAGAGGGTTGAGATAAGGGGACCTTTTATCTCTTTTTCTATTTGTCTTAGTAAAGGAGGCCTTGAGTAAAATGGTGGATGCCGCTGTCCGAGGAGGATTTCTTACTATTTTGCTGTGGGAAATAATAACAGTGCCTTATCCATCTCTCATTTATTGTATGCAGATGATACCTTATTATTCTATAATGCGGACAGCAGTCAAATACAAGCTCTATGGGCTGTACTTTTATGTTTTAAGGCAATTTCAAATCTTAAGATAAACTTGAAAAAGTCGGAATTGGTTCCAGTAGGGAAGGTGACAAATATCAACCATCTCACTAAGTTATTGGGGTGTAAGGTGGCTATGCTACCTATGAGGCACCTTGGACTCTCTCTAGATGCATCTTTTAAAGCAACTACTATTTAGGATGGTATAGTAGAGAAGGTGGAAAAATAATTGCCAGGATGGAAACGGCTTTACCTCTCCGAGGGGTGGCCAACCGAATACCATTTCCAACCTCTCTACATACTACCTCTCTCTTTTCCTTTTACCAATGGGGGTGGCCAACCGAATTAAAAAACTTTTTAGAGAGTTTTTGTGAGGGACATGAGGGAGGAGCACAAATTTCATCTAATGGGATGGCCAAAAGTGTGTAACCCCAAAAAAGTGGGTGATTTGGGGATACGTTGAGAATAGTCGTGGTGGGGAAGTATGGATGTGAATAAGGATGTTGGAGCTCTAAGGAAGGTCGAGGGGCGTATGGTGTGAGTCTTTGGAAGTTTATTCAGAATGAGTGGAAGGTGTTTGCAACACACATCACTTTTGAAGTTGGTGATGGTTCAAGAATCAAATTTTGGTTTGATTCATGGTGTGGAGAAAGAACACTAGCTGTGGCATTTCCTAGAGTTTTCAGCCTTGTGGAAAATCAACATGTTGCGATTTCCAATGTGTTGTGCCGCAACAATGGCACAATGTGTTGGAATCTAACATTTTCCAGAAATATTCAAGATTGGGAAGTGGATGAGATAGCAGCTTTTTATCGTTTCATTTACTCCAAGCAGGTTGGAGGTAACGGAAGAGATAGGATGTTGTGGACCCACTCTGGAAACAACAAATTCTCAATAAAGTCCTACAAGACATTGCATGACCAGCAGCCGGTTGTGTTTCCTAAGAAGGCAATATGGAGAGCCCCAGTGCCACCTAAAGTCATTTTTGCGTGGACAGCAGCGTTAAGTGCCATCTTGACGGCTAACAACTTAAGAAAAAGAGGATTGATTGTTGTGGAATGGTGTTACCTGTGTAAGAGAAGCGGGGAAACGGCTGATCATATTTTTCTGCATTATGATGTGGCAAGGGAGTTATGGAATGATCTTCTACAAAGGGCTGGATTGTCTTGGGTTATGCCTAAGAGTGTTGAGACGCCCTTAGCTTGCTGGAAAATGTATCATCAATGTGCCAAGATGGCTGCGACGTGGCAAATGATTCCGTTATGTTTATTATGGTGCCTATGAATGGAAAGAAATGAGAAATGCTACAACAACAAAGAGAGGACCACGGGGAAAATATGGGATTTTTTGTGTCCTCTTTGGTGCAATGGTTTTCTACTATTGTACTAAAGGGAGGGAATGTTCAAAAGTTTTTTAGTTCTTTTCAGCTTGCTAGAGTGTAACTAGTAGTCTCTTTTGTATACCCCCAGTGTACATGGACATTGCCTAGTTGCATTCAATCAATAAAGTTTATTATTACTTATCAAAAAAAAATGATTGTATATATATAATTTTCCTTAAAGAAGAGTATGCAGGCTTTCAGACTAAACGGAGAGAAAATATATATATATAAAATAAAATAAAAATAAAAAACCCATTTTCTACTTACTTTGCGCAACCAACGATTGAGCCGAGCTGTAGACAATCTTACACACCATTTTTCATATGTATCAATAACCTGGCGTATGACAGCTAACCGGCCCCTTCCCTCCAATGCTGAAATGAACACAACGGGTATTCCTGTAACCTGGTGACAAAGTGGTGCCACAGCTAAATTACAGAATTCATTATCATTTGGAGCTCATGGTCAATACATATCCCACAAAAGAAAAAAGTAGTAGAAACCACACACTGAGACGCATGCACACAAAGAATGGACATATATGTTTCTGTATAATGCTACCAAGAGAACAGAAGTTCATCGTCCAATATCTTACCATGTGTCCTATTTTACTTTTATTTTTTGGCACCAGGTGTCCGAGAACTTATTTGTAATGCATTTAAGAATTGAATTAAAATATGAAGGTTGTGCAAGCAGTTAACATTGGATGGACCATCAAGAAACCAGGGTGGAAGCCCTAGAGTGGCATGATGCTAATTAGCACTGCAGTAAATCTTCAATCAAGCTCCCGTAAACTGTTTAAGTCCATAAAGGATGTTATTCCAACCAGACATTTTGATGTAGGATAAAGTGAAACCAAAGAGAGAAATAATAGCAAAAAGGAAGAGAAGAAGTAAGGACTTAGAGAAGAAGCAGCCAGAGAAATGGGGATTGGGAAATGTCGGCTGCAACAAGCATTTTAATATTTATCATTGTCTACCCCACAATGTCTTTTACCAACTTTTAAATAACAAAAACATACAAACCCTAAATAAACCCTAGAGAGTCTATGGGCTAAAGCCCAGAGCCATTAAAACAAGCCCAAATAACCAAAATAAACATAAGAACCAAAATAAGTAGCACATAAGTAAAATAACCAAAATGACAATATTAGGAATTGTTCTCATCACATTTTCCTCCATTTCTCACAATTGAATTATATTACACGTAGCTAATTCACACTAGATATTTGAAAGTTACTTTAGAATGAAACCAAATCAATTGCAATAATAACAGGTCAATAATGAGCTGCCGAACATATACATTTTTTTCTGAACAAGACTAGTAAGAGTGCAGAGAGGCGCAACCCAAGTACATGGGTAGTATGCACGAATAGCTCTGATAAGGGAGATGGAAAACAAAAAGACAAAATCAAATAACTACGGCAGCAGAGCCACTCTGAGCCGCCATCCAAACATATGCAAGTAGAAACTTACATAGATAAAAGAGAAATATTTGTTTCACAAAGGGATTTCTCAAAATTAAACTTACAAATTGATGTGGCTTGCTTGACACATTAGATCTATTTTATAGGAAAAGAACTTTACAATCTCATGTCCCTAACAAGCCACATCAATTAGTGAGTTTACGTTTTTGAACTGTACTTCTCTAGGTATAATACCAGGCACCTAGAGCAATAAGTTATGTAGCTTTATCATAAACCGGCCAACCTGGGGTATGTTTGTCTGGATTTCTAGAGGAACAGCTTCCATAACCTTTGCATATAAATTTTTATTTGGTTTCCCGCTTAGCAGATCCATCTTGTTAACAATCACGACCAAACCACGCCCTTCTTCCACTGCTCGTCTTGCTATAACCACTTCATCATGCTTCATACTTCGTCTAGCTTTTGCAATCTGATCATTGATTGTATCAAAAATAAGCCAAATATGTTTGAGATATAGCAAAGAAATGTCACCCAAGCGACAGAAAACCCAAGAAGAATTCAGATATGTATTCTGGTATATTCATGTCATTAAAATAGTCATTCTGCAATGAAAGGGCATCACTGGGCTAGCAAGTAGTAATCCCACCAGGTGGGACAGCCTTAGCAAAATACAACCATCATGAATTATAGCATTATGTTTTCTGATTCACAGATCATTGTGGTTCACAAATCAGCAACTAAATACAGCACGCCCCATACTCTGCAATGTTTTTATGATGGGAGAAGTTAAACAAAAATAATTCACTTGGAGCATAATGAGCCAATTCCAAGAGGAGTAACTGTCACCACTAATAACTTACTAACGAAATATCTTTAAAATGAACTTATTGCCTAAGTAGCTAAGCAAATCTGCCAAAGAGGAACTAAGCATTCAAAAGGACAGAACTAAAATAACAAAATATATGTTAAGTGTTGATCAGCTTGACCTTTGACTTTGATTCCTTTTCAAAACTGGAAAGATCCTCTGAACATTTATCAGACTTCTAAATTTTATGTTTCATGTAAGTTTAATAAAAACTAAATGAAAATAATGATAGAATCACTTTATTTGGATTCTCGAACTAGCATAACACATTTTGGAATGCGAGTTTCAGAACCATACAAATGATTAATTTCTGGTGAAACTGCAATTTGGTGTCTTAACAGGAACCTGAAACATCATAAGACAGTCATAGTTGAAAGATCGACATGATGTAATGACACACCTCATCTGCATCAAGGACCAAAGCAACTACATGAGCCCTCATTAGACTCTTTCTGGACTGGACAATGCTCAAAGATGATGGTCCTTTCTCCTGTTTTGTCCTTTGCAACCAACCTGCCGTATCAACCTGCAAAAGAAGCACCAATGTCAACCAGCATAATCACAAATTGAAGATAAGAATTTTCAACATCCATAGAAGGTAAAATTTCAATTTAGAAAGAATAGCTAATAACAATTCTAGTCACCAGGCTCTAGAGAACACACCGTGTTCAATTATTATCAAGACCAAGAAATCAAGCTATTCAACATCTCACATTTGATAATAAAACAACCTTACCGAAAAAACATTAAAGAAAAAAATTCCAGAACAATTTAAGCTACTGAAGATAGGATAAATCAGTAGTTGGCATCAGTGTATGAACTTCAAGAACACTGTCAAAGTAGGTATAGGAAAATGCTATAGGGAAAGGTGAGCTTTTAGATTACCAAGTTTACAAAAGGCTTGTGAAAAGAACATTAACAATGACCATGCACGAAGGAACTCCATTAATTCTGGGTATTGAGATGGCAATAACTCAACCAAAAAGAGGAAAAAATAACAAATCAAAACAGAAAGAACAAGAAAAACAAAACTAAAGAACAAAAGAGAAGAAAAAAATCTCTTTCTACACATTTTTTTGATAGAAAAACAATAAATTTTATTAATAAGATAATAGGCAATAGCCACAGAGCACAGGACATATACATGAGTAACACATAACTAGGATTTACAACTGAAATAAGAAAATCATGAGCACTTAGTTCGTACCCAAAGGAACAAGGTTTTAAATAATACAGCTTTCAACTCATCCATTGTCCGCTCATGATATTCAAAAAAACTATCATTTCTCTCCCTCCAGATGCACCAACACCCCGAAAATTTTTCATAAATTAAAAACAGGACACCAAGGAATAGGATGTTTACCAGATATATTGTTCTTCCTTGAAATTCAAAATTTTCTCTAATTGAATCTCTTGTCAAGCCAGCTTCTGGACCCACCAAAACACGATCTTCTTGTAACAATGTATTCAGCAAGGTTGACTTTCCAACATTAGGCCGTCCTACAATTGCTAACTGTAATGGCAGCTTACTTTCCTCAACTTCACTAGACTCATTGTCCTCGCTATTGCCTCGATTAGTTCCATCTAGGAGTAGTAAAAGTGCAAAGTAGGTATTTAACAGGAAAAAGAAAAACAAAAAATTGACGGGATCAATGTATACAAGGAGCAAATTCTAAGGATGTTGGAATCCAAAAAAAAATAAAAATGTACGAGTAAAATGTGTTAAAAATATAACTGATATGGAAAGAGCAAAATTTTCAAGGTTGGATGCAAATGCTATTTGAAAATGTGGCTCTCTCACCATTTAAGACTGAAAGCATATAATCCTCGAGCATAGGTTTAAGAACTTCATAAAGTTCCGTCATACCCAGTCCAGTCTCAGCAGATATAGCAATAGGATCCCCAAATCCTAACCTATAGGCGTCATCAGCAGCTGCCTTAAGAGAGCTACTACCATCAAAACGAGATTCACACTTATTCATTGCTACTATAAGTTTGATTCCAGACGCATGTCGACGTAGCCACTTTCCAACCTCCACATCAAGGGGATGAAGTCCAGCTCTAATCACAAGATAAAGACAGAAAATAATTTAAATTGAAACCAAAGACACCAAAATGCGACAAAATTATGCACACTAGCATACACTTTAGATACAATTTTATTTCAATGTTGAGAGAGGGGAGGGGGAGGGGGGGGAATCTAAAGTCAACAATTCCATCGTCCATCAGAAGTAACCCCATTTCTATGAAAAGTTTAAATTGCACTAATCATTCATATTGACCCCACCAACAATAAGTACCAGAGGTATATGCACATTACAATTGACCAAATGTAATTAGAAAAATATAAATCATTCTTTCTTCAGCATAAATCTCTTTGCATAATTTTTCCCTCATATTCATCCTCGTAAGTCGTATTCCCCTGAATCAAATTATATTTTCATATTCAAATGAGTTTCAGCATATAAAATAAAAATAAAAAATCATTCCAAAAAGTTATCTATGAAAACAACCTCATGTCTATGAGAAATACTGCAAACTGAGATCTTGCTAGCACATTTGCTGTCATTCTTGAAGTTCGATCAAGAATAGACCCCAAAGATGATGATGTTTCTAAGCCAGCCGAATCCAACACTCTAAATCGCAGATCACCCAACTTGGCAACACCTTCTCTTATATCCCGAGTAACATGATCATCCGGTGTATTATACACAAGAGCCTCCCTCCTCCGAATTAAACTAACATTTCACCGCAACAAAAAATAATTGTTCAGCAATAAATATAAAATCAAAGTCATCCAAATGATACTAATTTACATTTCTACCGCGCTTTATAGAGATATAAACATGTAAAACTGAAGCTGACCGGTTAAACAGCGCTGACTTGCCCACATTTGGGCGCCCAACTATTATTACAGTTGGAAGCAAATTAATGTCAAGCTTGGTGAAATCCACGGGTTTTTTGAACATGTCTTTTACTTCATTTCCGGTAACGCCATCCTCATCATCTGATCTGAAATCCCCACATGATTCTTCTGAAAGATCACTTGCATGATTACACGAATCACAATCCAACCGTTCATTTTCAGCTAGCTCGCAAAGTCCCGCCTTAGACTGAACCACACCAAGTGGACGCATGCTCAAGATCAACCTGGAGAAATCCAAAACCGTAGATGTGCTTTGGTTGTCATTGATAACGGCGCTATTGCGTCGTGATTCTGGAAATCAAGAAAATCATCAACAAACACACAGTTTCCTTGTCAAGTTTATTGTCGCCGAAATGAAACAAGCACTTGAGCTTGTACCTGTTGCCATATTGATGGCTTGACCAGAATGAGCTATAGAATGAAGATGGTCATTGTGTTTGAAGAAATTTTGGATTGGGCCAGTCACACGGCTGGGTAGAAAAGTCCTTGCATGCAGAAGACAAACAAGACCATAATGCCTCTTCCGGACTGAAATGTCTCGAACCCATGAGTAAGACATACCCGAATATTGGCTGTTATAATAACTACCAACACTTACACAGAAAGACAACAAACTTCCACTCCTTGAGAAGCCATTATACATGCAAACTACAACGTAAGATGAAAAATGAAAATCAATGAGTGTAAGAGAAGGTAAGTGTTAAAAATTAACTTGCATACTCGAAATCTAAAAACCCGGAAGTTTCTAATCGTGCAAATTGCAGAATGCTTTACATCAAATAGAAGGCGTGCCTCTCTAAAACTAACCTGTTTATCTGATTTCCACGGGTATTTTGTACCAGTCTTCATTTAGGAGAGGGAGAAGATGATTTGGATGTCAAAGAACCAAATCATGGGAGCTTGAAAATACAAAGTGTAAACCAGAGTTTCACGAACAGCGGAAAGTTTCCTGTCATTCATGCTTCTTAGTCAATCAGTTGCAAGGTAGATATTTTGTTTGCGTTGGCGGTCGAGGGGAAGACGTGTTGTTTAATGGCCTGCATCCAGAGGGCCAGGGAGTTAGTTCCTGTTAACTAAAAATCGGCGGCTGAAAGTTTTAGAAGGGGATACCGAGAGAGAGAGAGAGAGAGAGAGATTGACGGAGAGGAACAACGTGACGAGGCGTCGACGACAATGAAAACAGAGGGGGGCTGGACGCTGCAGAGGGAGGAGTTTGATCCGGGGCGCTAGACGTAGAAGGAAGGACAGAGAGAGACGGGGCAGAGTGGTGCTATGAAAATGGGGCGCTGGACGTGAGAGAGAGAGAGTGGGGTTTAGGCGAAGGGAAAATGCTAGTTCTCCCTCTCAAAACCATTTTCCCGTTTTACTTTTTACTTTTTTTTTTTTTTTAAGAGAATATGGGGTTTAGGCAAAGGAAAAATGTTATTTTTCCCTCTGAAAATCATCTCGATGGATCCTGTTTTGCTTTTTTTTTTTTTTTTTTACATGATTTTTAAATAAATTTTTTTAAATAATATTGTGATTTTTTTATATTTTTAAATAATATTTTAAGATATTAAAAAAATCATATAAAAAAATATATAGAAACACTTATTTAAAAATTATATAAAAAATTGAAAAAAAAAATAAGCAAAACGAAAAACTATCGAGATGGTTTTGAACGAAGTGAGTAGCACTCCCCTTAGGCAAAATTTTGAATAAGTTAAGGGTAATGCAATGAAATATTTGTAACATTTCAAAATGGTGTATATATAAATAAATTAATTATATATATAAATTATATTTTAAAATAGTATTAACACAAGTTTTAAAAAATTAAAATATGTATTTATAAAATTCAATAATATTTATAAATTCTTAATCTTATTATTAAAAAAATAATCACTCTTTTTTATCACGAAAATAGAGTTGAGAATTAATTTTTATTTCTTGAGAAATATAGATTAAAAAAGAGCTAAGAAAATAATATTTAGACTTGAAAATTTGAGTGAAAATTATGAAAATATCTTGAAAAGTATATTGAAAATACGTTTGCAGACCAAAGAGAGGATTTCGTAGTATAAAATATAACCTATTTAACTTTGAAATGAAAAATAAACTCGATTCATTTTAAATAGAAGCAAGTGAAACCTAAAATAAATTGAACTGTGAGTAATTCAAGAATAATTGCCCATCAATTTCAAAAAATATCCTAAATAGTTTAACAAGCATAATAAGAGGGTACATGAAAATCAAGTTATAAAATTGAACTTTAACCACTATTTTAGCAATAAAAATAAAGAGTAAAGAAGACGGAGAGAGACCATCAATAGAAGAGTAAAATTGAACTTTAACCACTAATTAGCAATAAAAAACTAATCATTACATTTTGCTTAAGATTAACTCTTTAGAATATTTTCTCAATTATCTTAAGATCTTAATAAGTGTGTAGACATATGTCAAATTAGAGGATTTTATTTAGAAAGTTTCGTGTGACACAAGAAGAAGTAAAGTATTGGATGAAGGAAAAAATGAAAAACTATTGAAGATTCTTTTGATAGTATCAACTAAAACAAGTTTAAAAGAAATATTTTTTGTTTTCAACTAAAAAGGGACAATTGGCACAAGAAGAATTAAGCCTAGAACTAAGAAAATGGTTGGGACAAAGGAAATAGATAACCAACCAATGAAAAGAATAGAATTTTGAAGTGAAATGAGATAAAGTGAGGATCAGTTTGGAGCTCCATCGACTTTGGCATGTGATGTAATTTTAGTCATTTTCTTCTAATCATCTTAAGACCATGACATGTAAGGGGACATGTGGCACATAAAGAAATTTTATCTAGAAGCTTTTATATGATGCAAGAGATGGATAAACAATTGGAAACACCAAAGAAAGCCAATCAAGTAGCCGAAACACCTATAAGAGTTTATCCTGGATTTTCTCGTATAAGTGATAAGATTTTTGCCAATCTCATGATTTGGCATATCCCTTAGGTGGCATGAGAGGACCAATAGGATAAGAGCAAGCTTAGCTAAGTGACAAAATAAATAAACAAAACTAAGAAGAGCAAAGGGGAACGAAATTGAGAAGCCAAAGACTGGTTTTGCATATTTTGCAACCGATTGGATATTTTGGCATTCTAGAAAATATTTAGCACTTAAACAAATTTTAGCATTTCATCCAAATCATCCATGTGTCCAAATGAGAGAAAAACAAGTGGTAAGAGAGGGTATTCCCTCAAGTATGCGTCGGATTGCTCTAAGAGAAGCAAAAACCAAAACCAACATATAAGGGGTAATCTAAGATATTTGCTTATAAGATAAGATTATATGGAATCTAATCTATTAGGTGGAGAAAGGAGAGCCCTTGGATGATGATCTTGCTAACTTAGCCTAAGGATAGGATGAAATCATAAGCCTAAGCCAAGAGGGATAGTTGGCCACGACATTGAGGTGTCCAAATGTCCTAAGAAACTCTTCACCCTTGTGCCATGTATTTAGTCGACCACCTTGAAGAATAAAACTCCTCACTTGCTCTCACACTCAAAACACACGATCATAGAGAAGAGAAACACTAAAAATACTCACTTGAACCCTTTCTCCCAAATTCTTGAAAAATGGCATTTTGGATACATTATTGAGGAGATTGTTAAGCCAAGCCCAAGCATTGGTAAAAAAAGTTTTGGAGAAGGTTGTAAATGCACAAAATAACCTAACCTTGACTTTGAATTACTTGTTTAGTAATTCTATAGCATTGATTATTTTCTTTGATTTCAAAGTAATGAGAATTGTTAGCTTGATTTAAGTAATATTTTGAATTATATTATTTTGCAAGAAATTGAGAGAAGACTTATTAGAAATTAAAATTTTATTTTAGATGACTATGGATGAAAAATAAAAGGAATTATATAGGAAATTGATGACAAAAAAAAAAAAAGAAATGGATGACTAATAGGTTCAGCCTTAAAAAGTTGCTTTTGAAATACTTTAGTTTTATTAGTTCAATCTTTAACATGTTTAGTGTTTGATGATATCAAGTGATTGTATAAATTTTATGGAAAATATAGATTTAATTATCCATGTAATTATGAGGAAAAAGTAATGAATAAAAATGGATTATTTGAAAAATATTGAAGAATTACACATTAAGTGGATTTTTGGTCTTGAAGACTATAGGGTTATTTTATGCATCTCTGAAACCTATAAAATAATAAATGCACTTAAGTAATAAGAAAATAAAAGAAGTCCTAAAGACCCTAGGAGTTTCAGCCTCCATTGGTTTGTAGATAAAATATTTTATTTTATGTTTTCATTAAGGTAATTGATTTTGTGTTACTTAAAATATGATACGTGATGTGATTTATTTATGTCATGCATTGATTAAACATATTTTACTTGTCACGTAACTCATGTAAGCATAAAGCATGCATGCGAATGTTTAAGAATGCATGTATGTTCCATTACGTCACAAGCTATTACGTCAAAAGGCATGACATGCATTTTTTAGAAAAATAAGAAAATTTTATGAGAATAAAAAATGAACAACTAAGAATAAGAGAAATTAAGAAGTTAGACACGTCATGATAGGGACGGCGATACGTAACGCTTGTATGACTGACACGAATATGATAAGACTTGTCACGATGGAGACGGCGATATGTAATGCCCGAACAATTGGCGAGAATATAAACTTGACTGGGATAACAATACGTAATGCCCGTTGAGGTTCAGAAATAGTGATATGACCCAACCATGGGTAATAATAGTGGATATGGCCCAATCACGGATAATAATAGTGGAGAATGAAAACATAAAAAAATAAGAGTTTCAAGAGAAAAATTTTTTTTACGTTATGAAAAGTTTTGCACCCATTTCCATGAAAACATGTAGATTTTAAAGGGGTACATATATCAAGTATAAGTCATGCATAAAGTCATATGTTTAAGCAAGATAAGAAAATATATGAATAAGATAAAAATTTTAAGAAAAGTACTTGCATGTCACGAAAGGTTATGTATCCATATTCATATAAGTTTTTTATGAAAATGTATAAGTCTATGTGAAAAGCGTACGTAAGTCATGCATAAGACATGCATAAGATATTCATGAGTCATGTGTTATGACATTTGTTATTTCGCTTTATTCATATGTATTGATAATGTCTTTGTTATGTTATTTATGTATTTATCAAGATTTTTTGAAAATTTCACTTTTTTAATTTAATTATCATTCCTTGTGGAATGATAGACTTTATTGCAGGAATAAGTGACTCATCGTGAGACCTAGATGTCACCGGAAGTTCTGAAGTACCCTGAGGATCCTACAAAATACTCTCCTTCTATGGATTAATCTCTCACGTATATGACCCAATGAAATAGTAAAAGTTATAAGGAAGTCGGAAGCGAACCCTAAGAGCAGTAAAAGGGGAAGTTGGTTATGATATATTACGTATGTATTTTGAGGCAATTGGGATGATGTAAATATTTGGTACTCTCCAATGAAATGAGTAGTAAATTGTGAGTTTATAATTATACTATGCCATGTGATCACTTTATGTAAAAAAGTTAAATCTTTTATGCATCTATCAAAAATTTATCTCATTCCGCTACGATTTGGACTGCATTAAATTAATAAGTTTAGGTGCATGCGTGCTACTCCTTACGTTTGTGAATGGTAGGTAGCCTTGTATTACTTATCATGACACTTTGATTTACGTTAAATCTCAGGCAAAAAATCGGGATGACACAAAAGGGCCATGGAGATGAGATCGAAGTGAGCTCATCTGGTGGTGAATGTGACATCGAACCATGTTCCTGACACTTTAGACATTTCGTGACGAACTCATCAACATCTTTAAGCGAGCACAACCAATAGTATCCGGCTCATATTACTCGAGTGGCTAGGGCCCTCCTTCCGATTTTGGCTCCACAGATCCCCTTGTGGATTTCTGCGAGTACATATTGGGCTTCTTCTTGGGACAAGCACCTAAGTAGATGCAGGAGGAACCTTTTTTATACAATGTTCCTTATAGTAGAATGAGTCGGGTGGACTTGGTTCTGATTTTTCATGCCTCCTCCTTGTCAATAAGGAGTTTGCCTTCTTGTAAGTATCTGGTTATGCCTACTGCCCAGTTGGGAATAATCGCAGTCGTATTTGCAATTTCCTTGCCAATGGAGGTTGTATCGGCTGAACAGATCTCAGTGTGTTCTGGGGGAGGGTGTTCGTCTTGTCTGGATGCAATTTTTGCCAACTGGTCTGCTTTCTAATTTTCTGCTCTCGGGACCTATTGTAGGCAAAAATAGCTGAAATTGTCCTTTTCATTACACACGAGCTAGAGATACTTCTTCAATCTTTCTCCCTTCGTGGTATACTAACCCAGTACCTAATTGACAACCACTTGTGAATCTGCCCTGGACTCTACTTCAATTGCCCCCAGCAATTGGGTTGTTGTCATTCTGGCCAAGAGTGCCATATACTTTACCTCGTTGTTAGTTACTTTGAAAGTCAATCTTATGGCATAATTGTGTTCGGTTTCTTAAGTAGAGGTGATGTGTATTCCTGCACCTACCCCGCCTGGCATGAGGAACCATCAATAAACAATTGCCAAGGTTGACCTCGGTGTTGGTTAGGAATTACCTCAGGAAAACCCGTGAACTCAACTATTAAGTCGGCGAGGGCTTTAGCCTTCATGGTTGTCCTTGGTTGGAATGTCAGGTCAAATTCACTTAGTTTGATTACCCATTTAGCCAACCGATCAGGGGTGTCAGATTTCTAGAGGATGGTTTTAAGGGGTAAATCTGTCAGGACTCTGACCGAATGAGCCTAGAAATAGGGACATAGTCGGCAAACAGTTACTAGGAGAGCGTATACTAACATCTCGATTTAAGGGTATCTGGTTTCAACACCTCAAAACGCTCAACTGACATAGTAGACAGGTTTTTGCCCCGCTTCATCTCACGAGCTAAGATAGCAGAAGTGACATGAGATGCCACTACTAAATAGGCCACAAGGGTCTCTCTTGGTACAGTCTGGCTAAGAAATGGGGACATGTCAAGTAGCCCTTCAGTTCAGTGAATACCTGTTCACATGCGGTATCTCATTTGTGAGCCTTTCGAAGGAATTGAAAGAGGGCAGACATCGGACTGACGACCTGGCAATAGAGTGACTGAGTGCAGCAACTCCTCTAGCCAAATGCTGAACTTCTTGCAAGTTTCATGGTGATACCATGCTAAGGATGGCATAAACCTTTTCTGTGTTGGTTTTAATTCCTAGTTCAAAAATCATATATCCCAAGAACTTACTCGATTCAAACCCAAAGGTGCATTTAGCGGGATTAAACTTCATCTTGTAATGTCGTAGAATAGAGAAGGCCTCTCGGAGGTCTATCAAATGATGTTCAGGTAGCTGGCTCTTGACTCAAAGATCGTTAACATAAACCTTCATGTTCCATCCGATCTAGTTTTTGAACATTTGGTTAACCAAACGTTGGTAGGTCACTCTGGCATTCTTGAGTCCAATGGCATTGCAGTGTAACAGTAAAGCCCTCGGTCCGTAATGAATGTTGTCTTCTTCTCGTCTTTAGGGCTTATTCTAATATGGTTGTATCTCCAATATGCATCCACGAAGCTAATGAGTGAGTGCCCCGTCGTTAGATCTACAATAAGGTCGATGCGTGGTAGAGGGAAGTTGTCTTTAGGGTAGACTTTATTGAAGTCGGTGAAGTCTACGCGCATCCGCCACTTGCCGCTTGCCTTCTTCACGAGCACCAAGTTAGAAAGCCACTCTAGGTAGTGAACTTCCTGAATGAACTTCGCAGTTTGCAGCCTTGACCTCTTTTGCAATGGCAGCATACTTCTCAACACAGAAACTTTTTCTTTTTTGTTTGACTTTCCAAACTGATGGGTCGACGCATAAGCGGTGTTCAATGATGGATGGATCAGTCTTGGGCATGTCTGCATGTGTCCGCACAAACACATCTTTGTGCTCGATAAGGAGGCCTTTTAGTTGTTCCTTCAATCCTGGGTTCATTTTGGCCCATACCCGTACGGTCTGCTCAGGATATGCCGGGTCAATTGGGACCAACTCCAGTGGTTCGTTGGCCTCTGCTTGCCTTAAGGCCCCTTCATCTCTTATCTCTTCATCCTAGTCCATTCGAATGGGGGGTGGAGGAAGATCAGCATTTCCATAGTCAATAGTCACCGTCTCGACCGCCTTGGCATCGTGCCTCAACTCACGAGCATAGCACTCCCTGGTCAAGACCTATTCTCCTCGGGTTTCCCCCACTCCACCGGTTGCTTGGAAACTTCATTTTGAGGTGATAGGTTGATATGATTGCCTTCAAGTTGTTCAACGTTGGTCTTCCCAAAATGGCGTTGTAAGAGGAGAGGGCGTTGTAAGAGAAGAGGGCCTTAACGACGAGAAAGTCAGTCATGACTGAAGTGGTCTTGGGAGTCGTGCCTACTAAGATGGGAAGGGTAATGACTCCCACATGTTGGATAGTTCACCAGTGAAACCCTTACGAGGAACTTGAATCGAACGCAGCCGATCTTGGCTGATTCCCATTCGGGCAAAGACTTCCCAAGATAGGATATTTGCTAAGCTGCCATTGTCTACCAATGTCCTCCTAGTCGTGAAGTTGGCCACTATCATGGTGATTACTAACGCGTCTTCGTAGGGGTGGACGATTCCCCCCTCATCTCTTTCGTCAAAGACGATCGGGACTCCCGGAAGTTTGAGCTCTTCTCTCTGGGGCATTTCTCATAGTATATACTTTCTCATACCTAGCTTTCTAGGCATGTGCTTTCCAGAAGGAGGAAGTAGTCCCGCCTTTAGTAATACCACCCATAATTGTCCTGATTTTGCCGAGCGGACGACTAGAAGAAGGGGTGCCCTTGTCACTATCACGCCCTTGCTCCCGCCTACGAGGCGACCTGGATCGACTCCTTCTTTGTTTGTTATGCTGCAAATCATCCTCTCGCTTTTTCTTAAAGGCATAGCAATCTTCTGTGTTGTGCCCTCGTGACCTGTGATACTCACAGTCAATGCCCTTTAGTATGCTTTGCTCAACTTTTCGACTCAAGCCCGATTGATGGCTGTCTTCGACAGCTAGGCTGGCATGCAGTCATGGGGGTTTGTGCTCCCGTGGGGGGTCTCATCTCTTCCTTTCATCGGGGAGCTTTCTTTTGGCCTCATCTTGACTAGGATTCCCTTTGTATCTGGTTGCCACACGGTCGACTTGCAGGAGCTCCCCCCGTCGGGGGGCAGTCAGGGCTTCAAGGGTGTTTTCAGTATTGATGAACTCGTTGGCTTGGTCCATAAATCCGTTCAAAACGGTTGGGATTTTTCGGGCAATTTCATTCATAAAGGAGCTCTTGGGCCATATGCCTCCTGGGAGTGCCGCTAGTGTGATTTTTTCATCTTGGTCGTCCGTCATCATTTTTTCCCTATTGAATCTAGCCAGGTACTTTTTCAAACGTTCAATCTCTTTTTGTTTGATGGTCAGGAGGTACGATGTAGGGCGCCTCCTCTTTCGACTGGCCATGAATTGAGTGTTAAAGAGCCGAGCCAATCCCTCGAACTCATTGACAAAATTCGAAGGAATGGTCCTAAACCATGTTCGGGCCACCCCTTTCAATCTCAAGGGGAATGCCCGATAGGCCACTTCAGTCAGGTAGTCGTGCATGCTTATATGCACTTTAAATGCTTCTAAGTACTCTATTGGATCTTTGGACCCATCACAAAGTCCTACTTGGGGAACCTTGAACTTTGGCGGAATGGAGACCGCCATTACGTTGGAACTGTAAGGTGTCCCTGTGCTGCCTCATAATGAGCTTGACTTTGTAGGTAGGTCAATCAGCTTGGCCATCTCCGCATATTTGTCTCCAAGTTCCTTGATCTCAACGTGCATTCGACGTCATTCTTCTTCAGATGCGTCAGTTTCAACATTACATTGAGAGTTTGCATCTTTACTAACGCTGGTCTCTTTGTGGGCGATAGGTTCTTCGGTATGCTGTCGTAGGGCAGCGTTCTCTTCGGTCAGCTTCCTTATCATTTCCTCCATCGCTACTAGTCTTGCTTTCATGGCCGGGCCTTGGTGTTCTTCGTCACTAGTCGTTTGGGACTGTGTCGTGGCTAGTACACGAAAAGTACGCTTCTATGGAATCATAATCCCACAGACGGCACCACTGTCGATAACGTATTTCATGGCTCAGCCTTCACGTTGATCCAATCGACTTGAACTTGTAAATTGAAAGAAAATGTAGGGTCGGGGTCCGAGACCTCTCCGATACCAAAATCAACTTTTAGGAAGAAATGAGAAAATGATATCTAGAAAGTGATAGAGTATTTAGAGTGTAACATGATTTCTGGCAAGTTGGGCACTATTTATAGGTGCTTTCACATTGAGTACGGAAATGACAAATGACGTTTGACGACATCATCCGATTGTCACCTAATCAATGATGGCCTGATTCCTCCCGTCCCATCTCAACCGTATTAATTCCCCTCATTAATGTCTGGCGAAGTTAAATCCCTGGTAGCAATTAATGCGGCACACTCTGCCCAACTTCAGAAATTAATGTAGCGCACCTGACCCAACCTTACATTTAATGAAGGACTTAGTTGGGCGAAATCACGTTCCATTGTCTTTAATGCGGGGGAATGGATAATGAAGGGATGTCTTGGATGGCTATCCTGACACCCTCTCGAACTCTGTAGATGCTCGGGATTACTCGGGCCCATTTCCTAATGGGGGGACGGGTCGACCGTAAGGACTACGGGCTCTTCCCCTAGTTCTTTCCCTTTGTCCCTCTGGGCTTGGACTCGGGTCAACCATAAGGACTACGGGCTTTGTATTGGGCCAGGCCCATTCGGGATCTCTTTCTCAGTTTTTATTGTAGATCTCAATCACATATTAAATTATATCTTCATTCGATTTACATAACTAAAGGTATTATTTAAATAGAATTATTGTCGTTTCTATTGGATTAATTGTTGTTTTTATTTCCCTCCAGGCTTTTTTTTAAGCATATCTAATTTGATCAATTATTTATATCTGTTTTTTCCTAAAATCTTTCGTCGTTTAAATTGTCACTCTTTTGCACACATATTCATTTGGCAACAGGAATAAGATTATAAATATATTATATATTCAAAAGCTTTAAACTTTATGGCTTGTAAGTATAGATTGATGTACTAAAAAAAAAGAGTGAGCTATTTTATAAATATGAAATGTTTTGAATTTTTATTTTCTTCCCTAAAAAGGATAAGAGAAAGAGAAACAAATTAATTTGAATCTCCCCTCACTTTTAACAAAATATTGTTCAAATACTAACAATAATTTTTATTGATAGCATGGAAATTAGTTTACAGCAAGGTTATAAATACCATTCCATTCCGGTCGGAATTGTCGAAAAATTTCATTCCGGAACAGTGGCCAGAACGGTGGAAGCTTATATTCTGTTTCGAGCTAAATTCCGACCATTCCGACTGAATTCCGGATAAACATATTTTTCTTTTCTTTTCTTTTTTAATTTCTTTTTATATATATTTTTTAACTGAATAATTATATCAATATTTTATTCTTCATTTATTTTTTATTTTTTGAAACTTTTATCATTTATTTGGTTGTTTATTGTTATTAATTCCATACATCTATATCAATCGAATTAGTTTTACTTTTTAATAATTATTTTTAATAAATGGGAAGTCTTAAATTTATTAAATTTATCATATATGTATGTTTTTAATTAGATTTGTATTGATTTGTTTTAGAATATAGTTATTATATATATAATTTATTCATATAATATCTATCCTAAAATGGTATCCGAAACGGTACCGGTATCGAAATTTTTCATTCTAGTGCCTCAACCAGAATGGTCACCGGAACGAATTCATAACTTTGGTTTACAGTCCAAAAATTTAAACACAAATGCATAACATTCACTTGATAGTGATAATTTATAATTTTTAAGGTGAAATGGTAATTATATATTTACAACTAAATCGTAGAAAATAATGGAGGAAAGGATTCAAGTTTTACTGTGCTCTGAGGAAATGGTGCAAATGGCTTCGATTTCTCGTGGTGCGTGGAGGCAACAAGCTCCAAGAATAGCAACGCCAGTGGAGGAACAAGGTCGTTCAAGGATCGAAGCTAAAGGACTCTTTGCTGAGTGGAATCGACATAAATTGCTAAGTGAAATGCAATTTTGGATGGGTGGTTTAGGGATCGTGCTTGTAAGCTGAATGAATCGGGAATTTGGGAAAGAACGTGAAGTCTGGAGGGGTGGGGGGGAAATAAGCCAAGTCTTTGCCACGCTCATTAAAGGAGCGCTTGCAGCAATTTATTTCACTACTAATTAACTTATTTCGCCACAAAATGCCACTGATGAAAGTCTTGTGTCTAGGGCTACAAACGATCCAAATCGAGTCATCCTTTTTGGTTATCAAGTCGAGCTGGAATCAAATTATTCGAGTTCAAGTTGAGTTGAGAGTTTGCCAAGTCGAGTTAAGTTCGAACCGATGAAAAACGAGTTCGAGTCGAATCGAGTTATTTATCGATCTTTATTTATACTCTTTAACGAACTGCTCAAACCAAGTCGAATTGAGTCAAATAATTACTCGAGTTGCTTAATCTTTATAAACATTTGACTCAATAATTCTTTTATGAACTTAAT
The DNA here is from genome assembly GCA_036559045.1 of Platycarya longipes. Taxonomy (NCBI): domain Eukaryota; kingdom Viridiplantae; phylum Streptophyta; class Magnoliopsida; order Fagales; family Juglandaceae; genus Platycarya; species Platycarya longipes. The sequence goes on from CM071793.1 coordinate 141,800, forward strand.
ACATTATTATTGTAAAGTAACAAAATATGATACTTATACATAAAGTAACAAAATATGTTACTTATACAAAATAAAGAAAATATTTATTCAACCATGAATTAGGTAACCGTCGCGTAACCGTTTTGAAAAAGTGAATAAAACATGAGACCCACATAAAAAATTAATTTTTTATTAGTGTGAATCTCACTCTTTTTCAAAGCGGTTACGCGACGTTTACGCACTTCACGATTATATGTAAAATTATTGTACAAAATATTACAAATAATATATATAACACAAATATATACAATAAAATAATATATATAAGAATATACTTAAGAGTATATGTATGTATATATATATATATATATAGAAATATGAAGAGTATTATTACAAGTCCAAAACGAGCCGAGTTGACATTGGCGAAACTACATAAGGGCAGGGGGCCATGATTTTGAAATATATATATATATATATATTAGTTTTAAAATTTATATATTAGTTTTGAAAATATATATATTATTTTTTTATGATTTAATAAGATGATATCAATATCATCTTGTATTAGTCTCTTTTCTAAAATATTATCTTAACCATTTTTCTACAAATTATTTTGATTTTATAAAGTAATTACTTACAAGTCTAATTTATAAAAATTAATTTTATTTTAAAATAAAATAAATAAAATACAACTCACATAAAATAAAATAATCTAATAACATGATAACACATTGAAAATTGTACAAGATTTCGTAACAAAACTGAAGATAAATTTCTAGCAAATAATTTAGTCATTTATATTGAAAGAGAAATAATTAAGAATTTTGATTTAGATTTAATACTTAGATGTTCTATACTACAAGAAAACTTATATAAATATAGATAAAAATATTTTGTTATACTTTTATTTTTACTTAGCCCCCAAACTAAATTTATGGTTCCACCACTGCAATTCGAGTTTCATATGAATTTTATTCACGAACCTAAATCGAGTTGAGTTAGTATTATACGAGTTTAATTCATTTAATATTCGAACCAATATTAATGGTCACGAACAACTCATTTATTAAATGAACCGAGTTCAAATTGAGTTTATACGAGTCGAGCTCAAATTGTTCACTAGCTGTTCTATTTGTTTACCACCTTACTTATGTCATTAAAGAACTCAAATGCAACAAAAATAATCATCGTAACAAGGAGTAAATAGTATTTGCAGTGATTTATTTTGTTGCAAGATGGAATAACCAAATCGCACACATAAAAGGACTCTATTGCAGCAAAATGATTCGCTGTAAAAAGCCAAATGAACATTGCAGCAATTTCATTCACCGTTATAGTCACTATAATCACTGCAATAGGTCACAACCAAAAATTGATGTCAAACTCAGCGACGAACAAAAAAATGCTGGAAATAACCACTTTTCACGACAAATTTATTTTTGGTGATTATAAATTCGTCGGGGAAAGGCATTTTTCTTGTAATGAAACTATGCAAACTCTTGAGATCCTATTCAATTAGGTGATAAAGACCACACAATGATATTGAGTATTATTTATAATAGATAATAACATTACCGTATGTTGAGACCACACGGTGCTTCAAAGACGTTGCATGCTAGTACAACTTTCTCCATGATATAATGACAATAAAATTTTGTTGTTTGATTGTGTTATGCACTCAACGAAATCAAACTAAAACACCAAAAGTTTTGTGATTTTGGCAAAATACAATGACCATTAACTTAGAGCAACAGAAAAGACCACCACTTACAAGAAAGAAAGAAAAAACTTGTTATTTTCAATTAAATATGTATTCATAAATATATTAAGTTTCCTTCAATTATGGTATGTGACTTTTGAAGAACAATTAATAATCATTAAAGACGGCTATTGTTGAATAAAATAGTTTATGGATTTTGAGATGGACATAAATGCATCTTTGAAGCAAAGATTAAAATCCGTTTCTCTTTTCGATCATTTTACAAGAAGAAACACCAATAATCTCAATATAATTTCTGCTCTTGCCAATTTAGATTAATTGGTATGCATTGGTTAAGGCAAAATTGGCTCCAACATACAATGAAGCCCATGAAATGTTTATTGCTTGATTATGTTATGGACTTTACGAAATTAAATCAGGATACTAAAGTTTTGTGATTTGGTAAATTCTAATGAAAACCCAGAGTAATGGATAAGACCAACACTCAGAAAAAAGAAATTAGAAATATTTTTATCTTTGATTAGACATGTCTTATTATTAAGGCAACCTGTCACAGTGAAGAACGTGGAGTAGCAATGGCTCAAAAGAGTAGTACTCTAATACTATGAAGAAACATTGCAAACGAGCAAAAGAAAATAGTCAAATACACAGTAGGTGCTCGACAAAAGGCTCAGGAGATGACTGAATATTTTAGACTTTGTATTCTATTTTCATGCCTATCGTATACAATGTATTCCTTATGCTTTTATACACATTTTAACACAAGACAAATTTTTTATAGAGACCACTCTTACATTTACAACTCAGCAAATTTGTTACATGAAATGTTCCAGGATTCAGCCAGGTGGCACAGGCCTCGTTGGCTATATGCCAGAGGACCTTTCAGACCCTGCACATTTGGTTACCTATAATGGCTGCAGAAAGCCACTATTCAAGCTACTACTGCTCCACGCCCTTCATTGTGGAGATGACCGCTCTTTTGAGCCGTTGATGCGCCAAGTTCTTCACTATGACAGCTTGCCTAGAGCAAGCAATGGTAGGTTGTTTTTTTGAACCCTAGGAAATAAGGTGAGAACCAAAATACATACAAAAATCTTCGGTGAACCTACGTTCATCAGGGCACTCAGCTCAGTAAGCATCAGAAAAGGTAGACTGTGAAAAGGAAGAAGTAGCAAAAAATTTCAGACCAAATGTTTGAGTAAGACGCAGATATCTAAGAATTCATTTGACTGATTGCCAATGTGTGATGCTAGGACAATACATATATTGACACACTTTATTGACGGAAAAAGAAATATCTAGGCAGGTAAATGCCAGATATTGTAAACTGCCAACACTACTGCGATAAAGATGGGGATCTTGAAAGAAGATCCATCAAATGTAGATAATTTTGCAGATGTGGACATGGGATTGGACATCGGTTTAGAATTATGCATGTTGGTCCTTTTAAGCAAATGAGAGATATATTTGGACTGAGACATAAACAAACTGTAAGGAGTCCGTGTAACTTCTTTCCTTAAGAAATAGTGGAAAGGTCCTAAATCTTTAACATGCAAAGTGATTCATAACATAATAAAAAAATTAGAGATTAAACTGAAATTAGAACCCGTCACGATAATTTCATCAACGTATACTAGGACAAAAACTGAATCAACACCAGTGTGATAAATAAAAAGTGAAGAGCTGGATTTAGAAGCAACAAAATCAAGAGCTAGAAGTCGAATACTCAATTTAGCAAACCAGGCCCTAAGGGCCTGTTTGAGACCATAGATGGATTTTAGCAACTTACAAACGTGATGTTGATTATGTGGATTTTCAAAGCTAGAGGGTTGTTGTATGTGGACAACCTCCTCCAAGTCACTGTGAAGGAAGATATTATGGACATCCCACTGGTGCAACGACCATCGTGAAGTCATTACAAGGGAAACGAGTAAACATATCATCACTGGTTTCACAATCGAATTGAAGTCTCAGTGAAATCTAAACCTTCCTGTTGATGGAACTCTTTGGTAATGAGTCACGCCTTGTGACGTTCAAGAGTACCACCAGCATGACGTTTAGTTTTTAGGACCCACTTCGAATTGAGTATGTCGTAGGAAGGGGAGAATGAGACCAAGTCCCAAATCCTATTTTGGAACAATGCTTGGAATTCCATGACCATAGCCTTTGTAAAAGAACTGGGTTCCTCAAGTATGACAATAGAGGAAGACGTAAAGAGAGGCGAATGAGACTTGGGTTTGGGCTAGGAGATAGTGTCGTCGGTTCCTTGAAGAGGTCGAGAAATTAGATTTTTAGATCAGGTTTGCATAGGATTGGGTGGAGGTCTGAGAAGGTTGAAGAGGAGGTGACAGAGTTAAGGATGACCTAGAATTGGTATCTATTAAGATAGGAAGATGACAAAAGTTTGGACTGGGTTGAGGTGAAGATAGGGAGTGATCTGTCAAGGGGGGTTTTAGGCCGCGGATTGAGAAAACATAGGAGATGATGAAGGAGGCAATAAGTGGGCTGTGGGTGGAGGTGGGCTTACAGATTGAGAAGGAGCCAGTAAATGAGACAAGTTTGGAAGTGTGGGAAACAGACTAAGAGAGGCAAATTGAGAAGGACTATCGTATGAGGGATTGGACTCAGCAAAAGGAAAAATGACTTCACTTATGAGCTTCTATAGTTATAAAGCCGTGGCTAATTCCACCTGTGAGTTTCTCTGATTACAATCATTCCTCAATGAACTTGATATTTTTTTGTCTAATTCACCTACTCTATGGTGTGATAACCTTGGTGCTACCTACTTATCGATTAATCCTATTTATATTCTCACACTTAGCATGTAGAACTCGATTATCATTTTGTTCGTGAAAGGGTTGCAGCTAAAGCACTTAAAGTATCAATTGTTTCAAGAAAAGATTAGATAGTTGACATCTTTACCAAACTAGTCTCCACTACCCATTATAATTTGTTGCGATCAAGCCTCACCATTACATTGGTGCCGCTTGACTTGAGGTGGGCTATTAAGGTAATCTATCACAATGAAGAATGTGGAGCAACAACGGCTCAAAAGAATGGTCCTCTGCACAATGAATAACATGGAGCAGCATCAACCCAAAATACTTGTTCCCTGCACAATGAAGAAGATGGAACAACAAAGGCTTGGAATAGTGGTTCTTTGCAGCCATTACAGCTAACCGAATGTGTGGGGTCTGAAAGGTCCTCTGGCACACAGCCAATGAGGCTTGCAACACTAAGCTAAGTCCTAAAATATTCCTTGTAACAAATTTGTTGAGTTGTAAATGTAAGAGTGGTATGTATAGAGAATTTGTCTTGTGTGGAAATTTGTATGAAAGCAGAAGAAATGCACTATATACGATGGACATGAAAAACAGAATACAAAGTCTGAAGTATTTAGTCATCTCCTGAGCCTTTTATCAAGCACTTTGTGTGCATTTTCTTTCACTCATTTTCAATGTTTCTTCATTTATAAAGACTTTAAAGCACATTTTCAAAACAAGCAACGTCACTTTTGAAGAGCAATTGAGATCATTATTGTCGATTGAGCATTTTTCAGTAGTTAAAAACAGGTTATTACTATTGAGAAACATATCTTAACCTTAATTATCAAATAATACTAATAAATAACGTTCATTCAATATTGAAATTAAATCTAGCTTATTTCTTGTTGAGTTGGGATTAGCTTTTTTGCTTGTCAACACTCTCTGTTGCTTGAGGGTGAGGTTCACCACTCACTCACATTCATTTTTGCTTGAGGGGAGTTTGAAAAGTGATTAATTCATTATTTGCTCAAACTTTAGTATGCAGGCAAGCTAATTGCTCCCTACACTTATTGCCCATGTGTGAGATATATTAATCACCTATATGTTATATTTTAATATGTCATAATAGGTCCTAAATAATGCCACACATGTTGATTATCGGCAATTATGGCTTTGTTGCACATTGAACGCTAATGTTTTATCGCAACTACTCAAATTCATCGCAAGTTGAAAATCGTTGGGAATATAAATTTTTCCAATATTTTTCCCTCTTCCCAAAAACACATAAAATTTGCCGCAACTTTTTTATGGCTTCTGCTCGTTATTGCTGAGAATTTGCTTTCTCAACAAGTACTAGACTGACGGCAATGCAGCGAGAGTTTAGCATTTTTTTTCTTTTTGCGAATGTAAAAAATCGTCGCAATATGGTCTTTCCCAACGGATAGAATTCTGACGGAACACCGTATTGAGTTTAAATAGTCATGTTAGAGAACTCTCATTGGATTGGCCATAATTTTCTTCTAAAAGTACAAGTTTGCACACATATCAAAAATATTTTGTCATATTTGATTAAAAGTGAGGAGAAGAAAGTGGAAGAAGGGAATAAAAATATATTTTATCTTCAAAAGTAAATAATAACCCTTCAAAAGTGAATAAAAGTGCTCTAATGGCAGGAGTACTTGCATTATTTGGATTGGAATTTTGAGAAAGAATAAGGAAGTGCAGAGGTGATTGCAGCAAATTAGGGATTATGATAAACGAATTCGAGTACCTTCAAAAAATAAATTGGTACGATTTTGTGCCTATTTGTTCATTTGCAGTTAAAACATAGGCATTATCGATCGATTTAATCGACGCAACAAGTGGGGAGAAATTAGGATGTCGAATCTCATCACAATAAGATGAAAGTCGCTAGAAGCCTAGAACAAACCGTCACGGTAACCAGTTAATTGGAAACGATTAAGGCTACAAACAAACGTCTGTAGGCAAGCGGCAGACAAACATATGACGAGGCATTGTACCGCGTCATATGTTATTTAATTAAAAAAATAAAACAAAATGAAAAATAAAAAATGAAATGAAATGAAATGAAAATTTCAAAAACGAAAGCTTTCGTGTATAATTCCCCAACCCGTTTCCCATTTTCTCTCTTCTCCTTGTCCCGTCAGCATACTGTTCACAGAATTAGGTTCTCCTCGCCTGTCGTCATGCATTTTCCGGAGTCAAGTTCTCCTCACCTGTCATCGTGTATCTCCCGGAGCTCATCCCACTTGAGGTATCGTCCTCTGGTCACAGGTCATCGCTCATTATGGAGCTCTGGTTCGAGGGAGGTCATCGTGCTCTGGGTCGCTCTGGTTTCGATCAGTATTTTTCGTGCTCTGGGTTGTCGCGCTTGTCTCCCATTTGTCTACAAGCGTTTGCCTGTATAATTATTCAACGAGTCAGCTTGAGGGTTGAAGAAGGAGAAGAAAGAAGACTTACACTCACTCTCAAACTTCCAAGTATATATATAAACCCAATTTCCTTTCAATTTGATCTTCTTCTCCTTCGTTTATTCTTTCTGTGTGTGTGACGGATTGGGAACCCGAACACATTTTGTAAGGTACATATCTCGTTTCTTTATTGCCGCAAGAAATCAAATCAGATGGCATCTGACTTTGTTGTCTCCTCCATCTAGTTTCAGATCGGCAGCTCCGACTTTTGCTTGCTTTGTTTGCTCACCATTGTATGTAAAATTTGTAGCCATTTTTATTCCTTTTTGATCTCGTTTGTGGTAAAGGAGTTGGGATTTCACAGTTCATACTTCATTTTGTGTGTGAAAGAAGAATGCCAGTGATTAACAAAATGCTCATTTTCACATACTTGTACATATTAGTCTACATTTTACTTTCTTCTGGAGTCATATTGTACAACAAGGTACCGGTTTTTCTCTTTCTATTTGGGTACTTGGTGCGCATCCCTGTGTGAGTTCATTGTTGTGAATTTCTGCTTTGCAGTGGGTTCTGTCTCCAAAATACTTCAAACTTTTCATTTCCTATAACACTTACCATGATTCACATGGGCTTTTCTAGAGCCGTTGCATTCTTTCTTGTTCGGGTTTTCAAGGTATGACTTTTTGTGTTGGACTATCTTTACAAAATTTGTCTTGATTCTTGGTGTGCATTGATGGTGCTGATATGGATCTCTGCAAAACTATGCACTTGTCTTGTATTAGCAATTGTATTGCAATGGCATTATGTTGATTCTGGATGTGCTTTCTTATTTCATTTGATACTATACACCTTTAGCTATTAACCAGATGCTGCCATAGTTCGGTATGGTCTTTTATAGTTCCAAAAACTCATAAAGCCTATGATTATGGGATTTAATGGGAATCCAATGGGTGTGAAGTGGTCACCTATTGCGATCTTGCAAGCTTCGGTTATTGTGGTTATAAAGGAGAAATTATTTAAAATCTTTGATCCTTATTCTTTTCTATATTTTCTATTTTGAATGTTCTTCACTTTCATTCCTTTTTTTTCTTTATAAGTACTCGTATATTATTCAATTTTGTTATGTGTTTTATCCATTGCCTCGATTTGTGATAAAGTGGCCAAAGGTATCTAAAATGAGATTTATAGAGTTTTTTTGTGACTAATCTGTTTGTGTTCTCAAATTGATATAGTTAATTCTTTTGTATTTTTAGATTGTACCTCCTGTCAAAATGACATTTGAAATGTAAGTGAAATAGATTTTCAATTTCTGCCCCTCCCCCGTTTATTCAGTTGTGATGTTCTCTTTCTATTATTCATTTGTTCATTTGCTTATTTGTCAAATATCTTCTATCTTTTTCATAAAAATATATGCAACATGTGTGATACCGATAAGTGCCTTCTTTGCATCAAGTCTTTGGCAAGCACTAAGATCTAGCAGAACCCATCCTCATTTTTGGCATGGAAATTTTATAATTAAGGAGGCGTGAATATGTTTATGATCAGAATATATATATATATAAAGTGATTACTATTATTGGTTCTTGAGAACAAAATATATATATATATATATATATATACATGTAAAGTGATTGTTGACTTACATTTCGGATGGTAGTGAAAAGTTAGGAGTTTTGATGTATCTATAGTTAGTGGTGAAAAGTGGTGATTTTGGACTGTTGGTTTGGATTTACGTGTGTTTTGTGATGCAATTCCAATGTAACTTACCCTGGAATCTAAATAATTTGCTTGCCAGCACCTTCTAGACTTCAAAGTTAATAAATTGTGTATAATTCCCTTGGAGGCCTGATATACGATTTTGGTAGGTCAATTTTGTGTAAATTGTGCAATTGTGAAGTTGTAACAAATTACTTTATTGACTATTAATGTCTCTTGGAAAAAAAAAAAGCAATATGAGCCAAAAACAAAATGAGTATAACCAAAAAGATACAAAATTGGTGAAGATGTGAAACAAAGGAAAATGATACAAAATTACTTTCTTCATTTACAAAATTTGAAAATGATCAGACAGCAACAAAAGTTGAATGCCTTACAACTAGACTAAATTGTTTACATCATCAACAGGAACCTAACAATTTACATCATCAATAGGAAACTAAAAACTTCCATGTCTTCTCAAGTTGAAACCTTTGGTCAACCCACTTGAGGAAATATCCATACATCACAGATGCAGCATAGACTTGCCCAACCTTGAACTTGCTTATTTACACTACAATAGTTGAATCAACAGCACGGTTCCCCATAATTAGAGGTTAGTGTGTGTGGTTGGGAGGAGAGGGGCAACCATTATAGACAACAACCTCCATATGTGCTAGTAATGGACATATTTCCTCAAGAAAGTGGAAAAACAAAGCAAGAAAGTATCCTCATAATTTATTTTTTGGAGAAGCTTAACATTACTCATGAGATCACATGTGACTGAATAAATGACCTCACCATTCACTCCTACATGTGCTACTGATGCACATTATTCATCCCTAAAGTAGGTGAAAAGTCACCAAACTAATTTTGATTCCTTGAATAGGTAAACCTCATTGATTCACCCATATTGGACTGAATCCATGACCTTACTCAGCACCCCTTGTTTCTACTTTATACTCGTCAAATGAACTATTTAGATTAATAACTCAGCACGTCCATACTTACATAAATGCATCATGAATTTTATGTACTAGAAATATCCTTGTTGAAGGGCTTCAATATATGTTTTGCAATGAATCTCATGAAGCAACAAAATAAAATTGATTGGTTGATTTGGGTTCTACAAAGAAGGAAAGAGAAAAGGCAAAGTTGATTACATAATATTCTAGCTCCTAACCCAGAATGAATTACAAACGTAATAAATTTCTCTTCTTTAAGAAGACCAAGAAAAATAAAATCCAGAAAAAACCACCACGCAGAAACCTTAAATAGACAAAACTCAAAAGGGGAAAAGAAAATCTAGAAATTGAACAAACATCTCCTACCTTAATTGAGGGTGGGATCTTGGTATCGAAATGCACAAAATTGGGTATGTACGCACCCGCTTTGCCAACTGAATTAAATGATCTCGACATGCCAAATGGAGATCGGACGACAGTGGTTGCCTCGGCTTCCATTTTTGCCTATGGAAAGCCCAAGAAATATAAGGGAAAAAAACATTCACAGAACTTCAAAAACTCCCCACTATCCAAGAAAATCCAAAAATGTAAAAGACGAAATTGAAAAATCCACTACCTTGGGGTCTTGAACGGAAGATGAAGTACAAATCCGAGAGAGAGGGAGAGAGGGAGAGAGAGAGGTAAAATTCAACAAATGAGTCTAACTAATGGAAATGGATGGGATACCTCAACGAGCTCTAAGAAATGCATGAAGACAGGACGATCACCAACTTGACTCCAAGAAATGCAGGACGACGAGATGAGGAGAAGAGGAATTCTAAGCGAGAAAGGGGTTAGAGAAAATGTGAAAGCTCCAGTTTGCAAGAGGGAGCTCTGGTTCATGGGGAGGGAGACGCACGAGCAACATTCAGGAAAAACTGGAAGGGGTCGAGGGAGATGCATGAAGATGGCTTTGGTTCGTCTTTAAGGGGTCGAGAGAGATTAACGAATATCATTTAGAGAGAAATTTGAACTCATTCTAGGACGCTTCTGGTTTTTTATATTTGTTCAAAGAAAATTTTGAGCTCATTCTGGAACACTTCTCATTTTTATTTTTATTTTCTTTGTTTATTTTAATTAAAATAGTGGTTAATGTGACATATACCACATCAGCCGCTTGTCTCCCGTTTGTCTACAGGCATTTGCCTATAGAATTATTCGTTGGAAATTGACTGGAAGGCTGCGATGTAAACAAATTCGTTGCAAAAGTGGCTCCAACACGGACTTTTTTGGGGGCGTCTTTGAAATCGCTGTAATAGGCCTATTTTTGTTGTAATGTTCTCACCCGAAAACTCTCTGCCTGTGCAGTTGAGAGTCAAAACGAGCTTCATTGTTCACCTGAGACCATGGCCGACTCTTCTATTAAGTCATTTAGGCAATTATTTAAAGCCTCCGAAAATAATCTAAAGCAGATTTAAACAAAAAAATCAATTAATTAAAAAATCAATTAATTTAATAAAAGAACATAAAAATATTAAGTAGATATTACATATATGACATTATTAATTAAAAATATTGGTTGAAAAGCTAGTATAAAATCTAAAATTGAAAGGATAGCTGGCAACAAACCCAAGCCTGAAAAGGGTTGGGCCTGTAGCCCGTGATCTAAACCCGGATGACACATGTCCGAACTCCCCTGGAAATACTGGAATCAGAGACAGCCCGAATCACTAGCTACCGCGAATGAAGAAGAAGAGAATAAGCCAGCTTTGAACATACGCTAATCTCAGGAACAACAGTGCATTTATTAGCGTATTTTGCAGACCCATCTCACATCATGGTCATTCCCGCATTTATGAACAACCGGACAATCGCCGTTCTACAAATGTTCCCTCTTAAATGCACAAATGCTATAAACACGCATCATTAATTACTAAACTGGATGAAGATAAGGCCGCTTTTAATGCTCCTCTTCAGAAAGATCTAGTTGAGTATTGATTGAGGGAAAATCTAATTAATAAGATAAGACAGGCAGGATCGAATCAGGTTTTTCTTCTCAAGGATGACGATCGAGTGATGTCCCGACTAATAGATCTTTTACCTCAAAACCGCCTCTCAGGAAAAGCACAGACACCTATAAATAAGACTGGACCGAATCCAAAACGAGGTACATTTATTCTGACATTTCCTTCATCAAATTTCTTCTGTCATATTCTCTTTTGCTAACTCAATCATCAGAACGGTCTCGGACCCCAATCACCCTTCTCCTTACATTTCCAGGTTCCGGTCGATCGGGAACTGATAAGTTAGACTACAAAATACGTCCTCAACAGTGGCGCCGTCTGTGGGATTCTTGACAAGCATAATTTTTTCATGTTTACCCTACCATTATCCCAGACGACCGAACACGATCAACATCTAGATTCAACCATGGAAGAAAAACTAGAAGCTCTGGAAGAAGTTGTAAAGAAGCTGAGGGAGGAGAATGCTACCATTCGACAATCCCATGAGGAAATATCGGCCCGTAGCGTGGTCAACCCCGAGGAGAACGTGAGCTCCCGACGTCCTGAGGAAAATTGAAAGGATGCACACCGAGTTGAAAGAGTTAGGAGACAAATACGCTGAAATGGCGAAATTAATCAATCCAACCGAGGGGCACGTCTCTTCGCGAGGAAGCATAGGAACACCCTACAGTGCAGATGTCCTGGCCGTCCTTCTCCCGTCCAGATTCAAAATCCCACAAGTAGAGCTGTATGATGGATCTCAGGATCCTGTGGAGCACCTAGAAGCCTTCAAAGCACATGTTAGTCTGCACAGCTATCCCGACGAAGTAGCATGTCGAGCGTTCCCTCTCACACTTAAGGGAATAGTTAGGACATGGTTCGAAACCATTCCTTCGGGATCAATCAACAGTTTCGAAACGTTGGCCCGGCTCTTCACTACCCAGTTTATGGCCAGTAGAAAAATAGGCGCCCAACAGCGTACCTACTGACCGTCAAACAAGGAGAGCGAGAAAACCTGAAAGGATACCTGACCAGGTTCAACAAGGAAAGGATGACGACCGACAATCAAGATGAAAAGATCACCCTAGCAGCTCTCCTAGATGGCATTTGGCCAAGGAGTCCCTTTATGGTAGAAATAGCTCGTAAAACTCCCACAAATTTGAACGGGTTTATGGACCAAGCTGATGGGTTCATCAACGCTGAAGACACACTTGAAGCCCTGGTAGCCCCACGACGAGGGGAACTCCGGCAATATAACCGAACAGCGACCAACACCGGAGAAAGTTCCAGCCAACATCGAGCCAAGAGGAAGCTTCCAGATGAAACAAAACGAAGAAGTCCCTCACGGGAACACAGACTATCATCATGGCCCCAATCCAACCTGGTGGTCGAAAGCCAGAATCGATCTGAATCGAGACGGGAGTCTATTAGAAGAAAAATGGGAATTATGTACTACAAATATCACAAGATTACAGGGCGCAATACGGAAGATTTCCAGGCCTTGAAGAATAGACAAAGAGATGAGCAGCTAAATAGTCGAAGAGAAAGGACCCGATCAAGGTCCCCCCTCCTTCGGGAACGAGAATCAAGCCGACATCGAAGTGAACTCACATCTAGTCACCCGCCGGGCGAAATCAGAACCATCATTAGAGGACCATCCAGAGGAGGAACTACGTCTTCCTCCCAAAGGGCGCATGCACGGAGAGCCAGGTACGAAGGGGTTTATACTTTAGGAAGAACACCAAGACAAGGAGATCTAGGCCCTAAGGGAGAGCTAATTATTTTCTGCGAATAGGATGAAAAGGGCATAGCCTTTCCACACGATAATGCGTTGGTAGTATCAGTGTTAATAGCCAATTTCACAGTCAAAAAAATACTGGTTGACAATGGGAGTTCGGCCGATATCTTGTTTTAGGATGCCTTTATACAAATGGGAATCAATCACAGCCAACTTCGACACATCCAAGCCCTTCTTAAGGGATTTACAGGTGAGACAATACACCTCGAAGGCGTGATAACACTTCCAATCTTGATAGGTTCCGTGCCCAGAACTATGTCAGTCATAACCGAATTCCTAGTAGTGAAAGCTCCATCCTCATACAATGCTATCTTAGGGAAACCGACCATAAATAATCTAAAGGCAGTCACTTTTACCTACTAGCTCGAGATGAAGTTTCCGACCAACAGAGGAATAGGTGAAGTCAAAGGAGAACAAATCACCTCCAGGGAATGCTACGCGCGAGAATTGAAATACAAAATCAATTCCGTGGCTACGATCTCCCCGGGACACAAGAGCACTGAGCTCCCGCCTGCTCCTCCCAGAACAGTTTGGGACGATGAAATCAGAGACGAAAGAACATTACATCAAGCTAAAGCCAACGAACCTCTAGAACTGATTCCGGTCAATCAAAACAACCCAGATTGGATGATGAGAGTGGGAACCAGAACGGATCCTAGAATAAACATAGAGCTCAAGAAACTCCTCATCGAGCACAAAGACGTATTCGCTTGGACGCATGCTGACATGCCCGGAATCGATAGGTTTATAATAGAACACCAGTTATGTGTCAACTCTACAAACTGGACAGTTAAAAAAAAAAAAAAAAGCTTCTGTGCTGAGAAATATGCTGCCATAGTAGAGGAGGTGGACAGACTCTTAGCCGCCGGGTTAATCCGAGAAGTTCACTACCCGGAATGGCTATCTAATGTTGTATTAGTGAAAAAGACGAGTGAGAAATGGCGAATGTGCGTAGACTTCACCGATTTAAACAAAAGCTTGCCCTAAAGATAGCTTCCCTCTGCCACGCAACGGCCTCATTGTAGATTCAACTGCTGGGCGCTTTCACCTCAATTTCATGGACGCATATTTGGGTTATAATCAAATCAAAATGAGCACGGATGATGAGGAAAAAATGGCATTTATTACAGACCGGGACTCTATTGCTACACCGCCACGCCTTTTGGACTCAAGATTGTAGGGGAGACCTATCAACGGTTAGTCAATCGTATGTTCAAAGATCAAATCGGAAGAAACATGGAGGTTTATGTCGATGACCTCTTAGTCAAGAGCCTCTGCCCTAACGACCATATGACGGATCTAAGAGATGCCTTTTCCATTCTGCGGCAATACCAAATGAAACTCAACCCCGCCAAATGCACATTCGGAGTCGAATTTGGGAAGTTTTTAGGTTACATGGTCTCCGAGCGGGGAATTGAAGCCAACTCTAAGAAAATACAGGCTATCCTCGGAATGGTTTCCCCAAGGAATTTGCAGGAAGTCCAACGATTGGCTGGACGGGTCGCCGCCCTCAGCCGATTCATAACGAGGTCAACAGATCGATGCCTCCCCTTTTTCCAAGTCCTCTGAAAAGCACACGAGTGGGATTCCTCGTGTGAGCGAGCATTTGAACAATTGAAAGACTACTTAACATGCCCCCCACTGCTTAGCCAGACAGCTCCCGGAGAAATTCTTGTGGCCTACTTAGCAGTCTCACCTCACGCAACGTTTGCAGTCCTGGTAATAGAAACTGATCAGGGACAGAGGCCTGTCTACTATGTTAGCAGAGCTCTTTAAGGAGCTGAAGCCATACACCCTCGAATGGAGATGATGGTATTCGCTTTGCTGATGGTGGCACGCCGACTACGTCCTTACTTCCAAGCTCACACCATAATAGTGATAATCGATCAGCCCCTCGAAACTATTTTTCAGAAGCCCGATACCTCCGGACGATTAGCCAAATGGGCAATCGAGCTAAGCGAGTTTGATCTAATATTCTAACCGAAGACAGCAATAAAAGCGCAAGCACTGGCGGATTTCATAGCAGAATACACGGGGTTCCCAGAAGAGATCCCCAATAAACCTCAGGAACAACCATGGCAGCTATATGTCGACAGGTCGTCATGTCAAGCCGGGGGCGGAGCAGGAGTACATATCATTACTAACCAAGGCTCCGAGCACAACTACGTTATAGGCCTGACTTTTAGAGTAACCAATAATGAAGCAAAATACGAGGCCCTCATAGCTGGAATGGCAATCGCCCGGATCCTAGGGGCGACGGAACTGGAAGCTCGAACCGATTCCCAAATAGTATTTAACCAAGTACTTGGTCAATACATCACAAAGAGCGAAAAGCTGAAAAAATATCTGGAGCAAGTATGCATCAAAAGAGATTGATTCAGATACTTCCATCTGCTACGGATCCCAAGAGAAGAAAATCATTTGGCAGATCGATTGACAAAAATAGTGTCGAGAAATGATGAGCACCCGCCCCCAGAGAACACAGAGATCAGGACAATAGACACGCCCTTTATCCACAGCGAAGTTGGAATGGTAGCAGTCGCAGATCCCGAATGGGCGACTGACATTATTAACTATCTCCGGACAAGCACGTTACCCCCCGACCCAAATCAAGCACGCAAAATAAGGAATAAATCAGCCAGGTTTACTCTGATTGACAGATCGTTATACAGGAAGGATTTCTCCGAACCGTTACTCAGATGCGTGACGAAAGAGGAAGGACAGTACATGCTCGCAGAAATCCATGAAGGAATATGCGGGGGGCACTGGGAAGAAGAACACTAGCTGCCCGCGCAACCCGTGCAGGGTATTACTGGCCAGGCTCACTCCAAGAAGCAAAGGAGTTCGTCAAAAAGTGCCCAAAATGTCAGGAGCACAGCTCGATCTCACATTCCCCGTCGGGGTGGAACCAAGTTTATCATAGTAGCAGTAGACTACTTCACGAAATAGGTAGAAGCCGAAGCACTCGCCAGCATCACCTCTCAAGCCATCACGAAATTCTTATGGAAATCTATTGTTTGCCGATTCGGAATACCCCAAAGTTTCATATCCGATAATGGAAGATAGTTCGATTGCAATCATTATCGAGAATAGTGCTCTGAGTTAAAAATCAAAGTGAAATACTCATCGTCTGGCCAACCACAAACTAATGGGCAAGCTGAAGCGACAATAAAACTATCCTCTCCGCACTAAAGAAAAGACTCGGAATGCACAAAAGGGCGTGGGCCGATGAACTACCGGGGGTCCTTTGGGCATATCGCACAACAATCCGAACTCCTACGGGCAAAATACCATTCGCCCTTACATATGGCTGCGAAGCAGTAATTCCAGTCGAGACCGGGATACCTACACTGCGAGTTCGGCACTACAACATGGCTACTAATGATGCTAAAATGATGGAACGATTGGACTTCTTAGAAGAAAGAAGAGAAGATGCCTTCACCCAAGTTGCCAACAACAAACGCAAGTCAGAACAGTACTTCAATAGAAGAGTAAAACCGCAACTTCAGAATCGAAGACTTAGTGCTAAGACAAACGGGCGTTACGATACCAGCACAGGAAAAAAACTGGGACCAAAATGGGAAGGGCCCTACATGGTAACAGCAACTAACAGGCCCGGATCTTACCGACTCAAGGACAGCTTCGGAACCGACCTACTACATCTATAGAATAGTGAGCAGCTTAAAAGGTATTATGTATGACACTTTCCGATATATTTTACTTCTTGAAATTATAAAAAGCCAGTTGTTATTAATCTCCAATGTATTACAAGTTATACGCAATTATCGTCACGAATCCCGTGGGGTCGGTCAACCCACCCACGCGAAGTAACACTCAAATCTCGTGGGGTCGGTCAACCCACCCACGCGAAGTAACACTCGAATCCCGCGGGGTCGATCAACCCACCCACGTGAAATAACACTCAAATCCTGCAGGGTCGGTCAACCCACCCACGCGAAGTAACACTCGAATTTCGCGGGGTCGATCAACCCATCCACGCGAAGTAACACTCGAATCCCGCAGGGTCGGTCAACCCACTCACGCAAAGTAACACTCGAATCCCGCGGAGTCGGTCAACCCACCCACGCAAAGCAACTCGCAATTTTTGAATCCCGACCTCAAACACACACATTACGCTCGAAAAAATTCTTGGTTAAGTTTATACTTAACCAAAAATTTACGGGGTATAGAGCGAAAACACCAGTTGCAATCAATTTCAACACAAAGCATCTAAAGAGAAGCCAATGTCTCGAATGTCATATATTACAAAGTATCAATTACAAAACATTCCGAAGTATCAATTACAAAGCATTTTGAAGTATCAGTTACAAAAAAAAAAAAAAAAGTTACAACAAGAAGAAGTCGACACGGCGACAAGGGGCCTCAGGAGGGAGAGGAGGAGGATTCAGGTCATCGAAAGGTGGGTAGCCACGCTTTCCGATCTTCTTCACAAACTTCTTTGCAATCCTGTCCTGACGAAGAGACTTTGGACTTATGTCGTTGGGGTTGAGCTGAGGATCTACCAAAAGCTGGGCTCCTATCCGACGGAGACCTTTAGCATAACCGTACCCCCAGGCCGAGTTGTGAATGGCCACCACTCGAGATATCTGCCACTCAAAGTCAGCTATTCTCGAATGGGCATCCTCCAAAGTATGACGAGTTTCCTCTAGCTCGGTCTCTTGAGCAGCCCGGACTCGTTCAGACCTTGTCAGCTCCTCCCCTAAAACCTCTCGGGCACGCTCCGAGCCAACCAATTTCTCCTCTCGAGGGACCCGAGCTCCCTCGAAAATCGCCAGCTCTTCTTCCCTCAATGAAAGGATTTGGGTAAAGGCAGCTAGTTCTGCCGTCCGAGCAGTCAACTCAGCTTGAAGAAAAACCTTGTCTTGCTCAGTGGCCGATCTAGCATCTACGAGGCGAGCGTTCCTTCGATGAGCTATTGCCAGTAAATCCCGGGCTGCCTCCAATTCGGCTCGAAGAGAAGCATTGGCCTTCTCTAGCCTGCTCTTGTCAGCCTCTAACTCTTCGACCGTCTTGATCAGGCCCCCGCAAGTTTTCTGTGATAATTCAAGCTGATCTTTCGCCTGCTGTAACTTGTAAAGCCCGAACTTGCAGACGGTCCTGAGCTCATTATTGAATTCGACAAGCTCTGCCAACTCGGAACTCACGGCCTGGGATATTTCCTTGGCAACCTGAACACAAAGAAAAGAACTATCAGCTCTGAACCAAAAGACTACATAAATCTGACAAAACCCACAAGTCAAACCTGTGTCAGCAGGGGATCCAGCATTTTAGCCATCCGCTCGGAAGCATCCACTTTGGCTTGCTCGAAGCGTGAAGGACGCTTCGAAGTCGCTTCATCGGCCTGATCCCCTTCATCCGAGTCTGACTCAAAAAAGTGCCCTAGCACCGCGACTCCACACCGAAACCGAAAAGGGGACGGAGGACGGGCATGAATTTCTAAGCCCAGGTACGCTTGTTTGCCCTCGAACTGAGTCCCTGAACCCGACCCCCTCTCGAAAACAGGAGACGGATCAGTTCGAGCATGCGAAGTCGACCCCCTCTCAAAAGTAAGGAGTGGACCTTCAGGGGACTCGTCGAGCGCGACGAAAGGTCACCCACCTTCATCCGAGGTCTCTCCATGTGTCCTTTCCACGAGAATGCCAGTCTCACCCGACTCCTTAGATCCAACCCCTCTTTGGCATCCTTCGTCCTCGCCTTGTTCCTGTTCTTCTTGCAGGCTAACTCCTCCTTGATCACCCCCAGAGTTGGATTCACCCTTAGCTTCATCCTCGCCTTCGGAAGCATCAGAGTGGCGCTCGGAAGAAGAAGGAGGGGGAGTAGGCAATTGGTTTGCCTTGACAACTTGCTCTTCCGACTCCTGACGAAAGACTTGCACGAAAGACATGGCACTAGCAGAAAGGTCGGCAGCACAATCTAGAGCCTCTTGGAAGGCCCGGTCAATGTCTTCCCCATCCGATGACTCAAGCCCTGCCGCATCAGTTGCTTCTATCTGGGCTTCGAGAACAATCCTCCTGGCCTCAGACCTTATCCGCTCGGTCTCCAGGAAGCAGAGCCCGTCTGAAGATGTTGGCGAGGAAGCCTGCGCTAGACTACGAATCGGGGAATCCGTAGGGGGGATACACTCGTCCTGATCTTCGACACGTGGACCCTTCCCCTTCTTTTGTTTCTTAGGACGGGCACCACGGCTCGAAGTGGTTTCACCGTGATAACTTTTGGTACATCGCTCTTTTTGGGCCTCCTGATCAGAGACCTTCTTGCGAGACGAACAAGGAGGCTCCTCGGGAATGTTGAAGAAGTTTTGACCCTCAGCATAAGATCGGTCTGGTTGGGTCAGATACTCTTCGATATTCTCCTCGGTCAAAAGAGCATCAGACCATAGCCGGTCGGAATCTTCTGCCTCCCAGGAAAGGACGACATTCACTCTCTCGATTTTCTAGGCTGTGAGAGTAATCTCCATATGTGTTGGGGAAGGAAGAAAGCCCCAATCTTTTTGAACTGGGAATTCATTTCCCTCTCCCTCTGGGAATTCCCAATCCCTGCCCGAGACAGAGAAAAATTTCTTATGGTAGTCTCGGGCACTTGAATGCCTCTCCTCCATCCGAATCAACCGACATTTGGGTTTTATCTGGAAGTCAGTGACATTCCCATCCCGACGAAGGAGCCGATATATCGAAAAGAATTTTCGAGCAGTCAAATCAGGATAGAGATCATTCCTCCCAGAAAGAACGATCCGAAATACTACACAGGTGACCAAAAAAATACACCACTCGTTTGGCAAAAGTTGGGCAAGGGCTAAGCCCAATAAATGAAGAAATTCTCGAATGGGACGGATGAAAGGGAGGCAAAAACCCTTCGAGAACATAAGATAAAAGAGGGCAACTTTTTGGGCCCTCCCATTGCGTTTGCAAGCCCTAACGCCATCCCCTGGGGCTTCCAGGGAATGCCGCCAGGAAATGCGATGCTTTTTCCTAAGTGCGTCCACATTAGAGGACTGCATGGAAGAAGTCCAACCATTACCCGCGAAGAAAGGGCATGGATTAGAGGAAGTCATGGAGACAAGAGTTCGAAAGGATGTAAGGGAAGAAAGAAGAACAGCAGAAAAACGAGGAAGCAGCAAAAAGTGAGTATGAAAATTAAACAGAGGAAGAAGAACAGTAACGAGGTTTCTGGGTAATTTATACCTAGAAACAGAATTTAAGCTGAGCGGGAAATGAAGCAACATCAACGCCATGTCCCCAGACGTGACCCGTGAGAACAGGGGGCGTGCTCGAGGCTGACCAATCAGAGGTAAGAAGCGTGCGCCGAAATGACAGATCAGATAATGGCAATCTCACGCATGCATATCACGAGCTAATTGTAGGTCAATAGCGCAACCAGAAACGTCAACGACGGTTCGGAAATCGGAACGACGAAATAATTAAACTCTTAAAGGTATTGAATGCCTGACCGCGAAATACGAAAGATCGTGACCCAACATTAATTGATCAGAAATTGAATCATCCCCAGAAGTCCAACCGGTAAATGAAACAACATACCAATTGGCACCGCCCGGGTGTGTTCGACCAAATCTTTCTGCTCGGAAAGGAAAGTAGGAAAATAATATCCAGTGCTGAAGAAGAGCATGAATAAAGAAAGAAGGACGCTATCTCTAAAGCATTTAGAATTTCTATCGAAGTGCCTTCGATAAAAATTCGTGGGATACTGAAAGGATAGCTAGCAACAAACCCAAGCCTGAAAGGGGTTGGGCCTGCAACCTGTGATCTAAACCGGGATGACACATGTCCGAACTCCCCTGGAAATACCGGAATTAGAGACAGCCCGAATCACTAGCTACCGCGAATGAAGAAGAAGAGAATAAGCCGGCTTCGACCATACGCTAATGTCAGGAACAACAGTGCATTTATTAGCGTATTTTGCAGACCCATCTCACATCATGGTCATTCCCGCATTTTTGAACAACCGGACAATTGTCGTTCTGCAGATTTTCCCTCTTAAATGCACAAATTCTATAAACATGCATCATTAATTACTACACTGAATGAAGATAAGGCCGCTTTTAATGCTCCTCTTCAGAAAGATCTAGTTGAGCATTGATTGGAGGAAAATATAATTAATAAGATGAAACAGGCAGGATCAGATCAGGTTTTTCTTCTCAAGGATGACGATCGAGTGATGTCCTGACTAATAGATCTTTTACCTCAAAACCGCCTCTCAAGAAAAGCACAGACACCTATAAATAAGACTGGACCAAATCCAAAATGAGGTACATTTATTCTGACATTTCCTTCATCAAATTTCTCCTGTCATATTCTCTTTTGCTAACTTAATCATCGGAGCGGTCTCGAATCCCGATCACCCTTCTCCTTACATTTCCAGGTTCCGATCGATTGAGAACTGATAAGTTAGATTGCAAAATATGTCCTCAACAGTAATTTACTTGACAAATAAGAAGAATTATTTTTAAATAAAAATCTAATGTAAAAATAAAAATAAAATATTTTATTTATTTTATTTTTAAAAATTTCAATCAAAATTTAATTTTAGACCTCTAAACATATTAAGCCGGCCCTCCCTAAAACTATTTTCCATGCTAGTGGCGAGTTCCAGTGCTTATTGCATAATTACGTCCACTTTATTATCTTTATTTCTATGTGAAACTCTTCCGAAGTTAGAATAAATATACTATATTAAATACACCTGTTTCAGTTATAAACTCACACGTTTGTATAATTCACGTACTTATATATAGATATAATAATTTTGATAAATCTAATATTTAGCACATGAGAAATTCTTTCTTTCTAAAATTATTTGCAATACAAAAGTTTAAAGGTCATTTAGAATATTTACTTTTTTTTATCAGTTATGAATATTTTGAAATTCAATCAATTATAAAAATAAATACTGTCATTTGTATAGTCTCCTTTACATTTTGGGATAACATATTAAATTAAAATTTATTTATGCATCATCAAGACCTTTTAAAATTTCATATTGACCACTACAAAAAAAAAATCATATTGGAAAAAATATATAAAAATTATAAAAATACTTTATATATAATTGACTCTCTCTCTCTCTCTCTCTCATTGGACGGGATTACAGAAGCATTACTCTATCGTATTATAGTTGTTTATAAACGAAACTTGAGGGAGTCTTTGCAATTCGTTATTCCCCCAGACTCAAGAGACCCAAAATTGTACCCTCCTCCTGCGGCTCCTGCGTTTTTTTCCCAAAGTGGAATATGGTAGAGCCGAAGAAACCCCAGGGATTGGATAGGCCATTGAATACCTAAATTCGTTTGAATTTGCAATTTGTATAGAAGAATTGCTGCATTTAATATTATTGTATTGGGGAAATTCAACTTTGAGACGGAAACAGTTAATGGAGGGAATAACGCATCCGATACCCAGAACAGTGGAGGAGGTCTTTCAAGACTTTAAGGGTAGACGTGCCGGTTTGATCAAGGCCCTCACAATTGGTACTCATTTTCTTTTCTTTGTTCTTCTTTTTCTTCTTCTTTCCGCGTTTGCGTTCAAATTTTTTTTTTTAATTCTTCGAAATCATACATGTTCGTTTTTGTTTTTTTCTTTTGTTATATATTCTTTGGGGTTTTGATGTTGCAGATGTTGACAAGTTTTACCAGCAGTGCGATCCCGGTGGGTTTGGAAATTTACTCACTTCTCCTTCGGTTTCGTTTTTCGGAATATATTTCATTATGTGCGACTTAGGATTTTGACGAATTTCGTTTTATATTCTCATAGTCAACTCTGCAACTATTGATGTACTGTGCTTACTGTCCCTTTGATTGGTAACCACTTTATAGGCATTTCTTTGTATCTGTAAGTGTTGTCAATTAGTTCACTAGGAATTGTTCTTTTAGGAATTGGTAAACGTCCTTTCTTACATCTCTGGACTGACCTTTGCTGCCACGTTGTTTGTGAACTACTTGCAATCAATAACATTGGACTCGAATTTTCAATTTATAGATGGATTAGGTTCTTATGGGTGAAATATTATTTAGGTTGGTATCCTTTAATACGTTCTTTTCTCCTCTGATTGCTCTATGCAATCTGTATGTTTTTATTATTTTATGCTTTCTACTGCACTTTCATTAGCTAGTGTGCAGAAAGAAAAATGTCATTTCTAATTATGTTATATGAGTTCTGGGTACTTATTGTCAAATGTATGGGACATGTCAATTTTGGTTCTTATTTTATCACTGTAATCCAGACATGCTAGTGTAATATCATGTACTCTTGCCTCTTCCATCTTTTGATTAGTTAAGCTGTAACAACTAATACCATAAATGTTCTTTTATGTGGTAAGTTTGACCACTTTTACTAATTCCATGAAGTGGCCCTATAATCATCACATTCTATTTGAAAGTATCACTGTCATTTTACGCTGTAGTCCTGCATTATGCACAGTTATTCACTATTTCCTTTGTTGTAATCGAATAAAAATCTCTTTGTGGGTTGAGTTATGGTTGTCAAGGTACTAATATTGTGCTTTCAGAGAAGGAGAACTTGTGTCTATATGGACTTCCGAATGAGACATGGGAAGTTAATCTGCCTGTTGAGGAAGTGCCTCCTGAGCTTCCTGAGCCAGCATTAGGTATAAACTTTGCTAGGGATGGAATGCAAGAGAAGGACTGGTTATCACTGGTTGCAGTTCACAGTGATTCGTGGTTGCTTGCGGTTGCATTCTATTTTGGTGCACGCTTTGGATTTGGTAAGAACGAAAGGTACGTAGTTGTTGTCTCTTACTTTATGGTAGCTCTAATCATTTGTAGCAGCAGTCAAACACTGGCTCTATGTAATACTGACCTGAGACTTCCAGCCTCTGGTTTTTATTTTTGAGACATCCTGGCTTTATTTAATAATATTTGTATCATTTTATTTCTATATGAAATCGTTACCTTTTTCCATTCTTCGTGATTATGCAAGGTCAATGAACATTTTCAGTTGTGTTCTTCCATATCATCAATTCTATTGTAACAGTGGCTGATAGTAGTGATTTAAGAAACTGCTCATACATGAGCCATTTGCGAAATTAGCAGGAAATGGGGGGTTCCCTCATTTGTATGTATAAGTAATTGGGGTTCGCTCTTAGTCACATTGGCAATGGCTTAGCAAATGTAAAATATATAGAGCTCTCTCACAGCTTATCCACACATGAAGCATGAGTTCTCTCCTTTTTGTTTTAAGTTATCATTTTCATATGTGATATGTAAAATGTGGCCCCTCTATGGAAGGGCATTCAATACTTGCTAAAGCACTTTTTTTTTTTTTTTAAGTAAACAAGTATTATTAATAAAAGAATGAACAAAAGCCAATTACAATGTACATAGGTCCTATCTAAGTAGGGACATTAGAAACAAGAGAATCATGTAGGTCCATGCCATTAAAGTCCACGGCAATAGTCCAAGTGCAAAAAAAAACTTTAAACTCCTCCAGCGATCTTTTTTTGTCTTCGAATGACCGCTCATTGCATTCCTACCATAAACACCACATGATATAGGTGATGATCATCTTCCAAGTTGTCTTAATCGATTGCAAATCGTGGGTAGTAGTAGTTCAGCACGCTTGAGTATCCACCACAGACTTTAGCATAACCCAAGCTATGTCCAGTCTTCTAAAAATTCATTCCATAGTGCCCTAGCTGTGTCGCAATGTAGCAATAGATGATTCCCCCCCCCCTCCTTCTCGCCTACACATACAACACCAATCAGTAATGACTGCCCTCCTCTTTCTCAAATTATCTATGGTGAGGATCTTGTCTAAAACAATTGTCCACACAAAAAAAGAAACTTTGGGTGGTGCATTGTTTTGCTAAAGCCAACGCCAAGGGAACTGTGTATCAAGTACTTGAGTGAGAACTTTATAATAAGAACGAATTGTAAAAACCCCTCTTGCTACCTGTATCCACCACAACCCGTCTTCATGCTAATTGTTCATACAAGTGGAATATATAAGGCTATAGAACTTTGTCAAACTACTCAACTCCTAGTCTTGAGCTGCCCGATTGAAAGTGATGTTCCAATGTACCACACCACTTGAGCTCCCCATGGTTCATTGTTGCATCTAGAGCACTTGCAATCTGAAAAAGTGTCGAAAACAAATCTTGTAGGGTCCCGATACCACACCAAACATGCTTCCAAAATCTGATCCTAGATCCTATACCCACATCTAGCCTTGTGTGACTATGGAATGCCCTACACCATTTTCTAATATGTTTCCATAGCCCCACTCCATGAGGATTGCTCACTTCTCCAGTACACCACCCACCCCTTCGATCACCATTTTTGTTTTCTATCACATTTTTTGAAAGAGCTTCTGGTTCTTTATTAAATCTTCACAACCATTTTCCAAGAAGAGCCCATTGAACAGCTTCAAATTTCTATTGCCCAAAGCACCGTTAGAAATAGGGTGACAAACATTCTCCCACCTGACAAGATGGAACTTGAACTCTTCTCCTAAGCCGTCCCACAGAAAATCAGCATGCAGCTTCTCAATTCGATTTGCCACCCTTACCAGTATCAGAAACAAAGAGAGGAAATATGTGGGTAAATTTGAAAGAGTACTCTTGATCGAAGTTAGTCACCCTCCTTTTGACAGGTACATTCTCTTCCACTCGGCTAGTTTCCTTCAATCTTTTTGATCACCGAATCCAGATCAAATTCGTCCTCGCAATGATTGCCAACGGCAGTCCCAGGTACTTCATAGGGAAAGCAGCTAACTTGCAACCCAAGAATCTAGCCAATTCCCTCATATCATGAACACCCCCAATTGGTATTATATTAGATTTATCATAATTCACTTTCAGCCCAAAGATGGCTTCAAAACATAGCAGCAATGTCTTCAGTGCCCGCACCTGGTCTGGATTAGCCTCATACATCGCAAGTGTATCATCTGCAAACAACAAATGAGAAATATTAATAATTCCCCTATCCAGATTTCCAATAGGGAAGCCACTTACCACACCATTGTTGACCAAAGCCAAAATAATCCTACTAAGCACCTCCATGACTGACAAATAGCAATCGAAATAACGGGCCAATTTGTCTCAAATCTCGAGGACTCGGAAAGAAACCCTCTGGATAACCATTAATTAAAACGGAGAATCTTGCCGTAAAAATGCACCAGCTGATCTAAGTCTTCCACATTTTCCCAAATCCACATCTACCAAGTAAATACAGGAAAAAATCTCAATTGACATAATCATATGGTTTCTCCATATCCAATTTGCACATAATTCTTGTATTGCCCACCTTTAGTCTACTATTAAGGCATTTGTTAGCAATGGGGACCGCATCGAAGATTTGCCTACATTTGACAAAAGCGTTTTGGGGCCTGGTAACAATCTTTCCTATTACCTCAATCAATCAATTCGCAAGTACTTTTGAGATTATCTTGTACACACCATTTACTAGACTAATAGGCTGAAACTCCGAGATTTCGATGGCCCTCACTCTTTTAGGTATTAAGGCAAGAAAATTTGTGTTTAAGCTCTTCTCAAATTTCCCAGCCGAATGTAGCTCTTGAAAAACCTTCATTAAATCTTCCCTAATCACATCCCAACAATTTTGGAAGAAGCCCATAGAAAAACCATCCGGCCCAAGAGTCTTATCTTTACCATTTTCTTAACTACTTTGAACACCTTGTCCTCCTTGAAGGCCGTTTCCAACCAAACTACATCACTTGACCCGATAGTATTAGAAGCAGTCCATCGAGGGTCGGTATCCACCCCACCCGCTCAATAAGAAGCCTTTAAAAAAAATCCACAACTTCATTTGAATCATCCTTTCATCCCTGCACCCATCAATTTTCAACACCTTAATGTTGTTCCTTCTATGAGAGGTAGCCACTCGATGGAAGAATTTTGTACTTCGGTCGCCTTCCCGCAGCCATAGCGTTCTAGAATTTCTTGCTAAAGCACTTTTCGGCATGTATCAACATTTGATATGGCATGTATAGTCTATTGGGAAGAAAGGGAAGAGAGAACTTAGGTCCCAAATCAGTTGCTGTTAGGGGTGCTACCTGCATCCTACGTGGCAAGGTAGCCTACACCCACCCCCTGCCGGGGGGTGGGGTTTTCACCCCAGACCCCGTCCTTGCACCCTAGGGGCGTGGTACCCCGCCCACTTCAATAATGGGGTACAGTCCATTAGGTTAAAAAATTATTCCTGGATCCAAAAGTGATCAAAAACACATTTTTGGACCCAAATTATAATTTTAAATTTGTAAATATGACTATAATTAAAAACTTTATAGGTTTTAAATTTGCTAGTGTGTATTTGGTGTACATTGTAGTGTAGTAGGGTGACCCTTTTATAGGTTGCCTTGACAATACAAGTCTCACACTCAAGCAATATGGGACTCTTGTATTGCCTTGGCATATCCATGTATTTTAAGATCTTTATGGGTAATTAAAGATATATACTTTGGGATTTCCCATTTAGGAGTATACGTACGATGTCCCCTTAATTTACTTCTTGTGTTTTGATTTTTACCTATGGATATATTCTACTGCAACATATTTCTTTCTATATATAATCAGAACATACAATATGGGGGCTCTATATATGGACTTTCGAATGCTAGTTATAAAAATATTTTGTTTTTTATTTAACCTCAAGATCAGGATACTCTGTAATTAATATATATATATATATATATATATATATTGATGTGTCAAAATCCCAGAAAGACAGAAGTCACTTTCATATATATAATGCTTCGTTTTAACAAGACATGCAGTTTAATTAGACTTTGTTTTCCACTTTCAGGAAAAAAAAAAAGACTTTGTTTCCTGTACATATACAAATATGTTGTAAAACTTATCTGACATTTTTATATTGGCTATGATTTAAATTCGAATCACCAAATCAAACCATGAATTTGCCTTCTTAGAAAAAATATATATATACAATTCACTGTACGTAAAGAAACATACTTTTTTTTTTCTCTCAATTGTTCTCTCTCCCAGCCGGTTTAATGAGACGAAACTGCTAGCTAGTGACAAAAAAAATTAAAAGAAGTGGTAATACATCAGTCATGTGTGAATGCATCCATGCAGCATTGATCTTTACCAAAATTATCACATTGCTTAAGTGTGAGACTTGCATTGCCAAGGCAACCTATAAAAGGACTACCCTACTACACAACCATTTTACCAAAGTATTAAGTAAAAATTCAACTTAATACATATTACTACATTTATATAGTAAAATTAATAAATATTTATAAATATGTATGTGTATATATATAAATTATGCGGGATAGGGGATGGGGTGGGCTGTACTGCCCCCGCTGGTATTTTGCCTTGCGCAGTGGACGGGGGCGGGGCAGTGGTTTGTAGGGCCCCGCTGCCCACTCCTAGTTGCTGTAAAGAAGAATCTAAAGAAGTCTATAAGCTTAAACTTTTAGGATAAATGGTGATTTAACTATAATTTGACAAAAATGAGAGACAATATGTTTCTTTCTAGATTATTGAACATTTACCTTTAGTTTGTTCTGGTTTTTTTACTAGCCCTACCACTGGATAGTTTAATGATATATATTTTTTATATTGCTTAATACTTCGATTCCTAAACATCTAGTGGTTGGGTCAAGTTGTAAGGGTCTTGATCTTGGAAATATGTTCTCCCTTGGTCTAAGGTTTGAACCCTTGAGTACAAACAATTTCTAGGGACCAAGAGCAGTGAAAAGAAAATGGTTTTCTTAATCCGCGTGATGTTGGTGCTTTACACATTTTTGGGGTTCCTCATCGTTAAAATATATTTCTCTTCTTAATTTAAATATCTATTAATTCTAGCCTTGACCACCGCCAATATATTTACAATGTAAAGGACTATTTTAAATAAGAGGGATTATTTAATGATTTAGCAAATGGAGTTGGTATAATAAAAATATAATGCTAAATCCCCGCCCCACCCAGCCAAAAAATAAATAAATAAATAAAATACATTAATGTGCGTACATATTAGGTTGGTATATATGCATGTCATCGATGCATGTAGGGATATGTTCTTCACCTTGGTTTTGGGCAGTTGATATGTCAGAGGTGTTTCAATACTCATGCCTATCTGCATGTCCATAAGCAAGTGAGGAAGAGTTGTTTCTTGTGAACTGTTCATATTGGACACAAAAAATTGAGCTTGTACTGTGTTTATCCCTGTATTATTTCTTGTTGTACCATCTCTCTTTGTTACATTGCTTTAGTCACTTTTTAAGCCATTTCTGATTTGCCTAATGGCATGTTTTTTATATGTGCGTATGACTTTCCAAAAGAACTATATGCACCGTTGGTGTATGAAGGAAATAACATGGTTTATTGTGGACTTGGGCTATACCTTTTTACTTGATTCAATAAAATTTATTCTTATAAAAAGAAAAGTAAATAACATGGTTGGGGAAGCATTATTGTTTAGGTGAGGTGTCTTGGAAGGAGATTTTTTTTTTTTTAAATAGAAGTTTTTGTGTGTATGCCCTATATTTTGTGTATTTTAATTGACACCACATTACATAATTCATGAAGGTCCATTTCTTATTTTCTGTAACATTGCTTCCACATTTCCCTTTGCTTCTCTCTTCTCTGTGCATTCTCTCTTTTGCTGTTGAAGTAATTTGCTAGGGAAAATTGGATCTTTTTCTGTTTTCCATTTTTTTTATCTACACCCTCACTTGTGGAACCATCAAAGCTTGTGTTGTTTTGGAGTTAGCATTCCCGACAAGCACTAATTGGCCTTGTTTCATATTTGTTGTTGGTGAGAGGTATTGTATGTATTTTACTTATAAAAAAAAAAGAGAGGTATTATATGTATTTTTTATTTATTTCCCACCCCATGTTTCACACAAGGTTGGAAAATGTTGTAATGAAGCTACAGGTATATGATCTAGATTAAAGTTAGGCCTCTTTTACTTACAAAAGAAAATTGAAAATGTAGAAATGAAGCTACAGGTATATGATCTAGATTAAAGATAGGCATCTTTTTACTTACAAAAAAAAGGACAGGCATCTTTCCTTTCTCTTTCAATTTAGGATGAAGGTTTTACGGATAAATGCACAATTGGATTTATCCATAACAATTATTTTCAAACCTGTAGTCATGCAGTCGGATCTACAAGAAAAGGGTTATGGTGTGTGTTAGTTTGCAATCAGAGATTAATGCAGCTTGCAGCAGGAGCTTGGGAGGGTGTTTGGTTCCCTTTTAGACATAGAAAGATGGTTTGAAGTGATTTATAATAGGTTGCACGTTATTTGGGTGTTCATTGTCTTTTTGTGTGATTATGTGCAGGAAGGCAGTAGATAAAATCTCACATTGCTTGGGAGGGATAAGTTCATTCCCTGATAATAATTCCAATTATAATATTGACTAATCCTTTTGGAGTATAGGCTTAGATGTGGCTTGGATCTTCCTTGAGTTGTTACAAATGATATTAGAGTCAATCTCAACTAGGAGAGTGGAACTTGAGCCATGCTTCCTATGACAAACTTGGCTCAACAAGGATGTTGGGGATTTAAGGGAGTGGATTACAATACTCCTGATTGTGTGAATTATATAGTTTGAAGGCATGTAGGAAGGTGGTGATTGGGAATCCCACATTGTCTGGGAGAGAGAAGTTTACACCCTTTATAATGATTCCAAGGGCTTTTGGAGTATGGAACTAGATGTGACTTGGGTCTTCAAAGGACTTCATTTGTACCTGTTCAGTCCTTTTATTTACGACTCTTTATCGTAACAAATAAAAGCTTTTATCTTTGATTTTCCTGGAAATGTTTTGTAAGAACTTATCCTATTGTGTAGTGTTGAATTTTTGTAGTAAAAAATGTCATGATTCTAGGCTTGTTCAGTTTTTTGTTTAATGGCTCCTGGATATACTTGAAAATAAAATTTGAATGTAAATTATTTTGAATATGTAGAAGAAAAGAGTGTTTGGACTGATTAAAAAGTACTACTATCGTTTACTAAGAAAAAAAGGTTTGACTGTTACTTAGTCATGTAGATTTTAGGAAGCCCTTTGTGCTATAAAATAAAAATTCAGTGATACACTTCATCTACAGTTGTAGCATAGATCAAGTTAAGGAGGTGGCTTGGTTATAATATTTCTTGGAATGGAATTTACAGGAAGAGGCTCTTTCAAATGATAAATGATCTCCCTACCATATTCGAAGTTGTGACAGGCAATGTCAAGCAACCAAAGGACCAGTCTGCTACTCATAATAGTAGCAAAAGTAAATCAAGTGGGAAGATGGTAAGAATCTGCTGATTTGACAGTTGTTCTTGTTAACGTGGTTCTCTTTCCATGGTTCCCTTCGTTTAAAGTTCTTGTTGCTCATGTTTTGATGTTGCCTCTAAACAGTCCCGGCAATCTGAGCCCCAGGCCAAGGGAGTGAAGACATCTCCTCCACCCAAAGAAGAAGATGAGAGTGGGGAAGAAGAAGATGACGAACAGGGTGCAACTTGCGGGGCCTGTGGGGACAACTATGGTACTGATGAGTTCTGGATTTGCTGTGATGTGTGCGAGAGATGGTTCCATGGAAAATGTGTAAAAATTACACCTGCAAAGGCTGAGCATATCAAGCAGTACAAGTGCCCAAGTTGCAGTAACAAGAGGGTTAGAGTTTAAATCTAGGTTCTGAATTTCC
Source organism: Platycarya longipes (assembly GCA_036559045.1). Taxonomy (NCBI): domain Eukaryota; kingdom Viridiplantae; phylum Streptophyta; class Magnoliopsida; order Fagales; family Juglandaceae; genus Platycarya; species Platycarya longipes. The sequence continues at coordinate 173,811 of CM071793.1, forward strand.
AGACTAATACTCATCAAAGCTGAAAAGGTTTAGCCCTATGCCATTAGACTTTGCTGAAAGACAGTCGGTATCTTGTTTTAGTTGATGAATTTGGATGACTGCAGATGAATTTCGGGATTTGAAGTGTTTGCTACTTTTGGTACCGTTCTGTCTCATTTAAATAGGAATAATGTTTTTGGATGGGTAATGGCAACGAGGAATATTATATCTGCAATTTTCTGGTTGGATCTTGGTAGTTGGTGCATACCATCTTGTTTCTTTGTACCTTCTTAGTTCTTACTTCAGTGTGGCAATTGGCAGCCATTTTTTTTTTTTTAGAATCTCATTGTAAATGAATTTTATGAGATCTTCTCAGAGGAAGCGCATTGCATGAAGCATGATCGGGACGGCATCCTCTTGAATGATATGTTGCCATGTTCTTGCTAGTCGTCAGTTGACCTAAGATATGTATTGTTCAAAATGAGTAGATAGTACTTTAGCAGCAGTTCAGAAAGTTCCTTATTCGGGGTAGCTTTAAAAAAATGGAGAGATTAGCTATTAAATTATATCTGTATTTAGTTTTTGCTCGGATGCTATTGCCAAAAGTGCCTCCACACAAGCTTTGGCGACCAAATATGAACGGTTAACAAGCAACCAATACATAGAAGGATTTGATGTCATGTAACTAACTAAATACCTTGGTTAATGATTTTTTCCTAAATTTGATGGTTCTTGCTTATAGAAGAATCAACGGAATGGCTAATTGCATAAAAAGGGGCCAAGCCTAACTTAATACCCCTTGATCTTTATTTGTCTGGAACTTCTTCTCTTTCTGTCAAAGTTGTCAATTACAATGGTTGATGTACTGTCTTTTGTGTATACAACAGCTCTTTTTGGCCTCTGTTGTACCCAGCAGCCATTAAAACTAATGTAAAGGTTTTGCAAGGTCTCCTTGATCTTCATTTTTGCATTCTCCTTCCGCAGCGAATATATGTAAATACTCACAAATAGTGGCAACATGCCGACATTGATAACAACGAACGACCTAAACACACCATCTCATGCTTACATATTTGTGTTAAGCTAGCCAATACACAAACCAACCACAGCAACGCACGACTCAAGTCCATTAGGGATGATGGGTACCGGATTTGCTGTCTCGCATTACCAGTAGTCCTTGCAAGAACATAGCCCATTGCTGAAACAATGAAACCTATTATTATCCCTCACGATGATTTCCCTTCCCTCTAACTTGGAGATCATCTTAATGGTAGTATGGCAGTCCAAACAAACCCTTAAATTCTTCACCACCCTAATTACTGACCCTGCTTCACTAACAAGAAGAGCAAAACAAATGGCCAACTTCTCACTATGAGTTCCCACCATCTCTTCTTTCTCTTCCTCTTCAACATCTCTCAACACGCAGCTTTTATCAGCCGTATACCCATCCCTCCTCATCTTCATTCCCAATTCTGACAAGATCCTATAGATGTCGTCTGATCTTTCATGTAATCTATCTCCTGCTATGAACTTGTGCATTTTACCCTTGTCTTCTACCCAACTCCATCCAGTAGTCTTCCTCACTCCCACTTTTCTCATTGTACCCCTGACCCTCTCAACATCTTCCCACCTACCTGCTGAAGCATATATGTTGGAAAGCAAAATATAATTTCCCGAATTGTATGGTTCAAGCTCAAAGAGCTTCTTTGCTGCCAACTCCCCAAGTTTGACTCTTTTGTGAATCCGACTAGCATTTAAAAGAGACCCATAAACTCCTGCATGTGGTTCCATTGGCATGCTTTCAATCAACTTTTTGGCTTCATCCAGCTCACCTAATCGACCAAGCAAATCAACCATACATGCATAGTGATCTACAGCAGGAGATTGGATTAATCTGAACAACTTCCAACCCTCTTCCATTAATCCTGCATGGCTGCATGCCGTCAGGAGACCAATATATGTTACACGGTCTGGTTCAGTACCTTCTTGTTTCATATTTGAAAATAGTTCAATGGCTTCCATTCCATGACCGTGAGCTGCAAGTCCTGCAATCAACGTATTGTAGGAAACAACATCTCTTGTCACCATTTTGTGGAATATCCTCTTGGCATCGTCCATGCTCCCACATCTAGAGTACATGAATATCAAAGAGTTGTAACCTGAGATGCTGAGATTAATGTGGTTTTCATCAAGGATGTTCACAACCCAATTACCTAATTTCAATGCCCCAAGATGTCCACAAGCTGAGAAAACACTCACCATAGTCACCTCATCTGGTTTTGAGTTTTTAGAAGTAATCATATCTTTGAATAGCTCAATTGCCGTAGCTGGCTGGCCATTTTGAGCATAACCTGAAATCATCGAGTTCCAGGACACAACATTCTTTTCTGGCATATTATCAAATAGCTCTCTAGCTGAAATCAAATTCCCAGCCCTTGTATATGCAGAAATCATTGCATTCCATGTTACAGAGTTTCTATAAGTATCCAATCCATCAAAAATTTTTCGGCAGTTTCTAGGCTCCCACACTTTGCATGCATATCAAGCAGAGCAGTCTGGACAAAGCAATTTAGCTGCATCTTCTTCTGATCGAGTTTCCTGACAAGTGAATCCGCATGGGAAGGATCACCGCGCAATGACAACAATGAAATAACAATAACCCACGTCGTTGCATTTGGTTGAACCCCCACATCCAGCATATCATCAAACAATCTTAAAGCCTCCATGGGAAATCCATTCTGAGCATAACCTGATAGCATTGCATTCCAAGAGACGACACTTTGCTCCGGCATCTCATTGAAATACCTCCTTGCACTCTTCAAATCCTTTATCTTAGAATGCCCGGTAACCATACTTGTCCACGTAATAATATTCCTCTCGGACATAATATTGAAAAGTCTAGTTGCTTCAACTTCATCCCCCAACTTCCAGTACCCAGAAATCATTGAGTTCCAATCCGCGAGAGTCTTTTCAGGCATTTCATCAAATAACTCCCGGGCAACTTCAACTGCGCCATATTTCACATACGTCTCCATGATTGCATTGCGTGCGTAACGATCCAGACTAAGACCCAATTTCAATAGATGGGCACGAAAAACAAAGCCAGCCTTGCCGGCTAATTTAATCAGCATTGGGTACACAAATATTCCGGGCCTGATGCCAGAACGTTGCATATGCCGAAACAAAGAAAACACTTCATTGTGAGTACCCTGATGAGAGTAGTATCTAAGCATGGAGGCAAAGACACGGCCATCGGGGAACGGGACGGAATTAAAAATGAGACGGGCGTAGGTCAGTGGGGCGTCGATGCGGGTGCAGTGATTGAGTAGTAGTGCCACCCAGTAGTTGTGGTGGTGGAGGGAGTTACGAATGAGGATTGCATGGAGCTGGGTTAGATGTTTCCGACAGCTAACTCTGCATGCTAATGCTATGTTGACTAAATGTGACATTACAGCGACGTTGATATGATCAGCCTCCTCCAAATATTCCCCATTGGACTGTAATGGTGTCTCCTCGGCCTACTATTCCTAAATTAAGTTCTCGTTTGAAAGTTTGAAAGTTTGAAACGAGAGAAGAAATGAATTTATTTTACTTTTTAATATTATTATTATTTTAAAATTTAAAAAATTATATTAAAATTTAAAAAAAAATATATTAAAATTTAATAAAGATATATAAGAATTTCTATTTTATATAAAATATAATAATAAAATAAAGAGGAATAAAAATAAATTTTGAACCCGCCTAAAACAAGAGAAATGATAAATGCAGTCATGGAGTTGCAAGCGGCATGCAGTCGCTTTGAAAAAAAGTAAATATATATAGGAACCACGTGAAAAAGTTAACTTTTATTTTAAAGCGATTACACACTGTTTACAACTCTATGACTGTACGTATCATTACCCTAAAACAATCCTACCATCGTACATGGGTCCAGAAAATAGGGTGTGCTGAAGACTTAAACCGCTCTTGTACCCGAGATAGGCTCTCACAGTCACTGTGAAGATCCTCTGTTTTCCAAGCTGATTTCTTGATGGGAAAACTAAAACCAGATTAATTCTCATTTAATTGAATCAGCTCTGCAACGTCACTTCTGGCCTCGGCATCGCACTCGTTGCCTTGGGCATCTACCTCTTCGGCGAGCAAGTTCACAAAAGCCTCTACGCTCCCACTTCTTCCCACTCCCAAGGGCACTGCTTCTCGATAAAGGAGAGGGAAAGTTAATGCGAGTCACATTTCTTCTTTGAGACTGACGGCGATGGAATGGGCCTTGGATAACGGTGACGGCCAGGGGCGGACCCAGACGGCCATACATAATTTTTTTATATATTTAATTAAAATTCTCGATCAAATTATTATAAAAAAAAAATTATCCCCCAAATTTTTTTATTAAAATTATTTCAATCTCAATGAAAACTTTTAATTTCATTTAAATCTAATAAAAAAATTGATTATAAATTTATATGATTATAAAATTGATTGATTATATTTACTTATTTAATTTTACTCTAACTTATATAATTATAAGATATAATTTATTAAAAATTTAATAGTGTTACATCATTCCTTATTAAAAAGTTCTCAAATTTATTCTTGATTTATAAATTTTTCTTAAATCATAAAAAATATGAATAAATACTCAAGAATAATTAATTTAAAAAAAAAAAGCATGGACAATTCGAAAAGTAATATATGTTTAGAGAGTTCGATAACAACAGAACATGATACTTCTATCACCAATGATCATCTTTCTAAAATTTACACGTACCGTATACTTTATCGATCGCCAATAAACACAAAATCCTAGTTTCGTCCCTAGTAACGACATTGCGATTGGGCTCAGACGACGCTGGACGGACGCCTACGACGGGATGGGTTCTTGAAATCCTTTCGCCTCATCACGCGCAATGGGTTTCTAAATGGGTTTTCATCAAGAGTTATAGGGTTCTCGAAATCCTTTCGCCTCATTGCGCACAATAGATTTCTGAAATGGATTTTCATTAAGAATTATACTAGGGAATAGCCATGGTAGAGCTGCACATTGTTCTTTTATAAATAAAACATTCTTCTTAAAATATTTTAATTTTAAATTTTTTAATATGATTTTTTTAATATTTTTAACTATTTTAGTCATGGTAGAGCTGTCCCGCCCTCGCCTGAGCGTGGGGCGGGAATTCTATCCCGCACCCCGCCCTCGTCTAAACGGGGGCAGGGTACCTCGTCCCACAACATGGTAGTGGGGTGGGAGCCCATCCGCCCGCCTCCCGCCCCTGCCCCCGCCCCCGCCCCCGCCCCCGCTTTTATAGGGCCTTAGGCCATTTTGTAATTTTGAGTATTTTCAGCCCAAGTCAAATTTTCAAACAATTTTTAGTCTAAAACACCATTAAACCTGATTTAAACACACAATTATACATTAAAAATATTCGGTATTCCATTACTAAAGTTTAAAGTCACTTAAAAAAATTACTAAAATAATAAAACTTAAAATAAAGACTAAGTTATTACAAATTTACAATAATACAAATTAATCCTATAAAATTATAAATTATGTTATTAACTATTACTATTACAATTTACAAATACTACTTCTAACTTTCTAAGAATCTAAATTCTAAACTAACAAAATTATTTTACATAATATTAGTGATTTATTAATATATATATATATATATATATATATATATATGAATATTGTATTTATATATAAGAAAGGGCGAGGACGGGGGCGAGATAAAAGCGGGGCGGAGGGACTCTTATATCACCCCCACCTCCGCCTCCACCTTAAGTATAGAAAGCGGGTGAAGGATTCCTCCACCTGCCGGGCAGGTGACTCCATCTCCGGACAGCAGTGCGGGTTGGAATGCAGGCGAGGACCACCCTATTAAGACTTGCACAATTCAAACGTTTCTCCCCTCCCACAAAAGCTTTAGTTTCTCCCCCGTGCCTCATTTTTCTCCGGCCGGTGCCACCAACGACGTTGTTTCTCTGCCCAACGCCACCCCGCGACGTCACCCTGCTGTTCACCGCAGCCTAGCGAAGGTAATCCCTCGCCGTTCCTCCCTGCGAGCGCATTTAACGCAAACCCAAGGGTCCCTCGTCATCGCCGCTTCTCATACGAAGGTAACATATTTTCGGATTAATTTTTCCTCCATAAGCCCCAACGTTTTTCATGTGTACTGAGAGAGGATGAATTTTGGGTTTTGCAATTTCCTGGGTATTGCGGCTTAAGGTTTAGGGCATGGATAAGTCTCTGATTTATCTTCTCATATTTTTTGGATAAAAGACAAGCGAATGAGGGCTTTGTTGACAATGATTCTTGCAATACATTTTGGATAAAAGGCAAGCAAATGAGGAATTTGAGGGTTTTTCTTCTCATATGTTTTTAGTATCTTTACCAGTCTTGTGTATAGCATGTCAGGGATATTAGAACGAGTGGAAAATGTACAACAAGTTGTCAAATAAAAAAAAAATAGTTAAGAGAGCTTATAAATCCTGCAATCAAGATTAACCCTCCATATATGGAACATATTCCTCCCCCCTCCAAACAAAGGCTCTCTTAATTCCATTCCACATCTGATTTTACATTTTTTCAATTCAGATTTTATCAATATTGCTCAAATATATGCATTAAAATAAAACTAACTAATCTTGGATTCTTCACTAACCAATTAGTTTTAAACAACCCTTCCTACTATTTGACTAACTTTTAGGAGAAAAACATATGGCTAGGCAATGTTGGAGCAATTGTCGTGGGTCAAAGGATCAAAAGCTAGTAACCAATGAGTAGATACCACGAATTTATCTCTGTACCGAACTATATGCAGAGAACACATGCTATTTTATATGTTAGTAGTAGCTTGCTGGGTTAATTCTAATCTATTATTATTTTTGTTAAAAGAAAACATTTTTCCTCCCAATAAATTGAAAAAATTCCAGGTTTTTCATGACCATGCATGCATTCGTAAATACTAAGCTTTACTTATCTACTCTCAAATATAAGAGACAAACAACTGTGTAGTTAATTGCGCTGCAATTCTCCAACTAAACCATCTCTCCATTCTATGCAAGAATTTTTAGTGCTATGTGGAAGAGATAAGTTATTTAAGGAGCTATTTAAAATTTGAACCTGATAAAATTAGCTTGGCAAGTTGCTATTGTTTTAACCTTCCTTTCTAATCCTATTGGCAAGAGTGTTTTGATCGTGTTTTTTGTACTTTCGGGTCGTCATCTAATTCCTGTTATGGTCTATGGATAAGTTATTTCTGACATGTGCTAATTAACCCTATTGTTTAATTTTTTATTTATCTTTCTTGGCAATGACTATGTGCATATCTCATTATTGGGCCTCCATATTGTGTGAGAATTTAATGTTCATTTTTTCTTTCTTTGGATATCATGTGCTTTGCCTTTAAAGCCTCGGAAGACATTCGATATTTTAGTGTGATGGGGGAAGAGGGAGATAGAATGGCACCCAGGCCTTCGATGTCGGCTTCACAGCCATTACTGACTGTTTGCAGGTTGATGTTTTATTTTTTTATAAAGTGTGTTTGACATGCTTATGCATCTAACTAATTTTTTGAATGAAAACATCCTTTTGATATGTCTTACCCGCTTTATAATCTAGATGACTTCATTAGAGTTGAAAATTTATTTCAGGTATATTTCTCTGAGTTTGTTAGCCAAATTCCAAAAATTAACATCTTAGTTTCTTATGTTTACACAGAGATGTAGGCCACCTTCAAATAAATTGCTAGCTCGCTCTCCAAAGGCTACTACTTCTTTAAAGAAACGATTGACCATTCCTCGGCCCTACTTCCTCTTTTTATTTTCTTGCCAGATTTGATTTATTTCAAGATAGGTTGATGCTTCTTATTTTGCTTTTCAATACATATTTGTTGATAATTACATAAAGCTTTGTGAAGCAGGTTTTGTTAAGTTTGACTGTGGAGGTCAAGACAACATCACGATTTTGTCAGTTTCAAGATAAGCAGGTTTTGCAATTTCCTTTCATGAAACCAGCTTATTTCAGGTTGGGCTTATTTCAGGTTAGGATTTGTACTTCTTTCCAATTTTGGATGTGTATTGACAAGTTATATATGTTTGCATATGAAGCCATTTACAGTTCATGCACTAGGAAGAATTGAGTTGTGAGCAAATATGGCATTGCCAGACATCATGTATAAGGTCATCATGCTGTTCCATTCAAGCCGTGATGCTTTAAAAAGGAGTACCAACATGTTAGGTGAAAGATAAAAGCGTGATGCTTCATGCTGCAACCTGCTTATTTATATGGATCGAGATCACAATTACGAATGGTTGGGACTAAAATGGTCGTGTCTTGATATGAGGAGTGGCGGGCCAGCTATAGAGGAGCTTGCTCCACTTGTTAAGTGCAGATGGCTGCAATATAATATTTAAACTTACACAGTACATGATGGTAGTGTGATGGCTGTATTATAATTTTTACACAGAGATGTACACTCTATGTATAGAGGAGCTTGCTCCACTTGTTATATTCTCATGCAGTGTTTTTATTTCTACAATATTATTTTTTACAATATTCCTAGGGCCTGAATGCACAGCACTCGGCGATGGATACAACACATAGACATTCCTTTGGCTCATTTGCACAATCAAGACAAAACCAAAATTAAAAATTAAAAAAAAGGCAAAAGCACAGTCATTTCTTACATACAAAAAATCTATCTAGGCTTGGATTGCTTGAATTATAATCCATCAACCATATGCGATGTAAACAGTTCACAAAATACACATTTTCATCTAACTAATTTTGCTTCAACATACAGACAAACATATATGGTTTTCATCAAAATATGTGCACAAGTTGTTTTCATTCAAAAAACCATTTCTAATCCATACCATATGTTTTTAACATTTCATTTATCCGAACCAAGCAAGCACTATTACAAAGGTGATAATCCAATACAAACATAATAATTTTTGCCTTTTACGCCTTAGCTTTTTCTTTTTTGACATTATTTTATCTTCCCTTTTCCGAACGTTATATTCGCGTTGTAATATTTCATCTCACATCTTCCAGGCAGTCTTATTCTTCTCCCTTGCACAAATGTTCTCATTGATCAATTGAAATATATGCCCATATGAAAAATTCACAAATTGCATCTCCTTACACACAGTACGAACTCTTAATTAACATGGATAAAGTACACCCCGCAAGCAACAAATTAATATGCAAATATGACAAATATACAGTAAATTTACCGTATTAAATTTTGGGCAAGAAAAAAATCTCCTTCCAGAATTTTTCTTTGTGTAGTACATCTTTGGTGGTGTTTTCAAACCACACAAGTTGGTGATTTTATATTAGAATCATTAATTAAAGATGACGATTGGGATGATGTCATGTGTAATTCTAAAAAAATCAAAGATAAGTTCAAATTATTTGCTTCCATTCAGTCCACCTAGTGATACCACCTAGCTCAGCAGCTATTCAGACAGTTTACTCTTTTTTTTTTTTGCCAAAACTTAAGACCTAATCAAAATTTTCCACATGCATGTTTGAGTGTCTTGTGCATGAAATACATTAAGCCTACTCAAATTCAAAGACCCATTAAGTATGAAAAAATGTCAACCTCACTCAATCCAAAAAGATTTCACACCCCTACAAGCCACAAGTTCATATTCCATAAACTCGAACATAATAGCTTCCAAAGTATATAATTAATGAAAAATTTAAAGTCTATCCTCCAATAGAGCACAATGTTTACAAAAAATTATCTGTAATTTTCAAAAAATCTCACACACAATATTTACAGACATCTCACCAATGTTTACAGAAAATCAACCAATTACTCATACAATCAGAGCACAACTAGCCTCCAACAAAGTTCGATTGAGATCAAGATAATAAAAATTATTTATATTTTCTTCTAAACTATTACACATTAACTTAAACAAAACTGAACTTACAAAAAATAAAAATAACCCTAAACCATTTTTAGAAAGCTAGGGTTATATGACGTTACAAGACTAACCCTAAAATCCAGCAAAATTCAAATCCAAAGCAATAATTATTAAAGCAATGAAAATATAGAGGAAAAAGAGAGAGGAAAGAACTTACAGAGAGCGCCACTAAGAGAGAGGGATGCGACTTGTGGGGGAGAGGTGCATGTGATGCAACTCGGGATGGGGGTCGTAGGTGATGGTTGGCACAAGGGTTAAGGGTGGGGTGTGATGGTGGCCATTTGGATTTAGGGCTTAGGGCAATGGTAGGGGAGAGAGATGATTTGGATTTATACATATGAAAATAGAATCACAAACGTGTGCTAGCTCTAAGGACAATTCTGTCATTTTGCATATAGACATGTAAGGTGTTTAGCGGGCTGTTTCCAATAGTACCTAACAAGAAACATTTTTGTTTCATCAAATGTATGTCTTGAATTTGCATCTATAGTTTAAAATAAAATAACGTTTATTTTAAATAAATATATGATTTTTTTTAATTTTATATTTTTAAACATTATTTTATTTTAACGTGACACGGTTTTATATGTCAAGAAGTAAAGTAAATGTTAACATTAGTCTTCGATTTGATTATTTAATTTCCAAAATATTTAAAATAGGGAATATTTTAAAATTTAAACTGCAACAATAACAATATTAAAAAAAAAAAAAACAATGGGCTATGCGGAATGACCGACTGCCGGCCCACCCAAAATACACAGCCTCAACAAGTTAGAATCAAACAAACAAACGCTTCGCTTTCTCATTTCCATAGAAAGGCAAGCAGCGGTGAAAAGAGGCAGATATGGCGAAGAAGGCCCTGCGACCCACGGGAGAGTTCTTCAGGAGGAGGGACCAGTGGAGGAATCACCCGATGCTGACGAACCAGCTCCGCCACGCCACTCCTGGTCTCGGCATCGCTCTCGTTGCCTTTGGGATCTACATCGTCGGCGAGCAAGTTTACAACAGCCTCCACGCTCCCTCTTCTTCCCACTCCCACCACTCTTCTCCAACTGCTTCCTCTGCTTCTCACTGAAGGTCATAAATCTCAACTCTAACGCTTTCCTCTGCTTTTCGATTCGATCTGGTTTGATATCACCTTCACTATTTATATGCGCCCTAGTCTTGTGTATCTATAAATCGTTTCTCAGTTAAGGTAGTTATATCAATAATTGGTGACTGAATGCCGTATTTCGGGAATCAGCAATTGGTGAGAGAATATGTATTTCTTCATGTAGAATGACAGACTGAAACTACGTTTGGTGAAAAAATAGTGCAGGTTATTATTATAATTATTATTATTATTAATTGAGTTTGGGGATTTTGCTTGCGGGCGGGCGGGGGTCGCTTGACCATAGTGATGGGGAATAGAGCCACAAGCGACTCTCTACCATTAATATGCACTTAGGTTCAAAGTTTAAAATGATGTGTGTATGGGATTGAATTTCAAGACTGTATTATTGAACTCAATGTTCCTATTTTGAAATTTCGATATGATAGTGTAACGAGGGAAGAGCACCCATAAGCTTTAGTTGGGTTATTGAGTCTTCAAACGAAAAACTGATTATCTACTGGCTGACCCAGCTCTCTTGACAAAAGAATTGTATAATGTTCCTATTTTCATGGTTCTAAATAATTCTACTTATGGTGAGATGTTATATGTGAATATTCTAATCATCAAGAATGTTGTATTTGTTGTTTTTATTCTGCGTTTCTTTCATTATTATCATCTACCTCAAGCAGTTTTGTGGGGAGTTAGTATATCCTCTTTTCCTCCGTTTGGATGTCAAGTTGAGCTGAGCTAAGTTGAGTTGAGTTAAATAAAATATTATTGGAATATTACTTTTTAATATTATGAGTGTTTTGGGATTTGAAAAAATTAAATTATTTATTATATTTTATATGGGAATTTAGAAAAGTGAATGGGAATTTGAGAAAATTGTAATGATGAGATGAAGGGAGTTGAGGAGGGGTAAGCATCTGCTTGCCTATCTTTTACATAGGCCACCTGTTGCTAACTCATGAAAGTAATTATTATAGTTTGGAAGTTTAAGAAAAAATAAGGGTTAGTTTATTATTTATGGCCGTGACCTATGGTTTGCAAATGCTGAATCTGTCAAGCTCCTTATACAAGCAAGCATTTGCAGTGCAATTTGGTTGAATGCTTACACCAGTTTCCAAGTCTCCAATGATCCAATCTATTTGAGGTCTAAGGAATTTTGTTCTTTTTCTTCCTCTAGCTAGACAATCCTTTTGTATCCTTTTTGTGTACATGGGTTGCCTGCGCACCTTTGCACTTTTGAGAAAATATGTGCATTATTTATAAAAAGGGAAAAAGAAAGAGGGGTGATATAGTTCGTCATTTAACCATCATTCTTTTATCATCCCCAAATGTGTCGTTAAATAATTGGAAAACTATTGTTATCTTTATCTTATTTGCCAGTCATTTGAATACACATCAGAATTGATGATGAAAGGATGGATGTTTAAAAGAATGATGAGTGGCATATTTTACTTATTTTGGGAAAAAATCCCGTACTCCCTCCGCCTGCTCTTTCTTTCTCTGTCTCACTTTTTAAAAGTATTTATGGTCTCTGCAAGTTGATTTTTGACAAATAGCTAATCTTGCAGATGAGTTATTGGTGGAAGGAATGAAGCTTGTGCCATTTCGTATTTCAGCATTCCTCCCTCTGATTTGTTGTTAATAAACTAGAAAATTTTCAATGGACGTGAAAGTTAAAGCCTGCAATTATGGATGTGTTTCATAAGCTGGAATGTGGAACTTCTAGCAAAGCCACAATATGGAAGTTTTAATTACTGTCTTTCTATTTCTATTCGTCATGCATGCATATGGCTCAATATATGTTTTTTTCTTTCTTTTCATAATATACATTTGTGTTTCTTTGGTGGGGTTCCTCTTGAATGGCGAGCCTGGAAAGAAGGGGGTTCATTTGATTGGGTTTGGATAGTGAGTTGATCTTAGATATTTTGTGAATAGCTCGTTAGATTACATTTGGATAGTAAGGTGACCTTAAATATTTTGTGAATAGCAACAAAAAAATAATAAGAAGAAGAAAATATTAAATCGTTATGGTAATACAAAATAATGAAAAATATGTGAAAAGTAATAATTAAATAATGAATGGTAGTGGAGTATTTAGAATATCATAGTACCCAAACTGGCCATAAGTATATGTTTGGATGGAAAGATAAGATGGGATGCAAGGGCATCACTGTGTTGTAGATTGGGGGGCTCCCCAAAAGTTTTAAAACTAATCTTATATATTGTATAAATACAATTTTAAGTGTAAATATTCTTAAAACATTTAAGATTGCTCCCAACACTCAAACACACTGTGTATGACTCAAATATTCTTGACTTCATTAACATAATAGCATTAATTTGACATATTGAAAAGTTTAATTCATATTGAAAAGTTTAATTCACACATAATACAAGTGCTTTCTTCTTTTAGCTTTCATCATTTGAGCTTGAAAGGGTAGCCCTAACACCACGAAAGAAATTTGAGAGTAGCACCGACATAACTTGAGACGGTAGAACTAACTAGACATGCTAAAAAGCCTACTTGACTACCTCTATGCCATATACCCAGATAAATGCCATTCCTTTTACCAGACCGAATGGATTTAAGAGAGAGCAGAATCAATTCTTTTTTCATATTTGAGATCGAGAGGAAGCAGAGCCAGAAAAAACTCAAAGAACTCGGAAGTCTACTCCAATACCATAAACAAGAAAAGTAGAAACAGTATAATATTTTATCTCTATCTCTGTCTGATTTCAGTGTGCATTGTATGGTTTGTTTAGTTTCATATCAATGATATCATATAAGTTTTTTCTTGTCAGTCTAAGCTTACATAGTTACATGATTTTATTTTATTTTTCATCTGGGTCATTCTTGATTTCATTGAGTTTCTTGCCGATCACATGTCCATTATCTTCCTTTTACAACTTTTGAGATGCTTTTAACCATATATTAAATCAGTTACTAGCTAGAAACTTCAAGAGAGTTTTTCTAATAGTTAAAAAAAAATATGGTCGATTTTTACGTATGGGAAGCAGCTGATTATCTAGCTAGATGATTGATGAGAAGTTTCTAGAGAGAGTACATAAAGAATTTATTTCCTTTTGTGAATAATTTATTAGTTATTCATATACATTTTTTTTGTTCACTTATTTTTTATTTTTGAATAATTTTTGTTCACTTATTAATGGTAATATAATTATACAATAAAAATCTAACAACTTTTATATAATTGGGTACTTTTGAAATTTATTCTTGATATATAAATTTTTCATGGATCTTAAATATGAGTAAGTCGAGAACAATTGTATAATTTTATGTTATATGATTATTATTATTTTTTTATATATTTACGTGTAAAAAAAATATATTACTTATGCTGATATATATCGATATATATTGCACACTTTCAATTGCACATTTTCAATATCAAATTATAGTTCTGTTCTTAAAAAGATGGTTTTAACTTTTTGAAATTTTAATAAAGTTATTAGGGTAGATAGAGATGGGGATAGAATTGCTTTCATGTATTGTTTATTTTAAATGAGAGACTGCTTTATCTCGAATAAAAATTCCTATTTAAAAATAAAAATAAAAAAACTAGAAAAAAAATGTACGAACTCTTCTTGCCAACTAACATAAAAGGTTCGAATGTTACACCACATCATTTACACCGTCCCATTCCATGTTAATGCGTGAATTATTAAAGAATGGCTGCCTTAAAGAAGAAATGGTGTATTGGGTTGAGGTATCACTCATTTAAGGTGCTGAGTTTAATTGGATCACTTTGGTCTGGCCAGGTAATGTTTTGCGTTCTGGCGATATTAGTGGGTACAGATCCATGGCAAGGATGTAAATTAGGCTTGCAGCCATGCCCAAGAAAGGCTGAATCGTATGAGTGCTGTCTACTCTGGATTTTGTGTATGCACTCATTATGTTGTCAAATGTTGTTGGTGGCGTGCAAAGATGTTATGCAATAACATAATCCAAGGATCAAGTCAGAGAATGTCAACTTTTTTTCCTGTCATTTTTTTGGAACATGGAGCGTGCTTACAAATTACTATGGTCCGTGTTGTCAAGACTCAAGACGAAGAGAAATGATTTCCTTCGTCAGTTCGTCTGGACGATAGTATGAATTGTTTCATGCTAATATTAGATTTGCGGAGGGCCATCACATTTTGTAATATGTGAGCGGAGAGAACCATTCAATTCAACAAAGTAAATTTATTTAAAATACAAAAAATGGAAGAAAATGGTCCTCTTACTTTTTTTTGATAGGTAATCTTAAAAATTTCATTAATAAAAAGAAAATAGTACTCTCAATATAATGAAAAATAATATTTATAATCATAAAGTGTATAAATATTACATATTTTTACTAAAAAAATAAGAATGCACACTACGTCCATCATTTGTTAGCATCCATAAAAAATGAGATTTGTGTAGGGCCATAACATTTTGCAATGTGTGAGCGGAAAAAACCATTCAATTCAATAAAAGGTAAATTATTTAAAATATAAAAGGAGAAGGTAATGGTCCTCTTAATATAATGAGAGATTATATTGTAATTATAAAGTTCATAAGCATCATGTATTTTTATTAAATAAATAAATAAATATGAAATATATATAAGAAAATTTTAATTTTTACTATAGATCTCACATTTTTTAAAAGAGAATATATTTATACAATCTATAATTATATCTAGTATTATAAAGATAGAGATCTATCTTGTACGTGTGTGTACTACGTATGAAAATGAGGTGTGATTAATTTATAACTATTATATCACTCTATTTTAATAATAAAAAAATATTTATATAAATTAAAATAATACTTTAAGAAAATATCAATTATATTAATAACTTATAATAAAATATACAAAAATTTATAAAAAATGGTAGATATATAATTTACAATTACCCCACTTGCGATTGAGACTTGCGAGCAATAAAAAGTGAAAAAAAAAAACGCCTTTTTATGCGGAGTAATATTATATCTATAAAAAATTATATAAAAATAATATTATAGAGAATTGTTTTTTGATTTATTAAATTTATTTTATAATAAAAATAATTTTATAAATTAACTAATTATATTAAATCATATTAATTTATAAGATTATATTTATAAAAAAAATGATTTGGAATCTCGTAGTTAGACTCCTTTGTAATATTATAGAGTTATTTAATTAAAAAAATGAAAATTATATTTTATTTACATATCCACATTTATTATTTTTAAAAAAATAAATAATATAATTTAAATTATGCCTATAAATTAGCAAAAGAATTCCAACTCCGGAACCCGTATCATTGCTCATATTTATATAACAAAAGTTATATAACAAAAGCGTTAATATAATGCATTTATGATTAGAATATTTTCCTTTTAAGCGTCAATGTCGTTAATCCATCCCTTCATCCCATCACATCCCCAATTTCCTCTGCACTGCAGAAACATCGACCTTGCCCTTTAGCTGCTGCTGCTGCTGCTGCTTTTTTGAGTGGACGAGTGACTTTATGGGACTTACTGTGGAGGACTTCTTGAACGAGTGCCAGCAGTCCGGCGATGCGGCCTATGCTGCCTTCCGATCCTTGCTCGATCGCCTCGAGAATCCCACCACCCGCGTTGACGCCCGGATCTTCCTCTCCCTTCTCCAGAATCGCTTCACCTCCTCCCCTTCCAAACTCGCCGCCGATCAGTTCTTCCACTCATTCCATTTTCGTATCGACGACATTCTTCTCGATCAATACCAAGGTAATCCCCCTCCCCCCGCCTAAAAAAGTTTATCATGTGTGATTACATTTCCAAATTTGTCGAACCACGCGCGTGTTTTTTCCGGATTATTTTCTACATTTTTGGATTTTACTCTCTCTCTCTCACATACCGACCACTGCGCGTGCAGGATACCACGGTAGGAAGAAATTGACAACGATGGTGATCCCTAGCATATTTGTTCCCGAAGACTGGTCCTTCACTTTCTACGAAGGACTGAATAGACACCCGGACTCTATCTTCAAGGACAAGACGGTTGCTGAGCTTGGTTGTGGGAATGGATGGATATCCATTGCCATTGCCGACAAGTGGTTGCCCTCTAAGGTTTCTTATTTCTTTTTCTCCTCTTTTAATCTCTCTCACATGTTTCATTTTCATTTCTATCTGCATATAGGGTTGGTACTTCTCTCAAGTAACCTCTTTGCAGGTGTATGGGCTTGATATTAATCCTAGAGCCGTCAAGATTTCATGGATGAACTTATACTTGAATGCCTTAGATGAGAAAGGTCAGCCCATATATGATGCAGAGAATAAAACTTTGCTTGACAGGGTGGAATTTTATGAATCCGATCTACTCTCTCACTGTAGAGATCATGGCATTCAACTAGAACGAATTGTTGGATGTATACCTCAGGTAATTGTTTCTTACACAATTTGATTTAAAGAATGTCGATTTCGATTTATAATAGTTGTTTTGATTCCTGGGTTGGGTTGCCCTTGTTTGTGTTCTTTTTGCAGATTCTTAACCCAAATCCTGATGCAATGTCTAAGATGATTACAGAAAATGCGAGCGAGGAATTTCTGCATTCGCTGAGTAATTATTGTGCACTTCAGGTTACTGGGAGATCTTTAACGCTTTTAGTGTCAGTGTGCATTTAAAAAAAATCCCTTTAGCATTGCATGTCTAGTTTGTATGCCCCTCGTTTGAAAGTCATTGATAGATGATCGAAAAACTTAAGTGATTATTTCATTATGTTACCTTCATATACTTTATACATGTTATTTTCTCTATAGGGTTTTGTTGAGGACCAGTTTGGCTTAGGCCTAATTGCGAGGGCAGTTGAGGAAGGAATAGCTGTCATCAAACCTCTGGGGATCATGATCTTCAATATGGGAGGCCGTCCAGGACAAGCAGTTTGTAAACGCTTGTTTGAGCGCCGTGGTTTCCAGATCTCCAAGATTTGGCAGACTAAAGTTATTCAGGCAAGTAAAACCTCGTTTCCGTTCGAAATTATATTTTCCAATCCAAAATGTGCCTCTTGAAGTTTTCTGCCACAGGCCACGGATACAGATATTTCAGCCTTGGTTGAAATTGAGAAGAACAGTCCACACCGTTTTGAGTTCTTCATGGGGCTTTCTGGAGACGAGCCTATTTGTGCTCGAACAGCATGGGCCTATGGGAAGGCTGGGGGTAGTATTTCTCATGCATTATCAGTTTACAGTTGTCAGCTTCGTCAGCCAACTCAGGTGCTCATTTCAGTTCAGTCTGTATTTTAACCAAGTGGAAGTTCGTTGCACCATATTGGAAAGGGCAATCATAAGGAAAATGGTTTGAATAAATTTGACAGGTCAAGACAATTTTTGAGTTTCTTAAAAATGGCTTCCATGAGATCAGCAGTTCTTTAGATTTATCTTTTGAAGATGATTCTGTTGCTGATGAGAAGATTCCGATGTTGGCTTATCTTGCTACCGTCTTGAAAGAGAGTTCCTTTTTCCCCTACGAGCCACCGGCTGGAAACAAGCGATTCCGTGATCTTATTGCAGGCTTTATGAAAACATATCACCACATTCCACTGACCGCTAACGTAAGAGAACTTTTAAACTGTCCTTTTTATGAAAAATAAAACTTTAACCCTGTTATTATTTTTAGCCATACTATCACTTTCTAGCTCGCTCTTATGTAACTAGATGTATGATGTTTGTATATATACCTCCTGTATAGTTAGGCTATGCCTATTTACTATACCATCAAAAAAACGTTTTTTACTTATAAAAAGCAAATAGTAAAAAAATTATATTTATATTGCTCGCTTTCGGTGTGGAAAAACAAAACAAAACAGCAGCATGTGATATTTTTCTCTTCCTAGCATTGTTCAATGTAACATTCTTCCTAATTTGTTTTTCCCTTCGATTCTGGCACAGAACGTTGTCGTCTTTCCTTCGAGGGCTGTGGCAATTGAGAATTCTCTTCGATTGTTCTCCCCCCGCCTTGCAATTGTTGATGAACATCTGACCCGACTCCTACCTAGGCAATGGTTAACATCTTTGGCAATTGAGGTATGCTGCCTTGGGAAAGGTTTTTTTTTTTTTTTCGTCTTTGGCTTGTTATATGTGTCACCCAATGGTATGATCACATGACCACTCTATCCATTTCATTCTTACTGGGGGCAGGAAGGACCATTTGAGCTAGAGCACATTGAAATTTTTGGTACTGTCACAAATTCAAATGCCGATGTCATTCTTTGTAATACCATGCACTTGCATGATTGGATTTGGCCACCCTTAATGCACAGATGCATGGGAATACTAACCAATCAATGTAAAATTCATCTAAGAGCTTGCTACCAATGCCTCATGGATGATGATATGAATGTTAGATATAGATGGCCAGTTATGGATTAATCTCATCTTGTACGTAGATGTCTTTTTGACAGGAAAAATATTGGAACCACTTTTTTCCTTCTGTTTTTTATTCACTTTTTCTGACTGATAAGAAGTTTTATACCTAAATATATAGCTTGCTCTAATCTAATGCATTAGGAACTCACCGACGCATATCCAAATGAGTTTTTTAGATTTGCATGCCAGAGCAACATTTCCTGTGCTAATTAGGAGGCTTGATAATGTCATTGCTTCAAATTAGGAGGCTTGAAGTGCAGGGCATTATATGTTAGCTTTATAAATTTTATCTTGGCAAGGTAGACGACATCTGTCAGATGTAGCCAAATTTACTCTTTAATTGAAAGACATTTGTGTACATCCACCTTTATCAATGCCTTTGCCGTCATTTTTATCTTCAGGGATTGCTATCTTTTTGGACTGCAAAGCACCTACTTGTTTATGTAATCATATTAACCATTTATGATGTTGTTCTAAAGTATTCACACATTTGGAAAGAATACAAGATTTAACAGACAAAACCAGAAATGATTATCACAAATTATAGCTTGGTCATGCAAACCCACGATAAGTCTTTTTTTTTTTAAACTCTTCACCATGTTCTATTTACTTGAAATTGTTGTCATCAATACAGTTGTCGAACATTGTCAATTGATGTTCCTGTTGATAGAGATACTGCCCGCACTTCTCCATCGCGAAGTAGTGACATCACAATGTTTTGAAGATCAGTACTTATGCATTCTTTTGTTTATTTGATATAATAAATACGACAGATCTTAGATTTTCTAGAAAAAAAAAAAACTAAGGAAAAAATTAATTTCTCTATTAATCGGTTCCTCCACTTTTTGTTGATGGTGCCATTTCTGGTTCTCTAATGAGTTGTGCTTCCATATGCTCAGGGAATCTAAAGACTATTCCTATCTATGGCGTAGGAAATACCATTTGTTGTAATGGAGCATGCTAATAATTATACATATTTGGTTTATGTTAGAGTACAGGAAGTGATAACCTATTGGAGGATATACTTACAGTCATAGAAGCACCACGTCAGTCAGATTTGATGATAGAGCTGATTAAGAAGCTAAAGCCACAGGTGGTGGTGACTGGGATGGCTCAATTTGAGGCTGTTACTAGTGCAGCTTTTGAGCACCTTTTAGGTATTACGAGAGAAATTGGATCTCGTCTTTTCTTAGACATATCTGATCATTTTGAGTTATCCAGTCTCCCAGGTTCCAGTGGGGTCCTAAAATATCTTGCAGGAACTCGGCTGCCCTCACATGCAGCAATTATATGCGGCCTGGTAAAAAATAAGGTATATGAATCATTTAATCAACTGATTATATTAGTCTAGCTTTCGTAGAGGAAAGTTAAAGTAACCTAACCAAGCTGTGGAACCATAATATTGAACCTCCGGATCCATTCTGATCAGTTTATTGTTTGTTGTATTTCAACTGCTCTTTAGTGATGGTAGCCAACCCACTTTTTCAGGTTTATTCAGATCTGGAAGTAGCTTTCATCATTTCAGAAGAAGAGGCCATTTTTAAGGCATTATCCAAGACTGTAGAACTACTACAGGGAATTACTGCACCAATTAGTCAATATTACTATGGTTGTGTTTTCCATGAGCTTCTGGCTTTCCAACTTGCTGACCGACATGCACTTGCTAAGGTTTCAATTATTGCATTACTTTTCATGGGATTCATTGGAATATTGTAATTTGCTAAGGCATTCAGTCTTTGATAAATTCAAACCTATCAGAAACAATTTCCTATTTGAAACACAAGTTGTCTTGGATGTTAATTAGATAATGTCACATTTAATTAGTTTAAGTTGATAGTTTTAGCAGTGATGTGAACACCCCCCACTGCCCCCCTCAAAAAAAAAAAAACACACACACACACCCCAAAATAAAAGAAGGGGAAAAAACTAGGGGTGACAATATGTCACACGACCCGTTAACCCAATACGAACACGACACGATAATAGCGGGTTAGAGTTTAGTCTTAAAAGGTTTCGGGTCAAAACGGGTCGACTCGTTATGACACGATTGCTTAATGGGTTGATAGCGGGTCAACCTATTTTGACCCACTATGACACGTTAAGAAAATTAAAATTATAAGTATACTCTTACATTTAAAGGTAAAATTGTTATAATCTTAATTTCAATATTTTTATTATTTATATCATAATTCATATTTATAATTAGTATTATAATTTTTTATAGATATTGTGATTTTAACATTTGTATAAAATTATATTAAGTTTAATTAAGTCAAACGGATTAATTTTTAGACATATTCAACATATTTACATAAACAGGTTGAAAGTATCATATTTTGTCGTGTTAATTTATTTCATAATATTCACTAATGGGTCATAACAGGTTGACACGATATGACACGTTATGTTAACGGGTTATGTTAGAGTTTGAGATTTTGACATGATAAGTTTAACGGGTCGGATTAGGGTTGACCTATATAGTATAATATATATGTCTTGACACGACACGAACACGACCCGTTAACACGATTTGACACCTCTAAAAAAAACCAGTTGTAAGAGCCATACTTTTGTATTCCTGGCCTCTTTAAAGGAAAAAGGAACTCTTAATTAGAGCAGTCCTGCCTCGTAACATGCCAGGTGGCAGGAAAAATTGTAAATTTGTGTACTTCTTGCGCATCATGTGATCTAATATGGCTCACCTTATTTGCAGACTACTTAGCTTGGACATGAAATCCTCTGGAGAGAGAGGACTGAATGAAAAGCATTAAGTCTTTTCTTTAAGTGCCATGAGTGTCAAGTGTTTGTTACTTGTTGGCTGTCTTGAATGGTTACCTGAATGCTATGTAGATGTGCATTATTTTGATCATGGGATTTTTTCTCAACAAATTTATGTTTGATACTTGTCCTCCAGAGGGAAAGCCCAAAAGACAACTCAGTGGAGATGATTGGCTTTGCCAGTTCAGCCATCTCAGTCCTAAATAGCTCGGAGTTGTCAATTAATGAGGCCGAGAACACATCCCTGATTTACATGGATGTTGATCAGAGCTTCTTGCCCTTACCATCTCCTGTAAAGAGTGCAATTTTTGAAAGTTTTGCAAGACAGAACTTGGCCGAATCGGAAATAGATGTCAATTCTAGCATCAGACACTACATCAACAGCAATTATGGGTTTCCAACTGATAGTGGCACAGAATTGATATATGCTGACAGCTCTCTGGCTTTGTTTAATAAGGTGGTCCTATGCTGCATCCAAGAAGGTGGAACTTTGTGCTTCCCAGCTGGCTCAAATGGGACTTATGTTTCTGCTGCTAAATTTCTAAAAGCAAGCATTGTAAATGTCCCTACCAAGTCTGGAGAAGGTTTTTAGCTGACAGAGAAGATACTTTCTGATGTACTTGAGACTGTGAATAAGCCGTGGATATGCATTTCTGGTCCAACAATTAACCCAACTGGCTTGCTTTACAGCAACACAGAGATAGAATGTATTTTATCCACTTGTGCTAAATTTGGGGCACGAGTTGTGATCGATACATCATTTTCAGGTTTGGAATTTGACTTTGAGAGTTGGGGTGGCTGGGATTTAGAGGGATGCTTGTCAAAGCTCAATTCTTCTGGAAGCCTATCTTTTGGGGTCTCACTTCTTGGAGGGCTGTCTCTTAAGATGCTGAGTGGAGCGCTCAAATTTGGGTTCCTGGTTCTAAACCAATCTCACTTAGTTGACACATTTTATAGCTTTCCTGGATTATGCAAACCCCATAGCACTGTTAAGTACGCTATAAAGAAGCTGTTGGGTTTGCGAGAGCAGAAATCAGGAGACCTATTGGATGCTCTTGCTGAACGGATAAGGAGTTTGAGTCATAGATCGAAACGTCTAAAGGAGGTAATTGCTTTTTCTATTAAGGTTTCATTTCTTTTTACATTTTCTGGCTACAGTTCCTAATGCCAAGCCTGAGAATCACGTTCGAATATATATATATATGTGTGTGTGTGTGTGTGTGTGTATGTATATATATTTTAAAGGAATCACGTTCGAATATTGTTTTCACCATTCTTTTCAGTTAAAACGAAGCAATTCGTATTGATGTTTTACTTCAGGAGCTTTTTTCTTTTACACTTTTATTTTTCGCTCTTCCTAGTTTCTTTAATTACCTGAAAGTACCTTTTTTTTTTTTTTTTTATTAAGTGGCTTTCTTTGGTGCTAGATTCATTTTTTACCTTGATCACTTATTTATCTTAATTTCCTTTCCCATCATCTATTTGATATAGACACTTGAGAAGTGTGGGTGGGATGTGCTTGAATCCAGCGCCGGTGTTTCCATGGTAGCCAAGCCCTCTGCCTATCTCAACAAGATTGTGAAGCTCAAGAAGTCACCCAAAGATGGAGGCAACATGGAAAATGATGCGACTTATGAAGTCAAGCTCGATGACAAAAATATAAGGGAAGCTGTTCGTTTGGCCACGGGTTTATGCATCAACAGTAGCTTATGGACTGGAATTCCTGGCTACTGCCGATTCACGATTGCTTTAGAAGAAAGTGAATTTGAACTGGCGTTGGAACGCATTGTTGAATTCAACAACCTCATCAATACCTGAATTGCTCTGATATAGTGTATGCTATCTGATTTCACTATTTTTTTACAAATTTGGTTGGTGTGAAATAAACCGCTCTTATGGTCAGTTACCGAAACTGAGAGAGAGTTTTCAGTTTAGCTTTCTTCATTAATCATTGGAGTAAAGCTTCAACCGAGGTTTATTATCACCTACAGGCTACAGATAATTTGAGCATTCTTTTGTCTGAGTTAGCCTCAAGTCAGAGGCTCTCTTCATGAGTCTTGTCTATTTGAAAAATGCAACGGTTCAAATGTTCTTATTTGATTTGACTGAGGTGGTTTATAATACCAATTACCAGGAGTGAACTTTCACTGCTGAATGTGAAAACTGAATACAATAAATTAATTATATGCTTTTTCTGTGTTTTTAGCCTCTCTGGTCGCAGATCCTATTCTGGAGCTTGTACTAGCTGAGTCCATGTATCGTTGATTTTATAATGAAAGTTAGTTCGATGGTTTTACAAACTACATATTCATGAGATGAGTTTCTTTCACTATGCTCTTTAACAAAAGATCATTGAAACTCTTCATATTGCTTTTGAAATTTCAAAAATAATTGAGAAGTATATATTTGCTGCTTGAACCAACAAAATAGGTGATGCAATCTTTACTTCTGGTAACTTTTGCATGAAATTGCACTCTACTAGTTGCAACTATTTGTAGCTCTCAGCATTGGGTAACCTTTCAAAATGCACGAAAGTTTTACAATATTATTAATTTAAGAAAGTATAAATAATCATTCAGGTCAAAGTTCAAATTTTCATTCAATTATGTGGAAGTCATTCCTACAGAAAATGACATCTTCACATGTGCTTTTGCCTATTTTTCTTTCCATTCAAACAAACGTTGTAGCCAATAATTGTCGAGAAATGATAGATGTAGTCATGTAGTTGCAAGCGGCGTGCAGTCGCTTTGAAAAAAAGTAAATATATATAAGATCCACGTGAAAAAGTTAATTTTTTTTTTAAAACGACTGCATGCCATTTACAACTCTCCGACTGTATGTATCATTACCCATAATTATCACATACATTGTACTTATAAACCTTAGAATCCCAAGCACTGGATAACTCTTCTTCCTTTTTTCAAAATTTTAAAACATGCATTGAGATCAATTCTAAAGCCACTCTCACTTCTTAATTAAGTGACCAACGTGTTTCATAGCATTTTGCATTAAATGCCACTCACACGGTCGAAAATATTGTTGGATCAGTAAAGATGGTCTTTGATTTCTTCCATGGCAATGCTTCAGAGAAAGTTTCAAACAATCATCCAAATGACTCTATGGTCTTGTCATAAAGAAGCATATATATATAATACTAAATATCATAATTGCCCTATGATGGTCAAACTCAACAAACATTGAAAGTGGTGGATACTCCATATTAGTCCTATAAGTCGTATCGAAGGAAACTACATCACCAAATAAATTATAATCAACAATCATTTAGGTGTTTACCCAAAAACTATTTGTCATCTGCTCTGCATCATTATAAAAGGAAGGATTTTCTCTTTTTTTTTTTTATTGGAAAGCATCTCAACAAACTCTCTCTCTCTCTCTCACCATATTTTAGATCTTATTGTCGTTTGTTGTGAAGGTAATTTTTCTGATCTTGCTTGCTATAACCAAGTGCATCTTTCCCACCAACTAGCCTGCCTATGAACTCATAGAAATCCTTCAATTTTATATTACTAGCATTTGCCAAATCAAAGTCCAATACTTGTGCTTTTGAGATATTTCGTTGTCATTTAGCTCAATCCTATGTATGCAATATTTTGTTATTCTTTATTATGTCGAATTATCATATGTGCTACACAATTTGTACTTGTTTCTGCTCGCTCCTCTCTCTCTCTCTCTCTCTCTCTCTCTCTCTCTCTCAGAGTTCTGCTAGGGACAAACAGGGTGGACAAGCAGGAGACAATCGGCTGCCTAGGTGGAATAAAAAATAAAAATAAAAAACAAAAATAAAGTAAAGAAAGGAAAATATTTTTCAGTGAGTGGATGGGTATCAGAAGCTGCAGAATACAGTTTTCTTCTTCAGCAAGAAGACCACACTTCGAACGTGTTTTTCAAATCCTCGCCTTTAAGAATCTAAGACATCTCTCTTTCTCTCTCTTTTTTTTTTCTTTCTTCCGATTACATATTCTAGGTTTATTTTCTTTTTTCCTCATCTTTTCTGTTCCTTTTTTTTCCTTGAGAAAATCTGAGAAAATTAAAGACAGCCGAACAGGGATATAACTTTTTATTGGATAAGTTACTTTTTGTTTTTGAATTTCCTTGTTTTGCAGAATATAATGGAAATCAATAATCTTAAGTTTCTTTAAAAAAAAAAAAAAAAAGATGATGGAAATCATCTTGCAGTACTTTCTCACCAACCAAGTTTGGGTCTCTCGTCCATTTTTGTCCATCCATTTATTGATCTTCGTGGGTCTCGTCCAATTTCTCCAAGAAAAAAGTCACCTCTTTTCAAATTCATGATCAAAGCAGTGATCAATTTGAGACACATGCATGTATTTTGTCATCTATTAGTTGTTAGAGTCGAGAATAAATTTCCAAAAATTCATCTAAAAATGGAATAAAACTAATAAAAGAGAGAATATAATGGAAAGCAAGATCTTATCATATGGATTCTCAAAGATGAACGACTTGACATAAACTGGGTTGGAGAGAAAGTGCAAGACGAGAAACTGCTCAAATTTAATTCATAACCTGCTATTATCTCTTTAAACTGTACATGGACTAAACACTGCAAAGACGACGCTGTGAAGATGAAGGAATCTGTTTGGGAGATGAGAAGAAGAAGAGTTCGGAGGGATGAAGGGATGAAGGGAGGGAGAGAGTTTGTTCCAGTTCTTTGAAGCTTCGTAATCAACGAAAGGAGGGGCAGAATTTGAAGGAAGGGAGGGGGAGAGCTCAAACCAACTAAGTCTACAAGAAAAGTTGGCTTTTCCAGTGCCTAATTTCGCCAAAAAAAAGACGTCAGTATTCACTGGAAAAAATTCATTCCAGCGATTGTTGGAGCGCACGTCCAGCGGTATTAAAGTGCTTATTATAAGAAATTGCAGCGAATAGATTAAAGTGCCGCAAACTTCATTACTATTCCAGCATATATTTTCACTGCAAATTGTTTATTTAATCGTCGCGACAAGTCAAATTTAATCGCTGCTTACTGCTATGCAGCAGCATAAAATTCTTATTGCGGCGACATAAAATCGCTAGAATAGTGCCCTTATCGGCGATTATTCTTCCGCCGCAACAAACCCCCATGTGTTACAAAGTAATTGCGGCGATGTTTCAAGGCCGGGAAGAGATGAACAGCGACTTTAAATAGCTGGAAAAGTGCTATTTAAAGATAATTACGGCAATGTTTAATCGCCACAATTAAGTTTTAACGGGAGATAGTTGTTTCAGCGATTTAAAATCGTTGGGAAGAGATGAACAGTGACTTGAAATAGCCGAGAATGGTATTTTGAAATAATTTACAGCAATTTTTAATCACCGTAATTTTTTTATATGTTAAACAGTTTTTTGTTTTTTGTTTTTAGGGCGATTTTTAATCGCTGGAAAAAACCGTTTTGTTTTTTTTTTCCCAACTCACTGTAATATGCACAAAATGACCTCCTGTATTTGGGTTCCAAACATTTCCTGTATACAAATCTGTACACAACCCACTTAATGAAGTAGGCAACACTAAAATGTTCTTTTAATGGGGAATTTCATTAAATAACCAAATATCAAACTATAAGTAATTATGAGTTACAAATTAACGTCACAGTGTTAGCAATTACTTAATCAAACAAGTACATAGTCAATAATCCCAATTGTACAACAATTTTAAGACGCAAATATTTAATCTGTAAAAGAGGATGGGTGCATAAATGGAGGCAACTGCATATGGCTTAAGGGAGCAACTAAAATTTTTCAGAAAATCAACTTAAATATTTGAGACCAAGCAGGCCAAGGGGGTTATTCTTTTGAGCCGATTCTCAATACTTGACCTTCTTTCAAGTCACTTTTGCCATGTTCTATGTCTCCTTGATGCGAGAAAGGCACGTACTGTTTGCAACACATCCACAATACTCTGCGGAATGATACCACAATTAATCAGTTTCATCATATAAACATGGAGTGGAAAATAATATGTCCAACTGCTTTTATAAAGCACTTTTTGAAGTTTAATCCCTCTAATCAGAAAATAACACTTTCTGTTTTATGACCTTAAAAATGAGTACCTCCTGGTAAACTGGAAATTTCTAACATTCAAGTACACTTGGTTAGCTAATTTAGAAAATATTGCATATCTAAAGTATAAACACAAGGAAGCCTTGCTAATTATCCAGGTCCATCGTGAGATGCACTGTATCTCCTTAATTAGTAGTCACAGCTTGGAAAAAAAACTGGACCTGTCTAGGAGTTTTTCTCATCTAATTAGATCACATTCTTGATAATTAGGAATTGAATAAAATTATTAATGAGTGAAACACTCTAGGTGATTAAGATAGGAAAAAATTAAATCATAAGAAGCCATGATAATTAGGAAAGGAAACAAACAAACAACACATTCAACTGTAGTTGTGTGCTAGGAAACAAACAAAAATTATGGATTAATTGAAAAATAAGATAAAGTTAGTGTGTGGAAACAATGCAGAGATGTTCTTCCAAGAAAAGTCACATTGTTTTAAAAATTTAAACTGAACCAACCAGTAGGTAGATTTAATTATTTATTTTATATTCTTAACACTCGCCTATTTATTTTTTATAAATACTATTAAACCATGTAATTTTTAACTATGTATTAATCTCTTCTGTATTGGTGAGCTAGATCATTGCATGTAATCGCTGCTGCATTCAACTTGGTCTTGTTTTAGCTACCTAGATATATAGGATCGAATCGAAAACATCAGCAATCACTAGTGACTAGGATCTGACTCGATAATGTATATGCAACCATATATGTAGGTTCTTTCATCTTGGCACCCTAACATAAAGGTTTCAGACAGAACCATATAGTCGTGATTCTGGTTGTATAAATGATCTATCACATATGTTCTTTTGTCAAGTATAAATGATCTAAAAGAAGGCATCACACTCTTACAATATACACACTATATCCTGTTTATATCTAGTACCCTTATAATTTTGGGGTCAATCATACTTAGAACTGCACATTAACATTGTCTAGGTTTATAACACTCATTTTTATATTATCATTTCAGAAAAATACTATGCTAATGCATATTAAATTTGCCGAAACAAACCTAGTCAGGCCGGGTCAAATCATTTCTTGTGATTTGGTCAAGTCTCTATATCAAGATCTAAATGCCGCCTAAAGTTGCTAGCCTGTTCAAAATAGAATAGGATGGCATATGGAATTAACAACTCCATTACATTTTATAGCATAAATAAGTTCAATCAACCAAAACTCATCAATGTTCTAGCTCAAGAAAACCAAGCCTAAACAAGTTGTACAAGCAGCTTGACCTATTCTAAACATAGGAAATAAATGCTAAAAAAAAGCAATATCTACTATGCAAAAAAGAAGAAATAAATGTGTCGATATTGGGGTTGCGGAAATCTCATTAGTCTTATCATAATAAGAATTATTTTATAACTCCAAAAGCTGCATTCCATGCACTCAGCTCTGTTTTTTCCTACTTTAGTTCAGCAATCAGCATACCTAGCTAAAATGCCATAGACAAATCCAGACCAGAATTCCAAATAAGTAATATAATTTTCTTCATATCTAACTAGTGGACATAAAAAAGGGAGGTCATGGAAACGACATCCTGAAGCAAACAAGCTCATGAAGGCAACATAAGCATCTATCACCTCCATCATTACGGCGATAGCACAACAAGTTCATATAGCCTAATCTAATTAGATCCGGAAATACTGGAGCCAATCATAGATGCTTCATAAATTGCATATACAAACAAGAAATCCAGCTTGAAAGCAAGAAAGAATGAATTTAATAGCAAGGTGAATGATGCTTTATAAGTACAAACAGGGCATGTAAAATCTATTCAAATGCTTACTCAAGAAGATGTAAAATTTCATTACTAAATAATTAAGGCAATGAAAGCAATGGGTCCTGTCCAGCAACACTAATAGCATATATGAGGGCAACTCGATGTTCATCAAACCTCACCCCTTTAGCAAAGAAATCAACCCTAACAACCCCACTTTCATAGACAGTTGTTATGCAATATTATTAGCTACTATAAAGGAATATTTTGATTGCAACAAAAGCAGCCACTATCAAGTGCTTATATTATCCAATTTTGATCTGAAAAACATTAGATAATACCTTGGCAGCACCATGTCTAAAAACCAAGCAGAAAAAGGTCTATCTGCACTTCGTCCTTCAGAGATGTATTATCATACCTTCTACATGTTTGACATTGCAACGGCCAAAAAGATGTCAAATGCAAGCATTGTTGCTCCCACAAAACAGCTACATATACCCTTCCATTGGTTATACATATATAACTAGTTCATATATATATATATATATATATATTGTCCCTGACTCTAAACCTTAACACAAAATATGGCACCCAAACTCTCCCAAAAAACCTTCCAAAATCCATCTATTTAGACTTCTCCCAACTCACTGAGTCTCTTGGTGAGACCCAGGGACAGGCGATCAACCCGTTAATAACTCTTGCAACAAGCGGTATGTGGCATCTTGTCTCTCCTCCAGTGCATTTACCTTCATCTTCATTGCCTTCATCTCACGATTGGAGGCTTCAACCGCATTCTTATGCTTTTCTATCGCAGCTAACAAGGATTGCTCGAGCACAAGGTCGTGTTTTCTTGTAGGCTTTGGGATTACCATCTCTCCCAGTCCTCTTGTGTAACCTAGTCTATGACCAAACATCTCCCTAAAGACACTTGCGGTTGCTTCTTCAGTTCGCTGCTCCGGCTCTAGTGCTTCAAGCCCTCCAACCATATTGTTCTGCAAACCAACATGATTAACAGGTTATATTGTATAGTTGATATATAACAACCAACTTCTCACATTTATAAATAACACTACTTATATGGAAGCTATCAACTCACATAAGCGTCCTCGGTTGCTTATGTCATAAATTTGTCCTTCTTCGTGGACCAGTGGGTTTGCTTATAGAAGTCCACCAAAGTACCTCCTTCAAAACGCTGCATGTGAAAAATATGTTATATTATTTCATGTTAATTCCATGTAAGATATGGGTTAGTTGGTATATACCCATACCAACTAAAGTTATTGGAGCAGTTTTTGGACCTACAAGGATGTACTATAAAACTGACAATACCTTCTCTTCTAATTTTCTCACGAAGGATTTACGGCCGCTGGTGTGGTTAACATTTTGCTTCATTTTATTCTCCCGATTGATAGTTGATATTTTCTGCCATGGAAAACAGGCATTAGGAAAACATGCTTAAGTAATATAAGCCACTTTGTGCGTCCAATCTCAACAAATTATTATATTAATTACTTAAGCCAAATACACAACACAATCACCTTGAAGTGGTCACTACCCCATCTCAGAATACTTGTGTAAATCATGGTGGAAAGCATTGAAGTGCTTGCGCAGCTATTTCGTCACAGCCAATCGGTGGTTTTCCAAGTCCCAATCCAATTCAAAA
Source organism: Platycarya longipes (assembly GCA_036559045.1). Taxonomy (NCBI): domain Eukaryota; kingdom Viridiplantae; phylum Streptophyta; class Magnoliopsida; order Fagales; family Juglandaceae; genus Platycarya; species Platycarya longipes. The sequence continues at coordinate 205,457 of CM071793.1, forward strand.
TCGTCCTACATTTATAGTAATATATTAAACCAAGTTGGATTCATAATGATAACAGTCAGAATGCTCCCGCTAGCTAGGTGTTAAACCGATGTAAAAAGACGATTACCATATACAAAGTTCAACAGTCTTACTCGAATCCTTGCAATTAACTCATCCTTGTGGGCTTGGGGTACATCACTCCATCTTGCATAACTCATGTCACAATGTTATTTAACTATCTATGTTATCCGTGTTGTAAACATGAATGCATACTCACAGCACAGAGTGTCCATGCTTATGCTGCTTATCAAATTCAGTTAACTTTGTAGGCCCACATCCACGCCTAAATGTCGCCGCCTAGGTTTCTTGTGTATCCATGGGGATTTCCTCACCTGTATGACATAATAAAAATAATCTTTTATTAGGCCACGTTAACTAGAATCATAGGCTAGCAAAGCAAATGGTACTTGAAACCCAAAAGCAAACTTTGACTATACCTATTGGTCTGCTATTAGTTGCCGATTTTCGGATGGCGAGTGTAGAGTATCTAAAGTCTCTGTCTCCGAGACTCTATTAGGCATGGGTTCTCTGTCGGGGACTATATCCGACAAAGAGTCCGCACACTAGGGTACCCATGGTTGGCTAGGAAGTTGGGTAGATTCATCTGAACCAACCTCATCTTGCAATTGTGGCCCAAAATCTTCAGATATGCGTGTGCCACGTTGTCTCACGTGGCTCCCACGATATATTGTATAAAGGAGCCGTCTAGCCCGGATCCCCAGTCATAACTCCTGCCTCGGCCACTATCCACAGTTTGGTCACCTATAAGTAAACAAGAACACAATTAATCTCAATATAACATATGAAAGATCACATAAATCTGTTGGGAAATATACCTGCGTTGTTCATCAAAAAAGAATTAGGCTTCCTTTCACCAAATATGTGGGGTGGGCTTGCAAGCAACAACTGAACAGTGGTGAATTCCAAATGTCTTCAGATATGCAATTGAACTCGGAAACCTATAGATTCAAGTTGACACGATAAGATAAATTTTTCAATAAATGCATGACAAGTTCTAAAGTGAAGCTCGTAGATTAATCCATAGTACACGAAAACCGTCACAAACACAAAATTTATCAATAAAGTAGCATCAGCAAGGATGGAATTATCAAGAGTACGAAACACAACTGAGATTTAACCATAAATGGTATTAATAAGATAGTATTTCAGTCTAATACGTGATGTTAAATACTAAACAAAATACCATTAATGTAAAATGCAAGCATTCATGGTTTAGCTTGCCTATTCTAATTCGGACTCTTCAATGGTGGAGAGGTCATCTTCATCTGAATATTCCCAATCATTGTAAGCATCGCCGCTCCCAGAGGAAACCATGCCATCATCTATGAAGTCTGTTAAATTTTAACATTCACCATAAGGCTCCACATGCTCTCGTGCATCGATGTGGGTAGGCGCTATAACAGTCCTACTAAGTGGAGTTGACACTGGATTAGCCGCACAATGCAAGAGAGGATAATCATATGATTGCTCATTTTCTTGATAGACATCATCGTCACTTAATGTGGCATCACCATCGTCACTTAATGCTCTCAAAACTTCTGGAACGTCATACACATTCCTATTATTATACTTCTGCACAACAAACCAATTTCCCTTCGGCCTCATATCTCTAATGTAAAAACACTGGAATGTCTGGCATGCCAACACAAATGGTTCGTGCTTATACCAAGCCCTGTCCATGTTAACACTAGTTAAATGATCGCCCACTCGTATTTCCCGTTTCGTATCACCAACATGAAACCAATTATAGCTGAACATGCATGCTGAACGACCACCCATGTAACGTAACACTACAACATCATTGATAACTCCATAAAAGTCGACATTATTAGTTACTTGATCACCAATTACCAACACCCCTGAATTTTGTGAACAACGTTGCATCTCATGCTGCTTCGTATGGAACCATTTGCCATTGATAATGCATGAAGATACAACCCAACGATCGAGACCACAATGTGACACCCCGTACTCGTAGGGAGTCATGAAAATCAACCTGTTTGATTTGACCTATTTTCATCTACAAATACTATCTAAAAATATTTTATCAATAATCCACAAATAATTCCTCAATCTCCAAATCTATAAACAATCAAATCCTAAATATCCACAAAGTTCATACATTAAATAAAAATAATGCCATTACATAGGGTCCACAACTCCTCATAAAAAAAATATCTTACTAACACTTAGATCTATTCATGCTAAATAACGTAAAAACAAAACAATAAATATCGTCTTCACTTCAACCCAAAAAGGTAACCACTTATCCTGGTCCCAACATATTAACCTTGGTCCTCAGTCGAAACCTCCACTTCATCTGAAATGTATATAGATAAGGGGATGAGTTCATCCACAACTCAGTAAGCAAAACACCTATACTAGTATGTAAATCATGAGCATTTTTAATAAAACTCTTAAGCATGTAACGGAAAAACTTTTATTCAAAGGAAACAACTCCAAGACTTATAAACCAACCAAAAACTAAGCGAACTTTATTTTTCATAAAGTATACACAAAACCAACTTTTTATACCAAAATACTTTGGCACAATTAAATGTAACATCTCAACAACGTTTCCAAAACATATATCATGTTTAACCCCCGTGGTAGGGTTATGCTATCCTCGGTGGCCAAACCAGGCGGTATCATATTGTGAGACTTTTCCTCATTCGTTCTCGGAGCCCCGAGTGTGCACATAGGAAAAAAACACATAAAAAGGATCACTTTGTTTTCAAAGTGATTGCACTCCTATCATATCGTATCATGGTGGTACCAACCATATCACGTGAATCCATATAATCATATCAGAACCATATTCAAAAATAAAGACAAACAGATAAGTATGCCAAAATTTTTCCGTAAACATATCATTTTAAGCAACTTGTTTTTCACTTTCTTATCCATTTACATATAAGTCAAAAACAAAACAAAACATATTATTTTACATGTACAAGAAAGCATCAAAATTAATGTTCGCTCTTATGCATAGCTCAGAAACATATTAAATATTGCTCATGTCTACACATTTCATGTCAAAAAGAAAATTTTCTCTATCATATAAATTCTCATGAGCGAATGCATAAAACATATACTGAGGTTGTTTTTCACATTTTTCTTTAAAAAGCAGAACACGCACATTTTATAAAACCAACCTCAAGCAAATTTTCTTTTTATGTAAATTTAGGATAGAAACCCCGCTTACCTGACTTCTGTAGCGAATTATCAAAATTTCGAATTCGATCTCTAAGATTCTTGTCGCCTATTTATAAAAAAAATACTCAACATTAACAGACAGTAAACCCAATCTATATATACAAAAAAAAAAAAATGATAATCTAATGTTCCTAATCTGAAAAATTTGCAAAACTCCTTTCTTCAAACTACACCAGCTTTAAAGGACTACAATTTACTACAAATATCAAGTCAAACAACACCCGCTGACCAGCCCCAACATCCTGGTTGTTATCCCACGCTCACATGGATATACATTCCTAACTTCCAGCTTACAAACCCAACGAGACCAGTCACCCAAAAGTCATTTAGCAACATAATTATTGACCTCAACACAACCAATCAGTCTAGCCAACCACAATAATGACGAGTTCCCAAAATTCAATATCACAACTAAAAATACTCCCTACCCACGGTTATAGCAGTACCAAAACAGCAAGGATTTGTACCAACATACTCCTGAAAATCCTTTAACCTCACTTCAAAAGAAATTTGGAAAAAAAATAAAGGTATATTTTACACCATTTACATAAAGAACATCTATTCAAAAAGAATCTTGAATCCTTACCTGAATATGAAGAACAAACCGCAAGAAAATAGAAGCTTAAACGAAGAAATTCTCGCCTCCCTAATGCTCAACTGCAACCAACGGAAACCAACTAGATTTTCAGTGATTAAAGCCCCACAACAGAACCCTTATTCCAGCCCTATTCAAATCAACTCTAACTTCCGCATACCAACAACGGAAAAATACATCAACGAAATTCTGAAAAACCACCAATACTACCCCTTGGAAAGACTCAGAAATTTAAAGAAAATCTCTAAACCAATTCACATACGTTAATCATCCATTCAATCAACTGAGAAACTTACTTGAGAATGGAGAACAACCCGCAAGAACGACAGAGGCTAATACGTCGGATTCGGTCTCCCCTATGCTCTGCTTCACCCACCGGAAACCCACAAATTAACAATGATTAAAACCCATAATCATACCTTGCATGGATAGCAAAAACGCAAGAGAAGAGAAGAGGGATTTAGATGAACTTACCGGCACGAATTTGGGTGAACGAAAACAGGGCTAGTCGCCAATGAAGAGACCCAGCCAGAGGAATAAATTGCCGAAGGAAGAGGGAGAGAGCCTGGGTGATGTTAGATCCGTAGCACACAAAACAAATACTCGAGAAGTGGGCGGGAACACTTTCATCTTGTTGCAACAACCGCTGGAACGTGGAGCTTGGTGGGGAAGTGCGGACGAGAAAAACAGAGTGATAACCGACGGAAGCAAAAGGGAAAGAAAGGAAGGAGAATGGCAAAACTATTGAGGAAACAACGCTGTTTAGGCGCTTGAGGGGCTAGGGCTGTCCGACCTGGGCCTGCGCTTGGCGTCTGGCTTGGGCCTGGACCACGGGCTTGGCCCGGTGTTACACACAAACTAACGCAATCAAATCAGCAGACACGCCAAGCGGGTTACTAGTACGCTGTTCCTGGACCTAAAAGAAGCAAAGTATACAGGAGGGGAACACATAGTTTGAATAATGTCAGTGAGGTCAGAGCCGGGTTTGTTCTAACTAGATACAATCAAAGCTAACTTACACGTTGTTTGAACCAAGTTGGAAACTCAGTTTGATGCGTGCGATCGATAATGTTACCCAGATGACTAACACAAGAGGGGAAGTAAATTGGATTATATTAAAATATTGATACTTATAAATTAAATATACAATATAAAATATAAACAGAATATGGAACAACAGGAAATATAAAGAGTAAGGGTAAGAAGAAGCAAACTCAGTATTTTAACAAGGTTCAGCCACACTGCCTACGTGCTCGCCTCAAGCTACCCCTTGAAGATTCTAAATTCACTATTCAATCTCCTTTGGGTAGAGATAAAAGCATATTACACCTTTGAGCAATACCGCTACAAAGAATCCGTGTAGAACACCCTCTACACTTGCAATCACCTCATACTTGGTGATTCAATTATTCCTTGTGTAGAACACCTCCTATACACACAAGGATTATACGCACCCTCTTACAAATACAAGAGTTGATATTGGGTAGATTATCAGAATACACTTTTCAATGAGTGAAATAAAAACAATACAGTACAACCTATTTCTCTCTCAAAATGAATAAGGATTAAGGTACAAAACTTAGATAATAGAAAATGAGGGTTTTGAGAAAATGATGCAAAACTTAACAATTGATGTGTAAATACTTGTTGTGATTTTGCAAAATTCAAGTAAGCTATTTATAAGTAAATGAGTCTTCATATTCAAATTTGAAAAAGTTCACATGTCAAATAAAAGCACTATTCATTTTTCAAAACATCTTATTTTTATATTTGTCAAAGACAACTCCATTCATTTTTCAAAAAAATCAAACCTAATTTTTTATTTTTCATACATAACAAAATGAGCATGATTTATTTTTCAAACCAAATCATCTTCTTTTTGCATATGTAAAAAAAATACATAACTACCTTTTAAGATTTTCAAACAAATCATCTTTTACATTTGTCAAAAAAACACACAACCACCATTCAAGATTTCCAAACAAAATCATCTATCTTTTGTATTTATCAAAAAAACACACAATCATCCTTCAAGATTTTCAAACAACACATGCACATGTTAAAAATGACAATCAATCACCTTAAAAATTCAAATCTTTATGCATATGTAAAAAAATAATAATAATTTTTGAAATTAAATATTTTAATAAAGTTATGCAAATATAAAAAATGCAATTTGATGATTTATAAGAAAATATTAATTTTGAGTCTTAATCCAATTTCAAATTTTAAGAAATATACAAAATTACTCTATGAGTTTCATTTGTAGATTTGTTCTTCTTTTTGCTCATGCTTCATTTGTAGATTTGTTTAGCTCTCTTCATGCGTAGACAATTTGAACTTGAGTCTTGAATTTATTTGTTATCATCAAAATCTATACGTAAATACGAGACTTGAAACTTTGGGTTCTACAATCTCCCCATTTTTTATGATGACAAATACTTAGTAGAAATTTGTGACCTGCAGTTAATACTTAAGCTCCCCTGAAAATATGCGTTAGTTTTTTAAATAAAATATAGACATGATTCTAGCATATATAACAGGATAGTATAATACTAGTATAAAACTTCTCCCCTTTTTGGCATCATTAAAAAGGAACCACAATTGGTTTCAGTAAAACTTCTTCCCCCGTCCGTGTTCGACAAAAGCTGTAAAGGATGAGGCCTAACTTTATCGTCTCTGTGCAGAGATCTGCTTGATGTTGTTGACAAATAAAATATTATCAAAATTTGGTACGGAATGAGATTTCTTCTCGCGTCCGTGTTCGACAAAACCTACAAAGTCTGGAGGCCTAGGGCTGCCTAAGACCGAACGGCCAAACAGGGGAGGGGAAGAAGAAGTTGCGCAGGGCTAGGGCAGATGTAGAGGAAGAAAAGAAAAAAAGAAAAGAAAAAAAAAAAGAAGGGAAAATGAATCCAACTAAAAAAATACAACGAATTAAATAAAAGCCGACTGATAATACTACAATTTAATATCAATAAAATAAAATATTTAAAGTCCAAGAATAAGCTAATTTAATTTAAAGAACAATTTATTTATAGAACACTAATTATTATAAAGAAAGCACATCAATTAAATCACATAATAAAATAAAAGAATTTAATTTCAATTATTAAAATAATTATCTCACATTAAAATTAATAAGAAAAGTAACGTAACTCAATATTTAATTATAAAAACAACATAAAACTAATATTAACTAATCTATAGATCAAATAAATATCTTAATAAATAAAACATGACTAATAATATTATTAAAATAAATTAAAATAATTAATACCGAAAATAAAATAACGTGTAAAAATACACGTAAATCTGGGATCTCACATTCTCCCCCCTTAAAAAGAATTTCGTCCCCGAAATTCGCTCGGCTGCAACTAATAAAACTTCAATAGCTCACCTATCACATCTCTCAATACTCACTCCAAGCATTAGCACAGTCATTTATTTTCCTCTATTATACAATGAATGTTATTCCATCATAACTGTATAGTTTCCAAATAATATTTTATCTCTAAAGCTCCTGAGGTAGCCAATTAATTTGAACTCCATATGTACAAGAACTTCAATACATTCTCCCAAAATCTTAATATTCACTAATTCCATACCACACTTTGTGTCACCCTAAAGTAACTCCCAAATTTATCTTCCCAACTTAATTGTCAATAAACATAATTTACCCAACTAAAAGATAAATCCTCACTTACAAGTATTATCCCAAATTTCAAGTCACCACTAGTTCCTCAAAATCAACACAAGACTTGAACCTCCAACTATATTGCAAGACATCAAGATTCCGCGCGCGCACTCTATAAACTCACCAAATGCATAAAATTAAGTCCTCATAAATTATCGCCATTGAGTAAAAACTAGCTTGACACCTATTAACAAGAAATCCTATACCACATTTACAAATCCTAATGCTTTATCATCTCACAATTCAAATTATGTCTCCCAATATTAAAGCCTAAAATTTCCAACTCCCAAACCTGTAATACACTTCTCCATTATTATAACTCATCACTCTCATCATAGATTAATTATCTAAATTTGTATTCTCTCAATCGGACCTTCATTACCTATGAGATAGAATAACATCAAATAATTAAATTTCTATATGACTTCAAGTCACAACTAAATTCCTTAAGATACCTCGACAAATGTTGCTAACTATTAAATTCTTCAAAATATTATACCTAATTATCCTCTCCAAACAATTCGCCTAGAAGCCTAAAATTTATATCTCTTAAATTTATTTCTATCGCATCAATTCAACCTTATCACTTAACAAAACAAATTCTCCCAAGTCAAACATAAAACAAAATAAGTACTCTCCAAAAATTTACATACATAATTATTATACATCAATCTCTAAGCATTCACAAACAAAATCGAAACTTCACCAAGAAAATAATTGATCGTCTACTATCATAAATATTACTACATTAGATTCCATAACAATATATTAATGACTAAGAATTTCTCACTCACATGAAGAGTTCGCTTAGATTACAATTCCAACAATCTCCAGGAATAAATTAAAACTTAGAAACTCTAATACTCAGTGAGACCCAGATACTACACATAAATAACATATTATATATCAATAAAGAAATCCAATTACATAAATACCAATAATTATCAAAACGAATCCATCTCACAAAGATATAGCAATATACCCAAACACAATTAAAAACTCAAGTAATTCACATAAATATTATATACAAACACAGAAGCGAAAAAAATCTAATAAACAAATAAGTAAAAGCCACTCATTTAAGAAAACAAGCCCACCTCTCTTAATAAACACAAAGTCACCAAAATTTTTATTAAATAGAACAGAGAGATGAAATTAAAAGAAGAACGGAGAAATAAAATGGTAATTAAAATTTTGAAATTCTCCTCAAAATCCAACTCTAAAAAGATCTATTATAGAAATCTTCAAAACTTAAGATCTTTAAAAGAAGCGAACCATAATAAAATAAATAAATTAATTAATTAATAAATAAATACCAACAAGTTGCCAAAGCAAACTCACTCGTTAAAATAAATAGATAAACTTTTAAAATAAAACAAGCGAAAAGGTTGAAAGATAATAAATTTTAAAACTTACCTCAAATCATATGCCTAAAAAAAAAGCACAGCAGCGATTCATTTTAAATCTTTGTCTAAATAAATTTCAAACTTTTAGAAATATTTAAAAGACAAAAGTCATAATTTAAATTAAAAAGATAATAAACAAAATTCAAAACTATCTTATAAGAAACCTATGAACTAAAATTAAAATCAAATTCTAATGATAATTGAATAAAAGCTTAAGAAAACAAAATAACCCACCATAGAAGAATTAAACTTTAAAATAAGGAATTCCATAACATAATTATTTAAAATATCAGATTCAATAAAAAGATTGATTTAAAATAATAATCTAATCCGAAATATCCAAATTCCAATTTAAACAAAAATAAAGGCATATATATAAAATAAATAAATAATTAAATAAATACTCAACAACTTAACCAAATAAAATTAACTAACTAAAATCTTAACTACTACCCAATTACCATATTGAACAAATATTAAAATAAAATAAAACAAAGCAAACCAATCAACCAGAGCTAAGTTAATTATGAAAATAAATAAACATAAACATTAAAATAAAAAGCACAACACAATGAAATCAATATTGATAATCCTACCATATAAATTAGTAGAAAAAACATAGAGAACAAATAGAATAATAAATAAAATAAAATAACCAAATCATAAAATAATTAAATGTTTAAAACCACAAACTTTTCTAGTACTATCCCTAGGTAATGTACAGATTTACTCCAGAGTCGAACTGCTCTGATACCACCTGTGACGCCCCCAAATTCTCCTTAAAATAAATACGAAAATCGAGGCGTCAGGATGATGACAACACGGGTCACACATACCAACGATAAGTACCAAATGTGTGTGCACACGTGACATACATAAAATATAAGTCACAGCGGATAATAAAATCATTATCTAAATACCAGAACTTTTTAGAAATATTTTACAAACCATTTTAATATAAACTCTCCAACAGGAAATTTAATACAGTCATCCGAAATACAAATTAAACAAATACATATTTTTAAAAGAGGAAGATAATTTCTCGAGATAACAATTTTATAACAATAATACATCACCGGCAAAGTCGTCTCCTCAGGCTCAGCCTCTTCATAATCTACATCCAAAAATTACGACGCCAAGATGGCATCGCAAGTAAGTACAACCAAATTAAACCAAAAGACAGAAATATACTCATGCAAACACACTAAGCATGAACACGACTCCAAATGCATGAATCTCAAAAGAACATCTTTCTCAAAATAATTAAAATAAACTCACGCCAAAATCCCATTTTAGTCCACAATAAAATTCCAATAAAATCATCCATCATTTCCCAAAAAATAATATCCGCAAAACCAATCATACCGGACGTTACGTATCGCCATCTCCGATATGATAAACACACACGAATCATAATAGGCGTTACATATCGCCATCCCCATTATGATTCACACACACTCATTTCATACCGGACGTTACGTATCGCCGTCTCCGATATGAAATACACACCCAATGACCATAATGAACGTTACGTATCGCCGTCCCCGTTATGTCATCCACACACTATCAATCACAATGGGCGTTACATATCGCCGTCTCCATTATGTCATCCATACACGCGCTGATCACAACGGGCGTTACGTATCACCGTCCCCATTATGATTCAGCCAAAAACCATTAAAATCCATAAACTCAATAAAAACCCAGTTTTCATTTCCAACACATGAATATCCGAAATCATGCAAAAATTCAATTTTCAAATATTTCCATGAGCATGCGTGTAAATACACAATGCAGACAACCATGCACTAGATAGCCAACAATTAATAAATTTCAATAATAATCAGACACAATAACTGTTGATACCAAAAATATATTTAAATCTTAAAACTCGTTTGGAAAGTACTTACAGCAGTTAAAACGTAAATTCTTTGAGCGAATGTCAATCCACTGCGTTCGTAGCAGTCACTTGTACGTTAGGCTAGAGTGCTCGGTTTGACACCAAAATTTAGGAAGATACTCTTTAGAATATGGAGAATCTCATGAAGGTGGTGGTGTGGCGGCACAACCACCAGAAATTGGCGGATTGGGCTCAAAAAGGGTAGAAACCCATTTTCAGGTTTGGGGTTGTACCAGGAAGGTGAGGTAGCGGTTGGGAAAACTGAGCTAAGGGATTGACCAGCTGGGCAAGGGGAGTCTTTTGGAGGCGGTGGTGAGGCCTACGGTGGCCGAACGGCGGCGTGGCGAAGATGGGTCCATTTAAGAACCCATTTCGGGTGGAGGGATAACCGGTGGAGATGGGTGGCTTTGGACGGTGGATTATGCTCGCCGGAGGGTGGGGAGGCTGCTGGTAGGTCGCCGGTGCCAAGGGGTGGCCGGCGGTGGCCGGAAAATGCAAGGGAAGCTAAAACACTCATTTCGGGTAAGGGATCACGCGCCGGCTAGAGGCCGCCGCGAGGTGCACCACCGGTGCAGGGGAGGTCGCCGGAGGGTAAGGGTGCCGGTGGCATGGGGGGTGGGCGGCGGTGGATGACTGGGCTGTCTAAGGCCGAACGGCCAAACAGGGGAGGGGAAGAAGAAGTTGCGCGGGGCTGGGGCCGATGCAGAGGAAGAAAAGAGAAAAAAAAAAATGAAAAAAAAATGAAAAAGAAGGAAAAATGAATCCAACTAAAAAAATACAATAAATTAAATAAAAGCCGACTGATAATACTATAATTTAATATCAATAAAATAAAACATTTAAAGTCCAAGAATAAGCTAATTTAATTTAAAGAACAATTTAATTATTTAATTATAGAACACTAATTATTATTAAGAAAGCACATCAATTAAATCACATAATAAAATAAAAGAATTTAATTCCAATTATTAAAATAATTACCTCACATTAAAATTAACAAGAAAAGCAACGTAACTCAATATTTTATTATAAGAACAATATAAAACTAATATTAACTAATCAATAGATCAAATAAATATCTTAATAAATAAAACATGACTAATAATATTATTAAAATAATTAATACCGAGAATAAAATAACGTGTAAAAATACACGTAAATTTGGGATCTCACAGTAGTCATCATCAACTGAACTAACCTCGGGATCATCATCTAGATCGTCGTCGAAGATTGGGAGTATTTCCTCCTCTCCATGAAATATCCACTCGGTGTAATTTGGATTTATCCATTTTATGAACAATAAGACTCCACCTCAAAAATAGGCAAGAAAAAATTGTTCAAGTATCTACGGCAAGGAGACCCAAGTCTATCACCCAAATTTATTCAACTTTTGTCCATCTAAAAAGACGAAAGCATAGTTATATAAGTGAATTATATAACTTCAATCTTCAAAACGACATAGGAGTCATTAACGGAGATGGTAAGAATAAGCAAATGACATAATACTAGAGAGATAAGTTTTTTATGGCTAAAGCATAAAAAGAGAAAAGCCCACAAAGTTTTACGAAACTAGGAGAATTTTGTTTCATATGGCACCGAATATGTGGGTGTCTCGACCAATGGGAAGATCACTTGCAAGGCTCCAACTGGACTATACCAAAAGCCATACCCTGCTTCTGGTTTTGAAGTTGAGGAGGAAGTGAAGGAAATCAAGGAAGTTCATATGAAAGAAACTGTGGAAGCTAAAGGATTCGGATTTTTACTCGCACAGATGTTTAACACTTTCCCCCAAAAAATACAAGAAAGCTTTATTGCATGTCGGAGCAATTTCTATAAGGATAATGTTGTTTTGATGTTCTGTTATCCTTGACTAGTGTTGCTAATGAAGAAATAAGTTATGCGAAATTCATATAGTTGTCTGTGGCCAAGTTAAGAGAATTGTATATTTATATATATATGGGCAATTCAGAAACCCATCAGCCATGCACTTAGGGATTAGTATGATTTAACATACATTGCAACCAAATACAATTGGAGCACCCAAAAAATTACTCGCATAGAATTAGCAATTGTTGATGAAAACTTTCCACAATAAAGCTGTATTACTGGAGTAAAATGCATATATTGGGGGGAGATTATAAACTACTGTTGTACGAAGATAAGAACCCCGTATTACAACCAAGACCTAGAACGAATTGGCAAACCAAAACTATATATGGTTCTTCTTTTTTAAGCACAAATGGACAGTAAAGTGTGCCCAAAACAAGGACAATGTAAACCAGACAGAAGGGAGATACTAAAGAATGTCCATGCATGGCTAAGTGAAAGAGCTATAATTTAAAATAAAGGCTTTAGACAAACCTTTAAGCACAGACTGATATTTGTTATATGGAATCCGGAATAGAGTTATCCACCCAATAGTTGTGCTGCAGGTAAAAGGTAGATAACATATTGGTATGATTTTAAGGTGGGCTTGCAGAGTTTAATGTAATTTGTTATCACTTAAGCAGCCCATATTTTTAAGAGAGTCAGTCATGCAAGTAGAAAATAAGTAAATTTGAACAGAAAAATAGAACTAGCATGGCCAAACTAATGAAAAGTCTAAAGGCATCAGCCAAACGTATCGATCTCAAAATAAGATTCCTATATTATCATACTCCAATTGATTAGGAGTTATGTGGCTTCTATAAAACTATGCTTGAGAGGGAACATGACATAGACAAAAATAATACATTAAGAAAAATTTCAAAATATCTCTCCACATTTCTAAGTAAAGACTTAGAAAACATGTTCTTTTCATGGTTATGGCCTCCCTTCATTTCCTTAAGATGATTGTATTTTCTTTTTTGTCCTAGGTTATGGATTTCGGATGAGACCCCATCAGAAATTATATATAATCAGCCCAATATAAGGTCAATTGTTGATTAATGTTATTTTGGGGAAAATAATGTCATAACCTAGGACAAACATTGGCTGCATGATAATATTGTCTATAAAGGTATTTTTTTCAGCAATGAAGTCTGAATTAATTGTTCTCGGCCTCTGATATAAATACATGAAGGGTCTCATTCTTGGTGCGATTCAGTTTTTCAAGAGAAATATATATATATATATATATATATATACTAGATAGAAATAACAGGCAAAGCACGTTTATTTAATTTAATCTTTAATAAAAATTTAATAATTATTCATAATTAAGTAGATGATAAATAATTATACGTTTTCATATATTATAAAAAAAATTAATAAAAACAATAAGAAAGTCTCATAAATAAGCATAACATATAATTTTATCAAACTTGTTTGAGATAATTTTGATTAAAGTTTTAATAAAAAATTAGATATGATATTTTTTTTATTCCAAGATGATAATTTAACATTTGTATTATTTTGTACGGCCTCAAAACATAGGACATTAAAATATCTATATTTTTTTAGTTATGTGAATATTTTTAAGAAATAATATGAGTTTTTTGAAAAAATAAATTATATAGTTTATAATTTATAATTTATATAAGAATTTTATATTATAATTTATAATTTATACAACTTTATTTAATCATATATATTTCAATTAAATACCAAACATATAATATTAATTATATTTATTGCTTATTATTACCAATTTAATATAATTATAATAAATTGTATATACCGTATATTAACTATATATACCATATTTATAGTTAATTTAATAAATAATGCATTCATTTTAAAATTATAAATTATTTTTTTACAAATTAAATTATTGATCATATAATAGGAATAACATTTTCATGAATAAATTTAAACTCTCTAACGTATAAATTGTTATGAATAATTTATTTCTATATATATTGTTATATTTATATATTCTATACTATTATTGTATCATTTTATACTATTATTATTATTCTATATTTATTTTACATAAAATAAAATTAAAAAATATGTCCTAAGTAGGAATTCTAAAATAGAAATTTCTAACATTATTTATGGGCTTAATGAATTGTGTTTAAAGTATTAAGTAGTATTAAATAGATATTAAATGAGTTTTAAATGGAAAGTTTACTATTGTAGAAAGTTGAAATTGTGGAATTAATTTCAATATCAAGAACATTATTTCAGTGAATAAATTTAATAAATTGTGTTTAAAATGGTAATTCTCATTAGATGCAGTATTAATTTTAATAGAAACTGACGGAAAGTGTTAACTTTAACGGAAAAATAATTTCCGTTAAAACAAGAATTTCCGTTAGATAGCCATTTTATATATATAAAGATATTATATAGAGAGAGAGATAATAAATTGTAACCAATGGACTTTAAGCTCTTCTTGATCTTCTTATTATTTTATAGGAAAATAATTAAACTCTTTCTTGATATTTAAATGGAAGAAATTTGAACACAAATTATGGCATTGACATTCTTGATAATTCAAATAAATTTTTTATGAATTTTGGTGGGTATATAATATAGAAATGATTTTATTCATAAATCAGGTCTAGTAAAATAACAGGAAAATAAGAATTCAAATACTATCATTTAAGTGATATGAGATAATGTACTCTATACACCAATTTAAAAATAAGAGCTTGGGAAAACTATCACGTCAATGATCTTATCATACCAAAGCAAATGGAATGAAGAGTCAAAAACCAAGTAATTAATAGCACTAAATTACATATATCTCTAAAGCTTTCTTAATTTGAAAACAATGCAGGTTGACCATTGAGTTCACACTTCCAAAATCATGACGTATACATGATATAACAGTAACTAAGTTAAGTCCAATAATGTTTAATGTTACTCGTGTATCTTTTGAGCATACTAATAAATGTTGTCATAGACTCATACACTCACTTTACTCGCGTAGCAATTATATTGATGCCTCAAGTAGCTAGTTCTATATATATTTGCAGGGCTAAAGGAATATTTCGATTTATAATAGCAAAAACAAAAAATTTGTATGGATTAGCCTACAGACAATTACCAACACACAGACACACACATACACTCAAAAAACTCAGCAAAAACATGAGTAAAAATGCGCATGCAAGCCTGTAAGAGTTAAGAAATAATATGTAAGTACGCACTTGATCCCCATATTTCGATTAATGGTAATTATGGGTTTATAATATCTAAACATAGGGCATGGACAGAAAGCGCACAAGCAAAAAAGAATAGCAGAGAAACACAAAGGACAAGCAGAAAAGGCCAACTATGGGGATTAGGAGGAGGGGCTGTCAAAAAACATTATTATATTAATTAGTGCTTACATTAGTCTAAGGTTAGGGTTCAGTTCCTGCAATCCTGGCATTGTAAATAACAACATAATATAACACTTAGTTAATAATTATGGCAAGCAGCATCATAAGCTAGCCCAGAAGAAATGATAAGAAAATGTGAAATGGGGTGATAAAAAAACATAATAAGCATTATTAAACCAGCAATATTTTAATTGGTTTATTGGAGCAGATTGAGTGGGTGCAACAATGCAATTATAGATGGTTGCAGTCATGCTTCCAGCTTGGAGTTCGGAATTGATGATGGAGAGGTGAAATAAAAAAGAAATGTTTCCTATGGATACAACAAATGTTTCCTATATCATGCTTTACTTTTGATGCTTTGAGTCGTGAGCTAGCATGATGAAGGTCGGCTGCTACATTTAATTGGTATTGGCAAAACTATTTAGCATGTACTGCACATTTACAGTTAAACGAGTGCACAAACATCAAGGATATCAAGGTGTACTAAGCAATGTTGTGTGTGGTTTTTTTTTTTTTGGTGGGTGGGGGGGGAGGGGGGGGGGGAATTATATGGTCGCATTATCTACGAAAAACGATCAATTCTTATATCAGTAACTAAGACAAAAAAACACAGCCAAAATATGAGTTATATATAGGAGGCAAAATATAGATCATTAAACATTTGTTCTATGGAAATTATTCCTCTAATCCTGGAATAATATTATTCCTATTGATAATTTGTTCGTTTAGAATATATGAGATTGATCAATTCTATTAATTGATTCTTTGATTTTAGTACACTTGAAAGAAAAATCATTGAAAAAATTAGTAAACATCAATCATGAATGCTTTTGAGAATTTAAAAAAAGGTCAAATCCCATGTTGTAGATATATAGTTGATTGATCAGTTGTTGAAATAAACTGGAATGACTAATAACATATATTTATATATATATATATATATATATGTATTGTAGCTCAAGAAAGTATATTATATATAAATGATTTTTCACAACAAGACAACATTGCAACCATATAATGTAAAATACAATTATATTCAAGGCTGCCCGAATAAAACCATATCAATTTGGCATTAAATATATATATATATATATATATATCAGACACACACACACACACACACACATATATATATATGTATATAGGCCTAAAATCAAATACTCAATTACCTGCATGTAATTTTTCAAAACTTGAAAGAAAAATACGACAAGTGTGTGCAGCAATATTACAATTTTACCTAGTTGCAGTCAAGCTTCTAGCTTGGAGTTTGGAGTTGATGATGGAAAGGTGAAATAAAATTCAAATGTTTCCTATGGATACAACAAGTGTGTCAACTAAGGGAAGATGGATGAGGGTACAGGCCTGTCCAAAAAAGATATAATGGTCAATAATGCAATATACGAAATTAGTACTCTGAAACAAAGAATGAAAAATGTAGCTGTATCCAGACCAAATATGTGGCCGCAATGCAAGTGCCTATTCCATCAACCAATTAATTTAGGTCCCAAAAATTAGAACTAAAGATGCCAAGGTATGACAAACCCTTATTGCAATCATGTAGTATCTATAGGGGGAATGTCAAAGTAATGAAAGATCTAAACAGTCCAATTTTCAATGCAAACCTGATTTGTTTTATCTTGGATATCGGTAGTATCTAGAATTTTCAGAATAAAATACAAGAAATATCTTATAACAAAGATGAATTGACATAATGCCATGGTGTCCATAATAACAAGCAATGTACAAATAACCTGGTTCTGAGTATTTGGAGTCAAACACCAAATAACACGGTTTGAATACAATTATAAAATATTGATCTATCTGATTTATTTTGAAAAAATGTAGCCATCCAACTAAGAAATAAAAATTATAGTTGTTCTAACATATTATATATTCTGAATCTATAATGCAATATACTTCATTTTTTTTCTAAAAGATGAGAAGGTAAAAAGGATGCTAGTTTAAGGTTCCTTATATTCAAGTTGTACAACTAATCAAATGGTCAGGGAAACTTTTTTTCCAAAAAAACATAACAATAAATTACTGCAAAAAAAAAAGTCCAAAAAGAGAGTGTCCTTTTTCATAAGAACAACCGGTGCATGAACCAACATTCATGATTCATAAGCCACAAATTTGAAAACCCAATGCTTAGCATGTAAACATTCATGCTTTGTTTAAACATTTACAAAATAGGAAAAAAGATGACTCACTCACCATGGAGGAAGGTCGAAACGGGATGCGCCACTCACAAAAACTCTTTGCTAGAGAGAAAGGGGAGCAAGCTGAGACAAAATAAAATCAAGGTTAGGCAAGGAAAATTAAGAAAACTAGCATCGGAAAAAGACATCGCACGATGAACAGAACCCCTTTCGATCACCCATGTCGCACGATGAAACGAAAATGCAAACCACTAATGACCGAAACCGGACTGTAAGAGACCAAGAGATTAAAAGAAGAATACCTAAAAACCCCAAATTTAGCCTCCATGGATCCTCAGTTGAGCAAATCCTTTACCATTAATGGCGGCAACAAAACCGTGGATTACAGGGCGCGTACTTGAGGAGTCGAAATCGACTAAATCGCCAGGGAGGTGGAGGAACAACGACGATGAATGGCGGCCGGGGGGAGGGGAAATCGTGGGTTCGTGCGATTGGGGAAACAACGAAGGAAGCTGATGGCTGGCCTGTTACGTTTGTGGGGGGAAAATCAAAGAGGGGGGTGATAATATTAAAGGGATTGGCGCGTTTATGAAAAATTTTTGCGGCGATATTATTCGCTGCTATATTATATTCAAACGCTGCAACAAGTAGGTAACAGGAGTCACGACCTTTCGTGATTTTATTACGACGATTGTAATCGTCGTTAGAAGGCCCACGACAAATTACGACGATTGTCAATCACTGAAATAAGTCACAGGCTACATTAGCTGACGTTCTATCAGGTTTTGATTTTCCCGGCGAGAATTCCGATATTTGTTAAAATCTCAACGGCAATTTTGAAATCGCTGTGAATATTTACCATTTCCTACGATTTAAGAAAACTGTCGGAAAAGGACCATTTTCTTGTAGTGATATAAGACTAAAATATACGGCGTTTGTGATCCACCGTTTGTCCCTTGAGTTTTTTTTTTTTTTTTATTATACTACTCTTCAAATGCTAAATTCTCGATCCCATCCACGCGCAAATGTCGTATGCCTCATGTTGAGAATCAAACTCAACTTCACTTTGGTGTATGATCAATAACCATAGTTTTATTGTTATTCTTGATATCTCTTCCGTGTGTATTGTGGTCTCTGGAAATTACAACAAGCACATGAACTTTTAAGAGTCATATCAAGTCCTTAAGAGTGGCAAGTACTTCGTCCAAAACTTAAAAAAAATAAATAAAAGCAATTGAAACTAGCAAAAAGTGCCTACATGTTAGAATGACTTGTTGGCAAACAAAAGTAACAGAAATACAATCATCTTGTAGAAAAAATAACAATAAAATAAAATATAGAAAAGAGAAGGGAGATGGAGGAGAGAGAATGAGAGAGATCTTTAAGGACTACATTTTTGCTATATTTAAGTCATTGTATACACAACATATATCTCTATTTATAGAAGAATGAGACTAAAGAAATAATAGAAATACAATCAATCAATGATACTAATTGATATTGAGTGATTTACACAATAGATCAAATATGGTAAAGATTAAGTCATATTACCATACATACTAGAATATTATGAATATATTCGAAGTATATGGTAATATTCTACAATAATATTCTAACATCTTCCCTCAAACTCATGATGAAGAATTTTTAAATTTTGAATTTGAAATTTGAGTGTAGTTTTTCATATCTATTAATTGATCACTGATGAGATGATGAAAATGGCGTTGGGAACATGATAGCAATTGAAGTATCAATTTGGACATGTGGTCAGCAGCAGGCTGTATGTGACCATGGTCAAGAACCAAAATTAGAAGGCTAAAACCCAATTAAAGAAGAAGATGACTTGTAGCTAATAACGATACTCTATGTGCATGGATGTGACGGAGTATAAGATCGAGCTTTTACATATCGGATGATCTGTACCAAGCGAACTTATTTTGAAATTTGGTTTTAGATCAAGTAGCGACGAATAGTTGGAAATCACTAACCTACAACAAGTTTGCTGGAAAAAGGATGCCATAAAAATACCCAGACACCAAAATGTCGACATCAATAAGGAAAACTTTGTAGTAAATGTGTAGTCGAGAAGAACACGTTGGAAAGAAAGGGGTGGTCTATATAATCGAGTCTGGCATTAGCCAAAGGCTTTGATACTATATAGAAAAAATTACAATAAAATAAAATATAGAAAAGAAAAAGGAGATTGAAAGAGAGAATGAGAGAGACTTCTACAATTTTGCTATATTCAAGTCACTGTGTAAATATGTCCCTATTTATAAAAGAATGGGACTAGAGAAGTAATAGAAATACAGTCAATTAATAATGCTAATTGATATTGATTGATTTACCCAATAAACCAAATATGATAAAGAATAAGTCATACAAACTAGATATTATGAATATATTTAAGTACATGGTAATATTCTACAAAGATATTCTAACACAGCCAAAAAGGGCAAACACAAACGACAAGAAGAGCAAATAATGGCTTAATTGTTGAGACTAGAAGAACAAATTGGTGATTAAGGAAACAATATACAGAATACAAATGGAAGAATCCTTGGGAGAGCAACACAATGGCAAGGAAAACAAATAAAAGGAAAAGATTTTGCACAACACGTGGAATAAAATAAAGAAAAATGAAAAATAAAGTAGATCACACTTACCAATCAACGTTTTTGTTGCCATTCTTCTTTGTGTAAGTGGTTTACAAGGAAAAAAATGATTTTATGAGTAATCACCAAAACTAAAGAGTTCCAAATGAGTTAAGTGGCTAGCGTAGTATGGCTTTTTGCATTCTCGTGCACAAAAGAATACACAACGTCGGTTTGGTTAATAGGAGATATCCTGTTACTTTTGCAATAGGAGGCAAGTCGGACCCTTTCGACCAAGCTTCATTTTTCTGCCTACCTTCATTTTCCATTATGTCTTCTGTTGATGTCGTGTTCTACAGCCTTGATTGCTCGGCAAGGTTCAAACGATCCAATTTAATACGGTAGTTGGATAAGAAGAGGCAGTAGAGTCTTGAGATCAATCTGATGTCAAAGTTAGTAAATGAATAAGAATGATGAAAATAAGAGAGTAATGATAATGTGATTAACCTGTGATTTGTGGTATCTTTGGCTATTTATAGGCTTTGGTGAGCATTAGGCGTGTCGCTGAAGGATGGATTGGCTGTCCAGTCAGTTCAGGCCAGCATTCTCTTTGCGTGTCTTGGCGGTTTTTCCTATCACGTCCTGACTGTGTGGCCGATTTGTCCATTCAGTAGTATGGTGTCATCTTCTACTTTGCCCCAGGCGTTTGCTAGGGCTCCTGACCAGTATTTAATGCGGCGAGAGTTCCAACTGTGCATTTAATGCGGCGAGAGTTCCAACTGTGCATTTAATGCTTCTAGGTTGGCTAAGCATGCTTCTGTTTGGATCACATTTAATGTGGCGTGCTTTGGGCAAGCTTTCACATTAAATGCGACATGCCTGGGGCAAGGATCTACATTAAATGCGGTACTTGTAATGTTAGATGCTTCCACTCAGCGTAGCATGGGCCCTCCAAAGTTTCTTTTAACTCGGTCTTGACTCCTGCCTTATGGCTCGGCGGGCTCGCCTCCCGCCTTGGTGCGAGGGCTGCATTAGGGTCTTCCCTAGATTTTATGTGCCTGATATACCTAGCGAGATTCTCCCCTCACATTATTTTCAAGTCTACCTTTAATTTTTGATCCTACATATCCTCAGTCAAATTTTAGGAAAACAATATGAAAATTGAAAAGTAAAAAAATTGTATATAGAAAAGTTGTTCTCTAAAATAACTTTTAATATTAGGATTGCTACGATTGCCCCCAAATTACAATTACAAGCCTAAATTATTGTTTTCATTTTCTTCTTCTAAATTTATATTTATTTAGATATATTTTTTGAAAAATGCTACGAACAAATGGTTCATATTGTTGAAATCCATTTTCATTTCCCTTAAAAGACAGAGCTTCCCCCCCTCCCCCTCCACCTCCAACTAGAGCTTCCTTCTCTAAGGATTATATTTTAGAAGAAAAAGATGGCATCCATTGATTACTTCCCAAAGTTTCATCATAGTTAGTCTCTTTCAATTTTAGTTGTGTATTTTCTTTAGCATGTGTTGAACAGTACAACACTTAAAAAATTACCTACTAGTCTTTGCAATTGATCTCAGAATCTATTGATCCACTCAGAGCCAAGGCAGATTCCTTGGATTTATGCATGAGGTTGATTATTTTCTGGTTGGGTCTCCAGAAAATTTAACCAATTTGTTTCCCGCTTGGATTGATCCATTGTATCACTCCGGGTCGGCCATAGTTTCAAGATCTTTTGCATCGGTTCAGGTGCAAGCCATCGGTTCAGGTTCATAATCTTCTCCCGCCGACAATGGCATTGCGTATGGTCACGACTTCTTCAAAACCCAGCGGCTAAATACTTTCCAATATGCATCTGCCAACCTCCAGACATTAAGAAAAAAAGAAGCCCACATATATTAACTTCTCATTTATTACTTCATTCCTAAGAACTTCTGGTGCCATCCATTCAGGTTGCAGTATATAAGCAGCTTTTGTTATTAGATTTTTTTTTTTATCAAATAGCAAGGTGAATGATTGAAGTATAACGTGGAAATGAGCTACAACATGTAGAGCATATGGCCTAACTTTAAGTGAGACAAGCTCCGAAAAATGTACGACGATGGAATGAGGAGAACCTGAATTCCAAGTGAAAAACGAGGTTGTGTTGTACGAAACGAGTTCTCAATTTTTTATTTATCTCATTTTTGCTTTTGTTTTTTTAATTATAATAGTGGCTGATGTTGCCGTTTGTCTGACGGAGCCGTTTGTTCGTAACATTTTTCATATTTTTTACTTCTGCTATTTATTCCAAACTATAAACCATATCATAAAAATCAAATTTTCTCATTTTTGTTAAGGTGAGATAGATAACAATTTTATATCTTTCAATAATATTAAATAAAGTCATTTTTATTAATAAACATACAATTTTACACTGTTATGAACGATCTCAATTCCCTAATGGTCATATTTTTTTTATTCTGAATTAATTATATATATAAACTTCCTACTACTTTTTAAGATTTAACTGTTACAAAATATTATTGCTGGAAAAGGTAAATTTAGTGTCTGTTTGAGATTATGATGAGAAATATTATTTTTAGTTTAAGGCTTATAGCTTAAAATTTAATCTAATAAATTTTACTATTAAAAAGCTATTTATTATTTATGATCTATATATTTAAAGTACTTTTAAAATTAATTACGGTAATTTTTTAAAAATATATAATTATCTGCATAAACTTTTTAATAAAAGTTTCAATTTTGTACTTATTGAAAAAGTTGATTTTTAACTTTTTCAACCGACTAAAGCATTTTTAATAAAATTACTCAAACATGTAATTTTTCTTTAAAAGTACTTTTAACTGCTTAAAAATATTTTTAAAATTTTGAAACGTAATTCTAAATATATTTTTTATAAAAAAATATTATTCTTAAGGACATAATAATTTAAAAAAAAAATATCATACTCGTACAATTTTTTTATTCACTAGAGAGTAATAGTTTCAAATATAAGAAAAAAGATAAAATAGTGAGTAATTAAGATTGTATATTAAAGTGAGAAAAATATAATGAATGAATAAAAAGAACAATACTTATAGGGACAGGAAACTTCACGCAGGGAATGCAGGCGCTCTTATTTCTACGTCATCTGTAACTAAAGAAAAAAATAAAAATAATAAAAATAGAAATCCAGTTCTTCTCCATCTCTTTCGAGAAGGAAAAAGAGCATAGATCGCGCCACTTAGAAAATATGCTATAAAATATGATCAATCAATACAAAGAAATCACCTTAATAATAAATAAGATGAGATAAAAATTTTTAAAAAAAAATTATA
Source organism: Platycarya longipes (assembly GCA_036559045.1). Classification (NCBI taxonomy): domain Eukaryota; kingdom Viridiplantae; phylum Streptophyta; class Magnoliopsida; order Fagales; family Juglandaceae; genus Platycarya; species Platycarya longipes. The sequence goes on from CM071793.1 coordinate 229,661, forward strand.
ATATTAATTTTATTTTAAAATTTGAAAAAATCATTTTAGAAATTAAAAAAATGAAATTATTTATTTTATTTTATATAAAAATTAAAATTAAAATTAAAATAAAATAATTTGAAAAAACAAACAAGACAAAAGACCTGATCAGCAAGTTATTTTTCCAAGGCTTACATGTAGAACTTCCGTTTACTATCTCATCGATCTGTCCAAATATGATACAAGAGCAGCAACAAGTAATGAAACCTTAAAAATCAAAATGTGAATAAATGAAATTGGTGACTGAGGAAGAGAGTTTGTGGCAGATGAAAAGCCTTTTTGTGATTGCGACACGGAAGAGAGAGGGAGATCGTGGAGGTTAGGCTTTTAGGTCTTGGCTGCCACTTCAGAGATAGAAGAAAGTGAGAAAGGAGGAAGAAGCGAATGTTAGTGCAAAACGCACCATCTCATTTTTTTTAAAGAAATATTATTTATATATGATTGGTATATATTTTACGTATATACTATATATAAATATTATTTTTATATATTATTTAATCTAATTATTTGTATTTTTTAGTTTTATTTATCTCTTATTATATTTTTATCTTTTTTAGTATTTTCTTAACTAAGGTGATATTTTTGTTATGCCACTAGTTTTATAAAAAGTATACAGAGTGATGCACCCTAATATTGTTGTTTTTGTTATGCAATTTATGCGCTGTCCTGCATCTATCATTTCGTAAAAGAAAAAAAATGCTAATTTAATAAAAAAAAAAAAAAAGAAGTGAGGCCTAAAAAATGTTGGAAAGATAGAGTAAAACTTTTAAAAAATTAATAATAATAAAAAATCTTGACTCAAATTTTAGAACAAAACTATTCATCCGACGTGAATGCTCTTAAAGTTATGACTTGCGTTGAAAGAGCCAGAGAAGAATCGCATTTCCTAGACGTCAGTGAGGACAGGTCACAGTTTTGTGGCGTAATTTCAATGGCGGAAACCCTAAGCCAAGAAGGAGAAATCAATTCAATACCACCAACTTCTGAACAACTTCAAGAAATCATTGTCAAAGGAGACCCACCCATACCGGGGTCCGCCCAAAACCCTACCTCTACCTGTTCAGATGGGCCTGACTCCGAGAGCGTGTCGGGGTCCGATTCTGACTCCGAAGACGATGCCCAGCAGAACCTTCAGCTTCAAACTTTGGTGGCGGAGCTTTCCTCCAACCCTTCCAACTACGAAGCTCATGTACAAGTATGAATAGTCTGTTTTGTTGCTCAGAAAACCCACCAAAAGAAAGCGAATAAGTATATTCTCTAATTTTGTTTCTTCTCAGTACATAAGGCTTCTGCGGAAAATGGGTGGCATTGAGAAGCTAAGACTAGCAAGGGAAGCTATGAGCGAGCTCTTTCCATTGACTCCTACTATGTGGCGGGAATGGGCTAAAGATGAAGCATCTATTAACCCTGGGTATCATTCTATACGTTTTATTTTAGGAATTACTTTTGCTTTTAGTCCATCTTCAAGGGTACTGGGTTTTCTCTTGGGAGAATAAGCGAGGAAAAGAACCATTTATGCTGTATCAAATGCTGGCTTTTGAAGTATTCCGCGTGTGTTTGGGCAAATAAGTATTAGCATTGTCATTGAGTGTTAGTTTAGCGGAAATCATGAATTTAGATTGGTTCAGTTTCCTTCTTATTTACAATTTCACATGATTTTACTCTTCGGTATAACTCTTAGTTGAATTTGTTGCAATTCTTTATACTGACTTTGCAGGCCAGAGGCTGTTCATGCAATTGAGAAGCTTTACGAGCGAGGGTGCACGATTATCTGGTTTGTTTTGGTTCTTAATAACAGTTTTTCCCCTCTCTTATTTTTTTCTGCATCATTACATGTACATTTTTTTTTATACAATCATACACGGGTGGGGGGATTCGAACTTGGTTCTCTCATTTGGAGACCAGTCCTTATGCCATCACTCATTTTATTTAAAGGTCTTGCAACACAATGAGCCCAATTTCTCATTGTCTTCCTTTTACTATTTCCTTGTTTACATTTTTTTTCTTTGATATTATAAAAGCTTATCATGACCATGTATGTGGGCTTCTCCTATTGTTATTATGAATTGAACTTGTTATATCTATCATGTTTATATCCCCATAGGTGCAGACTGCTCTCAGTGAGAAAAGTTGACTGTGAGTAAGATCATATGCCATAAGTTTTCTTAGTTATATTAAGCTGCATTACATAGGAACTTGTAGCACATTTGTAATGTTGCGTTGATGGCTTGAAAGTTGTTTTCTGGGATGTTAGTTGTCTTTCCAAAACTCTGATACTCTTATTTCTGAACCATATAAAAACTTGTCCACTTCCCTTGTAAAGGGGAAAAGAAAATTCAATTATCTGAAATGACAAGAGCATGATATTGGATAGCAATTTATGTTTGTAGTGAGCCAATGTACAACTAAAATATATGTTTGGAAGCTCTAGTGCGTAACTGTTAACTCTAGGAAATTCAGCTACTAGGCAAATAACCGATGCAGGAACTCCTAAGGGCGATTTTCTTTACGCATAGGGAGTAGCTAGCTTGACCTTAGCCGGAACTCTCCTTAGCGGCTTCCTTATAAGAGGGGGACTTCCCATTTAGTCAACTTCAGTGTAGTTTATGATGTGATGTAACTGTTAAGCTTAGCTCTTTGGTTTAGACTTCATCCGAGACCTCGCATCAACTGATCTACGACCACCCTTGTACTATTTTTTTTTAAAGTAAGGATATTTTTATTGATATTGAAATAGACATAACCCAAGTACACAAGAAGTATACATGTGATTACATGTAGTTAAGAACTATAAGGATACAAGAAAATCTTGAAAGTTGAGACCATTAAAGTCTATAACAATGGTCTACATAATAAATTCTTCTAGAAAAAAAAACTCTTAAACTCTTACAAAGAGCGCTCTTGATTCTCAAAATTTAAGTCATTCCTTTCACTCCAAATGCACCAAAGTAAACAAATGGGAGCCATCTTCCTCACAACTGCAATCTGTGGTAATCCCTTGATCCCTCTACAACTAGCTAATAGGTTAACCACCCTCCTCGACATGACCCATGCTAACCCCATTTTGCTGAAGAAGTATTTCCATGAGTCCCTTGCAAATTCACCAAGTAGAAGTAAATGATCCACTGTTTCGCCACTATTTCAGCACACACAACACCAATCAATAAGGGTAAACCCATGTTTCCTTAGGTTGTCAATGGTCAGGGTCTTCCCTAAGAATGCAGTCCAATTGAAAAAAGCAGCCTCAAGAGGTGCTTTACTCTTCCAAATGCTCTTCCAAGGAAAGTGATTACTAGCTTGAGTAGTGAGAACCTCATAGAAAGAGCGTACAAAAAACTAAGCTTTCCTTGTTCCAGACGGGTGATGAATCAACTAGAACTACTCTGTTGGCTCTTTTCTCCTCATTCCAAAGACTTCTTGGGAGTGTAGATAACTTTGAATAATAGAATGAAAGTAGAAGAAATACTTCTTTGAATAAATTAATGATTCAGAAGAAATCTTCTTTACGATACAAGCAATTGTATAGTTCTCTCCTAAGTGAGACGAAAGCTTGGAGACCCAAAATTGATGGCTTGAATTTCGAAGTTCTGGATGCTTTTTCAGCAAGCTGGCCTGAGAGGCCTTTTGAAGAGCTTGAGGTGTATCGGGTGGTTTGTGGGATGAGAAGAGACAAAGCTATTGGTCTGGATGGGTTTTCTATGGCTTTTTTCCAAGATTGTTGGGAGATTGTCTAGGGGGGGTGATGAAAGTACTTCATGAATTTTATGATTTTCAAAAGTTTGAAAAGTTGTTGAATGCCACTTTTATTGCCTTAATCCCAAAGAGAGTGGGTGCTTCATAGTTGAAGGCTTTCCATTCTATTTGTTTGGGAGTGGTGTTTTTAAGATTATTTCAAAGGTTTTAGCAAATCAAATAAGCAAAGTGATGGAGAAGATCATTTCTGAACTTCAAAATGCTTTTGTTAGAGGTTGGCAAATTATAAATTTTGTGCTGATTGCAAATGAATGTTTAGATAGTTGTATGTGGGAAGGTGTTCCGGGGGTTTTTTGTAAGCTAGACATGGAAAATACATATGATCATGTAAATGAGTGTCTAGATAGTCGTATGTGGGGAGGTGTTCCGAGGGTTCATAAATCTTAACTTGGTTGAATTAGTGGGGTGTATAGTTGCTTATCTGCCTATGAAATATTTGGGACTACTGGTGGGGAAAATCCAAGAACAAATATCCTCTCTCTCTCTCTCTCTCCCTCTCCCTCTCCCTCTCCCTTTCCCTCTCCCTCTCCCTCTCCCTCTTCGTACACATGCATCTCTTGCCGTTTCTCACCTGTGATGATTCATGCGTTTTAGTTCCTGTTAGTTGTTAGAGTATCATCTTCTTGGTGGCGTTAATGGGCCGTCCATTTGAAGTGGTAATCGAGTCTAAGAGATTTATTATTGCTAAAGAAGGAACTCTATTAAGAATCACCGAGAAGAACTGGAAGGGTGAACGCTCTTTTGCACTGGGTTTTAATGCAGTGACTTGGCTTTCTAAGGTCCTGGCAGAATGCTTGAGAGGGGGAAAGAAGAAGGAGGTCTACTCGTCTACAAGGGAAGGCTACCGCAGTTTTGTTGCGCAACTTTGTTCGAACATTCGTGGTCGCTTCATTGAGGTCTTTGAGTACGACCAAGGGGGAATGAGGACAACTTTATGTTTTCCTGAGGGGGAAGAAGGTTGGGGATGGTGGAAAATTCGTGAGAGGTTTCGGATTGGGGCTACGACAACTCATCAAAGGAAGGTAACGAGATTTACTATCCTCTACCGGAGAAAGGTGAGCAGAGGGCAGCCCCGAGATCTTACAAGGAGGCTCTTTCTTCTTCAGAGCCGTTACAGGGGAAGGAGAACGGGTGGTCTTTGCCCAGTGGTTTTAGGCACCAAGGGAAGCTTGCCAGACAGCTGGTAGCATCGAGCCACCCCCATAACACGTCCGCGTCAAGCCAAATGGGATGGGATACCAGAAGGATGATGCTGGAAGTACAAGGTCAGTTAAGGTCCCTGCAACGCGACATGGCCACTGTGGTTCAAATTGTTGGGATACTTCAGGAAAAAGCTGCTAAGGGAGATAAGAAAGTGTCGAAGGCTTCTAAGTTTAAAGAAGGGGACTCACGCTCAAGTAATGGCCCGATGGTTAATAAGGGGGCTCGGAAGAATAAAAGGATGGGGAAAGGGAGAATCGCTTGGCGAAAAGTGAGTGGGCCTCGGCCCAAATGCGTGGCCCACGGGGGTGAGGGGGCTAATGGTTCGGGCAATGGTGGGAATGGGCTATTCCAGTCCAAGACTCCTTCCCGAACCCAACATATAACACATAGATCGGCCCTCTCTCAGCCAGTAATGGGCCAGACTATCTATTAGCCCACAGGCGCTGGAGTTGGTTTTGATTTGGGTCTTCCCCAACTCAAGAGCTCGAGACCCATATTCTCTTTCGATAGTAATATGCAGGCACTTGGGTTTGTGCCGGATAGTGGCCCGGCGGGTGCAAGTCAGGCGACGGTGAAACAGAAAACGCCGACGGCATCAGGGGGCAACTCCGATGTGATCCCGGCGACCCGCAGCTCCAACGCGATCATGGCGATTCTTAGCACGCCTATGCAACTCACAGAAATTGTTCAGGATGCGCAACAGAAGATGCCGATCGTTTTGGGGAGTAGCTCAGATGAGATTTAGGCGACCCCAAGCATGCCACAGCAACTTCTGGTGACCAGCATTGTTGCTTTGAAGGCTCAAGATGTGCAACCTCAAGCGGGTGCATAGGTAGCCACGGTGATGAACAAGGATTTGCAGGCCCAACCAGAGGATCAGAGTTTTTGTGCATAGGCAAACCAAAGTTTACTCTATGAGGATCTGCTGACGGACTCAGACGAGGATTTTAATGAATGCATTATACCGGACTCATATTCTCTACCGGGTTTAGAGGATGTCCCTTTGGGCGACGATTTTCAACCTGTCCCGCTGAACTCTTTTGTTCCAAATCAATCCTCCAGTTGGGTTATGAGAACTATCTTAGCAATTCAACGCATAGTGGGTATCCGGTGTGAGGGATATGAGGAGCAGATGATAGCTTTGTTCACTGCTATAGAGGCCAATCATAACTTGAATAATAAGGGGAAGTCTAAACGATGCCGGGAACTTGGACGCCTGACTTGGTCACTGAACATGGAGGGCTCCCCCATAAAAGGGAGGGCTAAGGGCAATGGGCTTTCTATCCGTCAATGAAGCAAAAAATTGTGTCATGGAACGTTCGAGGACTAAACAACGTTGATAAACGTCTTAGGATTCAAAACCTGCTTCGCAAATGGAAAGTGGATATTGTATGCCTGCAAGAGACTAAATTGAATCATATTTCTAGGAGAATCGTGCGTAGTTTATGGAGTGACATACACATGGATTGGGTGCATTTGGCCTCTTTAGGGGCGTCAGGGGGCATCGTGGTGATGTGTGATAGGAGGGTAGTAGAAAAATAGATGAGTATATTGGGAGGTACACAATAGCTTGTTCATTTAAATGTGTTTCTGATAATTCTATGTGGGCTTTTGTAGGTGTGTATTGGCCAAACGCAGATGCGGACCGCAAATTTCTATGGGAAGAACTAGTCGGGGTGCATAGTTGATGGGAGCTACCGTGGTGTATTGGGGGTGATTTCAACCTCATTCGTTTCCATAGCGAGACATGTGGTAATAGGAGTGTGAGATCAGCTAGCCTAGAATTCTCAGAAAGTAATTTTGATTAGAATCTTTTGGATTTACCTTTAGTAGAGGGTCTGGCTACTTGATCAAACAATTTGACGTGGTCTAAGTTGGATTGCTTCCTTATTTCTCCCGAGTAGGAAAGTCATTTCCTAGATGTTTTGTAGAAGTGTTTGGGTCGTTTATGCTCGGACCACTGGCCCATTCTATTGGATTGTGGAGGGCTTCAGAGTGGTCACTAGGGTTTGACAATGGTGGTCTTCGTATCACTTTCAGGGCACTGCTAGTTTCATTTTTGCTAATAAGTTAAAAGCCCTTAAAGGTGATCTGAAGGCATGGAACTCGCACTCTTTTGGAAATCTGGGGGAAAACAAGAATTGTTTGAAGAGAGATATCGAGGATTTAGATAGGGTTCAAGCAGGGCGAGCTCTTACTCAAGATGAACAGATGCGGAAGACTTCGTTGGTCTCAGAACTAGAGAGATTGCTATTGTTAGAACCGCAAATTCGCATAGAAGAAATAACAATATTGAGGTTTTAAGAATCGATGGGGAAGAGATTAAAGATGAAGGAGTCATACAAGGTCACATGGTAGATTTCTTTGAGAAGCTTTTAGCTAAACAAGAGGTCTGGAGACCTACCTTAGATGGCCTTGCTTTTGAGACTTTAGGGTTGGAGGATGTTGTTCGTTTGGAGAAAGTTTTCGAGGAGGAGGAGGTGCTTGAGGTCATCCGTAAAATGGTCAAAGACAAAGCACTGGGACCAGACGGTTTCTCCATGGGTTTTTTCCAAGATTGCTAGGGAGTGATAAAAGAGGATCTTATGAATATTTTTAAAGAGCTGTTCTCGGAAGGAAAATTTGAGAAAAGCTTTAATAACCTTTCCTAGCTCTTATTCCAAAAAAGCTTAGAGCTATAGAAATCAAGGATTTTTGGCCTATTAGTCTTGTTAGGGGGGTATATAAGATCATTTTAAAGGTTTTAGCTAATCGTCTCAGTGGGGTTATCGGGAAAATAATCTCTACGCCACAAAATGCCTTTATCAAAGGTAGACAGATCCTCGATGCGGTTCTTATAGCTAACCAATGCATTGAGAGCAAAAGGAAAGTCGGTAATACTGGAATTTTATGCAAGTTGGATATGGAAAAGGTTTACGATCATGTCAATTGGAATTTTCTTCAGTACTTGCTCGGAAGGTGTGGTTTTGGGGAAATGTGGAAGTCTTGGATTTGGTGGTGTATTACTACTGCAAGATTTTCTGTCTTGATTAATGGATGCCCAAAAGGTTTTTTCCTGAGCTCTTGAGATTTGAGACAAGGGGATCCCTTATCGCCATTGCTTTTCGTTATAGTTATGGAGGCTCTCAGCAGGATGCTATCGACCTTGGTAGTTAATGGTTTGGTAAGCGGATTTCCAGTTGGTACTCCTGTTATGGGCATTACTAACATATCTCATTTATTATTTGCAGACGACACACACATCCTTTGTGAGGTAGATCAGAACCAGGTGCGAGTGCTGAAAGCGTTGTTCCTTTGTTTCGAAGCGGCCTTTGGTTTAAAAGTGAATTATAACAAATCTGAGATGGTTCTGAATAGGAGACGTCCAAAATATACGTTCGTTGGCCGGTAATCTTGGGTGCAAAATTTCTGCTTTACCTATGACATTTCTGGGCTACCGCTGGGAGCGGCTTCAAGATTTGTCAGGATTTGAGACACGGTCATCGAGAAAGTGGAAAGGGTGGGAGTGCGGAAAAATATAAGAAAAGGGTGGGGCTTGTTTAGGAGGAACACCAGGTTCCAATTAGGGGATGAGACAATAATTAAATTCTGGAAGGATAACTGGTGTAGAGATAGAGCTTTATGTGAGATTTTTCCTTCTCTTTATCAAATAGCTAGTGCTAAAGACTCAAAAGTGGCAGAGGTTATGGAGTTTGGGGGTGGGCGCATTAGTTAGAACATCGCTTTCCATAGGGCAGCACATGACTGGAAAGTAGGGGTTTTTGCTGAGTTCTTTGGCCTTATTTATTCGCAAAGACCAAACATGCACCAAAATGATTAGATATGGTGGATACCTGCTAGGAGAGGGTGTTTTAATGTTCGCTCTTTTTACAGGGTTCTTACTCATGACTCTGTTTTGCAGTTCCCTTGGAGATAGCTTTGGCGTCACAAAGCACCTCTTAAAGCTGCCTTCTTTGCCTGGACAGCATCCTTGGGAAAGATCCTAACCATGGACAATCTGAGGAAACAAAGGGTCATTATTGCAGATTGGTGTTGCTTGTGTTGGCGGGGGTGCAAGTCGGTGAACCATCTTCTACTACATTGTGAGATAGCCAGGGTTCTGTAGGATGAGGTTTTTGGCAGACTTAATCTGGCATGGGTTATGCCGGAGACCGTGTTGGATACTATGAAGGGATGGCCTTCGATTCGGGGCACAAGACATATCAAGGCCATCTGGAAGATGATCCCTATCTGCATCATATGGTGCTTATGGCAAGAGCGTAACGAGTGGACCTTTGAAGACATGAGGAGAACTATAGAGGAGTTTAAAATTTTATTTTTTATAACTCTTTGTACATGGTCCATCGCCATGGATTTTAACGGCATGGACCTCGATTTCCTTGTCTCTAATGCTCATTCTTAAGAGGGCATGTGAGTTTTGCTTTGTAACTGGCTGGGAAGCCATCCCTTTTATTAATAAAATCGTTTTACTTATCAAAAAAAAAAAAATTTGGGACTATTGTTGGGGCGTCATTCAAGGCTAAGTATATTTGGAATGGGGCGGGTGAGAAGATAGAGAAGAGGTTGGCGGCGTGGAAAAGAGTTTATTTATCTAAAGGGGGTAGAATCACTCTTATAAAGAGAACATTTCTAATATCCCAACTTATTTCTTTTCTTTATTCCCTTCACTAGTTGGAGTGACTAATCGTATTGAAAAGTCGTATAGAGCTTTTTTGTGGGGCTGGTTTAGGAAAGGAGTCTAAGACTCCCTTAGTGAGCTGGAAAAGAAAGTTTGTTGTTCAATTGTTGATGGAAGATTGGGGGTTCATAATTTGTGTAGTTTTAATAAGGCGTCGTTGGGGAAGTGGTTATGGAGATATCATGGAGAAGAGGAAGCATCGTGGAGGGGGGTGATAGATCGGCAATATGAAGTGATTGAGGGGGGTGATAGATCGGAAATATGAAGTGATTGGGGGGGTTGGTGCACCAAAGAGTGTAAGGGTTCTTATAGAGTAAGTATATGGAAGTAATTAGGAAAGATCAGATTATTTCTTGAAAGTCAACTTTTTGGTTGGTGATGGTTTAAAGTTGGATTCTGCTTTGATGTTTGGTGTAGAGAAATTGAATTGTTTAGAGCCTATCCAGTTGTTTTCAGATTGGCTGTTAATCAACAGGCTTAAATTTCAGAGTTGATGAGCTATTCTAATGGAGAGGTGCTTTGGGATGTTAGTTTTTCCAGACCTATTCAGGATTGGGAAATTGAGGAGGTTACTGATTTTTTCAGGTTGTTGTACTCAGTGGATGCTAGAAGACATGGCAGGGATCAATTGTGCTGGAGACATACAACTTCTAAAAGTTTACAGTTAGATGATTTTATAAGTTGTGGATCAATCAGCAACACATTTTTTTTTTCCTTGGAAGAGTATTTGGAAGGCTCATGTTCCATCAAAGGTGGTTTTCATTCTATGGACAGCTGCAATAGAGAGTATTTAGACAATAGATAATTTGAGAAAGCGTGGAATAATTGTTTTGGATTGGTGCTTTATGTGCAAAAAAGATGTGGAATCAGTGAATCATTTATTTATACATTGTGATGTGGCTAAAGTGTTGTGGGATGGTGTGTTTAGAAGAGCTGGACTAATCTGGATACTAGCAAGCCGGACCAATCTTCATACTTGCTCCCAAGTGGCAGCCACATGGAAGATGATTTCTTTGTGTATTATGTGGTGCATTTGGTTGGAAAGGAATGAGAGCTGTTTTAACAATAGGGAACACAATGTAGATGAACTCTGGAAAATTTTTATAAGTTCTTTGCTTAGTTGGTTTTCTGCTATTGTATTCAATGGAGGGGGCTATCAACATGTTTTTATCATCGCTTTTTTAGTACTAGAATGTAATTAGGTGTTTCTTTTGTATACTTTCTGTATACATGGGCTTTGCCTATTACATTTTGATGAATAAAATTTTTACTTATAAATAAAAATATTCTGCTAATGTTCTTTTGTCAACTTACTTGATGCAGAATGTTCTGCAATAAAGTATGACTCTCATTCTCTTGCATGAGTGACAAAAGTAGATTCTTACAAGAGAGCAAATCTTTTTCATGATTCTTATTTTTATTGAATGAGAGGAGCCCCAAAGGGGCAAACAAATGCTAGTATCGATGACAAGAGCATGATATTGGATAGCAATTTATGTTTGTAGTCAGATGCATTTATTTTGCTTTTGTTTGTATGGTCATGAGCCAATGTACAACTAAAATTTTCCTTGCCTAGTATCAGGGCTTTGGCACTTCTGCATTTTAATTGAATAAATTTGAAAACAACCTCTAGGTGTTGACTCAAGTGGTAAGGGCCTTGGTCTTGGCAGTATGCTGCCTCCAGGTCTAAGATTCAAAACTTTGGGTGCAAACAATTTATAGGGACCGTGTCTCAATGGTAAAAAACGAATGATTGACCTCATCCTTGTGATGAGGACATGTTTACACGTATCCGAGGTTTAACTGCGTAAACATGATGCATTTGCACGTTCTTTGAGAGATTGTACATGTGAACATTTAGAATGCTGATTATGTTGAGGCAGTTTCCCTAGATTCTGATGGAAGAATTATATTTTGCATCCATGTGGATGGAGGTATAGCTTGAAGATTAAGACAATTGACTATAATGTTTTCTTATGCAGTCTGTCTCTCTATGGTGTGACTACTTGAGTTTTGTTCTCAAATCTGATGAAATGGTGTGTGACTGCTCATCTGCTGATATTTCAAAGGCAAGAAATCTGTTTGAGAGTGCTCTCACAGCAGCTGGTTTGCATGCTGCTGAAGGCATTAAACTATGGGAGGCATATAGGGAATTTGAGCAAGCTATTTTTCAAACTATTGATCTGTCTGACATTCAGGTCAGAACTTGTTAAGTTTTTTGATAGGTAGGTTTTGTTAAGTAACCTGTTTTATGTTTATATTCTTATTGAGCAGAACAATCTAATTAGCATTTTAAATATGTTGTTCAATATCTAAGTGGCAATGCTCTAGCCCTTCCTCTTCGGTTCTTGTACACTTTGTGGAGTTTTTATGTTATGTGTTATCCTTGCCTTTTGAAGTGGGAGAACCGAAAATGTTTTACAACCTTGTGGTATTTCCTTGTGACACAGCCATTACACGGCTGAAGAAATATTATTTTTGGAAGCAAAAAAAAAAAAAAAAAACCTTATATATTTTTGTTTTCTGAGAGAAGGTTGGCTAGTTGGAAAATGATATATCTATCTAAAGGTCGGAGGGTTACTTTGATAAGTACTATAACCAACTTACTTGCACTTAGCTCCGCTTCCACTACCCTCCAAGGTGGCCCTTTGCTTGGGGAAATTATAACGGGATTTTCTCTGGGGAGGTATTGACAAGGAGTTTAACTTTCTCTTGTGAATTGGCCCATAGTATGCACCCTGATTTCGGGTGGCAGGTTGGGAATTTGGAATTTGCTTGTTTTCAGCAAAGCTCTACTAGGTAAGTGGTTGTGCAGAGACCAATTAAACAAGGAGGCTTTATGGAGAGTTGTTATTGATTCAAAGTTTGGTAGGGCTTGGGGTTGATGGTGCTCAAATGAGGCGAGTAGTCCGCATGGGGTGGGGTTTGGAAGCACATTAGAAGAGGATGTGATACTTTTTCTAGGCACACTTGTTTCGAGGTGGGTGATGGGTCTAAGATTAGATACTGGCATGATCTTTGGTATGGTCACAAGACTCTGAAGGAACCCTTCCCAGCCATTTATGGAATTGCGAGGGTGTAACACCCCTTTCCATAGGTCAAGAATGTTATGTACTTTGGTAAATTTACTCCCGGTAAAGAGATTCAACATTATAAAAAAATACCTCATTTATTGAATCATAAAACTAGCTTGACTTCGAAAAGTTTCATAAAACTGAAAACAAGAACATATAATATAAACATTAACTAGACCTATGTGGCAATAAAACTTGTTGAAAGGTCTAAGACTTTGATTAAGTAAATCTACTCCTGGTCCTCTAGCTCGGTGTCCACATCTTCACTGTCTAGGACATCAAAACATATAACAAATAGAAAATGAGTCGAATGTTCAGTATCAGCACATCATATTGTAAACATGACATGGCATAACCTTAGGGGTGATAGAGGGGTTAGGTAGCTTCAGTTGTAGATCTTCTTGACCTACCTAGGAACGCCACTTTCTTTAGAGCTGCACAACAATGGGAAGTTGATAATATCACAGAGGTTTACAATCTTGTAAACTTTTTTGGAGTGAGGGTGGGAGAGGTTGACAGGATTGTGTGGCAGCCTTTGAGGAGAGGGAGATTATCATTTGTACATTCTACAAGTGCCTCATCACATCCAATGCAAACCCATTCCCTTGTAAGCGCATTTGGAAGAGTAAGGTGCGGTTTGGTTAGTGAGATGAGATGAAATGATTTCAGATGAAAGTTGAATAAAATATTGTTAGAGTATTATTATTTTTTTGATAAGTAATAAGGAAAATTTTATTCCATTAAAAGAGGCATTGCCCAAGTACACATGGAGAATACAATTGGGAACACCTAGTTACAAGCTGAAATTGAAAAACTAGAGCAGAACAGTACAATCACCTCCATTTTTTACAAGAATTTTCACCCAAAAATTAAAAGTGCTAATAAAAAACTCCCTATTATCCCCAATAGAATGTTCGCAATGTTCAAAACATCTCCCGTTCCTTTATGACCATAAACACCAAAATAAACACAAAGGGATCATCTTCATAGTAGCAGTGTTAATGATTTTCCCCACAATGTTTGGCCAGAGTGCAAAAAGATCCAGCACATGCAAAGGTTTTGCCCACAAAAAATCAGCCTTTGAAGAAATCTCATTCCAAAGCAATGTTGCCATTGCCACCTCACAATGAAGAAGAGATAATCAATAGATTCACCATCTTTTTTGCATATGAAACACCATTCGGCCACCTGAACGCCTCTCTTCCTCGGATTATCTATGGTCAGAATTTTTCTGAGGGAAATCAGCCAGCAGAAAAAAGAGACTCTACTGGGTACTTTAGTTTTCCAAATACTTCGCCACGGATAGTCATCAATCCCATGATTGATGAGGGCCTTGTATAAGAACACAGCATCAATGTTCGATCCCATGATTGATGAATGTTTGGAAAGTCGTATAAGAATGGGAAAAGCTGGAATTTTGGTTAAATTGGACATGGAAAAAGCTTTTGACCATGTTAATTGGATTTTTCTGTTGTACCTCCTTGGAAAATTTGACTTTGGAGCAAAATGGTGTTTTTGGATCAAATTTTATATTTCCTCTGCCAGATTTTCAATCTTAGTGAATGGCAACCCAAGTTGATTTTTTTAATAGCTCTTGGGGTTTGAGACAAGGAGATCCCATATCTTTTTTCTCTTTGTTGTTGTTATGGATGCTTTAAGTCGTATGCTTGATGTGGTTTTTTTTTGTCGGGTTTCGAGGTGAGAAATGAGTCCCGAGGCATTACTACAGTTTCTCATTTGCTTTTCGCTGATGACACTCTTATTTTGTGTGATAGCAATAGAGAGCATCTTCGGGCTTTGAGAGCTCTCATTCTTTGCTTTGAAGCAGTTTCTGGTTTGAGAATTAATTTATCCAAATCTGAAATTATTCTTGTGGGTTCGGTCAGAAACGTATCAGATTTGGCCAACATTTTGGGTTGCAAGATAGCTGCTCTTCCTATGAAATACCTTAGCTTACCCTTGGGAGCTCCACATAAATCTGTTGCTATTTGGGATGGCGTGATTGAGAAGATCAGGAGGAGACTAGCTGGTTGGAAAAAGCTTTATTTGTCCAAAGGTGGCAGAGTCACTCTTATTAAGAGTACTTTGTCTAATTTTTCCACATATTTTCTCTCTTTTTTCGATATCAGTTGTGGTTGCCAAAACCATTGAGAGTCTCTATAAGAATTTCCTTTGGGATGGTATTGGAGAGGTAAAAAGTTTCATTTGGTGAGTTGGAACAAGATTTGTCTTCCGGTCTCTCAAGGGGGTTTAGGTGTTTGTAACCTAAGGCTTTTTAATAAAGCTCTTCGGGAAAAATGGTTTTGGAGATATCAATTTGAGAGTAGTGCCCTATGGAGGATTATTGTGGATGACATTCATGGGAAAACTTAGGGCAATTGGCGTTCAAAGGTAGTTAGTGGACCTTTTGGGGTGGACTTATGGAAGTCTATTTGAATGGAATGAGACATGTTTGTTAAGCATACTATCTTTAGAGTGGGAAATGGGGCAAAGATTCTCTTTTGGCATGATAGTTGGTGCGGAGATTCTCCTCTCAAAGACTCTTATCCCAATCTTTTCAGGATTGCTAAAAACAAAGAGGCTATCATTGTTGATTCTTATTCCATTTCCAATAATCTAATTTATTGGAATTTGGAATTTGCTAGAGATATTCAAGATTGGGAAGTTAATGAAATTTCAAGTGTTTTGGGAAAGTTGTAAGAAAACAAGATTGATCAGATTTTGAGTCTCTAATCTTATAAGGGATGGGAATTACTAGTTGGTTTTATTTTAATTTTCCAGCTATAGTTTGTAAATAGGTGTTTTTCAATTGTATACTCTCTGTGTACTTGGGTTATGCCTGTTTACTTGGAATAAAAGTTCTCTTATTACTTATTAAAAAAAAAGGAATGGGTCCAAAGCATTATATATGATCAATCTTTTTTTCATATAATCTTGCCAGAAAATTTGAAACTTCAATCACTTCCCAATCTTGAATATCTCTAGTAAATTCCACGTTCCATCATATCAAATTGTTAGAAAGGAAATAGGAATCAGCTACAACAACCTCTTTATTTCTTGCAATCCTGAAAAGATTAGGAAACGCCACTTTGGGAGAAGTATTTGCACACCAAATGTCATGCCCAAAAGAAATCTTAGTCCCATTTCCCACCTTGAGAACAATATGCTTAGCAAAATCATTCTATTCTTTATGAATAGTCTTTTATAAACCCACACCAAAGGCCCTTCTAACTTCATTTGTGCACCAACTCCCCCACGTCTTCCCATGTTTAATAGCCACTAAATTTCTCCAAAGGGCATTACTCTTGCTGTGATATCTCCAAAGCCATTTCCCAAGAAGAGTTTTCTTAAAAATTCTTAGGTTGCGCATACCTAATCTTCCTTGCTTAAGTGGAAGATAAACCTTATTTCAACTCACCAAATGAAACTTCTTATTCTCCCCTATACCATCCCAAAGGAAGTTCCTATAAATCTTTTCAATATTTTTAGCAACCCTAGCCGATAAAGAGAAAAGAGAGAGAAAATAAGTTGGGAGATTGGTTAGTGTACTCTTGATAAGAGTAATTCTTCCGCCCTTAGACAAGTATAATTTTTCCCAGCCATCAAGCCTTTTTCTAATATTCTTAATTACCCTATCCCAAATGCTGATTGATTTGTGAGGAGCTTTTAAAGGCAAACCAAGGTACTTCAGAGGTAACGAAGCAGTCTTACAACCCAATATATTGGCAAAATCCAAAACAATTTAAGATTTAGAAAAATTAATCCTCAATCCAGAAACAACTTCAAAGCATAAGAGAAGAGCTCTCAAAATCTGGGGATAATCTCTATTGTTGTCATAAAAAATTAAAGTCTCATTAGCGAATAATAAATGAGAAATAGAAATACTGCCCTGAGACTCATTCCCCACCACAAAACTTGACAAAAGGCTTCCGTGAACAGCCGCATCACCATGATAAAAAGGAAAGGAGATAATGGATCTTCTTGCCTTAAGCCACGAGTGTTATTAAATAAACCAACCGGATTACCATTCACCAAAATCGAGAATCTTGCCGTGGAGATGCAAAATTTGATCCAAGAACACCATTTCTCACCAAAGCCAAATCTTCCAAGAATGTAAAGCAAAAAGTCCCAATTAACATGGTCGAATGCCTTTTCCACATCTAATTTTACTAAAACTCTAGGTTTCCCCAACTTTAATCTGCAATCCAACCATTCATTTGCAATTAATACTGAATCAAGGATTTGTCTACCCTTAACAAAAGCGTTTTAGGGCTTTAAAATAATCTTATCCATAACCATGCTAAGGCAGTTGGCTAGCACCTTGGCTAAAATCTTATTTACTCTATTCACTAAGCTAATGAGACGATAATCCCTCAACTCTGAAGCTCCCGCCTTTTTAGGAATGAGAGCAATAAAAGTGGTATTGACACATTTCTCAAATTTTAGGTGAGAGTGAAATTCACCGAATACTTTCAAAATATCTTCCTTTATGCTTGGAAGAAAGCCATGGAAAAACCATCTGGACCAGGGCCCTTGTCCTTATTAATACCTCTAATCACATCAAGGACTTCATCCTCTTCGAAGGGTCTCTCTAACCAAGTGGCACTTGAGTGATCAATGGGCTCAAACATAAGTCCATCTAACTTTGGTCTCCAAGAATATTCTTCACAAAAGAGCTTCTTGTAGAAATTCACAATATGATCTTCAATTTCCCCGATATCAGGGAGAACATTAACACCATCATGAAGAGATTCAATGGTATTGTTTCTACGATGAAAATTAGTCATTTTGTAGAAGAATTTTGTACAATTATGGCCTTCTTTCAACTAAAGAATTCGAGACTTTTGTCCCCAAGAAATTTCCTCCAAAAGAGAAAGATGATCAATTTCAGCACTAATCTCTTTTTTCGTATTCAGCTTCTCAAGAGAGAGACCACATGCTGTCTCCTTGTCTTCAATAGACTGTAATTCTTCCATAAGTTGATTTTTTCTGTTTGAAACTTTGCCAAAAGTCTCCACATTCCAGCTCTTGAATTCACTTTTTTTTTTTTAGATAGGTAAAAGTAAACTTTATTGTTAGAAACAAAGTACACCAGAAGTATACAATCAGGTCATGAAATCTAGTTACCACTAGGTACTAGTGATAGATACAAGCAGGTCATGTAGATTGCCCCTATTACAAATGATAACCGAAGCCCAAGAAAATAAAAGTACTGTAGAAAAACTGCTTCAGCTCATTGAAACTAGGAGTACCAGAAAAATTATACGAGTTCCTCCACCTTCTAATCCTTTCAACAAAACTCTCATCTTTCAACTACATATTTTCAGGTTTGAAGTAACCTTTGCCTCTTGGATTGCCACCACAATCCAGAAAAATAGGATGGTGATCAGAGACAATTTTCAGCTGTCTTTTACTCTCGTATCTGGAAATAAGGCCTCCCAAGATGGAGAAATTAGGAATTTGTCAAGTCGATGCCAAGTTCTTCCATTTGACCAAGTGAAATCGCCCCCTACCATAGGTAAATTAACCAATTGTAGCTCAGAAATAAGGTCTGAAAAATCAGACATTGCTTTGGTAAACTAAGGGACTCCACTTCTCTCATAGGGGAATCGGATCGGGTGACATTGAAGTCACTTCCAAAATACTAAGGAATATCCCACCAGCTAGAAAGATCAGCCATCTCATCCCACAAAATGCTCCTGCAAGTATTCGAATTAGGCCCATAGGTACCGGCAAAAGTCCATTCTAATCCATCATCCAGATTTTTGAAGTGGCAAGCAACAAGGAAATTTCCAACATAGTGATTAACAATTTCCACATCCCTTTTATCCTACATAATAATAATCCTTCCTGAAGCACCAAAGGAAGCAAAATCAACCTAACCTGCCCAACAACAATTCCAAAGACTATTAACCACCGAGCGGTTAATGGTCTTCAGTTTAGTTTCCTGGAGACAAATAACATCGGCTTTTTACTGACTGATCATGTTTTTCACCTAAAGGCGTTTTCTATAGTCATTTAAACCCCAAACATTCCAAGATAAGATTTTTGGCTTCATTGGGAATTACTTACAGCCCTCTCCTTGCCTTTGATACTAGATTCCCGACCTTATTGTCGTAATTAATAGAACATTCCAACCTTTTTAGCTCCCTTTTTTTTTGGAAGTAGATTTGGCCAGCAAAGGTTGATTAGCCTTAATAGCAATGAGTAAAGCTCTAAATTGCTCCTCATACCCATCAAAAAATATCCCCACAATATTTCTGATCTCATCCGCTTTTCTCAAAACCCAATCAGAGGAATTAAAAGACCAATCAACGCTAGGAAAGAACACAAAGGAGTGAGAATAGGGTCTTTCTCATTATCAGAGATATCCAGCTCACTTGAATCATCGAGATAGAAACACAATCACCACTGAGCACCAATTGAAATTCAGACTTAATCTGAGAACAAGGGACCACTGAAATAGATGCCTCCATGTCCTTCAGACCATCAGATATCATAGAGTCACGGGACTTTTCCTTCGGAGAAGAAGGATTAGATGGGAGGTTTGCCTTAGGAGAAACCTCTGACAAACTGACCCAGGAGACTCCCCCATACCCATCGAATTTGTCTGCAAAGGGGGGACCATTGTCGGTGATCGCACAGAAGTGGGCTGGGTCAAGGAGTTCATCGTTGTAAATCTCCCATCTTTTGGCATTGAACTAGGGTCACTATTCATCATCGAGTGCCACCATGGGGGTTGCTTTTCACCATCGACAACTTTTGGGAAGTAGGAGCAACTGTCTGGGCCTCTGTTGCCACAGGCTTTAAAAAAACCCTTTTCAGGTTTGAAGGCATCCGATACCTGCTTTGTGAGTCAAAGGGGGAGGACTTTCTAAACATGGACCTAGCAAATGGGCCTCTAATAGGCCCAGATTCTTTCCCAATGGTAGACGTACGATTTTCGACTTCGGGCTGAAAAAATTGCTAATGGGCATAAACCCAAAATAAGGCCCAGCCCATTGTCCACCATCTTCATTAGCGAATCTAGCTTGGCCTTCCACCCCTGTAATTCAGCTTTAACGTGCCAAAGGGACCCTTCGACTTCTCCAAGGCTTTGCAACATTTGAGAAGGCCAACTAGCGACTCCGACTTTAGTGAGCTTACCATAGTTGAGCTCCGGTGAAATAATCTGATGAGGGGATGAAGTCAAGGCTGCCTCTTGCTGTTTGACGGAAACCTGATCAGAAAGCTTGCTTGTGGCAGGAATCAAGTTCGCAGGAGCCAAAAGGGCAGACAAATAAAGGAGCCTTGTGGGAAGAAAGGGCTTCATTTGACTGAGAAGACTTATTCGCATCATAGCCTTGGGAAATGCCTCCTCTGTGTTCGAAAACAGAAACAAAGGCGTTCAAACCATCAAAGTTTCTTGCCATCCTTGCAAAACTGACCCAACCATTGCCATTATGTCCTTCGAGAATGACAATAATACTCCAACCTTCCCCCTTACCTAACTCAAAGAGAAATCTACCATGGATATTATGGTTAGGTTGTAGCAAGAAAACTCTGTTACCCTCTCTTTTTGATTGAAATGGTGTTCTATTTCCCAAAAACTTTAGAATTTCCTCAATAGCCTTAGCCAACCAAACAACCACATCTCTACTGATAAACATGGCCTTCGAGAACTTTCTACACCTCTCAACTAAACAGAAGGAGTTTCCCCCTTCTGCTAATCACAAATTGCTTAACTTCAACCAAACACTATGCTCCATCAAAAGCAGATGCTAGAAAAAGAGGAGAAGAAACGCAAGCAGAAACGAGAAGAAACACAACAAAAAAAAAAACAAAAAAACAAAGAGGAAAAGCAAAAGGGAAAGGAAGAGGAAGATAAAAACCAGAAGGAAAGGGAAAAGGATTAGAATAGAAAGGAAGAGTAGGATATCACCAATGCGAAGCGTCGGAGATGGGAAGGTGAAAAGTCATAGAGTATTATTTTTTAATTTTATTATTATATTTTGGTATTGAAAAAGTTGAATAGTTTATTATATTTTATGTGAGAATATGCAAAAGTGGTAATGATGAGATGAGTTGAGATGAAATGAGATGAGATGAGATGAAATACTTTCACTATCCAAACAGGGCCTAAGGCACCCCTAAAACTTTTTTTTTTTGTATCGACAATCTTATCGGGGGAAATTCCCACTATAGACAATCTAAGAAAACTTTGGTTTATTATTATAGATTAGTGTTGTATGTGCAAAAATAGTAGGGAGACTATAGATCATTTACTACTTCATTGTGAGGTGGCCATATCACTCTAGAGCGGTTTCTTTGCTCAAGTGGGATTAGGTTGGGTAATGCCAAAAGAGTGTTTGACTTCCTACGTGGTTTAGTTTGGAATGGTCTTTGTAGTAATGCTCAGATCTATTGTGTTGGAGGGAGAGGTATGAAAGAAGTTTCGAAGATTGTTAATGGTCAATGCTCGAGCTTAGAACTCGTCAATTGTAATTGATTTCAATGGCTTAATTAGCCATGATTTTCTTGTATTGCTGGACAACCATGCTTAGGTTTCACTCTTGTCTATGTCCCGTGTCCTTGGGTTTGCCTATTTATATCAACAGTAAAATGCTTGTTTTATTTATCTGTTTTTTTTTTTCTTAGAAATAAAACTTAAACCATATATATGTCGAAATATCATTTCTAGGTTACTTTTTTTTTTTTTTTTATAGGTAATAAGAAATTTTATTCTATGTAAATAGGCATTGCCAAGTACACATGAGGTATACAAGAACGAGTACCTAAATACAAGTTAAAAGAAAGCAAAGCTACAACAAAGCAAATTTCTAGGTTACTAATATGAAGTACTTATATTGCATGCATAAGGAAGGTTTTTTGATAAATAAACAATTATATGGATATGAATAGGCATAGCACAAGAACACAAAATGGTTTACAAAAGGTAAGACCTATTGAGGGAGAAGAAATGGAAACAAGAAATTCATGAAAATCGTGACCACAAAAATCTACAGTTGCGGCCCATAGAAAAAGAGCGCTGACAGAAAATAGTATAAATTCTTCTAATGAACGCTCATTGTCTTGAAACATTCGGTCATTTCACTCCTTCCATGGGCACCATAGGATACAAATCGGAACTATTTTCCACATTGCTAAGATTTGTGGGAGACCTCGTAGATTTGTACAATTGGCCATGAGCTCTATCATTGTGGTAGGCATAACCCAAGCTAGTTCTAACCTACTAAACACTTCATTCCATAACGTTCTAGCAACCTCGTAGTTCAGCAGTAGATGATCCACAGTTGACCACTTTTCTTGTACATACAACTCCAATCTACTATGAGCACCTTGTGCTTTTGTAGGTTATCCATTATGAAGATCTTACCCAATGTTGTTGCCCGTACAAAGAATGCCACTTTGGGAGGCGTTTTATTTTGCTAATTTGTTCTCCATAGGAATTGAGTATTCTGTGGATGTGTGAGGGACTTGTAGAAAGAATGGACAGAGAATGTACCTTTACTAGGGGGGGTATCCACCACATCATGTCCGCTCCTTGTATTCTCGGTATCATGGTGTATAGAAGATCAAAGAACTCCTCAATGCTGCCAACATCCCAATCTTGGGCCGCTCTAGCGAAATTCACATTTCATTGGACTAGGTTCCAAATAATTCCCTAATCTTGGGTCGCTATAGTGAAAGCCACCGATGCATCTTTCTCACATGTAATCCTAAAAATCGAAGGGAATGAATATTTTAGCACTTGATCTCCACACCAAAAGTTGGTCCAGAATTTTATTCTAGACTTGTCGCCCATCATCAACCGAGTGTGCCGAGTAAAAATCTCCCACCCTCCTCTAATGTGTTTCCAAATTCCCACTCCATAAACCCTATGAACCTCCCTGATGCACCACACCCCACATACCTCCATATTTGAATTCAATCATCGACTTCCATAGGGCTTCCGAATCCGTATTATATCTTCCCAACCACTTCCCAAGCAGGGCTCGATTGAAAATCCTCAACTTTCTAATACCCAACCCAGCATAAGAGAATGCTTAAGGATATATATAGAGTGTGATTAGTGGCATTGATATTTGAAGGTGAAATTGGTGATCACGGTAGGCTGTTTTTGAGTATTGACAAATTGTGTTGCATCAAATCTAAGTATTAGGTATTTTAGTTTTTTTTCGTATTGTATGTTAATTTGTTATGCTGAAATATGTTAGTAGAAGATTTTATAAAAACCCGTCTTTTCTTTCTTTTTTGATAAGTAGTCAATAATACTTGTAAAAAATAAAATAAAATAAGTAGTCGATAATGTTATTAATGTAAAAAGCTTTCTTTTCACTTATACAAAATTAATGTAAAAAGCTTTCTTTTCTGATGAAATTAGTGGAAATTAGAAGCATGATTAGAGTTTTTGGTCAGAAAAATGTTGGATAATAAAATCTGAAGGCTCTCAAATAAGTTGGAGGATTTATTGCATGGAATATAAGTTCTGTAGTTTCTTTTATCAGTAAATAAGAATTTATTGAGGAATATCTGTAATTTCTGAGTAGTATGGAGGGAAACGGAGTTTTGATCATGAGGTGATAAAATCTGGAATTCTGTAACTCATAATTTAATTATTTTGACCCTTTATAATATATCATTTATATTATTTATCATGTTCCCACTTTTCATACACATTCAATATGACCAAATGATGACTCCTAGAAAAAATTATACTAAAAGATACCAAGTAGTAGTGAAAGGTTACTTGCACAAAAAGGGGGGAAATGGTGAAGGTTGTAGTCATGAGCCTAACTGGTGTTGCCATGGAAGAAGCCTATTTTTGCAGGCAAATAAGGATTCATGCAATCTTAAGAGGGAAGGCCTGCCATGGACTCCCACAGTTTTGATCACAGATTTTTCAAAATGACTTAAACGTCCACTCATTGCGTTCCTGCCATAGGCACCACATGATGCAGAGAGGGACCATCTTCCAAAATCAGAGGAGTTTGGAAGAATGTTCCTTTCTACATCATGTGGTGTCTATGGCAGGAATGCAATGAGTGGACGTCCAAGGACAAGGAGAGATCAATAAAGGAGCTTAAAGTTTTGTTTTTTGAACTCTTTGTACATGGGCTATTGCTGTGGATTTCATTGTATGGACCTACATGATTTCCTTACCTCAAATGCACCTACTTAGATGGGGCATGAGTTTTTGTAATTGGCATTTTGCCCATTCTTTGATTAATAAAATTCATTATTACTTGTATAGAAAAAAATCTATCTTCAGACTTGGCATACTACAAATGAGTTGTTTTGAACATGATTCCGGTGTAATCCCTAATATGTGTTATGTCACTTTCTTGGTTTGCATAAGTTACCGTATTTTGATGCGCTAACTCTATTTACTTGAGTACTTGCAATCTTTTTGGAGAGTTTTACAACAAAAGTTTAAATTGTGGGTTGATCGAAATGCTCAAATGACAATAACCTTTTCTATTGATTTGATAAATAAACTTTTCAGTGGCATTGACTGGAAAATCTACTGTATGCAAGAAATAACATTATTTTTTGCGCTGAGATCTATACGTAACAGGTTTTCTTATGTCTAGGCAAAAGAAAAGCAGATTCAGCAGATACGAACTCTATTTTACCGTCAGTTATCTGTTCCTCTTGTTAACATGAGGTCAACACTTCAGGCATATAGGGATGTATAGGGCTTGGGAGATGGAACAAAGAAATGATCTTGCTGTTGAATCTAGTGATGTGGATGGGGTTCCTTCCCACATTGTCTCAGCCTACCAGAGAGCCTTAGAGGGGTATGATGCTCGTGTTCATCTTGAAGAACAGATATGGTATATGGCATTCAAAATCAGCATTTTACTTCCATTTTGTGATGAAGTAATATATAGTTTTGAAATTATATTCTTCTGGTACCTTCTCCATTAGTTTAGAGTATTCTTTAGATGTCTTATTATAACTTACTGTCATTTTAGCCTTTTATTGTTTGTGCTACAGTGGTATCATATTTTTAGGTGGTCCTAAACAGATGATTTTGCAGATCTACTTGAAATTTGAACGGTCTTCTGGAGACCCAGCCCGGGCACAAGTTCTGTATGAACGTGCTATTGCTGACTTCCCTATATCAAGTGACCTCTGGCTTGATTATACTTGTTATTTGGACAAAACCTTTAAGGTTTTCCATCTTAATTTCTTACTCTCAGGTTTTCCCCAAGATACTTGCAATCCAAGCCCTTATGTATTTCTTTTTTCTTCAGGGAGGAAATATTGTTAGAGAGGTGTATTGCAGGGCCAAAAAGAATTGTCCATGGGTTGGGGAACTTTGGGTTCGATATTTGCTCTGCTTGGAACGTGGCCATGCTTCTGAGAAAGAATTAGCCGCTGTATGTATCAGTTGGTACCTTTAATAGGTGTGGTTGTTCTTTGATTGGAATTCTTTTTAACTTTTTGACCTATTATCAAACCCTAACATAAAGTGCTGCATTTGTCTTTCCAAGCCTCACTTACAAATTTTCCTTTTTTTCTATTTTCTACAAGCAGCGTACCAAAGAAATAATGACTTCACATATAATCACTATACATCAACTTCTTTGAATTTAATGGATTTAATTTGCTAGGGCATCCTAGCCAACAAGAAAAAAGAAGTGGGGCCAAAGTGAATTCTAGTTTCTATAGTTTATTTTCCTTGTTTTCCTTTTTTGACTTTTGGGGAAAAAGTGACATGCCTTTTATACTTACCTTAGATTTGAATGCGTAAGTTCTTAAATGCAATTCAATCATACATTTGAAAGCGTGGATTTAAATTGTTCTCTTACAATTCGTCCACCAAACTGTAGTATAGAAGGAGTAGTTGTGACGCGGATCGTTCGGTCACCAAGCCCGCCTCTCTCTCTCTCTCTCTCTCTCTCTCTCCTTTGCTCTACAAAACCAACATGGCTCGCAAACGAGCACGCTAATGAGGCTCAAAATGGCACATTAGCATGGCGTACTTCTCTTCGAACCGGGGTTAGAAACCAAACTTCTCCTCAGGAGAGTAAATGAGGCAATTCAGGTGAGATCCAATGTAGATCCAACTTTCTATTCACTTGTGGGATCCGAACGGTCTAGGAGGGACCACCACGGCTCCTCTCTTTTCAAGAATCCATACATCCCTTATCAATATATGGAACTAGAAGCAGTATCAGTTGAAGCTATGGAGCACCCGTTCCAGTTTTCAGATAGATATCAAGTTCCATATTCTGTTATAGATATTTAAGATGTAGAGTAGGCAAGGGAATTGTTATAGCAAGCATGAGCAGGAATGAGCAAAGCCATCCTACCCAACCATATATCTTGTTTAGTTAGTTGCATATCGGTAAGCATGATTATAGTAATACAAATAGGCATGATAGACGAAGGAGCTATTTTCAAAAAATCAATATATGGGTGCCTGGCTGATGAAATACATCCTTAGAATGCCCTTCATGCTCAATGCTTCTCCATGCCTAACAAGATGCGCCACCCAAATTTGATGGAACACTTGGGGATTGATTAAGCAGGAAGACCGATCTATTTCATTAAAGGAAGAAGTGGATTCATAGGTGGGAAAAGATCAATGAGCAAAAGGCCAAAGAGCAAAAGCCCCTCAACCAGAGGGCAAACAACACAACCAAGGAGGAAACCATCAGTAGCGTGCTCGTCTGCACCTATGCTGGTTTTGTAGAGTAAAGGGGTGTGTGAGAGAGAGAGAGAGAGAGAGAGAGAGTTGGCGACCGACCGCATCACGGATATTCCTTTTGTAGTACAATTTGGTCCTTGAAATTTTTATGAACTGTCAGGTTTTGCCTCAAAGCTTTAAATAGAAGAAGATTAGTTAATTCAAGAAAACTCATTTTGGCCTGTGAGATTAATTAAGCATAATTCTTCTGAGGTTCTTCTCTTTTCTCTGGGAATGATAATACAGTATAAATACTCTTAGTTGTAGCACCTCCTTCCC
This sequence comes from Platycarya longipes, assembly GCA_036559045.1. Lineage (NCBI taxonomy): Eukaryota > Viridiplantae > Streptophyta > Magnoliopsida > Fagales > Juglandaceae > Platycarya > Platycarya longipes. The sequence goes on from CM071793.1 coordinate 256,377, forward strand.
ATAGCGCAAGGAATGCCATGTCATACCATTACATGGTGCTATGTATTAAGAGATCTATAACATAAGTAACCCAAGACCCAACTTAAAATATCCTTACAATAGTGTAGAATGTAACAAATTTAAATATACTCAAAGTAAACAAATATCCTCAATGTCACCATGCCAACATAAGCCAAAACCTAACAACTATGTGTTGGAACACTTTTTATACACTCGACTAGGTCATGGGCTTCACTTTTGGTTCTAGCTTGCCAACTCATCCTCATCATCATTACTTGGGACATAAAAACATAAATACAAAAGTGAATCAAATACTCAGTAAACCATACATTGTACAGGAAAATATTTTTGAATAAGGTTTTTCCTTATGAGAAAATTATTAAATACATTTAAGTATTGCATACATATCATGGAGCATCAATGTTTACACTTTTTACTTGTGTAGTGGTCCACAACTCTAACCCTTGTGTGCATGGTTGTGTTAATTCTACAGCCTTCAATGTAAACATCTTGATAGACCACACATTCGCACCGTTTCTTAGTGTAGCTTGCACGTCTAACCATAGAATCGGCCAAGCATCGTAATCTTGCCAAATTAAAACATTAAACACTAATTCACTCATCATTTATTTCCACCTAAATAGGTGTATATCTTGTATACCCCCTGTGTACTTGGACTATGCCTATTTGTATTAATATAATATAATTGTTTACATATTAATAAAAATTTTGCTAGATTGGTGCTATTTCTGCTAGATTGGTGCTGTGTAGTGTTAGATTGGTGCTATTTGTGCAAAAAAAAAGGGAGAATCTGTGGACCATCTCTTATTGCATTGTGAGGTTGCTAGGGGGTTGTGGGATGAGATTTTTTGTAGGGTTGCCATTGCTTGGGCTATGCTAGGAAGGGTGGTGGATTTGTTGAGTTGTTGGAGAAACATTCAAGGCTGTACGCAAGTGGTAGCAGTGTGGAAGATGGTTCCCCTATGTATGATGTGGTGTCTTTGGGCGGAAAGAAACGATCGTTGCTTTGAAAACAAGGAGTGTACATTGGCAGAGCAACAAGATTTTTTAATGCATACTTTATTGCTGTGGTATTTTGCTATTTTATTAAATGGGAATAAAGCCTATGATTTCTTGTTTTTAATTTCCAGCTCTTAGTTTGTATTTAGATGCTCCTTTGTATACTCCCTGTATACTTTGGGCTCTGCCTCTTTTACTCTCATCAATGAAATTTATCTATTACTTATCAAAAAAAAAAAATGCTCATCATTTATTTTCTCTTAATTTTTGTAACACGAGCGTTTCCATAACATGAGAATAATAGTACCTTTCACATCAAAAGCATTGCAACATAAAGATGTTCATTACTTTCAAATAGCACATGCATTTATTTAATCATTTGGAAACTAGGTTTTCATGACATCGTATAGAAGTTGCATAAAAATGGGTTTACATCAAAGTTAAAAATATCTTTTGATGACCACAGGTCAATATAGCATATAAGTTGAAGAACTCTGCCAAAATGTAATTTTTCCAATAATTGTTAAAGGCATAACATTATTACTTACCTTATTTCCTTAGCTTGAAAGATATTAAGACTTCTTTCGCAACTCTAAGGCAAAAGCTTATATCCATTACCAATATTCCTTGTCACTCATGCTAATGTTTTGAGTCTTTTTATCATGGTTGTGTAAATAGATATAGATCTGATTTCCCTTTGCTTGACTTTCATTTTTAAAGAAGATAATCTTTTTATTCATAACTACTTACATAATACCTAGTAGGTTGACTTGCTACCTATGTCATAAACGCTTGACTTGTTTCTGTGCATCTTAATGTGCTAAACATAACTTCACTTAGTCTCATTCCTCCAATGATTGCGAAGTCTTTTTAAAAACCAAGTATCACTGACTTGAATCATTACAACTGCTACTTTTTTCTTCACATTTAGCCTCATGAATAATGGAGGGTGCACAGGCAAATATTGTTAGCAACCATGCAGTTGTGTTTTTGGTGACTCTTATGGCCCTCTAATACGTGGTTTGTATGTAACTTTTGTAGGGTCTAATTTCACTAAAGTCCCCCATGTTCAGGTCTGCAATTAGTCTCTACTGGTAAGGTTTTTGTCTCAAAATGTTACTGAGTGATTGTGTGTGTGTGCATGTGGGCTGTGTAACCAGCCCAGTGTTGATCGAGGCGGGGCATCATGGAGCTTTTTACTAGTTGTAACTCCAAGGCATTTTGTTTTTTTTGATAAGTAAACGATTTTATTAATAAAATGGACGGCATCTTAGCCAGTTACAAAGCAAAACTCACATGCCCTCTTAAGAAGGATCATTAGAGACAAGGAAATCATGTAGGTCCATGCCGTTGTAACTCCAAGGCATGCCTCAATACTTTGGCAATATTGAGTCATTGTAAGCATAACTCATTGGGGGTTAAAACTTTGGTCTTAACTCTTAAAAACTGCCCCTAATGAGAGTCCAAACAATGAAATTCCCACCTACAAGGATTTTTTTCCCTGCACATTTATGCAGAGTTAGCTTTCTTCATCATGCAATGTTATTGTATTGCTTTTGCTTTCTCTTTGCCTTTTGTTTACTTTGATAAGCTGAATATTCCCAATAAGTATATGAAGATATTTCTTCCTGTGTACATGGGCTGTGCCTAGTTTCATTCAATCAATAAAATTTTTACTTAAATAAAAAAAAAAATTATATGAAGATATTTTTTCCTATTCTTTCTTTTCCTATGCCTATTTCTCCGTGGGTCATTAACTTTAGTAGTGTTATTCTACTTATAAAAAAAAACTTTAGTAATATTATTCTCTCTATTCATATTACAAAGAGAGACCATGAGCGGTCAATGGATGTGCTTGGAGTTTTCTTTCTTAACTCTTTAATCCATTGCTTGATGTACTGGACTTCAGTGGTCTGAATATCCATGAATCCCTAGTTAATCAGGCCTAGGTGTTGCTCTTGTATATGTCCCATGTACTTGGGCTATGCCTGGGTTTCATCAATAAAATCTGTATTTACTGATAAAAAAACAAAAGAGAGGCCTTAAAAAAATTTAAGTTTTAACAGTAGATTTTAAAAATCATAGTACCCTCAAGTCCATTATGCTGTCTTACCTATGTAGAGTTTCCACATCCTGTTCTCAAGTTATTCAGGTGATCTTACTTATCAGGGGAATAAACAATCTCGGGGAATTTTCTCATTGGTTTCAGGTATTTGCAAAGTCACTGCAATGCACATTCTCTACCATCGACGAGGTGTGGGTAGCCTCTAATTATTTATTATATGTAGCCTCCACAATTTCTTGTATTGGTTGTTCATGGATCATAACATGCACATTTACATACTCAAAGATGCATGCATACATCTGTGTGTGCTGACTATTCTATTTACTGGACGTTTTATTCAGTACCTGGATCTGTTCCTCACTCGAGTAGATGGCCTAAGACGAAGACTTTCATTTACTGCTGAAGTGGAAGATGTATTGAATTATTCACTAATAAGGGAAACCTTTCAGGTATTATTATATAATTTTGCCCTTCAGTTTTTTTCACACCTGATTTGGTAAAATTGAATGTTGGTAGTTCTAGTTGCCTTGATGACCGTTGGTATCTTTTGGTTTGCTGAGTGAAGGTGGGCCTAATGCAATAGGATGGTGTTAAGAATTCGAATCATTGTCGAGCATTGAAGCCTTTGTTTCTTTACTTCGAAGCAATCTTGGGCTTGCTTGCTAATTATGACAAATCTGATATAGTGGCGGTTGGTGATGTTTGTAACATGCGTGAGTTGGCAGGAACCTTGGGGTGTAAGGTTGCTTCCCTACCTATGACATACCCGAGACTTCTTTTGGGGATAGGATTGAGGTCAGTAGCTATTTGGAATATAGTGATTGAAAAAATGGAGAGAAACTAGCTGGGTAGAAGAGAATGTATTTGTCAAAAGGGGGCCGTATTTCTCTGATTAAGAGTGGATTCTCGAACCTACCCACGTATTTCCTATACCGGCGAGTGTGGCGGTCCGTATTGAGCAGCTTCAATGTGACTTCTTGTGGGGAGGTATGGGGGAGGAGTTTAAGTTCCACTTAGTCAAGTGGGAGACGGTTTGTCGCCCTATCTCGAAAGGCAGGTTGGGTATCCAAAATTTAAGGATATTCAATCGGGCATTACTTGGCAAGTGGTTGTGGAGGTATGCCAAAGAACTAGAGCCACTATGGAAAACGGTGATTGCAAACAAATATGGGGGTATATGGGGGAATTGGTGTACTAGGGAAGTGAGGGGGGCTTCTAGAGTGGGGTTGTGGAAAAACGTAAGAAAAGGGTGGGGGGTCTTCCATCAACATACTAGGCTCCAATTGGGTACAGGAACGGGGATCAAATTCTGGAAAGATACTTGGTGCCGCAACGGAACACTCCAAGATATGTTTCCCTTACTTTTTTAGATTGCAAGTGCCAAAGATATCACTGTGGCGGAGGTTATGGGGTTTGCAGGAGGGCGCATTCATGGGAATATTAATTTCACTCAGGCGGCTTAGGATTGGGAAATGAACAGTTTCGTGGGGCTCTATAGACTTTTATACTCACTAAGACTGAATACCTAGCATGAAGACGGCCTGTGGTGGACTTCAGCAAGGAAAGGACTCTTTACGGTTCGTTCTGTTTATATGGCCCTCACAAACGAACTTGATTCTTAGTTTCCATGGAGGAAGATTTGGCATCACAAGGTACCATTCAAAGCAGCATTTTTGTGTGGACAGCTTCCTTAGGCAAAATTCTCACCACGGACAATTTGAGGAAAATGAGAGTCGTCATAGTAGATTGGTGCTGCATGTGTCGTCAAGGGGGTGAGTTAGTGAATCATTTATTGCTACATTGTGAGACTGCCAGGGTGCTCTGGAATGAGGTGTTTAAGAAAATAGACTTAGCATGGGTTATGTCAGAGACTGTGATAGCAGCAATGGCATGTTGGATTTCAATTTGAGGCATGCGTCAGATCAAAGTAGTGTGGAAGATCATTTCTATCTGTATTATGTGGTGCATGTGGCAGGAGCATAACGACTGGATATTTGAAGACAATGAGAGATCGTTGGAGGAGCTTAAATTTTTTTTTTAGAACTTGTGTGTAATTGGGTCATTGCCGTGGACTTTAATGGCATGGACCTTCATGACTTCCTTATTTCTAATGTGCCTACTTGATAGGACTTGAATGCGTGTAATTGGCATTTATGCCCATTCTTAGATTAATAATACATGTTTACTTATAAAAGAAAAAATAAGGTCCCCGTTCTTCTCTCTCCTCTCTCTCTCTCTATACTTTTCAAAATTCAAATCAGAGACATCAATGTCACCCACCCCAAACCGGCGAGTGAGTCTTCACCATCGGCACAGACGAGGTCGACGGTCCTCGGCGACTTCGCCGAGGGTCGTCTGGTGGTGTTAAACTCTCCGGCGACCTGACAATTTAGCAAGATCTCTCTGTAGCGATTTCCTCCTACTGGCGACCTTAGCAAGGGTTTTCCAACATTGATACCCCTTCGACGAACGGTTGTTTTTAGTAAAGTTTCGTTTTTTCCTTGTCAGTCACCCATCGAACAGTTTTTTTAGCAAATGCTGGTACTTCTCTCGTCGGGGTTGCTGATAATTTTGATTGTAGAACCAGCACTGAGCATTTTCTTCGTTAGTCATCCACAAAGCTGTCGATGTTTATAGACTTCTGGGCCTGGTGATTTTGACAGGAGTTTTCTTCTTTTTGGGGTTAATCATGGGCATTATTAAACATCTACTAATTGAGACTAAGGTTTTTATCTTGGCTACTGAGAGTGGGAACTATCACATCTTAGAGAGGGGCAGGAAAGTTTTTAAGTAGTTTTTGCTTAGTCATGCTAATGCATGTTGGGTGGCCAATGCAGTCAACGATTGTGCTCTATTGGGAGGTAGAACAGAGTTCTACAAGACGTTTAGGAATGGATCAAAAGCTCTCTTTGCTCATAGGAGGGCCAACACTTATGGTCAATTTTTGAAAATAACAGAATATGATGGTGGCAATGGGGGGCTTGGTTTGTTAGTTATCCTGGAAGGAGTGAAAGGCAAGGAATGGAAGAGTTTCTCTATGGAGTTAAAGTAGGTTCTGTCTACTAAGAAGTCACAAGTGCCTGTACCACATCTGGGCAAAGAAGCTAAGAAGGGGAAGGAGAATGGAAGGCAGTTAAGTCATACGCAGAGGTTGCGGTTGGCGGCGTAGGGAGTAGGGAGGCCATGCATGGTGGTTAGTGCCAACCTTCAGTAAACAATGGAATATTAATAAAGGGGAACTCGACAGGGGCACTTTCAGAGGGTGATGGCATGCAAAAGGGTGAGAGGTGCAGCAAGTTTTCTGAGAAGAATGGCGTAGAAGAAATCGAGTTGCAGAGGTCTTTGGTTTTACTTAAGAAAGAGGTGCTGGGTGTGAAGAATAAACTAAAAACATTTAGAAAGGATGTTAAGAAGTGGATCAATGCATTATTAAAAGGTTTGGGCTTGGGTCGCAACTCACGAATTTTGTCCCTAACCAACAAGAATGGCTCTGTTTCAAAGCTTGAAAAATGAAAAGTTAAGGACCTGGGTCGTGGAAGCCCAAAAAATGAAATGGAAACAGAAGCCGTCGTCAGCGAACATTGAGATGGTGCAAGAAGGTTCGCGAGAGGCTTCTGTCTACAAGGGGTCTGATGGGGACCTCGGTCAAGCCACCATCCACCTGAGGGTCCTCTTGGCCTTGTTGCTCTTCTTGCAATGGCCGAGTGGCTCCTTGCTTGATGATGGTCACTTAAGTGACAACGATGGATTGGGCAAGGTGAGACTTGTGGGAATGGTGGGGTTTGATAGTGTTTGAGCTAGGCTATCTCGAGTATAGGGCAATGGGATGCACGGCAATAGGGCTTAGAGAAGATGGCGCCACATGCACATGCTAGGGTTAGGTGTTGTCGAAAATGCTAGGGTTTGGAATGGTGGTTTGCGGCCAAGGGTAGGATAGGTAATGTGGCTAGGGTTTTGACTTGCAAGGTCACTCTTGATTGATTGGAAGATTGGATATTTGATTTGGTCTTGATTGGTGAGGTGGCTATTGGGTTTCGGCAATCACTAATGGGTTAATGGCCGAATATGGGAGATTGGTTGATTGATTGGATAAGATTGGAAGGAGGAAATGTTTGATTGAGTCAATTAGTGGATTGAAATCAAATATGGGATAGAAGATATGATTGAGTTGTGTGGCAAATGAGGAATTCGGCTAGGGTATTTGTGAGGTGGCCGAATATGTCAGTTATGGAATGTGGGGTTGGTTGTTTTTTGAAAGATCGTGGGATGATGGGGGATTGAGTGGCCGGCAATAGGGAACCTTGTGGTGGTTGACCAAGGCTAATTATGGAAGGTGAGATCTTTGATTTGGTGAGGTAAAATATGGTAAGTGATTTGAAAATGAGTGGCCAGCTAGGGTTTGGTGATGTGGGGGGGCGTGTAAGGCTAAACAAGGAAAGTGGATTTGATGGGTTGGCCGAGTGGTATGTTTGGCTTGTGGGATTCTTCAAGAATATTCAAGAAAGTGGGATGAACATCTAAGAAAATAGATGAACATTGAAGAACAATGGAGCACACGCCAACCACAAAGAACCCTAATGTGGTTTGGCCTTCACACTTCAACAACTCCAACAACACTTCAACAATGCAATCACACATAAACACTCACTCACTCACAATTGATGAACCCGAAATTCACAAGTGATGTGAATTTCGAAATCTTTAAGACACTCACACTTAATTCTCAAATTCACAAGTGGTGTGAATTCGGCATTCACTAGAACACTCACACTGACACACTCTTGCACCAACAATGGATCAAACAACTCAACAACTCCAAAACCAACAAGAACACCAAATTGAAAAAAATACCTCGAACACTTTTTATAAATAAGTGATAGATGTGGATTACTCCTATTCACGAATTGCAAGAAGTAATCATCTTCAAAGGGATTCATGAATTGCACCCCAAGAAGTCTAAGTGCAAAGCACTGAAGAATCCAAACCACAATGTGTAGCTGGCCTAACTCTTTCTTAAGAGCAAACTCAAATGTCCAAATGTCAAAAGATGTGAATGTAAAATCTAAGGGTCATATTTATAGAGTCTTACAATTTGGAAACTCTCAATAGGTCTCTGATAAAATAAGATAATTACTAAAATAACCAAATGCAAATAAATAAATAAATAAAACAATTAAACATAGGGGGTGCCCAAGGTGGTGTAGTGGCCGTGGCATGCTAGGCCCATGATAGGCTAAGGTGAGGCATGGTCCATGGCCGGGCTAGTCTGCGTGCTGTCTGTCTGTGTGGCGTCTGGCTTTGTGGCGTCTGGCTGCATGACGTCTGATGATGCGCGTGACATGACATTGTGCAAGGCCAATTGATGATGGTCATGGTAGGGATGCCATGCATGGTCCTCGTGGTAGGCACAAGGCTATGCTGCTCTGCTCTGGTATGGCCCAATCATGCAGCTTGGGTGGTGGTCTTGCATGGCCCAGGCTGGTAGCCAGGGCGATGGTCACGCATGGCCCAAGCTAGCAGTTTGGGCATTGCGTGCTGCAAGGCGTGGGTTGGGGCCACGCGCTGGATGACATGCATGGTGTGCATGCCATTGGTCTAGCCTGCAAAGCGCGGGTTGGTGCCGCGCCCTAGATGGCATGCCTATAAGAGCATCCCGCTAGCCTCGCTAGGGTCCACCTGCGTATCAAGGCTTGGGCCAAGGCACGCAAACAGGCCCACAAGTGCGATGTCATAGATGTCACTGAGGGCTGCTTGCCTACTGGTTCTGACAGGGTCACAAACCCCGTCGTCGACTTCCTTTAGGTTAACCGCAGCCCTCTTGGCGCCGGTACTCCCAGTTGTTGATAACGAGTCGCCTGGTAGCAAGGGGAGGCTTTTGTGCTCAGGGGGCCACAGTCCCAGTCGCCAGATTCCCTTGGGCTAACCCCAGTCGTCAAGATGGCTTACTCTGGGTTGGCCTCAGTCAGTTTGTGCTCCGAGAGATCCAAGACAAGTTCAGGGCAGAACATGGAGATGAACAACACGACAGATGTGGTGTGTGCAGAGTCCTCAGAGCAAGTGGCAGTTTTGGGGGATAGCTTGTCGTTGGTGCCTTGCAATGAGAAGTTATCATCAGGATCTATGTCGGGAGAAGTTGTTGTCCCTTTGGTATCATTAAGCAATATAACTGGATCATCACCTGATTGGCTTTTGCAAAAAGTTAATGAGATTCAGCATGTTGTGGGAATCTCACATGGAGGATGTGAAGATCAATTTAACACACTATTCACTGCAATTGAAGGCCACTCACGTGATACCAAATCAAGATTTAAGAATAATAGGGAGCTGCAGCGTCTTTCTTGGGGAATCAACTATGATAATTCAAGTTGAGGGAAGACTAAAGGGAGGAGATTCTGAATATGTTCCCTATGTGCGTGTTTCAGGCGGTTATCAGTCTATAGGAACTACGGGTTAGGGTTGAGGAGGTGTGTTGTATTCCATGGGTATTTTGGGCTTGAGGTATTTTGGGTAATTTTATTGGGCTTGTTGGGTTTTTCATGGGATAGGTATTTTCGAGCATTCATACGCTAGGTGTTTTCTTGTATACAACCAATGTACTTGTTTACTCTTTTTGATATATATATATTATATATATATATATATAAAACATTTTTACTTATCAAAAAAAATAAAAAATTCAAATCTTTGTTGTTTGATGGTCACTACTAAGAAAAGACTTTAAAATATTATGTGATGGGTTTTTATCTATGCTGTAACATGTTTGTACTCAATCACTTAAGTAATCATCTGATTATTTATACAAGACAATAATATGATGAGAAAATGCTATTGATGAGTCTTTTATGAGTACTATAAATTTTATTATTAGAAAATGCAAAGGACATAGACCGATAATAAGGAAATTGAAAAAGATAAAAGAAAACCATGAAAGCTTAGCTTGTTTAAATCTATAGTGGTTGCCCAAAGGAACAGTCCTTTCATTACGGTCTGGTGATATTGGAAGGGTAATGATTAAAAGGTTCCAATCATTTGTTTAAGTGGTACTCTTTTGTATACTTCTTGGGTACTTGGGCAACACCTATTTACTTGTTTTCATAAAATTTCGTTTACTTGTAAAAAAAAAAAAAAAGGTTCCAATCTTTTCGTGTTATTTTTCTTGAAGGCTTACGAAAATCATTTTTCTATATACATATTTGATAGTAATTGATTGAAGAAATTGTTGCTGAAGTTGACTCGACCTATTAATTGTAGTTATTTTCTCTACTCGAATAGGAGGAATATGTTTTGATTAGACACAACCCTGGGTAATTAAGCATAAAGTTAATGATTATGCAAATCAACGGGCAATATCCTATAAAGTCATTTAATTGAATTTGAAGAAGTTTATCCCCGCCCCCTCTACTCTCACTTTTCCAGTTAGAGTGCCATATGGCTTTTGGTGTAACTTTAGGCTGTAATCATGCAGGGCGACATTACTTACCATTAAAGGAGCATCAAGTGGCATCTTACTGATGTGGGATAAAAGAGTGGTCGAAATTATGGAGGATTACTCGGGGGACTTTATGGTGGCTTGCTCATTTAAGAATGTTGTGGATGGATATCGATGGGATTTGTCTAGAGTCTATGGGCCAAATCTAGATCCTACTAGAAATCTTTTATGGGATGAGTTGGCAGGAGCAATTGGGACTTACCTTGGTGTATTGGTGGTGATTTCGACATCACTCGGTGTATTGATAGTGATTTCAAAGCCACTCGGTTCCCCAGGGAAAGATCAGGCTTTAGTTTTAGCCCAACTATGGTAGATTTCTGTACCTTCATCTCTAAATAAGATTTACTAGATATTCCTATTGCAGGTGGCTCTTTCCCTTGATCATGCAACCGAGAACACCCCTCTTGGTAAAGGATCGATAGATGTCTAGCATCACTGGAATAGGAAGCACATTAACTGGATCTTGTTCAAAAGACTCCCCAGGTTGTGTTTAGATCACTTTTCTATCTTCCTTTATTATGGAGATCTCCATGGTGGCCCAAAGTAATTCTTGTCTGAGAATATGTGATTGAAGTCAGAAGAATTGCTCGACTAAGTCCAACAGTGTTGTTCTTTTAAATTATATGGAAAATCAAGTTACATCTTGGCTTGCAAATTGAAGTCCCTAAAGAAAGATTTGAAGTTTGGAATGAGCACGTGTTTGGTGATGTAGGAGGTAAAAAAATACTCTTTGAGGAACTCATAAGGGTTTGGGGGGAGTGAAAGAAGAGAGAGAACTATCTAAAGTGGAGAGGGCTTATAAAACCCAAGTGACACCAGAATTGAAAGGGTTTCTCTATTGGAAGAAATATCTTAGAGACATTAATCAAGAGCATTATGGTTGAAGGAAGATGATAAATGCACCAAGTTTTTTCACCGGGTGACTAATTTATTTAGAGAAACAATGCCATGGAGATGTTGATGATTGATGGGGTGGCTTCCTCAAACCAATCCAAGATCTCATATCATGTTGTCAACTATTATGAGAATGTGCTATCAGAACAATTTTTTCTTGGAGACTGAGATTAGATGGGCTTACCTTTATTCTTGGCTCATAGGAAGTAGAACAGCTTGAAAGGCCGTTTGAAGAGATAGGGATCGGGGAAATATTAAAAAGCATGATAGGTGACAAAGCTCCCAGCTTCTCTATGGCTTCTTTTCAAACATGTTGGGAAGTGCTCAAAGAAGGCAATGGGGATCTTCCATGAGTTTCATCAAAGTGGAAGGTTTGAAAGAAGCCTTAAATGCAACTTTTATTGCGCTTATTCCAAAAAACCTGGTGTTGTAGAGGTAAAATGTTGTGCCCCATTAGCTTGGTGAGTGAGATGTATAAGATTCTCTTTTAAGTTTTGGCGAATAGATTGAGAAGGGTGATGGAGAAGTTAATATCGAAGTCTCAAATTGCCTTTCCCAAAGGTCGGCAAATTCTTGACTCGGTGCTTATTGTCAAGGAATGCTTGGGTGGTGGATCCAAGTCGGGAGAGCTGAAGCTTTTGTGCAAGGTAGATATGGAAAAAGTGTGTGATCATGTCAATTGGAGATTCTCGCTTCACTTGCTCGAAAGATGTGGTTTTAGCATGAAATGGTGTACATGGATCCATCATTGTCTTTCTATGGCTTGCTTCTCTATATTGGTGAATGGCATGCTAAAAGGTTTTTTTAAAAACTCACGAGTCAAGAATTTTGTAATGGAAGTAATTGTAATGGAAGTATTTTGGATCGGGTCGGGTCAGGCCGGCCGGGCCGGTGTACACCCTTACCGGTACTGGCACTCAACATATCCCATCCATTATTTGTGAATGATATCCTAATCTTTTGTGGGGCTCAACATGATCAAATTCGAGATTTGAGGGCTCCACTTTAATGCTTTGAAGCCGCATCAAGATTTAAGATGAACTTGGCCAGATTAGAAGTAGTATCAATGGAGATGTTTCCAATGTCGAGAGTATGGCTTCTATATTGGGATGCAAGATATTGGGATGCAAGATATCTCAGCTGCCTACGAAATATCTTGGCCTCCCGTTGGGTGCTCTGTTCAAATCAATATCTATTGGGGATAATGTTCTAGAAAAAATGAAGAAATTGGTTAGTTGGAAAAGGATGTATTTATTAAGTTGGTAGTGTCACCCTAATCAAAAGCACTCTTTCCAACTTGCCAACCTACTTCCAATAATTATTTCTACTCCACCAAGGTGGCTCATTGCATAAAGAAATTCCAACGTGACTTTTGTTTTGTTTTTTTTTTTTTTGGAAGAAGGGGGGGGGGGGGGGGGATAAACAGAGAGTTCAAATTTCACTTTTTGAAATTGGTCACAATTCGCTCTCCTATTGAAAGAGTTTTGGGTATTCAAGACGTGCAATTTTTAAGCAAAGACTATGGAGATACCATAGTGAAAGCGGGGCTTGTGGAGAATCATCAAATTGAAACATGATGATGGTGTTCCAATGAGGTGAGTGGGCCTTATGTTGTGGGGCAATGGAAGCATAAAAGAAGATGTTGGGATACATATTCAAGATATATCTGCTTTAAAATGGGCGATGGATCCAAAATTAATTTTGGCACGATGTATGGTGTGGCGATAGGGCACTCAAGGAAACTTATCCACAAGTTTATGGTATAAGGAGCCTCGATTATGGACCTCTTCATACTCTATAATGGTATTCCCCAATGGAATTTTACATTCCTTAGAGATGCACAATATTGGGAAATTAACGCTTTCTCGGAGTCAAAGACAAGGTCTTTTGGTGTCCCTATAAGAAAGGGAAGTTGATAGTCTACTCTTTCTACCACGCCATGACAACACACAATTCAAATCCATTCCCATGGAAGGGTATATGGAACACAAAGGCACTCCTTGAGGCAACATTTTTGCTATGGATGGCTTCTTTGGGGATGATCCCGTCAAACTCGGGAAAGCAAGTATTCCTAATATTTAGCATCTATACATGGTAAATATATTGTGTACAGCTAATATTAACAGAGATAAATATATATCTAACAGCCAAACATTCCTAAATTGCATACGTTAACAGATCCTCACTTTAAAGAACTTAGGAAATGCCAAATCATGGTTATGGATTGTTGTATGTGCAAAAAGAGTAGAGAGTCGGTTGACCATCTACCATTACATTGTAAGATTGCCAAGACATTGTGGAATGAAGTCTTTGTTCGGATGGGATTAGCTTGATGATGCCAAGGCAGTTAATTCACCTTCTAGCTTCTTGGAGAGACATTCGGGTTAACTAGGCTCGGTTTGCTTATGGGGATGAAATCAAAAACCCAAAACACATCTCAAACTCATCATTACACTTTTTCAAATCCCATACAAAATATAATAAAAAATTCAATTTTTTCAAATTTCAAAAACACATTTTTCAAATCCCAAAACAAAACTAATATTAAAAAAGTATATTACAATAATATTTTATTCTTTTTTTAACTTTTATCTCATCTCATCTCATCTTTGAAAACAAACCAGAAGTTTATAGTTCAAATATGTTTATGGTGGTGTATTTCGAGGTAGAGGAGCAAAAGAAGTTTTGAAGATCAAATGCGGTCAATGGATGAGCGTAGAAATTTATTTTTCAATATTTTACTCCATTGGTTGATTGTAATTGATTTTCATGTTGTGACTTTTCATTAATTACGTGTATTACTAAACTAGCACGCTTAGGCGTTGCTGTTATATATGCCCCGTATACTTGGGCTCTTACCTATTCTTATGATCAATAAAATTATGTTTACCGACAAAAAAATATTAGTACATCTTCTTGGTTTCACTGTTGGTCCTCATAGTAGTTTGTATGATCAAGCGACAAAAGTATTGCTGTTTTGATAAACTTTCTTACTTATAAAAACGAAAAAAAGGTATTGCTGTTTTGGCCTCACAAAACTTTAAGATAGTGTGTGTGTGCGTGTTGATATATATATATTAGATAACCAGATATTTTGAAGTGTGAGCTTTTCAATTACGGTTATCGACATTATTAGAAGTAAGAAACTTGATTTTTTTCGTCGAAATTATCTATTCTTTTGGTTTATTACTTATAAAGAAAGTTCTTTTGTTTTTTAACTTCCAGAATGCGTCGGATTACTTGTTACAACACGTGAAAAACACGGATGGTTTGGTGCATTTGCATGGATATTGGGCCCGTTTAGAGCTAAGTCTGGGTACAGATTTAGTTGCAGCTTGTGGAGTGTGGGAGGGTTTGCTCAGGATCTGGTTTGACCATATCTTTCTCTACCATATAATTTCTGTCAGTTTTTTTTTTTTTCTCCTCTTTTTCTGAACATTTCTCTTAACCTCCTGCTTGTTTTCACAGCAGTTCAATGTTGGAAGCCTGGCAGGGTTATATAGCAATGGAGATTGGATTGGGTCATATTAATGAAACTAGGTCCCTCTATAAGAGATGCTATCGTAAAAGATTCCCGGGGAGTGGTTCAGAGGTATCAATTTTTTTTTTTTTTTAGAAAGCATTTCCATAACTTTTTTGCATAGTTTGCTTACTACTCCCCTAATTAAATTGGGATTTTGATCTTCATGAATGGCAGTAGTAGATTTTTACATAAATACTCATAAATCTAGTAGTGAGCAGTATTCAAAGAATAATGCTTTGGTGTTGGCCAACTCTCGTAGGGGAGCTTTTCTTGCACTGTCCTACAAATCCACATTTTTGTTTGGCTCTCTCTCTTTCTCTCTCAAATATATATATGTAATATATTTTGGATTAGATGATGTCTCCCCTTCCTAAAAAACAGAATTGTTCAGGATATCTGCATATCATAGTTACGCTTTGAAAGGCAATTCGGTACACTGGAAGATTTTGACCATGCTGTACAAAAGGTAAATTCCTTTCTGCTGCTGTTTATTGTACCGTGTTATACGTGGTGTTGCCATTGCTTTCGGATTAGGAAGTAGTGTTATTAGCGTATATAAAGTTCTAAATGCCTTATAGAAAGCAAATTACACACTGAAATTGTCCTGAGGGCACATTACTCTTAATTCTTTATGACTAACAGATTGACAGCTGCCACCTTCACTTGAACGAGTTGAGTATTGCGGTATGCCTTCTGAATGGGATTTTCCACTTCAGTTGGTTGAAATTGCAATTATCCTTTCTTGGGTTGAACTTAGAACATCTTAGTACCTTTAGCTTAGGCATATTGAAGGTAATTGGATGTGTTAAAGAACTGAAAAAATATGATCATCATAATATTTTGGTTCTTTCTTCATTGAAGAGAACTGTTTGAAGATTTCTCTTTCCCTTGGTTACTTTGCTTTTAAACACATGGATCCTGTTCTGTGTTTGTTTTTTTGATCTGTACCATATCTGAAGCAGTGAGCCCACCCGCATGTCAAATCTTTATCGGTATAAATTATAGGTCTCTGTGTGGTGTTCCCTTCTTGCTATACAACTTTCTCTAAATTTGCCGTTTTAGGTTACCCCTCGCCTGGAAGAGCTACAGTCATCTAGGTTACAGCAGGACTCCAAATCAATAGTTGAAAGGGAAAATCCTCTTAAGAAGAATGCTCAGGAAAAGAGAAAGCCAGGTTCAGACTTAATTCAAGAACAGTCTCCTGCAAAGAGGCAAAAAGATGCAGCTCAAACTTCAAAGAAATTGCATGGGAAGGATAAAGCCCAAGGCTCAAACTTACTCGAGCCAAATAAAGTGAAAGAAATCAGTGCCAAGGTTGAGAACGAAAATAGCAAAAATGAACAACAGATGAAAGATGATATGACTGGAAAAACTAAAGTATACCAAGACCAGTGCACTGCATTCATATCAAACATTAACCTTAAGGCAAGTACAAGCTCTCCCCCCTCCTTTTCTTCTCAATCTTGGACCAATGCATTGCCATTGATTGTTAACTTTTGCAGGCAAACTGTGAAGATCTGCGTAGCTTCTTCAGTGATGTTGGTGGAGTACACAATATCCGTATACTGCAAGACAAGTTCACTGGAAAATCAAGGGTATGCCTCTCATTGTTATACCTTTTTGTTTCTTTCAGTCTTCATGTATGGCATTATGTGCTTTGAATCTTCAAATGCACCTTTCAATCTACTTTTGGTTAGAGCAGTATCATGAGCAAGTTCACTTTCATCATGCATTGGCCAAAAAACAAAAGAGTGCTTTGAATATAAAGGTTTTGGGATAAAAAATTTGCTCTTGTTTTAGTAAGTAATCGAATATTTCATTAAGAAAATGTCGAGGGTGTAGCCCAAGTATATAGGATATATTCTTACTTAACATAAAAGAGTATATAGGATACATTTTTTTTTAATCTTTATGACAAGGAAACCCGGGGACCTTGCAAACACAATGTCTTATACCCATTTAATCCCCAGACCCATATAATGTGTCCACATCACATGGATCGAGTAAATCAGTGGCTTTTCATCCACTGTGTTAGGTCCAGTTTCAGTGAAATTAAAATTATCTTGTCATATGAATTTGTGGTGTGGTGGGGTGGGGGGAAGTCCCCTAAGTATGCGCAATGTGCTTATTCCCACGTAACCAGGAACGTGAACGTAGTTTTGGGTGAGGCACCCCAATTAATTACACCTCTACAGCTTTGCTGCTGGTGCAGAATACGAGACTTAATATGTTTTATAAGTTCGGATTAAGATCTCTTTACTGGTGGTGCACATTTAGCATATTTTTTTAAACTTATATCCACAACATTGCATGGTGATCTTTAAATTTTAATGTGGTGCTTATATTTTCATAAATTAATTTGTAAAGGGACTAGCATACATGGATTTTGCCGATGATGCACACCTTGCTGCAGCTGTAGCAAAGAACAAAGAGATGTTACTTGGAAAGAGGTTGAGCATTGCTCGGTCAAATCCAAGGAAAAGCAGAAAAGATCTTTCTGGCCATGATAGTCAAATGGAGCATGGTAGGGTAATGGATTTTATTTTTCTTGACTTTGTGCATGCACGTTAGGGAAAACATGCTTGTGTGTGTGGACTTGTGTGGTGTGCTTGCAATATTTTGCGTGAATTTCTATGGTCGTCCAAGCGGATGTTCCGTAATACAGATTAAAAATGCCAGGTGCCTTGCATTGCTCACATTCCTTTGTGCGAATTTCAATAGTTGCCCAGTTTTTTATTCTTTCATAACAAAGGTTGTGTATTGTCTGCATTAGTTGCTTTATTATAGAAATGTTCAACTATCCAATATCAGATGGACCAGTGGGGCAGGATGTTTATGTGAAGATGGTAAAAGTAGTAGCATATCAGATTATTTTTAATTGAAAAATTATGAAAGATGGAGAAAATTTTAGGGGGATTGAGAACAGGGACGAATAGAGTTTGTAGTATATTTTCTGTTTCTTAGAATTTGTACGTTGTGATGATCTGATTGTTGGGTCTCCCTTTGATTAAGGCTTCCATTCCTCATTGGTGTTCTGTATTTAGTTTGGTTTAGTATTCACTTCTATGCTGTTATTCGTTATGCTCCTTTTTTATTGATGCTGTTTTTTTTTTTTAATTTTTGGCCCAACTTCTGTAAACTAAAACTTGGCACAGTCGATGCTGCTGATCAGATGGATGCAGCGACTGGGGGATCTGCATTGAATGCATCTGTTGAAACCTCCAAGGAAGCTAGTCGGGCACCACAATCTGCTAATCGTAGACGTGGAAATGTCAATATCGAGATTATGGGGAAGAACACATTTGCAGTGCCAAGAAATGTTAAGCCACTCGGTTGGTCTGCAAACAAACAAGAAACTGAGGAAAAATGGAAAGCCCAAGTCCAATGACGAGTTCAAGTGAATGACAATTCTCTTTATATGATGAAACAGAGCATAACTGTGTTTGCAGCTTCACAAGTGTTTGTTCTATGGACAATTCGTCTTCTTACCCACTCCTGCAGTTGCAAAATGGAATTTAGCAAGGGCATGGGCATGCGAGAAACCTCCAACTAGAGAGAAGCAACATGTATATACTATATACTAAATAATTTTCAAAACATAAACTTTGTTCTCACGAAGCCACATCATCAACCATCTAACCAAATTTTTTTAATTTAATGTTATATAAATAGTTGTTGGCCGTCGTTCTTTTCACGAATTAAACAAAGGTTGTCTGAGCATTGAAAATTAAGTTGCTCAAAACATTATAACATTATAAGGACTTTATTTATTATATAATGTGTTAAAATATGATTTTATTTAAAGATTCGTAGAGTAATTGTTTGTATTTAATAATTTTTAGGAAATCCAGATCATCTTGGATTCTTGTAGATTTAGGATTATTTTTTAATAGAAAAGGGTAGTCGAATAGGAAGCAGTCCAGTGAGACAGTGACACCAACTACGGGGAGATCAGAAGAAAAGAAAACAGCAAGAAAATTAAGAAACAAATTAAAAGAAGAGAGATCAGATCGATAGAGGAATGAATATAGGGGACTCGGAAGACAAAAAGGCTTTTTAAGATTACTACTGCACTTCGTCAAAAAAAAAAAAAAAAGATTACTACTGCTCATGCCGGGTTGGGTGGGGTGGGGTGGGGTGGGGCGGGGCGGGGTCTGGGGGATTATATATAGCATGCGGTCTGAATTCAGTAGTCATGTCTTTTTTATTTTAAGGGTAAACTGTTGGAACACGCATTAATTATGCATTATGTGATCAGCTGAATTTAGCCTAGTCTGATTTCCGGCGGCCTCTTTAATGATGTATTCTTGAGCGCATGCACTAGCATCATTTAATTATATCATGTGTTGCATTTTGCGTACGTAAGTACTACGGCATGCTTCCCGGCAATTAAGCAATTTCAAACTAATCGCAATAGAAAAGTTCAAACTAATCAAAGGTTTGAGCAATATCAATTTGGTAACAAGCAAATACTAATAATCCCAAAGTAAATTAGCTCACAAATCTTCTAATACAATGCAATGGTTTTTAGACCTCGACCATTATCTCAAAAGAACCATCTAATATTATGTCATTCCATTTCTCCTTCCGATATAGCATTTTTTGGATTTCCTTAAACTCACTCTAATATTTCTATTATCATGGTCAAGCTCCCTTAGGCCCTTCAGGGATCCTTATGAAAGTTTTAAAAATCGTACCGTACTAATTGATATTGGCGAAATATTTCATGCCAAAACAGTAACCGGTACTGGAGAAGGTTATATTTCGTACCGAACTAAATACCAGTTGTACTGGCCTATTTCAGTCGGTATTCCGGATTCCAAATGATGTACATACATTCCAGATTCCAAAATTGGCTAGTGGCAGTGATGATTGTACAGTGAAACTATGCAGCATTAGAGACATGATTTCTCTCTTTCTCTCTCTCTATCACTCATTTTTGCCCTTTTTAAATCTTTTTTTTTTAATTTTCTATACATTTTAAGTTTTTCTCCTTTTTTTTCCTTCTGAAAAATGTGATTGTATCATAGAGAGAGGCGCCTGGTCTTTCTCAGTTTCTCCATTATATGTGAATTTTTATGTATATACAATTTATTTATATATAATGTATATATTTGTATATAATTTATTTATATGTGTGTATATATAATTTATTTATATATAGACTGTTTTGAAACAGTACATGAAATGATACCAGTACTGAAATATTTTATTCTAGTGCCTTGACCGAACCGATCACGTTACGGTATTCAAAACATTGATCTTTATCCCTAAATTCTTCCTTAATTATCATGAGGTCCTTACGATTGCACTTCCCCATTATGGTATTGATCTAGACCTATCACAACTTCTCTCATTTCAAAGGATATGATAGTGGAAGCTACCACGATCAGATTTCATGAAATCTCAACCAATTAAATAAAAAATATACACAAAGATAACATAAGCATATGTAAGATAAACTATGAACGTGATGCATGAGCATGAATATGAATTTTAACACACATTTTTCTCTTATCTAGGTTCTTTTTCAAAAGAATACCGAACTTGTAACCTTGTAACAAAGTAATCAAGGCGGGAACTACATGGCTTCTAGGGGGACTACCACCCCCCCAATCTTTTAAAAAAATTTAGATAGTATGTAGATAAGTAAAAATCATTTCCTACCTACAAACGTTTTCCTACAAGTAGGCCCCCCAATGCTGATATTAGTTCCTATAAGTCTTTCCTACCTATGAATGTCTACTCTATTGTCTAGCCTAGAGCGTTTCTACTCTATTGTCTAGCCTAGAGCGTACTTTGAAATCTAAAATGTCTACAGACAATATTTTGTACCGTTGGACATAGCTTATGCAACTCTCTTTATACCATTTAATTTGTGATTGTGAGGCTAGTCTCTTTGTTTTCTATTGTAGGTTAGTAAAGGTTGTAAAGCAGTACTGCAATCTGTTATTGCATGTTATGGGCTTCTATTTTTTATTACTCGATGAAGTTCCTTTCTTCCCTTTTGTGTTGGCTAGGGGTCAAGATGAATAAGATTGTACGTGTCGTACTTCGTTTTTTTTAACTTTCATAACCTTACTTGTGAAAAATATAAAGCATTTCTATCATTGCATTAACTATTTGATGGACCTTAAACTCTATCATGACGTTATTGGTAACTACCAATTTTTTCTTGAGGAACTAGGTAAACAAAAGTAGGGATCAAAATGAATGGTAGTTCATTGGGTCTGTATTTTCTCTAGAGGTGCTGGACTCATATCTGCATGAACTTCTTGACTTTTTTTTTTAAATCATATTGGGAAGGAAGCAACTGCATGACTCTAGTAAAAATTATTTAGAAAAAGTAAACGATAATTGTATATTAAACTCTTATTTTTATATAAATTATGGTATTTTTTATGCAAACTATTTGTGGGTATTCGAAATTGGTTCTGTACCAACATTTTTTTTTTTTGTATAAATGAAAAAATGACACATATATATAAATTTCTAGACATGTATTTTTTGTATACAATTTTATAACATATGATTATTGTTTTTACATATAGTTACGGGCATAAAACATACATTACTTATACTCAAACGTACCGCGCATTTTGTCAATCGCCCTCCCAAACACCAAATCTTGGTAAGTAATAATATAACCACATAAATAAGTACCATTTCTTATTAATCTCTTGTAATATTTTGAATATAACAATGTGAGTGGATACCTCATGGCTCTCGAAGCACTGTGAGGTCCCTACTAGTTACTGTATTACATTACCACCCCTCAGACTAGATGTGAGTACGTTCAATTCAATAAGATGCAACAATTTGCAATTTGCCTTCACCACATATACAATATGATACGATAGTTCGCAATTCACATTCACCATATTTTCAATGCGTTGCACCCACTAGGGTCAAGTGCGGCTACTTTAATGCTATGTAATTCATTAAAAAGATCGATCAATTCAAAATATGTTGATTGTACTTCATCATCCAGGGATTACCACTCTAATTAGACACTCCAGAGTGAACAACTTGGGATAGTGACAAAACCATCTTCTTTTAATAAGAAATTAAAAAAAATATATATTGAAATCATGTGACATGTGCTTGTGATAAAACCATGCAGTTTTTCATGTAACAATCATGTCATGTACTTATGCAAAGAATGCATCACGTGAACAACTTGAAATAATTAGAACATTTAATTAGATATATAACATGAACATAACACGTGAAGACTTCAATATGAAATATGTATCTTTTTACAGAAATCTCCAAATACGCGTTATTCAACCGAAAATTCCAGCAAGTATCATATGAAAATACAAGGTATAAACCAATCATAACGTGTAATAAAAATAATATTTCATTAACTAAAACAAATTACAAAACGCAAAGTTTACAGGAAAATATAAATATATTATTCACGAGTAAGTTCAAGGCTAACCTACAAAACGCTAACTTACAAATCTCCAAAAAGTATTTTGCCAATATTGTTCAAGCAAGCGTGCTAATTATATTTTCCAACAATGTTTTCTTGAATCTTCCTTTTATACTTACACGAAATGTGCATTTGGATGGAGAGAAAATGATGTTTGGTTCTTCCTAAGGTCTAGGGTTTAGAGAGGTAAAGAGAGAAGAAATCTAAAAAATACCAAATTGCCTTTGATTAATTTCCCCTCTAGTAAGTGTTTGGAACCGAACATGAAGGCTCCTATATATCAAGCTCCATGTGACGCGGCCTCCTTTTTATCCCCAAAACCCTACTGGGTTTCTTCTAACCCTAATTCCTTAAGTGGTCGGGAATTATATGGCCCAAGACTTCCTCTTGGACTAATTTGCATGGGCGCCTAAGATTTACCGAGTGCAAGGGCAAAAACAGGCTCTACCTTACCAGATTCTAATTGTAAGGCCCTTATTCATTTACGCCCAAGTGAAACTAAGTCCTTGTTTTAGATTCAAAAAGTATCACCTCAACTAATTTTATCTAAAAATTATAATATTTAAAAAAAAATTAAACGATATATTACAACAAACAATTTAACTTTTTTAAATTTCAAAAATAAAAATAATATTTTATTTAACTTTTAATTTTATTTCATCTCATTTTATCTTTAACTCACTGTCCAAATCTCTTTCTTATCCTCAATGTTGGAAAGTTTATTGCCAAATGGCCGTGAAAGGCATCATCAACGGACACCGTACCATGCAATTAGTTGGTCAAATTTTGAGTAAGAGATACTACATAATTAACTGGACTATATCTTCAGCATAGTAAGGAATATTAATACAAGAAAATAAAGTAGCTAGGAGTGACAAACGTCATGAATGCAAAGCAATTTGCTTTCTACTTTTTCCAAAATTTCCTTATCGATCCCACATTCGTGATCTTACATTAGAAGGTGGTACTGGTGGGGTAGGGAGGCAAGGGGATGGATATATACCAACGGTTTGTATAAAAGGAAAGGTAGTCTTTTCTTTTCCTGTTCTTTTTCTTTTAATTCGTTTTCTTTTCATCAGTTTCCTTGCTTTGAATCTAATGCCATGCCGTAGGAGAATGTTGGGTTCTAGTCCAGACAAAAATTTTAAAGTGGGTAGAATGTTCCAACGGCTAGCTACTTATTTGCTTTGCATTTTGAAAATTAAAGGGAGGGAGGGGCCCGATCGAGGGCATAATGCATTAATTGCTCACCTGATGTCAAATCAGTGGCTATGGTGAAACCTAGAAATGGCAGTAGGAACTAATTTATGATCGAAAATTATAAGGGCCATGCACATCATGTGGCGATTTTTTGATCATTTATGTGTGTCAATTGGCAAAATCTCAAGGGGATCATGACATTTACAACAGTCATTTAAGCGTGTGGGGTAGAAATATATGTCATTTATCGAAGTACCAGAAGATATACATAATAAATATTAATGTTTTAAGAAATTTAAGAAAATAAGGTTGATTATTTCCATGCGGTATACGCATGAAAGAAAAAAAGAAGCAAAGCAACAACAGTCATGAGTGTGGGCCGGGATAAGGCAGCATGTTATAGGTCTGCGGCCAGTTTCAGATCCTAAAATCGCAAGAAGTTAAATTTCTCTACTTTGCATATTTGAAGCTGAAGGAACCAAAAGCATTGAAGAGCTGCCACACTTTTAGAAGAAATAAAATGATCTTAACAAGAGAGAGAGAGAGAGAGAGAGAGAGAAGCAACATGAGTATGAAGTTGGCAAGAATGATACCGGTGGTACTTGGTGGTGGCCAGGCCACACTTTGATCTAGTAGTACTGATTCATTTTATTTCCATTATTAATACTGCATGCATGGGAACATACATAAACTGAATTGAGCCTCGCTGAAACAAAAAGCTAAAGCTTCTTTTGGGTTATGAGTAATTGCTATTATTAAAAATAAAAACACAAAAAGAGGGAAAGGAAAAAGAAGTCGTATTATCTCACACGTAGTACCTCATATTCTAAATTGAAAATTAATAATTAGAGGGGTTGTTATCTTGATGAGGAGCAAGTCTAAAATAGAACGAAAAGCCGGGATATTCCCAAAAATCTGATTTACTCAGGCAATTTTGAGCATGTAAAGGGAAATGATTGGCACCTCAAAGGAAGTTATGGTTTCCTAAGACAAGGCACTTTGGAAGAGATTGGTGATTATTAGAAGAAAGCCGGTCATGTCTTGAAAAGTAAAATGTGAGGGCCGGAGTACAGCCTGTTGATTAATCAGTCTGAGGACAAAATGTAGACGTAGTTGACCAAGCTTTAATAATTTGCCAGCTTGCCTTTAGTACTACTAGTACTACTACATGAGAATGCAAAAGGTTTTCTGTTAAGAAAAGTATTAATTATATTTAAGTGAATAATGGAATCGTGAATCTTATGATAATATCTCTTTCTCTGGTTGCTACGCGTAAAGACAAGGGAAAAGGAAGTTAAATAAAAAAAAACTTGAATCATTTGTTCACGTGTGTTATTCCAGAGTACTACGACTACGTTGCTAATTTCCTAAAATGAGGAACTTATGGCAACTAAAGCCTATGCTTATTCACGCTTTTTATTAATTAGTAATTGTCCCTAATCGGATCCCATGACTTTATGGAAGCCTAAACTGATCAGATACGTACATCTCTTTATTTTATTTAAAATAAAATAATAATAATAAATAAAAAAACATTTCTCTCTTCGGCCTAGATCAGGAGGTTAATTTTTCTGTGAAATCTGATCTGGCTCCATTCCTTGACATGGATCTCCTAACTAAACTTGAAATTAAGGGCAATATTGTTTCGTAAGTACTAATTACGTCTGGACGTACGTACTGTTGGAGTACCCGTACAAGCTACCATCCACACGTGTTTTAATTCACTTAATAAGTAGCTGCTAGCTTTTAATTATACAATATTGCACTCCCCGCGATATGCCGATATATATCTAGGATCGATAAGTCGTGTTATTCTATATATGTTTGCATGCAGCTAACGCATGCATCTGGACAAGTCTAATTTCTATTTTCTCGATCGATCCTCCACGTACGATACCATATTAAGAATCGCACATTTTAGAGGAAAATTGATCTTATTTATATATTGATAAAATCAGAGTTACAAAATATCGGGAGCTACAGTACCCTTTTATACTAGTAACCGATCAAAATGAGTTACTAATTCACTGAACCAACTAAGTCGACAAGTTAAAAATAGAAAGCTACCCAAGCATTCTAAATAATATATACGTCATACACGTGTACTAAAACCAAGAGAAAAAATTGGTTAAGTATAAAACTTATCAATAAATCTTGATGCAAGCATGCTTGCGGGCGGATACCCAAACATAAACAGTATTTTTACTGTTCTATCTATATATCTAGCCAAATTAATTAAGCTGGATCAATAATTAAACAAGTTTAATTATCATGCGTAACTAACAGTTTTATGATTAACGCCAATATTATTTACATTGATCACAAAAAGACATGAATGTATGCGCGCGTGCTGTATGTACATATTTGCCGCCCGCCTGAGGTAAAAATAGTGTTTTTTAAAAACAAAAATAATACAGAACTCTAAAGTCATGTAACTCTTCAAGAAACCCTAAAAGTAGAGAAAATAAGGGTACTAATTGACAGTGATTGGGCGGATGGATGGCGCGATCTATATCATGTGTTAATTTACCGAAAGGAAAGAAGAAAATTTTGTGCTAGATCTGAATTCTGAAACATCATATGTATCTTTGAAAATTGTGATCAAGATTCAAGGGCGGGTCATGTGTCACCAACTACATTTATTCTTGTGGCCCTTCCACCACAGTAACATATAATATATATATATATATATATATATATATAATTATATTTCTAGCTCTGATCTGTCTAGTGTCAGATCAGTACGTAGTTCAATTTTGTGATCAATTTTCTTTTACATTAATATATATATATATATATATAGTCTTCTTGAAAGCTGATATGAAATAATATATATATATATATTATATGTAGGAATTATATAAAGTGCTATATTATATATATATATATATAATATATGCAACAGAGTCTGAATCGATCTATTTGTGGTAAATTTTGTATATATGTCAATAATGATCATAATTAAAAAACCTATTGAATTTGCAAGTTAATTGTTAATTTATGTTTAATTTTGAAGCAATTTTTTACTGAAACTTTTTATAATAGAAAAAGAAATTAATAGTCATTTGAAACTTCAAAAGTGATCAAAGAAAAGCAACAAAGCGAAAAGTTGAGTGTAGAGAATTAGTCGAAGAAGAGACAATGTAGATAAAAACAAAGGTCTAAAGATGGAGAGAGCTGCTTTTAAATGTGGGGGTCAGGAATAAAGGCAAAGATAATAAAGAATAAAGTGATTTGGATAAATATAATAAAGGGAACTATTAATTCTTTTTCTCCCCCAGCCAGGCCTGCATGTAAAATCATGTACTGATCAAGGCCAGAGGAATTAAAATTCAGCAAAACAACATTAATAACTTTTCTTTTGTTAATCCGCGGGTTGTACGGGCGTATAATAGATATATATATATATATATATATATATATATATTCAACTGCAAATTAAAGGCTAGCTTGCTAGTATGATCTATAATTAGATCGACTTTTATCTGCTAATTATTAGCCAATATATAACACATGATGCAGTACGTACACGTTGGGATAAATACAAGCTAATTAATTCGTTTCTAATTAATTAAGCATATATAGTACGTAACATTTTCCTAATTAAGCAGTACGTGCGGTAACACTCGCAAAATTTGATGAATATGTAAGTAAATACTTGGCTTCTCATGAAAATTAAACAAAGGTATGTACGTAAAAGCAATTGCCCATGATCACATGATCAGTATTTATGAATTTCTGCAACTCAAGTCAGGCCCTAAGTCATATTAATTGCTTGCTATGCGACTGCATGATCTATATACATCATTTTTTGCATCACAATTTCGAAAACAAATCAAATTACCTCAACTACTTATCAATCATAATTCTGGATTAATGCCCAATTGATCAATATATATATGAAACTAAACCTCAATATATATATATATATTGCAAATTAAGTTATTTCCTAGCAATATGCATGCATAATATTAAAAGTAAATTAAACACTAATTAATATTACTACAAGAAAAATGAGTATATATTATCAATTAACTGAAATCAGAATGATTATTTATAACTAAAATAATCTATTTTTGTTACAAATAATTAATTTGATGACAGTTAATTAATTATATATACTCATTCTTATTTTTTAAGAGAGAGAGAGAGAGAGAGAGCGCATCATGCATGCAGGATCGATGAATAGTACCAATTGAGATCTTAAATATCATGATGATCAGTTTTAGCCAACAAAAATGCAGAGATTAATTAAATATGATAAATATTTGGCTTGACAAGGTTTTTGTACTGTTATATTCCGTAATTGATTCTGATGGTCATTTATATGTTATGAATCGATCGCTAGCTAGCTACTGGGTTAATCAGAAAGTCTAACTATATATATTCTTATCATGAGGTCTCAATTCTATATATATATATATATATATATATATATATATATGTTATATACTGATCCGGAAGTGCTCCCTTTTTCTCTCTCCAACCAGCTTTCATCATCATTTGGTGAGTGTGAATGAATTGCCGGAGTGGCATTGTCAGTCGTAGTATTAATTCCAAGGGGACATCATTGTCAAATTGAGTACGTCTTTGAAGCAGAGAACCACAAAGGAAATTAAATGGATCGATCGAGGGCGTCAGTTTGTTAAACAATTTAAGTTGCATTCTCCCAGCACGAGTACTCATGTAAGTTTGTAATTCTGTCGCTTAAAGCAAGAATCCACTTTTAACAAAGCTTTCTATTTCTGCCAATTAAACACCAAAATAATAAATATCCCTGAACTTGCCGGCCCCGGCCAGCTTCGCCAAAACTGCTACTGACTACTGTACGTGTTCATTTTGCAAGTCTTTCATGTTAAGCTCCCCCCCAAAAAAACAAAAAAAAAAATTATATTATATATTATATGGGTGGTATTGTTGCAGTCTATATAATCTAGTGTTCTTTAATTATATACGCATCATGTTAAGCTAGTAGTGGAAAGTCATGCAACCATGAATTTTAAAAACCAATTCAAAAGAACGTTGCGATCGATGAAGCAATATTATGCACGTATATCATGCATGTGTATATATATATATATATATATATATATTATATCGATAACACACATATATATAAGCAATTAGCAAATGTACATGCATATGCAACCCCTCCCCTCAACACACTCAGAATAGACTATGAATTAGGGGTATATGAGAGTCATCTAATTAAGTCTGCACGGGCGAACGTACATGTCCACCCAAAATATCTTTCTGAAGGCTAACTTCATGCCTAGTAATAGAAAGCAGATTTTTCGTATTTTCTTATTTTCTTATTTTCTTTTGAAGGACATTTCTTTTTATCGCTAGCTCGCTCGCTCGCGCTCTCTCTCTCTCTCTCTTTCTCTCTCCACTCTCTGACACACTGCTCTCCATAATATGGCGTAAACTTGATGCCTGACAGTGCAAGCAAAGCAAGCACCCCACTTTTCTTTTATCTTCCTTCCCCAAACTCACTGTGTTTTCCTCTCTCTCTCTTTCTCTCTCTAGCTTTTTTTTCTTTTAAGTAATCCATTGTGTTTTCCTATCTTTCTGTAAGAAATCTGCTTTCTTTTCCCTATATGCTGTCTTTTTTGTTTCTTGCCTCCACGCTATGTCTATAAGCCCTTGTTTAGTGCTTCGCTAGCAAAACCCACCTCCAAAAAAAAAACACAGCCTCTCTTTCTCTTTCAACCACCCCATCTCTAGGTAGTTGTGTATTCTTTTCTTACATTCCAAATCCCCCTAAGTCTACCTTGTGAGACAAAACTTCTGTCCTATCCTAAAACCTTATAACCTTCAGTACATATGGAAGGCGCTTAAAGCTCCAGATTTGGATCACAGAAAGACTGATGTGGGCATGCAATTTAGTTCCCACCTCATTCTTGCGGTTTCCATTACTAGCGAAAAAAAAAAAAAGAACGCAGAAAGCTTACTAGCTAGTCATCAGCTACCTCCATCCACCATTTTCTCTCTCGTGGTGTTTGACCATCTATCTCAGACTCTCTCACTCTCTCTCTCTCTCTCTCTCTAAGCTACTGCAATTTAGTTACTTCGTTGCAATTCCTCACAGTACTGGATTTTTTTTTTGGGGGGAGGGGGGGGGGGGTTTCTTAGATAAACATGAGGTTCTAGTTTTTATTTTGTTCTTAAACGTGGACAATTGTCGAGAAAACTCCTGAGTTCAAGAAAGCAACCACTTTTAACACCAATCATTTAGCCTTCCTAATTATCCTGTCGTGTTCCTTCCTTTTTGGTCAGCGAACAAACAGCCAGACAAACTAAAATAAGAACCAAAAAAGAAGAGATCGAGAACAAGAAATGGAACTTTCAAGTCATGAAGGAGAAATCCCAATCCCGATAAACAGTGCATATGGTGGGGGACATGGGCATGGGCAAGGGCACATGATCCACCATGATCCTGCACCCCACAACCACATTATGCCTCCATCAGCACCACAGATCTCCTCCAATGGCCCCCCATTACCCACAAGCCTGGAGGAACATATGCCATACAAGAAAGTGGTGAGGTACAAAGAATGCCTCAAGAACCATGCAGCAGCAATGGGAGGGAATGCCACTGATGGATGTGGTGAGTTCATGCCCAATGGTGAAGAGGGTACTATAGAAGCACTTAATTGTTCTGCCTGCAACTGCCACAGAAACTTCCACAGAAAAGAAGTTGAGGGTGAGCCCTCTTCGTATGACTGCCACCATAGCCCACATCTCAACAGGGTTGGGAGAAAATTCATCTTTGGCCATCACAAAAATATACTACCTCCTGAGGCCCTAGGGTACCCTACACCTACAGGTACCTTTATATCTTCAAGACCAGGAGCGCCCCACCAAATGATAATGCCCTACAACATAGGATCCCTCCCGTCAGAGTCTGATGAGCAGGAAGATGGCGGAGCTGCAGTCGTGGTCAGGCCTGCGCAGCTTGCAAAGAAGAGGTTCAGGACAAAGTTCACACAGGAACAGAAGGAGAAAATGCTCAACTTCGCTGAGAAAGTCGGGTGGAAAATCCAGAAGCAGGAAGAGGCTGCGGTGCAACAGTTCTGCCAAGAGATTGGAGTCAAGAGAAGAGTCCTCAAGGTTTGGATGCACAACAACAAGCACAATCTAGCCAAGAAGAACCCCGCTCCTTAAAGTTGACACCATATATATATAATATTAATATAACATAATCGTTTTCTTCTCTGTGGGTACGTTATTTGAAATCTCTTACTATTTTAAGAATAGTGGTTATAGTTTTGGGAAATTGAGTTTAATTAATGGTAGAGTTTGAATAGTGGGTTATTTGTTCTTGTTCAATCCCTACGCTGTAGGAACTGTTCGAGATGTTCGCTCTGAGTCCGAGATACAGTAATCACTGATGTATCCAATTTACTTTTAAGGAAAAGCTTCCTAATTTACGAATATTCTTCCTCTTTTCTTAAATACTGTAATCATTAACACGGGATGTGTACGGGCAAATGGCAAATACTAGTATTCTCTGGGTGTCAATGTGAAAAGGTTTAGCAATTATTGAATTATAAAAAGAACCAATAACAATGAATTTAGCCCGTGTTTGGGTTTAATTTTTTAGATCTATGTACAGCATGCTGGTGTTGTAATGTTAGTACAAAAACTTATGACCAAAACTATCTGATCTGAAGTGTCTAACTTGTCCTTATAACCTAGTTTTTATAATGAGCTAGTTAAAGACCTAACGTAAATGAGGGTGCGAAAGAGGAGAAGTTTCTAGTCCCATCAAAGCTGGAGGCCTAGTGAAGTCACTGACCACGTGAGTGGTGCAATGGCAGATGATGGAGGATCTAGAAGGAATCTGGGAGAAGTTGAGTCTGAGTGAAGAAAAACATTCGTTCATTAATATTAAGCTAAATAATTCTGAGAAGACGAAGAATAGAGGAGAGTGTAGCTTGATTGGGAAGGTGTGCTCGAATAGAACTTAAGGGAAGGAGGTGGTCAGGGCAACGATGATCAAATTCTGGAAAGTATGTAAACCTCCCAAGTCAGTATATGGATAAGCTAGAGCACCACATCTTCATGGAGCACACAAAATTTTGAGGTACATCAAGAGAGCTCCAAGGCATGGTCTGTTCTACTCATTAGATTCGCAACTACAGCTAAGAGGTTACTCAGACTCAGATTGGAAGGCCTGTCCAGATACTAGAAGATCTATGATATAAGGTTATTGTACATTCATAGGTTCATCTCTAGTATCTTGGAAATCAAAGAAATAAAGTGTGATCTCAAGATCACCATCTGAGGCTGAATATAGAGCAATGATAAATCTTTGTTGTGAGTTAACTTCGCTCGTCTTTGTTTAAAGACTTGCATATTGAACACAATCAGCTAGCTACTCTACACTGTGACAACAAATCGGCCATCTACATTGATAATAATCTTATTTTTTCATGAAATGATTAAGCATATAGAAATTTATTGCCATCTTATATATTCGAGACAAAATACAAAGTGGGAGTATTGTGACTGAGTATGTGCATATATAATATTGGATATCAAGTTGCAGACATCATGACTAAGGTTCTAAGCTGCTCAAGTTTCTATTTTCGTATGGACAACTAGATGGGAGTAGCCAACATCTACTCTAGCCTTGTGGGGGTGCTGTTAAATGATGAAATACAAACTAACCAGTTGGCAGCTGATCTGCCAGCACAACCACCAGCTCAAGTCACATCTACATGCAATGCTAATTGTACAAGAAGCACAAGAGAGAGACGTAGTGCAAATGAGGAAGAAGCAGCGCATATAAGAAGGAACTAGAATTTTATATTACACTAGCTTATGATCCGCGCAATACACGAACTATTATTTATGCTGACTTTTATAACTCCTAAGTAGTTTATTATACATAATCATTATTACAACTATTACAAATATTTATATCAAATATATATATAAAATGGAACATGCATATATAAATGAGTTCACTTTATCAATAAATATTTCATGATCAATTTATAATATTAAAAATAATATATATATATATATATATATATATGATTGTTCAGTTTAAAATTGTGAGATCCTGCATTTTCCTTGACTTTTAAATAATATATTTATTAATTAATAGTGGTTCCTTTACTTTAAATAATTGCATTATTAGTTTTATTATTATTATGATTTTATTTTGGCATTGTTCTAATTGTTGTGCTTTTTATTTTAACGTGTTATTTTTTTATTCATTATTTGATCTATTTTCGGTTTGGGCCCTAGTTGTTTGTGGGTGTTTTAATTTCAGTGGGCTGTGTTGTGTGTGTGGGTATTTTTGAAACTTGGGCCGCATATTTTAGTCCTAGGAGGGCCCAGCCTATGTGCATCTTGTAGCCAGCCCGCACGTCCTCTAAGGGGTCGTTTAAATTTGAAAATGAGATGAGATAAGTTGTAAATAGTATAGTTGAAATTAGTTGAAATAAGTTGTAAATAATAAAACTTATTTTTGAATCTAAACCACTCATAAATGATGTTATTTTGGCGTTGGATGAAGCTAGCATATCCTTTAGGGTTTCATCTTAAATTCTCTGCGCCGCTTCCCCCTTCTTCCCTTTCCCTCTCTTCTTTTTCATCTTCCATTTTTTCCTATGAAACTAGGGAGCCCCCTTCCCTGTTTATTGACCCTCTCCACCTTTTCCTCCATGCCACACATCCGCCATTGAGAACCCACTACATTGCATGCCCTGCACCACCCTTCTTTTCCCCAGGACATGAGCCACACATTGCTTAAGGCCATCTTCCGTCCTCATAGCAACCCCCCAGCCATGGCAGATCACCGCTACCTATGACCTTTTGCTAGAGAAATGGCAGAAGAAGTAGTTGGTGAAGTCATTGGAGAAATGGATGGAGAAATAGATGAAAAAGCTTTGTGAGATTTGGGAGTGGTGGAATCGAGGGTTTGAATAGGGAGAAAGAAAAGGGAACAGAGAAAAATGAAAGGAGTGTTCCAACGCTTTCTTCACGACAAAGGAAAAAGTCCCTGCAATAAGTGCTATTGTAATTCATGTATCGGGTGAATGTAACATGTAAAGTGTACAAGTAGATTAATACCGAAAAATGCAGTGTAAATGCCAATTCAAGTAGGATTTTAAACTTGACTTTTATATATAGAAATAAATTTGTACAACACAAAATTTTCTACTATAGGATAGAATATGCCTTCTGTAATTTTTTGTTTTCTAGCTATTTTGTTTCCTATCTAATATATTGTCTAGCAACAGCTGGCTATTTTCTTTCCTTCGACATATATCATTGTAATTTGTACATGATATATAAAAACTGCATGTAAAGGGTCTACTAATGATACAGAGAGAAAATTCTTTCTCGCCTAGTATCAAAGTTTTTATTTTCTCTCAAAATATCAAAGATTTCTCATTTGTTACACATGACCTTTCTACCTCTCTTTTGAAAATAAAAAAGTTATTAAATATTGGCAATGACATATCGAGCAAGCGACAATAGATATGCTGATCCCCACCTCCTAAAGCTGCAGCGAGGTGGGGGGGGGACCCCAAATACCTCCATTTCCGCTAACTACATGAAATAAGTAATGTGAAGTTTCCGTTTTCCCCACTTGCACTCTGGGCCGCAGCCCTCTTCAAATTAAAAGAGGTTAGTTTGTCTGACTTGATAGATCAAAATTATGGAAGAGCCTCGTAATTGATAGATCAAAATCCCCCCGCTATAAAAATTAAAAAATAAAAAATAAAAAAATATTAAAATATTATAAAGAATGATATGAAAAAAATTAAATTTTTAATAATGAATCTCATTTTTTCAAAATATTTATATATAATTGATAGCATTATTATTTTAAAAAGAAAAGGCATATGCGTACATATAGATATATATTAATCTGGAACCCCGATTATCCGAGCCACTTTTAACACGCTGCCTAAGGAAGTGGAAACCATTTAGAGAAAACGTAGGAAACGGTTAGGCTGGTAAAGCACAAATAATAGCCCTCCAATAATTAATTGTCATGCATAATTAATAATAACAAAAATATCCTCTCTTCAACTTCTAATCTGCCCCCCTTGCGAACCAAAATCAAACCCACTCCCCTTCTCATGTGGACACTGGCGATGCAACCCACCCCCTCCAATGATGCAACCCCTCCCAACAACTAGCCATGCGAACTCCACAACCCCCCTCCCGCGATGTTATTTGCGATGTAACCCTAGTGATGCGAAACCCTCCCCAGCGCTGCAACCCCTCCCCTTTCTGCAATGCGCTCTGCGATGCAACCCAGTGGTGGTGTTAGGAGGTGTTCGTCCGCCTTCGCATGGGTGTTTTGCTTCTTCGACAGCAATATCAGAGTATTCTTCAGCTACGTCTTCTTTGAGCTTCACAGGTAGCAGTTTGTCGTCTGCCTTCACATAGGTGTTTTGCTTCTTCAAATAATTTTTTTCCCCATTTCTGATTTTGATTTTGATCGTGTATTTTTTGATTTTGATGCCTTTGATTGGATTTAATGCATGTTGCATCATAGGTGAACAATAAAAATACAATCGATAGAAATACGATTCGAGGTTAGAGATGTGGAAGATCTTGCATCTACGATTCGAGCTTGCATCATGGATTTATATACATATATATATATGAAAAAAATGAAATTAGTGTGTTTCGGTAGTGTTGAGTGCTATTGGTGGTGGTGTGAGGAGGTGCTTGATGAAATTTTTCTTGGTGGCTGGTGTACAAAATGGTGTACAGCGGCGATGGACACTGCTGAGGGGGAGGAGATGCCGTTGCGAGATGGTGGGAAGAAGTTGATGCCGTTGCAAGAGGGGATAAGCAAACAACATATGTGATTTGGTGTGGCATTACTTTTGTTGTGTTTGTTGTAATTGCCGACATGGCTGCTTGTTATTAGAGGGTTGTTTTCTTAAGCTTACCAGTCGGACCGGTCTCTAGTATCTCCCAACTATTTAACGTGACATGCATTTGCCGTCAGCTCAACTTACATATCAGCCCATTTCCACGACCTTATCAATTCTTTGAATCAAAAATAGAGGCAGGGCGACACGCATGTGTATATATTTATTATATAACCATAGATGTGGCGAATATAATACGACAAATTTTTAAGATTTTCTTTAAATATATGTATATATATTTGCACAATTTTCCACAAAACTCGATGATATATTAAAGAAATATAACATTTGAATCACTAACCGAAACGTAACAATGGAGAGAGAGACAACTCAGACGAGTGAATGCCTAAAAATATCTACAGAAAGGAAAAACCACTGCCGGCACTTCTTGCATAGTATCATTCCTTACGTGGCACGATAAATTTTTAAAATTTTCTTTTTCTAAAATACTTACGTGGCACGATATCATTGCTTTACCCTTTGTACATGCATCTCTTTGCAATCGTAGTAGATGTGAGTGAAGCCAGTAAAGACAACTCATAGTAGATGCGACTCGACTATGAGTTGATTCCTAGGAATGGAGTCTTGGCATAGAGCCTCTGCGTGCTTGATTCCTAAGACCAAAAAAACAAAAAAAGACCAGCAAATACCTCCATGCAGCTTGCTGCTTCTTTCTTAGGAAGTTGTATGTGCTCCAATCCGACCATTCATGTATTCTTTAATAGTCACCCGTGTAATATCATCTGATAATGAATTCTTTTATTTAAGACAACGTACTCTGCATAAATATAACAAAGGCGCAAAAACAGGGCTATATCAACGAAAAAAATAAGAAGCTCAAAGCCCCAAAACAAAAATGTATCTCCCAAAAAAAATAAAACAAAAAAAGAAAAAAAAAGAAAGAAAGGAAAACAGAAAAGTCGTCCCGGTATCTATGTGCGACAACTCACAATAGTATGCAACTCCTTGCCAACAACACATTACGCATTCCCTTATAAATCAGTTCTGCACCATGCCATCTTCGGGTATGTTTCATCACGCAGCGAGAGTAAACTGCAATGGTTTTTATTCTCCAACTTAAAATAGATTTTCCAGCTTCCATGAGACCATGGTTCCCACGTTCCCATTTGTATATTGCAAGACCGCTTTGTCATACGAAGCTAGCGTTTTGCAGTGTGCCCAAGGCGGCAGAAGCATTCCGCGCTTTACTGTCAAATCCTAGCCTTGCATGCAGCTGCAAAATTATTAGCATGTCATGCCAATTTATCACTTGCATGCACCCGAGCCCGGCCGGGATTAAGAAGTGATTCTGACATCTTCCATCCCTACCACAAAAAAGGAAACGCTTCAGATAACATGCATTTTACAAAGGCGTGCTTATCATATCCAACAATCAGATTAATACAACTTGGCATGGTGATTAAACCCAAGTCCAAATAGGCATAAGCTTCACACAAATCGATTTCCCCATCCCTGCCCCCTTTTTTTCAACTTGTACTTAGTGTCGTCAAGATCTTCGCCTATGAAAAGTATAAGAAATTCAAAGCTGGTTTCTTTTAGAAGTTGAAAAGGCTTTACCCTTTCCAATTTGAACACATCAAACACCCTTGTAATCCAGTTCAAAGCACCTTCAGGGTCTTTGGAATCACTTACAAGATTAGTACTGGAAATATGAGGCACTGGAACCATTAGTTGGTTCAGAATTTTGCACTTATCACCCAAGAGAGCAGTTTTTAACGTTATTCAGGAGATTTTCTCCATTTTGCATTTTGGATACAATTCCATTTTAAAATAATTATGACATATAAGACAGTCTCCAATAGATACAACCACTTTTGGTACAATATTGCACCCAACCCAAACGTCATACATTTCTTTTGATTTTTTTAATCATTTCATACAAGATGCAAAAGCAAGTTCATCATACAAGCATCACCATGTAGGAAACTTTTTGCAAAGATTTCTCAGCCAAAGTCTCACCAACGTGTTTTTTCAGCAGCCTCTGAAATTCACCCCAATGTCATATTGCATGTATTAGCAGCTTTTTCAAGAACCACTTGAACGCTCCCTCAAGAGCCAAACAAACATTTTATATCAACAAGAAAATACGAAGAGCAAACTCAAACAGGCACCACCAAGTGGTTGTTAAATATCAACAGTACATAATGAGACCTCCTGAGCAAGTGATTATGTGATACCCCATTTTGATAAGTGATAAGGGTATGTAGTGGATAGGATCCCACATTACTTAAAAATGAGAAGTTCTTACTCTGTATAATGCTCCAATGAGATTCCAATTGTATCATTGACTAGTCCTTTTAGAGTATAAGTCATATGGCTTAGGCCTTTCATTGGGCGTTAAAAATAGTATCAAGTCTATCCTAACAAAAAATGTGACTTGAGCTGTGTCACCTACGATGAATTAGCCCGACAAAGACGTAGGGAATATAAGGAGGGAGATTATGATACCCCATTCTGATAAGTGAGAAAGGTAGATAATGTATGACATTCCACATTTAGGGGTAAGCATTGATTGAATTGGAGTATCTCCTAAATCCGACTCCGACTTGCCTAAATGTGGATTGTCGAAGTAGAGTCAGATTTGGGCTTCATTTTTTCTGGGCTTTCAAGTTTCAAGATTACTAAAAACATTACCAAAAAAACATTAAAAAAACAAATTTTAGATATGAAAAAAACCAAAAATATAATAAAAATAGTTCATATACTATGCAAACCTGAAATATTTAAAAAAAAAAAAAAAGTATTATGTTATTATATTATACTAGTGTCAAACTTATATATAACTAATTTCCATAGTAGACTTATTTCTAATGTCTAATTACATGTTATTATACTCGTAAATTAGTATTTTGTGTTATTAACTTATTATATTAGACTTATTTCTATACTAGTGTCTAATTTATTTATATACTAGACTTATACTATAGTGTCTAATTACACATTATTATACATTAGTACATGTTATTATACATTAGAATTACATTTTATTATACTACTGCCTAACATAATTCTATACTAAACTTATTTCCAATATTTAATTACATGTTAGCATGTTATAGTATTACATGTTATTATATTATACTTACTTTTATAGTAGTGTTGTCGTTGAATAGAGATAGAGAGAGAGAGAGAGAGAGCACTTCTTGTCTTATTCATTGATAGTCAATTGAATATACATATACATACAAATAACCATTATACCCTCATAACACAATAACTATGTACTCTAACCGTGTCTAATATAGTTATTTTATGTTAGTGTCCAACTTATTTCTATACTTGATTATGTATGACAGTAATAATATGATGTTTACATACACTAAACTAGTAGTCTATTTACATTATAGTATAAGTATATTATTTTATAAGCATTAGCTCATACTAGTATATTATTGAATTTAACCATATAAGTTCTAGTTATATAAATACACTAGTATATATGATCCATATATAAATAATATATATTTTTATACCATATGTATAATATGGGAGTTGGATTCAGAGGGTAAAGTCAAAGTCAGACGATAAAGTC
Source organism: Platycarya longipes (assembly GCA_036559045.1). Classification (NCBI taxonomy): domain Eukaryota; kingdom Viridiplantae; phylum Streptophyta; class Magnoliopsida; order Fagales; family Juglandaceae; genus Platycarya; species Platycarya longipes. The sequence continues at coordinate 295,474 of CM071793.1, forward strand.
GAAGTTGGTCAGACAACACCTTCGACTCCAACTCTGACTAGAAAATCCAAAGAAAATCCGACTCCAACTCCATTTTGTTGGGGCTTTGACTTCGATGGTGCGGAGTCAGAGTAGAATCAAACTCGAACTCGGCTTTTCTGGTTTTTACAAGGCCCTACCCACATTGTTTGGGAGGATAAGTTGTCGCTCTTTCTAATATTCCAATAGACTTCCAATTGTATCATTGATTAGTCCTTTTAGAATATAAGCCATGTGGCTTGGGCCTTCCATTGGAGCATTACAGATTAGGAGTCTCAGCCCTTTCAGGATGGAGAGTGACCCGGACTTCCTAGATGGAGGGTGATTCAGCATTTCTCTACAGTATGTTCCCCTTCACTTTACATTACATACTAAGCACAATTAGCTGGACATGTCCAGAAGCAGGCTTATTAAACACCTTAAGTTTTATAGTTTCTAATTAATAGCACATGAGTTTGCTAAGCCGTAAGCCAATCACCATAAAAGCTCATGAGTAAGGCAAAGGATGCATAAGAAGAGCTTAAACTAAACATTGTTACACATTCTCTCAGAGGAAAAAGAAAAAGATAGGCTGATTTCCACGTACCTGCTCTGCAGCTTTGCTCTTGAAAATCCCGTAAGAGGCTGTGACCATCTTACATGACTCTACAACATGAGCCTCAAGACCTGTCATTGGGGATGCAATATCTGAATAGCCATACTCACTCTGCTTCCGTGCAGAAACATGACTCTTATTTGATTCTTGTATAAAATGCAGAAGCATGTGAGCCTGTTAGACAAAGTGAATGCATCTTAAAAAAAATATATGCAAAAATACTCATGGTTGATGAAACGGTTACACAAACAGAAAAAAGAAAAAAAAAGATAAGTCAATATATCTTACATGAAATGCTGCTTTCAGAATGTCATCTGACTTTGCCTGATCTTTGAGCAATGCATATATTTTACCCTTTGAAGAGTTATAAGTCACAATGTATCTCTCTTTCTGTCTCCGATCAAGAGGAGATAATAAATATAGGAGAGACACAATGCAAAATCAAAAAAAAAATATAATGCTGAATCCATGAGAGAGAATGATTGAAATTATTCTTGACAAAAGGGGGCATACCTTAAAAAGAGGCTCCAAGGCAAGATATGCACCCGGGTCTTGGAATGCATCCCTGAAACTTGGTCCTGCCAAACAGTTGGAGAAAACTTCAGATTGACCTACCAGGAACAAGAGGGCCATAATCAAGAGCAAAATCTTGCAATATCAATTATTTACACATACCAAGAACAACAGGCCCATCTTTCAACCACGGAAAACTGAATATGTTTTCGTTCATATTCCCCTCCTGCAATGAGGGAACTCTTCCTGCAAATGGGAAAAACAAAAGCATGATTAAGCCATTAAATCATAAAATACACTTCTTGTGCTCATATAGGGAATTACTTCGATTCATTTAGAAAATAATGAAATGAACATCAGAGTTAAAAAGAAAGGGAAGGAAAATGTGGATCCACAGTAAACCACTTATGGTGACGTTAGGACCTGTCTTAAGGAAGGAATCTACTGCCACAGTGAATCTGGCTCGGTTCAATGTGTGCAACACTACAGATTTCACCTGAAGGAAAACATAGATGCAATACACATGGCTAAATTCCACAAGTGAAAGAGGCAGGGAAGAATGCTAAACAAATGCGTTATTTATACAAAATCTAACCTCTTGGTAAGAGCTGAGGACATATCCGCACGAAAGTAAGGCAAACGTAGTGACCAAGGATGGGTTTCTTTTTGAGATCATTATGCTCAGTCCAGTTCCCAGCTTCCCAATACAAGAATTTTTTTTTGATAAGTAAATTTGTTTAATATTAAAAGAATGGGCAAAAGCCAATTACAAAAATTGTCTATCCACTCAGTACATTTGAAGCTAGAAAAGTGTGAGGACATATCAGCTCCTACCGTGATCTTTCCTTGTCTTCAAAAGTCCCAATACAAAATATTCACCCACATCAATTTCAGATAAATTATAAAATGCATAAGAAAGTTTTTTTAATAGAGGCTTTAAAAAAAAAAGTGACGAAAGGCTTTAAAAACAAAAACTAACGTAACTATGGAGGGAAAACATTGGAAAAGACTGACAGCAAACATTATAGAGGCCCACTTTTTACAGCTTTCCATGGAAAAGTGAATCGGTAACAAGAATTTTTAAATTATTTATATATAGGTAATAAATAAAAAAAGCTCAACAAGTTATATGAGTTTATGATTTAAAAGTTTTTGAGATTCATTAAATTTAGCAGGTGTTAAGCACAAAGGAAAATAACCTAGTTGCAGAGATCAAAACAATAATCCAATCAAAAGTGGCGTGATGTTATTAAAGACTTGCATGATATATAACCCGAACCTAACCAACCTTATACAAACATATTCCAAGGATATAACTGAAAACTCAGACTCAAAGACATTCTGTTAAAAAGCAATCCAATTAGAATATTTGACAGATGCACTTTCTGGTTCCAGATAGTCAGTTAATACTTTCAACACTCTTATCTGAGATTTTGAGACATTAAATATATTAAAAGGCTATGGTTGCCAGCAATTAAATACTTCAGAAACCAGAAAGAGACCATGTAGATGGAAAAATAAATCTTTGCAGAGAGAGAGTCCCAAAACAGTGTTTCAGGCCCCACAATTTCATTCAGTAGACCCATATTACAGTCCTAGTATTATAGATATTATCTGGAAAAAATGGAGAAGGGAGCTTGATAAGCATACTAGATCTGCAATATTTCCAACACATTCTCCTTTAGCAGTGACATCGCCAATGTTTTCTCCTTTAGCAAAGGCCTTGTAAATTGGTGTGCGAGTTGATGTTGAGGTTACAGCAGCAACATTCTACAAAGAGTACGGAATATGAGAGTACAGAAATGATATGAACACAATAGATAGCATCATGAAAAAACTAGCAAAACCTTCGCCACATTAGCAGCACAAGCCAAAGGAAGAAACAGGTGCGGCACAGCTGAAGTCGCCAACTCCACAGCAGCACCCACTTCCATAAGAAGATCACCTGCAAATCGCATCTGTAGCACAACATTAATTTCAGATAGATGGCATTATAAGCTGGGAGATGTCAGGTTCAAATTTGACTGCCAAAATGAGCAGAACAGCAATTAATTAATTAAACCTGTTTTAGGTCATAATCAAACTTCTTTCCTTGGCGGGCAAAAAGCATTTTTCCAATGCGACCAGCACCATCCTACAGACAATTTAACATTTGTGAAAATATGTCCTCCATTTTATTAAAAAGACCACACTCAATATCAATGAGCAAGGCCAAAAAAACAATGAAATAAAGCAAGACAAGGAACTAAATTCACTTGGGAGAGAGCTCTTTCTTCTTCCCACTAAATCTACTAAGCTCCAATTGAATGTCAGCATTAAGTCTAAATCACATGTAGTATTGAGAACAAGGTTGTTTATAATTTGCAACCTAGCTACATAAATTAAGAGTAATGCTAGGTACAAGCCTCATATAAGCCCTTTGCAAAAACGTGGGTCCCACTAATAAAGAATAGTTTTTTACACTTTTTTTAGGTAGATCCATTTTTTTACAAGAGCTTGTATGGACCTTGTCTATTTGGGGCTTGTACAAATCATTTCTCGTAAATTATTTTTGGAAATGATAGAGCACAACACTTCAAGTTATAAACTTGAGAATAAACAGACGAAAAATGAAATATTTTATCAATTTTTCGATATATATTTGTACAGATTTCTAATGGTAGTATGGCACATAAACCAAGGAAAAATAAAACAGTCCAAATCATAGAAACCCATAGGCACTCAATTGAACAAATTCAGATATGAGCAGCACACACCTAAAGCTGTAAACGAGCCGAGTCGAGTCGAATTTTAGCTTGCCGAACTCAAACTCGACTCAAAATACTCGAGCTCGAGCTTGAGCCCGAGCTCGAGTTTTTATTTATTTTTTGTTCGAACTCGACTCAATAAACCAAACTTCGAACTCGAGTTCGAACTCGAGCTCGTCCCACAAACGAACTTAAGTTGAGCCGAGCTCAAACTCCAACTCGAATTTTTTTTTAATTTTTTGAATAAAATTTAAAAATAAATAAATTAATAACTAATAAAAAATTAATATTTAATATCTTTTTTTTTATAAGTAAAAAGTAACTTCATTGATGAGAAAAAATAGGCAAAACCCAAGTACACTGGAGGTATACAAAAGACAAGCCTATATACATTCTAAGAGACTGTAGATCAAAGAGAGGAACTCATGCACATTACTATCATTGGGTACAAGAGCTGAAAACCAAAGGATTAAAGTATGCAAAAAGAAATTTTGTAACTCCACCATTATACGCTCTTTGTCTTCGAAGCATCGTGCATTCCTTTCTGACCAAACACACCACATAATGCATAAAGGGATCATCCTCCATGCTGCAACCACCTGTGGACAACCGTGGATACCCCGCCAACACGCCATCAAATCGACTACCTTAGCTGGCATCACCCAAGCTACATCCACTCTAGTGAAAATCTCATTCCACAAAGCTCTTGAGACCTCACAATGCAACAATAAATGGTCCACAAATTCACCATGACTTTTGCACTAATAGCACCAATCCATCTCAATAAGTCCCCTCTTACATAAATTATCCATAGTGAAAATATTCCCAAAGGCTGCAGTCCACACAAAAAAAGCCACTTTTGAAGGGACACTAGATCTCCAAATGCTCTTCCAAGGAAAGGATGCGTTGCCTTGCACCGCTAGAATTTTATAATAGGCTTTGACTATAAATTTCTTGCTTGTGGTGGATCACCACTGTATCCTGTCAGCTTGTGATGGAATGTTTCCAAAAGAGTATAGCAAGCTAAAAAAGTCTGTAACATTAGTCACCAATATCCGCAGTTGTAAACAGGTAGATCGATTCCCAGTCATGGTTATCCCTGGTAAAAAGTATGTTCCACTGGAGGATGCCATAAGCATTGACGTATAAATCCACCACCACAGCCTCCTGGTTAATTGCAATGCCATAAAGGTTGGAAAGACCCTCTCCAAAGAGTGTTCTCCACACTATAAATCATGCCAAAATCTTATTCTTGTGCCTTCTCCCAACACAAAACGTATATTGTTTGCAAAACATTGCCAGTGCCCTCTTATATACTTCCACAAGCTCACACCATATCCTCCTCGCACTTTATTAGTGCACCATCCCCCCCAGACTTCTCCATGTCTAGATATCACGAATTTCTTCCACAATGACTCCGCCTCCATATGATATCTCCATAACCATTTTCCCATGAGTGCTTTATTAAACAACCTTAAGTTACGCACTCCCAATCCCCCACTGACTAATGGAGAACATATTGTATTCCACTTTACAATGTGGAATTTAAATTCCTCCCCTAAACCCTCCCTATAAGAAAGTTCGAAATAGCTTCTCAATCCTATTTGCGATCCCTGCAAGCAAAGGGAAGAGGGACAAGAAATATGTTGGAAGATTAGATAAAGTGCTTTTGATCAAGGTAAGCCGCCCCCCCTTCGAAAGGTACAACCGTTTCCACCCAGCTAACCTTATTTCCACTTTTTCAATGACACCATCTCAAATGACTTTAGCTTTGAATGTAGCACCTAACGGAAGGCTCAAGTATTTCATAGGTAGAGACGACACTTGGCATCCCGTGAGATCTGCTAAGCTATTGATATTAGGTACCGACCCCACCGCCACCATCTCAGATTTACGAAGATTTATTTTAAGCCCCAAAACAACTTCAAAGCATAAGTGAAGTGCTCGCAAAACTTGAATTTGGCCCTAATCCCCTTCACAAAAGAGAAGTGTGTCATCTGCAAATAAGAGATGGGAGATCATAACTAAACCATTATTCTCGTTACCCACTAAAAAACCAGCTAAGTAGCCACCATCCACAGTTGCCTTCACCATCCGTCCTAGTGCTTCCATAATTATGACAAAAAGGAAAGAAGACAATGGATCCCATTGCCACAGCCCATGAGAACTATTAAAGAAACCTGTTGGTGTACCATTAACTAACACTGAGAAGCGAACCATCGTCACACAATGCCAAATCCCATCCACCTATCACTGAACCCGCATCTCCCAAGCAAGTAAAACAAAAACTCTCAATTCACATGGTCGTATGCTTTTTCCATCTCAAACTTACAAAAGATGCCAGGTAAGCCCTCATTTAGCCTATGATCCAAGCACTCATTGGCTATGAGTACTAAGTCTATTATTTGTCTTCCCTTACGAAAGCATTCTGAGGTTTGGAAATTATCTGCCCCATAACCATACTAAGCCGATTAGCAAGTACCTTTGATAAAATCTTGTAAACCCTACTCACTAAGCTTATAGGTCGAAAATCCTCGATCTCCATTGCCCCCTGTTTCTTTGGAATAAGGGCAATGAAAGTTGCATTTAGACATTTCTTAAACTTCCCATAATCATAGAACTCCTGAAACACCTACATGATATCACCTTTCACAATCTCCCAACAATGCTGAAAAAAACCCATCGAAAAGCCATCCGGCCCTAGTACTTTGTCTTTTGCCATCTTATTAATGACCTTATGTACCTCTTCTTATTCGAACGGTCTGTCTAACTATCTCGCACTCTGAGTGTCGATGTGCTCAAACATCAAACCATCTAACTTTGGCCTCCAAGAGGTCAGCTCCGGAAGCAAGTTCTGATAATGTCACAATATGGTTCTCTAAATCCAAAGGGGGTGAGAGAACTTGGTTGCTTGAGTTGAGTGAGACTATGGCATTGTGACGCCTATGTGAGTTAGTTACTTTGTGGAAAAATTGCGTACATTTATCCCCTTCTTTTAACCATAGGGCCCGAGATTTTTGTCGCCATGAAGCCTCCTCCATCAGCAATACCCTCTCAAGTTCTGTCACCACTGCATTTCTTCTTTCTAACTAGTTGATATTTATTATTCATAACAATATGTTATATATTTGTATATATTATTAATAAATACACATAATATGATAGCATATACATATTTCACATGCTTCCCACGTACTAATATATGAAATTATTAAATTTTATAGACTAATTATTGTACAAATTATAAAACATAACTATGAAATATATTCATCATATAAATATAAGTAATAAGATTACATATCACATATTTAATTATAAAAATATTATACTTATATTATTAATAATATCTATTTATAACATATATATGTGTATATATTTATTAATATATAAATGAATTTTAATCGAGTCAACTCGAACATAAATGAGCGAACCTTAGCCGAGTTGAGTTTTGTCAGGTATGTATCATTTACTAATCGAGCAGGTATCTGCTTTCATGAGCAAGTTTTTTTTTTTCACAAGTCGAGTTCGATTTGAGTTTAACCAAACGAGTACCAAGCGGGCTGTCGAGTAGTCTGATTCATTTATAGCCCTACACACATCCCTACCACCAGTGCGTAAAGCACAATAGAGATGATATCATCTCTTATCATCCAAACTGAAAACTACATGTAGCACCTCAGAAATTAAATACCGAACCAAAGATATCAGATGACAATAAAAAATTGTCATATTAAGCGAACTGCAGCTACTCTTAAGGTGAAATAACCTCCCATATGTTCTCTTAGAGATGTTCTAATAAAATAGTTTTTTTCCATGAGAGAGGTAGTGCTTCAATTCCTTGAACACAGCTATGGAAGCAATGTGGAGTTGGCTACTTGACTAAGCAAACTATTTCAATATCTGTGGTAGGATACCAAGAAGATGTAATGGCATTGTGTATCCTCCAAGTCATAAGTGATCATTCGTTTCCTTGATATTTATTCATTAAGTTATTCTCATTCTCATGAGTTCATTATTGAACACCTATAACTTGTGGAGGAAGAGGTCTTCATTACACGTGCAAACTGGACACCAGATACATTCCACTAAAAGTAATAAATATAGTTCGCTGAGAGCATGAGATGTGATATTGAGATGCCCTTAGTTAAAATGGCATAAAGATAGATTCTCCAACACCTCGACTTCTTGTTTTGCTTCAATAGATGGACTTGTGCACATATTAAATCTTATTTATAAATTTGAAAAAACCATCTAGCATGTGAACATACTATATGTGAAGGCATACATCCAATGGCAACATGCCATTTAAGTTAGTTTGAAATACTATATTTACTAATGGACTTCAATCTTCGTCACCCATATGATCTTGCAAAACAAGGATACCAGAAAACTGTTTGAAAAACATATGTTATTTTGTGAAATGTGTAAACATCATCCTCACCTTGAGAATCCAGTTTATGGCAACAGCTCCAGGCGTTGCTCTTCTAGAGACCCCAACTGAACTCAAAAGTGTTTGCGTCGTAAAAACACCCATTGCTCCACCAAAAAAGTGCTACAACAAATAAATTAAACATTAAATCTAGCATTTAGGAGTGCCAAAAGTATTCGATCCTAGTTTACTCTTTTTATTCACTACTGGTGATCATTTCCCTTAAAAAACCCACCACCTTTCTAATCTTAGTCATTCAAAGAAGTGCAATAACTACCTTCAAAGCCCTCCATGTCATATATGGGACATACGAAGGAGTAACACTATCAGGGAAACCTTCTGGAAGTACATAGGATCTTACGAACGACATCAACTCCTGCAAGAAATTCCAATACACAATATCTTCAACGAATCCTATAACCGTGTATTCAATGCCCCCATATTCAACATTATGGAACAAAGTCCATTTCAATGCGTTTAATAAGCGTGGCAATTTCTAGTCCTACACCAATACTTGAGGAAAAATCTCAACGAAAATCCAATTATGTTCAAACAGGGGATGAAAATGTTCAGATATATTTGCGTCGATATATGGGGAGTACAACGCGCTAGATTTAAGTTGTAAAATAGGTCTTAAATAAGTAATGATAAATTCAACCAATCGGTCGGATTGTTTTCAACAATAAAATTTTCTAGCTTTAGGTTGATCTTGTAAAGCAGATCAACAAAGGTCAACTGTAAGTGCCGTAATCAGTGAAAAAAATGTAATAAAATATACAATTGGTGCAAAATAAAACTTTTAGCAAAAATACAGTAAAATTGGAATTCTAATGAGTTCGGTATGATGCATAGGCTAAAAAATCAGACATTGATCGGTATGGAGCGGTAGCTAGTCAAGTTATTTATGAAAACAAATAATAACATTAATAGGGGGGAAATTATGAAGACTGGAAGTATTAATAATAGGACGCACTTCAATGGGGGGAGCTTGAGGAGTATAAGAAAGGCGGGCGCGAATGGAGCCTTTCTTGAAGCTTCCGGAGGCGTCCTTTTCAGCCAAGTAGTTCCATCTGCGGCCGTCGATTTCCTCGCAGCAAATGAACCTGAGGCTGGAATTCACAAAGTCGTCCTGCAGCAGGCCGAGATTGTCTGATGAATGGAGCAAAGGAGAATATGAAGAAGGCGGATGAGGGGTGGAATCGGGAGGAGAAGAAGCGAGATTGGCGCTGATACGCAACGTTTCTCGAACGAGGAGGCGGGCGTCGTGGGCGGAGGACGAGGAGGCGGTACTGGTAAGAGTATGGGCGGCGGATTGTGGTGAAGATTGCTTCAATTTAATGGGAGGAGGAGCAGCCATTGCGGAATTCAAAGAGGAATGTGAATTTTAAAGAATCGAAAATGAGATTTGATTTAGCGAATGGAACGATTTGTTATCATTTTAAGAATGATGAGGATGAAAGAGTAAAGGCAAGGCAGTAGCTTCGGTTGTAACGACTAGCGAGAGAGAGAGAGAGAGAGAGCATGATTATAAATTAATATTCTAAATCTAATTCTAAGGCGGATTTTGATGTGGTGCTGTGGGTTGGCCTAACTGATAACGCCTACATTTATGAACGGAGCGACTCATGACTCATGACTCATGACTCAGGGCATCATATTTTATGAGTCATGACTAGCAAGAACTGACGGGAGATCCAAAACGAAAGTTTATAATTTATCTTTTTATATTTTTCTTCTATTTTATTTTTATTTTTTATCATTTTAAAATATTTTAAAAAATATAAAAAAAAATATCAATACATAAAAAATTATTTTTTTAACCATTAAATAAAAAATTAAAATAAATGTATAAAATATTAAAAAAATATCAAACTTGATAAATATATTAGTATTATTCTAATACCTATAGAAATAGAGAAATGCTAGGTGGACCGATGGTCTACTTAGCAATCGGTCCACCTAACATTTGTATGAATAGGTGCATTTTTTACTTTTATTTTTATTTTTATTTTACGCTTTTGTTTATTTTTCAAATGGTAAAAAAATATATTGATTTGATTTTGTATTTTTTTTAAATATTAAAAAACATGTCTTAATGAAAAAAGTAACAAAAAAATTAAAACAATCAGTCGTTCATCGATAAACCATCAATCTCAGTAAAATAATCCATAAAAATATTATAATCACAAAATATTCAATAAAAATAATTTCATAAGTTGATATAAATTAATATAATTTATCAAAATTATTTTTAATATAGAATTAATTATGAATCATATAAGTTATGACAATTTATAAAATTGTGTTTATATAATATTTTTATGAATGAACGTTCTTTTAATATGTGTATATATATATATATATATATATCTAACCTCTATAATAAAAGCCTCAATGCAAAATGAATAGTCGTTTTTAGCAATTTTTTTTGTTCTTGTTCCTTTGTCATTTTAGGTGTACATCTTGCGTCTTCTCATTTTATTTCTCTCTCCCTCTTCGTGACAACACCGAATGAGATTTCTCCCCATTCCTCCAAGCAACCAACGACTAGGCTTTACCGCCGGCCACCTAGCCTCACCAACACCTCCGACAGCTCCCACTTGCTCCAACAGTAACACCCCACCGTTGAAGTCTCCTAGCAGACGCTCTCTCAACCGCATGCGAGCACAACCCAAAATAGGTTTCATGGGGATTTCTTCCCCTCACACAGCCATACATCGCCGTAATTAGCCATCGTCGAGCACCACGACCACCCCAGGACCACCTATTTCCTCCTCTACTTGACCCAGAGCCCACAGCTCATCCGTAGACCCATGCACGAAATGCACCCGTTTATACACGACTTCCCCACCGTACACCGCTACCTAGGCCTCCAGCCACCATCAGTAGCACTCCTTCTCACCGGTGACATCTCCCTCCTCCTCATCCCCATTGTCTCTCCATGCCAGGAAACTTTAGAAGAATGATCGGGGAGAAAAAATAAAAGCTTAAGGTAAAAACTCTAAATTGACCCATTTGATTTTGGAAGCCAAATAAGTTATTCTATCTTATGTTTTGGTGTAGTTAATTTCCTATGTTGCAAACAAACACGAATGCCCTGTCTTTTGCTCAAACCAAATGTTATTATAGCTGTTTTGCTATGTGTTTTCTTGTATTTCGAAAATTACACGTTATTAGATTTGGTTTAGTCCTAGGTAGTGTTTGTTCTATATTTTAATGTGTGTAGCTTGGAATCATATGTCTTGTGTTGATGTTGGTTTATTAATCAAAGGATTTTTTGGGCTCTAAATTGCTTGATAGGATACCAGCATAAGAAAAGAAAGATTCTGTTTTCTATCATTTTTGTTCTAAGAAGATGAAGCTTTAACAAATATTTGTAATCCTCATTTATTTTCTAGATTCCTCTTCGCTACCAACAAAATTATCTTATACCTAAAATTACAAAGATGATATATACATTTAACTTCAGGATATGAGTTATGTTGCAAATAAAGTCTAGTTTAAGGAATTTCTGAGTATCAGTTCCACCTGTATTGAATTGAAATTTGGTTTAGTTTAGTGTTGCATAAAGTTATATCTCTCCAAGATTGATGAGAACAAGTGAACTTGTGTAATATTTTGTTCTAGAAAGATGAAGCTTTAACGAATATTCTTAATCCCTACTTATTTTCTTGGTTCCTCTTCGCTACCAACAAAATTATCTTATACCTAAAATTATGAAGATAATATATATATATGTATATATTTAACTTCACGATATGAGTTATGTCGCAAATCAAGACCTGTTTAAAGAATTTCTAAGTATCAGTTCCACCTTTATTGAATTGAAGTTTGGTTTAGTTTAGTGTTGCATAAAGTTATATCTCTCCAAGATTAATGAGAACAAGTAAACTTGTGTAATAATATTATATTTTTTGTTTCTAATATTATGTTTTGGAATTGAATTGCTGTTATGCCAAGGAGTTTGAGGCAGCTTTGTTTATGCCGAATGATACTTTGAGCAACAAACATATGCTTTTATTGAAGGTTGGTGCTTGGTTTTGGAACATAAAGATTTTTTTTTTCAGAGTTTAAACTTCTCTTAAGCATTTTTTTTAGATTTTTCTGTTAATTCATGTGTATCTCAATTTAAATGTGTTTTAATGGTGGTTGTATATTGTACAATGCTTAGCTAAAATCTTGGTTGCGATCTAATGCTCATAGACACATGAAAATGCAAGAGGAGATGAAAAATCCTCATACATGAGGCATTGGACCATCAGGTCAATGTGTGAGTTATGTATTAAGTTATTAACCTGCCAAAATATAGAAAAGGGATCACGTGTTATTGAGCTTCAAATTTTGAAGTTTCAATTAAAATAGAGTAAAGTTTGTTTGACGTGGGTTGGTATGCAATAGTCTAGACACGTGCCATCACTATCATATTCTGTTGTCATATATGTCAAATGAAACTTTACCTTCTTTAATCTATATGCATAGACCAAAAATGTCGTGTTGTAAGATCTGATGTGAGTAAACACACATGGTTATAGTGCCATTCTTTACATTCTCTATTTATGCTCTCAGGTAGACCACTGGAACAAACCAGCACTTGAACAAATTTTTGCTTCAACACAGTAAGTACTTTATGTTTATGACAAACATGATAGTTTTACATTATGTTTGAACTTTCGTTTAGACCAAATATATTAATCTTTGCGTATGTTGAGTGTTTTTTTGTCTTTCGATTTTTCTGTTTATGTTTTTTCAGTGTTTTTTTTTTTTTTTTCCTTTCATTTCGTTCTTATCATCTTTTCGTTTGTGAAAACCCTAAAGGCTTCTTCTTTATTTCTTCTTTCTCTTATTCCTCTAGCTAGCGGTAATAATAGACCACCATTCTTGTTGTAACCAACAAAAGGTTAAGAGAGGTTTTTGGTCACCAGAGACCCCCATGCTAAATGGGCTCCCTATATCTTGCATGTTTATAACTATTTCTCTCATATTTGCTCCTAATCAAATTGTTGTCATGGACTTCCAACTACAAATAAGCTCTGTATTTTATTGTCTCCTCCTGTGTCAAAACGATATTTACCTTACTAGCCATGTTGTTTAATTTATATTGCCTCATGAGTCTGTCCACTATTCCAAGTAATATTGTTTTTATACTTGTCTGTTTGAGTCTATAAAAGAAAATAAAATTAACAGGGATTATGTGCATGATACATTATCTCATGCCCTTATTTTTTGAACCCTCTTAGAGTTAGTGCACTGAACTACAATTAATGCCATTGATTTATATAAGATGAGATTTTATTTTATTTTATTTTAAAAAAAGCTGAAAATGATATATTGTTTCTTTGAATAAGTTTGCATTTAATGAACGTTTCCGTTATGGAAAATAGAACCTGCAAACCTGCAAGCTTCAAACTTTGGGCTGTTATGCACATGATCTTGCTCAAATATGTTCATGTACTTCTTAATAACAAGGTTATTTATTCTTTGATCCTATTATTCGTGCTTTGTATTTTTTGTATCCTTTCGTCTTTTTGGTAAATTGATTATTGCAGGCTTTCAGCTGATTTTTAAGACTTCTTCACCCTTAATTGTTTGTTTAATACTTATTCGTATTATTTTATTTAGCTGCTTGGTCTCAGTGGTGAGAGTTTAAGGCTCGGAATTCTCCATGATTTGGAGTTTATTGGATGATTCAATTGACGTAGGATTCTCGAGAAGAGGTGATGAGAGAATGTGGCCTGAGATAAAATTTATTTTTACCTGCTAATTACCAATTTCTGGTTTTTTCTTGATAATTTGATGTTTCCTTTTTATAATGAACGAACGTAATTTATCAGCCGCCCCTGTCCCACCACTAAATTATGTGAATGACCCCACCACTATTATTTTAAATTCTGCATAGTGACTTGCATAGTGACTTGCATAGTAACTTGCATAGTAATTTCAAAGCCTATAAATAGGGGCTTCAGTTGTAATGAAATTCATAAGAAAAAATAGAGAGAGAAAGAAAGTTTCAGTTCTTAAGAGTTTCAGAGAGAATTTCTTATTTCTCTTTTGCAATAGTAGCTCTTTTCTTTAAGTTTCATAACACGTTATCAGCACGACGGTTCTACCAATTCTGAAGCTAGTGGCCTTATTCCTCTGTAAGTTTTTCAATATATTATTTGAAATCTTTGATATATTTTATTGATGATTATCTGTGTGAATTTATAAATGTATTTTCTAAGATACACATATTTATTATTTATATGTGTAGAAAATGGCAAATCTTACAAAATTGGAATTTGTTGCTCTTGATATATCTGGGAAAAATTATTTATCCTGGATACTTGATGCTGAAATACATCTTGATGCAATGAACCTGGGAGAAACTATTAAAGAAGGAAATCAAGCATCCCTGCAGGAACGTGCTAAAGCAATGATTTTCCTTCGCCACCATCTTCATGAAGAATTGAAAACTGAATATCTCACAGTAAAAGATCCCTATATTTTGTGGAACAATTTAAGGGAGAGGTATGAACACCAGAAGACTGTCATCCTCCCAAGAGCTCGTTCTGAATGGATGCACCTGAGGTTGCAAGATTTTAAAAGTGTTAGTGAGTATAATTCCGCACTTTTTAAAATAAGCTCAGTATTAAAATTATGCGGTGAGAAAATCACCGATGAAGATATGCTAGAGAAGACTTTTACTACATTTCATGCCTCGAATGTGCTCCTGCAGCAGCAGTATCGAGAGAGAAAGTTCAAGAAATATTCTGAACTTATATCATGTCTTCTAGTAGCTGAGCAGAATAATGAGCTCTTATTAGAAAGCCACAAGTCACGCCCTACTGGCTCAATATCATTCCCTGAAGTGAATGGTAATAGGTTTGCATCATTCCCAGAAGTGAATGGTGCATCCTTTAGAAGAAATCGGAGGCGTGGACGTGGTAGGAAAAATTATAGAAATGTTGGTCCCAGGAATGACAACATTAAAAGGGATTATAATATACCATATCACCAGAAGTGGTACAATTCAGAGAGGGGTAAAAATCCTCAGAATAATTCTTCAAAGAAAAGTGAAGAGGTGTGCCATAGATGTGGAATGACTGGACATTGGTCACGTACCTGTCGTACGGCCAGGCACTTAGCTGATTTATATCAAGTTTCTATTAAAGGAAAGAATAAAGTGCATGAAACAAATTTAGTAGAACCATCAGATGATTTATTAGATTCAGTAAATGTAGACGTTACTCATCTTGATGTATCTGATTTCTTTAATCATCCTGATGGTAGTATTGAACACTTAATTGGAGATGGAAGTGTTCCACTCAATTAATGTATTTTCTTTCTATCAGTAATAAAAGTTTTGTATATTTTGTAGAATCATGGATCACATTGATGAGCTTTTTATCTCTGAGTTGAATGATAAAGATATATGTCTGGCTGACAGTGCTACAACTCACACAATTCTCAAAAAAAAGAAATATTTTCAAAATCTAACACTAAGTAAAGCCTATGTCCATACCATATCAGGTTCATCGGATTTAATTGAGGACTCTGGAAGAGCTTATATTGTGTTGCCTAATGGCACCAAATTTTGTATTGATGATGCTCTATTCTCTTCACAATCCAGAAGAAATTTATTGAGTTTCAAAGATATACGTCGTAATGATTACCATATTGAAACGACCAATGAAGGCAGTAAAGAGCATCTTCTTATTACTAAAACAGTATCGGGCCAGAAGCTCGTATTAGAAAAACTGCCTGCTCTATGTTCTGGATTGTATTATACAAAAATGAGAACAATTGAATCATATGTGGTAATGCACCAGAAGTGCATTGACCCTAAAGTATTTATGACTTGGCATGATCGCCTTGGACATCCGGGTTCTATAATGATGAGACGAATTATTGAAAATTCGCATGGGCATCCCTTAAAGAATCAAAAGATATTTCTACCCAATGAATCTCCGTGCTCTGCATGTTCTCAAGGTAAGTTAATTATTAGACCATCTCCCTCAAAAATCATTGTTGAATCTCCATCCTTTTTACAAAGAATTCACGGAGATATATGTGGACCTATTCATCCATCAAGTGGACCATTTAGATATTTTATGGTTCTAATTGATGCATCTAGTCGATGGTCACATGTTTGTCTTCTTTCCACTAGAAATGTTGCATTTGCTAGACTTCTTGCTCAGATAATTAAACTACGAGCACAATTTCCTGAGTATCCGATCAAGACCATTCGATTGGATAATGCAGGTGAATTTTCATCTCAAGTTTTTGATGATTATTGCATGTCAATAGGAATAGATGTTGAACATCCTGTTGCCCATACACACACACAAAACGGTTTAGCTGAGTCTTTGATCAAAAGGCTTCAACTAATCGCTAGACCTTTACTTATGAAATCAAGACTACCTATTTCTGTTTGGGGACATGCTATACTTCATGCAGCATCTCTAATTCGCATTAGACCATCTGCATATCATAAATATTCTCCATTACAGCTTGCATTTGGTCAACAACCAAATATTTCTCATCTTCGTACTTTTGGATGTGCTGTATATGTTCCAATTGCACCTCCACAACGTACAAAAATGGGCCCTCAACGTAGACTTGGGATATATGTTGGTTTTGATTCTCCATCCATTATTAGATACCTTGAACCCCTTACAGGGGATATGTTTAAAGCACGTTTTGATGATTGTCATTTTGACGAATCAAATTTTCCGTTAATGGGTAAAGAAAAGTCGGTGCCTGAAGCACGACAAGATATTACTTGGGATAATAAGACCCTGTCTCATTTTGATCCTCCTACAAATGAATGTAAACGGGAAGTTCAAAGGATTATTCATTTGCAAAATGTTGCAAATCAGTTACCGGATGTATTTACTGACACTAAAGGTGTAGTAAAATCTTATATTCCTGCTGTTAATACTCCAGCAAGGATTGAAGTCCCTGAAGGACAAATTGTCAAAGCAGCAATAGGTGAATCTAAAATACGCCTGAAGCGTGGAAGACCTATTGGTACAAAAGACAAAATTCCTAGAAGGAAAAGAATACAAAATGAATTTGGTGTTCCTGAAGAACACGTACCCACAATACAGGCCACAAATATAATTGGTGCTCCTAAAGAGCTTAAATCTTCTATTCCAGAACCTCCTGAAGAGGAAACTCTTGAAGAGTATAAATCTCCTAAAAAGGGACCTCCTGAAGAGGTGTGTCATGAAATGTTTTCCCCTGAAGAGGAACAGGTACCTGAAAATAATGATATCTCAATACATTTCATGAAAACTGGAGAAATTCTGGATAGAAATAAAATTGTTGTCGACAACATATTTTCATATAAAATGGCCCTTGATATTACCAGAAGTAATGAAGAAAGTGAGTCAAAAAGCGTCGAAGAATGTCGACGTAGAAATGATTGGCCAAAATGGAAAACAGCTATTGAAGCTGAATTAAATTCGCTAGCAAAACGAGAAGTATTTGGACCTGTTGTCCAAACACCAAAGGGTGTAATGCCTGTTGGATATAAGTGGGTATTTGTACGAAAACGTAATGAGAAAAATGAAATTGTGCGATACAAAGCACGGCTTGTCGCACAAGGTTTCCTGCAGAAACCCGGGATTGATTATGAAGAAACATACTCTCCCGTTATGGATGCAATCACATTTAGATTTTTGATTAGTCTGGTTGTTACAAAAGGATTAGAAATGCGGTTGATGGATGTGGTCACTGCATATTTATATGGATCCTTAGACCATGACATATATATGAAAATCCCTGAAGGATATAAGATGCCTGAAGCATCTACAAGTACATCTAGAAATATGTACTCAATCAGACTACAAAGATCTTTATATAGGTTGAAGCAATCCGGACGCATGTGGTATAATCGCTTAAGCGAATATCTATTGAAAGAAGGATTTGAGAATAATCTTATATGCCCATGTGTTTTTATTAAGAAATCAGAATCCGGATTTGTCATTATTGCGGTTTATGTTGATGATTTAAATATTGTGGGAACTCCTGAAGAGATCTCAAAAACCGCTATATATTTAAAGAATGAATTTGAAATGAAAGATCTTGGCAAAACAAAACTTTGTCTCGGCCTGCAGCTTGAGCACTTGCCAAATGGAATTTTTATTCATCAGTCCATGTATACTGAGAAAGTCCTAAAGCATTTTTATATGGACAAATCTCATCCCCTGAGTACTCCAATGATTGTTCGAACACTTGATGTGAAGAAAGATCCATTCCGTCCTTGTGATGACGATGAAGAAATTCTTGGTCCTGAAGTACCATATCTCAGTGCAATTGGAGCTTTGATGTATCTTGCAAATTGCACTCGACCAGATATTACATTCTCAGTTAATCTACTGGCAAGATATAGTTCTGCACCAACTCGAAGGCATTGGAATGGCATTAAACATGTCCTTCGTTACCTTCATGGTACGGTTGATATGGGATTATTTTATCAACATGGTTCAAGTCCAGAATTGATTGGGTATGCAGATGCAGGTTATCTTTCAGACCCACACAGAGGTAGATCTCAAACTGGATATTTATTTACTTATGGAGATACTGCCATATCATGGAGATCTGTTAAGCAGACACTATCTGCTACTTCTTCAAATCACTCAGAAATCATTGCTATTCATGAAGCAAGTCGAGAGTGTATTTGGTTGAGATCAGTTATTCAACATATCCAGGAAAAGTGTGGACTTCCCATGATCGATAATAGCCCAACAATCTTATATGAAGATAATACTGCTTGTATCACTCAAATCAGAGGAGGATATATCAAAGGTGACAGAACCAAACATATTTCACCGAAATTCTTTTATACTCATGAACTTCAAGAAAAAGGTGAAATTGATGTCAAGCAGATACGATCTAGTGATAATCTGGCAGATTTATTCACAAAGGCGTTACCAACTTCCACATTCAAGAAGATTGTGCATAACATTGGAATGCGAAGACTCAAAGATCTTTTGTCATGCACTTTTCAGGGGGAGTAAATGTGCTGATTGTACTCTTTTTCCTTCGCTGAGGTTTTGTCCCACTGGGTTTTCCTCTGCAAGGTTTTAATGAGGCAATCTTAAAGCACTTGTGAATACATAAAAAGACTGTACTCTTTTTCCTTCGCCATTGATTTTTCTTCCCACTGGGTTTTTACTTGGCAAGGTTTTAACGAGGCAGATTTCTTATTGGCGGTCATTCAAGGGGGAGTATAATGAACGAACGTAATTTATCAGCCGCCCCTGTCCCACCACTAAATTATGTGAATGACCCCACCACTATTATTTTAAATTCTGCATAGTGACTTGTATAGTGACTTGCATAGTAACTTGCATAGTAATTTCAAAGCCTATAAATAGGGGTTTCAGTTGTAATGAAATTCATAAGAAAAAATAGAGAGAGAAAGAAAGTTTCAGTTCTTAAGAGTTTCAGAGAGAATTTCTTATTTCTCTTTTGCAATAGTAGCTCTTTTCTTTAAGTTTCATAACACTTTTATATTATTTTATACTTTTTCCTTCTTTTTTATTTTGTTAAGTTGTCGCCTTTTCTATGGCTAGATTGCGCATTTGTTTCAAATGTGACTTTATTCACATCCGGTGAAGTGGGGTTCCACCCTCCAATTGCTTCTTAATGATGATGATGCTCTCATACATGGTCAATATAAAAATCATTTTTGTGTTTGAAAGAATTATTTCTTGTGATTCTTTCAATGTCATAGTGTCAACATCTATGGTTCAAAATATTATAAAGATTTATATATGTATACATTACTTCTGATATATACATATATATATTGATTTAATTAAATAGATGCTTTGGACTTTTAATATTGTTGAGATCTTCACTCATCTTAACACTTCTATTATTGCATATAATTTTAGAAACATAGAGTTTTGTCTTTGTGAAGTTGCGTCATCCTCTTCCAAGTAAAATATTTTGGAAGTTTCAAGGTCTAATCACATCTAAATTACAAGGTCACTGCATTCTCTTTTAAATCAAAACTTTGAAGCTTAAGTGTCATCACATATGAATTTCATCAATCTTATGAGGCAGCAGTCAAGACAATAATTTAGAAATTATTAATTTTGTCTTATTTTGAGTCAAGCAGAATAAACTAAACTAAAAACTGCAATAAATAAAGTAGGAACAAAGGAAGTCATTTCACTAAAGTGATATTGATGGGATTATTTTCTTAGTAGGACAAAATTATACTCGGACTCACCAGATAGTCTTGCATAGCTATAGAAAAAAAAAACTGAGAAACAGTATAAAGACACAATTAATCTTATCATTTGACGCTATGGTAATAGATTCTCTTATTCTCTGTTTGTTATATTAATTTCATCCATTGTTGTTGTAGTACTTTGTTTAGCATTCGTTCAGATACTACAATAATTCTACCTATATCTGGTGGATTCTGACCTCATATGACAATAAAACACCATCTAAAAGATCTAGCCTGTTTGATCACGAGTTTAATTCTCTGTTTTCTACTTTATGCTCAATTGGTTCTTACAGGTTGCCACAGGAGATGTAATAGCCATGGCCCATCGAGCTCGAGCTATAATATCCAATATGGAGTAAGTAAATGTCTTTCAACTTTGTTTGAAGTTATAAATTCTCCCGGATCATGTCATACAAAACTGTTCCGAAGTAATCATGCAAGATTTTTGGAAGAATTTTGAAGATCCAAATTCAAAACTAATATACAGAAAGATTATTTTTACCCTCTTCTAAAGTTGCAAAAAAAAAAAGACATTTCTAGATTAAATTTCTCATAATGTCTCCTTTATGCTATATGGTCAATATTATAGCAAGCTTTATGAGAGGTGATTGATGGGCCTTTTGGCACTTGAATTCCAAGTTTAGTTTGGAAGGAGTTCACTCCAATGATAGTGCTACTAGGCAACTTGGTTCTCACATTTTTATCTGATTTATGCTTCAGCAACAAATAGGAATGTGGAACAATATTACCTAAAAGAATTTAAGCTATTCTAAGCTCTGAGCTTATTTTCCATCAAATGACATAAAGGATGCCCTACATATCATACAATCTTGGGGATCAAAGCCTTCTAATCACCTATTGTTTTTGAGTTACTAAAATGGCCAACTTTTTCCTTTTCTTTTAAATCCTCAAAGGAACAAGCGAGGTGTTTGTTGTTCTTTTATACTTTCAGTTCTGGAATAAGGTTTGCATATCCACATATCAAATTGAGATGAAAGTGATTGACTAGCCGAAAATCCACGCAAGGGTATAGTGTGGCTTACTCAATAGGCATGGCAGGATTACCATGGGTTATAATGTCAGAGGTACGAATGTTATTGAACTTTGAACCCTTTTACCAATCTTTTAAGAAGCTCAAAGCTTAAGAATCATAATAGATTCTTTCACTTCTGGTAAACTGCTGCTTTTTTGTTTGCTGTTTCTTGCTCATATTCTGCAATTATACATGCGTTTTGGCCATGCTATATAAGGAACGTTTCCCATATTCTCTGAAATCAGTAGTTTGAGTGTTGTATTCGTGGCAAAAATGGTTCCAGAGACCAAAGGGCGAGCTCTGGAAGAAGTGCAAGCATCAATTACCCTGCATTCTACTATAAGATGAAGTCCAAGAAATACTAGCGAATATTTTTTAATATGTTATTAGACTAAACTTTTAGAATATATCAGAGCTGTAAAATAATGGTTTCACTAATCATATTTCCATTATTGCGTATTTATCAAACTTCTTGAGACGACAGTTCTTCTCGTCTTTGCTAATTCATAAACTGTCTGTACAAACTTCATTTTTGCAGCAGTGCAAGTCTCCTGCACTTTTTAATTAGATTTTTCATATGCATCTCAAACTTTATTTTTTCTAATACGCGAAGTGGTTTTTATTTTTAAAGATTTGTCCAGAAATCTCTACTTCATCTCATCAAGCAAGTCTTTGTTGCAGGTCTCGTTTGTTATTCTCGTTCTACTAATTTCTGTTTTGTTTTTAGAGCTAAGCTTGCACAAGTAGGACTATATGCATCTATCTTTACATAGATCTTTGCGGATGTAATGTTTTATATTCCATTTGATAATTATTTACGTAAATTTTTGAATATTTTCCTGTAGCTGTGGTTATCCTGCGATTAGAATTTGTTTGCTGATTTACAGCTCTATATTGTAGGTTTATCAGTCCAAAGTCAGGTAAGCCCTATACGGATTTTATAACATAGAAAAGGCTTTTCCAAACTTCAAATTTCAGTTTCTTTACTCCTACTTGGGTATGTGCATAGGGTTGCATTTCATAGTATTATTTTTTTCTTCTTTTTGGTTTTGGTTTCAGAAAATGCCTTGTATGTTTTGAGAACTAGGCTCTCTAATCCAATAAATGTGTTGTAGAGTTGAGACCCCACCCTGGTTAATCTCTGCACTTGGTTCCATGTCACCTGCAATTCCAATAATCACATTATTCACTTGTGAGATTCATTCTTTTATTTTAATTCTGAATTGTCCAAGACTGTTACATATTTTGAGATTTTTTTCTCATTCTTGTGAATTATTGATTTCATATTTGTAGTTGATTCCTGCAATTAATTTATTCTTTACTTTAAATGTTAGGAATTTGAGTAATTCTAACATCTCTGGGACTTTAAGTTCAGAGCTTGGCGAGCTCATGCATCTACAGTACTTATATGCATTGATATTCTCTTTTAGTATTTCCAAAATTGTTTTGAACTTTCATTTGTGTTGCATCTGTTCACCAAGGTAAATTAAGAAAAATAAAAGAACTTGTATTTTGACTCTTATAAATTCTATCGTGTTACATCAGTTAGTTCAATTTGCACCATTAGATTGTTGAAAAATAAATGCAGTCCCAATTTAGCGAACAAATCTTACTATCAAGTTTTCCCTAACTGAATATAATTATTATTTGAAATAATTGACTAATTAGGTATAAAATCCACATAGATGAAGTTGTTTAAGTATGTTTCTAGTCATATCAATAGCTTATTAAAGAACTTATAATGCGGGTATTTTAATTGATTTATTGAGTCAATTAGTTTTTTGGATTGCACACATATTACATCAATTGATAGAAGAAAAAAGGTGATGGCTTTGGGGGCTAGCATTTTTGTATAAAATGTTGATGGTTGAGCATTCAAGATTAAGCATGCGGGATTCAGGACACATTTCATGGTTGAGTGACAAAAGAACTTTTCTATTCTAGAAAAGCTTTTTTTTTTTTTTTTCTAGATGATATTTCTATGAATAATGGCTATAGATTTCAATGGTTATATTATTCACGAGTTCCTTGTAGTATATTTTTTATAGAGACTTTAGACTGTGGTTTGTTTTTTGTGTATGTTTTTACAGTTCAATTTATAATTTTTTAATGACTTTAAATTGTGGTTTGGATTTTTTATTTTTTCTTATAAGTGTTGTGGTTTGGTTTTTATGTCATTGTTTTATTATCTTTATTTTATTTCTTATTTTTTTTAATTGATATGATTTGGTAGTTTATTTTTTATAGAGACTTTGGACTGTTTGTTTTTTGTGCATGCTTTTATAGTTTAATTGATTTGATTTTATGGTATTTTTTTTTGTAAGGACTTTAGAGTATGATTTATATTCATGCTATTTGTTCATTCTATTTGTTAAGGACGTATTCTGCAGTTCAACCTTTCGAATTCCCAATTGACCGAGACCTGCAAATGCAAGAAGAAGGGTGGTCGGGATCCGAGATTGCTCCGATGGTTAAGTTAGTATGAGAAAATATGAATCGTGAAGTCTGTAGAAAGAAAAGCCAGAATGTACCTTTTTTTTAGACTTTATCAAGTCTTATTTATAGGTAGTCACCTACGCTTTTCCTGGGAGGCGGTTTGGGGAAAAAAATCTACTAGTCGGGACGTCATTCGACAGTCATCCCAGGGAAGAAAAGTCTAATCCTGCCAGTCTCATCCTATAAATCTAATTTTCCTTCGATCAATGCTCAATCAGGTCCTTCTGAAAGGAAACATTAAATGCGGCCTTATCTTTATCCAGTTCAGTAATTGATGTGGCGTGTCCATAGTATTTGTGCATTTAAGAAAGGAAACCTGTCAGAACAACGATTGTCCAGTCATTCATAAATGCGAGAGTGACTCTGATGTGAGATGGATTCGTAAATCGTGCTAGTAAACGCAATCTCATTTCTAACATTAGCATATGATCGAAGCTGCCTTATTCTCTTCTTCTTTAGTCGTGGTAGTTCGTGATTCGAGCTGTCTCTGATTCCTGTATTTCCAGTCGAGTTCGGACACGTGCTATCCGGGTTCGGACCCTGGGCTTTGGGCCCAACTCCTTTCGGGCTTAGGTTTGTTGCCAACTATCCTTTCAGTACCTCACGAATTTTTATCGAAGGCACTTCGATGGAGATTCTAAAAAAATTTCAGAGATAGCATCCTTCCATTCTTCGTCCATGTTCTTTTTAAGTACTAGAGGTTATTCCCCCGCTTCCCTGTCCAAGCAGAAAGGTTTGGTCGAATAAATCCGAGGTGGTTCCAGTTGGCATGTCGTTTTATTTACCGCTTGGACTTCTGGGGGATGATTCAATTTTTGAACAATTAATGCTGGATCACAATCGTTCGTATTTCGTGTCAAGTATTCAATACCTTTCAGAGTTTAATTATTTCGTCGTTCCGATTTCTGAACTGTTGCTGACGTTTCTTGTCGCGCTGTTGAACTATGATTCGCTCATGATATGCACGCGTTAGATCATCATTATCTGATCTGTCATTTCGGCACATGCCTCTCGCTTCTGATTGGCTAGCCTCGAGCATGCCCCCTTTTCTCACGGGTCACGTCAGGAGACATGGCGTCGATATCGCTTCGTTTCTCGTGCGTCTTTAATTCGGTTTCTGGGTATAAATTATCCTGAAACCTCATTTCTGTTCTTCCCCCTCTACTCAATCTTGATACTCACCCTTTGCTGCCTCCTCGTTTTTCTGTTGTCCCTCTCCCTTTTCTTGCATTATTTCGAACCTCTGTCTCCATGGCTTCCTCTGATCCTTACACTTTCTTCGCAGGTAATGGTTGGACTTCCTCAATGCAGTCCTCCGATGTTGACGCACTTAGAAAAAAGCATCACATTCCCTAGTGGCATTTCCTGGAAGCTCCCGAGGATGGCGTTAGGGCTTGAGATCGCAAAGGGAGGGCCCAAAAAGTCGCTCTCTTCTACCTGATGTTCTCAAAGGGTTTCCGCCTCCCTTTTATCCGCCCTGTTCGAGAAGTTCTTCATTTCTTGGGCTTAGCTCCTACCCAAATCTTGTCGAACGGATGGCGTATTCTTTTGGCCACATGTGTGGTGTTTTGGATCGTTCTTTCTGGGAGGAACGATCCCTACCCCGATTTGATGGCTCGGAAATTTTTCTGGATATATCGGCTCCTTCGTCGTGATGGGAATGTCGCAGACTTCCAAATTAAGCCTAAGTGTCGATTGATTCGGATGGAGGAGAGATATTTGAGTGCTCGAGACTACCACAATAAATTTTTCTTTATTTTGGACAGGGATTGGGAATTTCCTGAGGGAGAGGGGAGTGAATTCCCAGTTCAAAAAGATCGGGATTTTCTCCATTCTCCAACACATATGGAGATCACTCTCACTGCCCAGGAAACCGAGAGAGTGAAGGCTGTCCTTTCTTGGGGGGCGGAAGATCCTGACCGGCTATGGTCCGATGCTCTTTTAACTGAGGAGAATATTGAAGAGTACCTGACCCGGCCAGACCAATCTTAAGCCGAAGGTCAGAACTTCTTCAAAGTTCCTGAGGAGCCTCCCAGTTCGTCTTGTAAGCGGGTTTCTGATCAGGAGGCTCAGAAGGAACGACGTACTAAAAATCTTCATGGTGAAGCAACTTCGAGCCGTGGTGCCCATCCTAAGAAATAGAAGAAGGGGAAGGGTCCACGTATCAAAGACCAGGGCGTGCATGTCTCCCCTATGAATTCCCCGCTCGTAGTCCAGTGAAGGCTCCATCGCCGACATCTTCAGATGGGCTTCGTTTCCTGGAGACCGAGCGGATAAGGTCCAAGGCCAGGAGGATCATTCTTGAAGCCCAGATGGAAGCAACAGACGCGGTCGAGATTGCGTCATCGGATGGAGAGGACATCAACCGGGCCTTCCAAGAGGCTCTAGATCGTGCTGCCGATCTTTTTCCTAGCGCCATGCCGTTCGAGCAAGTCTTCCGTCAAGAGTTGGAAGAGCAAGTTGCCAGAGCAAATCAATTGCCTACTCCCCCCCCCCTTTATTCTTCCGAGCGTCACTCCAAACTCCAACGCTTCCGAAGGCGTGGATGAAATTGAGGGGGAATCTGACTCTGGAGACGATCGAGAAGGAGTCAGTATACAAGAAGAGCAGGAGCGTAAAAGCGATGAAGGATGTCAAGGAGGGATCGAACCTGAGAGGTCGGGCGAGGTTGGCATTCCTGAGGAAGGGACGCATGGGGAGGCCTTCAATGAGGGCTAGCAGCCTTTCATCGTGCTTGACGATCCCCCGAAGGTCCACCCCCGATTTTTGAGAGGGGGTTAACTTCGTACGCTCGAACTGAGCCGTAACCCATTTTTCAAAGGGGGTCGGGTTCAGGGACTCAATTTGAGGGCAGGCAAACGTCCCCGAGCTCAGAAATTCCTGCCCGTCCTCCATCCCATTTTCGGTTTTGGAGTGGAGTTGCAGTGCTCGGGTGATTTTTTGAGTCGGAATCGAATGGGGGGGATCGGGCTGATGAGGCAACTTCGGAGCGTCCCTCGCGTTTCGAGCAAGCCAAGGCGGATGCTTCCAAGCGGGTGGCCAGAATGCTAAAGTCTCTGCTGACACAGGTTTGACCCGTGTATTTCATTAGATCTATGCACTGTCTTTGGGTTCCGAGCTGATAGTCTCTTTCTTTTGTGTTCAGGTCGCTAAGCAAATATCCCAGGCTGTGGGTTCCGAGCTGGCAGAGCTTGCCGAATTCAATAATGAGCTCAGAACCGTCTGCAAGTTTGGACTTTACAAGTTACAGCAGGCGAAAGATCAGTTTGAGTCATCGCAGAATACTTGCAGCGGCCTGATCAAGACGGTCGAAGAGTTGGGGGCCAATAAGAACAGGCTAGAGAAGGCCAATGTTTCTCTTCGAGCCGAATTGGAAGCGGCTCGGGATTCATTGGCGATAGCTCACCGAAGGAACGCCCGTTTTCTAAATGCTAGATCGGCCACCGAGCAAGACAAGGCTTTTCTCCAAGCTGAGTTGACTACTCAGACGTCGGAACTAACTACCTCTGCTCAAACACTTTCTTTGAGGGAAGAAGAGCTGGCGATTTCCGAGCGTGCTCGTGTAGCTAGAGAAGAGGAATTGGCCGGCTCGGAGCGCGCCAGGGAGGCTTTAAGGAAGGAGTTGGCAAGGTTTAAACACATTCGGGCTGCTCAAGAGACCGAGTTGGAAGAAACTCGCCATGCTTTGGAGGATGCCCATACAAGAATAGCTGACTTTGAGCAGCAAATATATCGAGTGGTAGCCATTCGTAACTCGGTCTAGGAGTATGGTTATGCTGAAGGTCTCCGTCGGATAGGAGTTCAGCTTTTAGTAGACCCTCAGCTCAACTCCAATAATATAAGTCCGAAGTCTCTTTGTCCGGACCAGGTAGCAAAGAAGTTTGTGAAGAAGATCGGAAAGCGTGGCTATCCACCTTTTGATGATCTGAATACTCCTCCTCCTCCTCCTCCTCCTGAGGCCTAAACTTGTCACCGATACAACCTCATCTTTTTGTAACCTTTTTTTTTTTTTTTTGTAATTGATACTCCGAGATATATGAAATCCGAAACATTGGTTTCTCTTTAGATGTTATGTGCTGAAGTTGATTGCTAGTTCGATTCCTTAACTTTATATCTGATGTTTTCGTGCTATACCCCGTAAATTTTTGGTTAAGTATAAACTTAACCAAGAATTTCTTCGAGCATAAGTTATATGTTTGAGGTCGGGATTTGAGAGTTACTTTGAGCAGGTGGGTTAGTCGACCCCGCGGGATTCGAAAGTTACTTCACGTGGGTGGGTTAGCCGACCTCGCGGGATTTGAGAGTTATTTCGCGTGGGTGGGTTAGCCGACCCTGTGGGATTCGTTCGTTATTTGCGTATAACTTGCAATGCATTGGAGATTAATAACATCTGGCTTTTTATAATTTCAAAAAATAAAATATATATGGAAGTGTCATACATAATACCCCTTAAGTCGTTCATTATTATAGGGATGTGGCAAGTCGGTCCCAAAGCTGTCCTTGAGTCGGTAAGATCTGGGCCTGTTAGTTGCTGTTACCATATAAGGCCCTTCTCATTTTGGTCCCAGTTTTCCCTGTGCTGGCGTCGTAACACCCTTTTATCTCAGCACCAAGTCTCCGATCCTAAAGTTGCGCGGTTTTACTCTTCTCTTGAAGTACTGTTCTGACTTGCGTTTGTTGTTAGCAACTTGGATGAAGGCTTATTCTCTTATTTCTTCTAAGAAGTCCAATCGTTCCATCATTCTAACATCATTAGTGGTTGTATTGTAGTGCTGAATACGCAGTGTAGGTATCCCAATTTCGACAATAATTACCGTTTCGCAGCCATGTGTAAGAGCGAATGGTGTTTCGCCTGTGGGAGTTGGGACTGTTGTGCGATACGCCCAAAGGACCCCAGGTAGTTCATCGGCCCACACCCCTTTGTGCATTCTGAGTCTTTTTTTTAGTGTAGAGATGATCGTTTTGTTGGTCGCTTCGGCCTGTCCATTAGCTTGTGGGTGGCCGGGCAATGAGTATTTCACTTTGATTTTTAGCTCAGAGCACCACTCTCGGTAATGATTGCAATCGAACTGTCTTCCATTGTTGGATATGAAACTTTGGGGTATCCCGAATCGGCAAACAATTGATTTCCATAAGAATTTCGAGATGGCTTGAGAGGTGATGCTGGCGAGGGCTTCGGCTTTTACCCACTTTGTGAAATAATCTACTGCCACTATGATAAACTTGGTTCCGCCCCTTCCGACTAGGAACGGCCCTATCAGATCTAGCTTCCATTGAGCAAAGGGCCAGGGGGATGTTATCGAAATGAGTTCCTCCGATGGGAATGTAATATCGGGCTGTGCTCCTGACATTTTGAGCATTTCTTGACAAACTCTTTCGCTTCTTAGAGTGAACATGGCCAGTAATACCCCGCGCGGATTGCGCAGGCAGCTAGTGTTTTTCTTCCCGTGTGAGCCCCGCAAATTCCTTCATGGATTTTGGCAAGTATATACTATCCTTCTTCTTTCATCACGTATCTGAGTAATGGCTCGGAGAAACTCTTCTTGTATAACAATCCTTCAATCAAAGTAAACCTGGGTGATCTATTTCTTATTTTGCGTGCTTGATCCGGTTCAGCGGTAATGTGTTTGTCCAGAGATATTTGATAATGTCAGTCGTCCAGTCGGGATCCGCGACTGTTACCATTCCGACTTCGTTGCCGATGGAGGGCATGTCTATTGTCCTGATCTCTGTGTTCTCTGGGGGCCGGTGCTCATCCTTTCCTGATGCTATTTTTGCTAATCGATCTGCCAAATGATTTTTTTCTCTTCGGATCCGCAGTAGATGGAAGTATCTGAATCGATCTTTTTCGATGCATACTTGCTCCAGATATTTTTTTCAGTTTTTCGCTCTTTGTGATGTATTGATCGAGTACCTGGTTGACTACTATCTGGGAATCAGTTCGGGCTTCCAGTTATGTCGCTCCAAGGATCCGGGCGATTGTCATCCCAGCTATGAATGCCTCGTATTCTGTTTCATTGTTGGTTATTCTGAAAGTCAGGCCTATAACGTAGTTGTGCTCGGACTCCTGGTTAGTGATGATATGTACCCCTGCTCCACCCCCGGTTTGACATGACGACCCGTCGACATATAACTGCCATGGCTGTTCTTAAGGTTTACTGGGAGTCTCTTCTAGAAATCTCGTATATTCTGCTATGAAATCCGCCAGAGTTTATGCTTTTATTGCTATCCTTAGTTGGAATGTTAGATCAAATTCGCTTAACTCGATAGCCCATTTGTCTAATCGACCGGAGGTATCGGGCTTCTGAAGGATAGTTTCGATGGGTTGATTGGTCATCACTTTTATAGTGTGAGCTTGGAAGTAAGGACGTAGTCGGCGGGCTGCTGTTAGCAAGGCAAATACCATCATCTCCATTCAAGGGTACCTGGCTTTTGCACCCTGAAAAGCTCTACTAACATAGTAGACAGGCTTCTGTCCCTAGTCTGTTTCTCTTACTAAGATTGCAAACGTTGCATGAGGTGAGACCACTAAGTAAGCCATAAGAGTTTCTCCAAGAGCAGTCTGGCTAAGTAGTGAAGGGTATGTCAGATAGTCTTTCAATTGTTCGAATGCTCACTCACACGATGTATCCTACTCGTGTGCTTTTCGGAGGACTTGGAAAAATGGGAGGCATCGATCTGTCGACCTTGCTATGAACCGGCTGAGGGCGGCGACCCGTCCAGCTAATCGTTGGACTTCCTGCAAGTTTCGAGGGGAAACCATCCCGAGGATAGCCTGTATTTTCTCGGGGTTGGCTTCGATTCCTCGCTCGGAGACCATGTAACCTAAAAACTTCCTGGATTCGACTCCAAGGTGCACTTGGCGGGGTTGAGTTTCATCTGGTAGTGCAGCAGAATGGAGAAAGCTTCTCTTAGGTCCGCTAAATGACTGTTAGGGCTGCGACTCTTGACTAGGAGGTCATCGATGTAAACCTCCATGTTCCTTCCGATTTGATCTTTGAACATGCGATTGACTAACCGTTGATAGGTCGCCCCCGCATTCTTGAGTCCAAAGGGCATGGCGGTGTAGCAATAAAGTCCCCGGTCTGTGATGAATGATGTTTTTTCCTCATCATCCGAGCTCATCTTGATTTGATTGTAACCTGAATATGCATATATGAAGCTGATGAGAGAGTGCCCAGCAGTTGAATTATTCACAATGAGGTCGGTGCGTGGCAGAGGGAAACTATCCTTAAGACAAGTTTTGTTTAAATCGGTGAAGTCTACGAACATTCACCATTTTTCGCGCGTCTTTTTCACCAATACAACATTGGATAGCCATTCCAGGGAGTGAACTTTTCGGATGAATCTGGCGGCTAAGATTCTGTCAACCTCCTCCACTATGGCGGCATATTTCTCGGCACAGAAGTTTCTCATCTTTTGTTTAATTGTCCGAGTTGTTGGGTTGACGCATAATCGGTGTTCTATTATTGACCTGTCAATTTCGGGCATGTCAGTGTGCGTCCAAGCAAATACGTCTTTGTGCTTGATGAGGAGATTCTTGAGCTCTGTGTTTATTCTAGGATCCATTCTGGTTCCCACTCGCACAGTTCGATTTGGGTTGTTTTGATCGACCGGAATCAGCTTCAGAGGTTCGTTGGCTTCTGCTTGACGTAATGTTCCCTCGTCTCTGATTTCGTCATCCCAAACTGCTCTGGGGAGAGCAGGCGGGAGCTCGGCGTTCTCGTATCCTGGGGAGATCGTAGCCACGGAATTGATTTTGTGTTTCAATTCTCACGCGTAGCATTCCCTGGAGGTGATTTGTTCTCCTCTGACCTCACCTACTCCTCTGTCGGTTGGAAACTTCATCTTAAGGTGTTAGGTAGAAGTAACTGCTTTTAGATTATTCAAGGTCACCTCCCTAAGATGACATTGTACGAGGAAGGGGCTTTTTCACTACTAGGAATTCGGTCATGATTGACATAGTTCTCAGCGCGGAACCTATCAAGATTGAAAGTGTTATCACGCCTTTGGGGTGTATCGCTTCACTTGTGAATCCTTTAAGGGGGGCTTGAATGTGCCGAAGTTGGTTGTGATCGATTCCCATTTGTATAAAGGCCTCCCAAAATAAGATAGTGGCTGAACTTCCATTGTCAACCAGTATCCTTTTGACTGTGAAATTAGCTACTAACACTGATACTACCAACGCATCATCGTGTGGAAAGGAGATGCCTTTTTCAACCTGTTCGTCGAAAACGATTGGCGCTCCCTTAGGGCCCTGATCTCCTTGTCTTGGTGTTTTTCCTAAAGTATAAACTTTTTCGTACATGGCTCTCCGTACATGCGCCATTTGAGAGGAAGAAGTAGTTTCTCCTCTGGATGGTCCTCCGATGATGGTTCTGATCCCGCTTGACGGGTGGCTGGATGTGAGTTCGTTTCGGTGTCGACTTGACTCTCTCTCCCGAAAGGGGGGGGACCTTGATCGGGTATTTTCTCTTCAACTGATTAGCTGCTCATCTTTTTGTCTATTCTTCAGGGCCTGGCAATCTTCTGTATTGTACCCCGTTGTCTTGTGGTACTCACAGTACATATTTCCCAATTTCATTCTTATGGACTCCCATCTTGATTCAGATCGGTTCTGACTTTCAACTGCCAGGTTGGATTGGGGCCATGGTGAGAGTCTGTATTCCCGTGGGGAACCTCTTCTTTTTGTTTCATCTGGTAACTTCCTCCTGATTCGATGTTGGCTAGAGCTTTCTCCGGTATTGGTTGCCGTTCGGTCATACTGTCGGAGTTCCCCACGCCGTGGGGCTACCAAGGCCTCAAGTGTGTCTTCAGCGTTAACGAACCCATCAGCTTGATCCATAAACCTGTTCAAGGTTGTGGGAGTTTTGCGAGCTATTTCTGCCATAAATGGGCTTTTTCTGTGCAAGCTATCCCACAAACGGCGCCATTGTTAAAGACGTATTCTGCAGTTCAACCTTTCGAATTCTCAATTGACCGAGACCTGCAAATGCAAGAAGAATGGTGGTCAGGGTCCGAGACCGCTCTGATGGTTAAGTTAGTATGGGGAAATATGAATCGTGAAGTTTGTATAAAGAAAAGCCAGAATGTACCTTTTTTTTGGACTTTATCAAGTCTTATTTATAGGTAGTCACCTACGCTTTTCCTGGGAGGCGGTTTGGGGAAAAAGATTTACTAGTCGGGACGTCATTCGACTCCCAGGGAAGAAAAATCTGATCCTGCCAATCTCATCCTATAAATCTGTTTTTTCTTCGACCAATGCTCAATCAGGTCCTTCTGAAGGGCAACATTAAATGCGGCCTTATCTTTATCCAGTTCAGTAATTAATGTGGCGTGTCCATAGTATTTGTGCATTTAAGAAAGGAAACCTGTCAGAACAAGGATTGTTCGGTCATTCATAAATGCAAGAGTGACTCTGATATGAGATAGATCCGTAAATCATGCTAGTAAATGCAATCTCATTTTTGACATTAGCGTATAATCGAAATTGCTTGTTCTCTTCTTCTTTAGTCGTGGTAGTTCGTGATTCGAGCTGTCTCTGATTCCAGTATTTCTAGTCGGGTTCGGATATGTGCTATCCGGGTTCGGACCCTGAGCCTCGGGCCCAACTCCTTTCGAACTTGGGTTTGTTGCCAACTATCCTTTCACTATTATATAACCTTCTTTAATAATTCTTCATTCTGCTAAATTTTTTCATAATGTTTTTTTGCAACTAGATGAACATGTATTGTATGATGCGGTCGCAACTAGTATAATATATATATATATATAACCTAGGTGGAAGGTAGGGGGTTACTGCCGGCCAAAAACTTTAAAAAAAAAAACTATTTTATAGTATATAGTATATATAATTTTTTAATATAATTAAAACCCAAAAAAAAATTTATTCTCTCAAATTTTTTTTTAATAATGGTCTCAAACAAACTGCAAAAAATTTAAAGAAAATTATTTTATAAAATAAATAAATAAAAGTTAAGATATTTTTGTTTCACACTGTTTAAGCAAAATGTCTATGTGGTTTTTTTTTTTTGAGAAATAGTTTCATTCATTGAAACTAAAGATACAAGAAGCCTATAATGTGATCAACCGATCAATTAATTACATATTGATGATAGTTTCTATTTCTCTCAGAAAAATCTGAGAGAACCAAATACTATTTCCAATGGAGGCAGTTACCAAATTTCTCGCTAAGGAGAAAACTAAACCCCCAACAGATTATAGTTCGGGAGACTATTTCTTATTTTGACATTTTCACTATGCAGACAAAAATATACAATACAATAACAAAACACAATCAACACAAACATCAACACAAAACATAAACAATCACACAAAAGTCAAAATCGGCTGTGGTGGTGCGTAGACTACACGCGCTACTCTAATCATGAACACCAGCAAATGAGGTAGCTCAGCATCTCTAGAACCATCGGAACTGAGCACGAAGGAGGGTCATCCTGCAAACGAGGCGCTTTGAACGATTTCACTGAAAACCAACCCCGCGCGTACTAAGCACTCGCCACTCTGAACGTCAAAAGCCCCGGTCGGTAGCTAGATTGGCGGACAGGGAACATGTCAACGGGGCGCGTGGTGGACTACAACCCTCCGACTACCACCACCTGCTTCGACCAAATCTCAAACTCACACAACTGATCCACCATCAAAACGACACCAAAGGCAGCCGGAATGAAAGAAAAGGAAAACAAAAGAAAAAACGAGGGAAGAGAGACAGAGGGACGATTGAAGCTGGAGCTCCGCCTTCCCTCTAGGCTGAAGACAAAATATAGGTTTTTTCAGAGAGCTATTTCGAGAGAAAAGATAGGTGACTGAGAGTCCTCACTCTTTTAATAATCGAATGTCTATGTGTTTTATTCCATGCTCCTTGCTGATGACTTTATCATTTTTTGACGCTGAACTTAATAGATTAACTACTCTAGTGATTCATTTAAAAAAAAAAAACTACTCCAATGATTGACTGCAAACATGCTTGAAGTGATTGACCTTTATCTCGATTTGCATGCCACTTGTAGGTTCTATTTATTTTTAAAAATAGATGAGATTAGATAAGACTAAAGTTAAAATTTAAATAAAATATTTTTAAAATATTTTTTTATTATGATTTTTATTTTAAATTTTGAAAATTTTAAATTATTTTATATTAAAATTTGAAAAAGAATATAATAATTAGATAAAATAAGATGAGATAAATTTAAAAAATAAACAAATCTTTAAGATTATTTTTTTGGTATGCGAAAGTGCCCTAATTTACTAATAAAGTTCTCTTCTTAAATATATTTAATTATAAAAAACAAAAAATAAAAAAGCAAGAAAAGCACATCATACAATATTCTAGATTAGGGTCTAGACTATAATTAATACTGTTCACCATATCTAAAGAAAATCTTCAGAAAAGAAAAAAAAAAAAATCTCTAGAAACTATAATTACTTGGTGAAACCAAAGTACCAAACACCTCGACTGTAGTTCCTTTGTTGAGTTTTTTATTTTAAAATAAAAATTAAGAAATAGAATCTTGACAACTGTGAAATGTGAACATAGCGAGTGAAAGAGCGATTTGGTGCTGTGGCGACGGCTGAGGATATGGAGCTGAGGTGGTCATTGGCGGATTGGTACAAGATTATTTATCCATAACAGAAATGATAGGGTGACCGGTGATTTCAAGGAAGAATAATATATATGGATCCATCTTTCTGTCGTCATCCGTCGTAATGTAACTGGAACTGGACCTCTGCCTGTACATTTCCTCCCAAGGAAACCATGAGTTTCATGCTAAACGCGTACACTTGTCTGTCACTATTTTACTTTTCTTTTGATTACGCGTATCATGTCTTTCGATAGTCCGATTGGGGTTGTTTTTTGGATAGCAACAATGACATGTCATTTGAGTATTGCTTCATGATTCATTAAATACTTCAAACAAAAAAAAGTTTTATTAAAGGAGGTTGGCATGAATTTGTGGCATGCCTTTCATCATTATCTTGTGTATAGCATTGCCACGTGGGTTTCCAAGCAACTTGCATTTGGGCGATCACTGAATTCGGTTGCGTCTGAGCAATGCATGTTTAGGATAAGGATTTTTTTTTAAGAAAAATAATATACACACAATATAAATATATAATATATTTTATAATAAGTATTAAATAAAAGATAATTCTGTAAAATATTATATTTGTATAAAATATTTTATAGAATTATCCCTTACTTAATATATATTGTGAAATGTGTTGTATAATTGTGTTTTATGTGTATTATTTCCTTTTTTTTAATAAATAAAATGAGATAGGATAAAATAAAAATTAAAAATAAAATAAAATATTTTTATAAAATATTTTTAAAATATTAATTTTATTTTTAAATTTAAAAAAATTATTTTAGAATTAAAAAAAATTAAGTGATTTATTTTATTTTATATAAAAACTTAAGAAAATAATAATAATATGATGAAATAAGATAAAATTATATATAAAAACAAACCACCCCTTAGAGTCACAATAGAGTCCCATAATAGGAAAGCTTAAGGGATGACTAGATGGTGTTTGCAATATAAACTTATAGTTCAATTAAGAGACAAAAAACTGATTGTAATATGTTCACTTAGACAAATGTAGCCTCAAAGATCGAGACTTATCTATTATTTATTTTATTTTATAATGAAACAAACTTTCATTAATAAATAATAGGATTACAAATGGTCTTATAACATGTGCTACAAAATAATTAAATTATGATCTATAGTTTTCTAGCACACTTAAACAGTGACTGATATAGTCTAGTCCTAACTACAACATCTTAAAGAATACTATTTATGAGATAACTCAACTTTATCTACAACAGAGTAACTGCCTAACAATGCAAATAAAATACTAGACTACCAAACTAAACTACCAACAAAGACAAATTAAACGAACTAACTACCAAACTAAATAAACTACAGAGGACCGCGTCCAGGTAAGTGGTGAACGGAAACCGACAGCGATCCGAGCTTGGAGGTCCCAAACCACGAGAGCCGCGCCGCTACATTCGGCTATAACAAAGGATAACCAACCCCTTGATAGAGAACTGTAGTCCAGAACAACGACTTTCCGAAGGGAAATCCCTCCTTCACCCAACCCCTCGGTATCGACCATCATCCCACCTAGAGCAAACGGATCTCTGTAAACAAAACAAAGCAAACTATACACCTAACAAAACACGAAAATTACAAGAAAAAAAACTAAAAACCAACAAAAACATAAACTGAGAAATAAAAAACGAGCCATCACAAAAATCAATTGCCGCCAGAAGACCAAACCGCCGTGGGGTGGCACCACGCGCCACAAGAACAAAGAGCCCACGGCATGATTTGACAGGTTGAGGGCCGATGTGGGTGCCGACGAGGTGCGTAGCCACCAAAATAGCTCCAAGAAGCTTTTGTGAGTGGGTCATGTGCTCGGCCAAGGCCGCGCATGAAGATCACTTGCCCATCGAAATACCAGAATCTCCCCCCAAACTCGAAGATTGGCACCTGTATGAGCTAATGGGACAACGTGTGTTGGTCAGGAAACGCCGGCTAGCAGCAGATCGACGAAGATGGCTCGACTTCTCTAAAGGGCTAAAACCCAAACAAAACTAGGAAAAATGGACGCCAAAAATAAATAAACGATGGGGAGAGGGTGATTGGAGCCAAAGCTCCAACTCACCCCCGCCCAGGAACGGCCAAAAAAGAGAACTCGCTCGCCAAAAATCGCTTGTACGGAGAGAGAAAAGAGAGAGCGAAACTAATCTATATTTTTTTAAAGAGTTATATCTTTTAAAACATGTGACTGATAACAATGTCAATGAGTTACACTCTTAACGTAGAGAAATACTATTCTCATAAATCGGGATTCTCGATTGTGAATTTTGATTGTGAGAATAATAATTTATAATTTTTTTATATATAATAATTAAAAATGTATTATTTTATAATTTTTTCTATAAATATATAAAATTATTAAAACTATATTAAAAAAATTAAAAAATAAATTCTAACACTAGACAGGATCCCAATCGAGATCCCATGAGACTGGACGTAGAACCACTCCTTAACATATCATACCAGTTACACTCCAACATATCATTCCATACCATAACAAACAGAGCAGTCCATAAATGTATTTGGTAATTATTTTGTAAAATCAAGCATTTGAACAATAAATAGGATATACAAAATGTGGCAACTATGGATTGTTTGGATATAATTAGTCTCTCAATTTATTTGATCTTATTTAATCTAATTATTACTATCTTTCTAAACTTCTATACAAGATATAGAAAATAATTTAAAGTTTTTCATATTTTAAAATAAAATAATATTAAAAAAATAATATACTAATAATATTTCTTTTACTTTCAACTTTCATATTATCCAATCTCAACTCAATATTCAAACCTACCCTATTTGTTGATCACAAATCATTATTTTCTACTACATTGAATATCAATTATAGTTTCACTTTGCAACAACTCGTCTATTGCCAAGCCTTTAACAACCTCCAACAAGAACAGGGCAGCTCTTGTTAGGCAAGTTAGACAATTGTTTAATGCCCTAATAGCAAAAAGCTCATTTTCAAAAAGTTTAAAGTATAATTTTTTATAAAATAAAAAAAAATCAATTAAAAAAATTAATTAATCTAATAAGAAAATAAAATTATTAAATAGATATTATATGTCATTATTAGTTTTAAAAGTATTTCATATAATAATTATTTCAAGTACTCTCATTATAAGAATATATTTATTTTTATTATTATTAGTTTAATATATAATATGAGAATTACAAATAACAAAATCTAATATTTGAATGTTCATAAAAAAATTTTGTATGATCCTTTGAAGAGATAATGTCCCAATTTTTTAATAGAACTTTATTGATGTTCATTATTTTAATTGTTTCTAAGTCTCTTTTAGATATTAAAAATACCTCAAAATATCTAGTATAGTAGTGAAATAATTTGAATTAATATATTTCTTTGGGTTTTAAGTGAGAAAAAAAGTTGAATTTGAAAATATGTGAGAATACATAAAAATAGTTGTGTTCCCAAACGATCCCTAAAACTCGAGAGCACGTTTTATAAAATTAGTTAGGTTTGATAAAATCTTTTCTAAATTGATTTTTTAATAAAGATTAAGTTGGTTATTAGTTGAAAAAGTAGAATAAATTTTAATTAATCATTTTACTTGGCCAACAATAGAAATGATTTTTAAATAAAAATTAAAAGTAATTAATTTAATTTTACTTTAATAAAAAAGAAAATGCCTCAATAAAATTTTTTGTCTTAGGCCCCTTAACTTATTGAGCTAGCCCTGAATAGGAATCTTCCATGTAGGGATGTGTAGAAAAGGCAATGACCCAATCTGCTCACATGGATCGACCCAACCAATTGACAAACAATTGTTTCAACTAGCTTGCGGGTTGAACTCAACAATTGCTTGACTGACTGACAGACATGTTTTAAAGATCCCCAGCTGTTAGCTCTCTCCAAATCTCAATGTTCCGAGCCTTTGACCATGATTTTGAGCAAATAAAGGACAAACCATTTGTTATTTACGCTATCGATGCCATATTTGAAGGCAAATTTGGTGAATAATTTGGTAAAAGTGAGGGCTTCAGAGGACTTACCTTGGGTGGCCAAGTGTTGCTTGATGGACTCGACGATAGTGGTAGCATTGAGAGCAATGAAGGGCGAGAGGATGCAAACTGCACAGCATATAGAGTTTCCAAAATAAGAGAAGTTAGGATCTATGGGGTGTGAACCAGAGGTAGGGTTTTGAGAGTTGATCAGATCTGAGACCTTTTGATCATCTTCTTCTTCTATGGCATTTCACAATTCCCACGCTTGGTACAAAAAGAGAAAGAGAGGAGATATTAAACATAAATGTGAGGGATTGTGAATTCGGAATACGTGTGGCAAGTTGGAGTGAATAAGGTTTTCTGAAATTTATAAACGCGAGGAAAGGGAGAACAACTTTTGGTCCATGTTGGGTTGACCCGACTCGACCCTTGGGGGGTTGAAATGTGGTAGTGTATTGTGAGTCGGGTCTGGCCAAAACGCACGTTGAGCTTCTCGAGCTGCAGGCCTACTTCCATGTCAGTAAGCCCACACAAAAATGTTAAGGATAAACACAATGGATGTAATCAAATTTTTGCACAATCAATTCCATCAACACAAAATATTCAACCTTAATCGAAACTGAAAAATGCTAAATGCAAACGTCACGTTAGTGTTACCATCTTTCATTTCCTTTCTCTCAATTTCGTTCTCTCCTTCAAAATTTTTTCAATCTTCCCTCTCCTCACCTCCGACCAACCGATCCCTCTCATTTTTCCTCCAATTGACATCTCTCTCTCTCTCTCTCTCCATTTCATTTCTATCTCCCTCTCCCATTCGAGCATATGAAATTTGTCTCCCCTTTCTTGATTATGGGTTTAGGCTTTTGGACCAGTTCTATGAGTACAAGTGTCTGGGATGGAACAATCTTCAAATTCTCCGCTAGTTAGTATAGTCAATCCATAACCTTTCTTTACATTGTTTATATAAAAAATTAAAAAATAAAATAAAATAAAATAACTATTTTTTGTAAATTGATGAACTTTCAAAGACACCCATATGTACTCTTGTTTTAGATTTGTGCATTTCTTTAAATATTTTTAGTGGGCATCTATACGAGTTTGCTATTTTTCATTCACTTGTAGACTTGCAGACTTGCAGTCCCTATTTAGGTATTCTTATCGAGGTTAACGATAGAGAATATTATTGAAAGTGATAAAATGGGAATGGGAACCATAGAGGAAGAGAGGAAGAAAAGCAGAAAAAAGGTTTGGGTGGTCTGGGGCTCTTACATCCTTCTAAATCCCACAACTTTTATCACTTTGTTTTGTTTTCATTTGATCCGTGCTTTTTTGTCTTCCGTGCCGAGTCTGCCGACCTCCTCAAACACAAAAAATAAACCTCTTTTTTGTTCGTCTTCTTCATCTTTGAAAATGTAAAGAAAATAAATGCATACAAATATAAAAGAAAAAAACCACAAAAAGAAAAAAAAAGTATCTTCTGTATATTACGCGTCGTTCTTATCATTTGGTCTCTGAAAATGGGTATTGGTTGGATTAGAGCCTTTTGCACTACGATCCCGGGCGACTCAGATCCATCTTCACTATCTGACAAGAAACAAAGAACTCCTAGTTCCGGTCCAAGCACCAGAAACTATACCAGATTGGAGTTCCTTTTAGGTTGAGGTGGAAGCAACCCTTCCAAAAAAATTTTGGGCGCATTTATTATCTAAGAGCACCTATTATATTTATGAAGTGATTTAAATAAATAAATAATTTTATTTTTAAATAAATGATCATAAGTATAATAAATAGTCTTAAATAAGAAGAGATACTCTCTAACGGTACTCTTCAAGTAATAGGCCTTTGTTACCTAATGATTACATCATAAGCTTCTTAAATAATATATTGAATATCGTATCGGTGAGCTTATCGATCAAAGTATTTGAATGTAATATTTCGATATTGATATCATTTCGTGTATTCTTTTAAAATAGTCTATACATAAAAAAATTATATATATAAATACATATATAAATTATATTTCAAAATAATAATCGAGAATAAATTATATATAAAAATATATATAAATAATTTAGTCTAAATTCAGATAATAAAATAACAAAAAAAGAAAAAAAAAAAAAAAAAGTGAAATCTTGAAATTTGGTACATGCCAGTATACATAGTCGATAAAACTAAAACTTATAGCAAAAAAGAAAAAAAAAAAAAAAAAAAAATCTTGAAATTCGGTTCAAACCAATACACATAACCGATGACTAAAATTTAGACCCTTATAAAATAAACCTAATTTCTATACTGATACTATGTACATACCGGAGCACCATGTTCTCAAATGCCTCAATAGATCACTTGCAGCCTGCAGACTCGTTGTTTTTCTCTCTTTACCTTTTCTTTTTTGCTTTGTTCGATTTTTTTATTCCACGTAAGACAAAATATAATTATATACGGTCGCTAACCTCCCACTTGCACGGCCCGCTTGTACCCAGTAGAGCTGATCAAAACTTTAAGCCCCTCACAAACTTCAGATTGTTGTGTCGTTTGCAAGATCCGTCGCCCACCATTGCATTTTGCATCACCCACTAATCCTGTCAACTAGCTCAATGAATCCATTGCCATCCATAAAGAAAGGAAAAATCTAAAAAAGAAATTAAACATCCCCACTTTCTAAAGTTTTCTAAAATTCACTTCCCCCAACCACCACTCTCTCTCTATCTCATTTTCCTTCTTTTCATCCCTTTTTTCTATTGTTCTAATCTTCCAAAATTTTTATTGTGATGCTTTCTTTTAACTAAATCTTTGCAATTTAAATCTAATTGTTTAACGAAAAAGGGAGAGGTTGATTGGATAACGAAAAAAAAAATGGAGATAAAGTACAAGCACCCATATCAAAATCTTCACACTTATAACTAAATCTTCACAGATCTAGATCCAATCTTCGTAAGAACACCATAAACTTGTAACTAAATCTTCACAAATCCAGATCCAATCGTTAGATAAATGGAAGACTTAAAGCCAGATGGTCAATCTCTCTCTTCTAGGACGGAGGCTTGAAGTCTCAGATGGGATTGCCAAATTGATTATCTTCATCTCGAATTCATGAATCTTCGCATTTATCTAACGATTGGATCTGGGACTAAATAATGAGAATCGAGATTGTTGCTTCGTTAGATTATATATGGATGCTCCAATTTTTTTTTTCTTCTTTGTGCCGTTCTAAAGGGGTGTACTTTACGTTTGGCTAGTCTGTGGTGCAGTTGTAACAGAGATACAATGGAGTGCATATATTGTATTTTTCTAATTGGTGGGGTTATCATTTGGAAAAAAAATAGACGACCGGTCGAAAGTTTTTCTTGAGAAATGAAAAGAGCCCTAAACGGTTCAGATATTAATTGAAAAATAGCAGCCCTCCTTTCTCCTGTTGCCACATCAATAAATACACAATAATCTCAATAGACTCCATGCAAAATCTCATCTTTG
The DNA here is from genome assembly GCA_036559045.1 of Platycarya longipes. NCBI lineage: Eukaryota > Viridiplantae > Streptophyta > Magnoliopsida > Fagales > Juglandaceae > Platycarya > Platycarya longipes. The sequence goes on from CM071793.1 coordinate 338,619, forward strand.
CAAGAGATTTCCAATTGGACGACGCTATTGAGACCGATAGAATAGCGAGAAAATGAACTGAAGTAGTGTAAAAGTTTTTTTTTTTTTTTTAAATTTTTTTTTCGTCTTTTATTTTAATCATTTTTTACACAGTTGTAGATATTTTTAAAAAATCATAAAAAAATATCAATTTATTCATATTTACTTTCTTAATTAATAAATAAAATTAAAAAATAAAAACAAAATAAAAACACCAATCAGTCAAATTCATCTGTCAAACTTATAGTTCAACTAGCATTTTCCTTTCCAATTTCACTTTTTTATTTTTCTATTTTTTGACCTGAGATAAACTCTCCAGACATGAAAATGGATCACCTCATGGGAGAAATAGATATCATGGATTTCTGGCACGGGGCTCAGGAATAAGTGCTGAAGAATAGTGAAGCTCCAACTATAATGTCTACAAGTGTAGGATGGATACTCGGAGCTACCTAGCATAATGAAGCAACCTAGCATAATGAAGCAAATTGCGACAAAACCTACAAATCTCTCTGTCTTCCCCAGTTTTCGCAGTTTTTTTGATTCGAATTTTCGTTTCCCAGCTTTGCTTTAGAGTAGTTACATCCAGATTTCTTCAGATGATAAATTTCATGAAGAATTTGGTGTGGAAGGTTCTTGTCAACGTCGGAGAGAGTGAGGCCCGCCTGGATAAGGTTCAAGACGCCAATGTTGCCTTTCAAAACATCGAGCTCCACTCAAATCTCTCCCCTCCTGGGCATCGGTGAAGGAAAGAACAAAAAATATCCTTCTCAAATCTCTTTCCCGTACCCATAAAATTCAAAGTCGTAGAGATGGGAGGGCGTTGCTTTGGGTTTTGGCCATGGGTTACCGTGCGAAGGGGCAGAGGGGCAGTGCGAAAGAGTAATACTGTTTTTGCAATAATTAATAATCGCATGTATGGCATGTACATAATAATTGCGGTGGAAAGTCTAAGTGGCCCTTAATTAGAGGTACGTTGTTAATTGGAAAACATTAGACCGACCGGTAGTAAGGATACTTTGAGAAAAATTCTTAACACAATCTTATTTTATTTCATTATTATAATTTCTACAAATTTTTGTATAACATACCATAAATATTTCTAAAATCTTCAAATTCTAATTTAAATTTTTAAAATTTAAAATAATAACAATAATAAAAAATAATTTTTTAAATAATTTTATTTAATTCTTATTTAAAACCACTCATTTAACTTCTAAAATTGCGGCTCAGCCCATCAAAAAGCTGTTGAAAGGGGCGGTCCGGAGATCATTTTGGGCTTAAAACAAATTAAAAGGACCACGAGAGTAGGGTTTTAGGCTTTACTCTGGCTTTTCCCAGTATTTTACTTCATTCTTTTTGAACCAAATCCTGGCATAGTCGCATTGATGCCACCGGAAGCCGAAGCAAAAGAACATAATTCTTCTTGCCAAGTGAAAAGAAAGAATATAATCGAAAAGCCTGCCCAGAGACGCAGACGGACAGCGATCGCTAATATCTTTCCTCACTCGCGAGGCACGTCTACATTTCTTTCTTTAGCTTTATTTCTTCAATGCGTTTCGGACCCTCCGCTTCGATTCGGCTCTCTCTCTGCATTTACTTCTTATTTTTATCGTTGATTTTTTAGGGTTTCCGATTCTGTGGCCTGATATTTTATTTTATTTTTGTTTTTTTTTTCACAACCAAATAATATGAAATGTGAAGGCTCTCTAGGGTTCGTCTTCCGTTGCTGTTTCTGAATCTTTTCGTGGGTGTGCAATCGAAGTACAATACTGCCACATGGTTGGGCTGGGGTTTAAAGTCGTCCGGTGCTTTTCCTAATCTATTTTTCACTCGCATTGCTCTGAATGATATGTAACTAACGTTTCTCTGAGTGCGGGAGTGGGTGTGCCAGATGGTGTGTGTTGGGTTTGGGCTAGGGTTTGTTTTGTGAATTTTATTGAGTTATTTTATATTCAAGCCAGCACACCATTTATATCATATAATTGGTAAATTTTGATTTGTAAGATGGATTCGATTTTTTTTAGAAGATTATGACATTAAGATTGATTAGAGAAGGGAGGATGGTTTGTGGTGGATTCGCGCAGGAAATTGCAGATTTTTGGTCAGCTCTTTTTGTAAGGCGTTAACTTGTCATTGTGCCCATCATTTCCCTTGGAAGTGCATTTGGAGATCTAAGGTGCCTAGTAAGGTTGCATTTTTCTGTTGGTTGGTGTCCCTTGAAATAATTTTGACCACGGATAATTCGAGAAAGCGTGGATTATCTGTTGTAGATTGGTGCTTCCTGTGCAAGGAAGATGGCGAATCTGTTGAACATTTACTTCCTTATTGTGAGGTGGCTAAGACTTTGTGGGATGAGATTTTATGTAGGATGGGGTATTGCATGGGTGATGCCTAAGCAAGTGATGGATCTTTTAGCATATTTAGCATGTTGGCAAGGTTTTAAGGAGAATCATCACATTGCTGCCATATGGAAGATGATCCTTTCATGTTTGATATGGTGCTTATGGTTGGAAAGAAATGGATAGTGCTTTGAAGATAGAGAACGCTCGATGTGAGAACTTAGAAAGTTTTTCTTTAGTACTCCGTTTATTTAGGCTAAGTTTATTGCATAGGATTAAGATAATCTTCATGATTTGCTTTTAGCCTATTTTAGTTCCTAGTTTGTATTTACGCATTTTCTTTTGTATACTTCTTGTGTACTTAGACTATGCCTATTTACTTTTCAATAACATTTCTCATTATTTATATAACAAAATATCTTAAATCAAATTATGTTATGTAAGCATTTTACTAGGTGCGTTATCCACCAGCTTATGTGAAAATTTTTATTATTATTTTCTCTTTTTAATAATTCTACCTGAAATAACGGTACAAATATCAAAAAGAGAAAATAACACTAGACTATTGCAGGCCTGCAATTTTCTTTATGTGCTTGTATTTAACAATCGTTAGTGTATGTAATATTTATATTTGTAGTTGTGTTCTTATGAACTTTGTGATTGCTTGCCTTGCTTAAGGAGACATTTGCTATTTTGGAATTTCAATGTTTTGCTTCTTTTCCAATGGTCATAGAGTTTAATGCGTTTTTTTAATTTTTAATTTTTTTGTATAGTTTGGAACTTCCCATTATATTTTAGTTAAGATATATATATTTATCTTTTTGGGCTTGATTTCACTTGTCTCGTTGCTTTTACTTGTAAAAAAAGGTTTAATTTCACTGGTGCAAATGTAATTGCTGATTTATTATTTCGTGTCTTTTTATCAGAGTATTGATATTTGAGTTGGTACGCACAACGCGTTGATATTGCCACACAGATGGCGGCAAATTTAGTAATGACCGGGATACTAGAAAAGGTATGATATTTTTGGGCTTCTCTTGGTATGTGTTTTTACTTTTTATTTATTTATTTATGCACATCGCCTATTTTTAATGAAATTATTATTTACTGATAAAAATATAAATTATTTATTTTTGCACGCATGCTTATCTGTCTTAATGAATTGATTGAGTTCATTTCTCGAGTATGGGTATCTCAAGTGTTTTAGTTTCTGATGCTTTGAGTCGTATGATTTTGTTTGCAGATGACAGGCAAAGATAAAGATTACAGATATATGGCAACATCTGATTTGCTAAATGAGTTAAACAAAGATAGTTTTAAACTGGATTCTGATCTGGAGATAAAGTTGTCGAATATAATCATACAACAGCTTGATGATGTGGCCGGTGATGTTTCGGGATTGGCTGTGAAATGGTGTGTTATAGCATGCACGGAGATCTTGTTGCTTTTATTGGTTGGCCCTTCATTAGTTGTGCTTTCGCGATTGAATCTATCATTTGACTTCTATGTTTTTAACTTGTTTAGTCAAGGGAAAGGCTAATGATTGGTTTCTTAACAAATGGCTTTCTGTTTTCTCTGGTTAAACCAAAGAAGAGTCAAGTTTTGACTACACAATGCTCTTAATTGTCTGCCAAATTGACTTGTTTACGACGTTCATCCATATTTCTTTGTACGATAAATATTTTTTTTTTGTTGAATTTGATGTCCTTTAGACTGTTTGAGTACTATTGTTAGTTACCGATTGTTTATGCACGTACTCATTTGAAGATGTTTTTTTTTGATAAGTAAACAAATTTTATTGATCAAAGAATGGCATGGCCAATTACAAACATAATGCCCTAACTAGGTAGGCACATTAGAAGCAAGAAAGTCATGAAGGACTATGCCATGAAAATCCACAACAATGGCCCAATTACACTGAGATCCTCCAAAGATCTTTCCTGGTCTTCGAATGTCCACTCATTGTGTTCCTACCACAAGCACCATAAGCACCACATACTGCAAATAGGTATCATCTTCCAAATTGCTTTAATAGGTTGTTTGCCTCTTATGTTTTACCAGCTAGCCAAAGTTGCCTTAATGGTCTTTGGCATGACTCATGCCAAATCCACTTGAGGGAATACCTCGTTCCAGAGTATCCTTGTTGTATCACAATGTAGGAGGAGATGGTCTACCGATTCACTCCCTCTACACACCAATTAGTGATAATAACTCATTTTCCTCAAATTGTCCGTGGTGAGAATCTTATCCAAGGAGGTGGTCCACACAAAGAAAGAGGCTTTAGGGGGTGTTCTGTGTCTCCATATCTTTTTCCAGGGGAATTTAATATTGGGCTCATGTGTAAGGGCCTTATAGAAAGATTGAATAGTAAAAGCAACTTTGCCTGCAACTGTCCACCACATGACATCTTCTTGTTGCTACTTATAAAAAAAAACAAGACATCTTCTTGTTGCCTGTTTGGTCGTATAAAGTATAAAAAGCTGTAGAAATCCGCAAAGCTGCTTATTTCCCAGTCCTACGCCGCCCTAGTAAAACGAATGTTCCAATGAATTTGTTCCCCCGAAATTTCCATAACATCCCCTACTAAGATGTCCTTCTCACTTGCAAACTGGAAGAGAGAAGGATACAAGTTTTGTAGAGGCCTATTACCACACCAAACGTCTCTCAAGAATTTAATCCTGGAACCTGTACCCAACTTAAGCATAGCATAATGGTTGAAAACCCCCACCCGTACCCAACTCCGTAGACCCCCCTAACTTCTCACGTACACCAATCCCCCCATAGACCCCTATATTTCTTCTCAATCAACATATTCCATAGAGCATCTTATTCCCTTGTATATCTCCATAACCATTTACCAAGTAACGCTCTATTAAACACCCTCAAATTTCTAACTCCCAAACCTCCACTAGAGAGAGGACGGCAAACTTGCTCCCATTTAACAAGGTGGAATTTAAACTCCTCCCCAAAACCCCTACAAGAAGTCACGCTGAAGTTTTTCAATATGGGCTGCCACACTTGATGGTATCAGGAAGAGCACTAAAAATTAAGTAGGTAAGTTGGAGAGAGTAACTCTTGATTAGGGTAATTCTTCCACTTTTTGATAAGTACATTCTCTTCCATCTCGCAACCTCTGCTCTCTATTTTCTTGATAACTGTATCCCAAATCGCACTTGCCCTCGCGACGCTTCCCAACAGAAGTCTTAAATAAGTCATTGGGAAGGGAGTTATCTTGCACCTTAATGTCCTTGCCAATTGTTGGATGTTAACACCTTCCCCAATTGGCACCTTCTCTTATTTCTCAAAGTTCACTTTTAGACCCGAAAATGCCTCAAAGTAAAGGAATAACATCTTCAGAGCTTGCACTTGACTTAACTCGACTTCACACATGATAAGTGTGTCATTTTCAAATAGTAAGTGAGAAATATTAATAATACCCCTATTTGGGGTTCCAATCGGAAAGTCATTTATAACACCATTTGCAACCGACGCCGATAACATCCTGTCGAGGGCCTCAATAACAATAACGAACAACAATGGTCATAATGGTGTCCTTTGCCTCAAACCTCTAAAACTATGAAAAAACCCATCAGGGCTTCCATTTATCAGCATTGAGAACTTAGCCGTTGATATGCACCAATGTATTCACGACCTCCACTTATCCAAAAAAAAAAATGTATCCACGACCTTCATCGCTTCCTAAAACCACATCTCCTAAGTAGATAAAGAAAGAAATCCCAATTGACGTGATTATATGCCTTTTCCATGTCAAGTTTGCATATAATCCCCGTGCTTTTGGCCTTCAATCGACTATCCAGACATTCATTTGCAATTAGCACTGCATCTAGAATCTGTTACCTTTTACAAAGGCACTTTGTGGTTTACTAATAATCGTCCCCACCACCTCACTCAGCCTATTAGCAAAGACTTTAGAGATAATCTTATACACCTCATTTACTAAGCTAATAGGCCTAAACTCCTTGATCTCCGTAGCCCCCACCTTTTTAGGTATCAATGCAAGGAATGTGGTGTTAAGACTTTTTTCAAACTTACCAGCTGTGAAAAACTCTTGAAACACATTCATTAGGTCCTCTTTTACCACTTCCCAGCATACTTGAAAGAATCCTATAGAGATACGATCCGGATCCGGCCTGGGTGCCTTATCACTAGCCATTTTCCTCAAAACCCCATAGACCTCTACCTCCTTAAACTCCCTTTCTAACTGTGACACATCACTCGGTCCAATTGTTTCAAAGGCCAGCCCATTAAGCGAAGGTCGCCAACCCACTTGCTGCTCTAGTAATTTTTCATAGAAGCCAACAACATGATTATTGATTACCTGCTCATCTCTGCAATCTACACCATCAATTTTCAGCATCTCAATGTTGTTATTCCTCCTATGCGAGTTAGCAATTCTGTGGAAAAACCTCGTGCTTTGATCTCCTTCCCGCAACCACAATGCCTTGGGATTTTTGACGCCAAGATGTTTCCTCTAGTAAAATAAATCTCTCAAGATCTGCAACCGGCTTAGACTTTCGGTCTTGCTCTTCTTGTGTGAGTGGTTGTGTCTCTTGAATCCTCTCCAACTCCTAAATTTCCCTCAACTTGCTTTTTTTTTTTTTGTTTTCCCCTACATTTCCGAAGGACTCTAGATTCCACACTTTTAGGCCTCTTTTTAGTTCTTTCAATTTACTCGCAAAGATGAAGCTAGGAGTACCTTTAAACTGATAGGAAGACCACCACTAATTTACCCTATCCATGAAACCTTATGACTTCAACCCCATATTTTCAAATTTAAAGGATCAATGGCCGTTATGGAGACCTCCACAATCAAGTAATATAGGCCAATGGTCTGAGCTCAGACGGGGCATACGCTTTGCCATATATCCGGGAAATGGATTTCCAATTTTGGAGAAACTAAGAAACGGTTTAGGCGGGACCATACCTGATTATTAGACCAAGTGGCTGTACTCCTGGCTAATGGCAAATCCACCAGATTTAAATCAAAGATACACTCCTAGAACTCCTCCATGGCTGGTCTCAATCTTCGACTTCTAGACGCTTTACTTGGAAATCTAACAACGTTGAGATCTCCCCCTATGCATCATGGGAGATCCCACCAACTATACACCCAGCTAATATAGCAGAACTTCTTACTTTTAGTCCATGTTAGATTAAAATCTGTAGAGCTATAGGTCATAATGATTCATCCTCCATAAAATTCTTGTGGTGCATGGTTATTCCAACTCGGGCTTGATGTATTTTGGGCAGTTTTTCACTGACTTTTTGGGTCATTAGGAGCTCTCTAGTATGGGCTAAGTGTTTTCTTGTAGACATTCAGTATACTTGGTTATCCCTATTGATATATATATATATATATAATTTTTACTTATAAAAAAAAAAATCTTGTGGTGCATGGGTCTCCGAGTGCAAATGCAGGATGGACACTGTTATTTCTTTTTCTATGTTCTTCTGAATTTACTGTTTTCTGTTTGGTGCTTTTAAAAATAATTTTTTAATGTACTGTTTTCTGTTAATGATTGTAATTAAACTAGTTTTCATGATTGCTTGTATCAGTGTCTAGTTCCTAGTTGCTATTAGGTGTTTTCTTTGTGTACTCTGTGTACTTGGGCGACGCCATCTTTGCAATCAACAAAATATTGCACCTATAGAAAAATAAAATAAAGGAATACATGCATATGAAATTTAAAAAAAGAAAAAGAAAAGATGAACCATTCATAAAGAGATGCTTTGATATCAGCACTTTGTTGCACACTTTCACTTTTCTTTAATTGACATATTTCCTCGTATTGCAGTCTTGCTCTGTTGGTCAAGAAAGTCAGTGAGACACGCATTGTGGAGATGGCTAATAAGCTCTGTGATAAACTACTTAATGTGAAGGATCAGCATCGTGACATTGCTAGCATTGCTGTGAAGACAATAGTAGCTGAAGTTGCAACACAATCTCTTGCACAATCTATTCTTGTTGTTGTCACACCACAATTGATAAAAGGAATTACGGGTCCAGTGAGTTCCTAGAGTTTGAATGCCACTTCTTTATCACATCTTTATCACACTGAAGCTTTTGAAATTAGGATGAGAAAGTGTTCTTTTCTGGTGAATACCCCCTTACTGGGTGTATGAAGCAGTTTGAATTTTGGATATCATATTGAAGATTATGAAAATACTAAAAAATGAAAAGAAAAAGGAATGCAAGTCAGAACACTAACATTAAGAAGCTCTTAATGATTGGACTGGTTTCCTTTTTTTTTTTTTTTTATAAGTAAAAGTGTATTAATAATAAATGAATGGTTTCCTTTTTCTCAATAAATATGTATAAGGTAGACAGAGGTTTGCAAATAGGTTCTGGTTTTGTTTGGGTCAAAGGGATTTCTATAAACATGATCAACAATGGCATAAAATTAATTTTTTCAATTCCTAGAGACATTTTCCCAAGGCAAGCAAGGCTAGTTCCTTCATTCATTCTTTCTCATAACAGATTGAATAGAGTTAATAGGATTCTACAGTGTTATGCTTCTCATTATGTATATGATTGAGCTGGTGTTTTACTCATGGCATGCCTATGTTTTGTGTGGTGTACTGTGCCTTTGGGTATGCACAACATTTTGGATAGCCAAACTTAACTCCTTGAGAAGGTGGGGAAATGGGAATGTAATTTTCATGCTAAGTTATTATTGAGTATAAATAAAATAAATTTTTAATTAGGACACCACTATGTAATTTCAATGTTCATAACTGTTTTAGTTCTCCTAGCTATAAATACGACTTTTCCGTATGTAGTTACTTGAGTTTACAGCTATAAATATGGCTTCCATTTTACAAAAGGCTTTTATGTAATGTGACTTTACATTATACTCTTAATTCTTATTTATGTCTTTACCATTTTTTATGTTTTAACAACATTTTTTTTCCTAATTTTTTTACTCAGGGAATGAGCACCGAGATTAAATGTGAATGTCTTGATATATTATGTGAGATCCTTCATAAATTTGGTAATATAATGGTGGCCGACCATGAGCTACTTTTAGGTGCCCTGCTATCTCAATTGAATTCCAATCAAGCCAGTGTTAGAAAGAAGACTGTGTCTTGTATTGGTAAGCTTTATTAAACTCTTTCCATTATCCATTAGAGGGCAGTCTATTGGTTAAAGTGTGGGCTTGAGATGATCTAGAAGTTCCCTTGGATTACTTGATATACAGTTCTGGCAGGTGGTTTTGTGTATTCAAGATTTACCTCCCAAGGGTGGGTCCAAAAGGCCTCACCTTGGTGAGGTTCCACGTCACAAAAGAATTGAACTTTGTGACATTAATTGTGTTTATTTAAGTTTTGTACTTTGAGGGTACTTTCTTGACATTTTCAATTCCTTACTCAAATTTTAAGTTGTTTTGTCTTGACTGAATTGTATTTTGGTATTTTAATAAGAATAATTCTATTCGAAGACCTTTACACCGCACACCATCCACGTGGCATAATTTGATTTGGAAGATAAATTTTAAAATTTGAATCTTAGAAATCAAATCATGCCATATGGAAGGTGTGGCGTAAAGGCCTTCAAATGGCACTACTCTTTATTAAAATGATCAAAGTTAGTTCTTGTGGTTATCTGTCCAACTCCTTGCTTTTTAATTGAACTTTTTACTCCCTGTGATATTAAGAAAGAGTTGGTCCTTATGTTACAAATCAATTAGTAAATTGTTATAAACACCACATCAACACCAACTATGATTTGCCACGTGTCATCTGACAGACCACATGCATGTCGCATGTATAGAAATAAAAAAGCATTACAAATTAAAAAATACAGAAGTAAAAAAAATAAAAATCAGAAAAGACCAAAACAATGGAGATATATAAAAAACATTACGATTATGAAACACAACTTATTTTTAAAATTTATAATATTATTTTTTTCTAAAAAATAACATAATGAACAACAAAAAATGTGAAAAATGAAAGAAATAGGAAAAACCTACTTTCTGGATTGCCTCCCTTCCAACCACCTTGAGCCACCTTTGGTTGGGCCCTCCAGAGGTGGCTTATGATGGACATCTCTTATTGGCTCAGATCTAGCAACTCCTAGGGCACGGTATGGCCCCCAACCAAAGGTGGTGCATGATTGGGAGGGCTCTAACCCACCGCCCTCCACCATGAGTAGTGTGGGGATGGAGTGAGGGAGGTTCTCCCTCACCCTCCTTGAGCCACCCCTAACACCCCGAGCCCAAAGGTGGCATGTGACGAACCACTGTTGGTGTTTATGCAACACTTTTAACAATAATGATAGCTTTCCAACGGAATGACCAATTTGATCGTTTCTAAAACTACATGGAGTAACAACAAACTACATGGAGTAAAAAGTTGATTATAACCATAGGAGTAATTTGAATTTACGTCAAACCACAGAAATCAGTTTAGTATTTGAACAATTATAAAATGACAAAAAAACCCTTAAATCTATCATGCTGGTTGGAATCATCTGGTTTTGGTTTTTTGGTCAGTTTCATTTATTTTTTATTTGTTTGGATTCTCATTATAGCTGGGATCTAAAAGTAAAATTATCCATGGCTTTTGATTCAATGGACAAACAAAATACAATTGGAGATGCTGTGGTTTTTTTCTTTATAGGCTTTTAACTTAAAAGCAAAAGATTAGGGATGCTGGGATGGAAATCTATGTAGCAAAATGCATGATTACCCTATTTACCATGAAAAATCTTCAAGGGATTTAGCGATCACATCTTTTGATTATGTTGGCTTAGCCTAGAGTGGCACATGATTAATATGATCCAGTCTATTCCCATTTGAGTAGCTGATTGTACTTGGGATGTGATAAAACGTTGTGTTCCAAAGGCTACATTGTAGTTCACTTACCAAATTCTGTCAACAGCATCTCTTGCTTCAAGCTTGTCAGATGATTTGTTGGCTAAGGCAACAGTTGAAGTTGTTCAGAACTTAAGAAGTAAGGGCACAAAGTCGGAAATGACCCGCACAAACATTCAAATGATTGGTGCTTTGAGGTGAGCTATAAAATGTGTTTTATTCCTGTCTTTTATGTTTCCCCTTTCCTGATAACTTTGTTTAAACATTCCTCTGATAATCTTGACTGAATATGGTTTAAATACGTCGATGTAAGTGCAGGTCTCTGCCTTCTGTTTCAACATTACTCTTACATTCTATGATATTTCTTTTGACCAAGTGTTTTCTCTGTCTTTTAGTTTCCCCTTTCCCATTTAATGAACGTTTTAACTCACATTTATCTGATCAGTTTGGCCACACTCATACGTTTGTGTTGTCAAATGGCTGTTGCCATTTCTGTTTTATCTTTTAATGAACTTTTTTGTCGTAAAAAGTATTTACTGAAAATATGTTTCTGCCTTGGAAGTTTGGAACTTAACTATTTTTTTGGTTAAACATGCCTTTTGTTCATTCATTAGTTTATGTATGTATGGTCTAAAGAATTTTCCTTTCTTTAATTTAGAGCATTTAGAAAGTATTTAGCATTTTCGTTTGTATACTCCCCATGTATTTGGACAATGCCTTTGTATTTTCACATCAATAAAGTTACTTCTTACTTATAAAAAAAAAAATGTAGTATGGTCTAAAGAATAAACATTCTTTTGCTAATATGTTACAATATTATGGTGTTCTAGTCGTGCGGTTGGATATCGTTTTGGACCCCATCTTGGTGACACCGTTCCAGTGCTGATAAATTACTGCACAAGTGCATCAGAGAACGATGAGGAGCTTCGTGAGTATAGCTTGCAGGTACCGTCAGTGTTGCTTTCTGTTCACTCATTTTTGGAATGATTCTTTTTGTTATTTGGATTGCCATAATGCTTGTGGCATGTCAGGGCTTGTTTATTTTTTCTGCATCAATGCTTCTCATGTGTTAAATTTTGACCGCAGGCACTTGAAAGTTTTCTGCTCAGGTGCCCTAGGGATATTTCTTCCTATTGTGATGAAATTCTTCATCTTTCCCTGGAGTATCTAAATTATGACCCCAATTTTACTGATAACATGGAGGAGGATAGTAATGAAGAGAGCCATGAAGAGGAGGAAGATGAGTATGTTTTACTATGATTTTTGTATTCGCCAATATTCAATATTTGTGGCCAGATATCTGAGTTAAGTCTGGTAGCTTTATTTGTTTTGCAGTGAGAGTGCAAATGAATATACAGATGATGAGGATGTAAGCTGGAAAGTTCGAAGAGCTGCTGCTAAATGCTTAGCTGCATTAATTGTATCTCGTCCTGAATTGCTGTCAAAGCTATACGAAGAGGTATCTTCAAAATTATAAATTTGGGCAAAAACATAAATGAGAATGATTAAGCTATTCAGTACATGTTTAATTCTCTGTTGTGTAGGCTTGCCCAAAATTGATTGATAGGTTTAAGGAGAGGGAAGAGAATGTGAAGGTAAAGCATGAATGAGTTAATTCCTGGTTATTTTATTACTTGTTGTTGGTTATCTAATATTGTGCTGTGCAGATGGATGTCTTCAATACATTCATTGAGCTGTTGCGTCAGACTGGAAATGTTACAAAAGGACAGAATGACATGAATGAATTGAGGCAAGTCAATTCTTATGTTCTTCTTTGTGCCAAATAGTTGCATAAATTTCTTTTGGTTTTGTGTGATACCCCGTTATGATAAGTGATAGGGGTAGGTGTTGTATGGAATCTCATATTGCTCGGAAAATAGATGTTACTGCTCATTTGTAATGCTCCAATAGAAGGCCCAAGCCACATGACCTATACTTTAAAAAGACTAGCCATTGAAACAATTGGCGCCAATCTTCTATATATACTTATGAAATCTAATAACCGGAAGTTAAATCTCCCATCTTTGTGCCATGTGATCAAGGTTTTTGATTTTGATATAGAATTTATATCAAAATCAAAATCTTGATTTTGATAAAATCAAAATCAAGATTTTGATTTTGATTTTGATTTTGATCAAGGTTTGAAATGAAAGTGTTTCGAATTGTTACTTATATGTCCGATATTGTTAGTTGCAATTGCTATAGGTAATACCTTTGAGGAAACAATCTTCCCATCAGGGTTCTCGACGATCATCATCTTCTTGTTCTTTGTTTGTTGTGTCTAAGATAGATCACTCGAAAGTGGTCCTTATTGAAACTAAAATTTTTGAGCTCTTCAATGAAGGTAGTCAATCGGTGCATGTCGTAGGGTGAGGTAGAAAGGTGGTGAAAGAGTTGGTTTTGGGATCCTCAGTTGTGACGTGGCTGGTGCAGACGTTGGAGTTGTGTGCTTACTCAAATGGAAAAAATAAATTTTGCAAAACCTACACTGCAAGCAGCATTGCTTTCATTGCACAAAGTGGTTCAAATGCTTCTTGAAGACTCTTGACTCTAGTGGAATATAGAGGGCGGAAGAAGCAACCTCATCATAATCCATGAAGAAGTGGAAGGGAATGGTGGGAAAAATGGCAATGGAGCTTCGTGAGGTGCATGAAGGCGTGGGAAAATCTGGGAAGAATTTCTTGAGAGGGGCTGGAACCATCCAACAATAAGACTTGGAAAAAGGCCTTGTGAAGTCATATGCGGAGGTTGTCTTGACTCCATGTGATGGTTTTGCCATTAGAGGAATTCTGTAGGTTGAAGGAAGCATTGAGGAGGGATGGGTAGTCGATGAAGGGCAGCAATTTGGAAAATTCACAATGGAATGATATTTACGTTGTAGAGGCGTTGTTAGGAGCCTCGGTCTAGTCCCTAAACAATAGAACCCTCTTGACTATCACCTTATTGTAATGACCGATCACGTCTCGTCGATTTGGTTGGTTTAGGCCATTTTCTAACTTTCTTGAGTTCTTATGGCTATAGAGTTATGGTGTTTATGGATGGATTTGGTAAGGTAAGGAGATATGGTAGTTTAAGTGGTAGATTATGGTGGAAAAAGGGTTAAAGGATTGTCCTTTGGGTAGGCTTATAGGTTGAGGTTGTTTTGGTAAGGTGTATGGCTTACAAGGTATATGGAGGCTAGGATTTTAGTGGAGGGTCAAAGGGATTTCGAGATTGGTAATATAGGTTTAGGGTTTTGTGTTTTGGATGAGATTCAGATGTAATGAGGTTGTCTTAAGATAGGTTTTGGTCAAGGCTTGGATTAGGAGTAGGATTCCTAGATTATAGGAGTCCTATTGGGAATAGGTTTTGGTTGTGGGAAATGTCTCTAGTATTTGGATGTAAGATGGGTTGGTCTTGTATGAGTTTGGATTGAATTGGGAGTTTGTATTGGAATAGGATGGAAGGATGAGGTGTTTGGATTGGGTAAGGATTATGAGTTAGAGTTGGAATATGAGTGGGGAATAGGATGTTGGAGTTGCGTAAGGATTAGGAGTTAGAGTTAGGTTAGGTTTTGGATTAGGGTTTCCAGAGTGTATGGAAGGATGAGGTGTTTGGATTGGGTAAGGATTATGAGTTAGAGTTGGAATATGAGTGGAGAATAGGATGTTGGAGTTAGGTAAGGATTATGAGTTGGAGTTAGGTTAGGTTTTGGATTAGGGTTTCCAAAGTGTAGGAAACCCTAAGGTTAGGCTATGGATTTCGGCCAAAGGGTGTTTGTTTAGAGGGATGGATAGTGTTTTTTAGGGTCTATGGGTGATTTTCGAATTTATGGGTTGATGGGAAAGTTGGATGTGTTTGGTGAGGGAGAAAGTGAAGGAAATATGAAGAACACGAAAATATGAACAAGTAAAAGTAATTGACACAAAGAAGTGAAAGAAAACCTCTACTCATAAGATTGAAAGACAAAATAGAAATATAAGTTGAATTACACCTATTCATGAATTGCAAAGTGTAATCCTCTCTAGAGAATTCATGAATTTCACCCCTAAAGCCTAAGTGCAAAAGCACCAACAAAAAGGTCTTTTGACACACTAAACTTGGCTCTAGGAAAAATATGTCAAAAGATATTTAGCCTCAATTCTTAATGATCAATTTATAGAAAAAGTAACAAGTTGGAGACTCCTAATGAGACCCATAAAAGGATAAGTAAATCTAATCAAATATAACAATTTAGAAACTCCTAATGAGATCCATAAAAGGATAAACAAAACCTAATTAAACTATGACCCAACTAGATTTGGCCCTTAGTGGGCTTCAGATGGCCCATGGGCTTGCTGGTGCATGGTTGGTGCGGCTGGCATGGCCCAGGTAGGGTGCTTGGGCGCTGGGCTTGCTGGCCTAGGGTGGCCCATGTGTGGGCATGGCCACTGGTGGGCTGGGTGCATGGCTTGCTGCTAGTGGGCCTGGAGGCTTGCCACTAACCTCGTTGGGTTGCGGAGCATGTCGCTAACCTCGCTGGTTGTCAAGGTAAAGGCTATGGGGCTGTTAGGGCTGTCAAGGGTTGTCCCTGATAGTGTCAAGGCATGGCCCGTGGGGCTCTTCGGGCATGTCAAGACATGGTCTTTGGGCTTGTCCGGACTTGTCAAGCTATGTTGCGTGACTTTTGAAGGGTTTTTTATAGGCGTGTTGGACATGTTGTTCAAACACATTTCCAACCAATGACACTTACGCGACGAGGGTGATGCTGTGTTCAACGATAGTGGTACATAGCAGTTAACTCCATATAGCCGTAAAAGGGAGATTTTATAATTGGGGGAGATGGTAAATAGTTTCATCTAGAGGATAAACCAATGATATTGGCTGGGCTTAGAGGAAGTTGTAGGTTGTGGGCTGTGTAAGGGAAGCAAAAGAGTTAGAGGGGCTTATACCTTGCGGGTTGCAAAAGGAAAGGGCCTAGCCCATATGGACTCAAGCTTTGTAACTCAGCGCTAGTGGGTTAAGTCCAGGAAAGGGCCTATCCCTTTAGTCAATGCAGCTTCCAGACGGTTGGAGTCATTAATCTGTTGGCCGAGGACCTCACAGAACGAGTCATGCAACGTGGGCAATCCTGTGGACGACAACCTGGTGGTCATTGAGGTGGTGATAGTGTTGGTGACGCTTGAGGAAGTTGTATCTGTCTCGTAGACACAAAATGTCGCTGGAGGGTGCAGCCGCACCTGTGTTGACCTAAAGTGGGCCGAAACACAACATTCTAGTCGCCGTTGTGGTGATGCCGGCGTTGGTGACAACAGTGGAAGTCCTACCTGCTTCGAAGTTAGAATCGTTGCCGAAATCGTAGGGATTGAAGGTGCGGCCTCACTTGAGTCTTTACAGAGTGGTGCAAAAATCCCATTAGAAGTGGCTCCAGTAGACCTCTACATCGGGGACCATGAAATGGTGACTCCAGGGGCCGAATCTTCCACGGTTGCTATGGTTTTGTATGAATTCGATGGGACGAGAGGAAGCACTGGCTGGGGTTGTGTTATGAGCTGGCGAAGATTATTTTTTTGGATGGTAATGGAGTCTCCTTGGATGCACCCACCCCATTGAACTCTATTCATCCAAATGATACGCAGGCTTTGGAGTAGGTCCTAAGTTAAGGAGATCCAACACTGTATGTATTGTTGAAGGCAAATTTATGGATTGTATGTATTGGTTTCAAAGACAAATTTATTGCCTTGCAATTGTAGAGGCTGGACAAAGACAGACTAGCTTCGATGGCAAGCTCAACTTAGCTAAGAAAAAAGCTAGGGAGCTCAAACGGCTTACCTAGATAGTTAATGATGGGACAAGTGAAAGGAGCTCAAATCGTGGGAGAGCGAAGGGAAGGGCAAATGAGGTTGCACAATGAAGCCAAAAATTATTTCTTGGAATGTGAGGGGGTTGAATGAGAAGGAGAAGTGCCTCACAATAAAAAATCAACTACGAATGTGGCGAGGTGACATTATATCTTCACAAGAAACAAATTGGAGTTTATCTCTCTAAGCTTCATCAGGAGTTTGTGGGCATGTAATCAGGTGGGTTGGCGCTATCTACCCTCTAATGGAGCATTGGACGTATAGTGTGGTGACGACACTAAGGAAGCCTATCCAGACTTCTTTGGTATAGCAAGCATGAAAGAAGCCTTGATCGCTGACGTCCTTCACTATTCTAACGGCACCCTCAATGGAATGTCACATTCCTTAAGAGCTGTAAATGATTGGGAAGTTGATGCAATCTTTAAATTCTACACCCTAGTCTATCCAATCCTATGATGAAAAAAGGGAGGGGGGGAGGTGAAGGCAAACTTTTTTGGTGCCCTTAGGCAAAAGGAAAGTTCAAAGTACTTTCCTTCTACCAATCATCTCTTCTAAGCATAATGCAAATCCATTTCCATGGAAGAGCATTTGGAAAACAAAGGCCCCCTTGAATGCATCATTTTTTTATGGACAGCTTCTTTGTGGAAAATCCTCACTACTGACAACCTAGGAAAACACTGTATCATAGTTTGTAAATGTAAGAAACTCTGAAGATCGCGAGAGAACAATGGATGAACTAAAACTTTTCTTCTATAAGTCATTGCTTTTATGGGCGGAAACCATAGTTTGTCACGGACTTAATGTCCATGACTTTCTTCTTTTGATTGTAAACCCTAACTAGGTGTTTCTCATGTATACTAATTATATACCTGGGCCTTGGGTATTTTGATTATTAATATTTCTATGGTTAGCTATCAAAAAAGAAAACGCCATATCATAGTATTGGGTTGGTGTTGTATGTGTACCAAGAGTGGAAAATCCATCGATCATCTACTAATGCATTGCGAAATTGCCACGACTTTGTGGAATGACTTTCTTACTAGGGTGGGAATAGCTTGGGTGGTGCCAAGAAGGGTGATTGACCTTTTAGCTTCATGGAGAGGTCTTTAAGGCATTTCTCAAATTGTTGCAGTTTGGAAGATGGTTTTGATATGTCTATGGTGGTGTCTTTGGAGGGAGAGGAATGGGCGAAACTTTGAAGATCATGACCGGTCATTGGATGAACTTAGAACGGTCATTGGATGAACTTAGAACTTTCTTTTTTAACACGTTGTTCCAATGGTTGATTGTGATTGATTTTAATGGCATGACCATTCATGAATTGCTTGTATCACTAGAACATCTTTAGGCATGGCTCTTGTATATGACCCGTGTACTTGGACTTTGCCTATTTTTATGATCAATAAAATTTTATTTATCGATAAAAAAAAATTGGAGCCTATTGTGACACCTCATTTTGATAAGTGATAAGGGTAGACAGTGTATGAAAATCCCATATTGCTTGGGAATGAGAACTTTTTGCTCTTTGTGATGTTTTAATGGGGTTCCAATCGTATCATTTACTAGTCTTTTTAGAGTATAAGCCATGTGACTTGAGCCTAAATAAGAATTTTATTGACAATAGAGGAATATAAGTGGGGAGATTGTGATACCCTATTCTGATAAGCCATTGTACATTACAAATGAGCAAGAATTTCTTGTTCCCAAGTAATATAGGATCCACACACCACGTATTCTCTTTACTTATCAGAATGGGATATCACATTTTGACCATTTTATGTTGTGTGTACGGTGGTTGTGTGTACGGTTATAGTTGGAATTCTTATAAATTTTTTTTTATAATTAAAAATTTATTAACATCAATATGCGTAACCAAATACACTGGGTGTATACAAGAGAGGACACCTAGCCTATAATAGAGTATCCATAATGACCAGTAAGTCCATCCAATATACACCAAGCCTGATTGGGACAATTTTCTCCTCCTTGCAGCAAAGCAACTGTAACTACCCCAACCCTTGTTTTCACAAAACTAAGACACCACCCAAAACTCCCCTAGAAGCTACATTCTACATACTACAGTCGAAACTAATATTGCACCCCTTCCTACAAGGACGGAGGAAGGCTTCATGCCCTCCCTCTAGTCCTCTCTCGATTTGAACTACCTCCTTTAGTGTCATAGTTGATTGTCCAAGTAAGACGCTTTAGCTCCTTATTCTTCTTAAATATTGATTTCATTTTAAGTAGGCGACCCGACTCAATAGCAGTGAGTAGTGCTGTGAATTGGTCATCAAATCCTCCACATGTAATCCCCACACACAACATTTTACTAATTCCTCATGATAGCATCTCTCTATGTTAAGACTTGGGCTCTTTTCTACTCTTTTGATCAATTTAAATTTCTTTACTGAAAAAAAAACATCTTTTTATATTAAGTTAATTCTTACATACGTCATTTTGAAATTTTTAGAACTTCGCAAGAGTTGAGAACCTTCAGGCTTAGATATTTGTATGAGTGGACTACAATACCCAACTCCCGTTTTGATTCCTTCATATGGCTTCCATAAGCTTCTTTAAATTAGGTGTTCCCCTTTGCTTGTGTAGTTGGATTATGCCCGTAGCAGTTTTCTCAATAATGCATGGTGTTTTTACTCATAAAAAATCCAATATCTGAGAAATTAAGCGTCCTGCTCTCACTATTTGAAAAAAAAGAGCTAAGAAGGTCGAGTAAATCGAAAAATGAAAATAAGTTAAACCAGAACTATAATCTTTTTATGAAATTGACAAATGGTTTTGGATGTTGATTTAGAACCAAATAAGAACCCAAGAGATGTGAAGGTTTGGTGTTTACCTCTCAATGGTTTTGTTATGTGCTTGAACGCCACATGGGCTGAGAAGATCAGAATATGGAGTCTATTTTTCTATCTGAGGAACTTTTTCTTCCCATGATTTCTTTTCATCTCCATAGTCGAAATACTAACTCCTAGTTCTTCCCTCATCTATTATTGTATCCTGGTAACCCTGACCATCCAGGGGATGCTATTGGAGTTGGTAGCAATTTCGGCTTTTCAGATTAGTGCTCACTTTTTTTTAACGGAGCTGATGATAAAATTGTAACTGGCAGCCCAAGATGGTTATTGAAGCAGGAAGTGCCGAAGATAGTTAGATCCATAAATAGGCAGCTACGTGAGAAATCCATCAAGACTAAGGTAGTAATCAATGATATTCTTGTGGATCATAGGTAATGGACCAAATATACTTAAGTGTTTTGTCTGCTTGCAGGTTGGTGCATTTTCTGTTTTAAAAGAACTTGTGGTTGTCTTGCCAGACTGCCTTGCAGACCTCATTGGATCACTAATTCCAGGAATTGAAAAGGCATTAACTGTGAGTAAATTGTCTATTGTTGAAGGTGTATTAAAATTTTTCTGGTTTTCTTCTTGATGTTCTTCCCCTCGTGTTCTTCTCCAGGACAAATCCTCTACCTCGAATTTGAAGATCGAAGCTCTTATATTTACTAGATTGGTTTTGGCTTCACATTCTCCTCCTGTTTTTCATCCTCACATTGAGGTATCAACAGTGACTAAACTTTTTTTTACTGCCTTCTGTGGAAGGCATGATATATTTTTCTGTATTAGCTTCGCTGCTACATGGAAAGATGCGTCATGTGTTTCTGAAGTGAGTCCCAGTTGATAGCATTCTGAAATTTACACGGTTATTTTGATCTGTACTTGAGGGTCACTCAAACTTGGTAGTAGATGCCTTGCTAGCTTTTGTTTCAGCTTTTTACAAGGAGTTCTTGATTGTTTGTGCAGCGTGCTCATTTTCCATGCATGTCTAAAATGTAACCAATGTCCAGAAACTAAAACCCTTCTATCCTTGTGAAAAAAAGTCAAAGTCCTCATTTGGACACAAAATATAATAAACAATTTAATTGTTTCAAATCTCAAAACAATAATAATATTAAAAAGTAATATTCTAACAATATTTTATTCAACCTTGATCTTTTATTTAAAACCATCTCATCTCATTTCATCTCATCTCTAAATTCAAACCGGGCCTAAGTTGTAGTTGATGCTTAAGGTTGTTGATAAGGGTTGAAGTTTGTTGGTTTTTAGGAACAATGTTCCTCATTTGGCTAAAGAATGCCTTTTCAATCTTTGGCGATAATATGATATGCTTTAAACAGCGTCATTGTTGCCTGTCAAAGTCAGAAATCAACATCTGATTTTATGCTTTTTTGTGATGAATGGCTAGCTTTTGCCAGTCTTTGTGAACTTCTATTTTCCTGATAACCTTGTTAGTGATTTTTCAAGCCAAATTCAAAACCATAGTTCTGGACTTAAGAGATCTTTTTTGAAAAGGGGGTGATCTCAATGCATGTTGTTGTCATTGGTCTGACATCTTTGTCTCTATTCTAGGTAGCCTACATCGTACCTGGGATGGATAAGTATAATCAGTTTCTTTGATTTGAATGCGATTACAATCTAGTGCTTTATTGAAACTGAAAAAAGATCCGACATTTTTTCATTTTGTTCTGTTTGTTTGCCAATTCTCCTGTTTGTGGTACTTTGCTATCTTGTCTGACATGTTCTTTAGTGGATTCCTTTCTTGGTAGATCTCGCAAACCTAAGTAAAGATTTTCTATCTTCTTAAGCATTTTTCAAATCTTTAAGTGCATCCCCCCACCCCCCCCCCCCCCCCCCCCCCAAAAAAAAAAAAAAAATTGAAAGGAAGAAAAAAGGAGGAAGATCTGAGTCTAAGTTCTTGGAATGAATTGAATGTTACTGTCTGAATTATAAGTATCTTGCTTGTACATAGGAGAGATACTTATTGGTGAATGTTCTGCATTTTGAATGCCTTTACGAGTCAGAGGATTGCTACATCGTGAAGTCCTCAGTCAGTTTGAGATGCTTGCTTTTTTTCTGTATGCATGCCTTCTTAATTATTGTGATATCACTGTTATTCTGAAATGAATTGTTATGCTCTCCTCTAACAGAATTTTTCCTTAGTAATCTGCTGTTTCATGCTTCGTAGAATTTGTACATACAACTTTCATCTCTTAGTATATTTTAGTGAGTATACAACAGTGGACAACAATGTAAGCTTTACGATTGGTTCAGACACATACTAAACCTATGTTATTGCATTGCAGGCTCTTTCTGGTCCTGTTTTATCTGCTGTTGGTGAGCGTTATTACAAAGTAACGGCTGAGGCATTGAGAGTATGCGGAGAAGTTGTCCGTGTTGTGCGCCCCAATACTGAGGTTTTTTTATTATATACTGTTAGAGTTAGATACATTATTCAGCCATGTTCTAATCTTTTGAATGGCTTGGTAATGTAGGGCTTTGGTTTTGATTTTAAAGCTTATGTTAAGCCAATATACAATGCCATAATGTCACGCTTGACAAACCAAGATCAAGATCAGGTCAGTAAAATTTGTAATTGAAGTTTCTCCTTGAATGCATTTGCTGTTTCTCATATTTCTTAGTTCCCAGGAGGTTAAGGAGTGTGCTATCTCTTGCATGGGACTTGTGGTGGCAACATTTGGTGATAGCCTCAGTGCAGAATTGCCTGCTTGCCTTCCTGTACTTGTTGATCGGATGGGAAATGAGATAACCCGTCTTACAGCTGTGAAGGTTGGTATCTTGCATATTGTACATGAATTTTGTGGGTTTTTTCTTCTAATGTTCATCTTTTTGTCTCCAGTTCCTAGAATGTATTTAGGTTCTCTTTTGTATACTTCCTTTGTACACATGATAGACCTATTTCATTCATATCAATAATACTTATTTCTTACTTACCAAAAAAATAAAATAAAATATGTTCATCTTTTTGTCTATGTTGAACTGGTTCAAGCCTATTTTTTTGAATGTGTATTTATATTACATGTCACATTTGACTCAGATCCGATTATCCCTCGGCTTATCTAAATTTTTTTATAATTAATCTTTTCATTGTCCCAATTTATCTTAGAACCTATGGTTGGATGTATTTCCTCTACTTTTCTAATTTCCCACAACATGTAATGTGTTTGTATTTGTCGGTCAACTTTATTTGCATCAACAGATTTGTCATTGAAGTACTATTATAATAAGAATTCTATTTAGAGGGAGAAAAATTTATTGTCCCATGCTCATACCTATGATTGTTGCTGGGGTGGGGATGGTGTTGGAAACCATTTGAACAAATCTAATTGTCAGAGTTATATATTTATCTAAGCAGTGCTTTTTTATCATCTGATCCATGCATCAGCACTTGGTAGTTATTTACTTATGCATGTATATATGGGTGTGTGGCGCATGTTTGTGTGCACGATTGACCCTGCCTTTGGATTATGATTATTTAATGACATTAAATGCTTTGTATCCAGGCATTTGCTGTCATTTCTGCTTCTCCGCTTCATATTGATTTATCATGTGTTCTGGAGCATGTAATTGCAGAATTGACAGGATTTCTGCGTAAGGTATGGGGATCCTGTGCTTGCTGTCATTGTAGTTATATTTCTTTTAACAAGGCTCAAGTGATGAGAACCACTCAACAACTTCTGAACAAATTGTTTAACTTTTTTTCCTTGTTTTGGAAATAGGCTAATAGAGCGTTAAGGCAGGCTACATTGGGAACCCTAAATTCCCTTATTGTTGCTTATGGTGATAGTATTGGTCCATCTGCATATGAAGTTATTATTGTGGAACTTTCAGCTCTGATTAGGTTTTCTCTTGTTACTTTATCTTGATGTTCATTTTACTTATTTTCAAAGTTGGCTATGGTTAGGGGCTATTTAGAATTTGAGATTACTTTCTAATAGTAGTTATTGTTCATAAACTATTTTCCAGTGATTCGGACTTGCATATGACTGCTCTTGCCCTGGAACTCTGTTGCACCCTGATGGCTGATAGGAGGCCAAGCCCAAATGTTGGTTTGGCTGTTAGAAACAAAGTTCTTCCTCAAGCACTAATATTAATAAAGAGCTCATTGCTGCAGGGACAAGCCCTTTTGGTACTTTATCTGCATTTTACTTGAATTGGGTTTGATCTAGAATATAAGGTTGTTAAAAACATTGCTTGTGCAATTTCAGGCTTTGCAAAATTTTTTTGCTGCATTAGTTTATTCAGCAAACACAAGTTTTGATGCCTTACTGGACTCTCTTCTTTCAAGCGCTAAACCATCTCCACAATCGGGTGGGGTTGCAAAGCAGGCATTGTATTCAATAGCTCAATGTGTAGCTGTTCTCTGCCTTGCTGCTGGTGATCAGAAATGCTTGTCAACTGTCGAAATGCTTACTGAAATCCTCAAAGATGACAGCAGTACCAATTCGGTAAAATTTCATTCCCTCTATATCCAAGTTGGCATTCATATACATAAAGTCCATTATTGATGTTATATTTTTAGTAGTTGTTGATCATTTTTAGTAGATTTCTCTGGTTTTCACGAATTGATAAATTATTAGTTTCATTGGTAGTCTCATGTTTTGGTTTTTATAACTCACAATGGAGGCTGTATGATGAATAATATGGTTCGATGGAATTTGAACATGCCAAGACATACTCAAGAAACCAGCTGGATTGCCTTTTACCAATATGGAAAAGCACATTGAAGAGAAACAATGCTTTGTCCCAGATCACCATATCTCCCTAAAGCCAAAACTCTCAATTAACGTGACTGTAGGCCTTCTCAATATCTAGTTTACAAAGGACCCTTGGTTTACTTGAGCTGAGTCTACTGTTCAGACATTCATTAGCATTAAGCACTAGATCTAAAATTAGTCTATCTTTAACAAGCACATTTTGTGGCTTTGAATGAATCTTCTTAATAAGCTTAGTCAACCGATTAGCAAGGACTCTAGCTATTATCTTTTAGACTCCACTAACGAGTAATGGGGCAGTTGTCTTTAATAACTACCACAACTGCTACTACTTGCAGCTTTTGTAGGAATGAGGGCTATGAAAGTTGCATTAAGACTTCTTTTCCTCTTAAACTTACTATTGGTGTGGAAATCCTGGGAAATACTCGTAAGCTTGTCTTTAATCACATTTTAGCAAACTTGAAAGAAAGTAGTAGTAAGTTTATTTAGGCCATGTGCTTTGTTATTCATACTTTTGACCATGGAGATAGGGCCCTCAACGAATCCTCCTATATGGAAGAGCTGTGGAAGAGCATTTGGCAGACTAATGTGGTTCCAGGAGCAGATATTTTTTTTTTTGGCTTGGTAGCCTCCCTAGGGAATCTTATACTTGGGTTCTATGGGCGGCAATATGGATTTAATGGGCTGAATATTCATTGTTTCTTTGTATTTTTTCTATATATGTTTTATCTTTCTAATAAAATTTATTGATTGCTGATAAAAAAATTTCTATAGATATATGCACATGCACACTCTTGCATATCAAACTGAGTGGGATGATGGATTTTATACTGAGTCTGATTACCAGACTTATGCTTGTTTATGCCTGATTCTATCAAATGTAAAGAGTTCCATGTTCAAAATTATTAAAGAGTTCTAGAGGCCCACTAACCATTCTACCCCCACCCAAAACTTATAAATCTTTGCTTGACTTTGGATGAGTAATGACATTTGTCTGGGGCACACACGTGATCCCTATCGCTACAACGAAGACTAGTCTGATTTCTACCTATGTAACTTTGAAGAACATTTTCATTTGCTCTCTCTCTCTTACAAACACATTTTCTTGTTATACATTGAGTCGTGACACCGATCTCTCCTTCCTTTTATATTCTAATTGCAATCGCTTTCATTGTTGCTTTTTAGGCGAAGCAGCACCTTGCCTTGTTATGTCTTGGGGAAATTGGGAGAAGGAAAGATCTAAGCTCTCATGTGCATATAGAAAATATTGTCATAGAGTCCTTTCAATCTCCCTTTGAAGAGATAAAGTCTGCTGCCTCCTATGCTCTTGGCAATATTGCCGTCGGTAATCTATCCAAGTATTTGCCTTTTATCTTGGACCAAATTGATAATCAGCAGAAGAAACAATATCTTTTGCTTCATTCCTTGAAGGAGGTGTGTGCTCTTGAGCTAGCATTCTATATTAGAGTTGGATTTCTTCCTACACAAATGGTTTAATTCTATCCCATCTTGCAGGTCATAGTAAGACAGTCCGTGGATAAAGCAGAATTTCAGGATTCTAGTGTTGAGAAGATACTTAAGTTACTATTTAACCACTGTGAAAGTGAGGAGGAGGGTGTTCGCAATGTTGTAGCTGAGTGTCTAGGGAAAGTTGCACTTATTGAACCTGCAAAACTTGTTCCCGCACTCAAAGTATTTCAACAGATGACCTTGTCTACTTCTACTTATGCTAATGATTTATTCTGTATTTGCATTTGATAGGATGTAAAAAACTGTCTTCTATTCTCAATTTCTTATAGGTACGAACAACCAGTTCAGCTGCATTCACTAGAGCTACGGTTGTCATTGCTGTAAAATATTCTATAGTTGAGAGGCCTGAGAAGATTGATGAGATTATATACCCTGAGATATCTTCATTCTTGATGCTTATTAAGGATCATGACAGGGTAATTCTCAAACCTTGAGATCCCATCATTCATCTCTAAACTGTCTCAAACCTTTAGTGAGTAGATGTGTAGTAGTAGGTGATTATGGGCTTTTCGGCTTTATGGTTACTTATTTATCCTTGGCATGCAGCATGTTAGGCGTGCAGCTGTGTTGGCTTTAAGTACATTCGCTCACAATAAGCCAAACCTCATCAAGGGGCTTCTTTCTGAATTATTGCCACTTCTTTATGATCAGACAATTGTTAAGGTAATTTACAGGTGTTGATATTATTTATGATGAATTAATGTCTACCTTCCATTTTTTTATTAAAATGCCAATGCATATTATCTAATGTAAATGATCCTCTACGACTGGTCCTTGTACTTACATGCTGGATTAGCATGTTAAGCTTATATGTTGCGGTATCAATTACATCGAACACATCTTCATACTATTCCAGTGCTTTAATCCTGTACTTCATTTTTATGTAGCTTCTTGGTGTGGATATTTCTGGACTGTTTTTTGAATATCCACAAGTTCTTTGAGAAGCCCTTTTTAAGCATGCTATGTGCACTTTTTTTTTTTTTAAGTAAAATTGTATTAATAATAAATGAATGGGCAAAAGCCAATTACAAAAAACTGTCTATCCACTCGGTACATTTGAAACTAGAAAAGCATGAAGATCCATGCCATTAAACATAGCAATGGACCATGTACATAAAGTTCTAAAAAATAACTCAGTCAGCTCTTCCCGTGATCTTTCCTTGTCTTCAAATGTCCGTTCGTTGCGCTCTTGCCAGAAGCACCACATAATACAAATGAGAATATTTTCTAGATAGCTTTAATCTGTCTCGTGCCTCGTATAGATGTCCAACTTGCCATTGTTGCCTCCACGGTTGCTGGCATGACCCATGCAAGATTCAATCTGTAAAAAACCTCATTCGAAAGCACCCTAGCAATCTCATAATGTAGGAGTAGGTGGTTTGCTGACTCACCCCCACTACGACACATACAACACTAATCCGCAATGATAATCTCCATTTTCCTTAGGTTGTCCGCTGTGAAGATCTTACCTGACGCCATTGTCCACACAAAAAAAGCTGCTTTTGAGGGTACTTGGTGACGCCATATCTTCCTATATGGAAATTGAGTTTCAGGTGTATTCAATAGAGCCTTATAAAAAGAGCTGATGGTGAAAGACCCTCTCCTCTCAGGGGTCGTCCACAATCCATCTGCGATCTGAAGGTTGGGTCTTTGAGCATAGATGAGGCTGTAGAAATCTACAAAGCTGTTTACTTCCTAGTCTTGCGCCACTCTATTGAAATTAATGTTCCACAGGATCCGTCCCCTTCAAACCCCACAGACTCTGCCATAGTGGCATCCTTGTCTCTCGCAATTTGATAGATAGAGGGAAACAAATCTTTTAAGTGCCCTATCTCCACCCCAAACGTCATTCCAAAATATACTTCTGTTTCCATCACCCAAAAGAATCATTGTGTGCCGCTGAAAAGCCCCCTCACCCACTTCTAATATTTTTCCACAACCCTACCCCATTGGCCCCCCTTACTTCATTAGTGCTCCAACCCCCCCACATTTCACCATATTTGTGCTCAATCATCACTTTCCATAGCGCTTTAGGTTCCTAATGGTATCTCCATAACCACTTACCAAGTAGCGCACTGTTGAACCTCTTCAAATTCCGAATACCCAACCTGCCATCTGAGATACGACTGCAGACCTTCTCCCACTTGACTAGGTGGTACTTGAATTTCTCACCCAGGCTACCCCACAAAAAATCTCATTGCAGCTTCTCCAGACGTCTTGCCATGCTTGTTGGAATAGGAAAAAGAGAAATGAAGTCTGTAGGTAGATTGGAAAGAGTGCTTTTGATAAGGGTAACCTGACCCCCTTTGGACATACATCATCTTCCATCCTGCAAGTTTCCTTTTCACTTTTCCGACCACTGTGTCCCAAATCGCCACCACCCTTGAAGGTGATTTCAAAGGGAGCCCCAAATAAGATATAGGAAGTGAAGTTACCTTGCAACCAAGGTTTCTAGCCAACTCACGCATATTACCCACTTCTTCGACCGGCACCATCTCAGACTTGTGAAAATTCACTTTCAGTCCCTGACTTGACTTTGAAACATAGAAATAAAGCCTTCAAAGCTCGCACCTGGTCTCGATCAGCTTCACAAAGGATAAGCGTATCTGCAAACAACAAATGAGATATGTTAGTAAAATCTCACGCGGGGGTTACCAAAGGGAACCCACAAATAACACCATTATCCACCAAAGTTGAGAGCATCCTACTTAATGCTTCCATAACAATAACAAACAACAAAGGAGACACGGGTCTCCCTGTCTCAGACCATGAGAACTCGAAAAGAATCCTTCAGGACAACCATTGATCAGCACTGAAAATCTTGCGGTCGTTACACACCACCTAATCCAAGACCTCCACCTTTCTCCAAAACGACACCTGCCAAGAAGATACAGAAAAAAATCCAATTGACATGGTCATACGCCTTTTCCATATCAATTTTGCATAGGATCCTTGTAT
Organism: Platycarya longipes; assembly: GCA_036559045.1. Classification (NCBI taxonomy): domain Eukaryota; kingdom Viridiplantae; phylum Streptophyta; class Magnoliopsida; order Fagales; family Juglandaceae; genus Platycarya; species Platycarya longipes. The sequence goes on from CM071793.1 coordinate 367,705, forward strand.
TTCCTGCTTGTCTTATTGTCGATGCACCCATTTACTATCAGAACCGTATCAAGAATTTGCCTTTTACAAAAGCGTTCTGAGGCTTGGTGATAATTTTTCCAATAACAGTACTTAGACGATTAGCTAGCACTTTGGAGATGATCTTGTATACTCCACTCACTAGATTGATAGGCCGAAATTCCTTTATCTCTATAGCCCAACCTTTTTGGGAATAAGAGCAAGGAAGGTGGTGTTGAGACTTTTTCAAATTTCTGGACCGTGAATAGTTCCTGAAAAATCTTCATAAGGTCTTCTTTGATCACCTTCCAACAATCTTGGAAGAAACCCATGGAGAATCCGTCTAGCTCTAGTGCTTTATCTTTAATCATATTCCAGATTACTTTGACCACCTCATCTTCCTTGAATGCCCGCTCCAGCCAAATAACATCATTTGTGTCTATGGTATCAAAGGTTAGGCCGTCTAGGTTAGGTCTCCAATTCTCCTGCTCCGTGAGAAGGTTCTCATAAAAGTCCACAATATGGTTTTGAATAGCCTCATCATTTGTGCATTCAATACCATCAACCCTTAACATTTCTATGTTATCGTTCCTTTTATGAGAGTTTGCAACTCTATGAAAGAACTTAGTGCTTCAATCTCCTTCTCTTAACCATAACGCTCTTGATTTTCGCCGTCAAGAAACTTTTTCCTGTAAAATCACCCGCTCAAGATCTGTCATTAGTGAAGTCTTTTGCACTAGCTCTACCTCAGTGAGTGGCCTTCCCCTCTTGCACCCTCTTTAACACCTGAATGTCCCTCAATAAGGCGTTCTTATTCTCCCCTAGGTTGCTGAAGGACCGAGTATTCCAAGTCTTCAGATCGCTTTTTAACACTTTCAGTTTGCGTGCAAAGATGAAACTAGGGGTCTCATCAAACTGGTACGAGGTCCACCACTGTTTAACCCTATCCACAAAACCTTCCACCTTCAACCACGTGTTCTCGAATTTAAAGTATCGGCGCCCTCTTCTAAGTCCTCCACAATTAGGAAAAATGGTCCAGTGATCCAAAGATAATTGATCTAAACGCTTTTGCCACATATCTGGAAACTGGCTTTCCAACTCGAGAGTTATGAGGAAGCGATTCAACCTAGGCCTAGACTGGTTGTTAGATCAGTAGCCAGGCCCCCGACAAGCTGTAGATCCACCAGATTCAAATTAAACATACACTCGGAGAACTCCAAACTAACGCTCCTCACTCTTCTATTTCTAGAATTTTTGCTAGGGAATCTAACAATGTTGAAGTCGCCACCAATACATCACGGAACCTCCCACCAACTGTGTATCCCTACTAATTCTTCCCACAAAAGTCGTTTGTCAGCATCAATATTAGGGCCATATACATCTGCAAAAGCCCACAAAAAGTTATCAGACACATTTAAATAAACCCGCTACCATGTATTCCTATCAATATGTTGGATTTAAGTTTTCGATTTTACTTCAGATGGTATGATATTTTTGAATGAATCATGTAGTAGGGATGAGTAGTTAACTAGAGGTCAAATGGTGCTGATGGGGTTTTTACCAATGGTAGTTGAGTTTTGGGTTTTACTTCATATGGTATGATATTATTGAATGGTTCTGGAGATGATCAATTAACTTGAGGGTCAAGTGTTGCTGAAAGGGCTTCCACTAATGGTGATTTTTATGTAATTATTTATTGTAGAAGCATGATCTGCTGCCTTGTGGAGTTTCTCTTGTTCGAGTTTTCTGTTCATGTTCTGCTAGTTTTCTTGTCAACTGTTTTTGATGTTCCAGTTGCTCAGGTGGAGTAGAATTCTATCATAATTTATGCTATCTGCTATCCCCACGATGGCTCTTTTCTAAATTATTTTCTTGATTCTAGCACTTCAATATGTGCATGAGATAACTTTTGCATAAGAGTTATTCAGCTGTTCTGTTTACACCCCGAGTGAGACTTTTTTTTCTGATAGGTAATCAATCATTTCATTAATGAGGGCAAGGCATAGTTCAAGTACACGGGCTGTATGCAAGAGAAACACGTTAAAATTATAAGCTGATAAAGGGAAATCATGGACATTTAGTCCATTAAAACCCATTACATAAGCCCAAAGAAATGAAGTGTTGAAAGAGGAATTTTTAATTTCCTATTCCACTCGCATCCTCAAAACTTATTGTTCCATTACCTCTAAATGCACCATATTAAGCATATGTGAGGCATCGTCCATGTCACTGCAATTTGTGGGCTGCTATTTGGACCTCGCTAGGATGCCAGAAAGTGAACCAGCCTTATTGGCAATTGGCATGACCCATGTCTCAAGCTAAACCTCCACTTCCACCATAGAAACTGCTCCAGAGAGCTCAAGCAACCTAGTGAAAATATTAACGATCACATCTTTACCGTTCTTTTTACACATGCTATAACTTTTTTAGTATACGTGAAGATTTTATGCTTTTTTTGCTTGGAATAACCCTGCTACTCTCTCTCTCTCTCTCTCTCTCTCTCCCCCCCCCTCCTGTCATGTTGTTCACTATTATTATATCTTAATTGTCTGATGTTCTAATTTAGAACTTCTGTTGCAGCAAGAATTAATAAGGACAGTTGATCTTGGTCCTTTCAAGCACATTGTGGATGATGGACTGGAATTGAGAAAGGCTGCTTTTGAATGTGTGGATACATTGCTGGATAGTTGTCTTGATCAAGTGAATCCTTCATCTTTTATCGTCCCTTACCTCAAATCTGGCCTAGATGGTTAGTTTTAATTTGATCGCATTCTTATCCCAACCATTTTTTATTTGTTATCAATTCAGATTTGTGGGCGGAACTTTATAGCAGCCTCAATATGTCTAATATTTTTGGGTTTTTATGTTTGTGCACCCCTGGGATTAGTTGGGATGTTGTTCTCGGACACTCGATGCCAATAAAAAAATTATATTTGGATAGATAAAAAGATTGAAGCATTTTATGGGTCTTTTGCAGTAACGAGTAGTTTGTAACTGGGCTCTTTCTTGTATACTTTATGTGTACTTGAACATTGCTTATTTACTTGGATTAATAAAACTTCTTAGTTATCAAAAAAGAAAAAAATAAATGAAAGATAAAGCTCTGGTTTACTATATTTTTTTGTATGGAATTGATTCCTTTTCACAGGGCGTATGTGTGCATGTTCTCTTTTAATGAGTCAAGTCTTAATGGCTGAATCATAAGAGTTACCTTTTTTGGTTTTTTATGCCTATTTGGATACAATGATAACGTTATGGTGTTTTACATGGCTATGCCTGTTGCATTTTTGAAATAAAATCTTCAATGATTTGTTTTTTTTTGGATAAGTAATAACTTTTATTGATTGAATGCAACTAGGCAAAGCCCATGTACACAGGAAGTATACAAAAAAGAAACCTAGTTACATTCTATTGAAATGAAAAGAAGTAAAAAACTCATGGATATCCCCTCCCTTGAGTACAATTGCAGAAAGCCATTGTACCAAAGAGGATACAAAAAAGTCCCAAATTTCCCCCCTGGTCCTTTCCTTGTTGTTGAAGCATCTCTCATTTCTTTCCAACCAAAGACACCACAGTAGACACAAAGGAATCATCCTCCACGTTGCAGCTAGAAGCTTGCACTGATGATATCTTTTCCAGCTAGCTAGAAAATCTTCAATGATTTGTTAGAAGAAAGCGTTGTGGTGTTTGCATTTTTAGCGCTTTCATCAAAATTTTGGATTTGTCTCTTTCAGATCATTATGATGTTAAAATGCCTTGCCACCTTATCCTCTCCAAACTTGCGGATAAGTGTCCATCTGCTGTACTGGCAGGTTAGTGATTTCATTGGTTTTGCTTTACTAAGATTTAGCTGAGATCCAGAATTCTTATCTAAGGTTAGTTGTGTGTCCATTAGTATTGGACTCGTTGGTGGATCCTCTGCAGAAAACTATCAATTTTAAGCCTAAGCAAGATGCTGTGAAGCAAGAAGTAGATCGTAATGAAGACATGATCCGCAGTGCTCTTCGTGCGATTGCATCCCTGAATCGCATAAGGTTTTGCTCTTGTACAGTATTTGGATGTTTTAATTGACGTCTCCCAATTCTGATTTGGTTTTCTATCTGACTATGTAGTATTTTATTTTATTTTGAAGGTTTTGGGGGTCAGAGAGTGTGATCTTATACCTGTTGAAACTCATAGCTTTATAGGCCAATATACCGAGTCCATGGGGCTTTTCAATTAGGGTTTTTGCATAAATTGATCCCTTTCACGTAGTGCCAACTTAATTGTGAATTGTTGCTCTGCTATACCCTTTCACATAGTGCCAACTTAATTGTGAATTGTTGCTCTGCTATACCCTTTCACATAGTGCCAACTTAATTGTGAATTGTTGTTATAAAGTAGATTTAACGGATTCCAAGAAGCCATGTCAATTTGTGGGTTACTTTGTGTAATCTGTGTCTATAGTAGTTCTCGGAAAGGAAATAAAGCTCCAAGAATGTCAAATATATAATATATATATGATCCAAGTAGAGAACCTAGATACTCCATTGGAGTAGATGGACTCATCATGAAACATGTGGTCAAATGATTGAGGCAACAACAAATAGAGAACTGAAACTCCAGTAGAAAGGTAGCGCGTTGGGTCATTTATCTTTTAGTCAAAGTGATTCAGCTTTGGGATTGAATTGATTATCATTTGATATTAATGGCTTCCTTCCCTAAATGTTATCAACTCTACTTAAAAAGAAATATGTTATCAACTATGTTTAATTTCTTTCCCTGCGTGCACATGAATTAGTCTTGTCCTGTATTTGTTTGTCTTTATCAATGAATCTTCAAATAATATAATATATTCTGTTTATTCTGCAGTGGAGGAGATTGCGGCCTAAAATTCAAGAGCCTTATGACTGAAATATCGAGATCTCCTGCACTTTGGGAGAAGTACTATTCCATCAGGAACGAATAATAGAAATGTTGGCATCAGACTGATGCTATCATAGTGTAATGCCGGATTTCTCCCCCCGGGGGGGTAACCGAGGAATACAGAGCATTTTGTCCCCCGTCTGATGCATGCCGGATAAGCTTTAGTGGGGCAAAAAAAAGTGGAAGTGGTCTTATTAGCCACATTGATACATGTGAAAGGATCTTTTGCGAGTTTGGATTGTTGCTTGAGCTTTTTAGAGAAGAACCTTTTTCTTTTCACAGGAAGACTAGTTTATGGTTTTCCTAACGAGTATGCATTTGTCATTTGGTCATATGATCTCATCAGCATTTACTCATCCTCATTCAAACCCCTCTGCTTGCTCCAGATAGAAATGCAGAATATATATATGTTGTATGTTTTTTTTTTTTTTTTTTTTTCATTTGGGTCGGGGGGTTGGGGTGGGGCTGGTACACAGTTTATTTGTATTTACGACCAGATATGGAAATGCAATAGATTGATACTTTTGGCATCTGAAGTTTGATTTTGCCCGTAATATTTTTATATGGTTACCATTTGCTCGTCCGAGTGTGGTAATTGTCACTGATTTGCAACTGTTTTATTGTTCCATCTGAGATTTCTCGGTGGTCGCTAACCGATAATGTCCTTTTTCACTCCTCTTGCGGCACACTTCCTTTGGTTTTTGCTATTTGGAATGCAGTCGGTTAAGTAAACTTTGAAAAGCATACGTAGGAGAGGTACCCCAGGATTAACAGACCGACCAGAGAGTTAGTTACAACACGAGGTGGTGCAAGAGGAATAATCAAATACTGACTTCTAAGTTCAAGTCCATGCTAAGCTCGAATTTATGAGCAAGCACAAAATTTGAGTGATCCATTTCCATGCATGATCAGCAATTTGAAGATTATAGTTCGGTCAGGATCTAGTTTGAGCGGACGCAGCAAATGGGAGGTTTTAACCTAATCGTCAGCCTCGACAGTTGCTCCCTTGAGATGCAAGTGTTTTCCCCTCTTTTGAACTCTGTCAAACCCTTTCCACTTCCAGTCACACCAACCTTGCCACTTGGGTCCTCAGGAGACTTGAAGATGCTCTCCCGTTTCCGCCCCGAAAAGAAACCGATCTGACATTGTAAACAGGAAACAACAAATCAGAGGAAGTATCTGTGCGCACACCCCGACATCAGTATGTATATATATATATATATATATATTATACAGCGGTCCTCACAATTCAGGTTTTGTAGGAAGGAATCAAGGCATGAAATCAACCAGAAAATTTGTGCATTAAGGGATCATTCAGATTATAAAAGATCATGAAATTCATACTCTGCAAGTGCATGTCAAACTAAAAAATATCTGTGCGAGAAGTACCTTCTTAGCCTTGCCTTTGGTCGACTGGAACTGCTACCAAGCATTCTGCCGCTTATTCTGTGACACCTCAAGTTGCTCAAGCCGCATCTTTGACTTAAACGCATGTATCTTCTTACGTTTTACAGCTTTCTGTAAATATGATAGTTTCCAAGTAAATCACCACGGCATCCTAATATAATAGCTGGGCTGCCAACAAATCTATGAATGTCATGGAAATCCTGACCGTTCACTTTCACTTTTTATTTAATAAGTCTCGCATTTCACTAAAGTAACAGTGACAATTTCCTTTTTTTTTTTTTTTAATCAAACACCAGAAACACTAAAGATTGCCAACTCCAGTACCAAAGATATCAATTACTGCTAAATCGTAAGCAGCATGCACAACTTACCACATCTTCTGGGTCATCAGGCTCTATACGAAGCTTTGCTGGCAAACTCCGAGACTGAAAGTCCATGGAAGCAGCTAGCGCTATCTTACGCTTGATAGCTTGTTTGGTAGCTTCAGCCAAAGCATTGACAGCCCCTTCTTGAATTGGCCTGACATTGGCAGGATCCACCTGGAATTAACAACCATGAGTAATATCCAATGCTGCTGCCGATGTGATTGTAATTCATCAAAAAATCATCTTAATAATAAGATTCACAAACTGCAGGCAAAAGGATAAAAACCAACAAGAAGAGAATAGGCTTGGTATTTGCCTGCATATCAGCTATCACCTTCCACATGTTCAGTTATAAAACGGTAGGGGAAACAAAAAGAAGTTGTGAAGCCGATTGTGGAAATGATGTTGTAAAGCAGTTATATAATCAAGATGGATAGAGTGAAGATGGTATTACAAGTAAAGATCACAAACCAAGAGAAAAGATTGTCGTTTTTGGAAAATACTTATACATAATTGCATTCACTAAGTAACAATATGTACATATATAATGTAAATGTAAACAGTAAAAAAGAAGGCTAACAAAAGAAAAGGGAGAGGTAATAGTCAAGGAAGAATGGGCAAAAAGGAAAGTGCCAGCTAACTTAGGCGGTTTAGTCTTATGGCGTCACACAAAATACTTGAGATCCATTTTCTACCCTCCCTAAGGATGAAAACGTATAGGAAATGGGGTAGGGCTGTCCCCTGAATTTCCACTGAATGGAATCAACAGATATCTCCATGCAGTCTGCCACAAAAGTATCACTACACCACTACACCATGAATCATCCTTAGGCAAATCATCCTTGAAAGCGTACCACTACACCATGAATCATGCAAAAAAAAAAACCAATCCTAGTGCCATCTCCAACCACCAATCTAGTGTGATATGAGAACTTCCCTCACCCTTGTGAATTTCCAACTCCAACCCTGTAAGAAAATTAATTGCCCCACATACTACCAAATTAAATTTCCATCACAAAACACCATGAGGCTTCCCTCTCTGAAGCAAAACGGAATAACTATTTTTTCAAAATAGCCCACTAATACACAAGTTGTTGACACCCAACCTTCAAGAGGGGATTGGAAACTAGTACGAATTTGGCTAGATTAATCTTCCAACTTGAAACAGCTTCAAAACATAAGAGAACGTGATGAATATGATCTGGATTAGAAAATAAAAAATAAATATAAAACAAAGCATCATCTGCATAAAAAAAAAAGTGAAACTTGCAGCCTATCCAGACTACTATGGCTCGCCAAGAATCTTGACAACAGATCATGATTTGCAACAAGTATTACCATTTTACTCAGGGTCTTCATAGCAACTACAAACAACAAAGGATCCCCTTGCCTCATTCCACACGAGCAGCTAAACAAATGCGAGGGTAAATCATTCATCTTATATAAGACAACCAAAATTTTTTCACTTCCCGTAGGCTTCCACAACATTCTATCCCTCGCATTACCCTCAATACCCAGGGAATATAAGAAGCTGAAAAAGTATGAAACATCATCAAGTTCCCAATCCTGTATAGCTCTATTAAAACAAACATCCCACTGCAAGGATCTTTAGAATGGACTAGCAAATCAGAAACAGATGTGTGCCGATCAGAAACCAAATGGAAAATAACTGATAACACCCTATTAAGGGCCCAATCACAACACCAATCATCAAACCAAAAACAGATCCTAGAACCCTCTCCAACAACATAGTTAACATGTTTAACAAAGCTCTCCCAACCCTTTCTAATAATCTTCCAAAGACTAGCACCATTAGCCCCCCTAGCCGCCTTAGAACACCAACGCCCCCAAACACTCATATTTCCTATCAATGAGCTCCCTCCACAACGACTCCCCTTCCAACATCTACATAACCATTTTCCCAACAAAGTCTACCTCCATTTGAAATAGAAGTACAGACTCTATTCCAATTAACAAGATGGAATTGCCCCCTCCTATTGCACCCCACTATCAACAGAAATGCACGAAATAACTTCACAATTCGGTTTGCCACCCCTGTAGGCAATGGAAATAAAGATAGAAATAAGTTGGAAAATTGGAAAGTATACTTTTAATTAAGGTGATTTTGCCCTCTTTTGATAGGTAAAACCACTTTCAACTCACTAATCTTTTCTCAATCTTCTCAACCATCCCATCCCAAATAGTTTGAGAAAAGTGTGATAAATCCATTATTAGCATTTCCCATTGGAAGACTGGAAAGAAAACCACCACCTATGGCAGACTCCACCATACAACCCAATGCTTCCATGATAATAACAAAGAGGAAAGGGGATAATGGATCCCCTGTCTCAAACCATGAGAACTACAGAAAAAACCACATGGATTTCCATTAACAAAATTGAAAACCGAGCAATATAGATGCAATGTTTAATCCACACGCATCATTTCTCTCCAAAACCACATCTCCCAAGCATATAGAAAAGAAAATTCCAATTCACATGATCATACGCATTTTTCATATCCAACTTACAAAGAAAACCAAGAACACACTCCCTCAATCGACTATCTAAGCATTCATTGGAATCCAGAACAAAATCAAGTATTTGCCTACCCCATATAGAAGCATTTTGGGTGGGGCTTGGAGATAATTTGCTCCATCACCGTACTCATACGATTAACAAGCACTTTTGAAATTATCTCATAAACCACACTTCCAAGGCTATTAGGACGAAAATTCTTCAACTTAAGCCTGATTTGTTTTCAGATATGAGATTGAGATAAGATAAGATTAAAGTGAAAAGTTAAATAAAATATTGTTATAATATATTTTTTTAATATGATTTTTGTATTGGGATTTGAAAAAGTTAAATTGTTTATATTATTTTGTATTGGGATTTGAAAAATGCGTAATGATTATATGAGATAAAATGAAATAAAATGAGATGAGATTGGGTGTGTTTTGAAAGCAAACCAGGCCTTAGAAGCCCAAATTTTAGGGGATGAGAAATAAAGGTGGACTCAAGAGATTTTTCAAACTTCTAAAAAGAAAAGAATTCCTAAAAAACCCGCACCGTATCTCTTTCACAACATCCCAACAAGCTTGAAAAAGGCCATAGAAAAGTCATCCTAGCCCGGGGCTTTATCTTTGCCCATTCCACTAACAACCTGATAAGCCTCATTTTCATCAAATGGTCTCTCCAACAATCGCAGCAAAAGGATCTAGAGAATCAAAGACCAAACCATCAAGATTAAGTCTCCAAGCAGTTGGTTCGATTAAAAGAGCTAAATAAAACTGCACAATATGATCGTGAGACTCAAGAGGGGAAGAAAGCACACTGTTATCAGTGAAGCAACTCAATGACATTATTATGCTTATGTGAGTTAGCCATTCTATGAAAAAATTTAGTGCATTTATCTCCATCTTCCAACCAAAGAGCCCTGGATTTTGCCTCCAGGATATCTGTTCCATCAACAAAACCATCTCGAGCTTGATCACCACTTATTTTTCCCTCAACAATGCCTCCTCGGACATAACCTTATTCTCCTCCCCAACCTCCAAAACATATAAGCTCCTCCAAAAGGGAATTTTCCTAGCTGACTATATTCCCAAACACTTCAGCGTTCCACTTCTTTAAATCAAGCTTCAAGGCTTTAAGTTTATCAGCAAGAACAAAACCGGGGGTTCCCGAGACTGATAAGAAGACCATTAACACTTGACACTATCAACAAACCCACCAGCTCCTAATCACATATTTTTCAAACTTAAAATATCACTGACCCCCATGTATACCACCACAATCAAGCAAATGGGGAATGATTGAACAAACACGAGATAGTCTCTTCAAGCACAACTCTGGATACTGAACTTCCCAAGATGGAGATATAAGGAATCTATCCAATCTCGGCCAACTCCTATTATTGGACCAAATGAATGCACCCCCTACAAGGATAAGATCCAAAAGATTCAAATAAAAAACAGACTCTAGAAAGTTCTCCATTGCTGAAGACATACTAGATTCTCCCGAACGCCTACTAGGGAATCAAATAATGTTAAAGTCCCCACATTTTTTTTTTGGATAGATAATCAAAGAAATTTCATTGATAGAAAAAGCCTAAGACCAGTTACACAGGTAACATACATGGGGATTAGCTTGAGGTTACAAATGAAATAAGAAAATCATGAACATTAAACCCATTACAAGATATGGTTCCCGCCTATAAAAGCAAAGACTTATAGGCGAAAATTAAAAGAGTCTCCAAAGTTCTCTCACAATCTTAGAAGGTCCTTGTGTTTCTCTCTCTTCAGATACACCAACACGTACAAATGGAACCATATGCCAAATGGATGCCTCTTGTGCATTACCTTGGAGGCCTTGCCAGCTTGCTAGGAAGTCCAAATAGAGAGGCATGACCCATGATAACCCAAGCCTCGTGAAAAAAACATCCCACATGTTCCTGGCCACCTCACAATGAAGTAGTAAGTGATCTACTGATTCCCCATACTTTTTTCACATACAACACTAGTCTATCACAATTACTCGGCGTTTCCTCAGATTGTCTGTAGTAAGGATCTTATTTAGTGCTGATGTCCACACGAGATCAAAAACAGCGGGGAAAGCGTCTTTGAGGCTATTGTTACCACCGCACCATTTATCATACCAAAATCTGACCCGAGAACCATCCCCCACCACAAAATATTCGTGTCCTAAATATCTTCCAATGACTCTTAATAAACTTCCACAACCCCACCTCATGTGTGCCTTGAACCTCATTCAAACACCAACCTCCCAAAAACTTCATATTTTGAGTCTATAACTGACTTCCAAAGCCCTTCATTTTCGTATTGGTACCTCCATAATCATTTACCCAAAAGAGCTTGATTAAATTTCACCAAGTGTCGAATCCCCAAGCCTCCCTTGGAAATTGGAATACACACCGTTGGCTAGTTAACCAAACGAAATTTGAACTCTTTCCCCATTTCCCTCCACAGGAAATCCCTTTGTAGCTTCTCAATGCGATTAGCTACCTTTGCAGGAAGTGGGAACAAAGACAAAAAGTAGGTGGGTAAGTTTGAAAGAGTGCTCTTAATCAATGTCAATCTTCCACCTTTAGATAAATATAACCTCTTCCATGAAGCCAAACTACGTTCTACCTTTTCGATCACACCATTCCAAATTCTTTCAGATTGAAAAAGGTTCCCAATGGAAAACCAAGGTACGTGAGGGGTAGGGAGATACCCTACATCCCAGGAGTGTAGCAAAATTTTCAGCTTCATGGACAACCCCCAATGGCATTAATGTAGACTTTGAAATGTTGACTCTCAGACCTTATACAACTTCAAAGCAAAATAGAAGCCCCCTCAAGACTTGAATGAGTCTAGGATGTGCTCCACAAAAAATAAGAATGTCATCGACAAATAATAAGTGAGGAATGTTAAGATCACCATTCCCCACCAAAAAACCATGGAGTAACCCAGCGAACACCAAGCCCTCAATCATCTTGCTAAGTGCTTCCACCAAAAACAAGAAAAGTAGTGGAGATAGAGGATCTTCTTGTCTCAAACCACGAGAGTACTTGAAGAAACCCACCGGTAAACCGTTTATCAAGATGGGAAGAGATGCAAAATTCTACCTATTTCTGTCATTTCCCCCCAAAGCTGCATCTTGACAGGAGGTCTAATAAGAAACGCCAGTTGACATGGTCATAAGCTTTCTCCATGTCTAATTTGCAAAGCAAACCGGGCACGAAGGTAACTAAAGAGAAGTCCCCACACATACATTATGGCATATCCCACAGACAACAAACCCGCCAATTCCTCCCACAAGAGACTCCTTTCCCTATCCAAATTTGGCCCACAAACTCCCACAAATCCCCAAATCCACCCATCCTCAAACATTTTTAAAAGAACATGGCACATAAAAATTTCCATTACACTCCTCCACTATCTCTACCACTCTATTATCTCACATCAAAAGAACACATCCTGAAACTCCCAAAGATGCCAAATAAGCCTAACCCACAAAAGAACACCCCACAAACTACGATATATACTTCTATCAATAAAACATAGCTTAGTTTTTTGTAGACAAATGATATCAACCTTCCAACTACAAAAAAGAGACCTAATACATAAACGCTTGTTGAAGTCATTGATCCCCCTAACATTCCAAGAGTGAATTTTAGGCTTCATGGGAAAAATGAGACGCCCTCCCCTTCAACGTGTCTCTCCAAACACTTCCTCCTTAGTATCAAATTTAATGGAGCACTTTAATCTTCTTAATCCCATTTCCTTCTTAGAAGTTCACTTCAAAGCCGATATAGGACTACCTTCGATTGCTCCTCAAAATCGTCACAAGATATCCCCACGCATGCTTGTAATTCCTCAACCTTTCTAGTACCCAATCCAAAGCAATTCTAGTTAGAGATTGATGCGGGAGAGAGAAATGGGGTCGGGCCACCCACATTCTCATCAAAGCATTCTCCCTCGCATAAATCCAATTGTAAATTGGACTCAGTCGAATCCCCTCCATGTGATACGTCTTGCTGCAGATCTCCAGAAATAGACAAAGCCAAACTATAGTGCTTCTAGAAAATGCTAGCCCTTAGCCAATGGAGCCAAAGACACAAATGGGTTACACTCCTCTCCATTCATCACCTCCCTTTCTATGTTCTATATCACAATTTGACCTCTTCCCCTTCAGCAACTTTTCTATTTCCGACACCACCTGGAGAGCCTCTAGTGATTGGCGAAGTAGTATGTGCTAGTTCCGACAATGTCGGAGCAAGATTCGAAGCCGATGTGCTTGAAGAGGAAACTGAAACTAACATTCTCGAGACGTTGGCACCACTCTTCACCCTCCACACCCGTTTTGGGCTTTTAACCAAGCCCAGGCCATCTACCTTATTTTTACCCTTCAAATCTATAGCCTTCTTACAGCCCACAGCAGAGCCCAGCCTATTAAGAATAACAGACTACTACTTACCCATAGGGCCCTTCTTTAAACCCTCATAGCCCAAGCCCAACACTACATCATAAAATCCACCTTTTCCTTCATCTCCAATAATACTCTCTGCATGGTCATCAGTGAAAGCTCCTCTCCAACCCCTGATGAGCCACCCTTGGGAGACATATTGTCACCCTTGAGAACATGAAATGGTTGCAATCCCAGCTGCACGACCTCCCCATGCGCCACCCTTATACCCTCCTTATTTGTTGGCGGTTTCTACAAAACCTTTGCAAAAGACTCCTTACTTCCCACAACATGAGGAGCAAACTTCACTGGCATCTGTTATTCATGCCTGAAACAGAGGGAAGAGAAACAACCTCACTCAACGATTCTGCAAACCTCATCCACTGCTCACCTTTCAACCTTTCTAGACCAGTGATGAAGCCTCAACTCATTTCTTGCCACTATTCCACTAAACACCTTTCTTGTTAAACCATTTTTAATGTATTTTTAAGGATTTTTTGTTATAATACATCAATTTTATAGCACATGCACTCGCCTAGGCTCAAGATAGCATTTGCGTTTAAGTATGCCTACAACTTTCACCAACACTAGTATAGATGTAGTGCTCTATCCATCCAACCAAGGAAATTTCAAAACCAAATCTCCATAACAAATATAACAAAACGGCTCAGTATGTGGTCAAGTGCCTTTTCTAGGTATAGCTTACAAACTACCCCTGCTACCCCATATCGAATACTACTATCAAGGCATTCATTAGCACTGAGTACAAGGTCAAGAATTTGTCTTCCTCAAATGAAGACATTGTGCACAAGATATGACTTTTCCCAGCACTATCTTCATCCTAATCGCCAGAGTTTTGGAGATAAGCTTGTAGACTCCAACAAGACTAATTGGCCAAAATTGCTTGATTTCCATAGCCCCTGCTTTCTTGGGATGAGGGCTATGAAATCGTGATTGAGTAACCTTTAAAAATTGCACACACATTACTGCACTAACTGGGTATTTATTAGCAACCTTAAGTAAAAGCTTTAGGGTATTATGGAAAACATATGGGGAATTGATGTTCTAGGATAAAGATCTTGAACTTGCTGACAACTTTAACTTTTTGGAGTGAAACTATAGTTTCTATTAAGCTGTGAAATATGCACAAGCAATTTGGTTGAAAAGGCAAACTTTTCTAAAGATACACACCATAGGAAAAAGAATCAGAACACTAATGAGACATGGAAATTCTAAACTTACGAACAAGATATGCCTTAACTAGATGCGGTGTTGTATGTACAAAAAGAATGGTGAGATTATGGATCATCTTCTACTACACTGTGAGGTTCTAGATCACTATGGGATGATGACTTTAGAAGATTGGGGTTAGCCTGGGTTATGCCGGCTACAGTCAATGAAATCCTAGCCAATTGGAAGAATTTAAATGGAATTCCACATCAGAAATGTGTGGAAGATGGTTCCTATATGTATTCTTTGGTGCCTATGGAAGGAAGGAAATGATCAGACTTTTGAAGATAAGAAGCAAACATTGGAGGAGATTATATTGTTCTTTGTTAAAACTCAGTTCCTATGAGTGAGTGTTGTAGATTGTAATGGCCTAGATTTTCATGATTTTCTTGTTTCAATCTCTTCCTCCTAACTAGGTATAAACTCTTGTATACCTCCTGTGTACTTGAGCTATACCTATTTTTATTAAAAAAATTAGATGCAATATAGGGATCCGCCAAGGAACAAGGACTAAATGATTCAAAACTGTAGCTACAGATATCGTACCTCTTCTTTATTCCCCCATCCATCATAACAAACATGATAACCATTTGGAGTATGTGCCTCAATTGTTGCTTCATACCTGAACATTCAATTAAATCAAACGTATATAAACAAAGGAAAAATAAATGAAGAAAAAGCAAACATAAATTGACAGAAATTGAGAAATCTCTATCTTTTACATACCACTCCCCATCACCACTCCAAACAGCTTGAACCTTTGTGCCAATGGGAAACTTTTCATGATGATCAGAAATGCTTCCCAAGTCCTGCATCCGCAGGAAAAAACACACCATGCAATCACAAAAGAGCAAGAACTCCAAACTCATGGAAACCAAACCAATGAACTTTAAGTATCCAGCATGAATTTGCAATGGGTTTAACTATTAACAAAAGTTCAATAAATCTTGGATGGACAACATTGGAATCACAAAAGGTATTGATAAAGAATCATTAAAATGTGATAGAAGAGGTTCTTCATGGAATTGTGTTGCATTTGGAGGAGGAATGTAGAAACAATTGATTGGTGTTGCATGATGGGGTGGCTGGTGCTTTGTGGAATTTTATCTTTGGGTTAGTTTTTACAAATGAAAAAAAAAAAAAAAAAAATCTTTGGGTTAGTTTGAATTATGCCTCATCATGTGGTAGATCTTATGGCAGTTTAGTTGCTTCAAATACAAGCATTGCGAAAGATGGTCTTCTATTGTTTGTCGTGGTGTAATTGGAGAGAGAGAAATAACTGAAGATTTGAGGATTGTGATGAGTTAGTGGAGGAACTCAAGGATTGCTTTTTCAATCCTTCACCATTGGAGGTTGCTCATTTGGCTTTTCTATTTCTTGTACATAATTTTTTAGTTCCTTTTTCTTTCCCTTCTTAGGTGTATCTCATGTATATGTCTTGTGACAAGGCCAACACCTCCTTTTATCATTAATAAGCTTATTATATACATATACATACATATATCCTGGAATATATACCATTCGCTTACCCACACTACCCACAAGGTACTGAATTTCTGCTCAGTTTAAAAGTTCAAACTCCAAATTAAAGAGAGAACTCCCAAGTACCAGAAACAAAAATAACTGAAAACTGCAAAGGATATGGATTTACCATGTTATTATCCACATACTGGAGAAAATTTTGGGACATCCTATCACTTGTCCCAGTATTTGATCCAGAAATATCATTTTGCTTTGCAGTTGCAAGTAGTTCTTCTGTCAAAGCAATCACCTGCGTCCACACAACTTTAGCCCCAGCTCAATTTTTTTATTTTTTTGCTTTTAGAAACACATACACATCCATAATATTAGCAACACCAACAGGAAATTAATGTCCATAATCGAACTTAGAATCTCAGTGTGAGCATCTGAAATCGGGAGAGAGTGAGAGGGCAGGCTGGTCATCACAACAGCACACCTGCACAGGAACCAAGATAGAAGTGATGTGCATCTTGATGGAGTCCTCAATTCTCACATCCACACCATTTTCTTATTTCCCATAAATTTCCCATCTCCGGAGTGTACAGACTTTATTAACATAAAACCATCCTCACCTTTTCAGTCTTGAATCGAAAATAAACCTCCACATGTGCCATTAGAAGTTAACGGATGTTGCTTCTTTGAGCAACATTTTGATTCCTTCAAAAGAGAGAGAGGGTAGAGAAATGAAAGAACGAAAGTTTCACGGAAACCAAACATCTAATTAACAACATCTTGAATTGGGCATGTGACGCTTAATATTTGACAAGAGGTTGAATCTGTTTCTCAAAACAATCATTTCCATCTAAAAACCCATACAGATAAGATTACAGGGACAATGCAATTATGTAAAAGCAAAATTTAATAAGGAAAATATAAGGAAAAAACTGAAAGAAACAGCCATAAGCAAGAGAGTACCTCTTTAAGCTCCCTTTCCATGTTCACAAACTCAGAATTTCCAGGCTCATCAACCAATAACTGTCTGACCTGATCCGCATGTGGAATCATAACCAAAAGAACAAATGTACAGTAATATATAGAATAGTTCAACCCACAACCTATAGCATATATTCAGATTATGGAAAGAAGCTTACGAACCAGAGCAGGCGTTTGGGACCATACAAAATTAAGGAGAATAGGAAACCAGCTTATTCTCATATTAGATTTTGATGGTCAAAAGTTCATCAGCATAATCAGCTGCAGGAAAATGTTAAAATGCATTGAAAATGCATGATCATTACAGCCACAACCTATAACAAAAGTTTTCTAAATTCCTTAAATCAAAAGATTTCATGAATACCCAAGAATCAGAACTCCCATTCAGTGCCACACAAATGTACAGGTTTGTTTTTGTTAGGTATCAATTTTGGTTTACATAAACACTTTTACAACATATGAGAAACACAATTAACTGCCATACTGCTGATGTAGATGTCAAGGGCCACGAGTCATTGACACTATAAGCTATCCCTAAACGTAGGAACCTCAATCTCCTTCAACTATTTTTCACTCCAGCATTCACTAAACAATGACCACTAGTCACCTAAGAGAAATGCAAAGCTGATTGACAAAAAATCAGAAACGAACTTCTTGCAAACCTCAAAAAACACAGTTTGGCTTACTCCAATATCAAATTATCTTCAATTGCTCGGCTTGACATGTTATTCATATTTCTGTTTGGTAAATTATGCACCAAAAAAATAAAGATTATAAACGTTGCCCTGTTTTCATTATTAATAAAATCCCTAACGTATAATTTCAGTTTTCTTTAAATATAATAATAATTTTATTATATTTAAACACATCAAATCAGAATTAAAAGTTTAAACTAAAATTTAAAATAATAATAATTTATTACATAATTGTATACAAGTTGTTATTAGTATTAACCATATCATTTTCCATAAAGGAATCTCTAAAGAAAGAGTAATTGGAATTAGGCAGAATGAAAAACTATGAAGCATGAAACTCACGAAATAAAAATCAAAAAATCCAAATTAAAAAGAAGAAAATGAAATGATGAAGAATAAATATAATATCAAATTTCAAAACAGAAGAGAAAAGTATAGAAAGGAGGGTACCTGATGAAGCTGATCCCTGTAGATGACGAGATTTGAGGCGAGCTCTTCTATGGTTACCTGTTCTCCTCCTCTACCCTCCATCCTTTTCTTTGTATTTTCCTTTTCGGTTTTTGTTCAAAGTATTATCTCTGAGAGAGAGAGTGAGTGAGAAAGAGAGAGTTTGAATTTGTCGACAGGAATTCAGATAAGAGAACAGAAGTTGATTTGAAAGGAGAACCCGGAACCGATCAAATGCAAGAACTATAACAAACCCTCTATTTCTTCCGAAAAGACAAGTGTACAAATCTCTAACAAGCAACCACTAAAAAAATAAATAATAATATTGTATATAATTTAAAAAGTTAGACTCTTTTACCGTTTAAACAATAAATAAATAAAAAAAATTTAATTTTAAAATAAAATTAATTAAAATACTCTTATTTACAAATAAAAAATTTAAAAAATTTGAAAAATCAATTTCATCTAATCATAAAACATGAGCATTACTATATAGACTGTAATGTAATTCATTAAATATGGACTACAAAAAAATTATTTAAAAAAAAACAACAAAAAATAATAATATGTACCAAGAACATTATTAGGAAGCATTCATACTCATCCTAACATAAATAATAATCAATCATTTTTTATATACGAAATACTTTTTACAACACTTTTTTCTATATATGAATCTATGATATTAAATAAAGGTATTTTTATAAAGTAGTATTAGTATTTTATAATAATATATCTCATTTTAAAATATGATAATAAAATATGTTGTGAAAAATATTGAGTATTTTTTATTTTTTTATTAAAAGTGGATGTAAAAAATATCATTTTTAATTAATAAGATTTGTTTATATTGGTGAAATAATGCAAAGAAATAATTTTAATTAAAATATTTTAAAAGATTATAAAAAATGAGATAAAAAAATTGTATAAAATAATATTAGAATATACTTTTTTAATATTAATTTTATTTTAAGATTTGAAATAATTAAATTATTTTTAATGATTAGATAAAAATTTGAAAAATCAAAGATTAAAAATTAAAATTTTTTTATATTTAAGTGGCATTTGAATATTGAGTGAGTTTTTTTTTTTTAAATGAAACGTTGAGTGAGTTAAGACCATATATCTAAACATACAAACAAGGCCTAGAAATATCTAACCAATGCTTTTGACCGCACATCATTCATTCATTCAATGCTTTTATCCGTGCAAATATTATTTTTCATATTAATTATGAACCATTATTACCATTGGCAAATGTGCATGTGATAGACAAATTAACTTTTTGCTGGTCATACCATTCATGAAGATAGTTATTGGTTGATTATTAAGGTGTTAGTCGTGAAGTTTAGATATAAATATATATAAATATACATGCTTAACTATACATAGAATATAGATTATTTTATAAAAGTAAATTCACAGATTAGACGGGTATGATTTGATATTGTGATATATTATATTATATTATAAATTTATTTATTTTTAAGAAATACTTTTTTTAGTATGGTACTAATTGGCTCATATTATTAATTAAGAAATGATATACACACAATATAATTACATAATCTATTTTATAATAAAATTTAAATGAAGAATAATTCTATAAAAATATTTTATATATATACAATATTTTATATATATACAATATTTTATAGAATTATCCTTCATTCAATATATTATTGTAAAATATATTATAAATTATATTATATGTATATCATTTTCCTCATCAATTAACCCATGGGTACTAGCTAGAAGCTGGTGGACGGAATTCCGATGTAATGTTATGCACATGATGACGATTATGAGTAGCTGTTTTTGCTTTGGGGTGGAAGTGTGGAAGTTGGAGGCAGTTGGGGCCATTCGTGCTGACTTTAAGCCAACAATTTCATCACGTACACTGATCTGCCATTATTTATGGAACTGTACTTAGGGGAGAAAGGGGCCTAAATCAAGACATAGGTCTCGTTTATATTTAAAACTCATCTCAATTCATCTTAACTCATTTTTATTTCATTATTACACTTTTATAATTTTTTATATAAAACACAAATTCTTATATACTTTTTTCAAATCTCAATACACATTTTTCAAATTTCAATACACATTTTTCAAATCTCAAAATAATAATAATATTAAAAAATAAACTAAACTCTTCTCAACTCATCTCATATCCGAATCCAAATGGGCCATAATATCTTTTTGTTAAAGGCGCATGATCATCTATAATAATTGACAAAATGAATATGCATAAAAACTAATGGGAACATTAACTGATCCTACGTACATTTTCTTATATATCATCCATTTCTTTTTTGGCTTAATTATACGCCAACTTTAATCTCTGATCTCTCAAATTAATTAATTATTGTTATAAAATTAAAGAAAAAAATTATTATTGCAAGAGATAAATATATAAGAAATCCTTTTAAAACTTTTTAAAACTTTCTTTTCTTTATATTTTCTTATGAATTTCATAACTGAAATCCATATTTATAGGCCTTGAAATTACTATGCAAGTCACTATGCAATATTTAAAATAATAATGGTGGGGTTATTCACATAATTTTGGTGGTGGGACAGGGGGCGGCAGCCGTCCCTTTAATCTCGTTCGTTTCATTACACTCTCCCTTGAGTGACCACCCACAAAGAATCTGCCTCGTTAAAACTTGGTTAAGGAAAAATCCAGTGGGAAAAAGAGTACAGTCTTCTTATGTATCCACAAGTGCTTTAAGATTACCTCATTAAAATCCTGCAGAGAAAAACCCAGTGGGATAAAACATCAGCAAAGGAAAAAGATTACAATTAGCACAAGTTTTTCATGACATTTACTCCTCCTGAAAAGTGTATGACGATTAGATTTTTAAGTCTTCGCATTCCAATGTTATGCACAATCTTCTTGAATGTCGTAGTTAATAATGCCTTTGTGAATAAATCTGTCAGATTATCACTAGATCGTATCTGCTTAACATCAATTTCACATTTCTTTTGAAGTTCATGAGTATAAAAGAATTTAGGTGAAATATGTTTGGTTCTGTCACCTTTGATATATCCTCCTCTAATTTGAGTGATATAAGCAATATTATCTTCATATAAAATTGTTGGGCTATTATTGATCATGGGAAGTCCACACTTTTTCTGGATATGTTGAATTACTGATCTCAATCAAATACACTCTCGACTTGCTTCATGAATAACAATGATCTCTGAGTGATTTGAAGAAGTAGCAGATAGTGTCTGTTTAACAGATCTCCATAATATGGCAGTATCTCTATAAGTAAATAAATATCTAGTTTGAGATCTACCTCTGTGTAGGTCTGAAAGATAACCTGCATTTGTATAGCCAATCAATTGTGGACTTAATTTACGTTGATAAAATAATCTCATATCAACCATACCATTAAGGTAACGAATGACATGTTTAATGTCATTTCAATACCTTCGAGTTGGTGTAGAACTATGTCTTGCAAACAGATTAACTGAGAATGTAATAACTGGTCGAGTGCAATTTGCAAGATACATCAAAGCTCCAATTGTACTGAGATATGGTACTTTAGGACCAAGAATTTCTTCATCGTTATCACAAGGACAGAATGGATCATTTTTCATATCAAGTGTTCGAACAATCATTGAAGTACTCAGGAGATGAGATTTATCCATTTAAAAATGCTTCAAGACTTTCTCAATATACATGAACTGATGAATAAAAATTCCATTTGGCAAGTGCTCGAGCTGCAGGCCGCGACAAAGTTTTGTTTTGTCAAGATCTTTCATTTCAAATTCATTCTTTAAATATGTAACGGTTATTGAGATCTCTTCAGGAGTTCCCACAATATTTAAATTATCAATATAAACCGCAATAATGACAAATCCGGATTCTGATTTCTTAATAAAAACACATGGGCATATAGGATTATTCTCAAATCAGTAAATATTCGCTTAAGCGATTATACTACATGCGTCTGAATTGCTTCAACTTATATAAAGATATTTGTAATCTGATAGAGTACATATTTCTAGATGTACTTGTAGATGCTTCAGGCATTTTATATCCTTCAAAGATTTTCATATATATGTCATGGTCTAAAGATCCATATAAATATGCAGTGACCAGACTAATCAAAAATCTAAATGTGATTGCATCTATAACGAGAGAATATGTTTCTTCATAATCAATCCCAGATTTCTGTAGAAAACCTTGTGCGATAAGCCGTGCTTTGTACTACACAATTTCATTTTTTTCATTACGTTTTCGTACAAATACCCAGTTATATCCAACAGGCATTACACCATTTGGTGTTTGGACAACAGGTCCAAATACTTCTTGCCTTGCTAGTGAATTTAATTCAATTTCAATGGCTGCTTTCCATTTTGACCAATCATTTCTATGTTGACATTCTTCGATGGTTATTGACTCACTTTTTTCATTACTTTTGGTAATTTCAAAAGTCATTTTATATGAAAATATATTGTCGACAATAATTTTATTTCTATCCAGAATTTCTCCAGTATTCATGAAATGTATTGAGATCTCATTATTTTCAGGTACCTGTTCCTTTTCAGGGGAAAACATTTCATGAAATACCTATTCAGGAGATTTATACTCTTCAGGAGTTTCTGGAATAAAAGCTTTGAGCTTTTTAAGAGCACCAATTATATTTGTAGCCTGTATTGTGGGTACGTGTTCTTCAAGAACACCAAATTCATTTTGTATTCTTTTTCTTTTGGAAATTTTATCTTTTGCACCAATAGGTCTTCCACGCTTCAGGCGTGTCTTAGACTCACCTATTGTTGTTTTGACAATTTGTCTTTCAAGAACTTCAATCTTTGCTAGAACATTAGTAGTAGGAATATAAGATTTTACTACACATTTAGTATCAGTAAATACATCCGGTAATTCATTTGCAATATTTTATAAATGAATAATCCTCTGAACTTCCGGTTTACATTCATTTGTAAGAGGATCAAATTGAAATATGATCTTATTATCCCAAGTAATATCTTGTTGTGCTTCAGGCACCGACTTTTCTTTATCCATTAATGGAAAAGTAGATTCGTCAAAATGACAGTCCTCAAAACGTGCTTTAAATATATCCCCTGTAAGGGGTTCAAGGTATCTAATAATAGATGGAGAATCAAAACCAACATATATCCCAAATCTACGTTGAGGGCCCATTTTTATACGTTGTGGAGGTGCAATTGGAACATATACAGCATATCCAAAAGTACGAAAATGAGAAATATTTTGTTGTTGACCAAATGCAAGCTGTAATGGAGAATATTTATGATATGCAAATGGTCTAATGTGAATTAAAGATGATGCATAAAGTATAGCATGTCCCTAAACAGAAACAGGTAGTCTTGATTTCATAAGTAAAGGTCTAGCGATTAGTTGAAACATTTTGATCAAAGATTCAGCTAAACCGTTTTGTGTGTGTGTATGGGCAACAAGATGTTCAACATGTATTCCTATTGACATGCAATAATCATCAAAAACTTGAGATGAAAATTCACCTGCATTATCCAATCGAATGGTCTTAATTGAATACTCAGGAAATTGTGTTCGTAATTTGATTATCTGAGCAAGAAGTCTAGCAAATATAACATTTTTAGTATAAAGCAGACAAACATGTGACCATCGACTAGATGCATCAATCAAAACCATAAAGTATCTAAATGGTCCACTTGATGGATGAATATGCCCACATATATCTTCGTGAATCCTTTGTAAAAAGGATGAAGATTCAATAATGACTTTTGAGGGAGATTGTCTAATAATCAACTTACCTTAAGAACATGCAGCGTACGGAAATTCATTGGGTAAAAATATCTTTTGATTTTTTAAGGGATGCCCATGCGAATTTTTAATAATTTGTCTCATTATTATAGATCCCGGATGTCCAAGGCGATTATGCCAAGTCATAAATACTTTTGGGTCAATGCACTTCTGGTGCATTACCACATATGATTCGATTGTTTTCATCTTTATATAATACAATCCAGAATATAGAGTAGACAGTTTTTTTAATACGAGTTTCTGACCCGATATTGTTTTAGTAATAAGAAAATGCTCTTTACCGCCTTCATTAGTCGTTTTTATATGGTAATCATTACGACGTATATCTTTGAAACTCAATAAATTTCTTATGAATTGTGAAGAAAATAAAGTATCATCAATATAAAATTTGGTGCCATTATGCAACATAATATAAACTCTTCCGAAACTCTTAATTAAATTTGATGAACCTGATATGGTATGGACATAGGCTTTTCTTAGTGTTAGATTTTGAAAATATTTCTTTTCTTTAAGAATTGTGTGAGTTGTAGCACTGTCAGCCAAACATACATTTTTATCATTCAACTTAGAGATAAAAATCTCATCAATGTAATCCATGATTCTACAAAATATACAAAACTTTTATTACAGATAATAAAAAGAAAATATATTAATTGAGTGGAACACTTCCATCTCCAATTAAGTAGTCAATTCTACCTTCAAGATGATTAAAAAAATCATAGACATTAAGATGAGTAACATCTACATCTACTGAATCTAATAAATCATCTAATGGTTCTACTAAATTTGTTTCATACATTTTATTATTTTCTTTAATAGATGCTTGATATAAATAAGCTAAGTGTCTGGCCGTACGACAGGTACGTAACCAATGTCCAGTCATTCCACATCTATGGCACACTTCCTCACTTCTTTTTAAAGAATTATTTTGGGAATTTTTACCCTTTTAAATTGTACTACTTCTGGTGATACGGTATATTATTATTATCCTTTTTACTATGGTCACTTCTGGAACCAATATTTCTATAATTTCTCCTACCACGTTCACGCCACCGATTTCATCTAAAGGATGCACTATTTACTTCTGTGAATGATGCAAACTATCACCATTTATTTCAGGGAATGATGTTGAGCCAGTAGGGCGTAACTGATAGTTTTTTAATAAGAGCTCATTGTTCTGCTTAGCTACTAGAAGATATGACATTAGTTCAGAATATTTCTTGAATTTTCGCTCTCGATACTGCTGCTGCAAGAGCACATTTGAGGCGTGAAATGTAGTATAAGTCTTCTCTAACATATCATCATCGGTGATTTTCTCACCGCATAATTTTAGTACTGAGTTTATTTTAAAAAGTGTGAAATTATACTCACTAACACTTTTATAATATTACAACCTCAGGTGCAACCATTCAAAACGAGCTCTTGAGAGGATAACAGTCTTATGGTGTTCATACATCTCTCTTAAACTGTTCCACAAAATGTAGAGATCTTTTATTGTAAAATATTTAATTTTTAATTATTTTTGAAAATGGTGGCGAAGGAAAATCATTGATTTAGCACGGTCCTACATGGACGTTTGATTTCCTTCTTTAATTGTTTCACCCATGTTCATCGCATTAAGATGGATTTCAGCATCAAGTATTTAGGATAAATAATTTTTCTCAGATATGACAAGAACAATAAATTCTAATTTTGTAAGATTTGTCATTTTCTACATATATAAATAATAAAATAAATATTTGTATTTCAAAAAATATATTTATAAATTCACACAGATAATAATTATCAATAAAATATATCAAAGACTGCAAATAATATATTGAAAAACTTACAAAGAAATAAGACTACTAGTTTCAGAATTGGTATAACCGTCGTGCTGATAACGTATTATAAAACTAAAGAAAGAAACTACTATTGCAGGAGAGAAATATATAAAAAAATTCTTTTGAAATTTTTTGAAACTTTGTTCTCTCTATATTTTCTTATGAATTTCATAACAACTGAAACCATATTTATAGGTCTTAAAATTACTATACAAATTACTATGCAAATCACTATGCAAGTCACTATACAAGATTTAAAATAATAGTGGTAGAGTCATTCACATAATTTTGGTGGTGGGACAGAGGGCGGCAACCGTCCCTCCAATCTCGTTCGTTTCATTACAATTATCACCTTTTTTTCTTTTTTGGCTTTATTGATATTATATATATATATATACTAGTAGGAGATCATGTGCCCAGGCACGTGGATTTTAATTAATTAATAAAACATGTTTTCTTATTTTTATTGCATAGTGTAATTATATGTGAATTTTTTTTGTTAACTTTGTTTCCTTTATATTGATTAATGTAAACAATATTTTCTTAGCTATTCAATAGGAGGACCCCACGAATGTCAGTAGTCACAGTAGTCCAATTAAGAGAGAGAAGAGAAAACAGATAAAGAATATTACGTAAAAAGCGTGAAAGGACGAGAGTACAAAGACTAAATATTTTAGACCATTTGGAGAGACACCGCACCCACCTCATGGATATAGATCGTGAGGGAGCGCTTGTCTTTCGTTGCGCTAGACCACATGAAAAGCGACAACCACTTAGAAAATGGATTAGAGTAGAAAGAAAACAATTTAAGAAATTGATTCGAGGTGAGATAAGCGAGCATAATGGAGAGCCACTAGATTTTTCCAACACCTCTAATGATTGTATAAGACAACGGGAAGAAGGAATACCTCGGATAGATACCGAGGAGGAAATTATGCATAAGTTGAACGAAATGAGGACGAACATGTACTACGACCCGGATGTAGATGCCATATTTTATTTTTCTCAAGATTTGGTGACAGAAGAGGAAGAGGTACCATCTTATTCGTCGTCAGAGGAGTCCACCGCCACAAGTGTTAGAGGTATATTAATTTTATTAACATCTCTATATCATAAACTGATTTCGAAGACGAAATCTTCTTTTTAGTAGGGGAGGATGTGACGACTCGAGATTTTCAATTCGTATTATTTAATTGAATATTTATTTCGATTAGGTGGTTAATTAATCAATTAGATTACTTATATTGAAAGGTAAGGAAAAAGGGTATGGGCTTAAAACTAGAGTCTTGAAGGTTAGAATGAGTTATTGGGATTAGGAAGGAATAGCAAGCCCACAAGCCTATGAGAATGACCCATGACCCACCAAGCCTATCCATGGGACACTTGTCACCCATAGGGCAACCCTAGTGAGTCAACTACAACTAGTAGGTGGGAATGTGAAATTACCTTTAGGTAAGAGTTGACTAGTGGGTAAATGGTGAGGTTGAGTGTAAAATCTTGTGATAGGATTTTCCCATCATTGGAATATTTTTGGAAAGTACTAAGGTATGACCTATTTTATTTTACCTAGAACATGTCATACTTAGGGGAGTGACACTTGTGCATTAGAGTGGAAAGTGGAAGAGAAGGGATGGAAAGGGCATTCGGTTAGGACTAATGCCGAAACCCTCTAGGGGTTTTTTCCATGCCATTCTCTCCAATCTAAATTAATGATCACCATAGGATCATGTAAGAAGGAAGTGACAATATGATTGACAAGTGAAGAGATGTGTCATGAGGAAAAGGAAAGGAAAAAGGAAGAAGAAAAGTAAGGTGGATCCAGATGGGAGGTTGCTGTGTGCATCCTTTGGAGCCTTCCTAGGATTACTTGCAAATCTAGTGAAAAGAGTATCTTAGACTTGTATAAGAGATAAAGTACATTATGTAAGGTATGTAAGAGGTATGGTGGTGTAAGGAAATGAGTGGAGATTGCTTGAAATAGAAGCAAACTAGGAATGGAGGGGGGGAGAGTTTCGGATGCCATGTAGAACCAAGGCATGGCCGGTTCATGCAAGCTCTCTTTCCCAAAGGTATGGCCATAGAATCTTGTGGATTGACTTGAGAGTGGATGGTTGAGTGTGTCATAGGATTGAAATGACAAGAGAATGAGGCAAGAGAGAGGAGGAGGTTTCGGTGGACACTTGGGGAGGCAAAAGGATCCGATTCCTTACTTCCCCCATTGCTCATCATTTGTTTTCTTTTCTCATGCAACCACTCATGCCTCGTCTTGTGTCTTTCAAATCAATGTATGGTGAAATGTCCTTGACCCCTAGAGAGAGGTGTATGGCCGAATACCCTTGAGGAGACCACCCCTCATTTAGCCAACTCACAAACACACAACAAGTCCTTTCTCTCTACCTCTCGGCCAAACCCCATTTCTCCCTCAACTCTCATTTGTTCTACTTTCTTCTAACTTCTAAACTTCTCCATATTCCTAGAAGACAAGAACTAGAACAAATATTTTGAGAAGGAATTACTTTTGAAGAGGTCAGTGCATTCTTATCCTACCTTTAGCAATTTTAGTATACCTTTGAATGAATTTGGTTGTTTTGTTTGAATCTTTTGTGTGTATGTTGAAAATGAAACCTTTAGAAGGAAAACTTTCCATATTTAGTTTAGTAAGAATTTATGTTTAAGTTATGGTATTTTTCCTATGTTGAGAAGTTGAAGTGATATATGGCTTAGTTAGTTACTTATCATAAGATGGAATGAAATAAATGCATGCATGATTAAAGGTTTACTAGCATGATGTTGGATGATACCTTTAGTTTTATTCAGTTAGTAGTAAAAATCCATGTTTAAGTTTAATTATTTAGTCAAGATTAAAGATTATTTCATGTGGAGAATTTGGATAATTAATAAGAAGGAAGACTATGGTATGATCAACAAGTTGAGTAAAAGGTGAATATATGTTTGCTAGATTTTGACTTGGAGATGGAAATGTGGGGTTATGCATGCACATATTTCGGATTTAAGGATTTCTTTGGGTGGAAATTATTGATTTGATTATTATGCTATGTTATGGTGATTTGCTTAAATATTTGGAGATATGAGATTCATATGAATAAATTGGTTGCTTTAGCATAATTGGTGGTTTTTACTTAAATCTTTGGGTGAGCTATCTTGGAGGAAAAAAAATGAATAAAATATTAAATTAAAAGACTTAGAGTTTTAGCCAAGCCTTGTTTTTGGGGTTAGGAAAAATATTTTTAATTGGTTTGAGTTGAAATGGAGTGGATGGAAAAGATTAGAAGACAAAAAGTTAGGAAAGTGCAAAGGGATGGTCTCGGCCCAACCCAAGTGAGCCCAACCCAAGTGGGCCCAACCCAAGTGGGATGGGGTCGAGCACTCCTAAATGTAGTTGAGGCCTATAAAATAATTTTGGGAAAGAAAGAAGTGAGATTATGAGGTGCGAAAAATTTTAGAAAGCTTAACGTAGAATAGGCTTTGAGTTCGTCACCTATTGTATATGTTCTGTAACATGAGTCTCACGTCTCATGCATACAGCACGAAAAAACATGTTTTTAAATGAAAAGAAAATCATTAAAGTTTTATAAGAATCCCAAAGGCTGGGACGAGGTAGTGCCCCAGTGAAACTTCCTGTTCACTCAGGAGTGATTAAAGTCAAGTGAAAGCCTCTAGGTCGACAAAGAATCGTCGGCAGACTATGTATGACTCCAAAGGGATGTCCAGAACGTGGTCACACCTAAAGCTAGTGGGTGCATACAGGACGATGTTGGCTTCAGCCTTACCGATACAGAAAATTTTGTAGTTACTCGGTAAGTGATCAATTGTCGAGTGATGAAAAGCGCGAAAGGACGTGAAACGTAGCTACTTAGGTTTGATACGATCGCAAGGTGCTACGGTAACTAGCAGGAACACACGGTGCGTAGGGGAGCCGTGAGGTGTCCAATAGAGGTCATGACAAAATATGGGCTTTCGGACCATATATGATATGATAAGTAGCGCCTAAGATAAGAAAATAAAAAGTGTTTGCGAAAGAGGAATTTTAAAAGAAAACTTCATGGTTTTATTTTTCTGAGGTTACGAATAAGTATATGAAAAGAATACGAAAAGAAAAAGAGAAATTTCAAAACATGAGCATGAGTATGAATATGTGCACACCATAAAGTCATGAGTCTCATAATACATTAAGTGTGACTAATTGTTTGCTATTCATTTATCTGTATACTTAAATTACTTTTGTTATGATATATATGTGCTTACTGAGATTTCTCACGAAATCTCACTCCTGTTATTCTCTCCACTATCATTTTTTTGGAATGATAAAAGTAGTTGTAGGTAATGACGACCCTGAAGAGTATGACCCTAGAGACAATGCCTCGGACCCCCAAGGGCCCGACTGAGGCCGTTACCTCCGAACTAGTGACTCTAGACTACCTAAGCCGCTAGGCGGTGGAGTTACTACCTCTAGCTGCATATGTTTTGGGTAACATACGCCCTACGGAGTGTTGTATAGTTCTTAACGTAGACGATTCCCTCCACATGGGTCGCCTCTATGAATCATCCTCCGGGATGAGTTGTAAGGTGAGACCGGCTTTGGAGTTGGACCGCCTCCGTTACGGCCTAAACTTAAAGAGGATTAAAAATGAACCGTTAAACTAGGAAAAGGTAGCTGGGGATCCCCTATGCAGCTTTTATATTTTCTTGCATATTTTAGTCTTCCGTTGTTTTGGAAGAATGAACACTTATGAAAAATCCTTATGTTTATATTAATGGAAATGTAATATTTTGGGATGTTATTGTATTAAGCTATGTGATACACGCATAGAAATGCTTGACTTTTTTCCGCTGTGATAACCTAAAAAAAAAAAAATTCAGTACATGATAAGACGAGGGGTGAACTTCCTTGTGGTACGATCCCAAGCACAAGCTGGGGCGCCGACATCTCTTCCATCTCTTTTTTTTCTTTTTCTCATCTTTCCGTATGCTCTATCTCTAATGCACATTTTATTTTATAAAATATTACGAATCTGAACTCTGAATTCTTATTTTTCAGATTTGTAATTTTTTTTTCTGTTCTTCGTTTGGTGTATAATGGCTTCGTATTTTTCGTTTGTTTTATCATTCTCTGTAGCATCTTACCAACTCCTCTTTCCCATTTCATTTCTTGCATCATGGATCTGTGGGTAAATAAGTGCATGTTCTTCATTTCCTACAGATCGAAGTTAATGTACATCTTTTTCAACTTGTTTTATTTTCGTCGTTTTTCTTTCTCTTTAGATCCTAACAGATATTGCCTTTAAATTCATCTCTACGCCGGCCTCTTTTCTACCAGTGCCTTCTCTCTCTCTCTCTCTCCTTCTACCTTTCCGTCTGCCCTTTTCCTCGTTCTCAACAAAGGAACAACACTTGCGAACTCTTATCTGCCTCATTGCTATGTATTTCTTCGTTCAATTCCTTTTTTCAACCTCTCGAATATAAAGTTCTAGTTTTTCAAATCTTCAAAAAAAAAAAAATTCTCTCTTAGTACCTTTAATCTATAATTGCTTCTTATTTTTCATTTGCTTTATCTCTTTCTGTAGCCATTCAATTACTCGTTAGTATACAGATCCGAGATTTTGTTCTTAGATATGAAACTTTTTTTTTTTTTTTTTGGTTTATATCTGTATTTTTTTCTTTTTTGCTGCAATCATATTTTGGTTTCTTTTGGGTAATGTATATTTTAAGATATCGTATTCGAATCTTAGTGATCCTTTTTTTCTTCGTGTAGATGAATGAAAAAAATCGTGTTCATTCCTTACAGTTCTGAGTATATGTGAATGTATTTTCTTGTTGAATTTTTTGTTCTTATTTGTCATATTATCCTCTCTAAGAATCGAGCGTTTATTTTTTCTGTGTAGAGTAGTGAATTAATCTGCTTGACCTCCTATAGATCTGAGTAATTATATTTTGTTTTTATTTTATTTTCTTCATTATTGTTTTTATTTTTTGTACAGAGTCGTAAACCTTAAAAGATTTTTCATAAATCTGCAAAAGCATTCTCCAAATTGGAGCAGTCCTAAATTTTTTTTTTTCCCATTGTTCATTTATTTTTTCTCCAAGTAATCTTCTTGTCCTTTCTTTTTCTTTTTTTAATATACTAAATATTTTTTTTCCTTCTTTTACGTTTTGGCCGTGTAGATGAATGAAATGTTAAACTGGTTTTCTTTCTTTCTAGTTTCTGTGTTCAATCTAAAGTCCAATCCCAAGTTTTGATATTTTTTGTAGGATTTAGACCAACAAATACAGAGAAAGCCCTAACCCTCAATAAGTTCCATGCCCAAGGCCAATTCTTTTTTTGTTTGAGTTCCATACTCAGTTTAAGTTCCATATCGTGGTGTATATGATTCAGTGAATGCATACAAATTTGAAGGAATTTTCTTTAGATCTGCATTTGGTTTCCTTCCATGTGTCTATTTCTTAGTTCGAATTTTTCTTTCTAAAGCTTTGGTTGTCGAAAAAGTCTGGTTTTTGATTTATGGTATTTTTGGCTTCTCATCTCTCTCTCTATCGCATTGATCTAGTTATTCTTGGGAACTGATGGGTTTTTGGGTTATTTTTTATCTGATATTTGGGTGTTTAATTATATTTATTTATTTATTTTGTGCCCTTTTATTTTTCTGTTATCCTTTTTCAGATATGGGATTTTCATTTTTTTTTAGGTGTTGATGTATATTGGGTTTTTTTTTTATTTCTTAACTGTTTCAATATGCACGCTTCTGTAATTCTCTTTGATAAGTTGTAATTTTTTATATAAAATTTTGCTTCTCGACACCACGTTTTTTCTATGTCAGATGTCAGCAAAGCAGGAACTTATTCTTAAGGCAAACACAAATAGGAAGATAAAAGAGCCGTCAACAACAGTACAACCACAAATACAACAGAGGATCAGATATACTTTTCTAATTTTCAATTAGAGTTTTTTAAATCCAAATTTCACGCACCTTGTTGTTTTCTTTTCTTTCATTTATTTATTTCCGAATGATTAATTATTGGATGTAAATAAATAACAGAATTAATAATCACAAATATGTAATTCAAAATAAGGAACATGAGAAAACGTACCTAAAGAAGGCGAGAACTGAAAATCAAAGAAAGAAGTTTAACTTAGGAACGAAGAAACGCAAATGAGGGCATAGGAATATGTAAAGTGAAGAAGTGAAGAAGATGAGTTTTATACGAAACAGCTAGCAACAAATACAATATAAATTTACAAATATAAGCAATCTGTTGAAGCGGTGAAAGAACGATTGAAAGGCACAGGTGTCATCTAATGGACTCGGTTGAAACGCTGAAAGAACGATAGAAAGGCACATCCGCACATGTGTCATCTAAATTAGTTCATTAGACGACACGTCTTTCTATTTTTCTTTTGCAATGGATTGGTTGGAACTTGGCGGAGTCTGGAAGGATCCGATCGGGATGGAGAAAATGCGAGCGAGAAAGAAATATCCTAGAAGGAAGAGAAGGCTAGAAACATGCTGAACATGACTGGTTATTGGCAACAATACATATTAAAAAACGGGTAAAAAAGAAAAATTTTGTTCTAAAAATAGGGGTAAAAACAGGACAAATCTTGTCGTACATAGACGCTTATTATTTATAAGGTATATATATATTAATAGACGCAATTCATAATGTTCTACATACATATATAATAGATAGACCGGCCAGCAGATAGATTATACATAAAGATAATTACATAATGCAATATATATGTGTGTTAGTCAATACAAATTGTTGGGAATAAGTAGTTCAACAAACAGTAATAATCGAAGTAACGTAGCAGATGCAATACGAAAAAATATAAAACGATAGATAGAACACACAGATATAAGTGGTTCGACTTAGAATAAGCCTATATTCACTGTGGGATCGGTCTCAAAACTTCACTATAAATCAAAAATTGAGTACAGAGATTGAATCAAATGATTCTACAAAGTAATCACTCAGTCTCACGTGTATACTCTCAGCCTTACAAGTGTTTACTCTAAAGAACACTCAAGAAAGACTCAAAACTCACAAATATAGAGAAAAAACAAAATGGGAGGCAGTCTGGGCGTTAACGTTCAAATGAACGTATTTGCCTTATATAAGTGACACTCGCTCGAGAGAGATACTGTTGAAAATGGCACAAACCCTACGGAAAGAACATTAGCTCGAAGTAAGGCTCAAGCGAATTGTTGAGCGAACAGACACATTGCCATCTCGCTCGAGCGTGACTCGAGCGAGTGTTGAGCGAAGTCTCGGGTTGCAATCTCGCTCGAGCTGAATGTCAAGCGAGAGTCATACGAAATCTCTACCTGGACCTCGCTCGAGCTGGATGTCGAGCGAGGGTCTCGCAAAATCTCTGTATGATATCTCGCTCGAGCGGGAAGTCGAGCGAGGGTCAAACAAAGTCTCTGGATGATTCTCGCTCGAGCTGGAAGTCGAGCGAGAAACAGGGGAAGCGCTTTATTCAAACCACCTCTCAACAAATCTCCACCTTAGCTTGAATACTTACAAGCCTTACTAAAATCATCAAAGGACCAACCCCATCAAAATCCCCTAAGGGATCTGGAAACCCTGAACACCAATCAAATCCAAATAGAGTTTGAACTTGTGTACTGGAACTGACTTAGTCATCATGTCTGTTGGATTTTCTGTAGTAGCAATCTTCTGAATTGCTATAATACCGTCTGCAATAATATTTTTAAGGAAATGATACCTGACATCAATGTGCTTTATTCTCTCATGATACATTTGATTTTTGGTCAAATGTATTGCACTCTAACTGTCACAGTGAACTGACATCCCCTCCTGCTGTAGACCTAAGTCAGTGATCAGGTCCTTTAATCAAATAGCCTCCTTAATAGCCTTAGCTGCTGCCATATATTCTGCTTCTGTAGTTGATAAAGTAACACTTGATTGAAGTGTTGCTTTCCAACTAATAACAGAACCACAAAGTGTAAACACATAACTTGTCAATGATCTTCTTCTATCTAAATCTCCAGCATAATTAGAATCAACATATCGAACAATATTAAAACTGAAATCTACATCTCCATAAAAAATTAAGCCAACATGCAAAGTTCCCTTTAAATATCTCAAAATCCATTTCACTGCCTGCTAGTGAGTTTTACCTGAATTAGCCATGTATCTGCTAACAACACTCACTGTCTGTGAAATATCTAGACGGGTACAGACCATCGCATACATCACACTGCCAAGTGCGCTGGAATAGGGAACACTCGCCATAGTCCGTTCCTCTTCATCGGTCTGAGAAGATAGGGAAGCTGAAAGTTTGAAATGCAATGCAAGCGGTGTGCTGACAAGTTTAGAAGTAAACAT
This sequence comes from Platycarya longipes, assembly GCA_036559045.1. Lineage (NCBI taxonomy): Eukaryota > Viridiplantae > Streptophyta > Magnoliopsida > Fagales > Juglandaceae > Platycarya > Platycarya longipes. The sequence goes on from CM071793.1 coordinate 403,168, forward strand.
TCCAAACCTGTTGAGAATTTTCTCAATATACTTTCTCTGAGACAAGTACAACTTACCAACTTTCCTATCCCTGTGGATTTCCATACCCAAAATCTTCTTTACCATACCTAAATATTTCATTTCAAACTCATTCCTAAATTGAGTTTTCATCAAATCAACATCATGCATGCTCTTAGCAGCAATAAACATATTATCAACGTAAAGCAATAAGTGAATGAAAGATCTATCAGACAATTGTCTGTGATAAATACAGCTATCATAGCTACTTCTCAAATAATCATGATCAATCATAAATGAATCAAAACATTTATACCATTACCTTGGAGACTGTTTCAAACCATATAATGATTTTTTCAATCTGCATGCACGGTCCTCCTTGCCTGAACTGATGAATCACTCTGGCTGATGTATATAAATTGTCTCTTCAAGCTTGCCATGTAAAAACGTTGTTTTAACATCAAGCTATTGTAGCTCCAAGTCATACAATGTCGTGATGGCAAGTAAAATTCTGATCGAATTGTGTTTTACAACTGGGGAGAAGACCTCATTGAAGTCAATCCCTTCTCTTTGACTGTAGCCCTTAGAAACTAGGCATGCCTTATATCTTGCATTTGTGTTATTCTGGATTCCCTCTTTTCTCTTGAAAATCTATTTGCAGCCAACAATCTTCATCTTCATTGGCAACTTAACCAAATCCCACACTTGGTTCTTATGAAGAGATTCAATTTCTTCACTCGTAGTTGAGCACCATTGAGCAGACTTTATACTCCTCACAGCCTTTGAATAACTGGAAGGCTCCTAACCAACTATAGCTTCTGCTGTAGTAAAGGCGTACATAACCATGTCTGTATGTGCATATCTTTGAGGCGGTCTAATCTGCCTCCACTGTCTACCAGTAGCAATGTTGTATTCCTCAAACTCTGAATCTGAATCATGCTCATCAGCAACTGCATGATCCTGGATGTCAATTGGCATTCTCTATGAAGCCGATAGCTCCACTTGTTTGCCTGTTTCTTGATCTGTACATGTCATCACAGTAAACTCCTTTTTCAGATTAAGCATAGATTGTTCATAAAAAAAAACATTCCTACTTACCACAAACTTGGGTGATTTGGGATCAGTACACCACAACCTATATCCCTTCACCCCACTAGCATATCCCATGAATAATGCATTTCTTTGCTCTTGATTCAAGCTTACCCTCATTGATATGAAAATAAGCAAGACAACCGAAAATATTTAAATCCGAGTAATCAACAGGAGTATCAGACCATACTTGATTTGGTGTTTTCAAACCAATAGCCGTGGCTGGTAAGCAGTTAACCAGAAAACAGGCTATGTTGACTGCTTCCGCCCAAAAGTCTTTAGACAGGCCCACATTAAAGAACATACTACTTGCTCTCTTCAACAGTGTCCGGTTCATCCGTTCAGCTACCCCATTTTGCTGTAGAATGTGTCTAATTATACGGTGTCTAGCAATGCCTTCGTTCTTGCAGAATTTATCGAATTCTCCTCCACAAAACTCCATACCATTGTCAGTCCGAAGCCGTTTCACTTTCTTGCCTGTCTGATTCCCGATCAAAGCTTTCCACTGCTTGAAATTGGTGAAAATATCACTCTTCTGCTTGAAAAAATATACTCACACCTTCCGTGAGTAATCATCAATCAACGTAAGATAGTTAGCTCCACCGTTCGATGGAACAGAAGACGGACCTCAAAGATCCGAATGAATGTAGTCCACGGCACTCTTGGTTTTGTGAACTCCTGTAGCAAACTGCACTCTACACTATTTTCCAAAGATGCAATGCTCGCACAAGTCAAGTTTGACAATTTTCTGATTCCATAACAACCCATGCTTACTGAGAATAGACATCCCCTTCTCACTCATATGGCCCAAGCGCATATGCCATAAACGAGTGAGATCTGAATCTGGATTAACAGATACAAACATTGAAGTCACACCTATCACTGTACTGCCTTGAAGGAAATAAAGTCCATCAGACTTATTTCCTCTCATTACAATCATGGAGCCCTTGATGACTTTCATAGCTTTGCATTCACCTGTGTACCTGAAGCCTAAAGAGTTAAGTGCTCCAATCGAAATAAGATTCTTCTTTAGATCTGGAATGTGTCGAACATTAGACAATGTTCTAACAATCCCATCATACATCCTTATCTGAACTGAGCATATTCCTGCAATCTTGCACGCCGTATCGTTTCCCAATAAAACGGAACTCCAGTTAACTGATTCATACGACGTGAACCAATCCTTCTTGGGATACATATGGAATGTACAAGCTGAATCCATGATCCACTTATCACCGAAGTGACTGCTCGAGTCACTGATTGCAAGGACAAGATCTGAGCCATAAGAACTATCATCTGCAACACTGATGGCATTGGAAGAACTGGTAGATTCCTCCTTCTTCTTTATCTTGGTGCACTCGTTCTTGTAATGACCGAACTTGTGACGGTAGTAACATTTCACATTTTTCTTGTTACCCTTCGACTGCGACTTACCCCTGGACTTACCTCTGCTCTTCTCTGAACTCTTTTCACTAGATCTTTCTCGGCTAGAGGAACCTTTTACAAATAAGCCACTAGCTTATTTTCACTACCCTTGTCACCGAACTTGCTTCTCAATTCCTTGGAATTCAAAGCTGATTCCACATCAGCTAAGGAAGTTGTATCTCTTTCATAAAGCATGAAATTTACAAAATTTTCAAATGACATAGGTAATGAACACAAAATAATTAAAACTTGATTTTCCTCTTCAAGCTTAATGTCTATATTTCTAAAATCCATGATAATCTTATCAAACTTATCCAGATGTTCAATAATGAAAGTTCATTCATGCATTTTAAGAGTATACAACCATTGTTTCAAATACAAACGGTTAGTGAGAGATTTTTTCATCTAGAAGCTTTCTAGATTTTTCCAGAGACGAACAATGGTCTTTTCTTCAGCAACCTCTCTCAAAACACCATCAAAGTGATAAAAGAATAGTGATGTGTACCTTATCTACATCGTCCTTAGATGGTATAGAAGAATCAGCAGTCACCTTCTCTTCAAGAATCTTGTACAAACCCTACTGACGCAACAAAACCTTCATCTTTATGCATCATAAATTGAAACTGTTCTGACCATCAAACTTCTCCACTTCAAATCTTGTTGTAGTCATTCATTCAAATCTTCACAGAGCAGATGCTTTGATACCAGTTTGTTGAGAATAAGCAGTTTAACAAACAACAATAATTGAAGTAACGCAATGGATGCAACACAGGAGAATATTAAACAATAGATAGAACACACAGATATAAGTGGTTCGATTCAGAATAAGCCTACATCTACTGTGGGGTCGATCTCAAAACTTCACTATAAATCAAAGATGAAGTACAGAGATTAAATCAAATGATTCTATAAAGTAATCACTCAGTCTCACGTGTATACTCTCAGCCTCACAAGTGTTTACTCTCAAGAACACTCAAGAAAGACTCAAAGCTCACAAATACAGAGGAAAAACAAAATGGGAGGCAGTCTGAGCGTTAACGTTCAAATGAACGTGTTTGCCTTATATAAGTAACACTCGCTCGAGCGAGAATACTCTCGCTCGAGCGAGACACTGTTGAAAACGGCGCAAACCCTACAAAAAGAACATTAGCTCGAAGTGAGGCTCAAGCAAACTGTTGAGTGAACGGACACGTTGCCATCTCGCTCGAGCGTGACTCGAGTGAGCGTCAAGCGAAGTCTCGGGTTGCAATCTCGCTCGAGCTGGATGTCAAGCGAGAGTCACGCGAAATCTCTGTCTGGGCCTCGCTCGAACTGGATGTCGAGCGAGAGTCTCGCGAAATCTCTGTATAGTATCTCACTCGAGTGAGAAGTCGAGCGAGAGTCGAGCGAAGTCTCTGGATGACTCTCGCTCAAGCTGGATGTTAAGCGAGAGTCGAGCGAGAAACAGGGAAGGCGCTTTATTCAAGCCAACTCTCAACACTAGTGAATAGCTCGATTAGCTAGATCATACATAATTACTTCCTTGTAAGAAATTGGGACCGACTCGAGTCCCCAATGCACTTGAAGAAAAGTGTATCTTCTAATTTTCTCACTAATTTGTGCATGCCTTGCAATTTTCATTTAATTTATGATGATTGTGATCATGGCAATTAGAGAGTTGAGATTTTCAATATATATACATATATATATATATGTGTGTGTGTGTGTGATATATTGCATGTCTCTAATTCTAACGAAATAAGACGTTGAGAACAGTAAGTAGTAGAGAAGACATTAATTCCCCGGCCCGCAATATATATAGTACTGAGAAAACATAAAAGGCTGGATGTATATAGCGCTGACCAAGCTTCTTGATCGATCAGTACTCAGAATATTAATGCATGCTGTACATGCATTGCATTTTCTATAATTAATTTTTTTACAAAAACCCACACATAATATAGATAGCTAGCTAGCCTCTAGATCATTATCATAATCATATGTAATCCCCGATTATACACGATGATCATCAATTAAAGCTGCCATGCCTATATAAATATATGTCAACAGCTAGCTCGCGCTCCGACGTTTTTTTCAGAATCGAAACTGTAGTGCTGGCTATAGTCGGCCTGATCTGCAGTAGTACTAGGAGGCGCTGCATGTTCATGTATTGTGCTAATTGGCGAGGACGAATTCTTAGAAAACCATCGAGACCAAAAGAGATAGTTGAAGAAGTTGAGGAAGCTAAGGGCTGCCAACAGCCAGTAGAAAAGGTCAAGCCTGTCCTTGTTTAGATCATTGTCATGGAGCCAACCACCATTTGAGCTTGAGGTTATCTTATTCACCATGGAAACCAGTAAGGAGCTCAGATAGAACCCAAATGAGTATGAGCAATAGGTCATTGCTGTTAAAAATGCTTGCATCCCTTTCAAGGGTTGTTTGTAAAAGAACTCAATCAGACCCACCGCCGTAAACATTTCCGATAGTCCAAAGATTAAGAACTGAGGAGTTATCCAGAAAATGGATAAGGTTTTGTCCAAGTTTAATGCAGCATCTCTTCTCTTTTTCTCCATAATGGCAGCCGCAACCATAGAAAACGTAACAGAAAACAGGCCAATGCCTACTCGGTTTAAGGGGGCGATTCCAGAGTCGTGGCCGGTGAATTTTCTGGCAAAAGGGACGAAGAAAGTGTCATAGAGAGGGACTACAAAGATGAGCATTATGTATGGGATGGATTGAAGCGAAGCCGGTGGGATATGGAAGCTGGATTTTCCGAGACGAGTGTCCATTGCACTTCCTTGTTGGACTGAGAATGTTTGGAGTTGAGCTAAAATGGTGTTGAAAACGATGGTGCATGCGAATATGGGAACCACAGAGATTAGAATTTTCACTTGCTGCACTTGCGTAACTGAGCACAATCTCCATGGGCTTTCGCTTTCCTTTGTATGAGCCCCATCGTGCTGGATTTTGATGCAAGCCTTGTCCAAGAACCTGATCAATATAAATATATTATTTTTATTTTTTTGAATCCAGTCATTAATTATAAATATTGGCAGCGAGCTAGCTTTAGCTTGACTATATATTATATTATATATTGTAATAATTCGTAACCCATGTATATAAATATATATATAGAAATATATATATATATATATAATTGACGTATAAACGTGATCACAAAAATAAATAAATTGATTATATATATCTCGTCCAAATTGTTTGTAAATAGTTGGGGCTATTAATAATTTGGCAATGTTTGAATTTAGAGATGAGATGAATTGAGATTAGTTTAGTTTATTTTTTAATATTATTATTATTTTAAAATTTAAAAAATGTATATTGAAATTTGAAAAATGTGTATTGAGATTTGAAAAAAATGTATAGAAATTTATATTTTATATAAAAAGAATTATAAAAATGTAATGATAAAATAAAGATGAATTGAGATAAGTTGAAAAGAATTTCCAATCTTAACCGGGCTTAAATCATTGATCTTGAGCTGATCATCTCTGAACAAAACATGAAAAAGGAAAATAATTGATGGATGAAAACTAGCTAATTATTAATGTAATCAGAAGATCACTAGCCTTCTAATTTTCCAATTAATGAAGTGATGGACATGATTGAAAAGTAGTCAGCTACGTACTACAGCTGCATGCCGATGATCATCTTATCCTAACTCATGTTATCGTATTTAATTGATTCGTTTATTATTATTTGAAAATTTGTTAAGAGTAAAGTCATGATCAAAATTATATATATATATATAGATATTATTGTTAGCTAGCTGTACTGGAAGAACATTAAAATAAGAAAGCATGAAAGAAATTAATTAAACGTACATGAACATCATTTCAAATTAATTAAATATATTACCTGAACTTTTCGGTATGAATATTTAATAGGCCGACACTACTAGTGCCAGCGTCAGAAGGCAAGCTAACGTTATTTGGCACAACATTGTTTTCGCTTCTGATCTGAAGCATTTGTCTGTTAGATGGACAAACCTGCAGTTTTCTCTTCGAAATTGCAGCCACAAAAACCTGAAATTAAAAAGGAACATTATATAACAGACAAACACAAAAGTTCAAATTTGAAAGAGGAAAAAGCTGAAACGGTACTAAAGTATCGAATGAGATACGTAAAGACATAATTGCATGTGGATAAGCCTTGATGACCATGTGAGCTTGCACATAGTTATAGAACTTTATATTCATCTCTCTCTCTCTCTCTCTCTCTCTCTCTCTCTCTCTCTCTCTCTCTCTCTCTCTCTCTCATATTATGAGAAACAAACTAAATTAATACTAGCTATTCCTTATTGACACATTTAGCAAATTATATTCTGATCTAAACAATTAATGCTTTCTAAGTCAGCGTTGAAATAATTAGATATAAAATGTATTCATGGGAATGATAAACATATATACATGTATAGACGACACACGATGATCTTTACATACATGACATGCAAGAAATTATTAGGAAGATCATGACCAAAAGGAGTCGAATATACTCGTAGTACTCTACCATGAGGTTTTAATAATTACGTATACATGATGTCACGGTCATATAATACAGAGATCAATAATTTAGATCAGGATGCAGCCTACATAAATTAAAAAAAAAAATAAAAAAAAAAAAAAAAATTAAAAGGAGAAAATAAAAAAGGACTTGCATAAGGGAGATAGAGCAGAAAAGAGCACATGGAATATAATTACGTACTTGGGCAATGGGTGTGAAAAGGCTTCCTTGAGGCGGCTTGTTGCGGTAAAATAAAGTACCAGAAACCAAGCTGATTAGTCCCATGGCCATGGCAGCAGCCGAGACTCCAAAGCCGACATCCATCCCGGAATGAGTTTGGACCCACACAAGAACTGTTAGGGCGATAAGTTCACCCACTGAGAATGCAAAATAGGCAGCATTGAAGTAGGCGGAGAGCTTCTTGGATTCCTTGGGATTATCTTGGTTGAACTGGTCAGCCCCATGAGCAATCATGTTGGGTTTAACACATCCACTCCCTAATGCCACCAAGTAAAGTGCTATAAAGAATATCAAAGCTTTCAACCCCTTTGCTTCCAAACAGTTTTCTCCATCAGTTAGCATGTTACACGGGGATGGCTTTAACTGGGGAAGATGAGCTTGAACTGAGAGTAATATGAAACCCTGCATGAAATTCAACCAGAAGAAGAAAACATAAAAAAACTCAGCATGTTTTTTTGATGGAGGAAGAAGAAAAGTTGGCATGAGATATATAGAGTACTTACAGAAAGTTCAATAAAACCAAAGATGAGCATTGTCCAGAAACTCCCAAGATAAGAATCTGCAAGATAGCCGCCAAGGAGCGCCAGGAGAAAGACAGTTCCAACAAAGTTTGTCACTATGTTGGCAGACTTGGATAAAGAGAAGTGCATCTCGTTAATCAAGTATGTTATTAGGTTGTTCCCAACCGCAGCTATTGCCATTATTTCAAAAGCTTGCAGCCCTGAAAATAATCGCATACACGTAGTACTCTATGATGAGAAGGCATTGCAATAACAACTAGTACAAAAGCAGATTTAGAGAGATCTAGAGATCAGAAAGAGAGAGCAATAATATATTTAGTCAAAAATACCAAACTAAAAGTTTCAAGTAATTTATCTCCGATAATATTGTTAGAAGCAGTACAAAATATACAATCCAATATATTATGCCCACTTAAAAGCGTGTGTGTGTGTATATACACGTCCATATTATATAGAGAAAAGCATGAGACATGATCAAAATGACCATACATGAAAATGGGCATCTCACATTAATCAGTTATATATAAGACCATGCACCAACCCAGATTTCAAACACGACAACTACTTTGTAAGTAACCGGATGCCAGAAAGACTGTTCAATATATGACCATGGAAGGTCAGAACAACTACTTTATCGATCACTTTTAACAAGAGTAGTACTGGAAGAATATATTATCATCCTGAAAGGCTGAAAGCTTTACACACGCACACAGACATAGACACAGACACAGACACAGAGAGAGAGAGAGAGAGAGAGAGAGAGATACCAAGGACAAAAGCAGCAGCTCTTCTTCCACCATGTTTGCCAGGGCTGGAGAGTCTCCCTCTCCAATCGACCATGGTCTCTTCACCCACTCCAGACGTTTCCATGCTCTCCCCTTTAGTTCTCTCTCTTGATGTGATCTCTCTCTCTCTGCCAGGCCCCTCCCCGGCCAACAGCTATCAATTAAGGAGAGTGATAGGAGTTGCTAGCTAAAAGGGTAGGAATTGTGGTTTTGTTCTTACTCTATATATGCTGCATTCTGAGGCAAGTGAGCTGGGTTGTTCGATCTACAATATGATTTATAAAGCCAATATCCCCCGGCCCTCAGATTTTGTGCAAAATGAAAATTCCTGCGATAATTCTAAACCCACACGGCCTCACGCACAATATAATGCTCACGTGGATAACACTTGCACCAGAAAAAAGGATATATAGTGTGTTGGTGTGCTTTTCCGTGTGATGTTGAAACCTATTTACACACTGACGAAATGAAGCCTGTGGTTTAGCATTCTTGCGTATAGTTGACATGTGGACTAGCTAGTTGCCTTTTCGATCCGCCATTAACTGGCTGACCTTTTAATTTGGTGGTCCACAGGCACCGATCGGCGCTATTCCTTAAGATCTCGTCCTGATCGATCTTTCACATATATATATATATATATATATCAATAATATACTTTTCTTATTTAATATTTCATTTAATTTTTGTATTGTGGTAATTATTAGATTAAATATTAGAACCATAAATTATCACCAGAAATATTATAGCTACGGACATGACAACACATGACATGATCATGATCTATTTGTCACAATATATACCATTATCTAATTTGGAAATATATGTATTATCTGTTAAAGAAATTTTGGTCAAGCTAGCTGCCATCTTCTAGCTAGCGCCGCTGCTGATCCTTGATGGATCATCATAACAATCAACCTTCCCAAACACCAGTACTAGAGTACTCTTTTAATTTATTACGGCCTGTCTATTTTGACCCCTTTTTTTCCAACCTATGCATATTGCACCTTAATTTTGAGGGCCGCGCTCGAGTTGAAACTTGAGTTACTTTCGAAAAAAAAAAGTTTTTTGGTATCTCTCTGATCAAGTACTCGAGCAAATTTTGTAAAGTCGTTTCTCGTGATCACCAACGTACAAATTATTGATAAAACGGATCATAAGCGCTGGCCGGGTGAAAAATCTAGTTAATTAGGTCAAATAATTTAGACTTTAAGAGTACATGTATATAAATATATAGATAATTCAGTCGGCCACATGCATTGATCAGCTCCTTGTGATATAATTACAAAATAATTATACTGATTTTATAATCTAAAATCTCGATCTGCTTTACTGTCTAATTAGAAGGTAAATACATCCAAAAATAGTACTACTGCTCAGCGATACTTTGGTTAACATATATGTATGACCTCTGTCGAGAAATATATATTATATGTACCATATATATAATTGTTTAGCATGCATGCAGATAAATCTCTACAGACTACACTTATATATAATAGTCACAAGAATAAAATATGGACAACATTAATGCAAAAGGTTGAAAGGATCTTAAAAAAGTAATCTCTCTCTCTCTCTCTCTCTCTCTCTCTCTCTCTCTCTCTCTCTATATATATATATATATATTGATATATTTATCATTCACGCGTGAGTTCTAAGAGTAATCAATAGATCACTACAATTGGCGCTAGTACGTACTACTTCAATTTTTAAATTGGTTGAAGAAGCTATGGTCCAGCCGAAAACGTTTAAAATACAGCCTTTCAATCAGACGACGACACATCATTCTTATATTAAAAACAACATACACCTGGCAACACCAAATCTTCGCCGCAACTCTTGTCTTATCTCTTTCAACTCTATGTTTTCTCACTGCATCAACCAGACACGGATACACATCCAGAGCACTGGAGCTAATTTCAGCAACTGGTTTTCTTTCAGAGCACCGGGGCATTGCCTGAATGTTCGGCCCCATCGACGTTGTTGTTTCTCACTTTTTGCCCCTTATTTTTCTTCTTCTTATCAGCTGTCGGTCTCTGGTTGCCGGTGCGGGACGGTACGTTCCCCTCAGGCTTTGTTGCTTTCGGTATCATCCCCATGGTTACTATTGTGATCGTGTGATAATTAAAATGAATAATACAGAATAATTGAAAAGAAAATAAGAGAAAAATATAATACAGATATTTACGTAATTCGACAATGTACCTACATCTACAGAAACGAGCAGTTAAATTTTTTTTACTATCATTTGAATTAGGATTATAATATATGTATTTATACTAACTCTAGATGTACGAACGTATTTAAGAAAAATTACAAAAATACATTCATACCATATCGTAGGGACATTACTCTAGATGTATCATCTGCCACTTATCACTATATCATCATCAAATATATGCCAGAGCTTTCTTGGTCACCTTCTTTCTCTTTGTTCTTGGGTTTTCCATGCTTTCTCTCTTTTGTGCCTAAAAGGAAGGAAATTAAATGCACCTACCAGGCATTTATAACAAAGGGAACAAAAGGACAGATGATGTGACTGAAAGATGAGCTGATAGACGTTGGGACAGAATGTAAGAATTCAATACTAAACTTGGAAAAAAGCAGACGGTGAGAGGAAAAGAAGAATTCTACCTGCACACGCAAGAGGGAAATATCTGATCGTTTAGACCGAAACTTATCTATAAAAGGACTCAAACAGATGAAAGAAAGATAGGCTCCAGCTGGAATAATTTAGACAGTCCCTTCTTCTTCGACCTCAGCTTCTCCAGAAGAGCGGCACGGCGAATTTATCTAAATATACATCTATATTTTTCCTTGTACAGTGAGTTATGAGAAACTGTAAAAATCTCCATTATAGTGGATTCTCATCTCCAAATACCCGTGGACGTAGGCATTTGCCGAACCACGTAAAATTGTGCGTCCATATCTATTTATTTCATCTATTATTACGTACGTACAGACACGCCGGGACCTCACCGGGAGCCCCAAACGACCTCAAATGAACCTTAACTCGAACCAATGCGTCGGAAATAATTCTTTCTCTCACACCGACTTGTTGGCCGATTTTTTATGGTCGCAACAGTGCCAACTTTTTTTAGGCCAAAGCTCTGCATGTTTCCCTATCTTTACCAATTTCTTGATCAAGAGCTCAGGGTTTAAATTCCCTGTTACAATGACCTTTTGTTGCTTCAAATCAACGTCTCTCTCATATGCCCCTGACAATCCAATTGAAAGTATCCAGATTTTTCAGGAGAAACGATAAAAACTAGGGGGAGGAATTTGCGGATGGAAATGGGAGAAATGAAATCCGTAACAGAGATTCCCAAGGAGAGGGATGGAGATTCACAGATCTGTGTTTTCTTTTTCTACTTCAACGAAATGCAGTATCCCCAAATCGATCATGTGGCTTCATCCTTTGCTATTTAACTTGCATCACATAAAAAATGATTTCTTCAATTTCCATATGGAGAGGTGTCAAAGAACTCCCCCTTCGTTTTCTCAAGTCACTGACTTACTTATTTTTTTTCTGGAATTTTATATCTACGGTGTGAAGTATGGATTTTTCTAGAGGATTACTTTCAAATTTCATTTGGTTGAACAATTTTGAAAAAGAAATGTGATACCATTTGCCATTAGCTTTGGAGAGGTTTGTGCGTGAGATTGTTCGATTTGGATTGAAAGGTGAGATAATAAAATATAATATATAATTTAATTTTTTTAAAATTAAAATATAATTTTTTTAAATTTTAAAATAATAATAATATTAAAAATAATTTTTTATTTAATTTTTTAAACTTATTTCAACTAATCAATTCAAAAGAAACTTGAATAAAGGAGAAGAAAAAAAAAAAAAAAAAGTGAGGTCTGCAAAGTGAGAGAGGGACTCAAGTGAAGGCGATTGATTGGGTGGAATGCGAATTAAGTGAGGCCCATGCAATTGCTGATGTGTCGCCGAATGATTAAAGGGCTATATTATAAATATTTTCAGCCGGACCGGATCACATGTTAATTCATATAATTAACGTATAGATCACTCGATCCTTAAATCCCAGCCATTAACTAGTTTCGAATTAATATATAGCTGATAATTCATAATATATATATATATATTTATTTCTTAGAAATCATAAAGGATCTAAATTCAAAGCCCACTAATAATTTGAAAATCTAAAATATTGTACTTTATGATCAGGAATTGATCGGTCGTTGTTCGGACGGATTGGTAATTAATTAATTAAATAAATAAATAGAACTATAGAAAATGTTGGAGGTTAGGCGGGTTGGAATTAATTAGTAGGTGCGGTCTGGAATGCACTCGCGCTTAATTGGTGAAAGATGAATATGAATGATGATGTTTGAATTGGTTTGCATAGTGCAATGCACTGTACGTGAAGTGCTTATTATAATGCAATGGTTTGGTGTGGGCGAAAATAAAGACAAGGAAACAAAGTCAAAAAGTTTGTCGGCGACGTTGAAAATGTCTACATGAGTACTACTATATATATATATATATATATATATATATATGATGTTCAAAGTTTGCTTTTTTTTTTTTTTTTTTTTTTACAATATTATCACATTGCTTTTTGGTCGTGTGTGGTTTTTATGATCAATTATGTTTCATGAATTAATGTACACATGCAAGCTTAAGGCGGTGCATTATAATTAACATATATTCTCTTTGCAATAATCTAATTAAATATATAATCTAGATTAAATATTATAACACCAATGCACATGAGTATAATTAATATATAATGCATATATATATATATTATTAATTAATAAATTAATACGTGTAAATTAAGTACGTCACATGCATGCCTCCATCCTCAAAGGCACATGCACGTACGTGCATATACACTAGTACTCTCTCTTATAATTTGACGCGCGCTCCTCGTCGATCAATTTATTAGTTTATAATTTGATTGGCAGTCCTTCTATATATATATAAATAAATATATATATATATATATATCCCTCGATCCATCCATCTACTCACATAGTTTTCCTTTCTGTTTTTCATAGGCATGATGATGGATGCATTTAGTAAAGAGAAAATGAATTAGCTAGCTAGCTAGCCATGGGATCGATCAGTAAAAAAACAAACAAAGGAATTAATATTACGCTTTTAGTTTTTGATGATCACCTTTTATATATCGAAAGATATTACGTCTTTAGTGTCACGCAAGTAGTGTATATTCAGTACTTTGTATATGGATGTACAGGTGGCAGTAATACAGAGGTTGGTCGGCAAGAATTAAGTCAAAGTACTTGATCTAACTTATAAGACATGCATATACATTTGATATCTGTTATGCTTTGAATTTAAGGTACAAAGGAAAGTGTTCTGAGCACAAAGCGGGAGACAAAGTGGAGACAGAAGTACGTCATTTGAATCCTAATTCCTAAGTGGATCCCTAGCTACCTCCTACAAATACACACACATACATGCACACACACAAACTAATTAATATTTGTGATCGATCCCAGGGACAGCATATATTGTCAAATTAAGGTTGAGCTGATCAAAACTAATTTGGATTACCCGCTTCAAGTACTAGACGTAGTACTACGTACGCATGCACGAGTAGTACTGAATTAAACTTATATTATATATATATATATATATATATATCCAACCCATGCATTAGGCATATTTATTATTTTCACTCCACAAACTTCGACTTGTAATTTCTAAAGGGAAAGATGGAAGAATATTGTTGGTATATATATATTATACCAACAGTACTATATATATGTATGCTCTCACTAATTACTCGGTATTTTCCTACTTATAGTGATCGCGACATAATTAGCTGCAGTAAAAAATTGTGATATTTTCTTTCTTTTCTCTCTCAAAATTATAAACGTATATATTTAACTGTCAGAGTTTTTAAAATAAACACACACACATATATATACACACACATATATATTATGATATGATCAAGATCGACTCCCATTAATTGCCTTTCTAGATATGTGGGTGGGGGTTGGGTGGGGGCGGCAATGTTGGGAATCTGGACCTCCCAAATTTCTCCCACCAAGATCTACTTTTGACATAATATTAAGAAAAATAGAGAAATAAACACAATACAAAAATTTACGTGAAAAACTTTAAAACAAGAGAAAAACCACCAGACCCAAAGAAGAAAATACACTATGTGAAAAATTGTTACAATCACACAATTTTTCTCCTCACTCCAACGACACCCACAAAAACTTCTCTCACTAGTAAAACTTTAACTTTCATCTCTCTTCCTTTTATATACAAAAAGGACAACAGAAGAATTTTACTAAAGTCAAAAGTTACTAGATAAATTTCTAACTGGTGTAATTAACTAAGGAGATTAGGCCTCCTTTTATAGCTACATAACATGCCCCCTTTTACAAATCCCACCGACGTGAGATTACAAAGGAGCAAAAATCAATAGGCAAGACCTTAAATATTATATGATATAATAAAATATTATATTATATTGTGATCAGCTTTCGTCAACCTAAATATAAAATTATATAAAGTCAAATTTAGCTTGAAGGTGTTGGACAAAACTCAACCATGCATATATATGCACCTTTAATTTGTGAAAAAGCAAATTATATAAATGAGTTAGTACTTATAAAAGGGTTTCATTCAACGCACCAATTAAACGATTTTAATGAATTTCAAACACCCAACAGTCCCTTCATGAACGTCGCTTGATCACTAATATAAAATCAAAAGGACATTCCTTTCGAAGTTAGGCAGCCGCACGTACTCCAAATTAGGGGTTCTTATAACTCCATTAATTCTCTCTCTCTCTCTCTCTCTCTCTAGTGGAAATTAAATTTTGGGCCACTCACTTCCCATCGATGATCTCTTTCTTGTTTAGGTCAACCATTCACACAACTAATATGCACCATTAACAAAAACTTTATACCATTTTAGAAATCAAGGTTTATCCTTATGATCCCTCTATGAATTAATTCGACAGATCATCAATATAGACAAGTCTAATATATTTTAAGATCGATGGATGCTCATGAAATTGACGAATCTTGTGTCTCAGATCAATCTTCTTCAATTCAAATCTGTAGGCTTCAACTTTAGGCTTTGATGAGATAAGAAACTTCTACACGTTTGTAGCTCTCCACTCAACTACTCCCGGGCCACCATAAAGAGTAAAGACACTGATCACATCTCTCAATTTCTTACATACATACTTCTATTAATTTATATATTCCGTACGAATCGATACTATTCATGCAACTAATAGTAGTTTTAATTTAATTAGAAGAATGACAATATATACTACTGACAGATAGATCGATGTTATGCACAAACACACGAGATCAGATACATTTGTCTTTATGCCGGAGAAAAAGGTAAATAGCATTATTTAAAATTTCAGAAGGAAATTAAATAACAATATTATATATATGGTGAAAATGGAATGATTGACTTTCACTTGCCTCAAAAGAAAGAGTTGAAAATGGATAGTTTTCCACTTAGTAGACATATAAAAGTACCTTTAAATTCGGTGTACTGACCCAAAACCCAATGTTCTATATATATATATATATATAGATATATATATATAGAGAGAGAGAGAGAGAGAGAGAGAGAGAGATTTGGTAAGCTTGCACTACGACATGCATTACTTTGAATTGGCAGACTTTGTTGAATCAAAACTAGTCACAGAGCGATGAATACGGCACAAAAACGCATTTCCATGCCCTTCTGATTTGTCAACTTGCATCGATCGATGCCTGCCCTATATTATTTATCTAAAACCACCCAAATCTCACTTATTTCCACTGATTGATTGCTTACATCTCCACAGCTTCAGGTAATTTGTATGGTCATTCCCTTAATGATAGCCTCAGAGATCAAACTTGTTAGCTTCCAAACACCTTCTAAAGTGATACTTTGCTTGTATTAATTCTTCTTCTTTTCTTTTTTGTTGATTTCCTAGAAAAGGGAGAGGGAGCAATGAATCCTAAAGTCACGGTCTGCCATACTTTCCCTACAAAAAACAAATGCTTTCAAACATCATCACACATAATCAATGGTCGAACTAAACATCTTTGCCACTTTTGAGTTACTGTTGCTGCATAAAAGTATGACAAGAAAATTTTACCTGAATCCAAGGAATGGAACAGCCAACATATAAAGCACAATGATCTCATCCCACTCTTACACTCCACACCGCCCTCTTTTTTTCTATTTAGTGTTCATTTTGTCCAATTAGCTAGGTCGGCCACCTTTGTTTCTTTTTCTTTCTACTAAACCATACAATTTTCTTCTCTCTTTTTTCAGCTTTCAATTTCTTTTGGTAATAATTTTAAAGTTTCTAAACCGCATTAGTCGATGACTGCCATACGTCAGGACTTTCGTTAGATAATCCAATAGAATATAAACCCAACAAGTTAATTGATAAAATTAAAAATCCAAGATGTAACTGAAGGTGCAAAATACAATAAGCGTTAATGTACTTCACCTATCTCCCACCCTGCATAGCATTATGAAATTAGGAAACATGCACCAAATGTGACACAAAGCATATACCACCGTTACAACACTTGGAAAATTATGCGTCCACCTGAATGGTCAAGAGGTTATTTACAATTTCTCAACTGCCTAGGTGAATTCTCATCGAATTTTATGCCATGAAATCGATAGGATGCATACTTCATAAGAATACAAGCAGATGACGCAAAACCAATGATCGATTTATTTCATCATACGAAACTTTAATTAAACATAGATGTGGGATTGTTCTGGGATATGTTGAATGACCTAGACAAAGATAAGACTAGGTAGCCAAATCTGTAAGTCTGACGATTCATCTGCAGGAAAGATCTAAAGCACCGGATTTGGGCCAAAAAACTTCTTAAGATAGGGTTCGCCTGTTAAAAGACTCCACTGTTAAGTTGGCAGTGAAAGCTGGAATCGAGTTCAACTTCCTAATAAATATGTCCACCTGCAAGAAGGCAGGCTTCAAAGATTGAACCAAACAAAACCAAAAAAATGCACAGAACCACATGAAAGACCAGAAACAAACAGTTTTGACCATAAATAAATACATTTGAATAATTTGTAAGCCTACAGAAAAAACTCTTTTTTTCGTATGAGTAATATGAATTTCAATATAAGTGCAAAAGACAGCAGTCCAAGTACAAGGAGATGCCTACAGAAAACTATTGACCTACTCCAAGTACAATGAGTTGCGTACAGAAAACTCTCAACCCAGTATACACCATATTAACCAAAGCTAATGGTTCCTTTAACTCATCTTCTAATTGGGTTTCAGGAGAGATGGAAGCATGAGTACATATTTCAGATAGCACTTCCTTCTCTTTGATTCAAGGGAAAAAACTGACAACAATGCTACATACAGTCGTGAAATATATAAACACTGCGTAATCTCTTTGGAAAAAAGTAGTCTACAATTAAAAAATTAGTTTTTTTTTCATGTGGGTTCCGCATTTACTCATTTTTTTCGCGTTTGCGCACTCCACGACTGCAAATATCATTTTTCAAAAACTAAATATTAAAATAGAAATTGGTTCTAAAGATTAAAGAAATATTTTCAGTAAAGCTAATGGAAGAGGCATCATATATTTTCTCTGATTATCAAAATTTTGCTACTCAAACAAATGAAGGCTCAAGTAAAATAAGTGCTGAGGGATAATGACGGTTTCCACATCAATTCAGTCAAATAAAACAGTTCACACACCTCTCATTGCATTGGAGTGATCCATTTCCAAAATCAGTTCATTGTGGGTGAGTCTCAGGCCTTGCTTTGGTAATGAGATATTCTAAGATATTCTCAAAATTGCTCATAATTTTCTTCCTAAACATCACTCAAACACAAAACACTTTTCAATTTCAAGTCTTCAGCCTTATCATAATTTTTTTTATATGTAAATTATTTTACTTAGTGATTAAAGGAGTGTTTTTTAATAATGTTGTGAATTTTTTCTCTCTCCTAGTGCCTTTTCTCTCCGTACATCTGGTTCATTTTTCTTCTTCGTTTTCGCTAAACAGCTTTTGGCTCACCATCATCTTCGATGATGGTTGGTTCTCAACATTGTTAGTAGCAAACGAGGACGAGTGGTGCTCATTATGAAGCGGGTAGTGTCAAAGTCGAAGGTATTTGAGGTCTGACGAGATGGGAAAGCAGTGCTTGTCACAGAGAGAGCGAAGGATTGTTAAAACTTTAAAGATGAGTCTAGACACATCCAGATGGCTTTCGAAAGCTCTGGACGATGGTAAGGCTAGGGGTAAGGGCTTCTATTCCACTCACCGGAATAGAAGCAAAGGTTACACCTTTCAGAGGTGCTTTAACCCCAAGGACCCTTTCATGACTTTGGTGGAGTTTTGTGGGGGAGGTCACCAGAACTCCTTATTCATACTTGGAAATAGGAACGGTATGGGATGGGCGAGACTTGCGATGTCGTTGTTGGAGGTAGGAAGGGTGACGCCGACGAGAATAAGGTTTGCACCTGGAAACAGGACGTACAGAGAGGCTCTGGAACTCCCTCGAGACATGCATAGCGCAGAGAAGGTAGTCCTTTCGACAGGAGACCCGAGAGGTGAAGGTGATGGCAGATGGTCTGTTGGGATGAAAAGGAAGAATTTCTTAAGGAATTAGTCGAATTGCAATGTAAGTTAGAAGATTTGGTAGTTAAGGTAAAGGGGATAATACGGTTTGTTGAGGGATGGGTAGAAGGGAGAGTTTGGGCTCAGATTGTGGCCCACGGACGGACATACAGGGCCATGGAGCTAAGGCCCAATCCCACGCCCAGCTGCATTCCACTGCATTTGGAATTTTCGTTGGGTCTCATCGAGGGTGCTTGCGACCTTTGCTGGGTCTCATTGGACAGCCCAAAGGCAAAGAGATGATGGAAAACAGGCCTGTCACCATCGACGGGAACCAAGCTTGGACGAAGAAGCCAAGCCATGGGGGAGGCCCATCAACGAGTGGGCTTGCAAAGACATCGCTGACAACTTCTCTAGTTGTCACGCCGACTGTGGAAGTTATGCCGGAAGCCTTACCAACAATAATAAGCTCGTCAAAGCTAGGGCCCATTGATGCGAGTCTTTCAAGCCTCGCATGTGTCGCCGACGTCGAAGCAAACACCTTGGTTCCTACACAGACAAAGTCACCGGCGGCTGACGACACCTCCGTTGTCGATCGTGGTTTATTCAAGCCTTGCGTGTGTCGCCGACGTCGAAGCAAGCACCTCGGTTCCTGCACAGACAAAGTCACTGGCGGCTGACGACACACCTCTGATCATGGTTTCTTCATCGCTGGCAGCTTCTGGGTTGTTTCCCACTCTCACAGCGATGCCAATGGTCTCTGGACTGTGTCTTGCTCTCACAGTGACACCAGTGATGAGTCTGCCCCTGTTAACTACCCTTGTTACGCCAAGTTCTGATATTGAATGTGGGAAAGGAGCTTTGGTCTTATTTGAGACTTCTTTTTTTGATAAGTAATAATCTTCATTGATCAAAAGCAACTAAGCAAAGCTCATGTTCACAGGGAGTATATAAAAATAGATCTAGTTACACTCTAGCAAGCTGAAAAGTAGTAAAAAAATCATAGACATTTCCTCCCTTTAGTACAATAGCAGAAAACCATTGGACCAAAGAGAGTACAAAAAAGTCCCATATTTCCCCTATAGACCTCTCCTTGTTGAAGCATCTCTCATTCCTTTCCATCCATAGACACTACAGTAGACACGAAGGAATAATCCTCCACGTCGCAGCCAGTTGTTTGCACTAATGATGTCAATTCCAGCACACTAGGAGATCCACCACACTTTTGAGCATTACCCAATTCAGACCAACCTTACAAATGATGCTATCCCACAAATTCCTCGCCACATCGCAATGCAGGAAAATATGATCTATTGACTCCCCAGTCTTCTTACACAAGTAGCACCATTCCACAACTATCATCCCTCTTTTTCTTAAGTTGTCAATCGTCAAAATTTTACCCAATACCGTTGTCCACACGAAAAAGGAAACTTCAAGTGGCGTTAGAACTTTCCAAATACCCTTCCAAGGAAACCCATTTGGCTGATCCGTTTGTAGCACCTTATAGTATGATCTAACGGTGAATTTTTGTTTCCAGAGTGGTTCCACAGCATACTATCCCTCCCAATTCCTCCTACCTGTTGGGAATAAAGAAAGCTGTAAAAATCAGTCATCTCCTCAACTTTCCAATCTAGCAAGTTTCTAGAGAGAGTCAAATTCCATTATATTGTGCCATTGGTTCTACACAGGACATTGGAGACAGCAACTTGTTGGTCTTCAACTAGGCTGAAAACTCTTGGAAATGCAGAAAAAAGGGCACTCTCCCCACACCATTTATCAAACCAAAAACTGATTCTCATACCCTCGCCAACCTTAAAATTAATGTGTGTTGAAAACCCATTCCACCATTTCCTAATAAACTTCCAAAGGCTCACTCCATAAGTCCCCCTAACCTCCTTGGTGCTCCAACCCCCCCGATCACATCCATATTTTCCCTCCACCACCATTCTCCACAACGACTACTCCTCTAATTAAAATCGCCACAACCACTTCCCTAATAAGGCATTATTGAAAGTGGTTAAATTCCGCACTCCCAAGCCACCCAACACCTTTGGGCTGCACACTTTTGGCCAGCCCACTAGATGGAATTTATGTTCCCACCCAAGCCTCCCCACAAGAAGTCTCTAAATAATTTTTCAATCTGATTCGCTATCCCCACCGGTAAAGGAAACAGAGAGAGATAATAGGTAGGTAGATTTGAAAGAGTGCTTTGAATGAGAGTTAATCTCCCACCCTTTGAAAGATAAAGGCGCTTCCAACCTGCCAATCTTTTTTCAACCTTCTCTATAACCCCATCCCATATTGATTTTGCTTTAAAAGTAGCTCCCAAAGGAAGTCCGAGATACCTCATAGGGAGTGCAGCCACCATACAACCCATCAAGTCAGCTAAATGGTTGATGTTCACCACTTCTCCAACCGGGACCAATTCCGACTTTGCCAAGTTGACTTTGAAGCCCGAGACCGCCTCAAAACATGGAAGTACAGCCCTTAGCACTTGAAGTTGGTCGCTGTCCGCATCACAAAAGATTAGCGTGTCATCTGCATAGAGTAAATGGGTGGTGGAAAGCCCATTACCCACTGCAAAACCTGTCAAAAAACCACCCTGGACAGCAGCGTCTAGCATTCGGCTCAGCGCCTTCATTACTATAACAAATAGACAACGAGAGAGTGGATCCCCTTGTCTCAACCCCCTCGAACTCGAGAAAAAGCCACATGGTTTGCCATTGACTGATACGGAAAAGCGGGCAGTCGAAATGCAATGATTAATCCAACCACACCCCCTTTCTCCAAATCCGCATCTCTTTAACATATAAAGTAAAAATTCTCAGCTCACATGGCCATAGGCCTTCTCCATGTCAAACTTGCAAAGTACTCCCGGAATACCATCCCTCAACCGGCTGTCCAAACACTTGTTGGCTATCAAAACTGAGTCCAAGATTTGTCAACCCCGTACGAAGGCATTTTGAGGTTTAGAAATTATCTTGTCCATCACAAGACTCATACAACTTGCAAGTACTTTCGAAATGATTTTGTATATCCCGCTAACCAGGCTTATAGGATGGAAATCCTTCAACTTCGAGGCTCCTGTGATCTTCGAGATTAAAGCAATAAAGGTGGCATTGAGAGATCTCTCAAATTTTTAACCGAGGTGAAACTCCTGGAGAACCCGCATCATATCATCCTTCACCACCTCCCAACACTCTTGAAAGAAAGCCAATTAAAAACCGTCAGGGCCGGGGGCTTTATCTTTTCCCATATGACACACCACATTATGTACTTCGGCTTCCTCAAAAGATCTCTCCAACCAAATTGCAACACAATCATCCAGCTGGTCAAAGGAAAATTCATCCAATTTAGGATGCCAATCTGTCGGTTCTTTGATAAGCTCTTCATAGTAGCGCACTATGTGGTCTTGGATCTCTTCTTGGGCTTGATACACCGTGTTACCCGATTGAATAACCTCAATAGCATTGTTCCGTCTGTGGGAGTTTGCCATTTTATGAAAGAACTTGGTGCATTTGTTACCCTCCTCCAACCAAGTCAACCAAGATTTTTGTCTCCAAGAAATTTCTTCCAACAACAAAACTCGCTCTAATGCTGCCACCACCTCCACCTTCCTCCTTGAGGACTCTTCATCACCCTCTCCATCTTCAAGAGAGTTCAACTCTTCCCAAAGAAGTCTCTTTTGCTCATTTGTGTCTAAACACGTCACAATTCCACTTATTTAAATTAAGCTTGAGTGCTTTAAACTTACTAGCCACGATGATACTGGAAGTGCCAGAAAATGTATATGTGGTCCACCAATCTCGCACCCTTTCTTTGAAGTCAGCCACTTGTAGCCACATGTTCTCAAATTTAAAATAACTTTTACCTCCATGAATGCCCCCGCAGTTTAACAATATGGGAAAGTGATCAGAGCAAACCCGAGGCAATCTCTTTTGACATAAATCTGGAAACTGCGATTCTCAAGATGTAGAGATGAGGAATCTATCCAACCTTGAACCCCCTCTACTATTTGACCACGTGAACGGTCCCCCTACCAATGGGAGATCAATCAAGTTTAGATCAAAAATCAGCTCTGAGAAGTCATCCATTGCCCTTGTCAAATAAGAGGCCCCCTCCCTCTCACTAGGGAACGAATCACATTAAAGCCCCCACACATGACCCAAGGAAGTTCCCACAAATAATACAAGCCCGCCAGCTCCTCACATAGATAGCATCTTTCACAATCAACATTAGGCCCATAGACTCCCGCAAGAGCCCACTCCCACCCAAACTCAACATTCTTGAATGAACCAGCAATAGTAAAGTTTCCAATGTACACCTCAACTATCTCAACCACTCTCTTATCCCACATTAACAACACCCCACCCGAAGCTCCCGAGGAGACTAGATAACTCCACCCCACAAATGCATTACCCCACAAACTACGAATGATGCTCTATCAACCAACTTTAATTCAGTCTCTTGCAAACATACAACATCGACTTTCCAACTACGAAGAACGGATCGAATTCAAAGTCTCCTATTAACATCATTGATCCCCCTCACATTCCACGATAAGATTCTAGGCTTCATAGGAAACACACCTCCCCCGACCTTTCATCCTTTCCCTTCCAACACTGCCCTCCTTAGTATCATAGTTAATTGTGCATGTTAATCTTTTTAGCTCCCTATCTTTCTTTAAGGCCTTTGGTCTATTTGCTTCCAATGCCACCAACAAAGCCTTAAATTGCTCCTCATACACCAAACAGGAAATTCCTGAGAAATCTTGTAAACCTACCACCTTTTGTAGCACCCAATCCTCTGAGATTGGGGTTGTGTTTGCTAGAATGGCACATAATGGGGTAGGACTGCCCCTCCTCACTTAGAACATCAGCCCATCTCTTGTCCATCACAAGCTGGTAACCCTCTATGTTTGATGCCTGAACCACCTGCTGCCCTGCATTCGACTCTGTTGATGTTCCGAGAGGCTCCTCCCCTACAAAAGCCTCAACCCCACCACCCTTCCACTAACTCCCCATCCTTGAGCTCCTCCTGTCGAGATGAATTTTCCGGCACACCATAGTGTTCGCCGACTACCGGCGACAGTTTCTGTGTCGAAGGGATGACCAGAAGGACACCTGTCAACGCAACTGGTGGGGGGCTCGAGCCCTAAACTGAAACCGAAAAATCGGTATCGGTAATGGCCCGAGCCTTCTCTTTAGGCTTCCAGATGCCCGTTGGGCCCAGCCTAGGGCCCATCCTTTCCTTAGGCCTTATCTCTGAGTTTGACAAATCTTGGCCCGAACCCACTAGAACCAAGTCATGGCCCAAGCCCGCATGCATAATTCCATTTCCCTTAACGCAGCGTTTTAGCATCAGAACATCTTCCAATAAAGCCCCGATTCCCTCCTCCATTTCGGATAGCACCTGCAAACAAGTTACCTCATTCGACCCCAACAGCACCTTGCCATCCTCCTTACTGTTCTAACCTCCTTCCGAAAAGGCCACTACAGGTTTCGCGGCTCAAGTCTGACCCCTCTGTTGGAGTGCCCCGTTGTACGAAAGTTTGCATTCTGCTCCTCCATCGTTCCAACCTCCTTTGACATCTGGTTTCGGTCGCCACCACCCTTTATCATCTTGTTACCACGATTTGCTCTGTTCTTGAGTCCCGAAACAGGGGGGTTGCGGAAATGTCCTTCAATGTTTCCCCAAAGTGCCTCCACCCCTCCCCCCTCCTGCCTTCCGGCACCACAATCATACCTCTCTTCTTCACTTGACCATATTCTGAAATAGAGAAGAACCTGCCATTGTGGTTACTGCCCCTTTGAACCACTAGCACCCGACCTCCTTGTCTGCGAGCTCTAATGAACTCCAATTGACCCAATGACCCCATGCATTCACGTACCGCAGAAACTAACCACCCCAGAGCTTCAGGATCAACGGAGATAAATTTTACCACCCTACGACTTTGCTCCATGATTCTCCACCACCTCTCATTTTCTTTTTTGAATGCGAACACCTTTTGATCGATGTACAGTTCACTACGCAACCCCATCTTGTACACAATTGCGTCAGGCACCACTTGGTTTCAAATCCATGAACAAATCACCACCAACACTAACCGCCAACGTGAAAAAGGAAACCAAAAGAAAAGTGTACGGAGAGAAAATATTTAGGAGAGAGAAAATGGTAAAGATTTATTTATTTGAGACTTCTAAGGAAGGAGAGGATGATCCCATTCCTCTGAATTCTCTCAAGGAACCAGATTGTGCTGTCAAGACAGCAAGGAGCATCAAAAATATTGTAGGAGTTGCTTATGCAGGTTTTAAAGCAGAATTTTTGGCACTTCTTACCGTTACTGAGGCCGAGTAGACGCAATCCAAATCTGAACATTCTATTCACTTGGCAAAGAAGAATGATCGTGAACTCAAGAGACTTACATGGGATATGATGATGATGGAGGAGAAAAGTGCTCTAGTCGGGAGCGTGTTAAAAGGAGGGGCAAGTCGGTTGGTTCATGCAACCAAAAATAATATCATGAAATGTAAGGGAACTGCATCATCTTAACAAGCGGCTCCAAGTGAGGAACTTACTGAGACAATAGATGGGAGATGTTATCTGTTTACACTGGAAATTATTACAAGTCATCTACTTCGTAGTTTATGGAAAGGACAACATGTCGGGTGGTCTTACCTGCCCGCAAAAGGTGGCATCTGGGGGTATCTTAATCATGTTTGACACAAGGGTGGTAGAAAGGGTGGAGGAGTGCGTGGGTGATTTCACTATCACTTGTTCCTTTGTGAATCTGGAGGACAGTTTTAAATGGGCCTTCACTGGAGTTTATGGGCCAAACTTAGATTCGGAAAGCAGACTATTGTGGGATGAGTTGGCTAGCTTTCTAACATGGTGGAGGCAGGGCCGGCTCAAAGGGGTAGCCAAATAGGCTACTGCCTAAGGCCCCCCATCTCAAATAGGTCTCACATTTTGTCTAAAAGATGAAAGGTTTGATAAATATATATATATAAATTAAAATATATCTATTTTATTAAAAATGCACAAATTTTTTAAACCATAGTAAAATTAGAATAAAAGTAGCAAAATGATGTATATTTTTTATGTTGATGGCCTTATTTATTTTCAAAATTCAATATTAAAATAAATATATATTATTTAAAATATAAATAAGTATAATATATTTGTATCTCAAAATTTTCAAATAAATTTTATTATTTAATATTTAAATATTATTATTATATTTTTAAATTAAATATAATATATTTTACGATGGCCTAAGGCCCCAAAATATATTGAGCCGCCCCTGGGTGAGAGTTACCAAATTGTAATGGGGGTGACTTTAATATCACTTGCTTCCTAAGTGAAAGGTTAGGTGCCTCTCATATTTCTCCAGCCATGAGGGAGTTTTCTAATTTTATTGCAAAACAGGAACTTATGGACATTCCCTTAATGGGATGCACATTCACGTGGTCCAACTACTGAGTATGCCCTTCTTGGTTGCGGATTGACCCATTTTTGCTAACCCCGGAATGGGAGTCACATTTCCCGGATGTAGTGCAAAGAAGATTACCACTTTTATGTTCTTATCACTTTCCATCATTCTAGACTGCGGAGGGTTCCATGGTAGTAGAAGGTATTTTAAATGTGAAAATATATAGCTTAAATCTGATGGTTTTGTAAACAGGGTTGGACTAGGTTGGACCTCTTACAACTTTGAAGGCCACCCTAGTTACATCATAGCAAAAAAACTGAAAGTTTTAAAGCAAGATTTGAAGCAATGGAACAAACAAATCTTTGGCAATGTCAACTAGTAGAGATGCTCTCTAGTGGACGAACTACAAGACTTGGAGGGTGAAGAGGAAGCTAGAATCCTTTCAAAACCTGAGACAATGCGCAAGAATCAGGTAGTCGCTGAACTCGAAAGAGTAACTCTGATGGAAGAGATCTCATGGAGATAGAAATCGAGGGCATGACTTAAGGAGGGGGATAGGTACACAAAATTCTTCCATAGGATGGCTAATTCTCATAGGAGGAACAATGTAATTGATTCCCTGGTGGTAGATGGGGTAGCTTCATCGGATCACACGACCATCAGGAACCATTTGGAACAGTATTATCAACAACTGTTAACGAAAGAGCAGAATTGGCATCCCAAGGTGGATGGCTTATCTTTCTCAACAATATAGATCACCAGACAACAGGTTGGTTAGAAAGGTCATTTACAGAGAATGAGGTATGCAAAGTAATCAGAGGTATGACTAGTGATAAGGCCCCTAGCCCAGACGGATTTACTTTGGATTTTTTTCAAACTTGTTGGGAGGTGATCAAGGATGACCTCATGCAAGTCTTTCATGATTTTCACGCCAATGCTAGATTTGAAAAGAGCATTAATGCTACTTTCTTAGCACTCATTCTTAAAAAGATGAGGTTTTTGAACATTAGGGACTATCGCCTCATTAGTCTTGTGAATGGAGTGTATAAGATCCTCTCTAAAGTGCTTGCAAACAGATTGAATTCGGTGGTGGAAAAACTTATTTCGAAACCCCAAAATGCATTTGTAAAAGGTAGACAAATTATAGATTCAGTCCTCATTGCAAATGAAGTTTTGGATGGACATCTCAAATCTCGAAAACCCAGTTTGATTTACAAATTAAACATGGAGAAAGCTTATGACCATGTCAATTGGCGATTCCTACTAGACCTCCTTTCAAGATGCGACTTTGGGGAGAAATTGATAGAATTTTGCATATCTTAAGTTCGTTTCTCCATCTTGATAAACGGCTCGCTAGTGGGCTTCTTTGAATCCTCCTGTGGTCTGAAACAGGGAGATCATTTCCCTCCGCTTCTTTTCTTATTTATTATGGAAGCTCTAAGGAAGATGATTAAGCGTTTGGTGGATGCGTGATTACTCCATGGTTTTTCGGTGGGGAACAATGATCTTACCATATCCCACCTTTTATTTGCTGATAATACTCTCATCTTTTGTGGTGCACACCTTGGACATATACAAGCTTTGAAGGCGCTGCTTCTTTGCTTCAAAGTCGCATCAGGTCTAATAATCAACATTTCTAAGTCTATACTAGTGTCAGTGGGAATTGTTCAGGAAGCAGAGAATTTGGCTACTTTTCTGGGTTGTCAGGTGTCCTCTTTACCCCTCACTTACCTTGGTTTACCGTTGGGAGCCTCATGTAAATCTGAACTGATTTGGAATGGGGTGATCGAAAAGGTAGAGCGCAAATTGACCACTTGGAAGAGATTATATTTACCTAAAGAGGGAAAGCTGACGTTGATTAAAAACATCCTCTCAAACCTACCTACCTACTATTTGTTTTTGTTCCCGCTTCCCACAAAAGTAGCTAATTGCATTGAGAAGTTACAAAGAAATTTCTTGTAGAGCGGCTTGGAGGAGGAGTTCAAATTTCATTTGGTTAATTGGCCAATGGTGTGCAATCCAATAACTGGGAAAGGATTGGGGATTCGTCACTTGGTGAAATTCAATTAAGCTTTGTTGGATAAATGACTGTGAAGGTACCAAAACGAAAGGGAGGCGCTTTGGAAGTTG
The DNA here is from genome assembly GCA_036559045.1 of Platycarya longipes. Classification (NCBI taxonomy): domain Eukaryota; kingdom Viridiplantae; phylum Streptophyta; class Magnoliopsida; order Fagales; family Juglandaceae; genus Platycarya; species Platycarya longipes. Next base: position 431,875 of record CM071793.1, read on the forward strand.
GTTATAAACTCAAAATATGGAGTGTCTTGGGGAGGTTGGTATTCGAATTAGGCCCTAGGCACACATGGGGTGGGTTTGTGGAAGTCTATAAGGAGACATTAGGAGACGTTTAGAGGTCATGACCATCTTGTGGTAGGAGATGGTTCGCAGGTCAGATTATGGCATGATAATTGGTGTGGCGGTCACATTAGCCTCAAAGACTTTCCCCGCTATTTTTGATCTTGCAAGAGAAAAGGATGCAGCTATAACAAATCATGTGGTCCTTTCTAATGGCACTCCTCAATGGAATATAGATTTTGTGAGGGATGCCCAAGACTAGGAGATGGAGATTTTTCTAGATTTCTTTGCGACTTTGTACTCGTTCAATTTCCCAGATGGCATTGGGGATAAGCTGCAATGGAAACACTTTAAGAAATGTATCTTCTCAGTTAGCTCTTTCTACCTAGTCCTTTCTAGCCTAGGATTTCCCAGGTTCCCGTGAAAGAGTATTTGGCAAACGAAAGCTCCTTCGAGAGCGGCTTTTTTTGTGTGAATGGCAGCATTGGACAAAATCCTTACTACAGATAATTTGAGGAAACACCGTATAATTGTTTTAGACTGGTGTCATATGTGCAAAAAACATAGGAAATCAGTAGATCATTTATTCCTCCACTGCGAGATGGCCAAGAACATGTGAGATAACTTTTCATGAGGCTTGGCCTTTCGTGGGTCATGCCTCTTCGCTTGGTGGATTTCCTAGCAAGTTGGAGAGGCCTCCGGGATAACTCACAAGTGGCGATTATTTGGCGTATGATTCCTATTTGTATGTATTGGTGCATCTGAAGAGAGAGAAATGCAAGGAACTTTGAATATTGTGAGAGTATTTTGGAGGAACTAAAAATCTTCTTCTATAGAACTTTGTTTGCATGGGCGGATTCTATATCTTGTAATGGACTTAGTGTCCATGATCTCCTTTTTTCTATTGTAACCACTAAATAAGTTTTTCCAAGTATACCACTAGTGTACCTGGGCTTAGCCTTTTTCTATCAATGAAATCCTTGTAATTAATCATTACCTTATCCAAACACAAAACTCAATACAAATTTTCCAAACTTCCGAAAAGAATAAAAAAACAATATAACTTTTTCAAATTTCAAAACAAATATAATATTCAACAAATTTTATTCAACAAATTTTATAACTTTATAATATTTTTATTCGACTTTTCTCTCTCATTTTTCAAAATCCAATAAAACAACTTCAATCAAACCATTTCACTACTATTTACAGAATTCTGAGATATTCTAAGTGTCCAAACAAGCCCTCCATGTAACAAAGGGAGAAATGAGAAGCATATATTCATAAGAACTGCAGGAAACACTTATCAAAAGAATTGCAGGAAACAAAATGTTTCGTACCTGATGGGATATCTCAGGCTGAGAGGTGTAATCATTCGCCTGTTAGATTAAAAGAAAAAAAAAATAGTTTCTAATTACTACTTAAATGATATATATCAACATGAAACTTTGACACACTGGAGTGGGAGAATGTGCTTGCACTGTTCCTTCCCTTTGCCAAGAAGGCCTACTTCAAAACTTACAAAAATAATTCAAGTTGAAATGTTATGCAATATACAATTGCCATGTTTAAATGCAAGCAAAAATATAGTATTTTCTACAGACAGGACTCTTTTTTTGGACATAATCTATGGTATCCATTCCAAGATGGTAATAGCATTAGTGAAAGGCCAAGAGCTGATGGTTGCTTTTGTGGGACATTAGACACCACACCCCAAATGCCCAGAAGACATCATCTTACCAAAATGATTGTATTCCCCGATTCATATTCAAATTCAAGTTTCTCATCATCGCCTTGTGCATATATAGATTGGAGTATAAAACGTGTGACTGGTATTCCATTAGCACGCTGATGTTCATCCATTACAATCTGCCAAAAACATCATCAAAGATCTGCTTAAAATTTTTACATTTCACCATAAGATAACTTCTATCCTAGTCAAGTGAAAACATTGACATGAATAAAGCACACATGAATATATCTAAAAAAAATATTACAGTTAATAAGAGTTTATTGCTATAAATAGGCATAGTCTAAGTATACATAGAGTAGTAGCATATAAGAGAAAATACCTACATACAGCGACAAAAGAGAGAAAAGAAACTAGAAAAACTCCCACATATCTAAATATTTGTGCTAGTATATACCAAAGAGTAACTTGCAGAACATTTTTTTCTAGTCACTATGAAGACAAAAGAGTTGTAACCATTTCGATAATGGGAGCTTGAAACTACAGAAAATGAATATAGATAAAAGTTACATTTTCCAATACCCACAAGAAAAAGTTTACACAGTGATAGAAACATTTTCTGTACCACATTTTTCAAACTTAAAATTCTTTTACCTTAAAGAAAAAATATGTACCACATATATTCAGATTATATTAATTCATCTTTCCAATAAGAAAAAAAGGTTTTCTAAAAGAAAAGCAAAGAAAGTAGTCATTATAAACGTTTAAAAAATGAAGGAATAAAGTGCATTTTTGGTCATCCAACTTTCAACAATATTTTGATTCCATCACTATGTTTCAAATTGAAGCAACGTTATCCTGGAACTTCTAACATTGTTTCTACGTTACACAACCAAAATTCCAAACGTGACATCAACGGGGGCAAATGCTAACCCCTCTAATGGTCTGGAAATAAAAGATGAAGACAAAGATGATGAAGGCTCACAAGGAAGAAAGAAAGAGGTCTGAAGACCCAAAAATACAAACAACAAAAAAACAAAGGAAAGAAAAATTCGATCACAGGAGACCCTACATTCCACTATACGATCATATCTACTATCCACATGTTTGTTTCCTTAATTATAAAAAATAAAAAATAAAAATAAAAAAAGCATGTTTGTTTCTTGAATCAGGTCAGGGAAAAGAGCACCACTAAGCCAGAAAGAACCTGGCCTTTATCAGTGCATGTGTTCATCCGAGAACCAAATCTAGAACGCTTCATAACCAAACAAAGCACCAAATAATCTGGTTGGTTTCATTTTAAGGCTGACCAATCCCACGTCACAACTTGCACCCATTGTAACAGACAATTACAACACAACAAAAAAAGGGAGGCAACATCGCAGCATCACCAGAAAACATAAAGCAAAATGAGAAGTAAATAGAATACCTTGTAACCAAAAAGTTCACAACATGCCCTCCTGAAAACTGAAATCCTATCCGCAAAAACAGTCTTGTATCTGTTCCACAGGTATGTTCAAATGTTTGGAATAGCTCAGTTCCAACACCGTCGCATAAAAATATATTTTCTCATAGTATGTACCTCTCTTCACGTTTTTCAAGAGTCGCAATTTGTTCTTTTAACTGTGTTACCTTCCCAGATATGTAGGAATCCACCAGTTTCCCAGCATCACCTGAAAAATTTAAAGATGGAACGAGGAAAAGAAATGAACTCATTGTGTAATGGTCTAAAGAACAAAGTTAAGAAAATAACTGTGAAATCAATGAAGTAACCAATGACTACTTATTAGACATCTTTTTCTTAGTAGTGTCGACATTTTTATTGAAGAGCACAAAGGCTAGGACAGAGCATACAGGATGTATACAAGTGCAAAGGCTTAGGCCTGGTTTAGTAACATAAACCCAACCAATCGATCTCAAATAATCATTACAATTTTTCCAAACTCCCATACAAACTATAATAAACAATTCAACTTTTACAAATCCCAAAATAAAAATTATATTAAAAATTTCTATTCTAACAATATTTTATTCAACTTTCAACTTTTATCTCATCTTATCTTATTTCATCTGTGTAAGGAAACCAAGCATTAGACAGCCTTTCTGAATTCCTATCAGCATTCAAGTTGTGTTTCTTCAAAGTATACAGAAGCAATCCCATAATACACAGCAGCAAGCTTCACCACTGCCAATAAGGCAAATGCAGTTCATAAACTCATTTAGCTTGAACAGTATTGGAGTAACATAATTCAGTCTATCAATACCTCCACTTTTGGTGTCGGGAAAGCTAATTAGATGGTTTAAGGAGCAAAGAGAAAGAGGGGACCAACAGTTTTTTGTGGTTTGACAAAGGACAGAAAGATACAATAACAATCTTTGCTAACTTGGCTTTTTGTTCCCAGCATACCTCAACTCATCCGCAAAGCAAGGATTTATGGCCCTAGACTAATTTCAATACAGCAACGCCTTTAATTTGTATATGCCAAAAAGACTCAGATTAAATAGCAACAACAAATGAAATCTCGAAAATACTCATAATAGCCTCAGCAGTAATTACCTAGCACACAAAAGTTTATACAATAAGGGTCCCAAAAAGAAAAGAGATTCACAAACATAAATGACAAATTTGATAATGATGCTTTTAGACCTGACTGACTTCTCAATTCTTCAACAGCTTGTAACTTCTCCTTTGTCTTCTGTAACTCAGTCTGTAATGCCTCTATGGTTTGTTTAGCCTCATTATCAACTGCAAGAGTATTTACCATCCTCAAGACTTTTGTATTTGCAGAAGAATAATCACCATGACCCAACTGCAGATTGAAAAGCAACAAAAAGTTGTCAACAACTACTTCGAAGAACATAAAAATTAAGTTTTTTTTGTGAAATGAATGTATTGAAATTAGAGAGCCTGACAAAAAACTCTTTGATTTATAATTGAGAGAAGAAAAAATAAAAAAAGAGGAAGAGGGTCCCATGACACAAAAAGGTAATTGAGCATGTCCAATTTAAACTTCTTGAGTCATCAAAATATTGATAAAAAGAAATATTTTTTTTTTTGATAAGTAATAACCTTTATTAATTGAATGCAACTAGGCAAAGCCAAAGTACACAGGAAATATACATAAGTCAGATTAGTTACACTCTAGCAAGCTGAAAAATATTCAAAAACTCATTAACATTCCCTTCCTTGAGCACAATGGCAGAAAACCATTGAACTAAAGATAATACATAAAAGTCCCAGATTTCCCCCATGGTCCTCTCCTTGTTGTTGAAGCATCTCTCATTCCGTTCCATCCAAAGAAACTACAGTAGACACAAAAGAATCATCCTCCACGTCGCAGCCAAATGTTTGCACTGATGATGTCGTTTCCAGCAAGCAAGGAGTTCCACCACACCCTTGGGCATTACCCAACTCAATCCAGCCCTACTAATGATGTTATCCCATAAATTCCTGGCCACTTCACAATGCAGGAAGATATGATCAATCGACTCCTCACTTTTCTTACACAAGTAACACCATTCCATTACTATCATCCCTCTTTTCTTTAGATTGTCTGCCGTCAAAATCTTACCCAAGGCTGCTGTCCAAATAAAGAAGGCAACTTTAGGAGGCGCTGGAACCTTCCAAATATCCTTCCAAGGAAACCCAACCGGTTCATAGACTTGTAAGGCTTTGTAGTATGATCTTACCATAAATTTTTTTGTTTTTGGACTGCTTCCACCGCATTTTATCCCTTCCAATTCCCCCAACCTGCCTTGAGTATAGAAAGCTGTAAAAATCTGCAAGTTCCTCAGCTTCCCAATCCTGAATGTTTCTAGAAAAAGTGAGATTCCAATACACCGTGTTGTTTGCTCTACACAGCACATCAGAGACAACCACTTGCTGGTCTTCTACTAGATTGAAAACCCTTGGGAATATAGCAGCAAATAGGGCCCTCTCTCCACTCCAAGTGTCAAACCAGAAACTAACTCTTGTACCCTCTCCAATTTCAAAATTAATGTGTTTTGAGAAAACCTTTCACCCCTTCCTAATAAACTTCCACAAGCTCACTCCATAGGGCCCCCTACCCTCCTTAGAGCACCAACCCCCCCGGTCACACCCATATTTCCCATCACTACCATTCTCCACAACGACTCCTCTTCCGATTGGAATCTCCACAACCACTTTCCTAATAAGGTTTTGTTGAAATTGATCGAGTTACGCACCCCCAATCCGCCTATTTCCTTTGGACTACACACTTTTGGCTATCCCACTAAATGAAATTTATGCTCCTCCCCCATACCACCCCACAAGAATTCTCGAAAGAGTTTTTCAATCTTGTTTGCAACCCTCGCCGGTAGGGGAAACAAAGAAAAGTAGTAAGTAGGAAGGTTTGAGAGAGTACTTTGGATGAGGATTACTCTTCCACCCTTTGAGAGATAAAGACACTTCCAACTTGACAATCTTTTTTCAACCTTCTCTACAACCCCATCCCATATAGTTTTTGCTTTAAAAGAAACTCCCAAAGGGAGTCCAAGGTACCTCATGGGGAGAGCAGCCACCTTGCAACCCATCAAATCAGCTAGAAAGTTAATGTCCTCCACTCCCCCAACCGGTACCAATTCCGACTTTCTCAAGTTGACCTTGAGACCCAAAACCGCCTCAAAACAAAGGAGGACAGCCCTTAATACTTGAATTTGATCACTGTCCGCATCACAGAATATTAATGTATCATCCACATAAAGTAAATGGGTTATGACAGCCCATGCCCTACTGTAAAACCTGCCAAAACACCGCCCCTGACAGCAGCGTCCAGCATTCAACTCAACGCCTCCATAACTAGAACAAATAGAAAAGGAGAAATTGGGTCTCTTTGCTTCAAACCCCTCGAACTCGGGAAGAAGCCACATGGATTACCATTGACTAACACGGAAAAACGGACGGTCGTAATACAATGACGAACCCACCCACACCACCTTTCACCGAATCCGCATCTCTGTAACAAAAAATCCCAATTCACATGGTCGTATACCTTCTCCATGTCCAACTTGCACAATACTCCTAGAATACCATCCCTTAACCAGCTGTCCAAGCATTCATTGGCTATCAAAACTGAGTCCAAGATTTGTCACCCCCGAACAAAGGCATTTTGAGGTTTGGAAATTATCTTGTCCATCACCACACTCGTGCGACTAGCAAGCACCTTCGAGATGATTTTATATATCCTACCTACCAAACTTAAAGGACGGAAATCATTCAACTCCGTAGCTCCCCCTATCTTCGGAATTAAAACAATAAAGGTGGCTTTGAGGGATCTCTCAAACTTATGAAAAAGGTGGAGCTCATGGAAAACTCGCATCACATCGTCCTTCACCACATCCCAGCATTCTTGAAAGAAAGCCATGGAAAAACCGTCTGGGCCCGAAGCTTTATCTTTTCCCATACCACTTACCACATGATGAACTTCAGCTTTCCTCAAAAGGTCTCTCCAACCAACTTGCTACACTATCATCCAACTGGTCGAATGATAATCCATCAAGTTTAGGGCGCCATTCTGCCATTTCTTTAAGAAGCTCTTCATAATAACTCGCAATGTGGTCTTGGATCTCAACTTTGTCTTGAAACACCATGTTACCCGAGTGAAGGATCTCAATAGCATTATTCCGCCTGTGAGATTTTGCCATTTTATGAAAAAACTTGGTACATCTATCTCCCTCCTTCAACCAAGTCAACCTAGATTTTTGTTTCCAAGAAATTTCTTCCAACAACAAAACCTGCTCTTAACTCCGCCACCACCTCAACCCTTCTCAAAGAGGGAACTTCGCTACCCCCCTCACCTTCAAGAGAGTTTAATTCCTCCCAAAGTAGCCTCTTTTGCTCTTTTGTGTGCCTGAACACTTCATAATTCCACTTCTTTAAATCTAGTTTGAGAGCTTTGAACTTACTAGCCCCTATGAAACTAGAAGTGCCGTGGAAAGAATATGTAGCCCACCACTCTCTCACCCTTTCCTTGAAATCAGCCACCTGTAACCACATGTTCTCAAATTTGAAATAACGTTTCCCTCCAAGACTATTGCCGCAATCTAGCATGATGGGAAAATGATCTGAACACACCTGGGGCATTCTCTTCTGGCTTAATTCAGAAAACTTTGAGAGAGCATCAGGCTGTATCATACTAGAACCTTTGACAGTCATCCAAAATTTTAAGACGGTAGTAACACGGTATTTTAAAAACCCAATGAACGACCACATACTCAAAAGTAGGTACATATCACTAACTGCTCTATCAAGAAGCAACCACCAGCAGACTAACCATAGAGTAACAATTGATATTAGCATCAATAAGAAGACAGCTAAGGAATTGAGAGAGATCTTCAGCCGTCTACAAGGCAAGGTGTGAACATCTCCATTGAATTGCAAAAACAATTCTGACCATGGACAATATGAGGAAGCATGGGCTTAATGTTATTGATCGGTGTTATGTGTAAAAAAGTTGTTAAACCATGGATCACTAATTACTTCCTTGTGGATAATATTTTCAGCAAAACCAAACTTGCTTGGGGAATGCCTAGAAGGGTAGTTGGCGAGGTCTTCACGGTAACCCCCAATCGCTATAATGTGGAAAATGATCATGTTACGTCTTATTTGATGGTGCATTTGACTTGAGAGGATTGGTCGGGACTTTGTAGATTGGGGGGAACACTCTTTGAATGAATCCAGCAAAATTCTTTTCAATACCTTATTTTTATGGGCTACTGTTATTGATTTCGATGGGGCTAGTTTTCATGCATTTATTGTCTTTATTTCTAGGTCCTAACTTGTAGCTGGGTCTTCCCTTTCATATTCTTCGTATGTATTTGGGCTACACCCATTTACTTGATTCAATAAATTTGTGTTTTTTTTATCAAAAACAAATTGCAAAAACAACAGCATATCCAACTCAATTCCAAGGACTGGCTTATTATTTATCAACTATGAATGAATGAAGCATGAATGAGTAGGAAAGCTTATGTTAGTGATCCCCATATTGTCTTTGGCACCTACCTTTGACTCCAATAGGGAAATCTCTGAACGAAGCCGATCACTCTCTCTCTCGAGTGACTTTAGTCTTCTTGCCTCGTTATTTAACCTCTCATTGAGCAACTTTATCTCCTCAGATTGACGAGTATTGACTTTCTTCTGTTCATGTAAACTACTCTCTAGTCCTTTAATGCATGATTCTTTCTTTTCAAGAGATGATTCAAGCTCCTGCACGCACCAACGAAGTCACAAACAAAGACCACTACAATTGTACGAATTAAAGAACAAAAGAGGTACACAAGGAAAAATCTTATAACCTGAATAAGCGTCCCACTGACTGTTTCATCTCCTGCCTCATCGATCTTTAGCCTCTTGAATTCATTGACAAGATCTCTCAATTTATCTCTTTCTTCGGTAATCATGGAAAGCTACAATACACAATATAATATTTTAGTACAAACATTTGAAATAGAACAAAATAAATAAAGGAAAGTTTGCAGATGCCAAAACCCATATTTTTTTTTTATATAAGTAAAATATTGATATTATATATATATATATATATCAATAGGAGTAACCAAGTACACTAGATGTATACAAGAAAACACATATCTCATACTAGAGAGCTCCTAATGACTCCAAAAAGCTTGTGAAAAACTACCAAAAATACATCAAGCCCGAGTAGGAATAACACACACCTCCCTAAACCCAACCCAATGTTTCCCGTAGACTAAAACTCCACCCGAAACACCCTCTATGAGAACATCTTCATAATGCCTGAACCCAAGATTTTATATTATATAGACACATCTATTCAGAACAATACTCATATTACAGAATTCACAGTTAACATCAGTGTGGTACCTGGTCAATTATTATCTCAAAGAAATAAGCATGTCACCTTCACATCAATAAAAAGAATATAAATGTAGCAATTTGGCTAATGGCATCTCCAACTGTCCCATGTATGAGACAGGGTGGGGTACGAGGTCAAATCCCCCTAACCTTAGTTGCCTCGAAAAGAAAAACGAAAAAGAATGTAAAAGTATCAACCACTTTGATACCTTTACATGCCAAAAGCTTTTCCATTGCATCTGCCGAAGTACACGAGGTTAACAAGAGCCATTATCGACAAAGAAACAAATCGAAAATCTAAGTCAAATGCATCTCATTCTCATACGCAACATCAATTACCAAAACAGGCTTTCTCTTGATTAAATTATCAACAGCCAAGGTTTCAATGAATAATGACAGTCCGTGAGCAAATGCTACTGTAACACTGTTGAAAGCTGCCATTTAGCAAGCTTTAAACTCAGATTAAAAAAAAAAAAATTACAGGTTACACATATACCACAATGTGTCTGCAGATGTGTTAGTGTATTCTGTGTGTATTTTGTGGCTGCAAGTAAAAGCAGTCAACTTTCAGCCTAAGTTAATTAGTAGCTCAATCTTACCTATTAAGTTTGAAAAACAAAACCCTAATTCTTAAAATTAAAAAGACCAAAAAATATGTTATCCCGAGTCCTCTTCCACCAAGAAATACCAAAGAAAATTCAAGGCCTTGGAGATTCTCCCTTCATTATCACCCTTTTTCTTATCTGCCACTATAGCCAATTTATAGCAACATTTTTCTTGCATAAAATTGACCTATGAACGAGTGCTCATATGCCTTCTGGCAATTTTTTTTTTATCGGCACTGGGTGTCCGAGAACAAAGTCCCAACTAATCCCACTATCCCAGGGGTGCCAGGCCCTTGGCAAAAAAATTCCCGCGAGTGCACCTTAGGTAATTCAAGAGGAAGTTCCTCCAGTCCAATGATCCCAAGAAATTGTTTACATCCAAGAGGATTCGAACCCCAGACTTGAAGGGAGCATACCTCCCAGACCAAGCCAATTCCTAGAGGTTCCTTCAGGTAAGTGAATGCAACTCAATTGCATATATGTAGAAACCTATATATGGCAGGTAAATAGGAGCATAACATCATTTCCACTAGCTTTAACCCCGGATCATCTAGTACAGTTGTGAGTGTAGCACCAGTCACTTGTTAACTATGATCTTATTACTTTTTTGATAGGTAATAAGAAAACTATGATCTTATTATTTTCCACAAAACTATTTAAGCAAGCACTTACCATCACTTCAATCCGCTTAAGCTCTGATTTTGATTCTTCTGCCTTCTCTTTGGCAAATGCAGCCTCAGTTTCAGCAATGTGCTTTCCACTTTGTGCAGCATCAAGAGCCACCTCCATTTGTTTTAAGCGGGCATTTGCATCTCCCTCCTTCATCATGGAATCAATCACCTCTCTGCATCAAGTGGTCATGCATACCAAAAATTACAGTGCTTAATCAAGAATATGTACTAGCTTAATTAAGGAAATATCCCATTCAACCCTCGGTATACACATGCACAAATATAAGCAAAATTGAATACTTTGAAGAAACATCCACGTATTCAGTCTTTATGCAAGTGTAAACTGGATCTGAGAGTTATTAAAAAAGGCTTTGGCATGTGTATGGCTGCGAGAGTGTCGGAGAAGAGGACATTACTGCCAGAAGAAAGTTTGGCAACTCACAAAATTAACCGTAATGTAGAGGGAGAAGCTTGCAAGCAGGACCAATTTATTCAAACCTAAACTTCAATAGATTGCAAGGGCTGGATTACATATCCATAAGTGTAGGAGCTATATTATATACCAGTAAAAATCTGTTGCCCAACGCTTAAAATGTCAATAAATTCCCCATTTTGCATGAGCCCCGAGCCATGGGAAAAGGAGTAGCATCACATAGCATCTCTTCTATAATTAACACACCTTCTGAGAAAAAAGTACAATGGCAACATACAGCATCCTCAACTAAATATCTACCTACGCCACTACTAGGAACTAACTTAAAGCGAGCTTGGTTCCCAATCAAAAGGGGTTAGCTCTATGAATCATTTTCTGCCACTTAGCCAGGCTAAGACCTAAGCCAACATCTTCAAACACTTAGACAAAGAAGTTTTTTTTGATAAAAAAAAATACAGAATACCCAATTGGTAACGTTCACAACATCCGGTTGTTGGCTAACACTCTTGGATGTAAGTTTCCTTTCTTCCCATGAATTTACCTTGGTCTTCCTTTGGGTTGCCTTACGGGCTGAGGGGATGGTTGGGGAATGAGATGAGATGAGAAGTCCGTGAATAGTAGTAAAATGGTTTTAGTTAAGATGTTTTAGATGATTTTGAAAAAGAAGAGAGAAAATTTTGAATAAAAATATTATAAATTTAAAATCTTGTTAGTATATATTTTTTTTAGAAAAATTTGTTGAATTTGAAAAGTTGTGGTGTTTTTTATAATTTATTTGGAAATTTGAAAAAGTTGTAATGATTAGATGAAAAGTTAAAGACTCAAAATTGAAAAGTGTTTGTGTTTGAATGCTATTTGAAAAGGAAATGAGATAATATAAGATGAAACCATCTCATCCTCTAGACAACCCCCAAGTCTTTTTGGGATACAATAATTGAGAAAATTGAATGTAGATTGGCAAGTTGGAAAAAATTGTATTTGTCGAAAGGTTAATCAAGAGCACTCTGTCAAATTTACCAACCTATTTCCAATCTTTATTCCCAATTCCAACGAGTGTGGCAACCTGTATTGAGAAACGTCGTTGAGATTTCTCTTGGAATGGTCTAGGGAAGATATTCAAATTCTGTCTGAGTAAGTGAGATAAGGTATGCTCCTTATCTCTTCTAGTGGGTTGGGAATTAGAAATCTAAGGGTTTCCAATCTAAGCCTACTTGGGAAATGGTTGTGGCGATATAATATGGAATCAGAAGCTCTATGGAAGTCCGTAATTGACTTCAAGAATAGGGGCTTGTTGGGAAGAGGGGGATGGAACACTAGGGAGGGACGAGGGGCGTATGGAGTGGGAGTATGGAAGCACATTAAACAAGGGTGGAGAGTTTTTGCTCGTCACACTAGACTTCGATTGGGAGATGGCTCTAGAATAAAACTCTAGTACGAGTTATGGTATGGAGATAACACCCTTAAGGACTCATTCCCTTCAGTTTTCAAGATTGCATGTGAAAAAGAAGCTTCAATGACTGACTTCATGGAGATAGTTGTATCAAAGGAAACTAGGGTTTTTTTTTTGGCCGACTCCTCTATTGCTTCTCAAGATTCTCCTCCTCCAGCGCCTAATCTGACATCCACCATAGCTCCTGCTGCTCTTATTTCTCAGAAATCTACTCATGTTTCTCACCCACCAGATCGGTATGGTTTTTTCTTCTCTCACTTCTATGGTTGCTACATTATCTTCCATTGTTATTCCATCTTTTTACAAACAGACTATGGAACATAAGTGCTGGAAGCAAGCAATGCAAACAGAACTTAATACACTTGCAGTTAATCAGACCTAGGATGTGGTACAATGTCCTCCTTCGATCAAGTCAATTGGTAGTAAATGAGTATACTCCGTCAAACTTCGTTCTGATAGCTCACTGGAACAATACAAAGCTAGATTGGTTGCTTTGGAGAATCGCCAAGAGTATGGCATAGATTATGATGAGACCTTTACTCCGGTTGCCAAGATGAATATTGTTCACCTATTACTTGCTCTTGCCGCTTCTAAATCTTGGCAATTACATCAGATGGACGTCAAAAATGCTTTCTTGCAAGGCAATCTAAAGTAAGATATCTACATGAGACTCCATCTAATATGCCTATTGAAGAAGTCAATAATGCTTTCCCTTATGGCTGTCTGTAAATTGAAAAAGTCTTTATATGGTCTTAAACAAGCTCCTCAAACTTGGTTTAAGAAATTTTGTAATACTTTGGTAGGGTTTTCTTTTAAGCAAAATAAGCACAATGCTTCCTTATTTTTGTACAAAGGCGATGCTGGAATAGTATTTTTGTTAGTATATGTAGATGATGTTATCATCTCTGGTTTAGATGAACCATTGATTCAAAAACTTCAACAACATTTTCATAATGTGTTTCACATGAAAGATCTTGGGGATCTTACCTACTTTCCAGGAAGTTAGGTCTTAGCCACACGGTTTATTTCTAAATCAACAAAATTATATTCAAGATTTAATTCAATTAAAGAGATTAGAAGATACTACTCCAGTTGATACTCCTCAAGAGGTGAATGTTAAATATAGGAAAAATGAAAGCAAACTTCTCCCAAATCCTATCTTATACTGTAAGTTGGTTGGCAGTTTGATTTATCTCACCATCACATGTCTTGATATTTCCAATGTTGTCCACACTGTTAGTAAGTTTATGAATTATCCCCGACATCTCCATTTTGTAGTTGTTTGTCGGATTATTCACTATCTATTTGGGACACCTAAAGTGGGTTGTTTTTTCCAAAAGATTCTTCTTTTCACTTAACTGCCTACAGTGATCCAGAGGGCTAATTGTCCTGACTCTCGACGTTCTACTACTGGATGTTGTGTCTTGGAGATTCTCTTATCTCTTAAAAGTGTAAGAAGCAAGATTGTGTATCTAAGTCATCTACAAAGACTAAATATTGGGCAATGCTTGCTGCATATTCAGAAATTATGTGGTTGCGTGGTATTCTTTTAGAACTCGGGTTCGCACAAACACATCACATGCCTCTACATGAGAAGGAAATACCTCAACTGAAGTACTTCGGCCAAATTTGACATGATATCAGAGAAAACTTTTCTAGGCTAAGTTTACTATTCTCGGCATAGTGGCTCCCTGACTTAATGTTCCTAAAGTCTCCACTTTTCAATACACTCTTGTTCTTGGTTGTTTCTAGTTTTTGGCAATGTCTGTTCTTAGGCCACAAGTCCATGGTAATTTTCAGTGCTTTTTGTTGGGGGGTCGTGGCCATTGGGATTCTTGGCATCCTTTAAGCAATTTCTTGGGTTTCACCAGGGCCTAAGATCGAGAAGTTGGCAGCTTTCTGGGTTTTTTAAGAGACTTGCCTCCATGAGACCGAGCCCTCAAGGATCTGACACATTGAAGTGGGTACACCCGAGAAAAGGTACATTCACGATTCACTCTTTCTATAAGTCTCACACAATCACTGAACAATCACTTTCCATATAGAAGGATTTGGAGAAATAAGGCACCTCCCAATCGAGATTTTTTGTTTGGGCAGCTTCTCTAGATAAGATTTACTAATGGATAACTTACGGAAATGCAAGGTGATTATAGTGTACTGGTGATATATGCACAAAAAAAGTTGTGAGACTATGGATCATCTTCTACTGTATTAAGGGAAGTGTATTCAAAAGGTTAGAGCTAGCCTGGGTTATGCCTATCACAGTGCTTGAGCTTTTGGCCAATTGAACAAATCTAGGTGGTATTACACAAATCACAATTGTGTGGAAGATGATTCTACTTTTATTATGTGGTGCTTATGGCAAGAGCATAATAACCAGACATTTAAAGATGAGGAATGTTCATTAGAGGAGCTTAGATTACTTTTTGTTAGAACTTTATTTCTATGGGCCAAAGCTATAGATTCCAATGGCCTTGATTTTCATTATTTTCTTGTTTCCATTTCTTCTTCCTAAATAGATGTTACCTTGTGTATACCAACTTGTGTACTTGGGTTATGCCTTATTTTTTTTTTTTGATAAATAGTAATAAGATAAATCTTATTCCAAGTAAATATGCATGGCCTAAATACACAGGCAGTATACAATGAGAAACACCTATTTACTAGCTAAACCTATAAAAACTAAATCAAAACATTACAATCAATCCCGTTCCTAACAAGATTTTTCACCCAAAAGCAAAATGTGCTATGAAAAAACTCCCTAATTTCCCCTAATGAACGTTCACAATTGTCAAAACATCTCTTGTTCCTTTCTAACCAAAGACACCAAATAAGCACAAGGGAATCATCTTCATAGCTATAGAGCTGAAATCTCTACCCAAAATGCCTGGCTAGATTGAAAGAAGATCCAACACATGCAAAGGCTTCACCCAGAAAATTCCAGCCCTAACCGAAATCTCGTTCTGTAACGTAGATGCCACGTCGCAATGAAGGAAGAGGTGATCAATAGACTCACCATCCTTCTAACAAGAAACACCAATCAGCCACCTGAACATCTATTTTCCTCAATTTATTAGTGGTTAGAATTTTACTGAGAGACACTAGCCAACAGGGGAAAAAAAAAACGAACTTTGCTAGGCACCTTAGCTCTCCAAATACTTTTCTACAGATACTCTATGACCCCATGACTGGTAAGTGCTTTGTAAGAAGAGCTCACAGCAAATCTGGAATTATTAGTGTGAACCCAAAGCAAGCTGTCCACCTTGTTCTGATCTATCTTCTTCTCATAATCTTCCCAAAAAATCCAAAACTACATTAACTTCTTAATCCTGAATGTCTCTAGAAAATTCCACATTCCAGCAGGTCCTGTTGTTGGAAAGGTAGTAGGACTCAGCCACAGCAGCCTCTTTATGTCTAGCAATCCTGAATAGGTTAGGGAAAACAACCTTTAGAGGAAAATCAGCACACCATATATCATGCCAAAAGTAGGTCTTAGCCCCATTACCCACCTTAAGAATAGTATGCTTTACAAAATTCCCCCATTCCAACCGAATAGACTTCCACAATCCCACCACAAAAGCCTCTCTAACTTCATTTGTACACCAACCACCCCACATCCTCCCATATTTAACATCCACTAAATTTCTCCACAAGGCATTGTTCTCTAAATGATATCTCCAAACCCATTTACCAAGAAAAGCTTTATTGAAAAGCCTAAGATTTCTCACACCCAAGCCTCCTTGAGAAACCGGAAGGCAAACCTTATTCCAACTCACTAAGGTTTACTTATTCCAACTTGAACGTCCACTACAATCGTTTACTTGTAAAAAAAATATACAGAATGCCCATCATTTATCAACACCAACAACCTAATCTAAAATCTTTTGATGGTTGGATGTATTGCACCTGTTTCATCATTCCGCACAATCAAGATGCAACACAAACTTTTTTTTTTCCATTCAATTGCTCTCAAGAATCCTTTTCCCTTTTACAGTTAAGCTTTTCAACAATTGCCATTCTGTTGCTCATAAGTTTTAACACAAAGAAGAAAGGTTTTAATCCATAAATCACAAATCAAATACCATTTTTTAAGTAAAAGTAAAACTTTATTGGTAGTAAAAGGTATAGCCCAAGTACACATGAAGTAACCATTGGGCACTAGTGTACACCTACCATTTATGCTCTCTATAAAACCATTACCATTAAAAAAGCTCCAGTAAAAGTCAGCGATTACATAAAATTTATTTTTGCTCCAAATACTTTATCTTCTAGAAGTAATATAAAACTCAGTTCTCCATCTACCATTGCTTCCATATTTGGATCTTATTGCGGCCCTCTAATTTTCTAAAGACTAACCAGCTCACTCAGAAAGCATAGTACCACTTGCCAACATTAGCATAGTGAATGAAGATAATTTAAGGGCTAGTTTGGACACTAAGATATTTCTTAGATATTTCCTTCCCAAACATCACTCAAACACAAAACACTTTTCAATTTCAAATCTTCAACTTTTTCATCTAATCATTATCTAATCAATATAACTTTCTCAAACTTCTACACAAAACACAAAAAACAATACAATTTTTTCAAATTTTAAAACAAAAATAATCTTAAAAAATTATATTCAAACAATTTAACTCTATAATATTTTTATTCAAATTTTTCTCTCCTTTAACAAAACTAAAAAAATATCTTAACTCAAACCATTTGGCTACTATTCACAGATATTCTGAAATATTCTAAATGTGCAAACGAGCCCTACACTCCTCTTTCCTTCAATGTATGCCATATCAACAGCAATTCCCCTAATTTAAAATGATAATGAATGCAAAGACAATATAAAATTTCTCACTTATCTTATTATATTATAAACCATTCAAGTTTCATTCCAAAAAATATAATAAACCACTTATGGAAACAAAGTCTAGAAAGAGTCCAAACTCAATTTCGTATTACATTTTTCAATTTATAAATTCTTCCAAGCCATATACTTTTGATACTTGTATGCCTGCAAAGGGGTAGGGGTTGAGGGGTAACACCCAACTTAATGCACTAAAAAATAGTTTTAGAAGTTGCGAGAAAAAACAAATCTAGAATATCAACACAAAATGTTAGGGCTCGTTTGGAAATTTGGAGTATCTCATAATTCTGTGAATGGTAATGAAATGGTTTGAGTTAAGATGTTTATTGGATTTTGGGAAATAAGAGAGAGAAAAAGTTCAACAAAAATACTATAAAGTTGAAAGAGTTGTTTCAATATAAGTTTTAATATTACTTTTGCCTTAAATTGCATGGATTTTTGTATTTTGTTTTCATATTCGTAAAATTTGTATGGTTTTTTTTTTAAGTTTGTAAAAGTTGTATTATTTTTGCATTTCGATGATAATTAGGTAATGATTAGATGAAAACGTTGGAGATTTGAAATTGAAGTGTTTTGTGTTTAAGTGATGTTTGAAAATGAAATTATGAGAAGTTTTGAGGATTGTGTCCCATATATGTGTCCAAATGTCCCTCAAATCTCTAAAAACTCAAACCGAAAGTGAAGAGTAATGACAAATGGACCCAATAAGGCCAAGATCTGATGAAGGTTCGATGTTACAGCAAATGTTCAGTTTCAATCACCAAAAGTTGTTTTACTTGTACAGATGGTATAGGAGTTCATCCATGCCAAAAAATTAAAATAAAAACAATAAAATATAAAACAAATTAAATAACTGGACAAAAACATCTCTTTCAAGTATAGGGTATTGAATTTGTTTCCTAGTGACAGTGAAGTGGTCCCAGTAATAGAGCCAAAGTAGTTAAATAAATGTACTCACTTTTGTAAAGCTGCAAATTTAATAGGTACATCCTCGGAACATGACAAGCCAGGAATTTCTTTGATCATCAACTTCCAAGATGACAATTCATCCTCCAGCTTCTTCATACTCATCTGGAATTCATGTAATTTAGATAACTCTCCCTCTGCCCTCTCTCTGCGGCCCTTCTCTTCCGATAATTTCTCCTTCAATAACTCAATGTTTTCACGAGATGATCTCAACTTCCTTGCCTCTCTGACTTCGGATTCCTAATTGTAGTCAAAATAAATAAACTGAGAGGAAAGGGCTCATAAAAGAATATGATGAAAAAGAACATGAATTAAATAAACAAAGATAAAATAAGGCATGCAACTAGAGTATCTTTTTTCCAAAAATAAAGAAGACAGTGCGACATGTATGCTAAGAGCAACAGCAAAACATTTTATGCAGGGTTTAAATAAAAGCCTTTTTGCATCTGAATCCAATGGTAAGCAAGCACATGAATAGCTAAAAAGCTAAAAACAATATACAATATAGGTTCTCTTTTGTGTCAAGTACTAAAGATGGTATTAAATATCAGTGTCTTGAGTTAAAGTCACCATTTCCTTGTATCAGTTTCAAATTATAGCCAGGTAAACTTATCAAAAAAATATATATAGCTAGGTGTTTCTCTTGTATATAACCCATGTACTTGAGCTATGCCTATTGCTATTGTCAATAAAACTTACAGTTACTTATTAAAAAAAGAAAGTGTCAACAAGACATAGCCCAAGTTTACAGGGGCTCAAGGAAAAGAGACAGACTACTAGTACCCGCTGCCTGCCAAAAGCACAAAAAGTACATTCTCTGGCTACACTGCTAGCAATGGAATTCTCCACCAGGAATAAAATGGTGTCAAATCCAAATGGTAGATGACAGCAAAAATCTTATTGTCTATGCATCTGTATGTATCAGCACTTAAACAATGTAAATCATTGCAAGAATCAACTTTGTGGATGGCAAGTCACCTTACAAGGAACATTCATTATAACATGAAGGGGGTAAATATGTGGTAATAAAGAATGATCAACCAAACTTACGTAGTTCCTAAGCTCTTCTTGCAAATGTTTAACCAAAATATTACTATCGGTAGAAGAAGCTTCTTGAAATGTGAAGCTTGATAATTTCTTCTCCACCTCACTCTTTTGATGCATACACTGGAAAAATAAACACAATAAATTCCATTTAGATAATGAATTGATCAAATGAGGGTATTATTAGTCAATAACCCTAGGAAGGTTGTTAGAAAAATCACTTGTTATTAATTCAAGTTGATACAAGCAAAATTCAAAACCAACACCAGGCAGGACAGTTCTCTTTTACTTCTTTTCGAAGAGACATTCAAAGATAAGGCATCAAAAGCCAAATCCACAAAACGGAGGTATGGTATAACGACAACCTAAAGAGTGTTGGTATCATAAGGGGATATAAAGTAATGAATATGAGATATATGGTTGACAAAGAAATTGTATGTAAGCTCCAAGAATCAACAAATGATCAAGAGCTAAGAACCTCAGTGAGTTGCTTCTTAAGATCTTCCAGCTGCTCTTTTAAAAGGTCTGACTCTTCCTCAGCATTGATAGCTCTGCATTCCATTCTTTCAAGCTTTGAACAGCAAAATTAGGCAAATTAAACAACAATAGATTTCAAATGCTGCACATAAAATTAGATTGACAAATATATCTACTCACATCTGCACTTATTCTAGAAACAGAAAGTTTTGAATCTCTTTTCAGCAATTCAATCTCATTGTGGAGACGTTTTTTCTCCTTCTCTATACTTTCGGAAAGATTGCTCAGTTTTCTCTCAAAAATGCTTGCTTTCTCTTCAGCTGAAGCTGTTGAAGCATCAGCCTTCAAGCGAAGATTCATTTCATTGCGGAGCTTTACCTAAGATCCAAAATTAGAGAAGACCTTATCATCTCACATCCCACATAGCATCAAGCATGCACAACATAACACAACACAAATTTCTAGCATACAAGAATTGGTCTGTTTTGATAGAGTACTCCAGCAACCAAGATCACAGAATAAACAAGGCTTATTGATTAATTTGGAGATGCCACTCATGATTAAAATCAAACATCAATCCCTCAGCAAGAATTGGAGGTGCGGACAAGCTACATTTGAGCATATCCAAGCAGTGGGTGTTTGAATTAAAGTCATTCTATGATGCCTATGTTACTTTTCTTGATTTTTTTTTCTTGGCACCAGGTGTCCAAAAACATTGTCCTGACTAATCCCGAGAGTGCACATGCCCTTGGCAAGAAGTTTTCCACAAGTACACCTTGGGTAATTCAAGGGAAAAATCCCCAAGTCCGATGACCTCTAGAAATTGTTTGCACCTAAGAGGATTCAAACTTTAAACCTAGAGAAAGCATACCACCAAGACCAAGGCATTTATTTACTACTTGAGCCAACCCCTAGAGATTTATTTTCTTGATTATTGATAAAAATAATCTTAGATAGTAAAAAAAATTCCACAAACAGCAATGCCAAATGAGGCCTTGCTTGGTTTTTCCTCCTTTATAAGAAGGGGCTCTGACAACAAAACCATTTAACTGTAAAAGCAGTTCAATAAACAAGAGGTTCTTTTACTGGACACGCATTTAATTCAAAAAGCTCAAAGTGGCTCGTCATCCTTAAGGGGCAATTTGCAGTTGTTCAGCTTGGTGTCCAACTTATCGTCACAAATTTAATCATGCAATACAAAACTCTCTTGGGCAATGACTTTGAGGGTACACTACAGATAGGGAGGCTATATGGCGATTGGTTGTGTAGAAGCCAAATAGGGAGGCTATGCAATACAAAACGGAATCCTGTCGACCACCATTGCCATACTCCACTAATTGCTGGGCAATGGAACTTTTGTTACCATCCTAATAGGTTGCAAAGAACTCCTTATCACCGGTCGAACATACCTCAAGGGGTCTAGTGAACCTGTTCACAGTGGACACTTCCAGGACTAATGCTTTCGTAACCTTCCAACTCCTCTCTGTTATGCGAATCCATTGGCTACCTTACTCTATTAATTCAAAACCTTTGAATTCTATAAGAATCTGTTTTGAAATAGCCATGATAATCTCGTAGTTAAGAACCTGAGATCATCATCAATGAGAAAGTGTGCTCGACATTTTCAAACCAGCATATAGAGAAAATGGCAAAAAATATTTCACTCGACCTAAGGCCATTGTGCCTCAAGAGCAACGCCTAAGCGTGCTAGTTTAGTGAAACAAGGAATTCATTAAAAGTAATGCCATGAAAATCAATTAAAATTGACCAATGGAGTAAAGTATTGAAAAATAAATTTTTAGACCATCCATTGACCGCTCTTTATCTTCAAAACTTCTTTCCTTCCTCTCCTTTCAAATACACCACCATAAACATATTGGACCCATCTTCCATATTGATGCAATCTAAGAGTTACCAACATACTAGAACCAACTTCCATATCATAACCATCATAAAATACACCACCATATGCAGTTTTCTAACAACAGACAACAAGAGAACATTATTCTTTATCACATTAGCACATGATTGGAGTTGGCAGCTCTTTTCAATATTTCAACAAGTATATTTTGCAAGGGTAAAATTCATTGGATTCCTTGAAAAGAACGGGTCCTTCAAGGCTAGATCTTTCTACAATGTGCTTAGCCCTCAAGTTGGAGGTCCACGCCCATGGAAAAGCATATGGAGGAACAACACTCCTTCAAGGTTAGCATTCTTTTCCACAGGCATTGAAGAATTGGAAAAGCATGTGGGTTGCACTCACATTCGCTATTAATAAGATTCACTCTCTAATCAAATAATGAACTTTCCCCATTGAGGAGTAGATTTTCATGCTAGAAGAAGTCTGTCCTTGAAGCTAGAATGAACCAAAAAAATCAAGGAAAGCAAAAGTCTATATAGCCAATTGCAAAAATATTTGAATACTTAGGATATAGATTTAAATTTAGTAATATTAGCATTCACGCCAACAAATAAAACAAACAATTATAATGGTATTTAGTTGACTAGATATAATAATCCAAAGAAAGCTCAAACTACATCTGGTCTCTATTTCAAAAGAACCAATCAATATTTAGATTGGAGCCCTTGGAGTTGTTATAAAGGGCAAGAGTTTCTCCTCCTTTCCAATCAATGTGGGATCCAATTCACAACCTCCCTATACTCAATTCAAGGTATTGAAATCCCTACCTTAAAATCCCTGACATCTTTGTCATGTCATTTCATCATAAGTGACACATCTCAAATCGCACAATTGTGTCTTATGCCATTTGCAACAAATCAAGGAAAAAAGTTTTTTTTCAATGGCACCGGGTGTCCAAGAACAACATCCAAACTAATCTCGAGGTTGCACAAACCTTCGGCAAGGAGTTTCCTGCAGGTGTACCTCAGGTAATTCAAAGGAAAAATTCTTCATTCTGATGGCCCCTAGAGATCTTTTGCACCCAAGGGTATTTGAACTTTGGACCTGGGAGAGCATACTCCCAAGTCCAAGGCCTTTACTTTGAGTCAACCCTTAGCAGTTATATTCTTCAATAATATTCAATCATTGTTTTTTTTTTAACGGTAACCAAAATTTTATTAGATCATAAAGTAGACAAAGGACCAAGTATACAGGACATATACAAAAGCATCATCTGTGCATGCTAGTTTAGCATATTCAATCACTGTTACAATTGGAACTCTTGGAATCATTATAAACAGAAAGAATTTCTCCATCTCAAATAATGTGGGGTCCCATTTAGCATTCCCCAGCTTCCTATACTCAACCCGAGGTATTAAACTAGAACTTTTATTCTTTGAGACAAGAAAATAAAACCTCGTGAAACCAAATGGATTCATCACATGAAATTAGGTTAGTAAAAGAGAACAAGGATACCTCAAGTTCGCTATGTGATTGTATTTGTTTTTTAAATCGCTCCTGAAAATCATTCACCTCTTTCAAAAGCTGCTCTTGCAATGCCTGTTCACGCCCTTTTGCAGCAGCAAGTTCTTGTTCCGAATATAGAAATCGATCTAAAATTTGCTTCCTCTCAGCTTCTGTTAGGATCATAAATGAATAAGGGGATAGAAGCTTAGACCAATCCCACACGCACACACACATCTATGTATGAATCCATGTATGCACATATGCATGTGACAATTCAAACAAAATTTCAATGGTGCATACAATGATATCTATTTAAAAATAATGGAAAAAAAAACTGCAAGTCATACCATTTAACTCATAAAGCATATGCTCAAGACTCAGTTTACAGCATATAGTGATAAATGAGAAAACATCATTCCAAACAAATTATTCTATTATCTATCATCTTCATAAGATTACTTGCCTTCGAGCACTATGAGATTAATACTTGTAATACCTAGGCCCAAGCCCGGCCCAACCTAGACAAGGCCC
Organism: Platycarya longipes; assembly: GCA_036559045.1. Lineage (NCBI taxonomy): Eukaryota > Viridiplantae > Streptophyta > Magnoliopsida > Fagales > Juglandaceae > Platycarya > Platycarya longipes. The sequence goes on from CM071793.1 coordinate 455,882, forward strand.
AGCCTGCGACCAACACCTTTGAAGGCTTCAAACGGCGCCGTTTTGCTAAGTTTTTCTTCCCCAATCTGTTTCTTCCCCTCCCCGACAGTTTCCTTTTCAATTTTCGCATCTCCGAAAATCTCTCAAGCATGATTCTCCCTTATTCTCACATCTCTTCAGTTTTGGGTTGGTTTTCCAAATCAAAACCCCTTTTTTCGGCAGATTCACTCTTTCACGAGCTATTCCCTTTCTCGAAATTCCTCTGTTTAACCTTACTTGTTGCCCCGATTTCATGGGTCTGGGAGCATCGTTGCCGTCGACTGGTTGAGCACATCGGTGAGCCACTTTTCTCTCCCTCTCTCTTTTCCTCTCTTGGTCTCCGACAGATTTGTGATTTTCTTAGGGAATTTGTCACTGTGTAGCAGCTAGTAGAATTCAAAATTGGTGGGTGTCGCCATGGAGCTCTGCGTCATAGGAAGTGTTGAATGCTGGGTATTGAATTAGCCTTAAACATCCGCGCCGATATTGACATCTTTCTCTGAATGACAGATTTTGGGTAAGGAAGTTCAATATCTCAGCTTATTTTTCCAAGTTAGATTTTTGGGAACTTATATGTGTTTGAGTATTAGAAGAATATTTTGGACACTGATTATATGAGGAAGATACGGATGAGTAATGGATGTAGACTTTTGTTATTTTGTTAAAGAGTCTAAGTTTGAGAATTGAGTTATTGTGTAGTGAATGGGTGGTTGGTTTGTAATTTTCTGGGGTGATTTAATGGCTGGTAACGCATGGTGTTGTTGTGATGATTGTAGATCTGTGGGCTGGTTGGTGTTCTTTTTGGTATGGATGTTTTTGGGTTGAGTAGATGATTTATTGGGATACTTATATGATGTGTTTTGAGCTAAGAAAGGGGCTGGTTTGAGCATTATTAATTAAGACAGGGATATTTTTAGATTGAATTAATAAATCATGGATATATGTTTTGACTAGGTGTTGATTTTGTTAGAGATCAGACTCAAGACATAGATATTACATGGAAATTAGGTAAGGGGTTTATGAACTAGCTTTGCACTAAAAGCAATGAGATGAGATTGATTTTAAAATATGCATTTTGTTTTTAAAAAGAAAGCTGAAAAACAACCTCAATTATTTATTTTGCATATGCATAAAAGTTGTGAAAAAGGAAGCATTTTCTAGTATAAATAGTGCAGACATAAATTTTATTTTGTGCATTTATTTCAAAATTGAAAAAGCGCAAAAAGAGCCTTTGGAAAAGCTTTGTTTGATGGATTAGAATTGTTACAAGTTATAACTAAAGGTTTTGCTGTAAATAAATGAGATTTGTTGTTTCTTATTTCCAAGCATGCGAAATGATTTTGAGTTGTTCAGTATATTTTCTTAAAATATGTGATAACTGAAAGTTTTGGCATGAGATTTGAATATGCTTTTGATGAAGGTGATTATGATGTCTGTTCTGTTTCCTGATACGGCCCCGTCATGGGTATAATAGTGGCACAGTCACCGTCTTCCTCTGGGCTGACCCCAGTTGTCGAGATGGCTTCCACTAGGTTGACCCCAGTCACGACAGATGTGGTGTGTGCAGAGTCTTCAGAGCAAGTGGCAGTTTTAGGGGAGGCTTTGTCGTTGGAGCCGTGCAATGAAAAGTTATTGTCAAGATTTATGTCGGAAGAAGTTGTTGTCCCTTTGGTATCTCTTCCTCCACCATCATCACCTGATTGGCTTTTACAAAAGGTTAATGAGATTCAGCCTATCGTAGGAATCTCACATGGAGGATGTGAAGATCAGTTTAACAAGCTACTCACTGCAATTGAAGAGGGCCACTCACGTGATACCAAATCAAGATTTAAGAATAGTAGGGAGCTACAGCGCTTGTCTTGGGAAATCAACTACGATAGTTCAAGTCGAGGGAAGACTAAAGGGAGGAGATCCTGAAGACATTCTCTTTGTGGGTGTTCGGGTGGTTATTAGTTTTTGGGAACTACGGGTTAGGATTGAGGATGTGTGTTGTATTCCATGGGTATTTTGGGCTTGTGGTACTTTAGGTAATTTTCTTGGGCTTGTTGGGTTTTTTCATGAGATAGGTGTTTTTAAGCATTCATGGGCAAGGTGTTTTCTTGTATACTTCCAGTATACTTGTTTACTCCTTTTGATATATATATAACATTTTACTTATCAAAAAAATAATAGTGGCATACGGTCCTACTATGGGTATAATAGTGGCATATGGTCCAGTCATGAGTATAATAGTGACATACGGCTCCGCCATGGGTATAATAGTGGAATATGGCCCGACCACGGATACAATGTGGTACAACCCTACGACGAGAGTTAATTATGCTATATGTTTTGATATGATGTGTTTTTTAGAAAAGTTGTTCATATTTATGTTTTTAGAGGTTTTCGTTCTGATGATTTACATCAAGTTTATTTTGTGCATTTTGAAAGTAAAAGAGATGTTTGTTACTTTCTAAAAGACAAGGTTTTGTTCCACATGATGAAGTTGTAAATGCTCATCTTTTTATACACTGGCAAAGTTGCTTGCTTACTGAATTATTGATAACCCACCCCTCTTATTCCTAACATTTTTCAGATGATCTTGATGAGTCAGCGACTGTTCAGTGATAGAGTTCTGGGAAAGACTAGCTGGGTGTTACTTCATTTTTGTAGATGTTTTTTTTGTTAGATTATGTCGGGTGGTTACCAAGACTTTATTTTTGTAAACCTTGTTTCAGTGGTTATGTTTTTTTTTTAGACATATGGAGATATTTCATTTATTTCGTTTGGATTTGTTATGATGGAGATCGGATTGGTGTGTTGATATCGGAAACTTTATGTCTGTTTGAAGACTTTATTATTAAATGATTGATGTTGGAAATTCTTTGTTGCTTATCAGGTGAATAGAGTTAACTCTCTGGACCTCCTGAGTTGGGGGTGTTACAATACTTGGCAGAGATAATAAAATAGAAATAAAACCACATGGAAGTATGGAGCACTACGTGAAAATTTAAGGAAGGCGAAAACTGATAGAATTTAGTTGAGGCAATCAACTAGATCAACTTTTTACAGGAAATGCAGGTAAAAATGTTGAGAAATATTGAGAAATCTTCCAAAATATTTCTCAACACAAAAAAATGTTGAGAAATGTATTGGAAGATTTCTTCAACTCACCAACTTTGCTAAAATTCTCCTCCAAAGCCTTCAACCTGGACTGGTAGTCGTCAACTTGCTTCTCTGCACAGTTTAAGGCGTCAAAGAAATCTGATTTAACCTACAATAACAAGCAATAAGTTCGTAAATACGGCACACAATATACACCCAAGCCGGTTAAGTTAAGACCTCTGGCGTTATAACACTTGAAATAATTGTTCTTTAGAAAAAGGGGGGGGTGGAAATTAGAGGATATCAGCTAGGTGTAATTGATCCCAATCGAACTTTTACTATAGACACACAAAATGTGCGCGTACAGAAATACATATATACAACAACAAAAAAAAGGTAATCTTATAAAAAATTCCACGAAAACGTGTAGCCTTCTAGCTGAAAATCTCAACATGCATATACTAAAATTACGGAAAATAGAAAAATATGAGAGCTAAAGTAATGCGAGATCGATGATTCAGAATGGACTTGAAGGAGAAAAATGGATATTGTTACCATTTGGCGACATTGGTAGGTACAGAGCAAGTGTTCGCCCGGGGAGGGCTGGGGAGGGGCCGCAGCTGAAGGAGGATCCTCGTAGATAACGAGAGGTAGGTCTGAGGCGGCGGCCAACAGGCTGCCCGGATCCCTAGTTTCGGATCGTTGCTTCTTCGGTGGTGGAGTCCTCAATATCATCCTCTCTCTCTGTCTCGGACACCACTTAGGATTTTAGGCTCTATTGCTCTCAGATTCGCTCTCTAAAAGAAGGTTTTGAATGGAAGGCAAGGGCGCTACTTTTCAAAGAGCATCTGAAGCAACAATGGCTGACAAATCGACTCGGAACAAAATCATTCCTTTTCTTTTTTTTCTTCTCTCTTTTTTCCTCGTGCGCTAATAAGGTGCTCGTTTGTTTTAATTCTCACTTAAGGCCCGATTTGAACGAGGGAGTAAGAGAGCTCATTCAACTCATTTTAAATTTATTATTATATTTTTTAAAATTCTTATATAAAATATAATAAATAATTTAATTTTTTCAAACTTTAATTTAATATTTTTAAATTTTATAATAAAAATAATATTAAAAAATAATATTTTATTCAATTTTTAAAACTCATCTCATCTCTCTTGCATGTTATTCCATTTGTGTTTCTGTTTTATTATTTGGGTTTTATTTTATGTGTTTTGCATTTTCCTTCTTATTTCTTCTTGATTTTTGCTTCTTTGCGTCTTATATGATTTGCTCTCTTATTTATGTTCTGTGTGTGAGAGTATTTGGAAAAGAAAAGAGAAAAAGGTCTATTTTTGAATTAAAGACGAACGATATCGAAGGTTGAAAGTGAACGATGCGTTTTAGGAGATAAAAGAGGATTAGGTCTCAAAACGACACCATTTCAGGTAGGGGCTGGATTTATTTAGGCAGGAACTGGGTTTGCGGGCTAGGCTTCCCAAGTTTAGGGTTAAGTTGGGTTTAGGGTTTAAAATAAAATAAAATAATAAAATAATATTACACAAGTTAGCAATATTAAATTAAAATATAATAAAATAATATTACACAAGTTAGCAATAGAATAAAATAAAATAAAATAATAAAATGAATTAAAATAATATTGTAGAAATTAGCAATAATAAATTGAATTAAAATAGAATAATAAAATAAAATAAAGAAGCCAATATAATAATTTAAATTTAAAATATACATTAACATAGTAAAAAAGTATAAATTAATATCATTAAATAATGATATTATCTAAAATAAGATAGAAAAAAATTTATCAATAATAATTAAATTATTGCTATTACACAAGTTAGCAATATTAAATTAAAATAAAATAATATTACACAAGTTAGCAATAATAAAATAAAGAAACCAATATAATAGTTTAAATGAAAAATATACATTAAGATAGTAAAAAAATATAAATTAATATCATTAAAATAGTGATTAGCAAATACATAAGTTAGAAATAATCAAATAAAATACAGGACAACATAACAATAATAATGAAATTACTGCTAGCAAAATAATACAAAAAATTCCAATTCCAATTATATAAATATCATTAAAATACAATAAAATACAGGACAACTCAAATATGCAATACTCTAATAAAATTATTAGGAACCAAAATAATAATTATAACAAAAAACTCAATTTCCTCTATTATTATTAGATAGTAACTAAAATCATTACAAACCAAATTAATAATTATTATTATTAGATAATACAAAATAATTTGAAACCAAATAAATAATTATAACAAATCAAAATGCCAAAATTGAATTTAAAAAATTGTGTAAAATTAAAAAAATTAAAAAATACTAAAATTAGCAATACGAAAATAAAATCATTAGAGACCAAAATAATAATTATAACAAAAAAAATAAAAGAAAAAATACACAAACAAAACTTAACATTAAATTACAAGATTATTTTAAAAGTTACATTAAAAAAATAAAATACACAAAACTTAGCATTAAATGACAAGATTATTTTAAAAGACACATTAAAAAATAAAGTAAGAAAAAAGAAGATAATATAGAAGTTAGAATTTTGTATATTTTAATGACTTCCAAATAAAATAAAAAAACAAATAAAATAAACTAAAATAAAATAAAATAAATCGAAATGATTTTAAAAGGCACATTAAAATAATAAATAGTTAAGACTTTTGCATTCTGTAAAATAAAAAATAATAATAATTAAATAAAACTTAGCATTAAATAATAAGATCATTTTAAAAGGCACATTAAAAAAATAAAATCAGAAAAAAGAAGATAATATAGAAGTTTGAGTTTTGTATATTTTAATGAGTTCCAATTAAAATAAAAAATAAAATAAATAAAACAAAATAAAATAAAATAAAACAAAATAAAATAAAATAAATCGAAATGATTTTAAAAGGCACATTAAAATAATAAATAGTTAAAACTCTTGTACTGTGTAAAATAAAATTAAAATATATATATACACAAAATTTAGCATTAAATGATAAGATTATTTTAAAAGACACGTTAACAAATAAAATAATACATAAGTTAGGATTTTGTATATTTTAATGACTTTAAAATAAAACAAAAAACAAAATAAAATAAACTAAACTAAACTAAAATAAAATAAAATAAATCGAAATGATTTTAAAAGGCACATTAAAATAATAAATAGTTAAGACTTTCGAACTCGTCAAGAGGAAGCTTGATATGCTTAAAATCTATATATTTCACGTAACTGACTACACTTGAAAAAAAATTTAGTAACGCTTTTCTTTTTAATTTCAAGTAACTTTCTTTTAATAAGTTTCTTTTTAATCTAGACAAATTAATAATATCTTTCTTTCTTCTTTTAGACACTTTATTTCTTTCTCATAGTTTGCATAGTTTAGTATATTAGATAACTTAGACAGTTTAGTATTTTAGGCAATTCCATGGTCCATATGTAGCATATTTAATGATAAATATTTTGAATGTGAATTTTATTCACCATTATGATAGACATTTACAATCATACTTTATGTTATTGTCAAAATATTACTTAGTATAACTTACTAAATGGTTTAATGTGTTTTAGTAATTGTTGAGAGAAAATTAGTACGATGCATTATTGTGGAATTTGATAGAAATCGATATTTCTTATATAGTTTTTATATTTCTCACCATCTCTTGAAGAATTTGGAAATTGAAAGTCTTAAATTGTTTGAATATACAAATAACTTACTTTTGAATATATTTAATTATTGTATTCATGAATATGTGTCCAATTTAAATAGCATTAAGAACTCTGATCTGATTATTAAAAATGAAAAAGTTATTTCATGGCAGCTCCCACTATATGGATTAGTGAAGTTAAATTTCTTTTTTTATAAGTAATAATTTCAAAATATATTTATTTCAATATATGTTTTTTTCATAATCATGCTATTTCAAAATCTTATAATTTTGGATTATTTTTAACTTATTTCATGGCAGTCTTCAAAAGTTTATAATTTCATAGCCTTTATTAGAAGTTGATCTCATAATTATTGATTATGTATTTTATTTTACTCTTAAAGTATGCTTTTTTATGCAATGTTTGAGTTGAATGGAGGTCACTTGGATATGCTTTTATTGAGTTTGAAGACTATAGAGATATAAATGATGCAATCCATGATCATATCAACCTGTTTGCTACAATTTTCATCAATTTGTTCTTTTTTCCCTTGTTTATAATTAGATGCTTCTAGGCCATGAAAGTAAACTTTATATTCTATTATTGCGTCATAGATTCTATATGTGAGTAAGCCTGCTATATGGCCCTTTTTAACTATTTATGAACTATTGGTGAACATTGGTTGTGCAAAAATATGGGAATTGGGTTGTCAATTAGCCACTTGTGATAGTAGTTTGTTTTGTTGTTGTTTTTTTGGCGATCTTGTAGTTTGAATTTGACTAATCTTTGTTTTAGTAGACTGAAGTATGTTCTAAAATTTTTGTGAGAAGATAATTGAAAACATGGGTCTTATTACAAAATTATGCTGTCTACTTGAGTAAAAGATTAGAATGGAAGTAGTCTTTTGGTTTATAGAGGCTGGTTTGAAATCTCTCATATTGGTAAACAATGATAAAAGTGCATATATGATAACTAGGTATGCTTATAATTTGTAGATACAAAATAATGGTAGAATACATGATTTATGAAATTGCATATATGATAGGTAGATATGCTTATAATGTTGCAGATACAAAACAATTGTGGAATGCATGATACATGCTGCATATACATAATATAGGCAGACATAGCTTTTTTATTATGTAAGATATGATATTTTTTTCATAATTTGTATTGCAACTAGGCAAACGTGCATTGCACGTTGCAATCCCAACTGTTATATATACATATATATATATATATATATATATATATCGAAACTAGGGTTTCATACTCAGCCCAAATCGAATAAGTCTATGTTTTGAAATCAGGTTTTCAAATCCAAGTCAAAAATCGTAATTGGAACATCCAAGTTCCAAATAGAGCTAAAAAAATGGATCTCAAATGAACAAATTTGTAAAATATATCACACATGTGGGCAATATTATTTATATTATTAATTAAGTGGATTTAAAAGAAAACATTATATATTTTATTCGCTAAAAATTCGAATAAAACATTTATTCTTTTTTAGGCCTGGTTTGAATAGCAAGATCATTTAAATTCATCTTATCTTATTTTATTCTAATATCTAAATATCATAATCACAAATACTTTTAATTTCAAATTTACAAATTTTCAACTTTTTCATATAACCATTACCTAATCATTACAACATTTTCAAACTTGTACTTTCTTGAATGTCTCTCCTCTTTTATTCTCTCCCAATCTTAACGATTTTTTACTTCCCATTTTCCTTCCCAAAGGAGTAGAGATTTGGCTCCCCCTCCCTCTCCCCTTTTATATTTTCCAATTGTTTTTAAGTCTTAAAGATTTAATTTTTTCCATTATATCTCGTTCACGACAAGGAGAGTGACCAATCTACTACATACCGGGACTTTACGACTCACACGCACGGCACTGCAAGCATCCCCAGTCACCAGCCCTTTAGTCAACATAATATTTTTTTGAGCGAATCTCATCTCGCATGAGATCCACACACCAACGCATGGAGGTTTATCTATGGTCATCACACGTGCCGGATCTAACAACCTCGGTTGATTCGGACACGATCATCTTATTCTCCCACGTGGTGCGTGAGTCTCACGTGCCACCATAACCGCCCATCATTGTCCTCTGTGCGACTCGATAACTCTGTTACTTTCTATTTGCCTATATTTTTGCTCCCCCTAACCAAATATCACAGAAAAAGGTAATGAAAATCTCTTACAGCCAGTTTAAATCAGCAAAATGCAGCATAAGTTTATTCACTACGATTTTTAGTCGCAGTTCAACAATTCATTTATCGAACCATTTTAAAATCATTTTAAACAGTCCTACCCCTAGCAGGAATCGGGTGCTGTTCAAGTTTTTGACCATAAAAATCAAATTTCTCTTTATGTGTCGTGTTATATTTGCTGGTTTGAATGGTATGTCAATGACTTATTAACTATTGTGTCCGGTAACCGTTTTATTATTTATAATATTGCTTGCTTAAAAAAAAATATTTCTCAAACTTCAAAATAAAATATAAAAATAAATTTAACCTTTTCAAATAGCAAAACATTAGTAAAATTAAAAAAATTATAATCTAATAACATTCTAACTTTATAATATTTTTATTCAATTTTTTTCTATCATTTTCCAAGCTCCCATAAAACATATTAGCTATAATAATTTCACTATTATTCATAAATCATTTCAATATCATTTACTGATTATTTCATCCGATCACACTATCAAAATCAAGCCTTAATGGGTATTCAATTTTGATCCAATATAAATAAATCCATAAAACTTAATTTCAAATCTTTAATTATTTATCGAATCATTACATAATTATTGTAATTTTTCTAAATTTTCTAAATTTTCGAATAGAAAACAAAAAATAATTATAAATGAAAATTACATCATAGCAATATATTAATTTTATAATATTTGTTATTAAACTTTTTTTTCTCATTTAATAATATCTCATAAAACATCTTAACTTAAGTTATTTATCTATTATATTATTCACATATTTATCATTTTATTTTGTCTCGTATATGTAATCAAACAAGATCTAAATGTTTTGTGCTTGAGTAATGTTTATAAATGAAATATCTATAAATATTTTAGAATAGTTGTGTTGCTAAACGGTTGGTTTCGTAGATGGTGATCTCAACTTATTTCAACATCAAACATCATTCAAATATAAACATTTGGATTTTTAAATTTTAACTTTTCAAAATTTTGTTATAACTATTATCTAATTATTACTTAGTCATTATAATTTATTAAAATTTCATAAAAAAATATAAAAATAATACTACCCTTTTAAATCCTAAAACAATAATTATATTAAAAAATCATATTCAAACAAGTTTTAAACTTAATAATATTTTTATCCAAATATTTATCTAACAGTTATTAAAACTCAATTAAATATTATAAATTAAACCATTTCACTATTATTAAAAAACATACTAAAATATTTTGAATATCTAAATGGTTCTTCATCTCTTGACCACAAAAGGAGAAGAAGAGAAATGTAGACTTGATACCCATTATAAACATAAATATTTTTTAAAGTGTTTTGGTGAAGAAAAAGCAGGCAACGATACAAATTAGCGTATCTAAAGAGGAAACAAAAATAGTAAAGAAAAAGAGTAATGTTAGATACCCTCGGGGCTTATCCCCGCCGCGGCCTCGCGTTGCCACATTACCCAAGTAAATTAAAAAAAAAAACCATCCCCATCCTTCGTCTTCTCCACTTGAGTTTCACATTTCGACTCCCAAACTATTCAGCTCTCAAATCTCCCTTCATCTTCAACTCTCCAGTCTCCCTTCGTCTTCCTCACTAAATCGAAGCTCAACGAAATTGAAGAAAAACAAAGCTAAGAATGATTAATAAACTGTCGTCATCTCTTAGTATCCAAAGCGGCTGCATCGAGAACCTCCATCGTTTGTCTCCATCATGCTCCCTACCAAGATTTTGTACACTTAAAATCTTTCCCCAAGATTTGGATTTGGATTTGCTTACCCAACAAAGAATTTCCATTCATTTTCTGGTGGTGGGTTGATCTAGCCATAACTTTGCTAAACTCCATGTATAACTAAAGTTAAATCTTCTTTTTTGTTTCCATCTATTATAAAAGAGTCAGAGTAATACTGATTTGTAATGCTCAAATGGATGCTCAGGCAAAGAAAATCTACGTTGCTTTTAGAAATGATATCCGAGATGGGTAGAGAAAATCTTCGTTGTTATCGAGCGTCTAGTTTCATTTTATTTTATTTTTATCAAGGTGTTGAGGGTCAAAACTTTGGGAGGATTTGTAATCTGCATGATTGTATTTTTTTCGTTCTTTGTTTTTATTATTCGAAAGAAAAAATATCATATCAAAGATAAACATGTGGGTCGCTTTTGCCATCATCTTCGAATTTATAAGAAGGCCAGAGAATTGATGATTTTTCCAAGAGCACCTTGAATGGAATGTTGCAGCATCTAAGACTCAGAGCACACTGAAAATAATCAAAAATTTCTACATTCAAAGAAATAGAAAGAGAAAGAGATGGGATAAAAAGAAGAGAGAGCCTTTAAAATGGAGATAAGATAGAGAACGGAGAAATTGAGAGATAGAGGAGAAGAAGCCTTTGGGGATTGCGAGCATAAGAAAACGATGTAGTTTAGACTCCACGTAGGACGTGAGGTCGTGCCGGGATTATTACTCCGGTTTCTTTTATTTTTTTCCAAAGAGAAATTATACTCACATCCTTACATCTTTCACTATATATAATTTTTTATTTTGTTCTCTTACTAAATACATTATGTATGAATGATAAATAAAAGAATTTAATTAATTTAAAAGAATAAAACTAATATTAAAATTAAATTAAGTATGCGGAGATAATAAGTAGTAAAACTTTATAATAAAAGATGCAATAAAACAAAGAGTATTGTATACACATAATTATATACACTGAGTAGCGGTTTTATTTTATTATTATTATTTGCTTAAAAAATTTAAAGTAAAAATTTGAACGACTGATAAATTAGCACATATGATTTACAATAAAGTTCAAGTATAAATACTATTTTTCTTAAATAAAAAATGAAAAAGAAGTTAGAAATAAATAAATTAGGAAAAAAGAATAGACCAAGAGAATGTTTAGATAATAAATTGAGATGAGATGAAATAGAAGTTGAAGAAAATATATTAGAAATTAGAATATTATTTTTAGTTTGAGATTTCAAAATTTTAAATTATTAATTGTATTGGATATGAAACTTTAAAATAATGATAATAATTAAATAAAATGGGATCAAATGAAGTTAGAGAGTTGCTTAAAAAAAAAAAAAAGAATGTAGAGAGTTATTATATGCAAACAATCTAGATGAGCAGGCATGTCCTAGTTGGAATAAAAAATCATCTCACCTCATTTAATTTAATTTAATTTTATAATTATAATTTTTTTGAAATTTAATATAAAATATAATAAATAATTCAATATTTTCAAATCTTAAAATAATAATTATATTAAAAATTAATATTTTAATAATATGTTTTTTCAATTTCTAACTTTTATTTAAAACTATCTCATCTCATCTAAAATGCATTTGAAATTTGAATGTTGAGATGAGTTGAGTTGAGTTGAATAAAATATTATTAGAATATTATTTTTTAATATTATGAGTGTTTTATAATTTGAAAAAGTCAAATTATTTATTATATTTTGTATAATAATTTAAAAATATATATAAGAATTTAAAAAATTATAGTTATAAAATAAAATTAATTGGATTGATGTGAATTTAGAATAAGAGCATTGATATTGATATCATCAAAATTAATTATCAAAAGTATAAGTTTGTACAAATATAAAAAAATAATTGTCATATTTGATTAAAAATGAAGAAAAGAAAGTGGAAAAAATAATATAAAAGTATTTTTTACTTAATTTTTAAATAATAATTTATTAAATTTTATTTGATGATAAATTTTAATGAGATGAATACTTAAACTGGGCATAAATCTAAACGGAACATAACGGTTATTAAAATAAAAAAAGTGAATAATTTAATAATTGAGTCCGAAAATGGGACAGCGGGTGTAGGTTGTAGGGGATACAGGAGCCAGCACTGACTGGGTCGCCGTTATCTACTCATAATTCCTTTTCTTATTTCTTCTTTTGTTTATAAATTAAACAGTGTAAAAAAGCCAGTCCGCGTCCGTCATTGCAAGAGGGTTTAGATATGTACACAGTAAAACCAAAAACGAGAGAGAGAGAGAGAGTGTGTGCGCGCGCGCGTGAGAAAGAGAATTGAAAAAGAGGCAAACAATTTACAAAGAGGGTCCGTGTGGTGTCGGCTTCAACCAAAAACACACCTTATCGATCCCTTGTTCTTCTCCTTCGTCACGCCTCTATTTCTCTGTCTGTAGTCCTTACCGATTTGCTTTCCATTATACTTTTGTACAAACCGGAGGCGAGATAAAAACTCTCAGGTAATACTCACTCTCTATATTGCTTAGTCTTATATTTTCATTTATTAATCTGGCTATCCACTTCGTTTCCTTCGGCGTGTCTCGTCTGCACTTGTACCTAGGTTTTCCTTTGTGTGTGTGCTGGAATCTGCGAGATCGGGGTTGGGGACGCTGTTTGGTCGGGGGAGAAATATGGATTGAATCGACAGAAAATGGAATTTGTTACCCAATTTGGTCTTTTTTTGGGTGAAACTCGAGAGTCAGATCAAACGTCACTCTAAGCGGTAGTCGTTTTCTTTCTTGGATCCGTAATTGTGGCGGAATTTCGAGACGCACTGAATTATCGAATTTCCTTTTTTTCCGTCGGTTTTCCACCAACCAGACATGGCATTCAATTACTCACTTATATATTTTATTTTATACCACTTTTTTTCATGTGACGAAACTTTGTATGAAATCTGTTGGTTGAAAATGTTATGGATCTTCTTACGGCACGGATCTTTTTTTGCTTTCCGGAATGTTCTCCGAGTAAGGTTCGGTGCATATTTGGCTGAAGATTGGGTGCTATTTTCCTTGAGAAAACGACTTTAAAAGTTGAAAATTGGCTGAAGATTGAGTGCTCTTTTGTGCTTTCATTATAGTGCTCTGTTTTGAGAGACGCAGCAGAGCTGGACTGGCAGAGAGAGTTGAGTAATTAGGATTTAATACCATGACTCCGATACAACCAATAATGAGGTTGATAATAAATGCGTGATGATCAATGGGTTTGGTTTCCTCGGTTAGAAAATTAATTTGTGCTGTCATTATTTTCTGGTTTGCAACAATCTTTGAACACAGGGTTTTATATATATAGTGCTAAGCTGGAGATTTGTGTGGGCTTCTAATGGCATTTGCGGTGAATCATTCCTCTGGCAGCCCCCGTGCAGGTTTGAGTCATTTGTTCTTTTACATGGTGGCTATTGTACATGATTTGTTTTAAAATTATAACTAGGAGGAACTGTTGACTAGCTTAATATGATATTTCCAGATTCATTTTATGCTATTAACTAACTCGCATTTGCAAAATGATGCTTTCTTATATTAGATGTGACAGTATTCCCCCATCTCTCCCTCTCTGAAACAATATTTTGAATGGAATTTGTTATATTTACCCTTCTCTCTTGGGGACTAAATATATTAGCAACTAAAACAGGATTGTGAGGTTTTTGGTTGATCATTGTTTGTGTTTCCTAACTGTTGATTCAAAATTTTTCTTTGTTTTATTTTTTTATGTGGAATTATTAAATGGAAATACTTATTACAGAAAAAACACATTTTTTCCCATTTTTTAATGGGATAAGAGAAGTTACGTGAAGAGTCTCTTTATACAAGGGAATGGGAAATGTTTAGAACGTAGCATACAAGTTATATTTTGCAATTGTACTCCCAGGCAGAATGTTTCACATGTAGACCGCATTTTACACATGAATAAATCCAACCTAAATTGCAGCTCAGAAACAAATTTGTGTTAGCAAACCATCAAAAGTTTTTCAAGCCATCTTTACATTTGGTACAGATGATCAGCGTGCGAGTCAGGACATGTGAACGAGAATCTTAACAAATATATCATGTGGAGCTTGAGAATTATTTCCTGCATACTTTACTTCTTTGGTTTTCAGCCATTGTCCCTAATGGAAGCACTGTGCATGATTTCTTTCATTGATGTAGAGCCCTAAGAATGTATTTAGGCATTTGCGTTTGTATACTCCCCGTGTATTTGGCTTATGCCTATTTATATTCATATCAATAAAATTTCTTATTACTTATCAAAAAAAAAAAAACAAATATATCATGTGGAGTAGAATGTGAATGTGATATGTTATACAGTTTTAAAATCAACCTAATTACGCTCATGTAGGAAGATGAATATGATTTTTACATCCAAGACATTGTAAAAATTTTGAGTTGTTTAGAATGATAATCATTCCAAGACACTTTGGAATGATAATCTTAGTATTATTTGCAATAAATTGTTCATTTGTGACATAGTATCCAATATGCAATATATTATTTGCAATAAATTGGGTTTAAAAATAATCTCTAATATGCTCATTCGTGGATCTTAATATGGAGTTGATTTGAATTTTATGTGGTTTGAGTTGGGTTGAATGGACCGAAACCTTTCAGTATTATCTGATAACTTCATGTGATGGAAATCATGTACACAGATACAAATCATGGTTACATGCAGTTTGGATCATATTATCCACGTTATGTCGTATTATACTGTAAATTTTTCATGCTTCTCTCTAATTTGCAAGTGTTTTTGGATTGGGTTAAAAATTCTTAAAGCACGTGTCTTTGGTTTTTTCTAGCGATTCCAAATGATGCCTTATACAAGGAATTATGGCATGCTTGTGCTGGCCCCCTTGTCACACTTCCTTGGGAAGGGGAGCGGGTTTATTACTTTCCCCAAGGTCATATGGAACAGGTATTTTGAAGTTCAGCATTTGGTCAAATTGTTAATATAAGGAAGCATTTGATCGTTGTTTTGGATTACGGTGTTATAGGGATGAAACTGTCTCAACGGCCAATATAAGCTCAATTTTAGGTTATTTAGGCCCTGTGCAATTGTTTTTTTCATGCATATATGGAAAAAAAAATTATTAGACAAATTTTACTTAAGTTTAATTTTCAGTGTAACATCCGCATAATGTGGTGACTGATCTTTGGAGTATCTCATTGTCAGTTTTCAGGACTCTGTTATGCACAGAATTCATTGATTTTATTTTTTCTGTTTGCTTCGTTCTCGATTCATAAAATTAGTTTGAAGACATGGGTTCCTACTCTTTAAATTATTTCACAAGCCACTATCTATTCCTGTGGCTTTTTTTTTTTTTGAAAAATATTGTATTTTTCTTTCAATCTCCCTTCATGACGCATATCTTCCTCTTTTACAGCTTGAAGCTTCTATGCATCAGGGTTCAGAGCAGCATATGCCTTCATTCAACCTCCCATCTAAAATTCTCTGTAAAGTTGTGAATGTCCAGCTTCGGGTGAGCATGCCATTATTGTCATTATCCTCATTCATATTGATCTTATTTCTGCTTCTTTTTCATGCATTTGGAAACTGGAAATTTCCTATGATTGTTATTAGTACCTTTACCTTGAGTGTAGGCTGAGCCTGAGACAGATGAGGTCTATGCACAGATCACTTTGTTACCTGAGGCAGATGTAAGGTTTCTCTGTTTTTTTTTTTAGTAATTCATTCAATTTTCGTCCCTTTGGTTTTTTAGTTGTGCTGGCCTCATCTTTCTTTATCCCTCTGCATCAGCAAAGTGAGATTACAAGCCCAGATCCTCCGCTCCCAGATCCTCCTAGGTGCACTGTCCATTCATTTTGCAAGACACTTACTGCTTCTGACACGAGCACTCATGGGGGATTTTCAGTTCTTCGGAGGCATGCGGATGATTGTCTGCCACCATTGGTTAGCTCCAAAATTTTAAATTATCATTCAAAGTCTGAATGGGATACTTTTTTCATAATTAATAAGAATTTTATTATCATGAATGAGCATAGGCCAAGTACACAGGAGTTTACAAAGGAAATACCTACTAACTCTAGAAAACAGGAAAACTAAAACAGAAACAGATTCAGTACATTCTCATCATTCCTTACAAATATCTAAGCCCACAAGCTCAACATAGAAAATAAAAGTTTCGAAGTCTAAATGAGATGCTTGATGGTCCCCAACCAACTCTAACCAGTTTATGTTCCTTGTGCCTAATTTTCAATGTTGTCTGTTCAGGATATGGCCCAGCAGCCACCATGGCAGGAATTAGTTGCAACTGATTTGCATGGAAATGAATGGCATTTTCGGCACATTTTTCGAGGTTCACAATATTCACAACTTTTTACACTGATTACCCTTAGTGATAGCTGTAGAGTGTGCACTAGCTGCATAGAATGGAATATTGTAGTCTCTTTATGCTTCAAGTCTAGTATGTTTAATTCTTTCTTGTTGGAGTTGTCTTGGTAGTTTTTTTATAGCAAAGCATTTTTCTTTTTTACCTTGGTATTATTGCATGCAATTTCCTGGAATGTTAATTTTTTTAATGCGTATTCAAAGATTTTATTGAAACTCTAAGACGTAGCCCAAGTATATAGGTAGTATACAAGACGAACACCTAACTAGTAATATAATTTTTTTTATTTGTCAAAAAAAAAAGCAATAGATTTTTTTTTAATAAGTCTAACTAGTAATAGAATTACCTGGAATATTACTGGAAATTCAACCTTGAAATATACTTTTTATTGCTCAAGCGCTTTCTTTAAGATCTGAAAATCTCATCATTTATTGAGATATTTTTTTATGGGCAATAGTTAAGATTTCAATGGGTTAGTCTCCATGATTTCGTTTTATCTGTTTGTCTTTAATCCTTAACTTGGTGCTTTCTCTTGTTTACGACTCGCGTACTTTGGCTGGGCCTACTTAATAATTATTGATAAAGTTTTTGTTTACCTATATTTTTAATGAAATTTTTTTCAGCTTTGTGAAAGTGGTGGGACCTTTCAAAATTGCTTGGGAAGAACTTTTTTTGTTGTTTTTATGGTTTTTTTGGGAAACTTAGGCCTAAAAGTGAGATGAGATGAGATTACGTGAATAATAGTGAAATGATTTGTGAATAATAGTGAAATTATTTGAGTTAAGATGTTTTATTGGATTTTGGAAAATTAGAGAAAAAGTTAGAATAAAAATATTATAAAGTTAAAATATTGTTAGAATATAATTTTTTAATATAATTTTTAATTTAAAATTTGAAAAATTTGTATTTTTTTGTGTGTTTTGTTTGAAATTTTCGAAAAGTCGTAATGATTAGATGAAAAAATTAAAGATTTGAAATTGATAAGTGTTTGCGTTTTAGGCCTTGTTTGTTTAGGGGGATGAGACAAAAAATTCAAAAAATATCTCAAAATCATCATTACACTTTTTCAATTCTCCATACAAAATATAATAAAAAAATTCAATTTTTTTGAAATTTTCAAACTACTTTTTCAAATCCCTATACAAACTAATATTAAAAAAATATCTTACAACAATATTTTATTCTTTTTTCACTTTTATCTCATCTCATTTCTGAAAACAAACAGAGCCTATGTTTGGGAAAGGGAAGTTTTAGAAGTCCATGTAATATCCTATACTGAGTGGTGAGTATTGGTAGTGTATGAGATCCCATATTACTTGGAAGAGAGATGTTCTTACTCTTTTTAACATTTCCAATGGAGTTCCAATTGTACAATTGACTAGTTTTTTTAGAATATGGCCTACCTATGGCTTGGGCCTCCCTATGCAGCTTTACAAATGAAAAAGGAAATTTCAGTTATAATGTTCCAAAGGGAGATTTCAGTTAAACTTTTCCTTTTTAAGTCTTTGCTTTTATGGTTACATTCCCCTCTTTATATATAGATGATAATACTCAACTATTTTAGGGGTATTTACAACTTACTTAGGAAGGAATCAAAACTACCTAAAATAGAAAGCTATAATACAGGAAACTCATATCTACAAATTTGGTAACAGACTATCGAATCTCTTAAAATATTGGGATAAGAAAACCTGATTTGTTAGCTGTAAATTTTCTCGATTTTAGCCCCTAACGTTGCTGACAAATCATCAAAATAAATCTCTCTATAATTCTACACTCCCCCTCAAGCTGGGCGATAAATATTTATTAACTGGAGCTTGGAACACAGATCATCAAACACCTTTCTCAGTAGAGCCTTGGTAAGAATGTCTGCAGTTTGAAGATATGTAGGCACGTACAACATCTTGATTATTCCTTACTCTATCTTCTCCTTTATGAAATGTCGATCAATTTTCACATGTTTTGTTCTATCATGATGTACTGGATTTTTGGCAATGCTGATTGCTGACTGATTATCACAGAACATTTTCATAGGTTCTTCATCTGAAATTTTTAATTCCTTTGGCACCCTTCTTAAGCAAATTCCCTCACAAATACCATGTGCCATTGCCCGGAATTCAGTTTCTGCACTGCTCCTTGACATCATTGATTGCTTCTTACTTCTCCATGTGACCAGATTACCCTACACATAGGTGCAGTACCCTGAAGTTGATCTTCGGTCTTGTACTGATCCTACCCAATCTGCATCGTTGAACACTTCAATGTCTCTTATTTGGTTTTTCTCAAAAAATAATCCTTTATCTAGTGTTAGTTTCAGGTATCTCAGGATTCTATACACAACCTCCATGTGTTCTTCATTTGGTTTATTCATGAACTGACTTACCATGCTGACAGAAAAGCAAATATCTGGTCTTGTGTGAGATAGGTATATTAATTTACCCACTAATCTTTGGTATCTCCCCTTATCCACGGGTGCACAATTTTCCTTAGCTCCTAGTTTGGTAGTTGGATCCATAGGAGTATTTGCCGGTTTACACCCGAGCATTCCAGTCTCTTTTAAGAGATCTAGGACATATTTTCTTTGTGAGACGAGATTCCCTTTCTTGACCTTGCAATCTCCATACCTAGGAAGTATTTGAGATTCCCAAGGTCCTTGATTTCAAATTCTGCAGTTAGTAAACTCTTGATGGTGCGGATTTCCTCTTCATAATCTCCTGTTAGAATTATGTCATCCACATATACAATGAGGGCAGCAAGCTTTCCTGCAAGAGAGTGTTTAACAAATAGAGTATGGTCCGTCTGACATTGAGAGTAGCCATGCTTCTTAACTACCTTTGTGAATCCTTCAAACCAGGCTCTTGGAGATTGCTTGAGCCCATATAGAGATCTCCTAAGTTTACAAACTTTGTTGCATGTAGTTTGTGTCTCAAATCCTGAAGGAATTTCCATATACACTTCTTCAGCTAGATCCCTATTTAGAAAGATATTTTTGACATCTAGTTGGTGGAGAGGCCAGTCAAGGTTTGCAGCCAAAGATAGTAGGACCCGAACTGTGTTTAACTTGGCTACAGGGGCAAATGTCTCCTCATAGTTGATTCCGTATGATTGGGTGAATCTCTTTGCAACTAGCCCTGCCTTGAATCGATTAACACTCCCATCTTCATTATATTTGACTGTGAAGATCCATTTGCAGCCTATTGGGCGTTTCTCGGCTGGTAATATTGAGATTTCCCAGGTTCCATTTTTTTTTCTAGTGCATGAATTTCTTCATACACTGTTGATTTCTACTCTGGTGAGCCGAGAGCTTCTTGTTTATTATTAGGAACGTGGATGTTGTCGAGGTTGGCAACGAATTGTTTGAATGTTAGTGACAGTCCTTCATATGACACAAATGTGTATATGGGGTGTTTTGTGCATGATCTTACACCTTTTCTTACAGCAATAGGAAAGCCACTATCATCATTAGTTTCGGGATTAGTGTTACCTGGTGGATCTTCACTTGATCTAGGACTTGGGTCAGACTCTTGGGTTTGCTCAAGAGATGCTTGTTGTTCCATTTCCTTTTGGTTCTTTCTCCTCCTTGAGTAGGTAATCAACTCATCATTCTTTGTTGATTGAATAGTGTCCAGATTGTCCAAATTTTGAGGTGGATTAGTAGGCGGATTGTTGGTTTGATCTTGAGAAGGAGATTCTAGGAAGTAAGGAGACTCAAAGAAGAGATTTTGAGGAGGAAATGATTCATGATTTAGTGATGGGCAGGGTTGGTCAGAATTAGGAGAGAAATGAGATGATTCTTCAATATCCCAAAACTAGTATTCCTAGATAAAATTAGTCTCTCCCTGAATATCAGATTTGGGGAAATAAGGTTGTTGCTCAAAGAAGGTGACATCCATGGAGTGATAGAACTATTTAGTGATCGGTAAGTAGCACTTATATCCTTTTTGAGTTGGAGAGTACCCAAGGAAAATACATTTAAGAGCTCTAGGATCAAGTTTGTCCCTGTGTTGTTGATGGACATGGACAAAAGTTAAGCACCCAAAAACTTTGAATGGGATGGTGGAGATGAGACGAGTATTGGGAAATGACTGAAGAAGAATTTGATAAGGAGTCTGGAAATTGAGAATTCGAGATGGCATCCTATTTATGAGGTATGCGGCAGTGAGGATGGCTTCACCCCAAAAAATTTTGGCACATGGGTAGAGAACATTAGGGAGCAAGCCACATCAAAAAGATGCCGGTTTTTTCTTTCGGCAATACTATTTTGTTGAGGAGCGTTGACACAGGAACTTTGGTGAACTATACCATGACTCGAGATAATCATTAAGAATGGAGTTGAAATACTCTTTTGCATTGTCAGTTTTCAGAATTTGTATTTTTGCTTTGAATTGTGTTTGGATCATGGTGTTGAAGATTTTGAAAATCTGGTTTGCCTCTGATTTTTCTTTCATGAGGAATACCCACGTGAGTCTAGTGTGATCTTCAATAAATGAAATGAACCAGCGAGAACCAGTAACATTTTTGAATCTAGAAGGACCCCATACATCACTATGAATCATGGAAAAAGGTTGAGGTGCTTTGTAGGACTGGTTAGGATAAGAATTGTGCATATGTTTAGAAAATTGACAGATTTCACATTGAAACTTATTTGGATTTTTATTATTATTATTTTTTGATAAGTAAAAGATTTTATTAATAAAAGAAATGGCGTCGCAGCCAGTTACAAGACAAAAGTCACAAGCCCACTTAAAAGGGAGCATTAGGGTGCCCTCTTAGGTAGGAGCATTAAAGGCAAGAAAGTCATGAAGGTCCATGCCATTAAAATTTACGGCAATGGACCAAGTATAAAGAGTTCTAAAAAATAAAATTTTAAACCCTTCTATAGTTCTCTCCGTATCTTCGAAGGTCCGCTCATTCCGCTCTTGCCATAAGCACCACATTATGCAGATAGGGATCATCTTCGAGAGGGCCTTGATATGTCTTGTGCCCTGAATCGATGGCCAGCCCTTCATAGTATCAAAACGGTCTCCGGCATGACCCATGCCAGATTCAATCTGACAAAAACCTCATCCCAGAGAAGCCTGGCTATCTCACAATGTAACAGAAGATGGTTCACCGACTCGCCCCCTCACCGACATAAGCAACACCAATCTGCAATGAAGACCCTCCGTTTCCTCAAGTTGTCTGTGGTTAGGATCTTTCCCAAGGATGCTGTCCATACAAAGAAAGCCGCTTTTAGAGGTACTTTGTGACGCCAAAGTTGTTTCCAAGGGAACTCAAAACAGAATCATGAGTGAGAACCCTGTAAAAAGAACGAATAGTAAAAAACCCTGTCCTAGCAGGTATCCACCATATCCTGTCCTTTTGATGTAAGTTTGGTCTTTGCGAGTAGATAAGGCCGAAGAATTCAGCAAAGACCCCCACTTCCCAATCTAGTGCTGCCTGATAGAAAGCGATGTTCCAACTTAAGCGGCCACCCCCGTACTCCATGACCTCAGCCACTGTTGAGTCTTTAGCACTAGCTATTTGATATAGAGAAGGAAATATCTCACATAAAGCTCTATCCCCACACCACCTATCCTTTCAGAAATTTAATTCTCGTCCCATTCCCTAATTGGATCTTGGTGTTTCTCCTAAATAATCCCTACAATTTTCTTATATTTTTCCACCCCCTAGCTTCGCTGACTTCACAGGAATTCCAACCCCCCCACAAAGTTCCATATTTGTTGTCAATCACAATTCTCCACAAAGCCTCAGCTTCCTTATGATATCTCCATAACCATTTGCCCAATATCGCTTGATTGAAAATCCTCAAGTTGCGGATACCTAAGCCACCATTCGAAATAGGACGACAAACCATCTTCCAGTTAACTAAATGGTATTTGAACTTCTCCCCCATGCCTCCCCACAGGAAATCTCGTTGGAGCTTCTCCAAACGACCTGCTACGCTTGCTGGTATTGGAAATAAAGACAAAAAAAATATGTAGGTAGATTAGACATGGTGCTTTTGATTAGAATAATATGCCCCCCTTTAGACAGGTACATTCTATCCCACCCTGCTAACTTCCTTTCCACTTTCTCGATGACCGTGTCCCAAATCTTGATAGATCTTGAAGCCGCTCCCAACGGGAGCCCCAGATATGTCATAGGTAAGGTAGAAATTTTGCACCCGAGATTTCCAGCCAAAGCTCGTATATTTTGGACTTCCCCTTATTGGAACCATCTCATATTTGTCATAATTCACTTTTAATTCAGAGACCGCTTCAAAACAAAGGAACAACGCCTTTAGCACTTGCACTTGGTGTTGTTCTGCCTCACAGAAGACTAGGGTGTCGTCTGCAAATAATAAGTGAGAAATATTAGTAATGCCCCTTGCAAGAGTACCAACTGGAAATCTACATACCAATCCATTGACCACCAAAGCTGATAACATCCTGCTGAGAGCCTCCATGACTATGACAAAAAGCAAAGGCGACAAGGGATCCCTTTGTCTCAAACCTCGAGAGCTCAGAAAAAAACCTTCCGAACATCCGTTGATCAAGACAGAGAATCTTGCAGGAGTAATACACCACCAGATCCAAGACTTCCACTTCTCCCCGAAGCCATACCTCCCGAGCAAGTACTGGAGAAAATTTCAATTGACATGATCGTAAGCCTTTTCCATGTCTAATTTGCATAAGATTCCTGTATTGCCTGCTTTCCTTTTGCTCTCAATGCATTCGTTGGCTATGACGACCGCGTCGAGGATCTGTCTGCCTTTAATAAAGGCATTTTGAGGTGTATTGATTATTTTCCCAATAACTTCATTGAGACAGTTAGCTGGAACCTTTGAAATGATCTTATAGACCCCCCTCACCCCCCCCCCCCCCCCCCACCAAAACCCAACTTAAAACAAAGGCTAATAGGCTGAAAGTCTTTAATTTCTGTAGCTCCAGCTTTTTTGGAATAAGGGCTAGGAAGGTGTTATTAAGGCTTTTCACAAAATTTCCTTCCGAGTACAGCTCTTTGAATATATTCATAAGGTCCTCTTTAATCACTCCCTAGCATTCTTGGAAGAAACCCATGGAGAAACCGTCTGGCCCCAGTGTTTTGTCTTTAACCAGTTTTCGAACGACCTCAAACACCTCCTCCTCGTCCAAAACCCTCTCCAAACGAACATCCTCCTACAACCCTAAAGTCTCAAAAACAAGACCATCTAAGGTAGGTCTCCAAACCTATTGTTCAGATAGAAGCTTCTCAAAGAAATCTACAATGTGACCCTGTATGACTCTTTCATCTTTAATCTCTTTCCCATCGATTCTTAAAACCTCGATGTTGTTATTTCGTCTATGTAAATTTGCGGTTCTATGAAAAAATTTTCTACGACAGTCTCCTTCACGTAACCATAAAGCTCTCAATTTTTACCTCCAAGAAACCTCTTCTAACAATACCAATCTCTCCAGTTGAGATCCCGAGTGAGTTTGGATGACCTAACCTATAGTGCCACAACATAATTACACTATCATTATTAGACCGACTCACAGACAAAGAAACAGGACTATTGGACACTGAACAATTGGATTTTTAGTTGCTCCTTGAGGAGGATCATTAACCTCTAGAAGATAGAGCCCCAAACACATCTTAGCACTGCCGATCGTCTTCCCTGAGTCCAAAACCTGAAATTCACACAGATTGAGCCAAATTTAGCAACACAGTTGAGATCCTGAGTGAGTTTACTAATGGATGGTAAATTGTAATTTAATTTTGGCACAAGGAGAACGGAATCAAGAGTGATGTTCTCTGAAATTTTAACAGAGCCTGTACCAGCCACCTTTGAGAGTGAACCATCGGCTATTCTCACAGTTAAATTTTTATAGCATGGAGTGTAAGTGGAAAAAAGCTTCTCATTTCCAGTCATATGATTAGATGCTCCTGAGTCTATAATCCATGGATTGAGCTTCTCCTTTTTAACATTTAGAGCACTCAAAAAATTACCTTTTTGTGCCAAGGAATCGGTACCAACCATAGTGAGGGCAGGTCCAGGTAAGGATTGGCTGAACAATTTCTGCAAGATTTCTATCTGTTCCTTGCTGAAGGGAGTGGGTTCGGGTAAAGGCTTTTCATCCATGGAGACAAGGTTACCCCGTCCTTCTTTGTCATTGAAAAGCCGGGAAGGCTTCCAGTCTGCAGGTTTGCCGTGAATCTTCCAGCAGGTGTCCTTGGTGTGACCAGGACGTCAGCAATGATCACACCATGGTTGCCCTTTCTTTGGTCTGTGATCGTTGTTGTTGGATGGATTCTCTCTAATTGCAAGTGCTAAGCTCTTAGGATATGTCACAGAATCTTGAGAGCCCGTCATGATCTTCTTTCGACTTTCCTTTCTCCGAACTTCTAAAAATGCTTCCCGGATATTTGGTAGTGGTTTGGATCCTAAGATTCTTCCTCGTACTTCATCGAGATTCTTATTTAATCCGATCAGAAATTTGTATATTCTTTTCCGTTCAATAATCTGTCTATACCTGATTCCATCGTCCGGACAGCTCCAATTATACTCCTCTAATAAGTCTAGCTGTTGCCAATAGCAATTGAGTGTGTTGAAGTACTGAGTCACCATTAACTCTCCTTAGCAGAAGTCATGAAGAACACTCTCCACCTCGAATAATTCCGATGTATTCTCATTGTTAGAATATGTTTCCTTGGCAGCGTCCCAAATCTCCTTTGCTGTTCCATAGAGAAGAAAAATTTCTCCAATGTCATTTGTCATGGAATTAATGAGCCATGACATGACCATATTATTTTCAGCATTCCAGACTTTGAACTTTTCATCCGCCTTGTTCGGTTTGGCAGCAACTCCATTGAGATAATCATCTTTGCCCTTTCCGCATATGTACATCATTACGGAATGAGACCATTGGAGATAGTTGTTCTCATTCAGTTTGTGTCCTATAATGGGCATGAGGTTACTATCAGCACTATTGTTGCTGGAAGTCATGGCTTCCTGATTGGAGGTGATTTGGGAAACGGTAGCAGTTGAATCACGTTTCCCGTATTTGGTCATATGAGGGAATTAGGGTTCAGAGATTGCTCTGATACCATATCGAGGTGGAAGGAAAAATTCAATATTTCACTATATCAAATATGGTTACATTCCCCTCTTTATACATAGATGATAATACTCATCTATTTTAGGGATATTTACAACTTACTTAGGAAGGAATCAAAACTACCTAAAACAGAAAGCTATAATACAGGAAACTCATATCTACAGATTTGGTAACAGACTACCAAATCTCCTAAAATCCTGGGATAAGAAAACCTGATCTGTTAGCTGTAGATCTCCTCGATTTCAGCCCCTAACATTGCTGACAGATCATCAAAATAAATCTCTCTATAATTCTACAGGTGGGATCTATTGTTTGTGAAGGTCTAAGTGTTCATGACCTTTTTCTTTTGATTGTAAACCCTAACTAGATGTTTCTCACGTATATTATCTGGGCTTTGCCTTTTTCTATTAATAAATTTTTTATGATTACCTATCAAAAATGTTCCAGAGGGAGGCCCAAGCCACACATGTGCCATATTCCAAATGGGCCATATTTCATTGGAGTCCATTGGAAACATTATAAAGAGTAACATGGGGATCCCATACACCCACCTGTTCTCACCATTTAGTATGTGGGTATCACAGTCCAAGCTAGTCATTTATCATGTGGTTTGTTGGATGTAATGTTTCGAGTCTTCAACTTGGTCTCTCTCTCTCTCTCTCCCTCTCTCTCACACGCACACACAGAGCTTTATTTTTCTTTCTTGCATGATTTCTTTCACAGGGTTTTGGGATAAAAATGTTTTGTTTAGGAGTTTAGATTTCATTGCTCTGGCACAGTTATTTCACATCGTTCTCATGTTGATATTGAGATGACAATTCCTTTGAATTTTGCTGTCTTAATTTCATGGGTCTGATTTTGAGTCCCCAGTCCCATGGAGCTTCCCTACTATGAGGATAATGATAGAAAAACTTTAATTGTAGGGCAACCAAGGCGCCACTTGCTGACAACTGGATGGAGTGTCTTTGTTAGTTCAAAAAAACTAGTAGCTGGTGATGCATTTATATTCCTGAGGTGAGTTATGTTCTACTTGAAAATAGTAATGTTTTCACTCTTGTTATTTTGTTCTCATCAATAACCGTGCCACTTTTTATCAATTCCCAGGGGTGAAAATGGTGAGCTGCGTGTTGGAGTAAGGAGACTTATGAGACAGCTAAGAAATATGCCATCTTCTGTTATATCTAGTCACAGCATGCATCTTGGGGTTCTAGCGACTGCATCTCATGCAATTGCGACTAAAACGCTTTTTTCTGTCTTCTACAAGCCAAGGTTTATATCATCTCTTTAATCTGAAATGACTGTTATTATGTTTCATATATCTTCAGGCTTTCTCACGCACATAATAAATAAATAAATATAGATCTTCTGGTTTTCTTATTAGCATCTTTCAAGAATATAGTGAGCAAACCGTGTTTATGATCTACACACATAAAAAAACCATGTAAGAATGTGTATGTATCTATAAAATTAGTTTTTTTTTTCTATAAATTATATAGGCATATATACCTCTTGTATACCTCCTTGTGTACTTGGGCTATGCCTATTCTTACTAATATAATCGTTTACTTGCGAAAAAAATTTATATTGGCATATATGAGGAATGCTTGATGTTGTAGGTGCCATTCTGTTAAGATGCTGCTTCTTATCGAAAAATTGAATATATTGCTCAACTAATATATCAAAAATTTTCCACCTTTATGATTTCTAACTGTGTAAGGTTTGGATTTTCGAAACATCCTTCATTGTGTGTGCATATTGATGAGAGAATAACAATGCTGAATCTTAATGGACTCCCATCAGAATATCCTGATTTAAGATTTTTTGTACAATGGCATTTCAGATGCTTTATTGAACTTTGGTATGCTTAGAAATCAGAGTTGCTTATTTTTGTGCTGACCTAACCTGATTCCTCTGGAGAGCGATGGATTTATTGCACTAATTTGTTTGAGAAGAAAGATTTTCTTGTTCCATTTCTTCTTCCTAAGTAGGTGTTACCTCTTGTATGCCTCATTGTGTACTTGGGCTATGCCCGTTCTTATTAATACAATCCTTTACTTATAAAAAAAATTAATCTTCTTTTTCATGAAACTGGTGCTGTGCAATGTTAATTGTTTATGTGGGCCTTAAAATAAAATGGAGGAGTGAAGGTTTTCGTGAGTTGTAGCCTTAGAAAGTCATTAGATAATTTTCAGTGCATGCTTTACTTTTTTCCCTGATTTCCTTTTGAATTTTAAGATGAAGTTTGATAGGCCAACATTTAAAAGATTTTTGGAACTGTTTCTCTTTTACTTAAGAAGCAAATAATTTTCTTTTTTTAAATGTCCATGGTATTGTTACTTATCAAAACAATGTACATGGTATTATGCTTTTCATTTTTGAGAAAATTAAGTTTACTGAACTAGTGTTTTTTTTTTTTGGTCAGAACAAGCCGATCGGAGTTCATTGTAAGTCTCAACAAGTACCTTGAAGCCCGGAGCCACAAGCTATCTGTGGGAATGAGGTTTAGGATGAGATTTGAGGGTGAGGAAGTTCCTGAAAGAAGGTATATTGTTTTCCTAGTTTAACGTCGTGCTCCTTTTGGAGGTGTATGGTGCATCACCTGTCTATATCAAATTACAGGTTCAGTGGCACAATTGTTGGCACTGAAGATAATAATTCATCTGGATGGGCTGATTCTGAGTGGCGATCATTAAAGGTGATTTTTTTATTCTTGCGATACTCACTATGTTGGGTTGGTCCAAGAATGTGTTCAAAGCATCTGAAGTCGTGGGTATTCCATGGAAGTAATTGATTAAACACCTGAAATCAGATTCCTTTCTTCCATTTATACTTAAACTAAAAAACCATTTTGTCACTTTTGAGATGATGTCTTCAATTTGATTATTTTCCATCTCAATTCGAGTGTTGATTATCTAAAGGACTGATTGAGTGCATTTGTAAATCTTTATACCATTTTTAATTCTCATGCTTAAAAAAAATTATCTTTTTTTTTTTTAGTAAAATTATATATTTATAAATATCCCAACAAGAGTAACCAAGTATACTGGATGTATACAAGAAAACACCTAGCCCATACTAGAGAGTTCCTAAAGACCCAAAAAACTTGTGAAAAACTACCCAAACTTAAAAAAAAATATCTAATTCCAAATGGTATCATATTTTCAGGTTCAGTGGGATGAACCCTCATCGATTTTGCGTCCCGAGAGAGTTTCTCCATGGGAACTGGAACCACTTGTAGCAAATGCTCCTCCAAGCTCCCAATCCGCACAAAGGAACAAGCGAACACGGCCACCTGTTTTACCTTCACCAACACCAGATATATCTGCAATTGGTAGGACAGTTTTCCATACAGAAATTCTAAATGTCAATGCTGCTTGTTGATTTTGATTAAAGTTCCTTGATTATGTGAATTAGGTTTGTGGAAATCCCCACTCGAATCTCCTGCTTTCTCATATTGTGAGCCACAACGTGGGCGAGACTTTTATCCATCACCTAATTTCAACTCTGCTACTAAAGGAAACTCTTTCAGCTTCAGCGGTAACAACTCTGTGGCTGCAGTTTCTAGCAACTCAGTATATTGGTCTAATGGAGCGGAAGCTGTAACTGAGTCCTTTTCACCCGTGGTTAACAAAGAATCAGGTGAAAAGAGACAGGGAACTGGGAATGGCTGCAGGCTCTTTGGGATTCAGCTTCTGGACAATTGTAACATGGAAGAGACTTTGCCAGTTGTTACAATGTCCAGAACAGCGGGGGATGAACCATATTTAGATGCTGAATTAGATCAGCACTCTGAACCAAATCGATCTGATGTTCCTTCAGTTAGTTGTGATGCTGAGAAATCATGTTTGAGATCACCTCAGGAGTCACAAAGCAGGCAAATTCGGAGCTGTACAAAGGTAGTTTCATGTGCTTTTTATAATCTTTTGATCTGTAGTTTATAAATTTGGGTAATGCTATTTGTCGCTACTTGGGATCCCTACTAGGGATTCTGATTTTCATTTTATTTGCCTTTTTTTTAGTTTTTTTTTTCACATGATTTTGAAGTAAGTGTTTTTAAATAATGTTGTGATTTTTTTTTGTATTTTTAAAAAATGTTTTAAGATGTTAAAAAAATCATGTAAAAAGAACATCATTTTTTTAACATTTTCCTATAAATTTTATCAGTTGAACAAGATTTGCTACAGCTTTTTGGTTTTACAGATTCTCTCTCTCTCTCTATTAAGGTTTGACTGTGGGATAGTTTCATAAATGCCGAATGCAGTGAGTGAGTTTTTTTTTTTTTTTTTTTGTAGTAAATAATGCAATCTTATTAATAGCAAAGAAGGGTACAACGCTAGTATACGAAGGATATGCCAAACTAGCAACAAAAAGAAGAGAATATTTGACATCTAAAAGGCTAGTGAGTTTAGAGCTGGTTAAACAATCTGTGAGATCCCCCCACTGCTGAGAATTCCAGTACCTGGCTTCAACGCAAAGCCAACTTTGAGAAACCCATTCTGGCGAGTCTAACATTGCAATAAAAAGCAAAAGTTTGTGAAAAGATATTGAGCTATTTCATCAGAAGAACATGGTATGCAATGAGTGAGAGGGGAGAGAGTGATAGACTAGTTGGAACTTTTACATAAACCTCTCTTTGGGGTGTCATGTTTCATGGGAGAAGACTAGTTGTTTTAGAGTTTTGACCAACTCTTTTCTTATTCTCTTGTCTTTCTCTCTCTGCATTTGTGATATGAAATGTCCTCCAGACATTTTTTTAATTAAAAAAAAAACAGATATTTTCATCTGAATTGGTGATTTGAATCATTTGGTGCAAATACACCTTTGTGTTGTTCATAAGGGCCTGCTGGTACTAGTTGGGAATATCCGATATATTTGTCCTTTTCCAGGTTCACATGCAGGGGATTGCTGTTGGGAGGGCTGTTGATTTGACGCGATTTGACCAATATGAGGATCTGCTCAGGAAACTTGAAGACATGTTTGACATTAAAGGTGAACTTTGTGGATCTACGCAGAAATGGCAGGTTGTGTATACTGATGATGAAGATGACATGATGATGGTTGGCGATGACCCATGGCAGTAAGTTCCTTTGACTCATTCTCTGAATTTTCATCATCCCAGCTCGCTCTCTCTCACACACACAGCTCCAGGCAAATGTATGCCTATATATTTATTTGTCTTTCAACATGAAGAATGGATTTGAACTTCAATTGAGTATTTAACTCATGTTCTAAATGCTTTTGCTCTGTCTTCAGAAGAAATGATCAAAGATTTGAAGATAACATAATTCAAGAACTAAGGGTTTTATTTTTTTAATTTACTCTACCATTGGAGACAGCCCACCTGCGTTTTTCTAGCTTTAGCTTCCAAGATTTTTATTTTGTTCATCTCTCTTCTCTCTCTCATTAGGTGTTTTTGAAGTATATACCCTGCATAATTCAATAATGCTTTTGTTGCTTTTTTCTTGATCATTAATAAAAACTAATCTTACCTCGCAAAAAAGTTATAGCAGTACAAAACCAAGAGAAACTCAAATAGATTTATATGTCTGATTTTTTATACGGCATTCCTTGAGGGTTTCAACTTGGTATGTTGAGGTTGATGTTTGAGGCAAAAAATGCTGTCAGGATTATAGATTGAGTTACTTGCTACCAGTAGGCTAAATTTGCTCTTTGATGGCAGATTTATTTTAGGGGGATATCAGTGGTCTGTTTCAGTAGTTACATGTCTGTTCCAATGTTTGGTCTCTGTTGAATTCTACTAGATTTGAATGGCATCAAGTGCCATCAAATATGCCATGATCCAATTTGCTTCCTATGAGGTTCCCCGACAATTAAAAAAAAAAAATTGCTTCCTATTATTCTGCTACATGCTTGTTTTTGCGGAGATTATTGTATGATGGGGCAGATATGCATCAATTTGCTTGTAACGATAAAGCAGAAACAAATGGAAAATATCTGTAAACAATGAGTGGAGTTTTGAAGTCTAAAAAGGAGTTTTGAAGTTGGCTCATTCAGGAGAACATTAATTCTTATTTGCTGGTTCATGAAAACTCTATAGGCAATTGCATTTGTGGATAAAACTGTATGATGATCCTTAACATATTGCAGATACTTTTATTAAACTCGATGAAATTTCTTAAAAAGCTAAAATCCAACCTCAAAGCTATGTCCAAGACCTGGTAATGTACTCCTCGATCTGTTTATTGCAGTGAGTTCTGCAGCATGGTGAGGAAAATTTTCATATACACAACAGAAGAAGTAAAGAGGCTATCGCCAAAGATAAAACTTCCAGTCCCCACAGAGGCCAAACCAGTCAAGCCGGATGTTGAAGTGGCTGTAAATACCGAGGACCAGTCATCAATTGTGGGACCTGGGTGCTGATGTTCTCCCATGCCTGGTTTGGCTTGATACCTGCCTAGTTTAGCTGAACCATCAACCCCAAAAAAGAAACCCGAAAAGCAAGTTACAGGGGTAAAAGGACGCTCAACTGTTTTAAGATTTTGTGTATAGGTTTACACGGGTGATGTTCTTTAACGGAAAATTCCCAGTGGAATGGCCGATACCGTTTCTTCCCATGCTGCATCAAGACTATAACATGCCACGATATGGAATGACGGTTTTTTTATTTGCACATGCCATCTGGAGGATGTAACTAGCTTTTTATGGTTTGGGTGTTTTAGTAATTATTTTGTAGTTTAGTAGTTTGCCCCGAAAAGAATATCGTTAATGCTTTTGCTTGTTCAGACTTCGAAGAGGCGGCGGCGGCAAGTTGGTCAGGCCACGAATGAAAGGGATACGATCTTCCTTTACAATATATATATATTCTTGCCCCCACCCTCCCTCAAGTTTCTATTGGTATTGACACAGTACATCTATCTTATGTGTATATAAATACATACAGCCTTCTATCTCTTGCCTTTGTGTTTTCTTCATTTTTTCCTTGAAGGAGGCTAAATCTACGGCCAGGCAAGATTTCCCTGATACTTGAGCTTTTTCCATTTTTATTTTGGTTAAATTCTTACGGATGTAAGATTGGTTATATGGTTGCTGCTTAAAAGGTGAAGAATGGCAGCGGCGGTGTCAATCTATTCTGATTTGGTGGTGGGTTTTCTCCACGTACTTAGAGACTTAGACACTAGGCCGAGGTTTTTATAGGGCATATATATAGAATCTTATAGGATTGGGTTAACAGGAGCTTAGGAAAAAGGACTGGGTTTCAAAGCAGCGTGGTTCTCTGTTAATAACCATGGGAATAACGTTGTAGAATTGCGTCTCACTTGCTTGGGGCAAATGGTCCGAGCATTAATACCGAGACTCGGAACTAAAAGTAGATGCGCATATTTGGGGAAAAAAAAAAAATGTTGAAAGAAGGGGAACCGGGGAAGCACCTTGGGGAGTGGCACAACTTTTCGGGAAATGATAAGGGGACTCACGATTAAAAAAATATTATTTAATAATATTGTGAATAATTTTTTTAAATGTTTAAGAGTGTTTAAAAAATAATGTAAAAAAAAAACAAAAAAAATACAAAGACTTTGTTCGGATTTGGAAACGAAATAAGTTGAATTGAATATATTTTTTAATATTATGATTATTTTAGAATTTAAAAAAGTTAATTTGAAAATTAAAAAAATTGTATTGAGATTTGAAAAAATTATATTGAAATTTATATTTTATATAAAAATATATAATAATAAATTTAAGATGAGTTGAGATGAGTTGGTTTTATCTTTAAATAAAAATACGGCCTAAGTAAGTACAAAAGTAGACTCGCTATTTTGCTCCCTTCATCTCCCTTTTCCTGAAGGAAAATGATGGTGCAAGAACGTTTGCTCAGGTAAAATAAAACGGTGCGTTTCGCACCTAAATTAAACGCTGCAAAATATTTACAGTGCGTTGCCCAGATCTCCGTCCTCCTTTCACTCTCCCCCTCCGCGATCTCTTTCCTCATGAGCCCTAATCTCCAAGATTCCACTCTCCCCCACCTACACTCTCATCTACGCTGAACCCTAATCCTAACCCTAACCTCCTTTCATTTCTCTATCACAACCACAAATAAGGTTGTGCTTCGTCGTCCACCTTCCAGCTTTGCAAGAATAGCAGGTAAATTCATACGATTTGGGATGCTATTATATTCTATTACCAGGTTTAAAATTCAAATTCTTGAAATTACGAAGTATAATAGCAGCAGGGGAAACAGCCCTTGAGCATTGCCGCGAAGATACTCTCTCTCTCTCTCTCTCTCTCTCTCTCTCTCTCTCACAGGTTGATTTCGTTTTGTTCTTGACCGAAACTGGATTATGAACAATTTTCCCTAAATTATGAGCTGCCTTATTTGCTCTGAATTCGAATAGCAGGGGAAACAACCCCTTTGAACATTGCCACTTTGCTACTTAGATTCTGTAATGGAGGGACATTTTATTCTATCCATACAAATAATAGTGTATTATTTTAGGCTTTCATAATGATAAATTTTAGGATAAATTTTGTAATGGGGGTGTTTATTAATGCATGTCTGTTTGGATATATCTGTTTTGATAAAGGCAATGCTACGTACAGTCAAAAAAATTGGACTCCTTTGTAGTTTAAGCAAGGGCAAAACTAGAAAATCTAGTTTGGAGGGGTTAATTTATAAAATAAAATTTAG
Organism: Platycarya longipes; assembly: GCA_036559045.1. NCBI lineage: Eukaryota > Viridiplantae > Streptophyta > Magnoliopsida > Fagales > Juglandaceae > Platycarya > Platycarya longipes. The sequence continues at coordinate 490,741 of CM071793.1, forward strand.
GGAGAGACAAATATTAATATTTTATATAATCTATTTCATAAAAATACCTTTCAAAATTTGATTTTTATCAAGTTTTAAAAATTTTTGGGGGGGCCAAAATCTCTTAAGCCAAAAGGTGGTTCCGCCCGAGTCAAAGTAATAAACAAATAGAGAAATCCCTATTTTAGAATAAAATTAATTAAAATAAATTTATTTATAAATAAAAAACTTTAAAAATCTGAAAATTTATTTCATTTAGTCATAAAATTGAAGCGTTTCTATGTGGACTGCATATTTGATGGACTGTAAAAAGAATTATTCTTTGATAAATTTTAGGATAAACTTTAATGGAGGTGTTTATTAATGCATGTCTGTATGGATAAATTTCATAATTTGTTTTATTCATGTCCGTTTGGATTTATTAGTTTTTCAGATGGGTTGCTGCTTCTATTTTGATGTTTTTCATTGTCAGTGATAGTGTGTTTTGGCTGGGAGAGGGTAGAGGCTGTGAACTGGTGAAGTAGATGCTCAGTTTCATGTTAACTCTCTCTGCTTTTAGTTTCTATATACTACTGCTGCTTTTAGTTTCCATGCACATAATATTCATGTGAAATTAAATTCAATATATTGTTGATCATATTTGCAACTCATATTTAACTGCATCTGTTTTAGCTTAGTTGCTCAATATGTATGGCAATTGAACACTTAAGTATTGGGAACAGTTTGGTTATATGTTTTTAATCTTCTCTTGATATATGATGTGGGTAGTAAGCAGCATCTTGCATATAAGGAGTGCTGCAATGTGATTGAATCCAGCTGTTGAAATTGAGTCATTGCCCACAAACAATAATGGTTGACAATGACATGAAACCATTTGCTGTGGAGTTTGTTTAGTACTTGCAAGTACGAATGCAGGATTGTGATTAATGTTAATTTCTTTCCTGAATTTCCAGGCTTATCTGTCGGATGAGTTCCATACTGCATTGGAGATGACCAAAGAAACATTTTATAATTTGCCAAAGTGGAAACAAGACATGCAGAAAAAGAATATTGATTTGTCTTAGAGACCAAAGTCATTAAATTGCCAAAGTGGAAGCAAGACATGCAGAAGATGAAAGCTGATTTGTTGTATATTATGAAACTATTTGTGATGTTGTGTATAATGGAACTACTTGGAATATTGTGAATATTGGAACGTTTTGAAATATTGTGAATATTGGAATGTTTTGTTTTGGAATGTTGTGAAATATGAAACTCTTTGGAATGTGCAGCATTGTGAAACTATTTGGAATACTTGTATTGCAATCCGCATGAACTTACATATTGTTTACAATCACAATCACAATACATCTCCCAAATATACTTGATACATCATAAAAATCATAAAGCAAAATTTACAACATGTGATTGGGTTCTGCCCCTATTATTCTGTTTGTGTTCCAACTCTGGTTCCATCCATAGCATCCAGCTATGTTCCATCTCTATTATGTGACTGGATTCCATCCCTATTACCCAGCTGTGTTCCATCCACTACAACATGTATCTATGAAGATAATATAATATAAGTTAACAGTTAATAATTTAAATTAAAAATAATGCTAATATCGAATTTTCAATTAGTGACAAAACAAAATGAAATTATTAAGTCCACTTTCTTGAGTTGCAATCACTGGTTCGGCAAGCTGGGATCCACTAGAATAAAAATCCTTGGGTATGCTTCCACATGGCTAAATAACAAAAAAAAAAAATCCACAAGAAAGTAACCTGTTTAGAATAGAATAGAATAGAATATAATTTAAATACGACTAATTTATACACCTGAATGAGAATTCTTCTCGAGTCCCAACCAATGTTTTGAGTCCCAACCAATTGTTGATAGATCTGCAATAGGAGGTGTTATAGGAGATGCATGCTCCTTCACTTTTTCCATATATCGAGAAAATATTTATCATTTTATAATATTAAAAAAAAAAATTTAACATTAAAAATATTCAAATCCATCCAAGGGGACTCTAAAACTATACAAATAAGAAACACCACAACACAATGGCATAGTATTTGGACAACTAACATTATTTTCTATTTCAAAACGGGAAGGGGAAACTTCTATTTCAATCACCATTCTCCCCAATATTTCACAGATTGATCAACATTGAAAAGATTAAACAATATATTCATGAAAATAAACTTTTATAAAAATGAGAAAAATAAACGAATATTGTTTAGAAGTGAACCCACTTACCAAGGATTGGGTTTCAGGCATGGCAGCATTCCTTGTATGCAAGATGCTGTGTCAACATGAGGGAGAAGATTTAATGTTGTTGCTGCGTCGAAATGAGGTAGACGAACAGATGAACGAAATGCTGCTGCTGCGTCGAAATGAAGGAGGAGAAATGTGCCGCCAATTGGGTTTCGGAAGGAGTACTGTGCATTGGTATTCTTTATTTATTTTTTTAGTTGGAAATTACGAGTAGACCCTTTCTAGAAAAAAACAAAAAAACTTTTTTAAAAGCTGTTCCTGCGCATTCCCTGCCCGTAGCACTACTCTTTCCTGAATGGTAGGTGGGTTCCTGGAGCTAGTCGGCTAGCAACGGTCACAAGATTTAAAAGTTGAGAAGCAAAAGCTTTTCAAAGATTCCTTTTAACGGTGCTTTTGGAAGAGCGTACATGCATTAGATTATACATGGATACAAAAACCAAATCCGTGAGCGTAACTAAGAGAGGTTTTCTGCACTCGAGCTTGTTGAAGATGATGAAAGCTGTGAAGAAGCTTAAATTCTGGTCAAGAAAGAAGAGAAGAAAGAACCATGTCCTTGAGCCCTATTACCCTCCCTCAACATGTCATTGTTGTCACTCATACTACTCAACTCAGCCATCGGCTCCACCCTTACCACCATGGCTTGACCTCGACCAGACCTGTCGCCCCATTCCATCACCTCCGATCCATGCCCTCTCAGTCTCAGATTTAACCTTTCCAAGTCAAAATCAACTGCCCCAACAGGAGATTGTCTTCGAAACGACTTCAATTATGCATCCAGAAATGCCTGCTGCCACCACATCTTATCAGCAGTACATGGCTTCCAATCCTGTCTATGGCGTGCCTCTTGTGCAGGCAACTAGAAGAGAGAGAAGGGCTGGATTTCTTGGGTGTGTTATAAACTTTGGCATCCATCTCATCCGCTGCTTCTGTCCGTGTGTTCACATTCGAGAGGTTTAGTTTTTTAGTAAAAATATTGCAATGAGCCAATTGTCATCTAGCTCAATTTGGGACCAACAAGGTGCAGTTCCAATATCTACTCTTTTAACAAAAGCATTCATATGTATATGTCTTGCTCAAATTTGTGTGTTCTTTCTTTTCATATAAATTTATTTTGAAAATGTTGCAGTTCTCGATTATGTTAGATGTTGCTACCACTATTGAAAGAACTTGTAATCCTTGTTTATTGTATAATTTTAAATGTAACACGTGGATATTGATAATTTTACATACAAATTATGAATGGAAATTTCTGGATTTTTTCTTTGGAAGCTCCCTCAACGTTAAATGATGGGATGTAAGATTTAAGCTCAGTAGGTGGACTATAAATTGCTTCGGATCTTGCTAATCACGAACAAACCAAGCTTCTGAATGGAGAAACCCTCAACCCTTGGATTCCTAGAAAGGTGAAGAACTTACCTAAACATTGTAGTGTTGCTTCATTCGATAGAATGGGCAAATTGACAGTACTAATAAATCTACCAATATATATCAGGAGATACTCCTCTCATTGGATTTATTTATTTATTTATTTATTTTTTAAAGTGGGTAGCGCAGATATAAGAAATGAAGATGGAGACCAGGTAGCTTCAAGTTCTAGAACTCCAAAACGAGTACATTATCTAAAACTCAAGACCTATGAATATTAAAATTAACTGCCTCAACTGCTTAACCACCGCTCCCCAATCCCTACTCGAGATATACATGAACCTTCTTCTAGACCAGACTTCACTACACTGGATTCCATGCTATGACGCTTCTCTTTCCAACTTTTTTTGCTGATTCCCTTACATCATCATCGGAGAAATCTGACACTTCATTCCAGTGTCTCATATGTTTCCTTGTTCGACTGTGGCGTTTTTCTCCATCACTGCCTGACTAATCATTCATAAAACCAGTATCATTGGCCCTGCTTGTGCTATCCCCATGATCATCTGTGATATTGCTGTCCTGTTCGGAGCCTTTTTGTCGTCTACTTTGCTCTCTATCACTATTGCTGTCCCTATCTAGCCATTCTCCTTCAGGACAATGACTTTCATTCTTACCGTCCCCATGATCATCCAGACGTTCCACTTTCCTATGGTGTCTTGAGCTTTTCCTCCTTTTTCTATGGTGCCTGTCTCTGTCTCTATCTCTTTCACCGTCAGACCACTCTACACCAGTATCATGTGTTCTGTTCTTGCTGTCCCTATGATCATCTGGATACTTCACTTTCCTCTCGTGTCTTGCACTTTTGGTCATCTGACCACGGTATGTTTCTGGGTCTCCATCTCTTTTTGACCACTCTCTCCTAAGTTTTTCTTGGTCCTCACAATCATCCAGGAGTCTAGCTTTTCTGCTGTGTCTTGATCTTTTCCTAGCACGACTGTTGTGAGTTTCTCTGTCTTCACTGTCTGACCAATCCCCCTTAGATTCATATCCACAAAATCTGCGCTTTTTATCCCTGTTCTGAGATCTCGAGCTTTTGCTTGCACTACCATGGTATCTATCTCTGTATCTTTCTTTGTCCTCATCCTTATCCAGCCATTCACCATCAGAATCTGTATCATGAGTTCTGCTCTTCACGTGATTGGTTTCTTTTAAGTTTGTATTCTCTTCAGACATATCCTCACAAAGAATTTTCATTTGCTTTCTATCATCACTCGCATACTGCCTCCACCGTGTGCTCTTTGGAACATCATTACCACTGCCATTTCTTCCACTACAGCTACTACTATTCAAGAAATCCATCTCTCTGGATTTAGATCTTCTTGAATAAGACCTGTCATGGATATTCAGGAAACTATTGATAAGCAGAAAGAATCATGCAATCATCATATGAACAATTTGAAGAGAAGCATCTGATCATATAGAGAACAAATTCTTGTCAATGGGTAGACTGACATATAATACATTCGAATTACAATATAGAATTACAATATAGACAAGTTTGATGACATGGAACATAAAGTTCACAGTAAAAGTTTGTCAAATAGGCACCATTAACAAGCATTAACACCAAATCAGCTTTATTCTAGCAATTTTATATAGTTGTGTTTGCTCACTGCATGGTGGTATTTTTTAATATTATAGGAAACAAGATTTACAAATTAACAACCAATCAGGCATCGCCTATAGATACTTCTTCTACAAATAAAAATAGAGTTTTCCTGGGGGTTGGTTGGGCCGACCCTCCCCATAAAAAGCAGCCCCTGCCTTTGGTGGCCCACCACTACCGCCTATGCCATCGGGACTGGCTCCCTCCGGCCACCTCCCACCTTCCCCGGCAGCCTTAAACCCAAAATGGGTCCGTTAGGGTGAGGTCGCCAGAGGAAGCCGGTCCCAATGGCATGGGCGGCGCGCCCACCGCCACCGGCGGCGGCTCCATTCGGCTGAGGACCGAATTCTCCCTTAAAATCCTAAACCCTAGACCTTAAAATCATCTTCATTTTATTTTTTTATTGTGTTTTTTTCATTTTATTTTTTTTATTATATTCTTTATTGTATTTTTTTCATTTTATTATATTTTTTAAAATTCTTTTATTGGGTTTATTGTGTTTTGATGCTGGGGGCAGCCGGACCGGCCCCAGCGTCACCCATAAAAATAAGATCTTTCAGGCTGGTCAAAATCCCACCCTCTATTCTGTTCTTACAGTGGGGAGATGATCATAGGCCTTCTATATCAATAAGCTGGTTAGGAACTCTATCCCATATCACCTTTTGAATGGGCAAATGGGAAAGATCAAAAGACATTTCTAATAGTTTTTTATTTTTATTTTTTATAAGTGACATTTCTAATAGTTAAAAGGTTTTGATGAAACTAAATAACAATCCACGTAATCTAGTTGTGTTTAGATTGGAAGAGTGGAATGGATATTTCATCAAGAAAAAATTGACTCAGAAAACCTAGCTTAAGATACTCGCTTTCACAAATACTAGGTACCACTTGTTACATCAACCAAGGAAAAATATAGGCACACCTGTCTACACCAGTCATAATCTTGCTAGAGTGCCGACGATGCCCCAAATTTTCTTGTTCCACCTGTTTCTCGTGCTCAGCTTCATCGTAATAACCAAATAAAGCAGTCATCTTTTTCACCCAATATTTTGGAGGTGGTTTATCACAATCAGCCCATTCATAGTCTCCACCAGGATTGCGGAAACAGTGGATAAAATTGCAAGCAGTTCCATGAGAACACGTCTATAAGGATGCAACAAGGATGTAGTCAGGACGAATGAAGAGCAGCATTCAAAATTAACATCAACAAGTAATTCAAGATCAATAATCTTATTTTATCAAATGAATGGCACGTATCTGTCCAAAATAAAAGCACAATGGACACCAACAAAAGACAAAAAATAGAGTACATTACAACCAAAAACCACAAAAAGTGGGGCCAATTATACCTTGAACCTTGTCTTCATATACTCCCCGCATATGGCAACCTTCCATCTGGTCAAATTGACAAATTCACAGCTTACCTGCCAAAAAGCAACACCAAGTTCAATAAATGTGATACCTCATATGATAATGGATAAAGTAGATGGTGTATGAGATTCCACATTACTTGGGAATGAGAAGTTATTGGTCTTTCAAATATTCCAATAGGACTTTAATTGTATCATTGACTAGACTTTTTGGAGTAGGCTATGTAGTTTGGACCTTCCATGGGAGTGTTATAAATGGTATAAAAGCCTATTCCAACTAGAAATATAGGACTTACGCCACGCCACCTACAACGGATGAGCACGAGAGGACGTTGGGGATTTAAGGGGAGGGATTGTGATACCTCATATGATAAAATGATGCGGTGAGTGGTGTATGAGATCCCATATACTTAGGGGGAAGAAGTTCTTACTCTTTATAATATTAATGAGACTTCAATTATATTATTTATCAGACCTTTTGGAATATAGACTATATAATTTGGACCTTTCATTAGGACATTACAATAATTTACTCACAAGAAACTACCACTGAACAAAAGTGAATAATTGAGTTCAGGAAGCTAAAAGACCAAAATTAGTTGAATAATAGACAGGTTAAATTATGAAATTTGGTCCTAGGTGTTGCCATTGTATATGTCTTGTGTACTTGAGCTATGTCTATTCCTCATCAATAAAAACTTTGATTATCAATCAAAATAAGATTGAAATTTGGTAGAAGGTATATTCCACTACACAGAGGACCAAGAGCTCATGCAACAACTAAAATAAGGAGAACACGGTACTTATATCTAAGAGACTTGACCTTTAAGGTAAATACAATACCTGTTTCCCAGCAAAGTACCGGCCATTAATAGAATGATAAGCAAGAACAGCTGAATCGAGTGACTTATATTGTATGTAGACATTTCCTCGTAAATGGAATGAGCCATTTCTACACACCTGAAATGGACATGACATTTGTTATCCTAAGACGAACCATAACTCCCAACTACCCACAGTCAGCACCAGAAATTAGTCTCCCAATATAGCTATAAGCAGCTAATGGAATTCATAATCAACAATTCACCGATAAGATCAAATTCTTCAACAAATAAAAAATTGTAACATTCCTCAACTCTCAATAACACAATATCCCAAGATGAGGCGAGAATATGTTAATGAATAGTGGGAAAAAAACAACACTAGGACAAAAGCAACAACCTTAAAATTCACAATTTCCCCAAACTTCAAGAACTCTGTGTGCACATCCTCATAAAATTCTTCATAACAACGTTCAACCTCTTCATCTGTGTACTGGAAACAAAAATTGAAAAAAATAAATAAAAGAACATATTATCAGAGATATAGATATTAGCTGTAAAAAGAAACAGACGTTAAATCGTGGTACTAAGATTTCTCAAATCCACAAAATGAGCCTGCATCCTCCAAAAAACATTCTGATAGGTTTTTAATTTTTACTACTATTCAAAATATTTAGCAAAATACAAATTAGCAGCCACGGAGCCACCCTAATTCGAAATGGACTAAAATTAGGCTAAATGAGGTTGAGCAGTCACCCATTGGGAAGAAAATAATGCAAAAGAAATATATACAATTTTCAGTAAAGTTGGATTCTCTCTCTCTCTCTCTCTCTCTCTCTCTCTCTCTCTCTCTCTGCGCACAAGTGCAAATGTTAAAGGAGGAACTTTTTGAAAGTTGAATATTGCAACTTTTAATTAATTTGAGGGTGCAAGATATCAGTTCTGGTAGTTTGTTGCGTAAAGCATAAAACACCAGTTAGTTGGAAGGTAAAAGTGTATTTTCTCCTATTATGACCTAATTAGAGAATTGACAGGTATTCTCTTCCTTCTTTTTCATCTTTAGCATAGGTAAAGAAAGTGCCAGGTTTATCCTCTTTCAACTATAATAGCCTGCATGCTCAAACCTTGCATGGGAATGGTCATTACCAGTAGAGAGCTGCATTATTCCCAGAACACAAAAAACTTGTTAAGGAATAGTAACTTGCATACAAATCATGTTCACAGATAACAATATGATATACAAATTAATGCAATATCAACAGAAACAATTGAATCTACAAATAAATGTTGCTTCGACAGAGATAATTGTATCTCAACATAATAACTACAACTGCAGAAAGTTAGGATTTATAGGTATGATAACCAAAACATGTCACCAAATAAAACAGAAAGAGAAAGAAATGAAAAATGGAAAGGAAGCTTAAAAAAGTGTAATAATATATGAGGTTAACATTTTCAAGATAAAAAAAAAATAAAGAAATAAATAAAGGGATACGGTAAGTTAACCACCCTTGGACCGGCAAGTAGGATACAAAGGAGCAAATTTCTTTTACTCCAACCAACCGAGGCCAAAACCATGGGCCTTCATCGTGGTGAATCTTGAGATGGATTTCTGATTTAAAGTCAAAGAACAGCAATGATAGTTCTAAACGTAAGAAAGGACTGAAACAAATAATTGCTGATATAAATTCTATCCATAGTATACCTATAAAAAATATATGCATAGAATAAATTTAACCACAGAAAGACAGACAGGAATAACAAAGTTTCTAATGATAACATGCCTTTGGAATCCTAAACAAATAACACATTTCTGCATTAGGATTTGTGTGGCAAACCTTGCCCTGTTAAATGACAGTGTAGAAGCTTTCCATAATTGAAATCAGGATACAAGAAGCACATGAAGGCAGCATTTACAGACCTCAAGCCCCTCGTCTAGCTCCCAGGCAAGGCCAGGACCATTGTACATGTTCCTGATCAATAGTGTACATGATTTGTCGGGGTAGAAATGAACTCTGCTGCAACGCAGACCAAAACGGCATGCACCGGTTTTTAAATGGAAAGGACAATGGGCTTTATCCTGCGAAAGATGCAAGTACACAATTAACAAATTAGATGCTGGCAGTTAATAGCAAATATAAACACGTGCAAAAGACATCTTGAACATAAAAATTGAGAACTATACGCTCGCGCGCACATATGTATGATTACCTGTTCGGTTCCAAAATTAGGAACTTGTTGAGAAACATTCTTTAAAATATGCTCTGCCGAGGATTCATTCTTATAACTAGAAAAAGCTTCAGACTGTGGAGGAAGAGGATTTGACGTAGGCCTATCGGCATTCTGCAAAGGAAATTATAACCTCCGTGATTGAAAATCTTCCCATCCAAAACTTAAAACACAACCGCAAAGCCAATTATCTCAATTGAGTTTGTGATACCTCATGTCTACTTTGTTGATTGGCGTCCTTCTTTGGAACTCTGACCCTTTTCTTCTTCACAATTATTTCATTTCCTTGCCATATGATCTCTGCAGGCCCTTCTTCTACATATTCCCAATCATCATCCTCATTAAACTCGTTTTCATTCTCAGCCTGCAATAAAAGAAGAGAAATTCTCATAGAATGATATTCTTTCCTCATTCCCACGCTATCTCAACCACCAAACATAACTCATCCAAATATAAAACCACGAACCTGTAGTCTTTTCGACTTTTCTTCTTCCAGAGCCATCCTTCGCTCCTCTTCCTTCTTTACCTCTTCCTTCTTCTTCTTCTCCATGGATTCAATCCACGCTCTCTCCCGATCCTCGAACTGCTTCCTCTCCTTCTCCTTCCTCTCCTTCTCCTCCTCCTCCATCATAACCTCCCTCCTCTGCTCCTCCGGATCGTTCAGCCTCGCCTCCTCTTCCTCACGCTCCTTCTCTGCCATCTCCTTCCTGATCTGTTTCCTCTTCATCTTCTTCTTCGCTTTTCTCTTCTCCTTCCGGCTCATTATCTGTACCAAACCCTCCATTTCAACTGTACACTCAGCGTCGTCTTCTTCTTCTTCTTCTGCTTTGTCGGGTATTGGTTCTGCCATTAGTTCCTTACTTCGGGACGAACGTTTTTTCTCTTAAATTTTCCGAGAAAATTTAGAGGTAAAAAGCTTTTCTCCTCGCACAAACGGACAGAACCATCGACTACTGGCTTTATTCAAGGCGCTCGTAAAGCACACCGTTTGGCTATATACTCTTCTTATACTACATGTTTACATCTTTTGTAGCGTTCGCAATTTTACACTATATCATTCATCAATTTATTTAATTTTTTCTATATCATTTAAATATTTTTTTATTCTTTTTAATATTTATTTTTTATCAATAAATTTATAATATCCATATTCTTTTATATTTACAATTTTTTTATATACACTATAAATAATTCAATCCTATATACATGCAAAACAAAAATATATAAGTCAAATAAAAATTAAAAATAAAATCAAAATATAAAAAAATTGGTTTAAAAATATTTCTAATATATTTTTTAGAAGAAAATGAAATATATATTTCAAATAATAAATAGTAAAAAGAATTTGCTTATATGGTAAAAAAAAAAAAAAGAAGAAGAGAAAATGATGGAGTAAATGAAATATAAACAATAACAAAGATTTTACAGGATGAACAATACCCACTATACGTAGTGGGTACTGTAGCTAATTGTATTTTACAATTCATTTTACACAATCGGATGGAACTCTTTTTTAAAGCAATTTTTAAATAATTTATATTTTTTATATAATACAAAAGCCATTAAGAATGTTCTAAAAAACTAGCATTATTTTCATATGTGTGTATGTAAAATTATATTATTTAAAGATTAATTTTACATATTAAAAAAACTCTAACATTAAATTATGCATCTTTGAATTAAATAATAATAATATATATTTTTAAATATATTTTACAAATAGCATCTATGTCATTTACTGTAAATTCTATCATTTAACTGGTGCTAAAAAAACCAATTCCATGTGTTCATAATGTTATATATAATTATAAAATATAAATATTATATAATTGTTTTTAAAAAAATTAAAATTTATAATTAAAAAATTAATTTTTTGATATAAATTTTATATTTTACTCTTTTTTCAAAACCATGACACGATACTTACAGAATTTGCAAATATTATTTGTCTTTTTCTAAACATTTATTTTTTGGATTCTCTTTCTCGAAACTATTAAGCCACGCGTACGAGTCTTCTGGACGTCGAGCAGAATTTTTTGCAACAGTAATACGATGGTGATGCTGCTCCGTGTGTGTATTAAGCCACGCCTATAAAGTTTTCATTTTCGTCCACAAGAAGGATCGGGATACAAGAGATACACAAATCAATAGGAAGGAGAAGCGAGAAAGATCGCGTAGTGTAGTGTTTGGTGTATGACGACGCCGTATAACGGAATGAGCGCGGTGAACGGAGTGGGAGGAGGCAGCTCTCGGACAGTTCTGATAACAGGGGTTAGCAAAGGGCTTGGGAGAGCTCTTGCCCTAGAGCTCGTCCAGAGGGGTCACACCGTCATTGGCTGCTCCCGCTCCCACGACAACACCAACCCTCTACAATCCGACCTCTCCTCCCCCGAAAAACACTTGTTCCTCAACACTGACGTCGTAACTCTCTCTCTCTCTCGCTCATGCTTTGAAATAGCAATAGAATTTGGAAATTTTTGGGCTTTTTTTTTTCAACTTTTTTATTATTCTTTAATGTTTATCCGAATATTCTAATAGAATATGGTACCAAGAAATTATTGAATTTGAGTTGTTGTTGCTTACTCTTCTATATATATTTTTTAACTAAGATTTTGGTAGTTTCCGAGTGTTTTATTCATAGACACTGGGATTTTTCTTCTGTATGAATTTCGAATTTGTGACTAAATAACCAGAATTTTTGTTTATAGAGATCTAATAGCAGCGTTGAAGAGCTGGCGCGTGTTGTGGTGGAGAAAAAGGGAGTTCCCGACATCATAGGTATATATTTTTACTTGTAATTCTACTTCTTAACTTCTCGTTTGACTGTGCTTAAGCCTAACCCTTTCTATATAAATTTTCCCTACTTCTTTCTTGCGAAATATTAATAAATGAATACAGGATTTTGTTGATTTCTAGAGGTTAGAAATCATTTCATAAAAATGTATTGAAATCAGTCCGAAAGTGTGGCGTGACTCTCACTCAGGTTTCACCTGAATCATTTCGTGTCACATAAAAATGTATATATTAGCTTTCTCTGTAAACGCAATTATAATTAATGTGCCTTTATGCGAGTCACACCTAAAATCCCAAGAGGCATTTATTTTCTTTGCTGGAGTCCTTGAAGGTATAGACTTTGTCGCATTGCATTCACTGTTTTCATTTTGACCACCTTTTGTTTTGCCAAAGTGTGTCGACCAGGAGCCTATAACATAGAAACAGTGCTGACAGTTAACATCTTATACTAATAAAGGACTTTAACTGGGAATAGTTTATCTTGAGTTATGAAAAGATGTCCACTTTTTTGTGTTGATGATTGCCACAACTGAGAAGCCTGGCCTTAAAATAGTGGATTACACTAGCAAATAATGAAATTAAAAATTGGAGATACAGTTGAGTGAAGAATAAAACTATAATGACATTGAAAGAGATATACATTGAAGTGAATCTCAAATTCAGAGCGTGAGGTACTGGTTGGTTTGAGTCTCATGTGATTGCTATGCACTGAATGCTACTAGATTATTATTTCTTCTTCTTCTCGTGATATATCTGTTATTTGTAAAATTTGAAGTATCCTATTATTTAACTTGGATTCAAAGTTCAAAGGGCTTGCTGGACACTTATCTTTCCCCTTACATGGATTGGGGCACCTTGCCTTCTGCTTTGGCCTTTTAAAACTATGGCACAGGCTGAAGCAGAACTACGGCATTCTCTTGAGTTTGACATTTTATATTCAACATTCTCCATGTACTGTTTATATAATATACTGTTCCGTATATGTCCTTGAAGATACCAAGTTATTTTAATTGATTCAATACCTGCAATTTTTTTTTTTTATAAGTATTGAATTTTGATTCAATACCCGCAAGTAGGGGAACTTGAGTCCTTAACTCTATACATTGTGGTTTTGCAGATCACCATCACCTTTCGTGGCACTGTCAATGCATGGTCATGTCATGCATTTTTAACTGCATTTGGTGAATTCTAATGTGTAGGCACCTTCATGGTCAATACAATCTTCTATGCTCTTTAGTTGGTCTGGTCTGTGCATAAAAAAATATTGAGATCTCGTTGGTAGATGCATCATTTGAACTTTTCTCTCAGTGATAAATATGTAATTATTTCATTTTTACTAATCAAATGTGGTAAGCATACAGTCAAAGATTTTTAGTGTTTTTTCTTCCCATTCTTGACTCAACTCTCCTTTTCAGTGGGATTTATGTGTTTGGCATTGTAAGGGTTTTACTACCTTTTAAACAACTATAATGCTTGGTGGCAGTTTACTGGCTGGTGCAGCATGTTGGTTGCTTGCAGTCATCTTGTCTTTATGTGAGGTTATTATATGTGTTTTTTTTTTTTTCTTTTGGCTGTTGCCTGGCCTGGCATTTGTTCTGTTTGTTGTGCATGCAGGACTAAAATAGAGGTAGTTCCAGTAAACAATGCAGGTACCATCAATAGGAACAACAAGATCTGGGAGGTTCCTGAAGAGGAGTTTGATACTGTTATTGATACAAATGTAAAAGGAATAGCAAATATGTTGCGTCATTTCATCCCTCTCATGATTACAAGGAAGCAGGGAATTATTGTCAATATGTCTTCAGGGTGGGGAAGATCTGGTGCTGCCCTGGTAAATTGACATGATGCTATCACAGATAAAATGCTTTCTTTCAGTCTTGGTTAGATGGATGCACATTTTTAATAAATATGATAGCCCTATTATGTCAAAATCCACTAGTAGGATTTAGGATTTTTTATTTTTGAGAACACCTACACAAGTGTCCATTCATGTTCTGTCGATAATGTGAGGATGCTTTAGATGGACAAGAAGTTGCATTCTACAACTTTTTGCCAAATAGAGCGGAGATTATCTCCTGGAACTTATGTTAGCCTTTTGGATCATGGCTGGGGTGTTTGCCAGGTTACTTGGAAAAGGATAGATAACCCACTTATACTGGTTAGTTTTTAATGGACAAATGATGAGCTTACTTGTTACACAAAGCTATCCAGAGTTTTTCAATAGCTTTATCTTGTCTTCTTCATTTTTTGATGACATTGGCATCTAGGACAGTATGTTAATCCTTTACCAAACCTGATCATACTTTAACAGGTTGCACCTTATTGTGCGTCAAAATGGGCAATTGAGGGTTTGACTAGATCAGTGGCAAAAGAGTTGCCTGATGGAATGGCTATTGTTGCACTTAATCCAGGTGTGATCAACACTGATATGCTTGCGTCATGCTTTGGCAACTCAGCTGCCATGTACCAGGCACCTGAAGCATGGTATGCATTTTCATCTTATATGAGAATCGTATGCTTACTTTCTGGTATATCTGTGGATATACGAGTTCTATGAAAGATGTCTTAACATCTGGGAAATTTATTGGTGCTTCCATTCTAATTACATCAGTCACTCCAATAACCGCTTACTTGGTTCCACTTCCTGCCTTGAGTGCCCCCACCAAATAGGCTGAAAAACATTGTAATCGTTTTCCTATCATGTTTGTAATATGGAAACATTCATCACATACACATCAAGAAAATCTGAGATATCCTTTAAATGAAACTTACCAAAAAAAGTTAAAACTTATATAAAATTTACTATTTATCCAATCTTCTAGCAATGGATTTCTGGATATGAAACCCACGAAAGTGCAATACTTCAGCTGATGGGTAAATTGCAAAGCTTTTGAAATCACAAGGTAAATATGAATGCGGTTGAAATTAAGGTGAAGCCTAACTGTGAGGTTTACTATATGCTCGCTGAAATTTAAATATGCATATAACTATATTAATGCAGTTCTTTCATTTGTTTCTTAAGAAAAGACAAAGATTACCTTTCAAAGTCACTTCCAGGCACAATAATTATTCGTTTGAAGTTTTAAATATGCAGTTTTATTGGTTTTGTTTAAAATATATTGTCCGAGCCTCTGAGAAGCATGGCAAGACGTGTTCACACACGTGGGTTAAATAAACTGGATGCATCATACCTATTTTTATCAAATAAGAATATTGCCAGCATCCTCTATGACAATTTATAGGATGCCATATTTTCTCATAGACATATTATTGGGTAGTTTCGTGTTTATCGGTCTTTGTCTTACATGATGTCTCCATGTTGTTTTTCATTTCCCCAAGTTTGTTGGGACTTTGCCTTACTATTGCGGACTGATCAATTTTGTATTTCTCATTCAACCCTATCAGGGCTTTGAAGGCAGCTACAATGATACTCAATCTTACAGCAGCAGACAATGGTGCATCTCTCACTGTTTGATATAAGTATCTACTCAAAATACCAGCATTGATTTTTGCAGATACCGTGATCAGAACTTGGGACAACTCAAGCCAGATCTTCTTTTTTTTTTCCCTTTTCCTTGTCGAGATTGAATTTCCTGTTTAAGAAACTCTTTCTCAGCTTATAGATTGCTCTTGATAGGTCAATCACAATCTTGTTTGCACTTGATATTTGCAATTTGTAGGGATTTTTCCCCCGTTCATGTGGACTGGGGAATTCTTTCAGAATTAGAGATAATGACAAAACTGTGGTTCATGTCCATTTACAATAATTTTCTAACAAAAAAAGGGGTCAGAGAAAATTAAGACAACGGATGCTGGATAAAGTACCCAAGAGTAATGACCCGTAATAAGCATTCACTTGTACAAAGTTTCTGATGCATTTTATTCTTACATTAGAAAGCATTTCTTTTAACTCCAATGTTAGGAGGTAATGTTGTTGAGAATAAACCTAGTAATTGTTGTGGCAGTTTTCTGTTGATAAGTTAATAATCATTTAATTAAAATATGATAAAGGGCATTTCAAGTAAGGCTGGTCATCCAAGTTTTAGATTTTCAAATCTGAAATTCGAATGATTAATTTTTTTGAATCTTTTAAAAAATATTAAAATTATTAAATGATAAAAAAAAAAAAAACCGGGCTGGTGAACAGGCCTAATTCCAAGTGCTTATTTCAAGTTGTGAAGTATGTTTTCACTTTTATGTTTTGCTATGATATGTTGATGTTGAGATATGTTTATGTACTGCTCAAATGCAAAATCAACGTACACCTGTGGCGTTCCTGTTTCCAGAATCTACTCCGAAACATATTTCCTTGCAAGTAAACACCAACGGACACTTTAAAAAAAAAAAAAAAAAACCACTAACGGACACAGCACATTCATGTTACCATATGCTTCGTTCGTCATAAATAAAAATAAAAAGAACTCGTTAATGAATTACAGACATCGACCTTAGATAGCAAGAATATAGAAACGACAATAGTGAGGGTAACAGATAACAACGGCTTGAAAATGACAACACCGTTTGATACCATAAATAATATGCTTTATCGAGTAGATTGCTCGCTCTACTTGTGAGGGTTGAAGTGTGGGTAAAGTCCGAGTACATGCTCCATCATGAAGTCGTGCCTTGTCAGGATTCCAACAATTGGAGGCCTCTGCAAAAGTCCAAAATTCATTAGCGGTTGTAACTTATAATGTGTTTTTTTGGGAACTAACATGAAGTAGACAAACGGAAACGATATCCGTTAAATATATATATATATATATATATATCGAATCACTCTGAATTGGATAAATGCAAGCTAGCTTTCTTAGATGCCATACACATGAGAGAGAAAAAGAGAGAGAGAGAGAGAGAGAGAGAGGGGGGGGGCAGACAGATTACCCCGGGTGTCTTTGGCACAACCAGCAAGTGCCTGAGGCCAACCTCTCGAAAGAGAACTGCAGCTTTAGCTAGGGACATTGTCTCCACTACTGTGTATGGAGACGTATTAGTGATGGGATGAAGATCAACATACATCTCCATTTCATCTTCCTTAATGTCTATATCCTCCAGCTTGACCCCCTTGCCCGATCCTGCCTTTGCAAAATCATGGGCCTTGAACCTCGACAACATTTCAGTTCCAGTCTTCACCCTCTGCCTTGCAAACTTCTTTCCTTTAAGTAACACCAGCAGATGTGACCTCAAAACAAGCCCACACAATTCTGGAGCGTCTGAGAAAGGTGGTTCATTAATCACAGGGAACCCATTATGCCTCGTTACTTTTAGAGCATGTAATATATTCCCCACTTTTTCAACCCCGGAAAATGTAACTAATGGACCAGAAACAACATCACTTGCAACCAAGTGCCTCATGTATGGTTCTGCATGGGCTTCCATGTAAGGTAACCCCTTCATCTTAACAATTTGGTCATAGACACCCTTGTTGAAACAATCAGCCACAGTTTTTGAAATAAGCAGAACTAGCATTACCAATGGGAGCATCAATAGATCATTAGTAAGTTCAAGAAGTATCACACACAGAGAAACAGTCATCCTCATGGTGCCCCCAAGGAAGGATGCAGCTCCAAGTAGGGCAAAGAAGCCCACATCAAGATCAGAGACAGAACCCAGGAGATTCCCAAGGAGGCGTCCATAAGAGCCCCCAGCAAGTATGACAGGGATGAAGAGCCCAGAGGGAACAGCAATTCCATAAGTTATGATACCCAGGAAGTATATAGCAGCAAAGAAAACTATTAGAGTCGATAATTGAAATTCCTTTTCAGAACCAGAGGTAAATAGGTTTCGAATAGCATCATCATTGGTATTCATAAAGAGGGAGGCAAGGTCATTGTAATGATGAGGCGGACATTGGAAATTCTTGTAGTTCCCACTGCGACCTACAGTGGGGCATTGATCCTCTAAGTGAGCAGGACAAGGAATGCACTGTGACAACCATGGTAACCCATAAGAGCAACAGGAGGTCAAAAGGGATATGGTGATGGCGAGAAGGACTTTAAGCGAAGGACCTCTCCTGTAATTCATTCCCAACAATCAGAAAAAGGAACTTTTGAGAGCCACAAATGCAGTATGTCTACAGAAATATTATATATACATATAAATGTATTGTACTTGTGTGCCTCTCTATGTATGTTTAATGTGAAAGATAACATAGGGAAAAATATGACCACAAGTAAGCTTATAATTTAAGGGGAATTTCTAGGGCATACTCATTGATGATGCTATAAGTTCGAAGAACCTTGTCAACAAGATAATTGTAAAGGCTCCCAAAAATGCCTCCAATAACTCCAAGGAATATCACTGCAAGTAGATCTGGGATGCTATAAGTGGGCTTTGCTGAATTGACATCAAACATGATCAGGCCTCCTTCCCCAAATAGTCCACATTTTCCTCCCCGACAAAATACCATGAAACCCCTCAAAACTACTGCTACTACAGCCGTGGTAAAAAATGTCCTCCAAAGAAGGGCACTCCTCCACCTAAAAGTTCAAAAAAAGAAAAGAGGACACTAATTACATTAAGAAATAAGGGAATGTGGACGTCAAAATATATTGAGTCAAAATTTGAAGAGAAACAATGAATTTACCTCCACTTGGTTAAGTTTTAAGGTAAACTTTCTGCATTGGAATATTGGAATTGCTAAAATTATCCCAACCGGCTTTCAAAAATGCTAAAATCTCTCCCAGGTTTTATGAGATATCAAATTAGTTTGTTAAGTTCAGATTATCGAAAGCAACAATGTTCACAAGCATCCCATGTATTCAGACAAGTCCAACTTTTTTCTATTCCTACATTTTGCTAAACTAAATCTGTCTACTGTGTAAAGCAGATGAAATCAAAGTATGCCTAGACATTCCAATTAAATTAGGTTCTATGGCTCTGAATGGAACAGTCATATATAAATTCAAAATTAGAACAAGAAAATGAGGAAAAGAAATGATATAATCTGAGGTGGCCATCACAAAATACGAATGTCTTTTCATGGTTCACAGTGAAAATCTAGCTGCTGATAATTATAACACCAAATATATCTATCTATCTATATATATATATAGAGAGAGAGAGAGAGAGAGAGAGAGAGGGAGAGAGATAGACCATGAAGCTGCTTCTTCCAGTGCAAAGAGAACCCCGCCAACAGGGGCACGGAAGGCAGCTGCTACACCAGCAGCAGCACCACAGGTAATCAAATCCCGCCGGTCCCGATCATTTTTGAAGTATCTAAGCCACTTCCAAGTCAAACGATACTTGCGAGAACCACCCTGTCCGAGTAAAGAGGCTACGCAGGCACCGGTGTGTACCATAGGTCCTTCCTTGCCCACAACAAATCCAGCAGCAACTCCAAAAATGGAACCAAAAATCTGCCAAAATTTGATGGCATAATTATTAGAGACTTCTTTTCACAATAATATACTAACTTTAAGTTGGTAGTAGGCTCACTATTCCGACACTTTTAGCACATAAAAAAATTTCCTTAATTTATCCGGTACAGAAAATGATAAAGGTGCCCTAAATTCATCTTTCTAATTTAGGTTTCAGGGTTGGAGATCTTTTATTTTTTGGGGTGGCATGGGAGGGGGGGTGTCAAGAAGAATGGAACGCCATTGGAGATTTAGAATTAATATTTCCAATAATGACAATATTTGCCACTTAATTATTAGATGAAGTATAAATATTGAGTACCAACTTAAAACAAAGGTCTGAAGGCACTTACGGTACCATTGGGACAGAACCTAGTGGTCTATGGACAAGCATGAGATGAGCTAGGTGAAAACTTTGCAATGGGACCCAAAAACATAGCATTAATATGTTATATGATACATCATGCATGAGATAGGTGTTCAATTCATGAACTCTTAAGCAGACTCACTCATTTCAGATAACTTTTAAGCCAGGAAATAACTTGATTAGATTTGTATAATCTTCTACTCTTTGGATGGGTACCATATATAATAGTTCCTTGGGACGGTTGCATAATATTTTGGATGGATACATTTGACCATTCCATGGGAAATTTGATTACATCTATAAATTTTTTTCTGAGAATTTTACTTGCTATCATGATGTCATCCACATCATTCACCTAGCGATTTCCTATTTGTACAATTGATTGATTTCTCAATATTCTCCTTGGCAGGCTTTTTGTATGTTTAGTAAGCATCAATATGCTGCCAGGGAGGGGGGATATATTTATATATATATATATATATATTGGCATAAAAGCTAATAGGGAAGCATTAAAATCATCCATATCCCTCCATAAAACATGTCCTTTTTTGTATAAAAGCAGAAAAAATGCCAAAATGCCCATGAATTCGATGGTCTTCTTTAGACACACTCAAATGCACAAACAGAGAGAGAGAGAGAGAGAGAGAGAGATTTTGTTAGTCACCTTTACAAAGAGGGTGCTTGGAGCCAATATAGAATGAGCATCTATACCATTGAGGTAAGCTTTCACCTCAGGTATTCCAGAGCCAGCTGCTGCAGGAGCAATGTAGGCACAGAGTGCTGCTGCAGCAATGGCAAGAACCATATTACAACCAGCATATGCTACAAATCCCTGATAATACCTGCACTATGATTAAGATCATGCCATAGTTACAAAATTTACAGTTATAAATTTATATTGCGGGTATTCCTAAAGCATGAAAATAGTTGGAGCATATAAGGCTAACAGGTTACTAAGACAACAATTACAGTCTGGGGTTTCTAATTATTTGAGCAGAAAAATTTAACTTTTTGAAGCAAAAAAGATTAACTACTGTGCATGAAATTCCTCTGCTGACTTGGCAACAGCAAAGGCCCTTTAAATGGAGTTCTGTATGCTTAATTTGCAAATAATTATTCTTCGTTGCTCATTTCCCATTTATCCTAAAATCCCATCTGTCTTGCAACATGGTTGTAACTGAGCCTGCACTCAAACATCAACAACACTAGGGGTAATGCAATGCAACAGCAGTGAAAAAGCGTTGACATTTTGCATGCTACCAGACTGCCAGACGAGTTTGCAAAGGATGCTGAGATATTTGCAAATACAAATCTGAAATTTAATTAGTAAAAACATCTGAATTGAAGTTCAAGTCTCTAAGATTGACGGAAA
Source organism: Platycarya longipes (assembly GCA_036559045.1). Lineage (NCBI taxonomy): Eukaryota > Viridiplantae > Streptophyta > Magnoliopsida > Fagales > Juglandaceae > Platycarya > Platycarya longipes. Next base: position 512,324 of record CM071793.1, read on the forward strand.
TATATTACATCACAGAAAGATAACTACTTGGTTATCCATATAGAATTGCAGGTAATACTACTGCTACATTATTCCAAGTAAACAAGAAACAAAAAATAAATGCTTAAAACTGAAGCGTATGGTAAAGTGGGTAAAGACTTGATTGCATTAAGAAACTCCAGTTGCGTCCAGATGGTGGTAGGTGGACTTACTTATCTTTAAGCATAAAGTTGTTGGTGAGCAGAAGTTTGAAACCGGCTATGTTCTCAACAGCAATGTTATTAAAGATGCCAACGAGCCCTGTACTCAAACCGATGAGGAGTGCAAGAGTCCATTTACAGAAAATATACTGAAATATCTCGGTTTTTGTTCTAGACCTCCAATCTTGCTTAAAAAGATCATTCTCGATAATCCTGCAAAAAAGGAAAAAGAAAAACAGGCAGGCAGGCAGGCATGTTTTGAATTAAAATGCAATCCTATGAAGCGCTGTAGCATACTCAAGTCTCTAAACCAGAAAACCACGAAACAATATATGCTAACTCATTTCCCAGAAGACCCAAGGGCGATTTGATTTCAATCTTTTTGTAGCATGTATCATGACCAACTAAGTCAGACTAAAAGATAAGGAAAACGACATAATAAAAGGACAACGCAGACATACCTTCCACGCACTTCACTTCTTCTGTGGTTTCTTCCCATTAATGGACAAAACGTAGTCTTAACTAGAAAACCCGCTTGACTTCTTCGCTTATTATTTAATACTTAAGAATTCAAATACGCTTAATAACGCACAAGATCTAATCAATTTTATTTATATTCCCCCACTTTCTAGACACCCCGGGAAAAAAATGCTAAAAACAAAAACAAAATGCTAAATGTTAACTTACGGATTAGAACTAAGTTAACAACTTAAGTAATCGAAATATAAAATAAATCAGTTAAAAATGACGAGTTTCAAAATTTACCTTTTTATTTTGTTATTTTCTTTTATTTTTTAGGGAGGTAATAGAATGATAGAAAAACGAAGGAAAATATGTAATGAAGATGGACAGAGTAATCTATTAGACATATATAGAAAGGGGAAACATAAAAAGCATATCAAACGTTCCCTCTGTTTTGCGAGGGAACCAAACAGAGGCCTGCTGGAACGATGATCAGACATAATGAAGAAGATTAAAAAAGAAGAAGGATATGAGGAATTGATAAAGACAGAAATAGTACTCGTAATCAAGGCTCTCAATGGGGCAGACATTGGCACCAACAATAGCGAGCTGGGAAGTGTTGTTGGTCCTCTTGGTGAGAAGGAGAGGCTCTCTGAGGGAAGAGGACGATGATGAGAACGATGGAGCTGATCTCTCCCTCTGCATCCGAGACCCAACCCCGAAGTCTATCTCGATGTCATTATCGTCTTTGCTTCGATCCTCACCCATCCTCTATCTGTGCTCGAATTGTTAAAAACTCAGGAGGATTGTTGAGGTTATGGACAAGGCTTGGATTTGAATCTGTTTCGAATTTCTGGATTTCCTTTACTGATTTGCTTTTGCTTACCTTCGTTTGAATTATATGGCCATGGAGTTGCTTTTCTTTTTGTGTTAATTTTTTTTTTTTCTAAATTCTGCGTTTGATTTTTGTTTGTTTATTTGTGGATGGTGTTGGACGGATGCGCTACGTCATTATCCACAAAAGACGCGGGGCTTTGCTTATTGATGGACCAAACGACGAATACATTATATAGTAATAATATTAATTAATTATAATAGTCATAATAAATAAAATCTTATCATTTAATACCACATTATAAAATAATAATAAAACTAATAAAAAATAAAATGATGAATAATATTATTCTTATAAGTAAGAATAAATCTATCTAATGTATCCATCATCATTTTTCTTATCAATCTTTTATTATCTCATGATGTAATATTAAATGATAGGTTAATAAATAAAATATAATAAATAATTTTTAATTATTTAATATCACATTATAGAATAATAAAAAGATGATAAAAAATTAAATAATGAGTAGCATTATTCATTAGAACATTCTTATTGAATTGTCTAAAGTTAAACTTCAAAAAGTATAATTTTGCACACATATAAAAAAAAATGATCATATTTGATAAAAAAAAAAAATTGATGAGAAATTTGTGGAGAAAAAGAATAAAAGTATTTTTTGTCTTTAGAAATGGATAATAGAGCTAAAAAATCTGCTAAACTTGACCAATGTTGGATAAAATTTAGCTTTACTATTTACAAAAATTACTTTTATTTTATTTTCTTACTTTTATCTCTCGACTTTTGATTAAACATGACTAAATTTTTTTAATAAATATATAAATTTATATTTTTTAAATGATAATTTTAGACAATCTAATGAGAGTACTCTTATCGTAAGAATAATGATACATTTCCTATTCTTTTACCACTTTTTTATTTTTTTTTTTAATTTTTTAATTTTTTTTTACTTAATGATTAAGAAAATAATTATTAATAATATTATATATTTTTAATTTTTGTTAATAATTAAGAATGCTAAAAATATATTTAAAAGAAAATAATAAAAAATAAATACACTAAAAATGATAAAAGAAGGATAAATGTATCATCACTTCTTACGTAACTACATTGAACAGCCATTACCGTCTATATAACACGTGCTCGCCCACCCAACACCCCTATATCGTTTTGTTTACTAGTTGCTACTCAAGCAAAAACAAAAAGAAAAGAAAAAAGTTAGGGTTCGGTCGAACCGAATTCTGCCATTATTGCAGCCCTTGCCGTTCCTAACAGCGGTGGATGACATTGCCCGCCCGAGTTTGAAACAGGTTTAAGGCTGTCGGGGGCACACCGGAGGTCTCCGGGGCTCGTCGTCGCAGGAATGAGGTCACCAGCTCCCTCTGGTCTCGATGGGATGGGCGATGTCGCTCACCGCCGCTAATGATATCGGGAACTGAGTGAGGCCGAATTTCTTTTAAAAATTTATCTTCATTTTATTTTTTTATTGTATTTTTTATTATATTTTTTATTATGTTTTCTTCATTTTATTATTTTATTGTATTTTTTATTATGTTTTTAAATTTTATTTTATTTATCGTGTTTTTTATTGTATTTCTTATTAATTATAAGAGTTTAATTATATTTTTATATTAATTATATTTTTTATTGTATTTTTATATTAATTATAAGAGTTTAAAAAGTGGGAAGAGATGGGTTACAAAATACTAGGGTACAACCCGACTATATTCCAACGTCTTCCCAAAAATAAAAAATAAAAAAATCCCTGTTAAGGAATCTTTTCAATAATAATAATAACAATATTTATATTTAAAAAATGAACAATTCGGTCACATGGTATGATTTCAATTTTTTAAAACTTTAAACAGCTCCAACAGCTGATTCACACATGGTTTTATATAATAAATAGGAAATTGTTATTCTTAATATAAAAAAAATAGTACAAAAGATCGAAGACAGAGAGAGACATTTCCTTCTCGCTATAATAATTTGAATCTCAATCAATATTATTTGGAGACTCTAAAATTTGGTTTGGATTCAAAATTCTTTTCAACTCATTTCAACTTATTTTTATTTTATCATCATATTTTTTTAATTTTCATATAAAACATAAATTTTTATACACTTTTTTCAAATTCCAAACACATTTTTCAAATCCCAATTCAATTTTTTTAAATTCTAAAATAATAATAATATTAAAAAATAAACTAAATTCATCTCATCTCATCCCCTATTCCAAACAGAGCCTAATAATGATTTGATGCGTCTACATGATGTCTGTACGTATATTCATAATAATAAATAAGAAATAAATATAAAAAAATAAAGAGAGACATGAACATATTTATGTAGTTTGTCATAATATTTACGTCTATGGACATTTTGGGAAAAAAATTCACTATAATATATTTGTTTAAAATCTCTCGTGATATTTTATATCTCATTATACAATTCTTAAAATATTTACTAGAAAAGACCACATTGCTGGAATTCCCTTTTGAGAGATTTAAGAAGTCGAAATCTCCAAGTCGTATGGCCGCTTCCTTTTTATCTAATCCTCTTCTCATGTGTCCCTCGGTGGTGGTAAGGGACTTCCACCTTGCATGTTTGACATCCTCATTTTCTTTCTACTTTTTCCCTTCCCTTGTCATCATTTCCTGCTTTTCCTCTCATATTCTTTTTCTAATTGTCTCTTCTTTGTCTCTCATTTCTTGCTTCTTTTCTAATGGTGGCTTAGAGGGTTGGACCTGGTCTTGGACTTGGATATTTTATCCTCTTTAACTACATTTTACATATTTATCTTATTCTCATGATTTATCTCATTATAATTTTTAATTATTCTGTAAAAAAAGATGTTCCAAGGATAATAGAAATGGTCATTAGGTGGGTGCTAAATTAATTATACCTAAAAAAACTCTTGATAATGACATATGAATGCAATCTGACAAAAATAAAAGTAGGATAAAAATGTAATCTATAAAACCTTCATTAGTCAAGCAAGTAAGGCATCATTAGATCTTTCAAGAAGTTTGATATGTACTTAACTTGAGTTATAGTTTAAATACATATTCACCTTAGAATACTAATATTAGTCACCTAATATCTCATAATTCATTAAACTTTCTTATGATATTGTGGTTTAAACTGTAGCTCAAGTCCAACTTGAGGGAGTGTATGTGGCTGCCTACTGTCTAAACCCCTATTGTTTGGTTCCTAGTATGGGTGTAGAACTGAGTTTTTTTCGGTCTAGTCTGAAACCTCAAAATTTAGGTGGTTATCTACTCACATTTAACTTGGGTGCATTGGCGGGTAGAAAATCTTAGTCCCACTCAGATCCAATTATAGATCCAATTTATAAATTGGATATTTGTAACCGATTTCTTTTAAAATGTAAACTTTATTCTCAATCATTTCCCCTCAACTCTTCCCAAAAAATGTATCTTATGAGATCGACTACCAACACCATGAGTGCTTCGAACATGGGCACATGAATGTGGGTGGGAAACTGCTCTTAGGGTTGAAGAGAAAGACTTTGAGGGTGTTGGTGACTAGTGGGGCCAGAGGTTAATTAAGCCATCTCTCTTTAAAACTCCCTCAAGCTAACTTGAAGTATCTTAAACAAAAACCTTTGAGAGAGAGAGGGAGAGAGACGCTCACACAGTGGGACAATGATGAGTGACTGAAAGACGCAAGAAGTGAATGGTTCCATGAGTGGGCCCCTCGTGGGGAGGAGGCCACTGAAAAGGAATGTCTCGACAGTTCACCGGAGGTTTAACGTGAGTTAGGCTTATTCATTCGAATTCCAAATTCGAGAATCCGATTTTGAAAATGAGTAATTTTTTTGAACCTCTTAAATGAAAGTGTCAAAATTAATAAAAAATAAAGAAAATCTTAGGGCCGAGCTGGGCAATACTTAGCTCGGATGAACAGGCCTAAAGTGGGTAACCTTTTTCTCAAACTTATGTGCGTGTTGGCATTGGTGGCAGCTCTACGATTTTTAACCTCTAGTTTATTCCAAGTGGTCTTTCAACCACTCGTTTGAGTAAGTCTCTTGATATGGATTTGATTTTTTTTCTTCTTTATTTGTTTGATTTAAAAAAAAAACATAAAAAAATTATAAAATTCAAATATCCAAATCCAAATCTAGATATCCACCCAGATTTTAATCTGGTTTTCCTGGGCAGATATCTACCTACTTTTAAAATTCCAGATCCATCTTCATGGATATCCGGATGCACAACTATAATTCCTAGGGAATATGGTGCTACTATGATCAAGCCCAAATAAAAAAGTTATTACCCTTTTTTATCCGAAAAAAAGAACTTGGGCCTTGCATTACAATTTACATATGTATTGCAGTACATGCTCTTTATTTGTCAAAACGAAGTGTTACCATCATAAATAGATTTTATCAAAAATAAATATAATTTCATATTATATATTAAATTTATTTTATAATAAAAATAAATTATAATCTAATATATCATATCAAATCACAATAATATATAAACTTATTTTTATAAAAAAAAGTATTAATCTTTTGAGAAATATTATGAAAGATATGTTGTATACTATATACAAATCCCCACTTGCATCAAACTGTATTGATATAATATTGTCCATTAATCACTAGATCAAATTTATTTATTTTTAAATATTAATGAATAATGTCACATTAATAGGATTGAGATAAGAATTTAGCAAGTAATTCTTTTTTCATTACTCAACGAGACTGGATCGTTATATTTAAAACCAAATAGGAACATTGCTTCATAAAAAAATAAAAAAAAAGAACATAATTATTTTTTCTTTTTCCTTTTTTGGCAAAATGAGATTGAAAAATAGAGAAGAAATGGTAGCTTACTCTAATATTTGAATTAAAAAATCTGTCATCATTTTTATTATCATTCTTTCAATATCATGTAGGATTAAATAATAAGTCTATAAATAATTTCTAATAATTTAATAATAAAATGATATGATAGCAAATAAATAATAAATGACATTACTCTTTTTAATATGATGGAACAAATATGCAAGTGAACTCAATCATACGAAGGTATATATGCCACTGTCCTGACTCCTATTATATATAAGAACCATATGATTTGGGATGAGAATACTTAAAATCAATAATTTAACACATGAATTATTTATCTATCAAAATTCTCAAAAGATGTAGAAACAAATTTTAAATTTTAAAATTAAAAATAATAAAATATTTATCGAAAAAGTTATTATTCATTTCCACCCTCATTTTTTAAGATAATAAAATATTTAGCCATCTCCATCTCCACCTCCACCTCCCCTTATCTCTCTCCAAATCTCCCACATTCTTTCCTGTCAACATCACCAACTGCACCACACACTCTCTCTCTCTCTCTCTCTCTCTCTGTTTGTGATATCCGGAACACAACACGGTCAGGTCTGATCCCACTCCCTCTCCGAAACGTTTCCTTTCCTTTTTCTGTTCTCCACGTCTTCCCCTTCTCGTCCATCCAAATCCCACTGCTCTCACTGTGTTGATCGCGACTGAAATCCCTACCCCATCTTTCCGATTCCTTCTCTTTATTATTTCATTTCATCAAACCGATTCCTCCCCTCTCTCTCTGATTCTAATTTCTTTATTTCCCCTTGAATTTCCCACATAATAATCGCTTTTCCGATCCTATTTTTCAAGATTATCTTACTTTAAAAAAAAAAAAAAAACCTTATAGCTAGCTGATCAAAATGATTATTAACGACGGTCTCCGTCATTTAAATTAGCTTTTCTTAATATTTTCAAATATCTCCCTCAGCCTCTTAGAGAAAATAGCTATGTAGCTATAGCCTTTCCAAACAGATCTATAGGGAGAGCGAATCCGAATTAAGGCAGCCTGCAATGGCCAGGAGTAGTAGTAGAAGGTCTGGGGATCACAAAGAAGAAACTGACAAGCACACGGGTCTGTTAAAACTGGTCCAAATCCTCTCTTTCCTATTGGTTTTCGTCGCCGGCGTGGTTATCGGATTAGCGGCCACGTGGCACATCAACCGGAAGATGGCGTTCAACTATCACCCGGAGGTGTACTCCTTCGTCAACCACGTCTCCACCGCCGGCAATTGCACCAGTAGGCGCACAGTCGTCGAGCCGGTGGATTGCCTGAGCATGGAGTCGTTTCTGCGGCCGATCAATTTGACGCACGGGATGTCCGACGAGGAGCTGTTTTGGAGGGCGTCGATGGTGCCAAAGAAGAAAGAATACCCGAATCAGAGGAGAGTTCCAAAGGTGGCGTTCATGTTCTTGACGAGGGGACCGTTGCCAATGTTGCCGCTGTGGGAGAGGTTCTTTAGAGGCCATGATAGGGAGTTGTACTCCGTTTACGTTCATGCGCCTCCCGGGTACGACCTCAACGTCTCCACCCATTCTCCTTTCTATGGACGGCAAATCCCCAGTCAGGTACGAGGCTTGTTCCATACGTTCGAATCTCATAGGAACTGTAGACGATATTTGTAGCTTTTTAGGTTCCATGTCCGTATCAAAACCTTATCTCTGGTCGGTTGATGATTTTGCGATTTGACTATATTACGAGTTTTTCAGGTCGATTCTTTTGTTCTTTTTCATTTACATTGTGGCTATGGGATCATAGGTATGTGTAACACTGTAATATTGAATTGACTTGCATGTATATCCATATCCATATATATATATATAGTCGAGGGAGATGAAAAGGAAATGTCGAAAAATAACATTATTATTGGTATTAATGATGCTTTGATAGAGAAGAATGGCGCTGGAAGTGGATTTGATCAAATTCCGAATAATCATGCATCAATTGTGTTAGAATATTACCATATTCTATCATATGTATGATCATATTATGATTGTTCTTTACCATATTTGGTTTATTCTATTATGTAAATCGGTTGGTATCTTTGATTTATTGTAATTTCTTTCTTTCTATCTTTGATCGTTGACGTATAAAAATACAATTCTTAAGTCTTGTTTGGATTTAAAAATTAGATGAAATTAATTCAGATGAGTTAAGATAATTTTATTTATTATTATTATTATTATTTTGAAATTAAAAATTTTATTTTAAAAATTGAAAAAAATGTATTGAAATTTGAAAAAACTGTATTGAAATTTGTATTTTATATAAAAATATGAAAGAGTGTAATGATGAGTTTAAGATAAGTTGAGATGAAATTCACTCACGAATACAAATGAGGCCTTAATTTCATTGGTATCAATCCAATGACTATATTTATATATTCAGGATATATATATAATTCATGTAATTTTATTTTCAAAATTTGTTGTAAGTAAGACGAGAACAAGAAGCAAGCATATAATTAATTTTAATCATAAATAAATTATATAAAAATAAATTTCTAAAATAATATAACTTAATGAAGTATCAGATTGTAAAGTAATTTAATATAAAATAAATTTAATAAATTATATAAAATCACCTTAATTTAGAAATTTATTTTTATATAATCTTTTATATATATAATAATAATAATAATAATTCTATAATTAAATTAAAAATATATAGCGTGCATGCAATGCAGCATGTAGTTATCAAAGTAATTATGATGATATGATGATAAAAGCATTTTGTGTTGGTATATATTTCAGAAGGTTGCGTGGGGAACAGCGACACTATCGGACGCGGAGAGGCGGCTTCTGGGCAACGGATTGCTAGACTTTTCAAACGAAAGATTTGTTCTGCTATCGGAGAGCTGCATCCCGGTCTATAACTTCCCAACTGTATACAAATATCTGACTGCTTCTTCCCATAGCTTTGTTGAGTCATACGATGATCCCTCTCGATATGGACGAGGTCGCTACAGTCGCAATATGCTCCCCTACATACATCTCCGACATTGGCGTAAAGGGTCTCAGTGGTTTGAACTTCACCGTGAACTCGCTATTTCCATAGTCGCAGACACCAAGTACTACACCCTCTTCCGCAAATATTGTAGGCCAGCTTGCTACCCAGATGAACATTACATTCCTACTTTCCTCCACATGTTCTACGCTTCACATAATTCTAATCGGACCGTCACTTGGGTTGATTGGTCCATGGGCGGTCCACACCCAGCACGCTACGGAAAATCTAACATCACAGATGATTTGATGCGATCTATACGTAACAACGGCACCCTCTGCCAATATAATTCTGACACCACCTCTGTTTGTTACCTCTTTGCTCGGAAGTTTGCTCCCAGTGCACTCCAGCCTTTGCTCAACCTTTCCTCAACTGTACTGGAATTTTGAATGTTCTGACTTCTGAGTGATCTGCGGAGATGCTATTCTTTTTTCCGGATATATATATATATATATATATAATTATATAAAACAGTATTTTTTAAAATTTTCTAAAAGAGAGCGTTCAGTTGTGGTTACCAACTGACAAGAGCAGTAGCGCAGGTTCAATGATCTTTTGTTTTGGCAAAAAAAAACAAAAAACAAAAAAAATGCACAGTTAGCTTTATTTTATAAGAGAACTTGGATGCTTTTCGATTGAGAGAATTATAGAAATCTAATTGCAGCCTCCTCATTCATCTAAGCAGCATCTGTAATCAGATAACCACAAAACAACTGTTATATGTGTCAAACCATTTGCTCTGGCCACGTGTACATTAATTAATGAATCAGATTGTGTTGAATGCTGAAGACTTTAGAGAAGGGCAGTTTCGACTTTTTCACTCGTGTATATATAAACCTTCTGTACCGTATAATTAATTAACTTTGAGATTCATCTTGTGCCCGAGTGAAAACAGAAAAACAAAGAGATTTCGATGCGGTTAAGAGTTAGGATTTCTGAGAAAAGGAAATCCAGAAAGGCTCTTGTAATCAATCTCTTGCTCGTGGTTGTACTGTTTCATTATCATCAATAAAGATGCTCAGAGGTGCTGTTTCTATCGTGGATATAGACCATTAAGGTCAAACCACATAATTATTGTGTTCTTGTTTTTCCTTTCTGATTCGTTTATATTTCTTGGTTGTTCTGTGATTTCTTTTATATTTGTTTACCTGTGAACAATCTTAGCAAGTCTGGCAAGATTTATGTGCTTAAGTAAGATAACAACAACCATTTCCTTGATCTACTGTAACACATGTGAAGGTAAAAGTAACAGAGTAAAAGACATTTAAAAAAAAAAAAAAAAAAAACCGAGGCTCGAAGATTACAGTTATTAGGCCATAACAGTTGGTAGTAAACCCTCTCGTAAGACTAGTGTCTAGGTATCTGCACGCCAAACGCTGACACAAAAGACCCAACCTACGTGCATTGATGGCAAAAACCTAAGAGACTCCAATGAAATAGTCCAACACGATTCAATTCTGAACAAACTCTTAAATATTCCAAATTAAATCTGGATTCTTCTAAATAAACCAATGATCATAGGCTCCAATATTAACTGCCACGATCTGCCATGCAGATGAAGCAACACTTCAAGCCGGTTTATTTGAGAAACTCAAATCTAAAAAAATTATTATTTCAGATGTGTAAAGATATGTGAAACCAATTTATTATACACGATACACATACATACATTTATCCATTGGTATGAGTTAATACTATTTATCTCCTCTTCTTTTCTTTTTGATAAGTTGGCACAACTATTTATTTCTCATCATATAATCAAAGAACAATACTCAAAATGTCGCGCAGCAATTTCTTAACCCTTAATTTTCCATTTTTCTTCACACACTTGTGGTGGGCACTGCACACATGCATACTCAAGACCAAATAGATATATTTTTAATGAGTCAAACAAATAGATGCTAAACACAAAAGCTAAAAAAATTAAAAATCTTCATAATGGAAAACGAAACTGCAAGATCAAATGGTAATATATGAGTTGAAGGTGGGCAGAAAAGGCATTTGGATATTACAATCGAATACATGGATTACATAGAGCAGAAAAATTTAATACAAACCCAATACTTTTTTTTTTTTTGATAAGTAATACAAACCCAATACTTATGCAACACAAAAGGCAGCATAGGCAGCATGTGAATCACAAAAACCAACTCAGGTGCTTCAAACAGCAAAAACACAAGCTGCATGCTATACCAAAATCATTATCATAATGCAACCTAAATAAGGTGCAATCAATGAGATCTGCCCACTCGTCATGCTGATTCTTGCTCAAAAATGTATCCCACATATGGCCTCCAAATTCAGCACATATTTTAACAGAAGACACAATCACTGACATTATTTGAGAATAGAGCCATCTCTAATAAATATCTCACGGTTCAAAATACAAATAATTAGCCTGCCAGTTCAGTATAACATAGGGACTGAATACTCACAACAGGCCTTAATGTATAACAATACCAAAAACTCACATTATTATACAGAAGTCACACCGACCACAGCGAACTTGTGGTACAAAGAGACTTAATGTATAACAATGATGTAGCTATCTCCGAGACTGTCCAATTCAAACTGAGAACAAAAGAGAACCAGTATATCATAGACCTAATATCTAATAATCAGACTAATACCTCTTCTGCTGTTTGGGATATTGCTGATGGCGAGTGATGGGGCCCATTCATTTGAGGCCGCCCTGCTAGAGGTGGCTGCAATCCTTCCATTTGAGTTGGTCAGGATGGTCGCTGATGTGGTTCAGTCATTGGAGGGGCTCCTGATGGTGGGTGCTGCAGTCCTGCCATATGAGAAGAACTAGAGGAGTGCTGCTGCCATGCCACTTCTGTGGGTCCTGATGGAGAGTGCTGTGTGGGACTTGATGGAGAGTGCTGCTTCCATGACATTTGCGAGGGTCCAGAAGGTGAGTTCTGAATGCTGCCCATTTGAGGGGACCCCAATGGTGGGTGTGCAGGTCCTGCCGTTCGAGGAGGTGGTCTTGACTGTACATGTGCATATCCCCACCTATTGATACCTAACAATCTCTCAATCTCTTCGCCACGCCCAGCTTTCCCAAATGCCTCAGTTACTGATTCCTGCAACGCAGGAGTAAGTCCAACACCATACCTCATCATCTCGCTCAGTAAATCCCAGCTCTTATCCAAAATACCTTCATTGCAAAGTCCCTCAATCACAACCTCATAACAAGTAGGGTCTGGTTTGGGATCTTTTTCTCCCATTTTTGATAAAATCTGGGCGCAATCCACTACCTTCCCATTCTTGATCAATTCATCAAACACCCTGTTACCAAAATTAGCAACTACCCTCAAACCAACATCCACCATTCTGTTAAACACCCTCAAAGCATCATCAATCCTGTCCGCTTTTAAAAATGCATCAATCAAAATCCTATGAGTTGTGACATCTGGGGACAATGACTTTGAGGACAATTCTACAAACATCGTCTCCGCCTCCGATAACATCTCATTCTCACAAAACCGGGAAATTATATTATTATACCCCGCAACATCCATTTGGAAAGGCTTTGAATTTGGTTTTGTACCCACCTTCTTAAATGTGGGAATCACCTCCTCAAACTTTCCAAGTTTAAAACATTCATTAACCATTATATTAAAGGTGTCAGAATTCACCGCTTGGAAATTTGGTGGTGTGTGATTATCCAGCATCGAATCGAAAAATCCCCATGCCTCCATTTTCTTCCCATGCTTAAGCAACACCTCCAATAGAACATTACAAGTTGCAGGCACCATCTTAAACTGGCGATCAAGCAAGGACTTATACGACTCCATCGCCTCCTTCTCTTGTCCCTGATTGAAATACCAATTCATAAATGTTGCAGTCACAACCCCATCATAAACCATACATCGCTCCTTAAGCTCATCAAAAAGCTCATTTGCCTTGTCTAGATTCCCCAACTCCAGAAACCCTTTAATCAAATTGTTATAAACTAAGGAATCTGCACCGTGTCCCTTATTCAACATTTCCCTCAAAAGATCAACCGCCTCATTAATCCGCTCTGCATCAATCAATCCTTTTGTTAAGTGCCGGTAGGTGACCGGCGATGGACTAAATGGAGCATTGGCAATAATATGGCGACAAACTTCCAATCCCACATCAACCCTGCCCTCATCGCAGTGGGTATTAATCAAATTATTGTAAGATACAACATTTGGAACAATATTTGATTGGTTGAAGAAGAAATGGAAAAGAGCAACAGCATCATTGTACCTGTATTAATTAAATCACCATAAGAACGAATAACTAACCAGTGTATCAAATCCAAATTCAGTAAAACAAAAACCTGGTCATGTTAAAACTGAAAATTATTTGATTCTTTAGAGTGTGGATGAGGTTTATTCCGTCCCATCACAGCATAGCATTCCTTAACTAAGTAATAATTCTTAATGACTAGGATGAAGTTCCATGTTTTCGTTATCTAAGAATACCTAATAATGATCTGTTAAAGTAAAATTAAAAAGGAAAATAAGGGTATTCTGTTCAAGATCAAAAAAGGTTAAAAAAAATTAAAATTGTGAGGCCAACATCGAAGTGGAAAACACAAAAATAGGATCGCTGTACTAAAATGTAAACAAACCATTCTAAAAAAATATTGTCATTAAGTTCAAAACTTTACGACTTAAGAAAAAAAAGTTTAAAACTTTACGATCAGCATGTAGGCAGACACAGAGACATACCTCTTGGCCCGGTACATAGCAGCAATGATGGCGTTGCAGGTGAAGACGGTGGGGCGAGTGTTGGAAAAGACAGAGTGGCGGGCCACGGCGGAGGCGGCGTCGAGGTCTCCTGCCCTTATCAGGGACTGCACCCGGTTGTGGAGGTTCAGCCTGGGGCCCACCAGCGCCGACGTGGAGTCGGGAAGCCGTGGGGCGTTGGGGTCTCGCTGCGGAGGGGGTTGGCTGGGGTCGCGACGAAGGGCGTGCAGCGGGGGCTCGATACGAAGCCGACGCTTACGGCGACGCCTCTCGGCCGCGGCTTCCTCGGCGGATGAGAAGGCGAAGCCTCGTGTAAATGCAGTTTGATATAGGCTGTTGCTGTTAGGGTTTTGGTGGTGGAGGAAGAGGAGTGAGGTTAGGGTCTGTGAGGTGGGAGAAGAGGTGATGGAGGGGCGGCGGAGAGAGCGAATGAGGAGGAGGCGAAAGAGTGACATGATCTCTCGGTGAGTTTGTGTCTCTGTTTGTCTGTGCCGAGAAAGAGAGAGAGAGAGAGATGAATGGCTTCGATGGCTTAAACCCTAGTGGAAATACAAGGATTTTTCTGTGAAACGACGATTTTCTCGGTTATAGGGGAAATAACGTGGTTTGTATGGTCATTTATCCTGTGAAACGAGAAATTTATTTCCTCGCCCAATAAAAAGTTTGTACCTTTTTTTCTGTTTTGTTTTTAGAAAGAAAAATTATAGAGTAAATCTAAAGTTTCATACTCATATTCACAAAGTATTGTTCACATAAATAATTCTATGTGAGTTTAAGTATACTGAGTGTAGATTCACTTTAACACTACTCTTTTAAAAATGATCAATTTGAGAGTTGAGTTTTGATATTATGTAATATTAAAAACTATTTATATATATATATATATTATTTTTCATATAAAAAATATATATAATTTACAACCCTGAAATAAAAGACTGCATGTGCAGTCCAAAGCCAGTAGTGTATGAAAATTTAAAATATATATATCATTTACAAAAATAATATTATCATGATTTAAAATAAAAATAATTATATAGACATAAAATAACTCAAAAAAGCTATATATATATATAAAAAGAGGATGGGGGCAATTTTGTAGATAATCCAAAGAGAGACAATTTTAGTACCGAGAGTGGTCCATACACTTCCTCGAACTTGGAATGAGTTAACAACATTGGATTTAGGTTTTTCAAGAGTGTAGTAGACTGATGAATAGCGCACGAGTGCGGGGAGATAAGCAAAAGGGGAATATTTCTGTTTCATTCTACATTTGGGAAGCATAGAGAGAATCGATGTCCATTCCGTACATTAAAAGACTTCATTTTTGCCCCCAATAATTTACATATATATTTTTTTTTTTTCAAACAACAACTTTCGATCACAAAAATATAATTTACAATTGTTATTTTGATCTATCAACAAATGTTGCAAAAATTCCATGCCTATCTCATTTGGCAAGGGGTGTATAAGTGAATGAATGATAAAAGCAAAACTGGACAGCACAAATGGGTAACTCCTAGTCCTGCTGGCCATGTCAAACAGCTCCTTCCTTCTCCTAGTAAGCTCAGAATACTTGTCAATAGTCCGTATCCACATCTTTTGCAGAAAGAACCACATAATTGATTTGTATGCATGTTGGTATGACGTCTGTTTCATTAATACATCAACTCCTGGTTTGGTTCACTTGTTTTCCATATGGATCAACCCAACATTTGTCCTCCTTTGTTGCATTACTCCACCTTTCCTTAAATATTTTCATTTCAACGTAAGACTGCCACCTCACCTGCACCAAAATCATTTTTCCTCTACTAAGTTTTTGGACAAGAATGGAGAATCATATATGCTGACCAGACAAAACAGCTCATTAACACATGGGAATATTTATAGGACATACAAGAGATCTAGGATCAATGTTGTGGGAGTCGGATGATACCTACAAAACTCAAACAAGAACTGTCACTATATATCAACAAAGAATCTAGTACAAGGCAACTCTAGCTTTAGAAAAATTTACCGGTGCTTCTGAGCTCGAGTTTTCCGTTGGAGGAGCAGCCACAGAATCATTGCCCAACTGCATCAATGAGCAGACAGTTAAAAGTGAGAAAACTCAAATCATTCAACATTAATACCATTATATGCCCCTTTTTTTAAAAGAACTAACACTATATGTCCCTATTAGTCAACATAGCGAGTATATGAATGGATGCATGACTGTGAGTAAATTTATACGGCTTGAGATGCATGATCTGCAGCAAATACGTTTGACCCAAAAGAAGGTAGCATGACAACTGTTTCAGCATAGGTAACTGTAGATCAACCCAGTCCTAAAATGGAGCTTTATGTAATTAAAATGATGACTTGCCTTGTAACCATTCAAGCCACCAAGTGTGGGAAGACCCAAGTGAACTATGTATTCAGTATCAACAACACCAACGTTTTTTGTTCGATCACCCTAAGAAAGAGTCCAAATATCACAAAGATTCCAAAGAGTGTTGAAAAAGAGGCTCTAAGGCAGAATGGTTACCTGGGCACAATAGCCAAGCTCCTTATCGAGGCCCCATGCATGGATCAAGTCATTCTGAAAGAGGTAAAAAAAAAAAGGTGCATTAAAGAACACATACCACATACCAGAAAGGAAGATACAGTGCAATTTGCAAATATCCTTCCCATTATGCCATACAATATTGTCAAGCACCAGAAGATCAACTGTAAGTCAACAGAGTGGCTTGAGTATTCTATACCTGGATCATATACCATGCACATTGCCAAGCCGCCCTTGAGAACACAGGTGCCATCATTTCCACCCAACTGCATAACAGATTATATTGGACACAATGAAGTAGTTCCTCAATACTAGAATTTATGAGAATGAGAAGTAATAAAGAACAGCCAAACAGCTATATAGCCAGTATAGTGTACCCTACGCAAGGAGGATTAGTGCTCTCAGCATCACATCTTCCACTGCCTCTAAACTTATAATACCGTCTGTTACAAAAATTGAAGTAAACATGGGTCAAATTCAACTATATTGCACACCTTTAACTTGAAATTTTAAAGAAATGGAAAAGTATACTTTGGACCCTCATACTAACAGGAGTTTTGCACTTTACATTCCAAACTACCAAAATCGACATATAGCAGTCCCAACTGCCAAAAAATTACATCTTGCACCTTTGTCTAATTCTGACCATTAAGATGGATGAAAAGTAGATGATGTGACATAATATTGATGGTCAAGTCTGAATGGAGTGTGCAAAATGTACGTTTGTTGTAGTTCAATATGGCATTTTTATAATGTGACGCAAAGTGTAGTTATCCCTTAAAGAAACTAATGACAATCTGAATGGTTTGAAAATGACCATAAATTGGTAAAGATAAGCCCTGTGCTAAAAAATAAACATTAGGCAAAAGATGAAAAAGATTATTCCCTTAAAGAAATGCAAATCTTCATATGAGAATGCTCAAATAAAATTAAATAAAAGCATCACAAAACACAAAGCCATTGCCAATAATCTGCAGCCTCAATAATTCCATGCTCCTTGTCCCTTGGTTCCCCACGAGGGGCATAAGCTAAGCTGAAAATACATTTGCCTTCTGACACATAGTGATATCTTTCAAAATGGCAAGGTCCATCTTGAAAGTTACCAACTTGTAATTGTGAAGGTTGGTCTAAACAATGGAGGATAGAATTTCATGATGACTTATTTTGGAGAAAAATAGCATACATAAAAGCAGAAGTGAAAAAAAAAAATAATCTTTTGAAGTTGCCTTAAAAAATGACAAAACCCAAAAAAAGTAAAAACTGGAAATCCTTAACCAAGCTATGCTAGAGCAGAACTGGACATACTCCTTATCACTACACTAAGAATACAGCCAGAAGGCATAATCTCAACTATTTCAAATCTTAGCTCTCGAGAAAATTTAAGTTCTCATATATTTAGCTTATAAAAAAAAAATTCTCATATATTTATAACTTTCAAGAACCCCTATAAAAATAAAAAAAAAATAAAAAAAAAAAAACAACAACAACTTTCAAGAACCAGAGCTATAGCAAAGAGACCCATAACACATTCAATATGGTAGTCACATCCCATCAATTCTCCAAACATTGGTTTCAAAGTTCTAGTCAGACAAAAGAACATTCTATTGACCATTCATAAAAATTTGGTCAAGTAACTTTTGCCTACAAGACCTGTTAAGGTTTGCCACACAAATTTTCCCGCTTTTGCAAGGTAACTAATAGACTAATGGGTGCAGCCATCAAGAGTACAAGCCCTTAATAATTTAGTGGTTCCAATCAGAATAATTATAATATGGATCTATTCATGCATTACCCTACTTTTTTTTGTAAGTGAAGGATCCCACTTGTTCTGTAAAATTTTTACACTGACCTGTGCGCCCTCGATTTGCTCCTACGCACAGTAATTGGATTATGCAACTCTGACTTTACAGGATCAAGCGCTGGCTGTGATATCTCAAGACCCTCCTCTTGAACAATAGATAAATATCTGCAAGAGATTCAGGTCAAAGCATTAATGCAACAAAGGCTGCTTGAGCAGTTTGATACCAATCACTAGTTCATTCAATAAAAGTAACCACAATCCATATTCCATACTCACCGCTGTGGGTCAAAATTCTCAACCCCAAGGTCCTCATCCCAAAGAAATAGATAATCATATTCAGCAATTATATCTGGATGCAAGAAACGCTTGGCAAACCACCTATGTCATCATATGGTATTGTTATGTCAGAAAATTAACCCTTATGCAAATAGACTTGGACACTACCAACTCATACTACAATATACAGGTAAAACATAATCTTAAAAAAATCAGCATTACCACTTTGTCTGATTCTTTGCAGACACATGTATGGCACGATCACTCCATTCTAAATCTTTCCATTCATCCACAACACCATCATAATGAAAAAGCAGCACAGTGAAATTACTCGAGGGAAACTGCAATGACAGAATGAACTTATGTCACACACAGATATGAGGAGATGATTCTGGAAGTACAACAAAATGACAGGAGCAACCATCACCTTTTTCACAATTTCATTCACCAGGTCTTTTTGCTTGATCCCAACTGCAATGGCTAACAAGTTAACAGAAGGCTTTGCATTGTTCTGGCACATAAGTATTGCAAGAAGATCAATGGGTTAGTGCAACAAAGTGTATGTATGTCCCTTAACCAACAAAATATGCAGGCTGTTTTATTCTCATTAGAAATTTTAGGCACCATTCCCATAGAAGCAAAGGCACCCACAGGGCATCTATTTGTCTATAGGTTTTTGGATGCCAAAATGACAAAATTATTCAAGCAACTTTTGCTGTATACCCAATACAGAGATTCTGCGGGTATCATCTGGCTATCATCAACACCAGGTAATAATAAGAAATCTACATAGGATTGATTATTTAATGCCAGCAAATGTTTATCTTTCCCTTGACATGCAACAAAAAATGTCAATAAATTATGATGTCCCTTGGTGATTTTTCATCATGGGTCTAAGTAAGCCGACATTTCATGGGCATAACTTAAGTTTATCCTGATTCAATCACTGGAATATGGTTCAACAGACGCAATAGTTAAAACAGGTCAATGAACCTAAACCAGAAACCAAAAGTTTTTTTTTTTTATTATTGAATAGGACTATGCATAAGTCATTTGACATTTCATACAACATCCCAGTTATCACTGCAGGCATCAAACATTCTCAATTATCCTAGGAACTTGATGCAACTCAAGAGAGTATCAATTACATCAGTGACGCACTATTAGTCCAGAACCACATATAAAGGAAAAACTGGGATAATGCATTAGCAATTTGTAAACCAAAGACCAATTATCATGCAATTCAAAACTACTACAATTGTTGAGAAATTTAAAAAAATATCAGAAAAACATGGCCGACCGACCATTTAGAATCTGAGCAGTGGTTTCACTTACATTTTCTGGAGTAGAACCCCATAATGGTCGCATCTCCAAGTTAGATGTTTTGACAACAATTCCTTCAGGTAATGCATCACTCCCTGAAGGCCCACAACGATTCTAAAGTATTGGGGTAGAAAAGAATATAATTGGGAAAACATAAATCAGAAAACTTCTTGGTGCCATTATAGAAAGGACTTATATGTATATATATATATATATACATACATATATCCATATATAAGTATATAAAGACAAAACAAACCTTGCACGTCTTAGATTTATTCTGCATGGCAGGAATCACTCCCCATCTGGTTAATCTCTGCACAAGCGGTTTCAAGAAGTATTATGATGTATGTTAATCAGTTAACTTTAATCAGTCATGACATTCATACATGCAAATTCAAAGTCAAAGACCCCATATTTCATTTTACTCAATATTTGATTCATCCATCAGTAATTGCATCAGACACACATCCAAACAACATTTCAACTTTTCAAAACATGGACAGCAAACAATATGATGATTTCTTTGTTATGCAATCACTTTAGATGAAAACATTGAATCAGGATTAGGAGAACTCATTTTTTATGAATCAGGATGGCCATTAATGAACGAGATCCTCAGTAAACCTCAAAAACCAAAATCTGTAAAACTAAGTAAAATTTTAAACAGAGCTATTCAGTTAGAAATACATACTTCTTTGTATTCCTTTGCAATGAGGGCATTACCAACGAAGTAAGCACCACAAATCAAAGATGCTATAATTAAGAAACTGCAGAGGCATGACCTATTCTTTAGATTTGACAGTACAGAAGCCTGGTAAAACCCAAAAAAAAAAAAGTGTTATGGCATGAAAAGTGAAGAGTCATATTCTCTGCATAATGATCTCATCAAAGTATGTTGACTGATCACAAAGTGAAAATCCAGGAGAAAAGAGAAAGCAGAAAAGAAAATTAATAAAACTGGTTGTAAGCATCCTAAGCATTCACTCCAACTTTCACTTGTAGAACCAGGCTAATCTCATGGTTGAAGAGAATTATACAAATCCACAATGCTTACTCAATTTTGCTTTATTTATACATTAGAATATGATCTTTGAGTGTCAGGAATTAGAGCAGTATCCATGTCCGCCTCTTTAAGTATATACTACCAGTCACATCCCCATGACACTGGGTCGGCATCCCATCTTTTGTTAGCTCATTAGTCTGTGATTTTATCACATAGTTAATCAAGATTTCAAATGCGCACCTTTAACATGTTTCAACGATACAATCAGACACATTAGAGAAACTTCTCTGAAGGAGAATTACCGGACACATCAGAGAAAATTACTGAGTATGTTGTTTGGAAATCTTTTATATCCGTAAAAATTGCACATGGCATAAACAATATAAACAATCCTACATTTGGTTTGGGTTCAAAGTTGACGAATTCCAGCAGATATTATCATCAGAACGGATCTTTGAGACCCACAAGAAGAAGAATATATAAATGGAACCGAAAAAATGGAAATAGAGAAAGAGAGTTAAACTAAAGATATGATTTAAGAGAGTTTAAACTCAGCAGAAGATGTAAGAAATTCAAAGCAACCATATTTAAGAGAAAAAGAGTTGGGGGGGGAAGCAAAAAACAAACTAAAAGCAAGACAGCGAGAGGGGTTGAAAATAGGAAATAAGCAGAAATGGAGGTTTTAACACACTATTGAAACTCTACATGAGAACTTTTCCCTGTTTTCTTTCTCAAGTTTTTCCTGGCACTGAACACGGAATAAAGATGCAACGTCAATTCCCTTCCTATATCCAAACCAAACAATAACAAGAAATTGTAGAGCTGAACAAAAATTCAACCAACAAATCATTTCCAAACACACTCCTCTATATAGTACAAATTTTTATCAGTAACTAAACTGGACGTAGAAAGCATAAAAGCTCAAAACTAACAAAAAAAAAGAATCATGGTTCATCAAATTTCGAAGAAAGCACAACGATTTTTTGATAAGCCCGCAATTTAAAAACCAAGTTCAACCCCCCCCCCCCAAAAAAAAAAAAAAGCTGAAGGTACAAGCAGAAGCAGCCACGAATTTAAATACATAATCATGAAAAATATACTCGTACAGAGAGAGAGAGAGAGAGAGAAATTACGGAATTGAAAGGCTTCATTCCCTTTTTGGTGTTTTGCTTTCCAGAGAAACCCAAAGCATGCGCAGAAAGTATTAAGAGGGGAGGGAAAGAGGTTTTGAGATTACAACAGGAAGTCTGAAAGAAAAGTAAGGAATGGAATTATGGAAAAGAGAATAAAAGACTAATGGCAAACGCAAAGTAAGCTTTTTCTCCTGTAAAGTAAAAGAAACGGTACCGTATCAATAGGAAGTTGAAAGAGAGAGACTTTTTTTTGAAAGAGAGAGACTTGAACCAAGTTGCCGAAACGCATCCAAAAACCACCAACCAATTAACGGCATAGCAAAATCGAGAGAGAGAGAGAGAGCGAGAGTTTTGTAGGCATAAGATTTTGATGTGTGTTGTTGTTTATTGGAGTACGATATTTCGGTTCTGAGGAATTAAGAAAGATAATAATAATATTCTACAGATAAACACCAGTTTCGCATATAACATTGGATTCACTCGTGGGTCAAACGGACACACTGAGTGTGTGCGTGTGTTTTACAGAACTGAACTGGAAAGTGGATTCGCATGAAGCCACAGAAAGAGAGAGAGACAGACAGAGAAGACCGAGTTTTACACGGCAACAGCACACGCTTTCTCATTTTATTAATCTCGTGTGTTTATTTTTATTGTGATAAATAATTTAGCAGGTTGATATTTATAGTTATTAGATAAATGAATAGATTTTGAATATAAAAGAAAGAAAAAAATATAAAAAAAAAAAGATAAGGCATTTTCCTTATTTGAATCTCTCAAAACACATCCATATACACGCATACGGCATATATCGATACAGAGAAGACTTTCAATTTTGAGCCATCAGGAGAAGGAAAAAAAAAAGAACAAAATCCAAACGTGGAGGCAGGCAGTCCGGGTCGATCGAGTTGTCAATGAGTAACGTCTACAAGTTTCATGGAAGTTCTTTGTAAAAAAAATTAAGCTTTATTAATAAATAATAATTTAATTTAAAACTTATATAAATTTTTTTTTTAATGATTATTGTGTTTTAAATAATATAAAAATGACAAACAGGCTTTATACAGGGTCGGCCGCCCCAACTGACAAGTTGACAACATTAAAATAATAAATTTAAAAAAAAAAATTATCTGTTTGCTAGTGTAGTTTAGTTGGTAATGACTGGGACAACCATCAATTAAATTGAATTAGAAAAATACTTGAATGGTCTTATTCTTATGCGATATGATTACCCAAACAGACTTGCAAATCCTTATCCATCTACTACTTTTTTTTTTTCTTCTTTTTTTTTCTCGACAGGATGCAGCATATATTAATATCAAATCATAAAACAGAGTTTAGATATGTATCTAAGGAATAAATTATAAGTTGGGTGGGCCTTTTCCACCATCAAAAGTAATGAATAAAGGAGAAGAGTTCACAGAACAATCATTTAAAATATGAATTTAATGTGGTCCATTATACTAAAAGATGCGCACATTAATTTTGATATCAATAAATTTTTTTAACATTTCATGCCTCAAATTTGGTCAGTAAGTATTTAAAATGAGAAATAAGATTATATTTCTTATTTTCCAGTCTATCAGAGAAAAAGAAGAGGAAATAGCATCTATGACTTGTTGTGAATCACTTTGTATTGAAATAACTTGAAAATTTCTGTTTGATGCTTCCTTAAGACTAGGGTGTAAATAGTTTGGTCCGATTCGATCCAGAAAATTTATGGACTGGTTCTATTCGGTCCAATAATTTTCTCATCCTAGATCAGACCGAACTCCTATTCGATTCATACTGGTCCGGTCCGATCCGGTCTAAGGGTATCCCATATGATTTAATAGGCTAAACTCAATCTAAAATTCTACAATAATCTTTTTTTTTTTTGTCCAAATTTAATTATTTTTAACCCAACTTACATATCTATCATAGATTTAAACAAAAAAATATTAAAAAAATTTCCTCTTAAAAAAAGTGTCAAAAGAAAAATAATCTAAATAAAAAAAATAAGAAAAAAAATATTACTAATAACACTATTATATTAGTATATTATATATTTATATGTTAGTAAATAGTGATAAATTAATAATAATATATTAAATAATAATAATAATATACTTATTACTTATAAGTTATTACTAATACCCTATATAGATATACTATAATTTATATTTTTATATTATAACTAGTCAACTATTATAAATTATAAAATATGTTAATGTTATAAGAGTATATATTATATATTAATATGTTAATATATATTATATATTATTATGTTATTATATTAATCTATATTAATATTAATATTTATATTTATATACTATTATTTATATATATATATAGTGGGAGTTTAGTCCGGTCCAATCTGATCTGGTCTAGGAGGAGAAATCTCTTAGACTGGGACTGGACCGAAATTACTCGATCCATATATAAATTAGACTGGACCAGACCGGACCGAATTCTTAATGAGTTTCAGTCTAGTCCGACCAGTCCGGCCCGATCCAACCATTCCAATCCGGTCCAGTCTTTTACAACCCTACTTAAGACCATGGAGTACTGTTGTTGCCTCTCCCACTGTCGGGTTGATGTTTGTTATCCGGCAGCTATGTGCAAAGCATGTTTCTCCTGTTTGTGTGTAACAAATGACAGCAGTTATACTTACACCTCGTCGGACTGCAACATCACTTTGCAGTATTATTTTATGTAATTGCGTTTCTGGGCTTGTTTTTCCTGGAAGATGTGCTTTTTGGGTCCAAGCTTGTTGATGTTCCTGGTATTGGTTGTTTACCATTCGGACCAGCTCCTCAAGGATGATGTTTATGCTTTGGTGGACCGCTTTGTTTCTTGTAAACCAAATTGAGTCTACTGTTAATGCTGTGAGGAGCTTAAAAGAGTGAGTTTCTTCTTTTGAATTTGATGAGTGTATGTCAGGATGTATAATGGCTTGGATCCATGTTGATATAGGTAGAGAATCAAATTTGGTGATATCCATGGGCAACCATCTAAGTAATTTATTGGGCAATATAAGCAAAGCGAGATGGTAAACCGGGCTCGCTACTTTTTAAAGCCCATTTACAATGTAACTAGGGATCAAAACGAGCCCCACCCTGAAGGGTATTTTTGGAAAACAAGTGGCAATAAATTACACTCATGAATTCTGAGATAAGCAAAGAGTAAAGAGAAGAATTTTGCGTGAAATATAGTTAAGCATGGTTTACCAAAAATCAAGGCAAGAACATTTTCCATCCTTAAAATGATGAAACCTGCTCCCATCTCTCACAACAATCTCTCTCTCAAACACCTTGGAGATCATCTTGCTCACCTCATGACAATCCTCACAAACCCTCAAGTTCTTCACAATTCGGATGCAATCCCCAACCTCTGTTACTAACATACCATAAGCAATTGCCAGCCTCTCGCTATGCTCTTTAATTACGTTCTCTTTTTCTTCTTCTCCTATGTCATGCAACACGGATGAAATGTTTGGTGTGTAACCAGCTTCTGATATCCGTCTCCCAATCGTTTCAAGCATTTTGTAAATCTCTGAACAACGCTCGTGCTCTCTATCCCCTGCAACAAATTGATGAACTCTCCCCTCTGCTTCTATCAAGCTCCAACCTGCACTTTTATTACGGCTCTGCTTAAACATCAATCTCCGAACTCGAACCACGTCTTCCCATTTCCTTGATTTGGCATATATACTGGCTAATTGTACATAATGCCCATCATGTTTTGGGTCCAAATGTATCAACTTATTTCCAATCATTTCCCCCAGTTCCACTAACCCATGAATCTTACAGGCACCAAGCAATGTTGCCCACAATACCGGATCTGGCGGAGCTGGCATCTTCTCAATCAAGTCAACAGCTTCATTGATAAATCCAGCACGGCCCAAGAGATCAACCATGCACCCATAGTGCTCCATCTCCGGCTCAATGTCATAATTTTCTGTCATTAACTTAAAATAATGTCTGCCCTCACTGACCAAACCTGCTCTACTACAGGCATTCAAGACCCCAATGAAGGTCACATTCACAGGACGGAAGCCCTCATTCACGAACGTTTCAAAATGTGCAAGAGCTTCCTTTCCAAGTCCATGCGAGGCCAGCCCACAAATCATGACATTCCATGTTGAAATATCTCGCTGCTGCATACTGTTGAACAAGAGTTTGGACTGTTCAATGCATCCGCATTTTGCGTACATGTCAACTAGAGCTGTACCAAGCGAAGTTGTCATCCGAAAATTCAACGAATTTATGATGGAATGAACTAATCTACCATGTTCTAGCAGACCCATTAGGGCTGATGCCGAAAGCACCGTCACCAATATGGCCTCATTCGGCTTCAACCCCCCCTCTCTCATCTCTTTAAAGCACTCCAACCCTTCTTCCAACTGTCCGTTCTGCACATAACCCATAATCATCGTACTCCAAGAGATAGCATCTCTCTCCGGCATTTTACCAAACATTGTCTCTGCAACACCAATCTGCCCATCTCTTACCAACCCGGCCAGTATTGAATTCCAAGAGACTACATCTCGATGATGGATATTCTCCTGGAATACTCGTTTCGAACATTCCATTCGACGGCAAGCAGAATACAAGTGAATCAACGCATTCGTAATAAAAACATCCACACCGAAACCCAGTTTCACCACATGGCTGTGAACTTGAGTCCCTTCATGAATAGCCAAAGCCTTGCTACAAGCTTGCAAAACAAACGTAAAAGTATGGGAATTGGGTAGTGCTACATTTCTTTGCCGCATAGACGAGTAGAGCACAACCGATCCACGAGGCGAGTCGCTCTTGGCGAAGCACCGGATCATGTTGTTAGAGGCGAAAACGCTTGCGGAACCGAGTGTCCGATAAACGGAGAGGGAATACTCCAATGAGGACGATGGGGCAAGAGCAAGACAGGAAAGAAGGTGACCCAGGAGGACGTCATCGGAGGCAAGGCCGTGCACGATGATGCGAGCGTGGGTTTGTTTGGTTTGGAAGATGGAAGGGCGGGGTGGGAGAGAGGAGAGAGGCGAGTGAGAGTATGGAAGTGATTTGGGAAAAAAAAGGAGGGAGCTGAGTTTATTTGGGAACATAAATAACAAAGAAAATGTGTAGCGTAGGTTGGTAATGGAAATATCTCGTATTACAGATTTTGAAAGTGGGTACTAAATGGCGGGTGACGATTGTTTCACTAGTTATAACCAGACAATAACTTGTTTTGTCCCTCGTGAAGATATGTTTGAGGAGACCCACATTATTCTGTTGTTTATTCACGAATGTTTCTCTTTTCTATTTGATTGGAATACACAATTTAGGAAAAATAAAAAATAAAAATACAACAATAGAACCCACTACTGCTGTTTGAATGAGAAGGGTGCTTCACTGCTTCTATGGTCTATACACAACAATTTTTGTTTTAATCTTTAAAAAAATTGAAAAAAAAAAAAAGGTTGAAGACCTGGAGATAGTGGCAGAAACTGTAGCAGTTACATCCCAATCCTCTTCCTAGTGTATTCATATACAACCTGTACAAGACTTCTTCTACGAGTTCTCTCTTCGGGCAACTTTAAAAGTCGAGAAACTTTTGAGAATCCAGAATGAGCCCTAAACAGAGAATCTTCCTTCACTTCTGCTTTCATCTCCGGCTCCATAGTTATTGGTCTCGTTAACGCCCACTGCATCGCCCATATAGCTAAAGGCCGCATGTAACATAGGGACCTGTATTGCTCCTCAGTCGTCCAACCTTCAGGTGTCTGAAAGGAATAACTGTTGATAGAAATAGAATGGGTACACGTTAGAAAGCTACAAGGAACTCTATCTATACTGAAATTATCAAGTTAAAAGAACCCAACATATGACATGTTATGTTATTATCTGTGAGGAATATTTATCTTTGACCTAGTGAATCTCTTGTTTCTGTGTTGCATTTCAGAAAAGCTGTTGATTCTGCTAACCGGGCCAAGATTTGTGTTAAATTTTGCGCAAGACTGACACTTACGTATATTTTTTAGTTTGCGGGGTGGGGGGATTGGGTCATGGATAATGGGGCAAACCAATCAATATCCTTAAAAAGAACAAACAGAAAAACTAGTTCACGGGAAAAAAATGGAACGAGAGGAAGTTCTCTTCAGTAAAATGTAACAAGCTGTATTATCGGTTTTGATTCCTTAATATCATGTAATGATTATATTGAGCTCATCAAGTTAATAAAATAAACAATTTCTAGAAGAAAATGAAAAAGAAAAGCCAACTCACCCAAGTCCGTCCTTGGACCATGCAGCTTCATAGATTCCAGCTGCAGTCTGAAATGCCATATCAAACATATCTTCATGGATCATTGTTGCAGCAACAGCATAAGTGACTCCAGGCCATATTTCTCTCGATTGCATCGAAGACAAGTCGACCTTTCCATCAGGTAGCATCCCATTGACAGCCCCCATCCTTCCATCCTTCACCTTTAAGACATTGTAATTATAGACCTTTTCCAGTGCACTTCTGGCCTTGTCTTGATCAACAATTGGTAAAAGATCACATGCTCTAGCATACCTAAAAGTGAATACCCATAAACTTTTAGTCCACCGCCATTGTATGGTAACATAGGGAAAAAATTAGGATTTCCCAGGCAGTAGGACCCAAAGCCCTCCCATTACATTTGTTTAAAATACAAAAGTACAAATATGAGCATCAACGTACAATAATATAATCCAGGCTTTAGTATATTTAGACATTGCCGAATATGCAAACACACTTCTACAAGAACAATTGATTCTAGAAGCCGTTCAGCATATATGTTGAAGATATTTCCCTGACCTTCCTAAAAATCAAAAACCAGATACAAATGCAAGCATACTTACACAATGCGCACACCCACAGAAATAGACATATATGCATAAACTAGAAAGAACCCGTCTGAATGGATTCTTAAAAGAATACGATATGCCAAAAAACTCTTAAAAAGTTTCTCTAGTCACTACGTACCATTGTCCAGCCAATTGATCAGCTTGGATAGATGAACTTGAACTTCCTCCACTGCTGTCATAATTAAAGTAAGAACCATTCCATAGTTTCTCATACACACTTTTTGCCTTCTGAAACTTAAACCAAAAGTAATCTTCAGAATCCTTATCACCTACTTCATGTGCCATGGCTGATGCAGCCTGCAAGGCTGCCACCCACAACCCACCACTATATGCACTCACACCAGATGCAGACCACGTATCATAAGTTTGATCAGGGAAGCCTTCATTCTCAATCATCCCATCTCTGTCCTTGTCAAATTGGTCCATATAAGCCATTGCGACATAAACAGACGGCCAAACAGCTTCTGCAAACTTCTTATCACCTGTGGCAACCACATCCCTGTAAACTTGGAGAACAAATTTTGGAGTCAAGTCCTTCCACCTATCAGTGTTATAAAGGTTATAAGCATTTACTTCAAACCATGGATCATTAATTCCAATATCATGAGGAACAGCTCCTAGAACCTTTCTTGGGACCCACTGTCCATCATGTAAAAGTTTAATCTTATTGGGATCATGCATCATTACTGCCGCTGCAAAGTCCCTTTGGAAGCTAAGTTCGAGTTTTGGAAATAGCATGACTAGTGCAAAAGACGAGTAGAAATGAACATCATAGGTGTTCCACATGTGATATTCAATCCCTTCAAGATAAAGGAATTGCCCAATGTTTTCTTCTCCTTTTTGAAGCAGATTTGTTCCAAATGCAGAATTTGATGAAAATGTGGTGTGAATTTGCTCAAGTGTTGAAGTCATCCTTTCAAGAATATCAGCAGCAGTGTCATTTTGATGGGGTACATCAATAATGTCCTTCAGACCTGAACTGGACCTGTCAAGGGAAAACTTCCTTTTGACAATGCTCACTAAACTATGCGTCGGGGGTGATCCATCTGCAAAAGCATGAAGGGAAAAAAACAACTCATGTATACCAAGTTAAGTCAACAAGCACAAGAATAGATTCAAAGCTTTGACAAATACCTGTCCAAATTGTACCCCCTGAATTTAGATAATAGAGCTCATTAAAGAGAGTAATGGGATACCTGTAAAGAGCCTTAGAATAGGTAAGAATCTGACTTCACATGCAACAAGCAGATAACACATCTAAACTCGTTCTCTGCACTGTAATTTTTGTTGGGGTTTCCCACCCCTTGCTATTGTACTTTATAATATTATTAATATAGTTTCCCATTAACAAATAAACAAAATAACACATCTAAACTCACCATTCAGGAAGTCGCTTGTCTTCAAGAATAGGTCTTTGCCATGCTTCTATCTGGGACTCCCAATGGCCATGTTCTACGTTTCAGAAAGAAATAAACCAAAATAAGGGCAGTGACAGAAGAAAAGCAGGTATAACAAGTATGACCTTACTGCGTATTAGCACTTCCACGCATCAATAATCCTTAGGTATGTCAACAAAAAAGTTTTATGGCCCAACTTAAAATATGTGAATGATAAGTATTAGTCTTAATCTCAAATTTTCTCTCAACTCCACATTTATAGGGTTGAAACAGATAATCAACAGAAACAGTACACACTTGTACTTGAACCTCACCAAGAATGGCATCATGTGCAATCTTTTCAGCAGCATCACCATGAGAACCATAGAACTTAGTGTAACGCCTGTTGATAAAAAATTTCAGCCTATAGATAAGTTTCAATTTGCAATATTTCTCACACAAGGATCTGGTCCACCCACCGGTAATAAGATTTTCCACTCAAAAAATTTACTTCAGGGCAGTCCCACGCCAGCGAGAATGTAGCAGAACGTACTGCATTTGATGGAATTGTAACAGAAGCAGCAATGGCTGCCCCAACAGATGATCCTACTGCCGAAGGCACTGATGGCTCGGAGGAATTGAGGCGGTCAAAGGATCCAAACTATTAGAAAAGACAATAAATATCAATTTATCTGTACAAACAAACTAAACATGAAAATGGCAGAAAAACCACTTAGGACAGATTCCTTGAAATATAAAAAACCCCCTAAAATTGAAAATCTTACATGGATAAAGCAAAGGGCAAAGGAACAGTAGAGGCAAAATAACATCAATGCTGAAAAAAGGAAAATATGCTTTCCACCCCATGACTAACAGGTGTTTATAACATGCACCCTAAGGTACCAAATTGACACATTATACCTTCCAATAACCAAAATGTTGCGATGTGAACTCTCTGTTAAGATATAACCGTCAATGGCCAGTATTGAAAAATGCTATTGGAAGGCATGATTTTGGGCTGTTAAAATATTGACATTCTGACAATTGGGCTGACACAATTTGAAAGACAGTCTGAGGATATCATGATGCCTAAGGCATAATTTTGGAGCATAAACTTTCTAATCTATAAACCCAATTGTAAGATCTGAATAAAAATATCATCCAAATAAGTAATTCTTCTTCAACTGATGAAATAAAACAAACAGTGCAGGTAAATCAAAACTATGTGCAGGAGTAAGCGATCTGTTGCCAAGAAAAGCCAGGAAGCATTAATTAATCAGGTCTCATGCAGATGAAACCAAAATCGTTAGTTGCGGATATACGGTAGAATCATATATCTGGCACAAAATGTGCAAGTGAATGAAACTGAGTAAATATCTTTCTACTGAAATGCACACGAAAAACATGGCAAGAAGTTTACCAACCTCCTTTATTTCCTGCCACATGTCTTTTGCTGAGATACCCTGAGAGTTACCTGATATCACAAAGCAAGGGCACTCAGAGACATGAACTCCATCACTCTCCTCTGCTGCAATTGCAAAGGTCACAGGGGCTAGTCCATTTGCAGTACTGTAGTGGCATGTGAGGAGTTTTACATATAAGTATCCAAAACTAAACCATATAAAGATTGAACTGATTGAACCAAGGACAGATCTCTTTGTTGTTTCTTTTCCCCTTTTTTCAGTCTATTTTAACGAAAGGAACTTACTTGTGCTTCAGAAGTATACTGTGCACACCATCCTTCATCCTATCAGAATAGATGATCTTTTAGGTCAGCATAAACCACAGGCAAGCTACAAAATAGGTGGCAATCTTCCCACACAGACACAAAATACAGACATGCACATGCATACATATAAAAAATCAATGAGAAAAATCGAATATATCAGTAAAGGTTCAAGCTAATTAAAATTTTCTTACATGATTTTTGAATTGCAGTGCTGACCAGAAAATCCAGAAAGACCACCGACAGAATTCTGAATGGCATTCAGAAAGATTTCCCTTTAGTTCTAATGGATCCCAACATGTCATTTTCTTTTCTCAAATCTACACGATATAAACTTAGCACATCCAAACAAGGACAACTTTAAAAATATATAACTAACAAAATAGCAGAACTCAAGGACAAATTATCCATGTCTAACATGAAAAAATAACTTACTGCCCATGTGAAAAGCAAGGTGACATCTGCAGCAGTCTTTCCAGAATTGTACAGCTGAAGATATTTAAAGTCACCACTTAATACTGAGGTTAACAGTGTCAGGTGTCAGTAACAAGTGCCTAAGAGATCATTTCCTACCGTGAAAGTAAAAACTGAGACAGGGAAGCTGCTCTCCTTGTAATTATGAGGGATAACAGGTGAGATTTGACGAGAAACTATTCTAAGTTCCGGATCAGGTTCACCTGCATTTAATGAGCAAAAGGCAACACAGTTATAACACAAACTTTTCATGATGAAAATCATTGTAGATGCCAACTATGAAGATTTACCCTCATATACAGTCCAAGCCCTTGGAAACAGAGCATGATATGTAGAGTTATGTCCACTCAGATTCCAGTCCCAAGATCCAATCCCTGAAACTGCATTTTCTCTGTTTATGACATAGTATTCAGTGAGTTATTTTCTCTAGATTTCTATAGGGGCAAATATAGTTCAATGATACCTAAACTATCAAACTTGAGACATTGCACAAAAAGTTAAAATGTGCCTCCTTTGTTAAGATTCTATAATCAATATTGTGCCACGTCGCTCTTCTTTTTTGCGATCTTAGCATTCAAATTATGTATTTCACAAAAGTTTTTTGCCCCTTTCTTTTGTCTTGCTATCAAAGTTCATACGAAAATTAAACCAAAGCTCTCAAGAACTCATGAAGCCTTCATTCTCAATTATGAATCAATGATGTATCAAATAGTTGCTTACTCAAGCAGCTCGGGACTCCTTGGGCACATTACTGTAGAATATTTTTCACCATTTGAGCGCGAAACAAACACCTGCATGAGTTGTGTTCTGAAGTTAGTATATACAACTCTAATAAAATAAATCAATCAATCAATGAACAAATAGTAACGGTAATCAAAGTTCCATATCTTATTTCTATTAGATGATTAGTCTACTGCATTGCCAAGATTATTTGAAAGTTTAAAGTCAACTTCAATGAGCTTTACATCAAAGGCTCCCAGCATCTTCAGATAAAATATTGGACATCTTGGACCATTACCTTCCATTTAGGATACATCTTTTTCACTATGTAAATTTCAAATAACAGTTACTGATACTTCCTTTATTGTTCTTTTTAATATTAATTGAACTAGGACCAAATCTGCAAAATTAATTTCATATTAACATGATGTCAGAACTATATCATGAACCAAATTCCAAATATAGAAGGAAATATTAAAGTCTCTATTAATTGCCCTGGTGTTAGAGTATCATATATAATGGTGCGCAATTTTGTAATTTTACATAGTATCATATAGAATGAAGGGTTTGTAATATACACCTTCTTTAAGAAAGAAACAAAAAAAAGATGAAGTAGTTTCAAAAGAAAAGCTCTAACCCATTTCTTATAGTAAGTGTTATGGTATAAACCCTAACCCATTTGTCTCCGTGCAGGTAATTGCTGTTATCGGATAAATAGACCAGATAAGGCAATGGCTCTGCTTATCACCCTCCAATTCAATTGGGAAGACAGCCATGAAGGTGCATTTTGACACGGAGACAAATTCGCAAAGACTGCAACGCCTATCATTCTAAATGCAGGAATACAGTTTCTAATGTTAGACTGTATTAAAATAATTATATGTTATTTAAAACTTTGAGCATGTGGAAGAACTATGAGGTTATATTACATAGCAAACTATTAACTTTGCCAGATATTACAAAACAAAAGGAATTAATGCACGTTCCTGTGAACTTCAAAATAAAAAGTAAACGCATTTCCATTGGTCCACCATCAGACAAATTTTCATGCACTAAAACTATAGTAGCTCCTTCAACATATCAACAAGAAAATGGCTCAACATTACATTCTTTGAACTTACCGAAAACTGATTTGCTAAAACTGGTTTTTCTTCACATATTCTAGGGAATAGTTGCCAGCGCTGAAACTCACCTCTGTAACTTCTTCCAATGCTTCCTGCACTGAGGATATTTTTCAACAAAAAACAATAAAATGCGAACATATGATAAACAATCAGCGTGTTATAGAACTCAATGAAGGAAGCAATAAAGAAAATTCCAAAACAATGAGGAGACACATTTTCTTCGCATAACATCCATAATGTTCAAGAATATATCGGCCACTAAAAATACAAAAACAAGTAATAAGTACCTAGATAGATGTATAATCTGATACTATTACTGCAGTACATATGATATGGGCTAAAAAGCTAAAAAAATATATGAAAAATGAAAAGCAATCATATATCTTCAGTGAAGAAGGCCCCCTATATAAAAAAATATATACATGTGTATAAGTGGCTTTTTAAGTAACATGATATGGTAAAAAAGTATGTTTTGTGAATTATGAAGATTGAACACCTACCCTATACCACCTAAGGGAATGCCATGACAAGATGTTACAAGGCGCTTAGCAAATGGATTTATAAAAACCCCCTGCAAAAAGAACATAACGATGCTCAAGTGGCAAAAAACTTGAGAGTTTTGATCACCTGGATTTCTTACCATAATCAATACATCAATACAAACCAGACATCCTAGATAAAAAAGAATGAAAATTACATTTCCTTTAGCTTCCTCATCTCGGACATGGCGCCACAGCCGAAATCCTATTGGAGCCTACAAAACAAAAGAGAACATGTAGTTGGCACATATACCAAGTTATAAGACAAGATTGTTCACCAAGAAACCATAATAAATGGGCTAAGACTCTTCTTCCATGGAGTTTTCGTGTAATTCTGTTCTATCAGCTAGGACAAGGTAAATATGCAAAGGAAATAGTGAGTCCATGTTACTGTGAAGGAAAAAGTATACATAATATATATACTGGCCAGCCAACTTACATGCATGCACAATCAACTTATACATACAAATATGTTTGCGTGTGTGTATGTCTCTGAGCATCTGTGGTCTCAGGCCTTTCATAAAGCAATTTACTTGTCTTTGAGACTTGATTATATAATAGATAAGAAGCAAAGGATTTGAAGGATCCCTTTCAAAACTAACCATCTGAACCATCTCTTTCAAACTTAGAGTGAACTGTGAAAGGGCTCTTCCCTCGCTGTTTAAAATCCGCTGCCAGGTCAGTGATGCAGGCTTCCCGGGATCAACCTTACTCCAAACAAACAAAATAAATTAGATATTCTACAAACAATCGAACAATTTAAAGCATCAAGCCTGGAACTAATGTCAATTAAAGTCATATCAATGGACACCAATAAAGAATTTTCAATTACTTTGTAATCTGAGAAAATAGTTTGACTTACCTCCAATACCTCAGAGAGAGAGGAAAGAAGAAGAAAGGAATGGCAACAAGTACATATAAACATTGTATAGTAATAATGCTTTCAGCGATTGGCCACATATGGGATAATCCAAGCATCACCAAGAGGTGTGATTGACTATCCAGCCTCTTTTTAATTTGCTTCTCATTTCGTGTTTTAAAGATGACAGGCCTATAATGATGGTATTTCAGTGTAGCAACTTAACGGTATTAATACCAAAGATTATTTTATCCTCATGTCATCTTGACATCAACGGAATTCTAATGATATATATTATGTGAAATAAGGAATTTATAATCAAATTTATGCACATGTTGGCCATGCTTTGCTGTATCTTTTTCCCATATACACAACTAGCATCATTAGCAAGATAGAATAGGCAACTAATTAGAAAAAAAAACACAGATAACTCACCTATATATTTCTTATTACAACACATATACAAGTTATGGCAGGATAGACAATTTACAGAAAAGCTAATTAAAAAGCTATACAACTACAAATAGAAATCATTTTACCTTTTCAGGAGTAATGCACATCATTAAAACCCTCGTGGCATAAAAAGAATAATAGAATGTACATTATGAGTTCTGACATACTTCTCTTAACATATAATCAAGCATAAGAGTACCTTTTTAGTTGAAGACTTAGAGAAGCCCCTCTCTTCTTCAATAAAAACCTTTTCCAGCATCTTTCCTGTGTATTAAAAAAGAAAAAATGATTAAAGTAAATTGTACAAAGACAATTTTGAAGTGAAGAAGACAAGACTGAGCATAGAAATCTCATAAGCATTCTAACCCTATACATGCACGATTCGAATTCTGTTTTCCTTTTCTCCTATTTTTATAAGCCACATATTTACACAGGCACAAGTTACCTATTCAAATTTCACTATTTGAAGATGAATATGAGCAGTCTTAAAAATGAGTTTATGATTTATAGGCCCAATATCCACTGCAACAACATCTCCACTACATCAAAATCCCTTCCAAAAAGAAGGATGAGTAATTCCCTAAAATTCATATTTCCTAATTGAGTCCAGATCTGCACAAGCAAACGCAGACCTCATTTAATCCAAATTCAAACACACACGACTTCATATTTCACCCCCAATCCATCGCACAGGAAATTCTTCATATTATTTTGAACCATAGAAACTTCATGATACCTTAAATATACATAGAAACACACAAATATGAACATAGCCGGATAAAAAATATACAAATAACTATATGAAACGAATTTTCCACGTAACTTCCCGATTAGATGGTGAGAAAAATGTAGCAGATGAAACTAAGCGATCAATCGTCCAAACGAAAGGTGCATCAATTACAAAGTAGAAAGAAACTGAGTCAAGAACCGAATAAAAAGTAAAGATTGCTAACCTGGGAAATGAGAACTGGAAGTTGAAGTGGAAATGATTGGACAGAGAATGAAGGACGGGGGGAACGAATAATGAGGGAGATAAAAGTTGAATTTAAAATCGTTCGGACCGACCAAAAAATAAAAATAAAAAGTCAAAATTTGGACCGGTCGATATCTGATATTTATTATATTATATCTTAGTGGAGACAGCCAACATGAGTGGCAAAAACAAGTGCTCATAAGTCATATCATACTATTCTTATTAAATTATCTAAAATTAAATTTAAAAAAATATAATTTTACATATATATTAAAAAAGTTTAGTCACATAAAATACAGAAAATTTTGAGAAAAAAAAAATAAAAATATTTTTTATCTTTAAAAGTGAATAATAAAACTAAAAAATTTGTCAAATTTGATTAATATTAGACAAAGTTTTAACTTTATTATTTATGAAAAATACTTTTTTTTTTTTTTTACAAACTTCTTCATATTTTTGATCAAATATGATCAAATTTTTTTGATAAATATACAAATTTATATTTTTTAAATGATAATTATGAAATCTCAAGTAAAATCTTTTCTACATTTTGCTAATGTGGCAAAAACAAGTCTCTCTACAAATAAGCTGTCTTCTAACACGTAATTATTGTATTTTTTTTATATTTTTTAAAGTCTAATTTTGATAATGTTGCACGAAATATTAATAATATCGGTGTGGCGTTATACAGGATCTTTTTTAAACCTTCATTAAGTTATTTTTAGAATAAAACAATTGAGGGAAATGAAATATTTAATTTTTAGTAACATCCCCTTCCTCTACTCTTTTTAATTTATTCACTTCTGCTAAAGTTGGTGCTCGCTCCATAATTGCTGCAACTTCTCTATAGGGATATAAATCGGTTCAATTCGGTCTAGAAAAGCGATAGGCCAAGCAACTTCTTTATGGAGTACTTCTACATAACCTCTCAATTTCCATACACTATTTTTTTTTTTTTAATTTTTTGATTTTTTTAATAATTTTTTTTGAATTTTTTCTTTTTAAATTAATTTAATTTTTTTATTCATTATTTATATATTAATATTTAATTAAAAATAAAATAAAATAATGTGTGGTGTGTAGAGGTTGTGTGAATAGTAAGAGGATGAATAGATTTTTTCCA
This sequence comes from Platycarya longipes, assembly GCA_036559045.1. NCBI lineage: Eukaryota > Viridiplantae > Streptophyta > Magnoliopsida > Fagales > Juglandaceae > Platycarya > Platycarya longipes. The sequence continues at coordinate 550,714 of CM071793.1, forward strand.
TCTTTATAAGGATATAAATCGGTCCAATTCGATCTAGAAAAGTGAATCAGTGGCCAAAATTTTTTATCCATCATTTTCTTCCTAGTGGAATATTCATATTTCATAAAAACAGGTGCGATAGCTATCGATGTAGTCAAGTCCGATGACTCCGATCGGTCCGTTCAATTCGACTGGATTATGTTTTATTTTTTTTTCCTTCCTTTTCTTTAAATAAATTGATTAAAAAAAAGTTTATTTAAATTACTAATATAAAATGAAATAAATTATTAATATAAATTATATAATCAACTCATTTAAAAAATACTTTATATAATTAATAATGATAAATTAGATAAAAACTATATTATTAACTTATACAATTACTATATAAAATAACATATTAAATTGTTAGAAATATTTTTACAATATATATAAGAATTCAATCTGGTTAGGTCTAAAATTTATAAGTAAATATATGAAATTCCGGTGTTGAGACCCCTTTACACTCTCATGGGAGTTTTTAAATAGAAAAAAAAAATTAAAAATTAAAAAATTAAAAAAATCACATATATTTTATCTCTATATATTTTTTTATTGATTTTATAAAAAAAAAATGAAATGTAAAAAATTTTACATTACGAAAGCGCAAAAGGGCCTGGAGCCCCATAAAATTGCCCAAAATTTATAGATCATAAAACCGGACTGAGTTTTTTCGTTTCATAATTTATGAGACCAAGACCAACCGGTCTAGAGTTAAGTCCCATCCGGACCGAACCATGCGCCATTTTTTGGATCCGAACTAAACTGCGTACAACCCTACTTCTACATTCCCTAACGATCTTATTTGTCAGCTTTCATTTCCAAGTATCTGCATTTTACATTTTCTTGTACGCAAGTTTATGATTTATCATCTCGAAGATCCACGCAATTCTCACACCCAAACACTCAACTGCTTCTGCTTGGATCTTAATTATTTTTAAAAAAAAATACATAAATAGCTCCTGAAATGCCACATCAGATAAATTTACCCTGCACAAAATTTCTTGCTCAAATATTGAGAGAACATTAGAATATACAAGGTAACCTAAGTAATAAAGATCAGGAAGTTGCTTCCTTCAGATAAGCAATGAGGTCTGCACGCTCCTGTGGCTTCTTTAATCCAGGAAAAACCATCTTTGTTCCGGGAATGTACTGCACAAACCAGATTTTATAAGCATTTCAAGAAAAAACGACTCATTTTTCATATATCGAGTAATAAAACTACAGAGGACGAGAAGAGGTACATTAGAAGGTGTTTATTTTTAGTAATAATAATAATAATAATACAAAGATCTAAAACTAGGGTCCTCACCCAATCAAAAAGATATCACGAATATTTTTTTTATCGGTAAAAAGAGATCACAGATCTAGACTTCATGGTTCAATCCTTTCTTTTTATACGTAATAAAGACTTCAAAATTCAATTTCAACACCCATGACTTAATTTCCCCAAAAATTTTAAGCATTCTCCTCCCTGAAGTACTCCACATAAGACATAATGGTGACCTATTCCATCTTTATGCTCTTTTTTGCCATTCCAACATCATGACACAACTAACCTAAACATAACCTAAAAAAATTCAAATACAGACAACTAACAACTACAGCTCCCTAGCAACATCCAATTGAAGAAGATTGTCCAAATAGTTTTATAGAACTTCCATTCTCAATGACTAAATAGCTTCTAAAAGAAATGATTTACTATTCACATATAACCTAACTACTTAACAAAAAACATATAGACATTCCATTACAATTTTGCAACAGTTTGCCTAGACATTTTTACAAGTATACAATGGATCCTACTTCAACACACAAGGTTCCAAAGTCACAAAAGGTATAAATGGATTCTTTCAATGTAATGAACTGCTAGTTGCATGATCTTGTCAATTCTAGTTCACATAGGAAACATAACTGAATCAGCAACACTTCAACATACAGGTCCACTACAATAATGCATTACATTCTCTCTTGTTTTCTGGAAAATGTAAACAGAATAGTATGGCCAAGATAAATATCAGTTAGCACTGGCCTAAATTTCATAAAATGGAGTTCTCAAACACACAAATCGCTTCACTTTTCAGTAATACATACATGTCACGTCACCAGAGTATATGCACACCATTTCGAAACCCACATGAACCCTTTAGATTGAACTTTAAATTCTCAGTAACAGAACACTGAAATACTTTAACTAAATTTTCAAACCATTAAACAGAGTGCATACATGCAATTGCCCATATAAAAATGCAATGCCTGCCATGCATTATAATTTATACATAGAACTATTTTGCTGCTTCAATCAAATGGCATGATCAAGCATGTAATAAAATCAAAGGAGAACACAAATCATACACACCTTTTTTGGGTTAAGCAAATATTCATACAATGTCTTCTCTTCCCAAATCACAGCCATGTTCTTGTTAGAAGTGGAATAGGAGTACCCGGGAGTTGTGCCAGACTGCCTTCCAAAAAGACCATTCAAATTGGGTCCTGCAGAAGAGAGATGCCCAAATGATTATTGAACTGGAGCAAAAAAAAAAAAAAAACAGAGAACATTTTTCTTTTTAAAGTAAGAAGTAAATGGTATTGATATGAATAAAAATAGCCATAGCCCATGTACACAGGAAGTATAAAGAAATGCCTAAATACATTTTAGAAGCTCTAAATTAAAGATAAGAAATCATGCACATTGCTTCCATTAAGCACAATGGCTGAAAACCATAGGATTAAAGTGTGCAGAAAAAAGATTCTGAAGCTCTGCCATTTGCTCCCTATCTTCAAAACACCTTGCATTCCTTTCCGACCAAGAAAAAAAAAACAGAGAACATTGCACATAAAACTATAATTTACTCTCATGTAGAAAAAGATTAACTGAGGATGGGTCCTTCAAGCATTCTTCATATGGATGGTGGCTCCAAGAAAGTTCCTAATCTGAAGAAGGTGCCTGATGGTGATGGATTGGTTTTGTGTGTGAAATACATGTAAGGGAAAACATTGACCACTTTTTGCTTCACTGTGAAGTGACTAGGGCCTTGTGGGCAACAATTTTCTAACTTCTTAGGATAAGATGGGTGATGTCACTAGTCTGGAAGATGATCCCTATTTGTATCATGTGGTGCATTTGGCAAGAGCGAAACGATCGCACTTTTGAAGACAAGGAAAGGACTTTGGAGGAGCTTCGATCCTTCTTTTTTAAAACCTTATTATTATGGACCATAGTTGTAGATTTCAATGGTCTCCCTTAGAGCTGGGCTCTGACTCCGACGGCGTCGGAGTTCAGAGTTTCCGACTCTGACTCCGACAGCCGTCGGAGTCGAAATCGACTTCTGACTCCGACTACGAAATGGAGTCGGAGTTCGTCGGAATTTGTTGTTCAAGAATCAAAATAGAAACCCTAGTAATCTAAACCAACCACAAAAATCAAAAATCCTAGAAATCAAAAACCCTAGAAATCAGAAACTCGCGTAGCAAAAGCTTACCATTACTACAAATCACAACGGTAATGGAGAAGCAGGGAAGAGAAGAACTCCGTGCGGTGATGGTCTCAACTTTGAAGAAATTAAAATCCCAGGTGGCAGGTACTCCTCGGCGGTGATGGAGAAGGGAAGAATGGAGTTGGGCCATGGTTGCAGAGAGTCAAGACGCAGCTGGGTAGAAGAAATGAGAGAAAGGGAAAGGGAGAAAGAGACGACGTGTGGAGACGGATCGAGTCCTGGGTTTGAATGAACAGGACCTTAGGGCTTAGGGTTTTGAAGGTCACAACGTAACGGCGTCGTTTAAAGCTACTTAAAAAAAACAACTCAAATGGACGGGCAAGGACTCGAACTCAAGTTCTCATAATCAAAATGTTGCGTTTAAACCACTAGGCCGCTTGGGTTTATCATGTTTAAGTTATAATATATAATATATAAAGTATAAATATTCAGAGTTCGGAGTCAGAAGTCGGAACTAATCTGGACTCCATTTTCGATTCCGAACTCCGATTTTAGAGTCGGAGTCATTCCGACTCCGACTTCCGACTCCAATCGAAGTCAAAATAGGAGCGTAAGTCGGATAGAGTTCGGAAATCGGAATTTTTGCACACCCCTAGTCTCCCTCTTCATGATTTCCTTGTATCTTACATTCCACCTACGACCTAGTTAGGTCCTGTCTCTTGTATACCATCTTGTGTACTTGGACTTTGCCTACTCTATTAATACAATTGTTTACTTATCAAAAATAAAAAAGATGGATGATGTCACTATGAGTGATGGAATTCATGGTGGCAGGATGAGGTAATCAGGTGGAAACATGGGTGTGGATATCAGGAGGGCATTTGTGCTTACCATGGAGTATTTGCAAGGAGCTCAATACCCACAAGTTTAAAGATTGTGAGAGAACGCTGCCAGAGTTCAAACTTCCCATGCTGATCCCTTCACCTTTGTATAAGTGGACCACTACAAGGTGGAGTCCAAAGGCCAGAGCAGGGATCAATTATGTTGGAGTCCTACAGCTACTAAAAAGTTTACTGTTCGATCCTACTACAAGGTGTTGTTAAACCAACAACATATTTGCTTCCCTTGGAAGCGGATATGGAAGGCTCGGGTCCCGTCTAGGGTGGCTTTCTTCGTATGGACAGCAGCTCTAGAGAATATCCAGACCATAGATAACTTGAGGAAGCACGGAATGATTGTCATGGATTGGTGTTTTATGTGCAAGAAAGAAGCAGAATCCGTGAACCACCTTCTCCTACATTGTGAGGTGGCAAAAGGGTTGTGGGATGGAGTGCTTGGACGAGCCGGTCTGAGTTGGGTTATGCCAAAAGTAGTGGTCGATGTATTAGCAAGCTGGTCCAATCTTTCTTCTTCCCCGCAAATGGTTGCGGCATGGAATATGATTCCCTTGTGTGTTATGTGGTGCCTTTGGTTGGAAAGAAATGAGAGGTGTTTTAATGATAGGGAATGTAATATAGATGAAATCTGGAAGTATTTTACCAGTAGTACTTTGCTTAGTTGGTTTGTTGTTATCGTTCTTAATGGTGGGGCAGTCAATGAGTTCTTCTCTTCTCTTCCTTAGCTTTGGTTTGTGACTAGGTGTTTCTTTTGTATACTTCCTGTGTACATGGGCTACGCCTACTTCTTTATGATGAATAAAATTTCAACTTATCAAAAAAAAATAAGTGGACCACAGTCCACAACAATACTCACCTTGCATCTTTGGTAGATTTTACTAATTTTTGCTACCCTCCCTTTCTTAACTAGGCTGTATCCTGTGTACACCGCTGGTTCATTTGGGTTACACTCCTAGAACTTTCTAGTAATAACATAATGAAATATTAAGCTCATCATGCTAACAGCTGACAAGATCTCTGCACGTGGCACATGCTAAAATGGCATGAAGGGAACCATTAATTAAAGATAATGGTTAAGATCGTGAGAGCTCCATTAGGAGTTAACTATAAAATCTAAAGAATCCTAATCTAATTTCTATGACTTGTATTGGACTTGCGTAAATGTCATAAAAACTTGTACGTTCCCTGATGATTTTGCTTATGCTTCCGTACTACTTCACCATAATATACTGATACCATTATGTGTTCCACAGAAAAATAAGATTATATAACCATAGCCAACGAACCAGCGGCTTAGCTCTTAAAAGAAACAAAAAGGTATCTTCCTCCATCTTTTTATTATTCAGAATCTCCGTGTCACTCCATTCTAGCTAGATAACATCTCCGTGCCACTCCATTCTAGCCAAATCCCACGATGTATTCGACCAAAACCGAGATTCTAAATGATCATTAGCCATACAAAACAATTTTCTCTGCCTAAAAACGAAATGAGACAATAAAACTCAACATTGAGGAACAATTGAAGTTAAATGAGAAATGAAATCGAGTTCACAAACCTATCAAAAAAAAAAGAAATCAAGTTCCACAAGAAACTGAACACAGAAGTACAAACCTGCATACATACACAATATATATATATATTATAAAAAAATTCACCAATAAGGACAAGATCGAGAGAGAGAGAGAGAGAGACCTTGTTTATGACCCGCGCCTTTATCGACGATGTGGCACTGAGCGCACTTGGTCTTGAAAATCTTCTCTCCGACCTTGTGATCACCAGGTGGAGCTTGATCGAAGCTTGCCATTTATTTGCTAATGAGGTTTTAGGGTCTGGGTGGCAAAGGCTTTGGTTGGGGTTTTCTCCAGAGCATTCAATTTGGTAACTTTGGTTGGTCTGAAGCGGTGGCACGGGTTGGAACATTTTACCGTTTCAGGGACGGGGGAAAGGAAAACAGCTGTCTGTAATATGAGAGAATATGTTAGATGTTTTCTAATATTATTCATAATTTAAAGGCATGTAGCCCCTGTGTGCTTGTAGACTGCAGCATACAGGACAGCAACCAATAGTTTTTACTTATGAGATGTAAACAAATTTCAAATACACATATTTTATACAAATTCTTCATAAAAAATAAAATCTCGTTATGAAAAAAATAAAATATCTTTTTAAGAAGTTCACATTTATACAATATAATTTATACAAGATTTCTATATTTGATACTTGTATCATTACTTTAATATTATTGTTATTACTATTTTCATTTTCTCCTTATTATATTCCAGATTTGAATTTATTATTTAAAAAACGTGAGATAATCGTAAAAAACTGATGCTGATTATCACTAAAATTAAAATAGTAATACGTAAAACTTTCTTAGGCATTGATTGTATTTATAACTCAATCCATCTTAATTTATTTAATTATTGTATTTCTCAAAATTTTAAATAAAATATAATTAATTTTTTACTTTTTAAAATTTCAAAATAGAATTAATATTAAAAAATAATATTCTAATAATATTTATTCAATTTTCAAATTTCAAATCATCTTAATTCAATATTCAAACCTTCCCCATATAATTTCTTGAAACACTATCGCAAAAGACAAGACCAAAAATAAACAAATAGAACTGAATTGACTCTACACTTTTAATAACATTAACTTTACTTTTTATGTATGAGAAAACAAACTGGTATTTAAAATAGTAAAAGCAATCAAAAATCAATTGTTGTTGCTTTTAGATTGTGAGAAATTTTTTAATAACGAAAAGTTCTCATAAAAGCAAATTTATAAAATAACAAAATTTGATGTTGTACATTAATTACAAAATTATTTTTATTATAAAAAATATATAATGTATCATATAAGTCTGTATTTATTTATAAATTTACTTTTGTACTATTCTTTTTAATTTTTATACACATTCTGATTCTATCAACTTTCTACTACTATTTACAAGTAAATTTGGTCTTTGTTATCTATTTTACTATGAACGTAAAATAAATCGATAAATCAATTTGAACTAAACCAGACTGATTCATTGGTTTCAAATTCTATTTTACTTTGAATGTAAATAAATCAAAAATAAATTTAACTAAACTGGACCGATTCATTGGTGCAAGTATTATTTAAATCAAATTTCTCTTTTACAGAAACGTGATCCCACAACGATTTTACGTGTTTCGATTTTAATGGTCTACATCCACAACGGGAACGGCCTCAAAAATCATTCTTATTGAAGAATCTTCAAAGCCTCAATGTTTCTATAAACAGTGCTAGCTCTCGATTACAATAAAGCCAACAAATCCCTCTCTTCTCACTTGAAATCAAGAAACCTTAGCACAGGGCATATCAATAGACTCTATGTCTCAATCTCTCTGCAAATTACAAAATGAAAACTCGTAACCCTAATCTAGAGTTAAGCATACATGTATACAGACTGAGAGATAATGGCACATGACCATCTAATGGCCCAGATACAAGCAAGCTAATAAAATCTTCTATGGAAAAGTCAAGTTTGTCCTTTTGCTAAAAAAGACTAAAGTAGCCTTTCATCAGCTGATCATAAGACACCGAAGCTCACCACATGACTACACATCATTAGTTATCAATAAACACATTAGGAAAAGCACTTAATAAAATATAAAGGTAAATTGAGTTTGACACAGACTTACAATTCTCCACCTTGGCAAACCTTAGTTTACCAAGTTTTCTAAACTCTCGTATTGGTTGTTTCCACAACATTCCTCTAATAGGGACCTAGACCATACTCCATACTAATTAAATTCAGACAATACCTGAATTTTGAGAATGTGAGAGACTTAGTCATTATGTCTGAAGGATTATCCTCAGTGAAAATTTTTCCACACTAATAACAGTAGACTCTATAACATTCCTTACAAAATGTAGCCTAATATCTATGTGTTTTGACCTTTCATAAAAAATATGATTTTTAGCTAAGTATAAAGTGTTTTGGTTGTCACAATAGACAGTAACATTACCATTAAAAACATTTAGCTCTTTTGCAATTCCTTTTAACCATATGGTCTCTTTTATTGTCTCTGTCATGGCTATATACTCGGCTTCTGTTGTAGACAAAGCTACAATACTTAATAAATTTGATTTCCAACTAATTGCCCCCCAAAATTTATAAACACATATCCCGTTAAGGATTTTTTAGTGTCTACATTTCGAGTATAGTCAGAGTCTACAAACCCTTCTAACTCACATCCTTTCTCAACATTTAATCCATAAACCACTCATACCTTTACAGAACCAGCAAGATATCTTAACACCCATTTAATGGCCTGCCAGTGTAGTTTTCCAGATTCTCCCATAAACCTATTAACCACACTAACAGCATAAGTGAGACGTGGTCTAGTACAGACCATGACATACATTAAGCTACCTACCATACTTGCATATAGTATTTTGCTTATAAAATCAATATCAGATTCAGTAGTAGGAGATTGAGTTACATATAATTTGAAATGATGTCCCAAAGGTGTATTAACAGGTTTAACTTGATCCATACCAAATCTTTTGAGAATTTTACAAATATAAGCATTCAAAAACAAATACAGAATTATGTTTTGTCTATCCCTTAATATTTTCATTCCCAAGATTCTACTAGCAGAGCCTAATTCTTTCATTTCAAATTCTGCCTTTAACATGCATTTAACTTGCTTGATTAAAGCTAAATTCTTACAAGCAACCAATATATCATTTACATCTAGTAATAGATATTTTGCAATTTCATCAACATGCTTGTAATACACATAGCTATCATAGCAATTCCTATTAAAATCATTTTCTAATATGTGTGTCAAATCTTCTATACCACTACCTAAGTGATTGTTTTAACCCATAGAGATAATTTTTTAAGCAAACACACTTTATCAAAATTGGAATCATTTATAAAACCCTCCAGGAGTTGCATGTAAATTACCTCTTCTAATTCACCACGTAGAAAAACAGTTTTAACATCTAATTGCTCTAAATGCAAGTGCTCAAAAGCAGTATAAGTAAGTAATAGTCTAATAGAACTATGATTTACAACAGGAGAAAAAATTTCATTGAAATCTATACCCTCTCTCTGAGTAAAGCTCTTTGCTACTAGTCTAACTTTTTATTTAGTACCCTCCACTTCTGGTATGCCTTCTTTTCTGTTATAAATTCATTTAGACCCAACCAGTTCAACACCTGCAGATCTAGTGACTAAATCTCAAGTTTTATTCTTATTAAGAGATAGGGGTGGTCAGCGGGTACCCGTACCCGCTGACCCGCCCGCAAACCGCCCCGCCCCCGCCTTGCGGGGCGGGTTAACCCGCACAACGGACACCCAACGGGGTAAACCCGCCCGCATTTTGGGTTTGGGGCGGGGGCGGGGGCGGTTTGTGGGTTACCCCCGCCCCGTGTTACCCCGCCCCCGCCCCCGCATATATAAAAACCCAGAAGACTCAAAACGGCGTCGTTTTGAGTCATCTGGATTTTTTTTTTAACTTTACTTACATAAAACGACGCCGTTTATATAAAACGGCGTCGTTTTATGTAAGGACTTTAAGAATTAAGCCCCCCCTCCCCCTTTCGGTCTCCGTGTTCGAATTGTCTCTCTCTCTCTTCTCCCTCTCACTCTCTCTCTAAAACCGGCGCAAACCCTAGCCCTAATAAGCTCCTCAGGCCACCGTCGTCACCGCCGCTGGCCACCGGCGCTGCCAAGTGCGAAGCATCCCTCTCTCTCTCTCGTTCCGATAGTTCTCCGGTTCCGTTCTCCCCCTCGGTCTCTCGATATTTCTCCGAATCTAGGTAATCACTAATCTCCCATTTTTTTCGTTTTGATTCTTCAAAATTTGAAATTACATGATTGTGTTGAAAACTTGAATTTATTGAATATTTGATTATGAGTTTATGGAGTGGATTGTGTTGACTGTTGAGACTTGAGGGTTTGGAACTTTGGATTATGGATGCCGATTGCTTAAGGTCCGATTGTCTGGAATTGGATTCTGGAATTTGCTTGTTTTGGTAACCCATGTCCCGTAACATATATAATGTATATATATATTTTTGTTATGTAAATTGTAAGGATTCTAAATAGGAAATTTGCAGCCCGTAACATATATAAATTATAATGTATATATATATTTTTGTTATGTAAATTGTAAGGATCCTAAATTTCCAGTTATGCACAATATATTCTATTAAAAATTATTTTTATTTCCATTGAATCATTGATTAAATGTGTCACATTTTAAACCAATTTATAGATTAATCACTTAAATAAAAATATATATTGAAACCATAAAAAATCGACTGACATACTGTAAGTATTGACACATTAAAAAAAAAAATTGAATTTATGATATTTAGATATTGAAATAAACTAAAAATAAAAAAATAAAAAAATAAAATTATTATTTGAAAAATAAAATCATTATTCAGTACTAGCCATACATGTTAAGTTGTTAACTATAAGTCTATACATCTCAAAATAAAATAAATGAGAATATATATACACACATATATATTTGTGATGTCATATTAAATTAATAGGCAAAATGAGTGATATAATCATATAAATTATTATAGTTTGATGCATTAGGTATTATTTGAAAGTTAGACAATTGAGTCTAATTTTGAATTGAGATTTGAGCCTATTATATTTTGGTATGACCATTTGTGTTGCATTTATTATAATTTCAGATTTGTTGTAAATGGAAAGTCCAGAGGATTCTAGTGCGAGCTCCCCGGAGGCCGCTTTGGGTACCTCCGGCCCTAACCCTAACCCTAACCCTAACCCTAACCCTATCCCGACCACTACCACTACTACTACCACTACCCCTAATCCTACCAGTACTCCCATTCCGGTTGAGACCCCTGACCCTACTCCTACCACTACTACTTGCCCCGCCCCCAAGCAGTCTAGCAAGAAAGCCCCATCCATAATTTGGACTCATGTCACCAAGATAGAAGGTGGTGACCCCAATGATCCAAAAGCCAAATGCAACTATTGTGGCAAAATTTATGGGTGCCACTACAAAAGACATGGCACTTCCCAGATAAAATTGCACTTGGAGGAATAGTGCAAAAAATCCCCAATTTTGAAGTATTTGGTAGAGAAGGCCCAATCTAGGCTTGAAGTTGGATTTAAAAAAATGGGTGAGGGGAGTAGTGGGGAGTTGGCATTAAAGGGGTATACAAAATATGATCCTAACGAGGCTAGGACACACCTAGCTCGCATGATTGTGATAGATGAGATGCCTTTCCAAGTGGTTGATGGGAAAGGGTTTCAAGCCTATTCTAGGTACTTGGAACCAAGATTCAATATTCCTTCTCGCCACACGGTGGCAAGAGATGTTAAAAAACTTTATCGATCAGAAAAAGAGAAGTTGAGGGGTTTATTGGCGGGAGAAAATGTTTGCCTCACCACTGATTGTTGGACTTCTTGTAATAATCTTAATTTTATGTGTATGACTGTTCATTGGGTTGATGGGGGTTGGACATTGCATAAGAAAATCCTCAAATTTTGTCAAACAACTGATCACAAAGGTGAGACGATAGGGAAGGCCTTAGAGGCCGCTGTGAAAGAGTGGGGGTTAACTCAGGTTTGCACTTGCACGGTTGATAATGCCGGGGCTAACGATGTTGCAATGAGACATCTTAAGAGTCTCATGAATAATGTGAGTAGAACGATTTTGGGTGGGGATTATTTGCATGTGCGATGTGCAGCACATATTCTTAATTTGATTGCGGGTGATGGCTTAGATAAGCTTGGTGACTCGGTTGCTCGGGTCAGGACTGCTGTGAGATGGGTCAGATCTTCTCCTGCTAGATTGGCTAGGTTCAAAGTTGCTGCAACTTCTGTGGGTATAACATATAAAAAAGGTCTTTGCACTGATTTGTCTACAAGGTGGAACTCAACTTTTTTGATGTTGGAGGCAGCTCAGGAGTATAAGTTGGCATTTGATCATTGGGTAATGAAGACATACAATATGTCAAGTATTTTGATGAAAAGTTGGGGCATCCTTTGTCTAATGATTGGGAGGTTGTATCTATTTTTATAGAGTTTCTGAGAGTTTTTTACGATGTTACCAATGTTTTATCTGGTTCTCTATATCCCACGGCACATCAATTTTGTCAACAAATAGCCAAGGTGAAAGAAGAATTAGATGATATTGCAGCAGGCAGTAACACTACATTGCGGGAGATGTCTAGGACCATGATGGAGAAATTCGACAAATATTGGGGGGAAGAGTTTGATAAAGCCAATATCTTGTTATATGTTGCATGTGTCCTTGACCCACGATTTAAGGTTAAAGGCATGGTATTTGGGTTGACTGATGCAATTGGCAAGGATTGTGCGTCAGCTGTTGCATCTCGAGCTCAGGAAACACTTGTTAGATTATTTGATGAGTTCACTATCGTGGGAGGTGGTAGTGTTGCAGCCCCTACAGCCACAAGTATCCCCCCAACAGGTGCAGATGCTAGGCGTGGAAAAAACGCAAAATGGACTGGGGTGACAAGATGGAGTCGACCCCCTTGGATTTTATGGGTTCCACCACAGATGCCCAGTCAGAGGTAGACAGATATTTGGCATTGGATCTTCATCCATTTGTACGAGATTTTGATATATTAGCTTGGTGGAAGATGAATGTCTCCAAATATCCCGTACTTTCAAAGGTTGCTCGTAGTATCTTGGCCATCCCGATCAGTACAGTAGCCTCAGAGTCGGCCTTCAGCACTGGAGGGCGCATATTAGATCCTTTTCGGAGCTCATTAGATCCTATCACTGTTGAGTCCCTGATTTGCACACAGAATTGGATCACGGGTGCTGAAATTCATATTCCGGAGGTTATTGATTATGATCCGGTTGAGGCCGAGGACGAGGCTATTGATCAGTCTGGATCTGGTAAATTGTTACGCAATAAATATTTACATTATTTTGTATTTATTTAATTACATTTAATGTTACACAAATTTTACATTTAATTGTTGTAATTTGTAGCGACCGTAACGCCAACACCTGGGACACCGTCAACAGCTACCTCTGCTGCAGTATGACCTACGTCACCTACCAACCCATCACCATGGTTTGTACTTTACACAATTGTTTTTTAATTGTTGTTTACATTTATAATTTTATAATATTTGTAATGTTAGTTTTTAACTTATTTTGTAATTCTTGTTTATGATTTTTGACATTTTTTAATTTCTATGACAGTATTATTTTGTATGTCAATTCAAATTGTCAAGCCCATCTTTTAAGTTAATAACCCAATTTAATTTTGGTAAGTAACTTAATATTTTTAATAAATTATTATTTTTTTCATGTTTATAACTTTATTATTATATTTGTACTCTAATTGTTTTTTAACTTATTGTTGCAGCCTTGCAGGTTAAGCTTAAGCCTTAAGGTCCAACAACCCCACAGTCCCCACCCATCCAAGTTTGCATTATGACTCTTTTATCATGACAAAATCCAATCACCAGTGTCCAAGGACCATTATTATCAATCTTATTTTTTATAATTTTGTAAATTGTAAATTTGTAAATTTGTAATGTTAATAGTTAATAGTACAATTTGTAATTTTATATTTTGTAGGATTCATTTATATTATTGTAAATTTGTAAATTGTAATAGTTTAGTAACTAGTCTAGACTTCTAGTAGTTTCTATTTTTAAATTTTAACTTTTAACTGATTTAGACTTTTAGATTTTTAGTTATGTTTTTTTAAATTATTTTGTCATTTTAGAATTTAGTAATGATAATTATTTAGTATTTAATATATTGATATATATTATTGTGAAATTATATCAGGTTTGATGATTTTCCAAGTGGAAAATTGCTACAAATTTTGATCTGGGCCGAAGGCCCGAAACAGACCCAGACAGGCCCAACAGGGGCGGTGGCGGGGGGCGGGCGGATGGGGCTTACCCCGCTCCCCCCGCTGTTAGGCGGGGTACCCCGCCCCGTGCAACCGGGGGCGGGGTGCGGTTGAAATGGATGACCCCCCGCCCAGGCGGGGGGGGGGGGGGCGGTTGTCGGGGGACCCCGCCCCCGCTAGGGCGGGGATCACCCCTATTAAGAGATTACATTTCCTCATACATAGCAAATATCCATTTAGATACTTCCTTATTATTTATAGCATCTCTATAATTCATAGGTTCTTGATAGACCACCTCACCTCACTTGCTACTGTCAAGGCAAAAGTAGTGAGGTCAGCATGGCCATACCTCTGAGGTAGTTTAATGGCTCTCCTTTTTTCTGTCCCTAATAAGGACATAAGAGTCAGCTCCACTTTAGTCCATGTCGTCTAAGTTTATATCCTTAGTTTCCCTGATTTTATCAAAATGGATTTCGGATGAAGTATTAGGCTCCACCTCAAACTGTACACCTTCTAAAGTCTTATATTGAACTTGAACAGATTCTAGTTTCTATACTATGGCCATTTGGGATTCATTAAAAACTACATTCTTGCTAATAATGCATTTTTGTTTATCCGGTTCATCTGCCCACAGCTTATAACCTTTCATCCCTTCAGGGTACCTTACAAAGATGTACTTGAGAGCCCTAGGTTCTAACTTATCAACTATGGAATATGCATAAGCAACAGAACCAAAGATTCTTAAGTAGTCATAGTTGAGAGGTTTCCTAGTCCATAACTCTTGAGGGGTTTTAAAACCTATGGCAAATGAAGGACATTTATTAATTAAATGCACTATTGTGGTAGCAGCTTCTGCCTAGCAAGTTTTAGGTAGACCAGCATTTGACAACATGTACCTTACCCTTTCCAAAACAGTCATATTCATCCTCTCAGCCAGACTATTTTGTTAAGAGGTTTCCTTAACAGTGTTATGCCTAAGAATCCATTCTTTATTATAGAAACTATTAAATTCATTTGATAAAAATTATAATCTATTGTCAGTTCTCAAAACCTTTAGTTTCTTGCCTGTTTGGTTTTCAACTAAGGATTTTCATTCCTTAATTTTTTCAAATGTGTCACTTTTATTCTTAAAGAGGTAAATCCATACATTCCTAAAATAGTCATCAATAATAGAGAGGAAGTAACTCTTTCCACCATGAGAGGCTACCCTAGCAGGCCCCCACAGATCGGAGTGTACATAATCTAGGGACTATTTTGTCACATGGGTTGCCCTTTTAAAACTAACCATTTTTGCTTTCCCACAAACACAGTCTTCACATAAAGGCAATTTATCCATATCTGATTATGTTAAAAGACTCTATTTTTGAAGTTCTAAAAGACCATTTTGACTAACATGCTCTAATCTTTTGTGTCAAAACATAGATTTATCCTCTATCTCATTCTAGACAAATGATGTTTTCCCAATAATGGTTTTCCCAATTAAGGTATAAAGACTATTTTTTATTACCCCATTCATTACAGTAAGAGATTCCCGAGTAACCCTAAGTTCCCCTATCTGAGACTTAAAAGAATAACCTGCTTTGTCTAACATGCCCAGAGAATTAAATTCCTCTTTAGTTCAGGTATATATTTGATTTCCTTTAACAGTCTCACCATATCATCATGTACCTTTAGTCTTATAGACCCAATTCCTATAATCTTGGAGGAATTGTTATTACCTAGTATTACATGATCTCCTTGTAATTCAGAGAATGTTTCAAACAATTCCCTAATGAAACACATGTGGAGTGAGCAACTTGAATCCAGGATCTATTTCTTTCTTGAATTCACCTCAGTTACATTTAACACTTCTGCACTCTCATATCCCTCTAAGACTACAGAGGCATCCCCTTCTTCCTTGATTTTATTACCAGTGTTAGTCTTTTTATCAGGGCAATTCCTTTTGAAATGTATTTCCTTGTGACATAAGAAATATTTCAATTGTTTTCTCTTAGACTTAGACCTATTCCTTTTATTATCATATTTGTCATTTTTTCCTCTCTTCTCTAACCTCCCTCTTGCTGTCAGACCCTCTCCATGTTCTTGTTTTGTTTCATTACTGTTATGTAACTCCCTAGCATGAAGTATAGCTTGTACCTCATCTAAGGTTAGGGTATCTTGACCATACATCAGGATTTTTTTTAGGTTCTGGTAAAAAGAGTCCAAAGAACTCAACAAAAGAATGGTCTGGTCATCATCATCCACTTTTATGTCTATATTAACCAAATCTAATATAATTTTGTTAAAGCTATCAAGATGTTCACTAAAAGATTATCCAGGGGTCATTTTAAAAGTATAAAACTTCGTTTTCTTGTACAATCTATTGGCCAAAGATTTAGTCATATAAAGATTATCTAGCTTAACCAAATGCCAGCAGCCGTGTTCTCACTTGCCACCTCTCTCAGAACTTTATCCCAAATAGAAAGGATGAGGGCACTATGTGCCTTTTGAATGATGTCTTTTGAGACATCCTCCTTTCCAGCCTCTCAGGAAGAGGATCATTTATTTTTCTCACCACTGAAGGCCTCCTGCAAGCTTCATTGAACTAGCAGTGTCTTCATCTTAATCCTCCAGAGTCTAAAATCATTATCACCCGTAAATTTTTCCACATCAAATCTTGTGGTTACTATCGAACCTAAGGCTCTTGATATCAGTTGTTAGTATTATTTAAAACAAATTTTCCTTTTACAGAAACATGACCCACAACGATTTTATGTTCTTGAAAATTAGGATTTCAAGGAATCAACAAATTCAGCAAACCAAAACAAGAAATATAAAACAGTGTAAGATAATCAATAGAAATGAAGCAGTAATAAAAGAGAAAATGAGAGAACAAAGAGAAGTTACGTAGTTCGATCCTAATGGTCTACATCCATGACAGTAACAACCTCAGAGATCGATCTTATTGAAGAATCTTCAAAGCCTCGGTGTTTCTATAAACAGTGCTAGTTCTTGAGTATAAGAAAGCCAACAAATCCCTCTCTTCTCACTTAAAATCAAGAAACCCTAGCAGATAGCATATTGACAGACTCTATCTCTCAATCTCTCTGCAAATTACAAAATGAAAACTCATAACCCTAATCTAGAGTTAAGCATACATATATACAGACTGAGAGATAATGGCACGTGGCCATCTACCGAATCAGTTACGAGCAAACTAATAAAATCTTTTATGAAAAAGTTAAATTTGCCCTACTGCTAAAAAAGACTAAAGTAGCCCTTTATCAGTTGATCATAAGGCACCAAAGCTCACCACATGACTACACATCATTGGTTGTCAATAAACATGTTAGAAAAAGCACTTGATAAAATATAAAAGTAAACTGAATTTTTCACAGACTTACAATTGATTTCAAATTCTAAGAGTCAAAATCGATTAAAAAATGATTTGGTACCCATTTTCAAAATTTTAAAATTAAATTGGATTGATTTATTTATGTACTTTTTTATTATTCTACATATTATACTTTTTTATATTTATATGTTGTATATATTATACATATTATAAAATTAATATAATATAAACTTTTAATCTTATTATTTATGCTTTCTTTGATATAAACTTATTATTAAATAAAAATAATAATTTTAAGTTATTAACATGTTATTATTGAAACACCATACATATATAAATGTTAAAAAATATTAAAAGAACAAAAAAACACCATACATACCAACCAAATTTCTACCTCATAAATGGAAATAAAAAATGGTTATAGAAGACGGTGACGGAAAAGGAAAGAAACACAGGTAATAAATTCCTCCCAACCAGAGCAAAACCATCACATCTAAAATCAGAAAACAAGCCAAGAATTTAAAATTCATTATTTCAGCTACACTCTTTACATTCAGTTTTTCTTTTATCACAAAATTGATGTTCACCACGTATGAGAATTGAGAAGGTCTCTGGTCGCTTTGCTTTCTTCTAGGGTCCAGGAACTTGTATGGGGGGAGGAACACGCATTGGCCAGCCAAGTAGCGGAGGCGAACCAGGTGGGGTGGTTGCATCCTGACTAGGAGAGAAGAGACTCAGCTCTACAAATGCCCGGAAAGATATTGATCCACGCTTTGTTGATGCATCAGAATTCCTGCTGGGACTGATTCCACCACTTTCTTCAAGATGACTCTGGTTGGCGATAAGAGAAATGGCATCATTCTGATCGTCATCAACCCTTCTCCTTCTCCTAGCCTCTATGTCCCGTACATTTCCCAAGGCTAAAGAATCTGCAACTGGGAAGTACACAAGCATGCATATGCACACCCCAGCACAGCATAAAATGGCAAGAAAACCCAGCAAAACAAGAGTTTCAAACAGAAAATCCTCTGGTTTAGATAGAACAGATAAACCAAGAAAAATAACCCTTAATGGTAGGAAGCTTGAAACAGAGACTATCAATGTGTAAACTCTCTTCTGCAACCCCTTGTTGATGACCAATTTCAAAATCCGGCTTCCCAGCCAAAACAGGTAGGCAGTAAGGATCATGGCAAAAATCCCTAGGAATATAGTACTCAGTAAGGGGTAAGTACAGAGAGCTACATCATCAGTTTTTTCCGCCCTGGAAGCAGCTGTACTCATAAAATAACGGGGCAGTTTTATCAGGTCGTCACTCTTATCCTTGTTTGACTGAGGTCCAATTAAAATAACAAACAGCTGAAGGATGAACACTGGCAGGCAGTAAAGAAGAACACAACCTGCTGTTTTCCCATTCCATCTCCGGCTTAGGATTCCCAACTCTGTCTCTTGCAAGGCCGCGCGAAGGAGAAACACAAGTGTGAGGAACAGGCAGGGTTCTGCAAACCCCAGATTTGATACAATGTAGCCTTTGCATACAGTTTCCTGCCATTTCAAATTAAGTGAGCGTCTAAAAAAACTTAACCGTATCACCTCACCAAAACCCCACCAGATCACAAACAAGATAAACGTAATCCGGATTATCCAAGGACCACTAAAATAGCTAAGTTGAATGCAACCTCGGCTGCGAATACGAGACCGGAAGTAAAATGAGTAGATGATGCATAGCAAACCGAGAGCAATCAACAGAACAACTAGACAAATTGTCACCACACCGAATGCATCGGCAGAAGATCTCGTCAGGGGCATTACCCGAAGCACAAATTCTAAGCATGCTCTCAGCCAGCATGGATACAAAACAGTTCCCTCGTAGATTAAATGCTTGTTCCCAAAATTAAGGAGAACAATAGAAACAGCTTCCAAAGTAAAACCAGAGGATTCTCATTGGCCTCAATCTAACCATAAGCAATCGGTTATTCAGTATGATGATCCAGCAACATTGTCAACAGCCCTCAGGTGGCACCTTGCCCAAGTTCATGTGTAGAAGAAGCAAAACCATCCACACATAAAAGCCGGTAGTTTGCTGAGCTCTCAACTGGCTATCACAAAATAACTACAATATAAAAAACAGAAAACCCTGAGCCAACAGAGAATATGAATAGAGAAAAAAGGAAAGTTTAAATATCTGTCAGGTTGCTGGATAGAACAGTTTTTGTCTCTGCTCAAGACAACAAAACATCAACTAACTACTGGAATTGTAACAGTCAGAGAACAAGACAAAAGGAATTTGATTCCACATAAAAAGAATGACAATATCTGCAACAGAAGGAATTGACAGGAAAGAAAAAATAGATAAAAGTAAATGAACATAGAAAATAACTAATCTCTTCTGCAATTGTTGATTTTATATGTTCCTGCAGTTTATAGAATATACAAGAGAATGTTTTAAAGAGTATAGAGTATAAGATTCCTCCAGAAAACATAATAACCAGTGTTATTTCACTAAGCAACCTGCTTGATTAATGCGAAAATCTGAATTCCCAAAATTTATTATATCAACGTACCAGTTGCCCGAAAAAAATCAACAGTGCTTCATTTCAATACAAACTACTACCATGCATTATAATAATCAAGTAAAGCCCAGCAGAGTGCAACGGCCATCATATGAAAAGTGAACCTTTAACTGTTTAGCACTCATACAAATGCATTTTTTTATTAGTACATTCTATAAGGGTTCTATAGACCCCGAGACTTGTCCACCGTTACACAGTATCATTGGGAAAAAATGGCCAACGAATTCAATTACCTATATCTTATGCACTCCTCCAACAAAACAATATCGTGCAAACTGCATGCTCTGATCCGTAGTTATGCTAATAAAAGGAAAGTAGAACACTTTGTCCATGACTATGTTAGTAATTTTTTAATGGTTCCTCAAACTTCATGGTTGGGCCGGGTAAAATCCACAGAACTGCAAGCCTTTATGAATTCAACCACTAACTCCATCAAAAAAGCTAGTATAAAATATTTTATAATAATTATCTCATGAAAGAAGCCAATTTTAATGTGAGAATTTCACAAATACAACTCATATGTAAATTCTATTAGCATGCATTATTTAGATAAGATACAATTCTGATCAATTTTTTTTTGGATAGATATAACATCCAGATTAACTTATCAAACAATTAGATGCCATTCGAATTAGGCTTCAAGTATTGTGGTTACGATTATTAATCTTATTTAGACGTTTACAAACTGAAACAAAAAATACTGGCCACCACATTACACCTTTTTGTTTTACATCTATCAAATACATCATTAACGAAAAATAACACTTGTTCGATACAAACCAAAAGAAATCACATTTTATCGGATTTTAAAAAAAAAAAAAACTGGAATTTCTAATCTAATTTCCTCCTATATTCCTTCACTTAAGATCAACCAAACAGAACGTAAGGATTTATAGCATAAAATCAAATATAAGCCACTCAGACATGAAACAAAAGTATATAATGAGATGTATATAAAAATAAATAACTCATACTCGTCAGCATGAAAACCATTTAAGCTCCAATATCGGCAAGATAACCGTGAAAAATATGGAAAATATATATATATATATAAAACCCTAATTTCAACAATTGGAAGCTGAAAATTTACCGGAATGAACAAAAATATATCAATTGGGAGCTTACGGAGAGCGGAATCCTGATCTGTTAAACTCGAGCCACGGAAAACCAAGGCGTCGAACGAGATCAGAGAACCCAAATTCGCATGAAAAGAGAGAGAGAGACAGAGAGAGAGAGCGCGAGCGAGAGAGGTGGGAGACAGAGAGACAGACGGAGAGAGAGAGATACAGAGAGAGAGAGAGAGAGAGAACGTAGTTGGGGGAATAGGTGTGAGTGGGACTTTGTTGGTGACAGGCTGTCTCCAGCTGTGTCTGTCCGAGCCGGTAGGTTCGGCTTTTCCTCGAGCCTACGTGTCAGTATTCGTGGCGGCGTTACGGCTGTACTTGACATACTTTTTCTTTTAAAAAAAAATTTCTCTAACTCATTTCACTATTTTAGAAATGAATGGGCCTGTATGTTTGGTTGGATGCGGTTTTGTGCTTTTAGGTAAGGATGGAACTGTCCTCGCCCAGTCAAGGTCAGACCCATTTATGTGGTGCTGATACCGCTTTTTTCTAGTCAAGGCCAGACCCATACCGCTTTTGAGCCGCATGCCCCTTCGAAAAAACATGGTTTACTAGTGAAAATTTATAGTAAGTTTGAATAATAAGTAAGATGATATATAGTTTTTTTAAATCTCTATTATATATAAAATATTATTAAAATTTAAAATTTAAAAATTTTTATATAACCATTATAAATTTTAAAACAAAATACAAAAGTCAATATAAGTTCATAATTTTAAGATTATTTTCAAGACATGTTACTAGATTAACATAAAAAATTGTCAGATAATTTTTACTGGTTCAACTAAACATTTGAAAAACTAGTAGTTTACAAAAATAAAAATAAAAATAATTAAATGCAACTTTGATTTTTTAACATTTTTGTTGAAATAACAGCAACTTTTATTAGGGCAAAAAAAAGAAATCTTAGGGTTCGTTTGAATTTAGAGATGAGATGAGATGAATTATGAATAGTAATAAAATGAGTGTTTGAAATGAGTTAAAATTTAAAATAAGTAGTTAAAATAAGTTGAAAATACGAAATAAATTATGAATAATAAAACTCAATTTTAAAAATAAATCAGGCTTTAAACAACTTTGTTTTCAACTAATGATGTAATAATTAGTGTATTTTATTGGTAAAATAATTTTTTTTGTTTGTAGAAGAGTAGAGGAGGATCCAACATTTGTGTGAACTTAATAGCAAGTTATTGATTACCGTAAATATATATTTAGAAAGAGTAAAGTTAGAACCATAGACCAGGACTAGGAATCCCCACCGTGGTTTTATATTTTTTTTATTATATATTTTTAAAAAAATGATTAAAGATATATTTTATAATAGTATTTTAATTTTTATAATTTTTTTTTAATTATAAAAGTGTTAAAAAATTAAAAGAAAATCAAAAATCAAAAATAGAAAACAAATTTTACACAGGCGAGATTCTCATTAAAGAATCCTGATGCGTGACCCGATAAGTACTCATCTGGAAAAGGGAAGATTAGATATCTAGATTTTGGAATTCGATTGCATCTTGTTTTTTTTTTTCAAAAAAAATATATGATTTTTAAAATAATTTCTTTAAATATTTTTTTACATAATTTTTTTAACATTTTAAATATTTAAAAAAAAAATCACAACATTATATAAAAAGATTTACTTAAAAACCATGTCAAAAACTAAAACAAAAATCGAAATCCCAAAATTAGGAAAAAAAGATTTTTCATATGAAAAATTTTACATACCATATTATGATCTTATTTTCACTCTCCAAATAATATGTGGTACATTTATTATCATTAAATGATTATTTATTATATATATTTTTTTGTATCATTCAATGATAATGAATAGATTACAACTTATTTAATAAGATGAAAATAAGATGAGAGTATGATGTATAATATTATTCATATATATATATATATATATATATTAGAAAGGAGTAGTGCTATTATACTTTTTAATTTGTCTATTTGGTGTGTCCTTAGTATAATTTGTATAAATATTTAAAAAAATATATAAAAATAACAATATATTAATAGTTACTTTGTTAACCGTTAAGTAAAAACATTTTTTAAAAAATTAAATATGATTAAAATGAGAGGATAAAATAAAATGATATAGTAGCATTTCTCATTATGTAGGTATATTTTATAAAATTCTAAAAAGTAAAATAAAATAAAAGTATTTATTATTGAGGTTGGGGAATGTAAAGTAAAGCATTGTATTTGAAAGGACAGTCATTTGATGTTTAATATCATCGCCTAAAATCAATCAATATCATTATAATTTATTATTTTTCCTTAAAGAGTTAAGCTCACGATCAGCTTACAGATCTTACAAAAAGTATTTAGATTTTTTGTGTGATGAACAAGTCTAAGTTTCGTTCTCTCTCTATAGCGATATGAGTCATATTTCCTCTCCTAATAATCTATCCCTTCTATACCCCAAAAATACCAACTAGTAAGCACCTTCAACCACCTCTCAGCTCTAACCAACATTCCTCCCTTCTTCCTTGTCTCAACAAAAATTATGGACCGAAACAACCATAACATAGATGAACTAATTTCACAAACAAAAATTTCATTTTGGGAAGATCTAATCCTTGAATCTGCAACAAAAGAAGTACAAAAAATCTCTAGTCGCACTTTTGTGGAAAAGCTCATATCATCAAAATCTCTCAATAAACACACATTCCATTATACCATTAAAGCGATTTGGAGCTTAGCTACTGGCCTTTCAATCGATTGGCTTCAACACTTTTATCTTTCCTCTTTCCAAAACAATCAAGACAAAGATAGAATAAGCTTCAACACTTTTCTCTTTTCTATTTCCAAAACCATCAAGACAAAAATAGAATTAACACCTGACACCCATGGAACTTTAAAAAGTTTCCATATGGTTTGGAAGAGTAGCGTCTAGGTCAAAGTTTGCAAGAAGTGGATTTACAGTATACAGCTTTTTGGATACAAATTCACAAACTACCATTGGAGATCATGACTCTGGACAACGCCATCAAAATAAGCACTAGGTACTTTACTGGAAATCGATCCGCACACAATTTTCCCAATGACTATCAAAAGATTTCTTTGTATTAGGGTGAAAGTTGACATAACTAGACTGTTGATTGGTGGATTCGCTCTTCCTAGGCTCCACATGCCACCAACAAAAGTTACTTTCAAGTACAAGAGGTTATCTAAATTTTGCTATATTTGTGGGAGTATTAAACATATTCAACACTTATGTCCCCTCAACTATGGGAAAAAAATAGAGCCCTAATTTAGTTATGAACTTCGAGCTTATGGGTATAATCTTAGACCATTCCCAAAAATAGTGGAGCAGGTTCCTCTTTCCAAGATCTCAGTGCAAACAGTTTAGGCAAGACCACCTCCTCTCCCTCCCATTTGCATAAGGGAACCATCCTCATTCCACCTCAGTCTAAAATCATGGCTCCAACAGAGATTTTGTCCAAAGGAAAAGGAAAATTGATGATTGGGCATGATATTGATGAATAAATATATTTCGAAAAACCAAAAAAACAAAATCTGTCTAGAAGTGGGTAGCAATGCAATCTCAACTCTGAATTTCTTCTCCTAACTCTTGCATGCTACAAGAAAATTCTCCAACATATCCTCTGTCTCCAACAAGCAAATATGATGGTACACGTGACTTGCATCCATTACTCCAACTTTTGCATTTAATGCCATTAATGGGAAGCTGAAACTGTTTTCAAATATTTCAACCCCCTCACCCACAGTCAACAAGACAACATTCATTCAAGTCAATTCTCCCAAAATGATTTCATTGAAGCTCCTTCTCGTGTTTAACAAGTGGCCTCTCATTAAATGTATTTTCTCCTTTTGCTGCTGCAGCCATTCGATCCTTAGAAAAATGAATAATTTGTTTGTCCCCATATACAATATCTACTAAACCTTTTTTTCCCTCAAATAACAAGACAAAAATAAATAAAATCCCTCCAACCCCCTACACTATCAATCTTCAAGTAGATTATTGCACAATTCCACTCCAACTAAGGCCCAATTAACTACCAATCAAATAATTCAAAAATCTCCTTATTGGTAAGCCCATCAAGTAAGGCCTAATTAACATTTAACATATTCCATCAAAATACCCAACTCAGACATCAGCCCAGGGTCTCACCTCAAGCCCAATCCATACTTTACCAACCCAAGCTCATTTCGAGAAACCCACCCATAATGCCCCCCATCTCCATCTTGACTTCAAATCTCAACACGGATCCGAATCTCATACCCTAGATAAAAGGAAATCACCCCCTTACGAGAGTAAAGCACCCCCTCCACTTCAGAAAAATGTCTCATATTCTCCACAATATCTGTAGATGTCGATGGAGACCTATCATTCTCCATGGATTCAAGTAAAGCAGCAGTTTTCAGCTCAAGCTTTCCATCAATAACCCAAGCGGCGGCATTTCTGACCAAAAAGACACCAACGACAAAGAAAAAGAAGAAGACAGTGCGTAGCAAGAAAAAATAAGCACTGATTTTCTCGATACATATTGCAGCAGGAAAGCAACTATGGTAACTCTACACCGTCTCAAGAGATGACACTTTCTTCCATCAATCTAACGACCGATGTGGCAGGATCTATACTGCCACCAAAGGCCCCCATGAAGCTATTATCATGGAACTACTGAGGATTAGCCCGCCCCCATGCACTATGATCTCTAAGGGATTTAATCAAGACTCATAATCATGATGCTTTATTTATTTCAGAAACTTTGTTGGCATGTAGTAAGATTTCTAATATTGCTAATAGGCTAGCCTTTTTCCTTAATGTTCATATGCCCACATCAAGGAAATGGGAATGACTTTTGTTCTTTTGGCATCCTAGTTTGGACGTTGAGGTTGTAAATACTTCTAGTAATATTATATCCCTAATAGTATATGCGGACCCTTTTCATTGCCCATGGCTCTTGAACTTGGTATATTGTCCTAAGAAATACAAAGAAAAACCAAAATTATAGGGTCATCTGCATAGTATCACTAAGTCCTTTTCTAGCCCAACTATTATCATAGGGGACTTCAATTTCATTCTCAGTCAGAATGATAAGGTTGGCGGCAAACCTTTTGCCAACTTTTCTAATTCGAATGGCCTTAAACTCTTCATAGAAAAAAAATGGTCTTATTGATCTCAAAGCCTCTAACCCAAAGCATACATAGCCAAATAATAGATTTGGTTCTAGCAACATTGGGGAAAGGCTAGATAGAGCCATCATGAACCTTCAATGGAACTCCCTTTTCCTATATGCCCCCTATGATGAATTTGACTAGATATGCTTTTGATTACTCTCCAACCATATTGACCACTATTAATCCAGGCAACAAAAGAAAGTCCTTTAAATTCAAGAAATTTTGGATTAGAGACCCCTCTCATGTTGATATCATCAAGAAAGCATGGAATACTCAGATCTTTGGTACACCAATCTACATATTGGCGAAGAAACTAAATGCCACAAAAAATGCTTTAAAACTTTGTAACAAGACCTTTTTTGGTCACCTTTAGTTAGATATAAAAAATCTGTCAAAATCCATTTGCAACATTTAGTCAAAGGACCCAACTCCTAACTCCATTATCATAATAAATAAATAAATCTCAAGGAAAACCTCAATGAACAACTTTTCAAAGAAGAATCATTTTGGTGCCAAAAATTTGAAAATACCTGATTGTCTACCTCAAACCTAAATACCAAGTATTTCTTTGCCCCAACCACAGTCAGACACAGAGGGAACTCTACTTAAACTCTTAGAATTGCAGATAAGGAGTGGACCACTGACCCCACTATCATCTCCCAAAAGTTCCAATATCACTTCACAAATATTTACATGTCTATAAACCTTAATCCATGCATAGAACTTGAAAACATCTTTCCCAAAAAAAACTTTTGTGAATAAATTATTTTTCTCTGTATTGTCCCTTCTGAAGAAGGGATCATTAGGACCATAAAATAAACCTCATCAACAAAAGCTCTTGGCTCTAATGGTTTCACTGATTTGTTCTATAAATCTTACTGGGATGTGATAAAAAGGACCTTAATACAACAATCACCAATTTCTTCACTCAAGGAAAATTTCTCAACGAAATGAACCATACCAACATAACACTTCTTCAAAGACTGAGTCACCAAACATCGTTCATCATTTCCGCCCAACCAATCTAGCAAATGTTAATTATAAAATCATTTAAAAAATTCTTACCATTAGACTGAGAACCATTCTCCCACATTTTCTTTCTCCAAACAAGAGAACATTCGTCCCTGGTAGACTCATATAAGACAATACAATCTTTGAAAAATAAGTTTTTAACCATCTCAAAAAGACAACAAAAAAAAAAAAGAGAGAAAGGGCTCATGGGCATCAAAATTGATATGGAGAAAACTTTTGACTATATTGAATGACCTTTCATCTTCAGTATCTTTCATAGCCTAAGTTTTAGCCATACCTGGATAGGATGAATCAATGAATGCATCTCAACTGTTACTTATTCCATCAGTCTAAATGGCTCCCCCAATGGACACATAAAATCCTTTTGAGGTCTTAGACAAGATGACTCATTGTCATCCTTTTTGTTTATCCTAGACAGTGAGGTGCTTTCTTGTTTAATCCTGAGAGAATAAAACCTTCATAAACTTGATGGCATCAACATCTCTAGAGGAGGTCCCACCTTATCCAATCTTCTCTTCGTAGATAACTAAATCCTTTTTAGTAAGGCTTTAAGCTCTAGTGTTGCATCTTTTGCCAACTTCTTAGAAAAATACATACACTAGTCTGGCCACAAAATGAACCTAAAAAAGATGTCCATCTATTTAAGTAATAACACTCTAATCATTACCAAAAGAGATGTTAAAGTTCTTTTTAACTTCAAAAATTGCCCAACCAAGTTTCATCGAGCCTTCCAAAAAAGAAATTTTCAAAAAGATCATTCAAAGAATTGAGAACAAACTCCAAGGGTGGAAAATAAAACTTCTTTCCCAAGCTAGCAGAACCTCTCCTAATAGAACTGTGGCAGCCTCTTTGCCCTCTTACATTATGACCACTGATGAGTGCGCGAAAGCGTACTCTAAATATCCTAATATTTGATTAAATTACAAAAAAATGAAAATAGAAATAATTGGATTTCACTTATTTTATTGAATTGAATTTCTATTTATATTGAGATATTTTTAAGCATTATTTGTCGTCTTCATTTTTATTCTTAATTTTCTTTATGTTATTTTATTTTATTTTATTTTTTTATGTTTATTTTCATTATTATTTTCTTTTCTTTTCTTTCTTAGATAGGGTGAAAGATCACATGGGCCCATTCATTTGAAGTGCATTTATACTTGGGATTTATACTTGAGAGCAACACATCACTTGGGCTACATGTAAATACACGGCAATATCATGTTAGATTATTTCAAATTATATTTCAAATTTGAATTTCAAATATTATTTCAAATTTTAAATTATTTATTTTTTTGAAATTTTCTATAATGTATTTTTTTAATCCCACATTGGTTAGATAATAAAATATTTAATGGTTTATAAGTGAATGTATTTCACTATACATAAAATAAATAAAATGGTAGATAGTATAGAAGCGTCACCCAGTGCGAAGCACTGATCGCACGCATGCACGCACGTGCGCGATGCATAGACGCATCGACGCTTTAGACGCACTTAGCACTTCGCACGTACTTAGCACTTAGCACGTACGCATCGTCGCAAGTGACAGAATTCTTTTACTAAGCGAAATGATGTGTCTGATTCACTATTTTGACAGTTGTGATTAACTGTCAATTACAGTTATTTTTTGTAACTCTTCAGATAATAGCTGTTATATTTTTATTTTAATTGAAACGTTATGTCTGTAGTTATTGCATCTTTTCGTTCAAAAGGTTAGTGTTCAGAATTTGCAATCTGCACACTATATAAACAGTGTTGTATCCTAAAGACATAATTGCTTATGATTCCCTTTTGCAGAACTCTATACGAGTGAGAAGTAATATTTGTCTGAGAGACAAATTAACAATCGTCTCATTATTTTTTTCTTTCAATCTCTATACGCATACAAATTTTCTAACAATTCTCAGACAAATATTATGGCATCTTCTTCTACAAACCTTGCGATCACTTCTTTAAGCATTGTACCACAAGATTTTTCAAAGTTGGATCGATTTGATGGAAACAATTACAGATGTTGGAATGAGAAAGTTGAGTTTTTACTTACTACTTTGAAAGTGCGGTATGTGTTGGATACCCCTTGTCCAGTTCTTCCTACGACTCAAACTCTATGAGAAGATGAAATTACAGCAAAAAAAAAAAAATGGGAAGATGACAACTACACATGCCATGGGAATATTCTCAACACTCTCATTGATCATTTGTTCGATATGTACGCGCCAAAGAAAGATACAAAGGACATATAGGATGCTTTGGAGAATAAATACAAAATCGAGGATCTAGGTAACAAAAGCTATCTCGTTAGTAATTATTTTGATTTTAAAATGGTAGATAACAAGCCAATACTTGATCAAGTGCATGATTTACAACTTATTGTACAACAAATTATTTGTAATGGTATTCCTATTGATGAAAAATTTCAAGTGGGTGCTATTATTGCCAAATTACCGCCAACTTGAAAGGATTACCGTAAGTCTTTGAAGAGAAAGGGAGATGATTTCACTCTTGAAGGTCTTCAAAGACAACTCCGAATTGAAGAGGAGTTGAGATTGCGAGATAAAATTGAAGAAAGTGCTGAAATGAATAAATTAATTCATGTTATTGAAACAGACAATAAGAAAGGAAAGAAGTCTAGAAGTAATACTCGTGTTTTTAACAAACAGAGTAAGGGTAATTTCAAAAAGAAAGGAACTTGTCATTTCTACAAAAAGAAAGGACACTACATCAAAGAATGTAGACTTTGAAAGAAGCAAGAGCAAGCAAACAATATTGAAGAGAATCTCATTGCTGTAGTGTCTGAAGTCAACATGGTATTCAATACTTCTGGTTGGTGGGTTGATACCGGTGCAACTCATCATATTTGTGGAGACAAAAATCTCTTCAAGAAATATGAAAAGATTGGTGACGAGATCGAACTATACATGGGAAATTCTTCTACCACGAAAGTGGTTGGAAAATGCACCGTCGATTTGAAGTTTACTTCTGGCAAAATAGTCACTTTACTTGATGCATTTCATGCACCATAAATTCGTAAGAATCTGGTTTCTGGTGGTCTTTTGTCCAAACATGGTTATAAGTTTGTATTTGAGTCTGATAAATTTGTATTGACAAAGAATGACATGTTTGTGGGCAAAGGATATGTTGTTGATGGGATGTTCATACTTAATTTAATAAAATATAATGTTTCTGTTTATTTTGTTGATTTTTTTTCATTATGGCATGTTAGATTAGGTCATGTAAATTATAATTTTCTACTTCGTATGACAAAATTAGGTTTATTGCCTTCAAATTTATATGATGATAGAAATAAATGTAAGACTTGTGTTAAGACTAAATTAACAAGAAAATCATTTCAAAATATTAATAAATCATCTTCAACTTTGCTTGAGTTGATACATACAGATATATGTGATTTACATGGTAAATTAACAAGGGGTGGAAAAAGATATTTTATTACTTACATAGATGATTTTTCAAAATATGCTTAAATTTATCTACTTAGAACTAAAAATAAAGCCTTAGATAAATTCAAAATATTTAAGGCAGAGGTAGAAAATTTTCTTAATTGCAACATTAAGATTTTAAGAAGTGATAGAGAAGGTGAATATTTTAATAATGATTTTGATCATTTTTGTGAAGATAATGATATTATACACCAATGCACAACACCTTATACACCACAACAGAATGGTATAGCAGAAAGAAAAAATAAAATACTTATGGATATGGTTAATATCATGCTTGAACAATCAAGCCTACCTGACAATCTTTGGGGAGAACCTATATTTTCTGCAATTCATATTTTAAATAGAGTGTCTTCTAAAAAGAATAATATGTCACCATATGAGTTATGGTTTAAACGTAAACCTATCTTAAATTATCTTAAAGTATGGGAGTGTCTAGCATACGTAAGATTACCTGATCTCAAAAGATCTAAATTAAGACCAAGAACTTCAAAATGTATTTTTGTTGGATATGCTTCACATAGTAAAACTTATTGTTTTCTAGATCAAGAATATAATGTAATTATTGAATCAAGAGATGCAGAATTTTTTGAAAATAACTTTTTTTTAAAATCTTTTGAAGGTAACACTTCCTATAAAAATAGTAATCTTGAAAAGACTTGTTCTGAAAATGAAAAGAATTTAGAAATCAGAAAATCCAAAAGAATAAGAAAAGAAAAAAGTTTTGGTTCTGATTTTGTAACATATCTTATAGAAGAAAATTCTAAAACAATCTTACAGGAGTTTGGTTTGTGTTACAATTTGAAAAATGACCCTTCTACTTTACAAAAAACTTTAAAATCTAGGGATGCTACTTTCTGGAAGGAAGCTATTGATATTGAAATGGAATCTATAATGTCTAATAAGACATGGATCTTTGTAGATTTGCCTTCCGATTCTAAACCTAAAGGTTGTAAGTGGATTTTCAAGAGAAAATTAAAAATTGATGGATCCATTGATAAGTATAAGGCTAGATTAGTAGCCAAAGGGTTTAGACAATCTAAGGGTATAGATTACTTTGATACATATGCACCTGTAGCTAGGATTTCATCAATTAGAACTTTGATACCTTTGCCCTCAATATTTAATCTTGAAATCCATCAAATGGATGTGAAAACAGCATTCTTAAATGGTTATTTGGATGAAAAAGTATATATGAAGTAACCAGAGGGCTTCATTGTTTCGGGTTATGAAAATAAGATTTGTAAATTAATCAAATCTTTGTATGGTTTAAAACAAGCTCCTAAATAATGGCATGAAATATTTGATAATGTAATTATGTCTAATGGTTTTTGTTTGAATGAAGCAGACAAATGCATTTATTCTAAAGCATGTGATAATCATTTTATGATAATATGCTTGTATGTAAATGATATGATGATATTCAGTGATAATAGTTCATGCATTAAAAATACAAAATTATTCTTGTCATCTCATTTTGATATGAAAGATTTGGGTTTTGCAAATACTATATTTGGTATTAAAATATATAGGAATGATAATACTTATGCTATATCACAAAGTCATTACATTGATAAAACTTTGAGTAAATTTAATCATTTTCATGAGAAAATATCTCGGGTTTCATACAATCCTACTTTAAAACTTGGACCAAACAAATATTGATGTGTATCACAACTAAAATATTATAGTGTTATTGGAAGTCTAATGTATGCAATGCATTGCACACGTCCAGATATAGATTTTGCCGTGGGCAAATTGAGTAGATACACAAGTTGTCTAGGCGTGGAACATTGGAAAACAATTTCCATTATTTTGGGTTACTTGAAAAGAACTAAATCTTATACTCTATATTATGGAGGTTATCCTTCTGTAATTGAGGGTTTTAGTGACACTAATTAGATTTGTATGGATGATGGATCTAAATCTACAAGTGGGTGGGTGTTCACCCTTGGTGGCGCGACCATCTCATGGGGATCTAAGAAACAAACTTGCATAACTCACTCAACAATGAAGTCTGAATTAGTGGATTTAGGAGCTGCTGGAAAAGATGCTGAATGGTTGAGAAATCTCCTAATAGACTTGCCTATGTGGCCAAGTCCAATGCCTCATATTTCCTTACATTGTGATAGTCAAACTACATTGTCAAGAGTGTATAGCAAGTCATACAATGGAAAATCAATACATATAAGTTTTCGACATAATATTGTGAGACAATTGTTGGAAGAAGACATAATTAAGTAGATTATATAAAGTCAAGTACGAACTTGGTAGATCCTCTAATAAAAGGCCTAAATAAGGATCTGATTCGTAAAACATCATTTGAGATGGGTCTAAAACCTATGGAATAGATCACTAAAAGATGGCAACCCAACCTAGATTTAGAATTATAAATTCTAAGTTCAATGGGAAAAACAAAGTTTTATTAGTGATGATAATAGCACTGAATTAAACCGTTATTTATAAAATATATATATATATATTATGATTTAGTGCTAGTCTTGCAGTGAAAAAGGAAAGGTTGAGCATGACTCTTAGTGAGTTCGTATAAAATGTGTTTTTATGCAGGAGCCCTAGAAGAACTCTACCTATATGAGTGTAAAGTCAGGCCGC
This sequence comes from Platycarya longipes, assembly GCA_036559045.1. Taxonomy (NCBI): domain Eukaryota; kingdom Viridiplantae; phylum Streptophyta; class Magnoliopsida; order Fagales; family Juglandaceae; genus Platycarya; species Platycarya longipes. The sequence continues at coordinate 584,238 of CM071793.1, forward strand.
TTTTGTCGGGGTTTGGTAAACCGCCTATAGCACTCATGAAGTCGGGATAACGCATATGACCTTTAATGCGCGGCTATTAAGAACGATGGAAATATTTGTTGACATGCATTGATTTTTCGGTTTTATCACGTGATATGATAGTTCAAAGATATTATGTCTACTATCATATTGATAAAATTTTGAGAATCATATGTTACATGGAAATTCAAACTCAAAAGGTATTTACATTTATGTGTCAACATATAATTGTAATAGCAGTATTTAAAAAATATATACATTATTTGAAATAAGTGGAGGAATGTTAGATTATTTCAAATTATATTTCAAATTTGATTTTCAAATATTATTTCAAATTTTAAATTATCTATTTTTTTGAAAATTTCTCTAATGTATTTTTTTAATCCCACATTGGTTAGACAATGAAATATTTAATGGTTTATAAGTGAATTTGTTTCACTATACATAAAATAAATAAAAGGGTAGGCAGTCTAGAAGCGTTACTCAGTGCGAAGCATTGATCGCACGCATGCACGCACGCGCGCGCGACACATTGATGCATTGACGCTTTAGACGCACTTAGCACTTTGCACGTACGTATCGTCACAAGTGACGAAATTCTTTTGCTAAGTAAAATGATGTGTCTGATCACTATTTTGACAGTTGTGATTAACTGTCAAATACAGTTATTTTTTGTAACTCTTCAGAAAATAACTGTTATATTTTTATTTTAACTGAAACGTTATGTCTACTGCTATTGCATCTTTTCGTTCAAAAAGTTAGTGTTCAGAGTTTGCAATCTGCACACTATATAAACAGTGTTGTATCCTGAATATATAATTGCTTATAATTCCCTTTTGTAGAACTCTATACGAGTGAGAGGTAATATTTGTCTGAGAGACAGATTAACAATCGCCTCACTGTTTTTTTCTTTCAATCTCTATACGTATACAAATTTTCTAATACATCACTTCAAGTTGAACAAGTCAAATGGCTCATTAAATCTTCAATTAAACGGCAATGCATGATTGACTTCAATTGAGACTTTGACCCATCAATTCGGTTAGCCCACAAACTCATAGCAAGTAGACTTGGAATGAGACTTGACTTTCGCATATAAATATATAGAGAGGCAGACGAACGAAGGAGGATGAACCAGGGCTGCACAAACACCGACATCTGGAAACGAAATCAAAAAGAAAGAATTGATGGCCACTGTTTCATTGATGTTTCTTCTGAGAATATTATTACTCATCATGTTTATGAGTAACTAAATTCTCAAGTAGGGTTAGAGATGAACTTGTACAGTAGATGATATTTTTAATTTATTTTTAATTCATGTATTTTATTTTCAATTTTTTAAAACTTGTTGTTTTATCATTCTCAATTTATTGTTGATATTTTCTTCTCCGAATAATCATAGAGTTTACTCCGTTTATAAATTCAGTCATGTTTTTTTTATTAAATGGTTTAGATCTTTGATTATGTTTGGGTTAATTGATTATTTATATTGATTTAATTCTCTGCTGTAATATTGCTCTCTGGGTATATTGTCGTCGTTGGGTTTTCTCAATGTAAATAGTAATTTGTATGATTTAAAAGTGATGAATGATTTTTCAAATGGTTACATTTGATTAAATTTTGGTTTATAGTTTTATATCTTTCGATTGAGATTTTTAGAATTGAATTCTCAATTGAGTTATCAGTGAATTAAAAATAATTAAAATACCGAATATGTGCAAGAGATTCTCAAAACTCTACTGTTTGTCAACTTTGATTAATTTTTCTGTTAATTACTTTGTTGAATTTTAATTTTCATTTAAATCAATTTTTGTTTTCTCATTAGTCATTTAATATTTTTTTTCTTAGTTTTTTTGTTATTATGCCATTCTTTTAATTTGTCTCCCTGTGGAATCGATATCCTAAAGCTGAATTACAATTATCGTATTATTCTTTAGGCGTTATCAATCACTCTCAGAATGCCAAAAATTATTGGTTCCGACATTGATATAATCTTCAAACAATTATGGTGAGGTCATGATAAGAATAAGCAAAAAAGGTTTTACTCCCAAATCTTGGTCCTCCATCTGTTTGCCCAAATCTCTTGGTGGTCAGGGACTCAAATCTTGCTATACTTTCAATCAAGCACTAAAATCAAATTTTACTTTGTTGCTCTTCAACAAGTCTAATAGTCTCTGGAATTCCTTTTTATCCTATAAATACCTAAAAAATCCTAGCTTTTTTGAAGTAAAACAAAGGGTGACTAACTCATGGTTCTGGAAGTGTCTCATAAAGTAAAGAGAGTTAATCAAAACAAGGACCTGCTTTCAAATAAAAAATGGTGTCTCCACTTGAGCTTTGCATGATCCGCAGATCCCCACCATCCCCTCCCGTATACCTAAACCAAACCCTCACAATAATCTCTTTCGGCCAAACCTAAGGGTAGCAGAACTCATCCTAGAGAAACCTAGGAGATGAAATACTTTACTCATACAAACCCTTTTCACTCCTCAATTTGCAACTGAGATCTCAAAAATTTCACTTACAAGGTACAACTAATCTTCAGTCAATGATAAGATAAAGTAAAAATTCTACCACTTTGGAAGGTTTTCAGTTAAATTAACTTATGTTGCTATGAAAAATACTCTCATACCCCTACCCTTGATTTCAAATGGAAAAAGTTGTGGACATTAAAGGTTCAAATAGACTTAAACTCCTCATTTGGAAAGTCACTCATAATATCCTTCCTACAAAAGTTTTGTTGAAAAACTTTGTCAATCTGAATGAAGAACAATCTCTTTGTCCTTTTTGCGAAACTGAATATTAAACCATTAGTCATCTAATCCTCAACTATTATTTCTCTCAAATCATTTGGAGACAATCAAAATGACCCATTGACATTGCAAGATTCTCATCCCAACTAATCTCTAAATGAATCAAACTCATACTCAATCCCGAGACCACCCTCTCAATACCTGAAGATGAATCTCAAGATTTCCAAATTTTTGCTTCATTAGCCATGGACAACATATGGAACCTTATAAACAAGGTCATTCATAAAGCCATTGTCCCCTCATCCAGCAACCTGGTTGACACTGTTAACAATCTCTTCCTGGAGCATAAATTAGCATGGGAATCAAAAGCTTGGTGGCCACTCGTCAACATCCGAAACAGTGCAGAAGACTTTCATTTAATTTAATTTGACGTTGCAATAAGACCACAAGAGATAACACTCTCATATTTGTGTTTACTAATTTCAAAAGTAACACAAACCCAAATGTGGGAAAAGCCACAGTAGCACTTGAAGGTGTTTAGGAAGCTAATCGCAGGTTTTTGAAAAATAATCCATATTAAAGGTGACTCCTAATAGGTAGTTGATGCTTTCTCACTAAACCTCCCAAATTCGGATTGGAAAACAAAAAATACTCCATGTTTTGACAATTATAAATGTTTGGACAGTAAAAAAAATTTATTAATTTCAAAATTGATGTGCATACAATATAACGCAATGAACATCCTCCATCAATCTCTTTGAAAGCATGGTAACAGACCCGTCTCCACCATCCCTCATTGCTTATTAATTCTTTTTTAATTTTATCTTGTAGTAGTGTTATTAGTAACTTCACACCTACTTTATGTTTTATTAATGAAGTAAACTTGCCAAGAAACAAAAAATAGATTTTGTGAATAGTATCTCTTACATTTACAACAATGTCCTCTTCTAAATGGTAGAGGCTAATTTATTTATTTTTATTTAAAAAATAATAATAATCTACTTGGACAAAATTATTTAATTTAAAATAGAATAGAAATATAACATCAGATATTGGGTTTTTCGGAGGGCAACCCCACATGTTGCAACATGGCACCACGTCCAATCTCCTCCAATGCCTTTCAGTTTCTGTTCAAGCAAGTACCATATCGATGCTCGCCTATTACTTCGTAGTGTGTACCTCTCTTCTTGCTCTCTCTGCGTTTCCAGAAACGGAGAGTATTCATATTTGGGCAAAACTCATTCGACTTAACACCGAAGCTTTCTTCCAACATCAAATATCTGTTGGCTATACGTATTTATAGGGTCACCAAGATCCAAATCTCTCTCTCTCTCTCTCTCTCGCTCTCTCTCTCTCCTCCATGCTTATTTCCTGTGCCAACTCACGTTCAGAGTCCAGACATTCTTGTAATATCTGTTCTCCAATTAATATATCGCATCCGTTGTGCTAATTCAGGATTTTGTTTTGGGAAATGCTGGTTGCATCGTTCTCATTTCGGTTCCCCTCTCCGGGGGGCTGTTTGTGAGTTCTTGGGATCTGGGTTCTTGTAGATTTTCGAAATAGGCGTTTAGGGATTCTTAATTTACGTTTGAGCAATTTGCTTTTTCGTTTTTTCGTATATCTCCCTTAATTGGGTTGCATGTGATTGAGTTTTTTTTTTATTTTATTTGGTGAGCTGAGGTGGTTGTACATGTCACATTAGGACTTTGGGATCATATCATCGCATTGTTGTTAGTTATTTATTGTGCTGCTCGTTGTTTTTTTGTTTTTTGTTTTTTTTTTTTTAAATTGGGGATCTGGGTTCTCTCTCATTTGCACTGGTTTTGGAAAAGATGAGCTCCATACCTATTAACAATTGATATCCTAGGGACCAAGAGTTACTTTGAAAGGCTAGTTAGGAGAGCACCATATCGATAGAAGAATTGTCAGTGCAATATCACACATACAAGGATCATTCTGTCTATGCAGAGGGAAAGTTAGTCAGATTTTGGGCTCGATGCCGCTTGAACTGTATCAGGAAAAACTGCATTCTGCATCAGGAATTCAAATTACCGAATCAAAGGACTTGGATAGGTTATTTGTGTTTAGGAACAGGGGATTGTGAAGTGGAATTATGGGCTGCATTTGCTCCAAAGGATTTTTCCCACACGAATACGTACCTGAGAGTCGTTTGAGAAATAAATCATTGAAAGCAAACAAATCTGCTAAGAGGTTAGGTGCTTCCCTGAGGAGTGAAGAACATGTGGTGGAGGGTGATGGTATTGGAAATGATGCCACTGTACGGTTGATAACCAATCCACCAGCAGAACTTGCAGGCTTGACGCCCATTTCATGGGATGAGGGGGAGAAGAAGGTGGTGGTTAGTGAGAAACCTGCGAAACAACAGCTTCAAAGACGGTCGACTATGGAAGTTGGGTTTAGTGGAGGACGGGTACATCCTAAGATGTCTAGAATAGGTAGTTTCCCTCGTGGGGAGAGAGGAGCACAAGTTATTGCTGGATGGCCTTCTTGGCTGAGTACAGTGGCAGGAGAAGCAATCAATGGGTGGGTGCCCCGAAAGGCCGACTCGTTTGAGAGGTTGGACAAGGTCAGTTGGCTATATCTACATCCATACTTTTGATCGCTCATTCATTGGATCGATTCTAATGTTGTCTCCTATGCTAATGAAATTAGAATTGTACGAAATTCATATAACTTTTTAAGTCTGACTATTACCAATCAATTCGGATACTTGTATTTTGATGGTTCTAATCTCCTACTGCAGTACAGACTGTATAATGATAGAGCTCTATTATTCACTGTCATGAATGTTTAAAGGAAATCATTTTTCTTTATTTTCTGAGCTTCAGGTAAGTGTCTTCACTCAGACTGGCAACCAGAAGAAATTTCTAATTTTTCTCTTCATGTACCTATCATTATCACTTTTGTTTGTTTTTACTGATCACTAATTGATTTTTCTATCATTGTAATGCATCACATTTGTCGAGCTGAAGGATTAACCCTTCTTCCTAAAAAAGAAAGGACAAACTTTTCCAGTCCATTGGTTTCTCTTTTGCTTCTTGGTTTAACCGAGACTTCAGATTTAATATGGTGGGGATGTGTCTTAAGTTGTTGATGACAATACATGTGATGTTTTGTTGAACAAAATGTGCCTTTAGGTTACTCATGGAAAACAATTACTTTGGTGGACTGACAATGAAGTCAAGTCTCAGAAAAGTTGTCAAATGTAAATGAATCATTAGCATTCCACTGTAAATGAATTATTAGTATTCCACCTAGATAAATGTAATCTCTGTTTTAAATTTATATCGAACCTCGAGTACTTTTGAATCACGCATCGGATTGGGTAAAAAGAAAAAAAAATTATGTGTGAATCTTCTCACCTGATATTCTGGGCAAATGTCCCATGCTTATCTATTTTCATTTTTTTCCTTTATATTAGTATAATTGTCTTGTCTGTGTTTCAGATTGGACAAGGAACTTACAGTAGTGTGTACAAAGCTCGTGATCTTGAAACAAACAAAATAGTTGCACTGAAAAAGGTGCGGTTTGCTAACATGGATCCCGAAAGTGTTCGTTTTATGGCAAGAGAAATTATCATTATGCGCAGACTTGATCACCCAAATGTCATGAAGCTTGAAGGCCTGATTACCTCAAGGGTGTCTGGTAGCTTATACCTTGTATTTGAATATATGGAGCATGATCTTGCTGGACTCATGGCAACAACTGGGATCAAATTCACTGAAGCACAGGTACCTTCTTTGATTTTGCTAATTAAACAGCACTTGGTAGAAAAGCTTAATGATAGGAATGTAAAATTGCCATAATTTTGAAGTTTGAATTCTGCCTCCATTAGAATATATGGCAAATCTATTCTAAGATCGAACATGTTATTGAGTATTAGTCAGGTTTTAATTTGCACAGTTCAGTACCCATTCACACCCACAATATAATTTTTACTCCCCTTCTTGCCCAGAATTCAACCTCCTCAATAGCCAAGGTTGCCCCTGGATGCACCATGAACTTGCCATTCGATATCAATAAGCGGTTTAGTGATTTAATCTGCTTTGCGTTTGCACTGTTTCCAGGATCCCTCATCATAAAAAAAAAAGGAAAGAAAAGAAAGATTTAGTCTGCTGGGCTGTCTCATAGATTTTCATGTATTAAGTATTCAATTATGTGCATAAAGCTATACAATTTTGATTATGCTCAAGAAATTTCTGTTCATAAATACTTGATAGATTCAACTTATAAAAAAATGCTTGATAGATTCGTCCAGTTACAAAACAAAATTCCATGACATACCATGAGTCCCCAAGCAACAAGCAAGGTGGCTGTATAATCTCCTAATCCTGAAAGGACTCCTTCTCTTTGGAGTTGTTGAAGAACAGTATAACGGAGGGATCCTGGGATACTCGAGTTCCAACTCTTGTAATTTTTATATTTAAAAAAAAAGTATTTGTTGGGAAGGGAATACAACTTTCTTGAGCTGATTGTGGATTGAGGTTGAGACCGATCATTTGACACCGACCAGGCAACATTTACATCTGTAGGCTATCTAGATTCTGCTTTAGATGGCTCTGATATGAGCTATATTCCCCTTTGAAAACAGTCTCTGCAGAAGGGAAAAACAAAATAGTGTTGAAATTTATCTGCTCGATCTAGATCTACTTGGCATATGGAAATAGTATAATACTTTTTCCTAATCCGGTAAAGAAGTGATGTGATCCAGTTTGATGTTTCACTTTTGCTGCTACCATGCACTAGCTCTATAAACTATTTCCAGAATCTCGTTCTATGCTTTAACTTGTCTTCTATCTGGTGCAGCCTACTTTGTAAATATGAAATGCTAAATGCCATCTAGGGAAGTCACAAGAGGAAAACTGAAAACAGAGTATTACATAGCGAAGGGGAAAAGAGCATATAGCTTCGTTTTCATTTTTCGTCTGATGACCTGGCTATACACGCCTCTTGTGAGTTTGTATCATGTATTGACTGTCACTGTAATATATCCTTTTTTTGAGCCATAAAAGATGAGTAGTATTGATATTAATGAGATAGGTATAGCCCCAGTACACAAGAAGTATACAAGAGCCCCTAAATACATTCTAAGAGCTGGAAATTAAAGACAAGAAATCATGCACATTGTTCTCATGCACACCGTAATATATCCTCATTTGATGGCATTCCTTTTCCTGATATTTTTTCTATTTATCACAACCGAAGTAAAATTTGTTTTCTTCTGTGATTTATATATTTTTATATTGGAGTCTATGGTTTGGTCTGCAGATCAAATGCTATATGCAACAACTACTTTGCGGACTTGACCACTGTCACAGTCATGGTGTTTTGCACCGTGACATCAAAGGTGCAAATCTTCTGATTGACCATAATGGCAATCTAAAGATTGGTGATTTTGGGTTAGCCACCTTTTTCCAACCCCATCAGAAGCAGCCTTTAACAAGTCGGGTGGTAACTCTATGGTACCGACCGCCTGAACTTTTGCTTGGTTCTACAGACTATGGAGTTGCGGTGGATTTGTGGAGTACTGGTTGCATTCTTGCAGAATTATTTGCCGGGAATCCTATCATGCCAGGAAGAACAGAGGTACTTTTCCATCTTTCTTTTTGATTTATGACGTGGAACCTCACTAAGGCAGGCCCTTTGAACCCACATCTGAGTAATCCCGGATACATGACTCCACCTGCCAGAACCATGTGTCGTGTAATCCGAGAGGGATCCTAGTGTGGAATTGAACCCAGGATGTCTGAGTCTGCAGCTCATCCCAATTTCAAGCCCTCCCTTCTGACCACTAGGCTCCATCCTAATGGGTCTTGAATATTTAGAAATATACCAGTGCTTTACACTGAATTAGATGTCCTGAATCTCTACCCTGTGTCAAGAGAGGTGACTTTAGGAGGTTTCTTTTACTTAACAGAAGTTCAGATTTTGGTTTTGGCAACATGATGATGTTATTTATCACTTTTAGGTTGAGCAACTACATAAGATCTTCAAACTTTGTGGGTCACCTTCTGAAGAGTACTGGAAGAAATCAAAGTTGTCACATGCAGCCATCTTCAGGCCTCAACATCCATACAAGCGTTCAGTTGCTGAGACATTCAAAGACTTCCCTACATCTGCATTGGCCCTCTTAGATATCCTTCTTGCAGTAGAACCCGACGGTCGTGGAACAGCTGCTTCTGCTCTCCAGAATGAGGTAAATATGAGTATTCTTATGCTCTCTAAAGCAGGTTGTACATTGTCATTAGGTAAAGCTTTTACTATTGTGAGCCTCTTCAGGAGTTTAGACATTATACTTTCTTCAAGAATTACTTAGTTGGAACCCCATATTGCATTTTAGCTCATTGCCGTCTTTAACCTTACTACTTAGAAGTATCTTTTACGTTTCGTCTGAAAATGTTGTGCACATTTCTGGCCATAACCATATTTTATTTAGGAATGTTCTGTTTGCTTTCCAGCCATAGTTAGGCATGCCTGGCAGAAGTTAATTATGGAAGAGGTGACGGGCACATCATTTGTGGACTCACATCCTGGACTTTGTTCATAGTAAATTTACGGGATGCTGATCCTACTTTTCCATTGGAAAATTCTATTTGAAAGCAAATCCGCGCAACCATTGCGCACCAAAGATGACATGGAAATTAGTGAAACAGTACGTACGTGTTAAATGGGCGCATCCTTCTTCTTCATTCCTACCAGATTTTCATCTTTCTTCCCAATCCTTACTCTTAATAATATTCGAGATTTTTTTCTTCCCCCATCTTTCTTCCCAAGTCTTTGCAACCCAGGTACGATGGGAAAAACAAAACCCAAATCTTCCCGTTTTCTTGCCATTTTATTTACTTTTCCTTTTCTGGGTTTCTATTGTTGTTTTTGCATGTTCTAAAGCCGAGTTGCAAAATAGCTTTAAATGGATATTTTTCAGCGGCACAGAAGGGACTTTCATGGATGATCCATGACCAATGTAAAGGTTTTGGTCACAATTTCTTGTGCCTGACTCTTCTCACACCAAAATCTGAAGCATCCGAATGGAGACAACCGAAGATTTCCATTTTCAGCTTCTCAGGCTCCCAAATTAGATCATTCCGTGGTTTCAATCTCATGGGATTTCCTCATTTGACAAGCTCCAACGAACCTCTCTCTATCTCTGTGTGTTTCTTTCTGGATCTATCATCATTAACCCCAGGAACGATTGAGAAAACAAAACCCAGATCCTTAAACCTTTTATCTCCTCAAACTCAAGTGCAAAACAATCCATTGTTCAAATCTTCCCAAGGGATTGATTAAAAAAATGAGAGCACAAAACAATTACTCGTCAAAATTCGTATACTCTGTAAAGGGACCCCACGTGACCCACAAAAGCGCCAACACTATGCAAGGTTCTATCCAAAACAGGCGACTCCCTGTTAGTAATCTGTAAGCAAACTCCAGGAAAAAAGAATACAGTGCCACTGGAACAAGATGATGAGGGGTTTTGTGAACTCGCGTGCCGATGTAGTTTCAAGAGATTTCTGCCTTTTTTCTCTTCGTTATTTCTCTTTTCTTTTTTAGTTATAATGTCTGACAGTATCGTCCACATCAGACATCGGTACGCAATTGTTCCACAATATTGCTGGTACCTAGCAGAACCCTTTTCCATTAATTCATTATCCATACTCGGTGCTCATTTTAACTTTTTATTATTCATTTAGCTTGAATGCTTGAAGTTGGACGTTTATATAGCTTTCTCATGTTCCATTCTGGTGATTGTGGCCGTCATAATTCTGACTTTTATTTTTCAGTTCTTCACAGCAGATCCTCTTCCATGTGATCCATCGACTTTACCCAAGCACCCACCAAGTAAGGAGTTTGATGCCAGGCTTCGAGATGAGGAAGCTAGAAGGTTAGTCATTTTTTTTTATTATTATATTATCCAATTCTATTTTTAAATACTTTCTTTCGTGAGATCTGGTTACAGTTATTGGATGCCTTTCTGTTTTGCATCTCATATTAATTGGGATAAATCTCTTTTTGATAAGTTATCAATTGGGATAAATTAACATCTATTATAAAAAATAGTATTACTAAGTTTAGATTTTATAGGGCATCAGGCTCAATTAGAAATTTCTTTTGAAAAGATCATCTTTTTTTCTAATTACTAGTCTTGAAAGATTCATTTTTTCTTGCACATACTTATGCCATGCACTTGCGCATTTGATAACACCAGGAGAAGGGCAGTTCATGGAATAGCACGGGAACATGAGACAGTTAGAAGGGGATCCCGAGAATCCAAACCCATGCCACCACCAGATGCCAATGCTGAGTTACAGGCATCTATACAGGTATCCTTGTAAATTCTATATATTCATACATTGCTTGTGCATATGCTGAATATCTGTGGTTGTATGTGCAAGTTTTGAAATAATTAGTTATTTAATTCGAATAATTTGATAATTCTGTTACCTAACTCAGAAGAGACGAGGGCAGCCCAATCCTAGAAGTGCCAGTGATAAATGCAACCCTGAAGAGGATGGTGGCTCTGGCTTTCCCATTGAACCTCCCAAAAGAACAGCGCTAAATGTATTCTCCCATTCTGGCCAGTCAATGCACCCAACTGCATTTGGATCTTCACGCAATATGGATATTGATGGGGAAGTTCTTTCAGTTCCTGGCCAAGCTTTTAAGAATGGCTCAGAGTTGAGATCACAGATATCTTATCCACATCCTGGGGAATCTGAGTTTCCCAGGTTTTCCAACTCGGCAACAACTCAAGGTAGTTCACTGTTAAATAGCAGCAAAGAAACTACGGCTGATCCACACTGGCTGGGCAAATGCTTGAATGCCAGATATAATCATCTGGATGATGACGTAGACTCTGAAAAGCACCAGTGGTCTCACCATTTGCTTGATAGGCCGAACTCTTCATATAAGAAGGATCTACAGCAATCTGGAAAGGGGTCTGGAATGGTAAAATCAGTTTATTTTCTAAATTCTAGATATCTTTCATTTTCAAATTGACTGAAAATCAAACAAAATGCCTCTGTGAGCCATATAATTTGTTTTCATTGTGCGGTGAACTAAATAAGAAAGCATATTAGGCCAGAAAAGACAAGAATAGGGCACTATCTGGTTTCTTGCTTGTCTTTCTTGATGCATAGGTCTCCAGTGGTTATGAACTTATGAAACCCAAAAACCTTAGGATTCAGACAACTTTTGGCTAGCAAAGCATGAATATTTGCAATTGTAGGTCTTTATTTATCAGAAGTATATATATATATATATTGTAGGATTTTAATAATCTTGAATCTGTTGCTAATGGCTTGAAAATGGTAGCTTTTGTTTGTTACCTAGCACCATGAATATTAAATAATTTGATGTAAATCTGGAGTTATGTATTCATTGCATTTCGTTTGTGACCTCAGGGTTACATTTCCAAAATGAGCAGGATCCACTACTCTGGACCATTGATACCTCCTGGAGGAAACCTTGACGAGATGCTCAAGGAGCATGAGAGACAAATCCAACATGCTGTCCGCATGGCTCGTTTGGACAAGATCAAGACCAAGTCCAAGAAAACGTATGGTGAGAACGGACAAACCGAATCACTACTTCATGCTGGCAGTATGGGAAGGTGAACCTCAGATAAATTTCTGCTGATTCAATCTAGACGCAGAAGCTCCTGGAGAATAATTCCTTTTGGGAATTTGACGAGTCTTGTTGCCAAGCGATAAGTTGGCATTCGTGGAGCTTTCTGGCCCCTACCACTATAAAAATGTATGCTATAAAGTTCTAACCACAAGTTCTCCATATGATGCAAAGAGGTGGATGAGCCTAAAGCAAATGGCATCGTGGCCATTGACCCTATAATATTTTGGGGCTGAAGGCTTCTGAGTTTGACACACCAGCTAATTGTTCTGTTGCCAGACGGCAAGGTGGTTTTTTTTTTTTTTTTGGGCATCATTCAATTGCTCGATATTGGCATTGTACAGCTGAATCACTCTTACCTCATTCTATGTAAAGAAGAAGCAGTTGGACTTAGATTTAATGATTTTTGTCATTACAGGCCATCATTTACTCAAACTACTGTATTCTACGATATCTTACTCCAAATGCCTCACTATGATCCATTTTTTTATTTTTTATTTTATAAGTTACTTTCTGACTTGATACTTGCAAAAAGGAGAAAAATAACAAGAGCAAACGTTGGGTGCTCTTGGATGTGTGTACTTAAGATAACAATAAATCTGAATTTCTTGGAGAACATGCCTTCTGGTCGGTGGATGCACAATTTGAAACGAGCCATGCATCTGAGCCTGTACATTCACATACCAATATTTCTTTTCCTCCCCGAAAACGAGCTAATCCAAAGAATTATGAGCATACTGCAGCGTTTTATTTTCCATAAGATTATGGTAGATGCCATTTGTTCTTTCTAGTGCTGCTGAACTTGAGATGCCTAAAAATAACTCTTGCTTTGTAAGGCAAATCTACGACTTCATATTCAAACAATAGCAATGCTCGAGTTGGGAAAGCTGTACAACAACTGTGATTTAATTTTCTTTTGCTGCAGAAAGTTGGCCATAATTGGGTTTTGTCTGAGATTCCCACTCCCAACTTTGATATGGCAATACATTTTTAATGCAACGATCATTAAAAGATTGAAGAAAACAAAAAAGGACAACTTATCCAAGGTATGCTGTCTTATTCAAATCTCCTCAACATGGCCGAGCTCGCTTTTGCATGCAAGTATCCCCAAAATATAGTAACCAACATAACCTGAGAGATCTACCAACTCCTCCAAACTCAAAAAGAAGCCCCTGAAACAAAACTTCGCAATCGATTAACCAACAAATTAATTAATTGCAGATTGATAAAGAATTGTCAGCACAACTTCACCTAACTTGCTGATCCACCAACCCCTGTTTTGCTTCATCCAAAATTTTAGCAGCTCTCATGTCTTCATCAATTATCCAATCTTCCTTCCCTTCATGCCCAAGCATCACAGTACATCTCAAAACTGAAATATAACTTTATGTCCATCCACGGCACTTGAAGCTTCATACCGTCTATCCTTTCCTCCAATTCCAATTCCAATTCCAAAACCAAAACCAAATTCAACAAAAACAAGTTCTCACTAATTTCTCCTTTAAAACCGCTAGAAAAAAGAAATGAGGCCTAAATCCCATCCTTTCCTCAGCCTTAAGTTCCTCCTCCTTGGTCTCTTCATCGTATTCTTCCTCCTCTTTGTGCTAAGATCGGGTTTCCCAACTTCCAACCAAAGCGAATCTGCCACTTCACAAAATGGCATAACAAATGTTTCAGATGTTGTAGTAAAGTGCTCAAGTTGCACCAAGATCCCACCCACCCTAGCACAAGTGCTCATCCACTACTCAACCTCAACCATCACCCCACAACAAACACTCAAAGAGATCTCAGTGACAGCGAGAGTTTTAGAAAAGAAATCACCCTGCAACTTCTTAGTTTTTGGCCTAGGCCATGACAGCCTTATGTGGACTGCACTCAACTATGGTGGGCGCACAATTTTCATCGAAGAAGACGAGGCATGGATACAGCAAATCAGACGCAGGTTTCCGACACTTGAGTCATATCACGTGACATATGATAGCAAGGTGAACCAGGCCAATCATCTCATGGAGGTTGGCCAGGGCCCTGAGTGCACAGCACTCGGTGATCCTCGATATTCTATGTGCCAACTTGCTTTGAAAGGTTTGCCTAGTGAAGTGTATGAAACAAAATGGGATCTGATAATGGTTGATGCACCAACAGGCTATTATGAGGAGGCACCTGGAAGAATGACTGCCATCTATACAGCAGGGATGATGGCAAGGAATAGGGAGGATGGTGAAACTGATGTGTTTGTGCATGATGTGAACAGGGAGGTGGAGGATAAGTTTTCCAAAGAATTTCTCTGTGATGGGTACCTTAAGAAACAAGTAGGCAGGTTAAGGCACTTCTCTATTCCTAGTCACAGAGATGACATGGACAGGCCGTTTTGCCCTGAATAATTATTCTTTCCCATGTATTGTTATTACCTATGCCCATCTTGGTTCTTTCTGGGACATTTATTTTGAGGACAAAATGGAAGTCATGTTTGCCGTGCAACTGGGACACATTCTGAAGAACCTCTTAGGATGATACACTTCTACTCTCCTTTTTTGGATTCTTGCATCCACTTTCATTTTATTGAATTTTGTAAATCTATGGGATTATGAAAGCACATTGGAGTCGGTCAATAAATCAAAGTTCTACACGGCAAAATTAACAATCAAAGCCAATTTCATCAGCAGCCCAAGAGACCAAAAAAAAAAAAAAAAAAAAAAAAAGAAAGTTTAATAGTCTGTTTACTATTAGAAGAACGGTAAGACAAGTTCTTCACCAATTCTATTTGTAGCACAACTTCTCCAAAACCCTTTTAAGGCACAATTCATGACAACCTCTTGTAAAGGCCTTCTGGGTAGTCTATGCTCCTCTCAAAGCAACCGTAAAGCAAGATCATCAGCTCCCCCAACAAGCAAACGGTTATTGTTTATGCCAAAATTCCAAACCGGTGTTTCCTATGACCTATTAATACACAGAAGAAATGAAAAGAATTTCATCACCTCACTGAGATAAAACAAAGTTACAGGAAAGTGCTACTGCTATTACCAGTTGGGTAAAAACATAGAACTAAACAGAAATCAAGTAGGTTCACTTTTCTTTTAATTGGTCAAAACCACTCAGAGAACCTGGCAATTTCGAGCCACAATTTCACCTTTGACTCCAAGCAAGGGGGGAGGAGATGCAATCTGATGAAAGCTGATGGGTAAGGAAACTAGAGATGATTACAGCAACGATGTGAAATCCGATGAATTTCAAGAATGTTGCCGTTTAAAAGTTTTCATCACATCCAATCTCATCTTAACTCATCTCATTTCCTTCCCATACATCAATCAAACAAACACTTTCAAACTAATCATTACAACTATTCCAAAATTCTAAATAAAAAATAGAACAAAAAAGTTCTACTTTTTCAAATTTCAAAACAAAAACTATATTAAAAAATTATATTTTAACAATATTTTAATTTTATAATATTATTTATTCAACTTTTTCTTTCATCTTCCAAAACCCAATAAATACTTAAGTCAAACTATCTCACTACTATTCACAAACCATCTTATTACAATTCACAAAATTCTCACCACATCTCATTGCCCAAGCATCTCCTAGTTGTCCATCTCTGATCTGCAACCAGACCCTATTAAGCACTAGTGACTCGAGTAAAAAGGGAAGCATAAGCAAAACATCAGTCAGATTGGTGCAAAAAGATTCATTTGAAAAACTTTAGATGGACAGAAAAGCTGTAAACAGCAAAACTAACAATAGTGAAAGTAAAAAGAATGGAGCACGAGCTAAAAGTTGACACCAAGTACCCATTTCACATCAAGATTTAGAGAAGATTGCAAGAATAGAGTTCTCCGTCATGTTATCCACTTTTCATATTCTTCAATCAACAATTTATTAACGTAAAGAAGTTGACCATTTCATTTCACATCTATATTTAGGAACTGGATTGCTAGAACAGATGCTCTCCATTAAATGTTCTCAACTTGTTGTATTCTTTGATTCCTCAATTTATTAAAACATAAAAGTCTTCTTCACGATTGCTGAGAACGTGGACTGGACAGAAAAATGAAATTATGAATTCCTTGCGAGGGACACAACTAATTTATTTTCTTTCCTCTATCCGTGACCATATAAATAAAGCAGACGGAATGCTTGAAGAAATAAAGGCAAAACAAAGAAAAAGCCAAAAAGGGCAGAAGAAAACCCATCATATGACAGGACAATGGGTGATTAGATCCATGTTAATGAAAATATTTAATCAAGTGAAACTACTAAAACGCACATAAAGTGTTTTACCTAGGCAAGAAGATGGCAGTTGGATTTCCAGGGGTTGGAGGGTTTTGATTTAACAGTGAAACAAGAGGACCAGCTTTAGCGAGAGCATCAGGTATAGTTGCAGACAAAATCTCCACCTCTTCAAGACCAATTTGTCTCTTAATCAGGTCCAAGTTTTCTTGAAGAACCTCAATCTCTCCAAATGGTAACCTCAAATCCAAAGCCTGAGCCCCAAGTGCAACTGCCTCATCCTTCTTGAACCTCAAGAAAGGCATACACAGCTTTTGGGTTTGCTTGAAATTTGCATCCTGACCAACAGAGCTTTTCTTCAGTGCCTCTAGTATCTCACCATCTGGACTAAAAGTACGAGTCTTGCTGTCAAATTTGCTTTGCAATATCGTCAAGCACTCTGCTTTCCATCCATCAAATTGCTCATTCACATATATCAACCCCGTTAGCTTGTTATCTTCAGTCAACGACGTGACTGGTGTGCCCTTCTTATTGGCTTTCTTCGAACCTAATATTTGTTTCTGAAGCAGCTTTCTCATCAAAACAATTGAGTCTTGCAAATACTTGTTGGCACTCTTGAGAGTTAGATTTGGAGGATCTGCGATAGGCCATCCAGCCTTCACAGCAAATCCATTCCTATTCAGAAGCTTCCTCCAAACATACTCCCCATAGTGAGGACAGATTGGAGTGATAAGCCGTGTCTGCACATCCATAAAACGCCACACCAAATCGCGGTTCATCCCTCCAGCACCGCATGACAACCTGTACTCATCCCTAGCCGACTGAAGATCATAAAAGCCGGTCTTGAGAGCTTCTCGAAACATGTAATCCCGGTAATTCTGCTCAGTCAATTTGACAGCAATGTTTATCTCATTTACAAACACCTGATCAGCAAAAGAAGATGGGGGACCTGTTCTCAAAGAAGACTCTGCTGCCAGAACTTCTTCCATCCACGCAATCTCTTTAGTAAGTCGTAGGATAGCAGCATTGGCAGTTTCAAATACAAAATTTGCATCATCAACACCATCACCAGCATCAGCCAAAGAGAATCGTGTGGCATCAGCAGAGAATTCCTCAATTGCCTGGCGCAACGTCCTGAAATTTCCTGTAGACTTCGACATCTTCTCAGAATTGAGCATAATGTGCCCATTGCATCTAAACCCACGAGGCCAGTGATTCTTGGACATGATTGCTGTGTGGTTGTAGATGGAGAAGGTCAGATGATTCTGGATGAGATCCTTACCAGACACTCGAAGATCATATGGGTACCAGTATTCAAACTCCTGCTTCATCTTTTTGAGAATATCCGGAGAGATATCAGTTGATTTCGGAAATGAGCCAGCACAGAAAATAAAATCCCAGACCTCATCAGTCATTTGTTCAGGCTTTATGGGAGATGTACTCGATCCATATATGTCCCCATTCTGTAACAGGTGAGCTATTGTGTAATAAGCCATGTAAATAGTGGAATCAGACAGTGACTCAACAAGATATTGTTCATCCCAGGGGATGCGAGTACCAAGGCCAAAAGATCGGGAACAAGCCCACTGGTTCAGCCAGCCCAAAGTGTGCTCAAAGCCATGTCGTGTCTCATCAGAAAATAGATTCATGGTGGACAGGCACTCCTCTGCCAATTTCTTCCATTCTGGTTCCCCGTATGTGATGTACCATTGATCTGTAAGTGCCACAATACATTCATCCCCAGACCTTGATATCACCCTCTTCTCGGGTTCACTATATATAATTCCAAGGCCCATCTCCAAAAGCTTGCTCCTCACCAATGGCTTTGCTTCCTGGACTCTCCCCCCAGCAAATTCACCAACAAGCATTGTTCCCTCTGTAAATCCTTTCAAGTACGTCAACTTCTTGGCTTCTGTAAGCTTTTCCTTCTCATTCTGGCTTTTGATTTTCATATCGATGCAAACCTTTTCTGCAGCCCTATCTCCAAATTCTGGAATGTTGATGATGGGAATAATCTCGAAGGGCAACACCCATTCATCCTTCACGCCATACTTTGCCCTAAGAGCTGGTTTTGATTTTAAATCATGCAAGGCCATATAATCATCAGGGGCGTCACTGGGTACACTAGTGACTATCCCAGTACCTTTGTCTGTTAGGATGGTCAACATGGGAAGGGCATATATGATCTCATTAAACGAAAGAGGAGACCTTAACGGGAGGCCAATCAAATCAAAACCAGTCAGCTCAACTAAGCAAGTAGGTTTCTCCGGGATTCTAGAGTAATTTTGATAGGAAAGGTTAAGGGCAGCTCTTTTTGTGAGAATAAAGACTTCTGTGTCATTAATTTCAAAGGCTCCATACTTCCCCTCAGGCAATACCCATGCGTTTGTTTGCCCATACATGGTCTCAGGTCTCAAAGTTGCAGCCGCCAAGAAAACTCTTCTCCCCTCCAACAATCCTAGTTTAGGGGGAAAAGGCGACACCAATTCCATCTTGATCAGTGTGTATTCTTGAGGCTGAACTCCTTCACCAGTTGCCCTATCATGATCTGCACATGGTTGGCCATCTAGAGGAGAAAATATGGTGTATCTGACATCTTTGACAATCTTCCCCATGGATTTCAACTTCCTCATCTGCCACCTCACAAAGGAATCATAAAATGGATTCATGTCCGTAGTGATAAAAGAACGTCTCCAGTCACAACCCAAGCCAAAAGCTTGAAGATCCTCCCTAGCTAATGGGGGAAAGTAGGTCAACCAATTATATGGATTCTGAAACTTGGTTATCTCACTATCGGAAAGGCCAAAACTACGCATGATCTCCCACTGGAATGCCTGACCACTTGACTTCGACGCAGCCTTGGACTTCTTGCCCTTAAACTTATTTGGTGGTGCACCCCCACTTGAATCCTCAGCTTCTTGTGGAGTGTCTACTTCCCCATCCAATTCAAGGGGAAAAGAAGGTGGATCCCCAAATTGTTGGATTTCGCGAGCAAGTTTATCAGCCGAGGCCTTGATGGGCATGCCGGTGCAGTGGAAAGCAAAAGGCAGTAGCACATTGGCTCCTCTTAGTCTATGGTAAGCGGCAGCAAATTCTAACTTTGAGAGGGAGAACGCGTGTCCAAGATGCAAATAGCCATTCATGTAAGGATAAGGGAAATTTCCAAAGAACTTCTCGCCTGGTTCAGGAAGTTTCTCGCGAGATTCAGACCTGAAAATATCTTCTTTCTCCCACCATTCTCGAACATCACGCTCAATTTGTAGGAGACGATCCCGCCTAGCAAAGCTTTTCCCACCCTCTGATGCCATGTTGCACTGCTGACGGAAACTGCAAAGAAAAAAACACCATTAGGGTTTTCACATCTCGTTAAATAAATATGACATCGAACCATCTGAATTCCAGTATTTCTTAAATTAGAGAATATTAGAACCCTAAATGATATTTCACTTGATTCGCTGTGAACACCTCAGTAATCAACCACACGAGGAAAAAAGAGGTCGAAAACAGTGACTAGAGTGCCTTTGTACCTTTGATTCAGAAGCGATAAACTAAGGGCATTGCGCGGAGATGCTGGCAAATTTTTGCGGAGGAGAAGAAAAGCCAGCGAGACTCGAGAGAGTAATGGTTTCCTTGGTATCAGCCGCTTTTCGACAACGCGTATAAATGACGGAGGTTGAAGGAGGAGGAGGAGAAGTAGGGTTTAGTGGAGCTTGGTTTTGATTTTGATTGGACACGTGGCAAGCTGCAAAGTTGGCTCTTTTTATCATATCAAATTTTTTATTTTTTATTTTTAACAAATTATCTATAGAAATTCGGAAGAAACTAGAAAGGCGTGAAAGAGAGAGGGGTCCCGAACAATTTTCCAATTTTCGTTTCGATCCCAGCCAAACAAACAATCATGAGCAACGACTAGTATGTCCAATTTTCCTTCTCTCCAAACACCTCTTTCCCTAACTCTGTCTTCCATTCCCATCACCTGCATTTGCAAATACGCACCGCACCACCTACCTCTTTTTTACTTTTCTCTTTTAAATGTCTTGCTTCATTTTGTTTTATCTTTTCTCAGCGATTATTTGTTCAAGCTTTTGCTAATCGGGGACTCCTCTGTGGGAAAATCTTGTTTGCTCCTCAGATTCGCGGTGTGCTGACTCTGTTAGACTTGCAATTTATTTCGTTACGTTACTCGTCGTTTCTTTTTCTTTTTATGTTGACTTTGGTTATTTCGATAATAGTGGATTAATTAGTTCTTCTCTTATGTCGGTTTTGATCTTTTGGATGATAATGAAGAAAGTTAGTTTGTATCTTGGTGATTAGCGATCAAGATTTATAAATATAAGATTTATTATTTATTTTCAGGATGATTCCTATGTTGACAGCTACATAAGTACCATTGGAGTTGATTTTGTAAGTGCGGGCGCGCGTGTTCTGGGGGTGTATATTGTCTTTCTTTGCGTATGGGTTATTGCTTAAAAATTTGTGGTGATTCATCAGAAAATCAGAACTGTGGAGCTGGATGGAAAGACAAGCAAGCTGCAGATTGTGAGTCGAAACATTGTTATTTTTTTTTTTAGCGTTAGGTATCTTGATTTGATTTGATGGTTAGACAGTGCTGTGGAATAGTTGTCAAGTTTTTAACGCGGGTGTGTTAATTCACTTCGGTTTTGGTCTATATCACTATTTTAATTGAAATTTATATCAGTTTCTGAATTTGTAACCGGGTCACATGCTTAGATAATTATTTTCGTGCTTGCTTGTCAACATATCTAGACTTGTATTTTATTTAAAAACCCTTCCTGAGAATCATGAATAGTTATTTCAATGCGAAATCTTCGTCCCAAGAGGGGATATAAGATGCAGCAAGATTGAATGGTTTATCACAAAGAACAAACAAGCAAGAAGGAGAGAGATGATAACCCTAATCCAAAGCCTTACAAAAAGAATTATATGAATGTGGTCCTAGAATAGTTGCTTGCTTCTATATTCCAAGTGGAAGATTTATAACATTCATATTATGTAGTGTTTAAAAAGAAATATTTAACATTCATATTTTTCCATTGATGTGGGTTGCTTTTTATGGAATAGGAAAACCGAAATTGGTGTGGGTGCAATCTGATTTCTATGCCCCCAATGCTTGTATCCTTAATCGAGCAATTAAAATAATATGAATCAGTTTTCTGCTGAACAGTACTTTCTCTTCTTGTTTTGCTTGAGACGTGCATTTTTATGTCAAGGGTAATTCGCCTTGGGCCTTGGGCCTTGGGGTTGGCTCAAGTGGTAAAGGCTTTGGGCTTAGGGGTATGCTCCCCCTAGGTCTAAGGTTCAAATCCCCTTAGGTGCAAACAATATCTAGGAGTCATGAGACTGAGCAATTTTTCCCTTAAATTACTCGAGGTGCACTTGTGGAAAATTCCTTGCTGAGGGCTTGTGCATCCTTAGGATTAGTCGGGATGATGTTCCCAGCCACTTGGTGCCAATCAAGAAAAAAAAGGGTAATTTGCTGATAACAAAACAGGAGCCATGCATCATTTTATGGTATCTATGAAGTGTAATTTCTCTCCACATTCTAATTGATCTTATGCTTCTTTTCCTGTACTTTTAGTGGGATACTGCTGGACAGGAGCGGTTCAGGACAATTACAAGTAGTTATTACCGAGGAGCCCATGGAATAATTGTAACAATTCTTTAATCTTTTCCTTTTGTATGAGAAACTTGGTTCCAATCAATTTTGGACATAACATAGTAAATGGTATTGGTTCACATGAATTTGAGGTCATGCTGGAGTATATTCTTGTTAAATTTCTTGGCGTTTAGTTTTCTTAAGTTCGAGTTGTTAAGGCTAAGCTTTTATATCATGTAGAATCATAAACTGAGTATTATTTCCAGACTATATTCTGAATTTTTTTTATAAATATTTTGGTCTCCAAAATGGGTTAAATTTTTAACTAAGCACTGAAATACAATTCACGAATTAGTATGTTTAGTAAGCAAATTATAATCAACTTAATGGGATAAAGACTAATTTAAATTTGTTATCTTGTTCTCATATCTGTTGTTTCACTACTATGACTAGAATGGTATTTGAGGCTATTTAACGAGTTAGTGGCCATATTGTGGGGCACGTTAATGTACAATAATGTCATCTCATTATTACATGAGTAGGAAAATGCCAATGCATAGATAGGACAATGTACTTTGTAATTAACTTTTGCCCATTCTCTGAATAATATTGATTGTTTACTTATAAAAAAAAAAAAAGCCAGTTCATCTTTCTGAGAGGATATACAGCCAAAAACGTTGAATGTTTGAGATTAAAGAGGCTGGGTAGGTAACTTAAGCAATACTTTACCGTCATAGTCTTCTTCTTTTCTTTTTTGTGGTAATTTTGAAGCCCATATAGAGTGTTGTGGTAGGTTGATGGTCTGCAAAAAACTGTCATATATTATACATGGCCCTAGAACCCTAGAGAGGGTTGAGTGATGTAAAATATCCAAATTTGTTGAGATTAAAGCTTAGTTGAGTTGAATTGAGTAGACTATGTATTAAATTCATTTTTTATTGCCGAGTATGTGACTATTTGCCTTTTTGGTTTTTCATGTTACTTTTAAGATAGGTACTTCTCATGTTTATTTCGTGTGTACTTGGGCCATGCCTTCTTTTCTTATGAATAAAACTTCTTGTTTAACCATACAAAAATGTTACTTGTTAATATCATGCTTGTTTCTGTAGATTTTGTTGTGGCTTTACAACACTCCTATTTTACATTTACCCTTTTCTCTACGGCAAAGTACTTCGTAAACTCAGTTATGTTCTATAGTTTTATTGGTTAACTTGAGGCTGTGTTGTGAGCCGTGATTTTGCACCATGTTAAATTTTTAGAACCATTTAGGGCACTTCAGTATCCTAATTTGAAAAACAGCATTTGTGGTTTATGTGGTTAAGATAGTTTTCTATTCTAATCATCATTGTTGTCTTACCTTCCTGTGAATTCTAACATGTATTTGGACTGAAACAGATTGTCTATGATGTTACTGAGATGGAGAGTTTCAACAATGTCAAGCAGTGGTTGAATGAAATTGACAGATATGCAAATGAAAGTGTATGCAAGCTTCTAGTTGGGAATAAGTGTGATTTGGTCGAGAACAAGGTTGTGGACACACAAACAGCGAAGGTATAGATTAGTATAAAGTTGCTGTTACTTTAAAATTGTATGAACTACATTTTTTCATGGTAAGTTTCTGCCCTGATAATTTACAAGTTAATTGCAGTCTTTGCCGAAAGAGAAATGCTATTCGGAAACCACGATCATACTTTGATCATCCCATTTGTTACTTTTTAGTTATATGCCAATTACCGTCACATCAGAGTGTGATGAAAGGATGATGGTTAAAAGGCTTACAAATATCATTTTTCATTCTGAAAAATGTATGAAACATGTTCCAACTTTGTAGTTGATGTTTTTAATTTCCTTTGACAAGACACATGCACCCACATCCACGATATGGGTATTTATATATGTATGCTATGTACATGTTTGTCATGAATCTATTATTAAAAAAAAAAAATTGTTTGTCATGAATCTTGAGTGCATTCTGAGTGGGTACTGATATAATTTTTCTGAATATCTGAAGACAAGGGAAACTCAATTCCTCTAGTAGTTACTTATATGGCGTGGGCTCTTAATTTGGTGCATTATCTTCAATGTTCTTATCACTTATCCACGTTGCCATCTTATAAATTGTTCAGATTTATCCCTTTTCCGTTCCCAAATCAATGACCATCCTTTTCTTTGAGGGCCGAGTTCTTGACAACCCACCCTCCCAATAAGAGACTTACCTGGTCTAAAATCCTCAAGTTGTGAATGTGTGCATATAACCCTAACATGCATAAAATGATATGCCCATGATCATTGATTTTGGACAACTCACACTGGTTTAGACTAAAATGTAAATTGAGAAATCACAATGGTTTGTGTATCTTCACTTAAAACCAAAGGAGTTTGAAGTATTGTAACAAATATTTATAGATTGCAAGACGTTGGAGTATTTTACCAAACATCAATAGATTGCAAGACGTTGGATTGACAAGGATCTGTGTTCGGGTTGGAGTCATGACATATGGAAACTCTTACACCTTATGATATCGACTATTTCCTATGATACCATTCTAGTAACATACTATGCAGAATAACTTTCATGTATGCATGAGTTGTTATATAGGTCTTACCAAAAAAAAAAAAGTTCTTATATAGGTCTTAAAATATGATGAAATTGCTTTCTTGTTTATTCAGGTTTGACGTCATTCAATTGCTGTGCTTAATGAAATGCAGGCATTTGCAGATGAGCTTGGAATCCCATTCCTTGAGACAAGTGCTAAAGATTCGATCAATGTGGAGCAAGCTTTCTTAACCATGGCTGGCGAGATCAAGAAAAAGTAAAACTACAACCAACCTTTTTCCTGCTTCCCTCTTAACAAATTATATGATCTTTCGGCTGGCAAATGCAGAATCTGAAACATGAAACCTCCCTAATGTTCCTAATTGTGTGACAATCATTCATATCTATGTTTTGTTTTACTCTCATTTTTAAAAATGATTGCTTTAAACATGGTGATAAATATCTGGATTGCAATTTTCTCCTAGGGGTTGGCTTAATTGGTAATAGGCTCGGTATTGGGGGAGGGGGTACCAAGGCCCATGGCATTGGGTGCAAACAATTTCTATCCCATTGGCGAAAAGGCCGATGATTTATCTGATTACTATGATGTGGTTGCATGACATGGGGTCTGGTGTTTAGCCGGATAAAAGGCATGTTATGATTGTAAATTCCTATCCTTGAAGCCATAAGAGAAATAGCCACCATAAATATCATATGCGGGTGTAGTAGTGGATTGCCATATATATATATATATATTTTATAACAGTAGATTGCCATATTTGATTGCTGATTTTCCATTGTCCTTTTTTTTAATCTCTCAATTTGATACTTGTGCAAGAAATTTGCCAAAGTCTCATTGTCTTTGGTCTTGATGTGTTGATTTTGTGCAGAATGGGTAACCAACCAACTGCGAACAAGTCAACAGGGACTGTTCAAATGAAGGGGCAGCCAATCCAGCAGAACAGCTGTTGTGGTTAAGCATGGCTACTGTAGTTTTCAATTTGCCGTTACAAAATTGCTAGACACCGAAACTCTGTTGACTCTATCACTCCCAGATGGATATATCAAGTGTTAAGTATGCCTGTTTTAATTCAATTTATAGCTTTTGGGAAAAATGAATTATGACTCGAGCGAAGAAGGTAACCGATTCCAGGTCACAATTTCTCATTGAACGTAAATAGACCGTTATGTATATTCCAGAGTATATCAAAACTTTAGCTTCATTACTTCTACAAAAAATTTCAATTCATCTTAATTTATCTAATCATTACAATTTTTTCAATCAACAATTTGATTTTTTTTTCAAATTTTAAAACAAAAACAATATTAAAAAATATATATATATTTTGCCAATATTTTATTTAAATTTTAAATTTTAAATCAATTCATTTCATTTGCAAAAATAAACGAGATCTTACTTGTCCATGGAGTTGCTTTCAACTGTACTCTCATTCTTATTATCCTCGTAATAAGTAATGAATAGGAGTATGGTCCGTGAGTTGTTTATTATTATCCTCGTAATAACGTTACAACGCACACAAAACCTTCAGAAAACCGTAATAAACGTCGAAGACGCATCCACGAGTAAATCAAAATCAATCAATAAACAGCGACAAAATATAGTTTCCAAAACTAAAAATTAAAATCAAACAAAAAGGTTCCTGAAAATTGGGGGAAAAAGGATTAAAAAAACTGAAAAGAGAACGGATTAAATCAAAGTGAATTCAGTCATCCTCAGGATGAAGAGCAGCAAGGCTTCTTGGTAGTGGCCTCTGATGCCCCAACTTCAATAGTCTTCCCTTCTTTGATGTTGGCTGGTGCCGTCTCTCCCGAAGAAAGCGATTTCTTACTAGTTATCCTGTATATCTCGCCGAGAATTGTCTGGAAAGCCTTTTCGACATTTGTTGCTTCAAGAGCAGATGTTTCAATGAATGAAAGGCCTTCTTTTTCAGCATAACCCTGAGCATCCTCTGTTGCAACTGCTCGGAGATGCTTCAGATCAGTCTTGTTGCCAATTAGCATGATGACAATGTTGGAGTCTGCATGGTCTCTCAGTTCCTTCAGCCATCGGCTCACATTTTCAAACGTTGTCGGTTTTGTAACATCATACACAAGAAGTGCTCCAAGGGCACCCCTATAGTAGGCACTTGTTATTGCCCGGTATCGCTCCTGGCCTGCTGTATCCCATATCTGAGCTTTCACAGTTCTCCCCTCAACCTGAGAAAAATAGCAAATTTGTTTTGTACATGTACAAACAATTAATGCCGGTTTCTTAAATAACACAAAACACCTCACCAGATGTATTAGAAGACAGCTATTACTGAAAAAAAAAAAAAATGTAGGCACCATAATATCAGATGTTATGGAATCCACCAAATGTAACCATCATAAAGATCAACTATGATGCTTCTATTAACACAACTGAATCAAAACCGGGAATAGGAATTGTGGTTAGAAACTTTGCAGGGGATGTCATGTTCTCATGCTGTATAAAGCAGGACAATGTTGGAGGAGTAGAAGTAGCTGAAATTACAGCTCTATGGAAAGCAATGCAGATAGCTCAAGACCTACAAGTGCAAGAAGCAATATTCGAAGGAGATTCACAGACTGTTACAAGAGCTATACAAAGTAATGAGGCCTTTCATGGGTGGATCGATCAGAGGGTATTTGACGTAAAAGAGGTCCTAATCCATAGAACCAGCTGGTGAAATCACTTTACTAAAAGAGAGGCAAATGTCGTTGCTCATGAGTTAGGAAAAAAAAGCAATTAAAATGCAAGAAGATATGTACTGGATGGAAGAAGTGCCAGTAGACATAGAGCAATTTGTTGTAAAGGATAAATTGAGTCTTGTACAATGTAATTAACAGTCTGAATGAAATGAAAATAGAGTTTTTTTCAAAAAAAATAAAAGATTATAAACTAAGGCTGTCATCGGAATGCAGTAAGGAGATGCATTAGTAAGCTGCACTGAAATTTCTGTCTCTCTGCCTGTTTCTACAAATATTGTTCCGGATTCCAGTCAACTTGAAATGAAAGTTAAATTTGCTACTTGTTTGATAATTGTTATCTAGTGAGAATTGAAGTTCAAACTTATTGAACAGTTACATGGTCTCCACGACTGTGTCAATAGATGGATAAGTTGAACTAAAGCACAAAGGGGTAATATCAAGCCAATAAATGCGACAACTTCCAGAGGAAATAATCATCTTCTTATGAATCTAGAAGATGAAACTCGCTCAAAGGAGTACCAATTGTTCAGTTTTTGGAAGCCTCTTCTGGGAAACTATCATCTAATGGTGTGATGGGTGTCTATCCACTCATTGATTCTGAAACTAGGAGGGTAGAGATGATCACCAATCCTAAAATAGTACGGATGAAATTTATGTCATGCCTAGGAATCCTTTTCTACAAATAAACACAGGCTTAAAAAAGCATGTATACTTTTTATCATTTATGTCTATCCAAAGATACCCTGTGTTGTGTTTTATATGCTTATCCAAATTAAATCAATAAAGAAAAGTATTGATAATTATAAGGGGACAACTCAAACACAATGCCCGTGCACCTCTTCCAACATATACATACATGTTTACTTACGAAGAAATACTATTCAAAAGTCTTTTAATCATCCACGCTTGATGTTGAAATCATGTGATTTCAAGTCAGATTATGCTGAAAAGATAATATTTAAAAGGCTTATGATTATCAATTTTTCCTCCATATATAAATTTGCGCTAAGACACACACATAAGGTTTGGGTCCGTTACTCTTATGGTAACTTTTAGTAAATACCACAATACCAATAATTTTTTATTGAATTATTATATTCTCAAGCCAATGTGCAGAACACACCATCCACGTTACTTAAATGGTAAGATTTGATTTGTAATATTCAAATTTTAAAATTTATCTTTCAAATCAAATTATGTCATGTAAGCACTTTACTAGGTTTTTTATCCACACCAGCTAATAAATTTTTTCTGATTGGTTATAAATAGAATTTTTCTCTTTTACTGGCCAACTATTTCGTCCTACATACTGTTGGACTAAGCTTTTGAGGGGTATGTCATGATCACCAAATATCAGGATGAGCAGAGCATATAGATCATATATGCTCTGCGTGATGAGGATATATGATCTATCACGTTATAGCACGTCAAATAATCATTTCGCGAGGACAAAAAAACCCAACTTTAAGAGTTCATAAATTTGCGTTTTTTTTTTTTAAGTTAAATTGGTGTGTAATACCTTGTATCTGTTTATACAGAATTTAATATCGAGAAGGAAATTAAGGGTCGCTGACTCGCTAACGTCTTAGCTTAATTTCATTTTTTTTCGAAAAAACATAATCAACTTTCGGAATTGCTCCAAATCAAGAACCAAACTTCAGGCCTCAGATCTACCATAGTTAGTGAGACGTTGAACATTCAAGCAAACTCAGATCCAAAATTTATGTGTGTGTGTGTGTGTGTGTGTGTGTGTACAGAAGTGTGTGAGTGTGTGTATCGGAGAGAGAGCGAGATATAGAGAACCTGGAGGGTACGCGTGGCGAATTCGACGCCAATGGTGGACTTGGACTCTAAGCAGAACTCGTTGCGGGTGAATCGGGAGAGGAGGTTGGATTTCCCTACGCCTGAATCGCCGATTAGTACCACCTTGAACAAATAATCGTATTCCTCGTCCGCTCTCCTCGCCATCTCTCGGTTGTCTCTTTTTTCTCGGTAAGAAAATAAATAAAATAAAATAAAATTCAACAAAAAATTACAGACTCTTCCGAAGGAATCGGTCTCTGGAGAAGCAGCAGCTGGAAACACAAGTGGAAGAAGAGCTCGAGAAAAATCAGATGGTTTCGTTGTCAATTATGTACCCAAAGTACCACTGAAGATTGTGTTCTATGTCATAATCGCCCCTGAATTATTGTTTGCGTGGTGTTTTTGTTTATTATTATTATTATTATTATTATTTTATAATTGTTTTCGTGGAATTCAAATGAATGCTTAACGCTACCATGAAATTTATGGAAAGTGATATGTACATCAAGTATAAACTCTTATTATAATAATTTAAATATTTTATGCAATCTATTGGCATTATTATAAAATAATTTATAAAAATAACACTGTTCTATAGAAATATCTTTAATTTAAAAATAATTATATAAAAAGAGTGTTTATCACAATTTTTTTTTAATCAATTTTCCTTCGATTTTTCCTCAATCTCGTTATCTATTTCCGCATATGCTGCATGCCTTTCTCTTGTGTTTTTGGTCACGTGGTCCCCAAAAATGTGATAACACGTATCTCATGAAGAATGTTCATCTATATATGTTAATGAATTTAATATGAAGTAGATAATTAAGAAAAATGGACGCTTGACATTTGCAAAACTCAAATAATTAAATATGAAACTATATTTGTTTCGATGCTCTAAAATTTTATTTAGGCTCCGTTTATTTTGGGAGATGAAATCAAAATTCTCAAACTCCTCTCAAATTTATTATTATACATTTTCAAATTTTTATATAAAATAAAATAAAAAATTTAATTTTTTCAAATTCTAAAACTATTTTTTTTAAATCTCTATATAAAATTAATATTAAAAAAATATTTTATAATAATATTTTATAATTTTTTTAATTTTTATTTCATCTCATCTTATCTTATTTTTAAAAATAAACAAAGTTGTTTAACCATACTGATATCACAATCACATCCATTGTGTTGAATCTAAAAAAAAATAGAAGGTAGACAAAATTAGGCTTCTTAAATTTTCTTTTATTAATAAAATAAAATGATAGTTATAATCGTGACTTAAAAAAATGATAATATGAAATAATAAAATAATAATAAAAACAATTTCTTTAAACAACTGTATAATATTTATACTATCTACAATTAAATATAACATTGTTTAAAAAAATAATAATAAACTTTATTAATAACAATAATGATTGATGGGTGTAAAAATTAAAAACCAGGGCTCGGCTCAGAAGCCCAAAAATACCGCATTAAGCGAAAGAGAGAATGCGGGCCTTTTTTCTTCTCCAGTTGGGATTTGGAAGTTGAAACACAAACCGAAACGGAGCTCCAGACCCGAGACTATCCGTACCCATTTTTCTATCTTTGCTTGATTTCTACAAAGAAAAAACCCTACTTCGTATACTTTTTATCTCTCACTCTCGCAGCTGCTTCAGGCATACCCCCACTCACATCACAGGTCTATCTCTACCCCCGGAAAATGTTTTCCTTTTGAGTCAAACGCGTCCTTTAATACTGTTAATCTCAATTTTTCTTCTTTCTCTTGGTCAGATCTGAGATCGGTGGGAAACGTTTTTCGGTGAAGCCATGTCTCTGGTGAGTTCAAATTTGCTTCTTTCTAGATTTTATATAATTCATTTCCAGAAAATTATATGTCTGTTATTGGTTTTCTGTGGTTTTTAGTGGTAAGGAGACTGTTATTGGTTTTCTGTGGTTTTTAGTGGTAAGGAGATTGTTCTCTAATGAAATTGTTAGACTTTTGATTCTGAACTCATGGGCTCCCTTAGTGAATATGCATAATTCTGATTTCGGTTTCATTAGCCTTATTGCAAGTAGTCAGAGCTTTGGGTCTCGATTCTGATTTTTTTTTTTTTTATGTTTTAGTTATAGTTATCGTTGTGGAGATTGATTATTGCAGTTTTGTTATACTATTGCTCATTTCTCTCTTATTCTTTTTTTCCTGGGGCAATTTGGAACTAAAATCTTTATTTGACCCTAATTGTTTGATTAGATGTTTAATTGGTAGAATATAAGAGCGCTGTTGACGTTTGCCTCTGTTGTTAGCATATCCATTGAGAGTGCTGTTGATGTATCGTTTCAATTAAGTGTTCGTAGCACTCTATCACAACCTGACCTTTTGGTGTTATGATAACATCAAAATGAAACTGAGCTCTGTCTTAAGTGCCGGCTGCAGCAACTGTTACTAGCATTTACATCGAGTACAATTGGAATTCTTTGTTTGGATTTCCATGTAATTGCATTGCTGCTTCTGGTGATTATTGTGAATATCCGCATGTGTGCATATTCACTTGCAGAACCCCCTTTGAATACACTTTCCCATCAAAACTGATCAATCTCTTGGTTTTCTAATTGAGTATATGAAGTTATCTTCCTCTGCTAATAGGGCTATTTGATGTACATTCCAGATCTTGCATGCTGGGAAGCCAAACAAAAATGCTGAAAAGACACTCATTGCTGCGGAGTACACTGGTGTGGAAGTGCAAATGGTCCCAGATTTCGAGATGGGTGTCTCTAATAAAACTCCTGAATTTCTCAAGATGAACCCTATTGGGAAGGTATACTTCGATGCCGCAGTATTTATAGTGATCTTTACATTAAGTTTGATAGATGTTTAAATCAGTAAATCTGATATTCTACTAGGTTCCTGTGTTGGAAACACCTGATGGTCCTGTGTTTGAGAGCAATGCTATAGCACGTTATGGTAATACTGAAGACTTTTCTCTCACCAATCTATTAAGTCTTGGGATCCTCTCCAGGTTGTTATATTGGAACTTATGGGATTTGTAATTGTTGCTGCAGTTACTCGCCTGAAGGCTGACAATCCTCTATATGGTTCTTCCCATATTGATTACGTGAGACCATTGTTGTTATTGCCGATTTCCCTCTCTTTTTGTGTCTTATGCTTATTCTTATATGCGCTTCAATTTTCAGGGCCATATAGAGCAGTGGATTGATTTTGCATCATTGGAAATTGACACTAATCTCGTGTATTGGTTTAGAACTAGAATGGGACGTGCTGTATACCTTCCTCCGGTGTGTCATTTTTTTATTCATCACTTTTTATTATATCTATTTATAATATGCTTAAAATTAAGATATTCTCATCATTGTCTCATAACAATGCTCCGCCTTTATTTATTTATTTATTCTTTTATGAAGGCCGAGGAAGCTGCAATTTCTGCACTGAAAAGAGCACTTGGTGCTCTAAACACTCATCTTGCTTCCAACACATACCTCGTTGGGCATTCTGTTACCCTGGCTGATATTGTTATGACATGCAACTTATACCTTGGGTTCACCCATCTCATGACTAAGAGCTTTACGTCTGAGTTCCCTCATGTGGAGAGATACTTCTGGACCTTGGTTCATCAACCAAATTTCAAGAAGATTCTGGGTGAGGTGAAGCAGACTGAGTCTGTTCCACCTGTTCCATCGGCAAAGAAACCTTCTCATCCAAAGGAATCAGCTAAAGCAAAGCCCAAGGATGAACCCAAGAAAGAAGCCAAAAAGGAGGAGCCGGCAAAGCCCAAACCAGAAGCTGAGGAGGAGGCCCCAAAGCCCAAGCCTAAGAACCCTCTAGATCTGCTGCCTCCAAGTAAGATGATCTTGGATGACTGGAAGAGGCTTTACTCAAACACAAAAACCAATTTCCGTGAGGTTGCTATTAAAGGTATACACCACCATTAGTCAGGCAGTTTCGTTATATGGAATTGCATATCATTTGCAGCATGAACAAGTTCTCTTAATCCTGGGTTCATTTCTGCTGCAGGGTTCTGGGACATGTACGATCCTGAGGGATACTCTCTCTGGTTCTGTGATTACAAGTACAATGATGAAAACACTGTTTCCTTTGTAACACTGAATAAGGTGGGTGGATTTCTTCAGAGAATGGATCTAGCTCGCAAATATGCTTTTGGGAAGATGCTAGTGATAGGTTCAGGGCCACCATTCAAGGTGAAGGGGCTGTGGCTTTTCCGCGGGCAAGAAATTCCGCAATTTGTGATTAATGAGTGCTATGACATGGAGCTCTACGAGTGGACGAAGGTGGATCTCACAGATGAAGCCCAAAAGGAGCGTGTCAATCAGATGATTGAAGATTACGAGCCTTTCGAGGGAGAGCCTCTTCTGGATGCCAAGTGCTTCAAGTGAAGTGAATGATGATCCCAATCGCTGGGTAGAAAGTTGTGCCTTTTATTGTGTCGTTTTTCTTTTCCTGGTAGAGCTTCTCGTCATTTTGTTTGAAACAGACTGGAGTCTGCTAGCCATTTTGGTTTTGAGTGACCTATTATTTATAATCTTGTTTTTGTCGTTTCCATGAGGTGTGGTTTAGATGGCAATATAATATAATCGTCTGGCATTAGATATAATACTTGATCATGGTCTATGAGAAATTGAATTGAAAGAGTTTTTAAAAAAAGTTGACCCTCTTTGTCAAGCAACGGACATTTTGTCTTTATGGTCATGGGTTATATTGATTTATTATTATTATTATTGGAATAATTTAGCACGTGTATGAAAATTCGGTCTCATTTTTACAGGTGGCATTTTCGTATTGAAAAATTGTATGCTTCAATTGAAGTAAAAGGCATGCAAAATGTTGTACAAGTGTGTCTACTGACATCTGCCTCAAATATTGCTAGAGCCTAGCGTTAGAATATGAAGTACCTCAAATAAATAAGGGATTATTTCATAACTGTTTCTTACCTGTGAAACCAAACACTTGAGCATTATTATGTAAACACTTGAGAGAAGAAAGACACTTTTACGACTCCAAGTGAGATAAAGTATTTCATTTCATTTTATTTCATTTTAACTAATAAAGTATTTTATTCTAAGTGAGATAATTATTTATAAATCATCTCGTATTATTATCTAAATATATTCTATCTTTGCATTTTCCCATATGCGATAGAAAATTCTCAAAACGAAAAACATTGAGGTAGGAAGGAAAATATTCTTTTAATTTAAAATTTGAAGGAGAAAATATAGAAAATTACAAATGGGCCAAAAGCGACAAACAATCTGAAGACACACAGGTCCAAATACCGCAACAACTTTTCTCCCCCATTTTTATTCTCGCCAAACGATACCGCAGCGTAGTTTTCCACAGAGAGAGAGAGAGAGAGAGAGAGAAGTGGAATTTAAAAAGCAAGTCGCTGCGTTTTGCATTTCCTTAGATTTTGCTCGCTCCCTTACTTCTCTCTACAGGTCGTTTCAACTTTCAGGTTCGTCCTTCAGATCTCTTCCTAATATCTGATGCAAGTAGGTTACCGACTTCTTCGTGAACTTTCCTGCTTTTACACGCCGGGTAAAAGTTTAGCCCTTCCCAATGCATTTGTTTTGAAACATTTTTTTCCTTTTTATTGCATTCATCAAATAGTTTTCTTAATAAAATAAAGAATCCATCTCTGATGAAACGAAAACGAAACGGAGATCGGTGTTGTTTTTTTTTTTTTTTTTTTAAATTAAGGAGATTGCTAGAAATTTGAATTCTTTTCTTTGTATTATTGTTTCCTCAGATTTCAAATCGTGGTGTAAACATAAAAGTTTATATGAATGGCTTTTTAGGATCATGTAGCTTTTTTAACATCCAAAAGTATCCGAATTGGGACTTTGGAACTGGAAAAGAGTAGCAAGGGCTTAAATTTGGTTTCAATTCTTCGGGCAAGAGTTAGAGGTCGATGTGCTTATTTTGATGGCCACAAAAGCAAGACATTTGGGATCATTGGCATTGAATTTAAATTGGTTTCAACGGATTGTTATTAATATTTTGATGAGTTATAAAGAACAAGCATATGGTCTCTAGGATTTGAACTTATAGGTAGCCCATGCTGCTGTTTTTTTTTTTTTTCCCCCCTCGGCCGGTAGCCTATGCTTGTTGAAAGGCTCTATTTCAGGCATCATCTCTGTGGGAATGTGTGCAGTGAATATTTATGCAGTCTTCCAGCAGCATCTTTGTTACCTACAAAAAAAAATGACAAATCTTTATTGCCAGCCATTGATTAGATGTCTTATTGATTGGGTTTTCTTCAGGCTTTTCTAATGAGTCACCGAATACTGAAAGATGGTACGAAGCCTGAGACTCATGCCACTTCCAGTATCAGCACTGGATCTACTGTGCTAATCGTATTCCTTGTCCTTGCGGTCCTCGTGGGGATCTTTTTTCTCCTTTTCAAGTTCTGGCAAAAGAAGAAAAGAGAGGAGCAGTATGCCCGTCTTTTGAAGTTGTTTGAAGAAGATGATGAACTTGAACTTGAACTTGGTCTTCGGGATTGACCCAAAATCTCACAATTTTATGTTCATTATAGTTGAGGTGTGTCTCACGTCAATATGCATTTTTGATTTTGCATGGACAAGACTTTCTTGATCCAAGCTTATTATTTGGTTAGAAGGGAATGAAAGATTGTGTGTGCATATGAGAATGTATTCATTTTGCTGGCCTCTCTCGTTGTTGGCTGTTTCTTTCATGAGCTAGTATTGGTGCTACTGAGTTGTGTTGATCTTGGTTTTAGCAGTACTACAAGGACTCGTCATGTAATTTCTGAGTTTTCAAATTTATGTAATGGAGTTTTTTCTTTATTCTCTAGTCTTTCAATTATTGACAGTCATTTTAATTGGGACTTTTTGCAGGGTTAAATGTCTTTAATTATCAGGAAAACTTGTTCCTTTAAAAGCCATGATTTGGATGTGATATGCATACTCCTATGAGGTGAGAATTGAGATAATCTTTTCTGGCGTAAACACAATACTTGTTGTGACTATGTATGTAAGCATTGGCATTGGACTAGCCAAATGCCAAATGCCAATGCAAGTCCAAAATTTAGCTAGTTGTGAAAAAAAAAAAACTACATTGGATTAGCCAATGCTCCAAGTCTTAAAGACTTGAGCTACAGTAAGATAAGGGGACTAGCCAACATTGGTGAGTTCCTATTCATAGTCTAAAGTATTGTTTTAATCATTTCAGTCCAACTGTCTCTCTTTCTCTCCCTTGCATTTTTCTTCTGTCCGTCAAACGTGTTTTAGGTTTTCGATGTTGTGGTTCCTTCCTTCAATGGTGATTGACGTTCGTCTTCTCCAGCCAATTGCCACCTCCAGTTCCAGGCTTCCAGCTTCACAAGTGAAAAAACTCTTGGCTTCCAGCTCCCTCGTTCGTCTTCCAGTTGCCACCTTCTGTTCTTGGCTTCCACCTCCAGTTCCAGGCTTCCACCGCTGTATATTCTTCCCCTTCACTGGCAACAAATCCCTTGGCCTCGATTTATATTCTTCCCCTTCACCGGCAATGTGTTGCTACCGTCCACTGCATTCAATTCATCTTATTTTCCGTCTGATTTATCTATGGTCGCGTCAGTTGGAAATCAAGGTTAAATTTTTAGTTTTTTCCTAGTTCCTTGTTCAATACTTGGATTGTAGCTATATTTACTTTTATGGGAATTTATGAAGATTTGTTTGTGAAAAAGAGGATCGAAGAACTGCTGAAAGATTCAGATTAATGTCCAGGAATTATTACCAATCTTTGGATTAACATTAGGTTTGTGCCTATATGAAGTGTATTTGCAAAAGATAAAAAAAAATATCAAACATTATTAAAGTAAGTAATATTATATTATGATTTGGACTTTAGATAATTAGTCCAATGTGGACTCATCTAGCTAAAAGTTGATGCTATGGCCAAAATGTAAGATTCTATCTAAATTTTGAACTTGGCAATGGCAATGCTGTGAATTCTTTTGGGAGGACAATACATTCTGTCTTTATGTTAGATAAATAGGTTAATACCATTTTGTAAGAAATGTGAGGAGGTCTTGATCAAAAGGTTATAAAAATGACCTGAAATTTCAGATTACAGATTTGATTGAGGGTCAGTTTTAAGTGCGGGTTCCATCAAATTGCTCATACCAAAGACGTTGACTAAAGAGTGAGCACATTATGTTGTATATCCATACTTAATGGAATTCAACAGGTTAGCAGTTATGTCAGGTTGACTGCTACTTGTGTGTTGCAAAGCGTTGACTACCTTGAAAACTAGCTGCATTTCTTACCAAATATCCCGGGGTCATACTTGGGCTTCTCAACTAAGCTCTAGATAGTTTCATTCAAGAGAATCAAGACCCTTGAACTCTTCCCCTGTGATCATTTTAATTTTTCTGGGAGCTTGAGATGTCTTCAGCCTACGTTGATAAAATTTAAACGATATCTATTTAATGCATAAGAGATTAGGGATTGATGTGGCAAACATGTTTGAGCAAAGCTCATTTTTCAAAAAGATTTGGACAAAGGAATATTTTCAATATTAACTTACAAATAAAGGAATTAAAATAATCAAAGCAGAATATATTATGAGGAGCAAAAGATGTGGAACTTGAAGATATGGAAATTGAAATTGACAGTAAACCCAAATCTGAATGGATCAATTTGTACTTCCACCAATGGGCTAGAAATATATTGTCAGCACTCAAATAAAGACAAGTAGCCAAACCTGTTGGTTCCGAACGAACAGATCAGCATTTGTTCAACATAGTGGTGGAACAAGTTTGGAATTCACAAATAGATTCCATATATAAGAATACGCATGTAATTTTTTTTTTTTTTTTTTAATGTCAATATAAAAGAATCTATAAGTACATTTGAGTTATATGACTCAAAATCTATCAGGATTTTTTTTTGGGGAGTAAATTGAATAGGGAGGCAGTTACAAGTTAAATAATAAAATAGAAGTCTTCAGCGTTGGAAATTAATGATACATGAAAGAATAGAAGTCATAGTAGACGCGAAGAGAAGTTTGAGAAATCAATGTAGTAGCAGTTAATCCCTCTGTGGTGCCAAACAATCAGAGCCCAAAATTACCTCAGGAGTTTGAGTAGTCAGCCGGCGTCTCGAGGTTCAGCGATGAGGCTAATAACCATTAGCATGCTTGTAGTTATTCACCAATTTAAACATCATCATCATCATCATCATCATAATCATCAACAACAACATTGAATGGCTATCTTCCTGTCTTGGCTCTTTTCATTCCTGTACTGTTGAAGGGAGACATGCTTGGGCTCATGCTGGGGCTCATGCTGGGGCTTTCTTCCCTTAGTGTACCATTCAGCATGGCTAGTTCCCTTAGTTGATGCTTCTTATAGTGATCCAATGATTCATCCTAGAGAGAGAGAGAGAGGAATTTCAGTCAAGTGCAAAAAAATGGTACAGTAATGATGCAAACAAGCATGTTTATGAACATACCACAGGCTTCAAAAGGCTTTCTAGTATTGTCACTGCATGATCCAAACGCGCGTTTATAACATCCTCTGGAAATTCCGCCTCAACCAAAACATGCAGTGGCTCATTAAGGTGCTCGTATCCAGGTTTATCCTTCAGTTTCTCTTCCTAAAGAAAACAGAGGCCCATCACGAGAGTGAGAAGAAGTACAAATCCATGATCCCATGAGCATCACAGAAAATGTAAAGCATTACCAGGAACCATAACAATCGAGAACATAACCAATTTCTTTTC
Source organism: Platycarya longipes (assembly GCA_036559045.1). Lineage (NCBI taxonomy): Eukaryota > Viridiplantae > Streptophyta > Magnoliopsida > Fagales > Juglandaceae > Platycarya > Platycarya longipes. Next base: position 623,308 of record CM071793.1, read on the forward strand.
ACAAAAGGTTCTCAAAACAAATATTAACTTCCTCATTTGTGATCTGATGACTCATTAATTGCAAACAACTCCGTTAGTCATTCGAAAGCAATATAACAAGCAATAATAAAAAATGCATCTTATTAAGAGTCCAACTCGCTCAAATAGAGCTAGTAGAGCTTAATGAAGCAGTCAATACATCTAGAAGGGCCCTGCCAGGATGGTTCCAAAGGGCCCTGCCGTGGAGAGGTTTCCCGGCATTAAAAAACAAAAAACAACAACAACAACTAGAAATTCTTTAAAAAAAGGAAGAAGATCGGAATATCACAAATATTTGATCAATCAATGTCATACAAAAGAGAGAAGCATTATGATTCTCCTAACCTATAAGATGGCTTCAATTTCACATCCATCACCCGCCAAACCCACCTTCCTTTGTCTTTTCCCCCATAAAAATGTGCCAGATATGATTGACCACGTCGTTTGAAGACTGGCACTCAACTAACAACAGCAAGGCAAGTCTAAAACCATTATTCTTTTATTAATTTATTAGTAGATGGTAGAAACCTGGAGGCAATATCAATTCAGTAAACGTGTCTTTTTCCCATTGAGTAAGCAAGGGAAAAAATTGTATAAAAACAAATAAAAATAGCGTCCAGCTAAGCTCTCTTAGATTCAAATTAAAGCATAAGCTCCAAATATTAAGATGTTCATAAGATTCTTTTACACGTATTTTTACTCAAATAAGGTTTATCTTTTCCTTTTGGTCCATTGGAGGTCTATCCGAACAGTGCACCACACAACTGGAGGTGGCCATTTCCCATCTGCAATTCCACCATTCTCTGATAAGATTCTATCATCCAGGTCTGATGCAACTTAGAGGTGTGAAGTGGTCAAGGAGTGTTAACTGATCGATGACACTGGGTCTGACCAATATTTACTAGTTTTTCTAAAGATTTAGGTTGGCAGTCTTTTCTTATAAATTTCATGCCCAGACATCATGAACATGGATTGCTCTTCTATAATTTATTTGATGCTTTCTAGAATTCAAATTTTTAAGGTGATAGTAATGTTGGGGAGTTTCAATCAAAAGTAATGTTGGGGAGTTATACCACAAGCATTAAGTGTCTAATCACTTGAATAATACAAGTCTGAACACCCTCCCCCAAAAATTAAGACCAAAAAGGAACGAATGAATCCAAAAGATCGACTGCAAAACTAAAATGAAAATACATATATCATAGACTATTAAGTGAAAAGCTCCAACATTTAGGTGTAATTTTGAGAGCATTGGATATTTTGACACAGATACTCAATCCAAAAATTGACCCGTAAGAACACAAGAAAGAACGGAATGGATCACGAAGGATGACACACTCCCACCCATTTGAACAGAGAACAATACTCAATATATAGCTACGTGGAATATATAGATAATTATATATACAAGGAAGCAACAGGCAAGTTCAGACAGGAAAAAAAATGTTCAGACAGATAAAGTTCCATGTTACATTGCCATCTATCTGTTAACACTCGACCGAATTTTACTGTTACTCAACAAGCAAGTTGCTTTACCGAACTAGTAGTGAGAGGAAAGAAAAGGTGGGGAAAGGAAGAAAAAAAACTTCATGATACCTTTACAGAATCCTTAACAGAGCCCCTTCCTCTTATGTACACCCTACATTCTGTCATGGCTTCAACTCTTTTCAGTGAGTTTCCACGCGGTCCCAGAATTCGGCCAACAAAATTATACTGCCAAGATTTATTTTAGGAACTGCTACATACTGGAAAGTGACAATAAAAGTGAAAATCAACTCCAAGGGGACATGGTGACTTACACTTGGATACTTTTCCACAGGAACATCAAGTCTAATAACTCTCTTCACAATAGGAGTCGCTGGAAGTCCTTGCAACCCAGGCCAACCAATTGGAGGAGTTTGCAATGGGGCCATTCTTTGACTATGTCCATTTTCCTGCAGGAAGAAAATTGGCATCGAGAAAAGTTCTTTTTTTTTTATAAGTAAATAAATTTTATTGATCAATGAGTAGGCATAGCCAAGTACAATACACGAGTAGAAAACAAAATGTATGCCCTAACTATGTAGGCATAATAGAGACAAGAAATTCATGTAGATCCAGGCCATGAAAGTCAACAGCAATGACCCAAGTACAGTTATAATAAATAAAACTTCTAGTTCCTCCAGCGATCTCTCATTATCTTCGAACGTCTGATCATTGCGCTCCTGACATAAACACCACATGATGCATATAGGGATCATCTTCCATACAGCTTTAATTTGTTGAATGCCTCTTAGATTTGTCCAGCTGGCCAGCACTGCTTGTCTCGGGCATAATCCAAACCATGTCTAATCTATTGAACACCTCATTCGAGAAAAGTTCACATGATTTGACCACAAATCACAATCTTAGATCCCACTCTCTCTTTCTACCACGTTTCATGAAAGCTCATCCAGTTGCTTCCCCAAAACAGAGTATCTTATTCAATCAAGGTGCTAACAAATGAAAAGTAAATATTTTTTGTTATAAGTGGACGAAAACTAAATAAATGAATCAAAACAGATAGACAAGTTGTAAGCACACAAATTCAATAGTCCATGAATTTAACAGAGGGCATGATTTTGAATAAATGACAAGATTAATTTACTAGTGTCGTGTAATTAAGCTGAGGCTTACTCGCTAGAATTTAGTGGAGACTAAATGTGAAGTTAAACATCAACTGAACAATATCATAAAAAGAGGCTGCCTCAAAACCCAAGTTATGTTTATGCCATGAATGAAGCATCAACTAAACGTAAAACATCCCAGCAATACAAACATCCATCATATCAATACTCTAGAATTACCTCTATTTGCATTGCTGGCCATCCTTCTATATCCATTGTTCTACCATTAAGGGGCTGAGCTAAAGACCTGAGTGGGCTCTCATGCTCAAATCTTTCGTGATCTACAAAACTTTGATTGAAGCCAGAAACCCGTCTGATTTCTGTGGTACGATGAAAGAACAAATGAAGCTGAGTACATAAAAAATGCCCAAAACCTTTGATGGTATGGTTTACATGTTGAAAATAACATTTTAAGACAAATCAGCTCGCAAACAAAATTGTTTTATGTAGTTTCAAGTAAATGAGGAGCATATGCACTTAAGTTTTTGGTGGGAATAGTACATTTCAGTACCATCATTATCTTCATCTTTGAAAGGTAAAGGAGAAAGCTGCAGTAAGGCAAAAATATTTTATACGATAGTATGCACTTTTACAACCGAACCCATGCTGATGACAATTTGAAATAAGAAGGATGAATGTATACTACCATGCTTACACATATCCAATAATTTATGATATCAAACTGCTTTTTGAAGGACATGATAGAAGATGTGACGACCAACTGAAGAATGGAGCATACATTGTAGCAATGATGGATAGCCGATTCACTGACCTTGATTTAGAAGTCTGCTGCACAGGGGAAGAACTTGTAAAAATGGTCCCAACTTTTGCTTCTCCGCCAATAATTCAGCCAAGTATCTGCCGTCATCATATGAATGAACACATCCATTACGTTCTATCATACTCCCACAATGTAACAGCATGATTAATTGAACCAAAGTAAATAAAGATTGATCACAAGATCTTTGCGGTCATAAACATGAGTCTTCTTTTTACTTATAAAAAAAAAAAAAAACATGAGTCTTCTTTTTGTCCCAAGACTTGAGAAAGAAAACATGGCCCAAACAATTTTGACTTGAGTTGCTATATTGAACAAAACCAAAACAATGATTAAATGAAAGAAAAAATAAATAACATAGCTGAACTCATTGCGCACCCTCCTACTACAGGTTGCACCCACAACAAATGATTCTAAGCATTCCAACCAGTGGATTGCTCAAGCAAATAGGCCAATCATAGGTCCAACCATTTTACCATTCCTCAAATTATTCTTTATCTCCAGCGCTATTTCTGTTGTTTGGGGTATTTTGCTGGGGACCCCACACCCTTCTTTTGTATTCTCATTCCATTAGTAATATTATCATCTTTCCCATTCAAGAAAAAAGAAAAGAAATATATGACACAACAGCAGCAATATAAAGAGCAAGTCACCAGTAATGGTCATAAAATTAGAGCAGTCAGCTTTAATCAAAAAATTAAAATCACCTAAAAACTCAGCTTCCTTTTCTTTTATGTTAGTTCATCTCCTTTTTTATTGTTTGCCAGATCACCAATTAAATGCCCAGTGGGTTAGCATGAAAGATAGCTTTCATATCCAGTGCCACGCCAATGAGGCTCTTCCACTAATGTTTTTTTTTTTATATATATAAGTAATAAACTTTATTGATCAAATGCAACTAGGCAAAGCCATGTACACAGGAAGTATACAAAAGAGACACCTAATTACACTCTAGTAAATTGAAAATAATTATAAAAAAAAACTCCTGAACATTCCCTCCCTTTAATACAATAGCAGAAAAACATTGAACCAAGGTAAATATAAAAAGTACATGTTTACTTATAAAAAAAAAAAAAAAAAATACAAAAAGTTCCAGATTTCCCCCACTGTTTTCTCCCTATTGTTGAAGCATCTCTCACTTCTTTCCAACCAAGACACCACATAAGGCATAAAGGAACCATCCTCCACCAATGTTATGTTGCATTTGTCTTCAGAATGCATCCTTTTCAAATGAAAACAGTTTCTGCCTTTAAATCTTCATGCAAGCATACATGTGTGAGCGTGAAATGAAACCCTTGAGGTTTCAGTCTTCAAAATAATAAGTTGACTATTTGGTTTCATTCACAACTTGTCTATTAGTTTGTTGAACTTTCATGGAAGTACAAAAACACAATTATTTAGTTTTTCTTTCCCTCAACCAACAACAAATTTTTTACAAGTGGCTAATAGCAATAACTATAAAAATTAAGTTGCGAAAATAAAGTCATTCGAGAACTAAGGGCCAATCTCAAAGAGAAGCTTGGAACTAAATTTGCAGCAAGCTTACAAACAGGTTTACCTCCTGCATACCATTTCCTTTAATCGTAGAATTGTTACAAAATTTTGAAAGATTATAACTAAGCATGAAAACAGTAGACCTAAAATACAACAGGATAATCACACACAGAAATTGGATCAAAATACAAATAATTGAATAGATTACTCAATTATAAAGCTAATAAATAACCATAAAACATCATCTTATTAATGTATCGATGAAATTTCACTAAAAAAATACGATAAAGATAGCAAATCCAAGAGGAATAGCACGCAAAACATAGGGTTCTGAGTGTCGAACGAACCTGCCTCGATCTGAAGAGAGGGAAGAAGACCTGATAGGAGAAGAAGGGACTCCAGGAGGCGGATACTGGAAGTAACTCCCAGGTGGGATTCTATCTCCCATCGCACAAAGACCTACTGCATAGTTCAAGACCAAGCAAGAAAACCCAGTTAATCAAGAACACAAAACCCGGTAAGCCAAAAACCAACACAACAATTATGTAAACAAAAACGAGTGACACAAGGAAAAAAAAATGAAGAAAAAAAAAAACAAAGATGCAAATTTAATCGATAAGAGTAAAAACCCAGTAAGAAAAATCACCCAAAAACCAACTTATACACGAAACGCTAATTACATACACAAAATCCAGTAGACAATCGATATTTACAATAAGCAGAGGTGAGAAACAAGAAAGGCTTGGTATACGCGAAACAAGACCCGCTTATTGAGTAGTGGGGAGTGAATGACTGGGGGCAGGCAGAGTAGGGAAAGACGAAAGCCCTATTAATATAGGATTCAGTTGGATCCTTTGCTCTGATGTTTATGTATCACTCCTTTTTATTTTTTCCCACAGGGTCAGCTATAAGTAATTTTTTTTTTTTCTTTGAGAAAACCAAAACAAAGGACATCGAAACGAATTTTCGGGGGTCTGTATCGGATGATGTTGCCCTGTTAAATATCCCGGTCTTGCCCACATCATCAGCAGTCAATGAAATTCATTTCCATTAGCATCTCGATTATTCGAACATGGAACAATTTGGAAAGGAAAAAGATCATCATTTCCAGTAAATTGCCGTAAACATGCATGTGAAGTGATAGACACGATTACAAATACTATTTGTTTGTATCTATTGGTGAGGTGTGATGAAATCGTGATAAGAAGCCACGACTTAAAATAGTATATGAATTTCAATATCGGTTTAACTTTAACCATCATAATTTATGATGAAAAATATAGTTTATAGTTTTACGATTTATAATTTATAAATTAATTTATCAGTTTTATTATTAAAAAATTATTTATTATTTAATAATTATATATATATAATACTTTCAAACATATTATATTTATTTATAAAAAAGTGTTATGTGGTAAAAATGATGATTATTTAATATTTTTTTTAAATCTATGAATATATTCTTAATAATTATCTGAAAGTTTGGTAGATATTTTTAGTCATTGACAGCTGTTTTTTTTTTAATTTAAATTATGTTATGTATTATCCGTAAAATATCAAAATGATTTTTTTTCACAAAAATTACCGAGTTAGACTTTTAGAAAAATGGAGACTATTTTTCTCAATGGGCAATATTATAATAGATTTGTAAAAAATGCAGATAATTTTATATGGACCAAAGCTGCAAGTTATCATAATCATACCACACAATAGCACCAATCGCCCAGCTTTAACTTGTTTTTCTATTTTCTATCACTCGAAACAAAGAGTCATTCTACAGGCAAACGCCCGCAGACAAACGCCGGACAAATAGCTAACGTGGTATTATGTCACGTCAACAGTTATTATTTTTTTTCTTTTAAAAAGTCAGGAAATCAAAAGAGGGCATTTCCGTTCACTTTTTCTTTCCCGCTCGCTTGCAAAGCTCCTCATCATCGTGCATAGTTGGCTTCGTTCATTTCGTTGGCTTCGTGGTGTCTTCGGGGTTGGAGATCTTCAAGGATCTGTGTGGCTTCGAGTCCGTGGGGCGTGGGTCTCTTCATTTGGTGCTCTCAAAGCTCTGTTTGGGTACGTTAAAGGTAAGGACAATGTACAACACGAACGCTTAGGACCACTCATGTTTTGAGAGACTTAAATCTCTAGGGAGAGTATTGTTTCCGTTGTTTTCTCTAAAAACCTTGGCTCTTCTTAAGGTCCTCTTTACTCTCCTATCTCTCTCACACTGTCTGTTTCTCTCTCTATATATATCACTCTACAATTTAATTTATTATTTATGCGTTTGTGTGTTTTTTTCCCGTTGGGTATGGATTTGAGTTCTGTTTCTTAGATGCCATTATATCAATTTTATCCGCCAGGCTTGTGATTGTTTATAATTATATTTGACAGTTTTTGTGAGAATGTATTATTATCAATTGACGGTACAATTTCAATCCATGTGTTCGTAATGGTAGATGAATCTCAGAATCTGCATTTGATTATGCTTGTAATTTTGGATCTGTTTTTTCTAATATATATTCTAGGTCACACCATGAATTGCCATTATTTAATTATTTAATTTCTCCCATTGAAGATTTTGTGCACTTTGGATCTATTTGCTAATTGAAATATTATGAAAATTATGTCACTTCCAACTCCCCCAATGTATGAAATTTTTCAAAGGGTATTGTGTAAATGTATTCTGTGCACTTTGTAGAATAATTATTGCCTGAGTTAAACCCAATTTTATTATGTGTGGTACAAAAATGTTGTGTGTTATTTGTTGAATTTATAAGGGGAAGCTGCCATTATACAAATTGGACTCCCAAAAGAAAATTCTGATTGATGCGATTTTGGTATTTGTTGAATTGAGACAATGAGTGCCCATTTTTTTTATAATGGAAAGTGAATCTTCTGCGAAAATGATATGAATGGAAAATGCATACTTTGTCGTTGCCTTCTCAATTTTTGCTGTATGGCATGGAATGGTTATGGTAAGTAGTGAAAGAAACTGTAGATGAGGGTTCTGTTTGTTGAACAGGATGAATTGAGAAAAAATTTTAAGATAAGCAATAGATTAAAAAATGTGAAGAACATGCCACAATGTTGTATTGAGAGTTAGTAAAGTTGTCATATTTGAATGCAAGCATAGCATTAAGAACAAGGCTCAAGGACTTACCATTCTATTTTAGAATTAACTTTCATGGTGAAGTTCCCCAGAGAAACTCATTCTACTATTGAAATTTTTGAGAAAGAGCCATTCTAACTTTTCAGGTTTAAACAAGAAAATTTCATTTTAGGTTGAGTTCATTTTGGCCTTTGCTTTTTCTTCTTTAGCCTAACTTATTACGTGATACCAGTTTGCATCTTTAGTAGCCATTCTTTCTTGTAGTTTGGTTATTTTGGACTTAAAAGTTGAATTGATAAGAAATCTATTAACTCTCAATTGTCTCTATAGGGTTATTTCATTCAAGCTGCCTGGACTTGAAGATCTCGAAGTGAGGTTGCTAAAAGACCAAATAAGAAATCATGGGAAGCTCATTAGCAAGCTGATGTATTTGCAATGTCTTATGAGCCCAGAAAAAACGAGTCATTATGTTCCATGAATTGAAGTCATTATGCTTATTCTCTTTATTTATGTTTAGAACAAAAAATGAAGAAGAGACGGCGGTTAGAGACTCAAAAAATGATCCCCATTGCTATTACAATTATTATTTGATGTTATTATAGAGAAATACAATCTAGACAGAAGAAAAATGGAGGTATACACTCATAGCATAAATCATTTAAGCCTACAACTACAGCACTCCAAAGATGTTACACATAATGACAAATTAGAGAAAAAGAAATATTGTCGATCCAGAGGAGAACAGAAAATTTGGAACAAGTAGTATAAAATAACAAAAAAAATCATTTAGATTTTGTTGCCTTTCTCTTTATTCGGCAAAACAGATTGACTACCCGGTCCATACCATACATGTAAATGACTTAACTCCAAGATTTATGACTCTAAACTCTCATAATACATTGGTGCAATCTCATTCACCTTGTAGAGCTTTTACTCCCAAGAATTCTGGGAAAATTATGGATTGTGGTATCCCACACACCATGTCATAAGACTCAGGGGGCCATAGTAAGAATGTCTCCTGCTCAGGCTTGAAAACATTATATTGTTCCTAAATGAAGTGATCAGCCATTGGGTGCATCCCACCACCAACGAATATGGAAAGAATCAAATAGGCAAAAGATTTATAGCCTCAAAAGTAAACCATGGCTGCATCAAAGGCTACCTGAATAAACATAATAATGGATCAAAAGATGGGTCAGTACAGCTTGGGATGTCCATATCAATGTCATCTTTTCCTTGAAAGCAATGATACTCAAGGTGGTATTTTTGAAATGTCACAGACATCGGCACACCAATAGGGAGGTTAGCAAAAATCCCAAGCTAACAGTTGTAAATTGGAGTTGAGAAGGCAAGATTGTGGCTGAGCTCATGGATGGCTAAGAATAGGTTATGGTCGAGAAAAGAACCAAAGAAGTAGGCAATTGCCAATATTCTTAGCCAGCCAGCATTATGAATCAAAGTAGCAGTCCATAGCTGAAACAAAACAGCAATTGAAACCTGCAGCACTACAATTACAAGGAAACGAAACATAATTTGCTATTAATAGCTAACATAAACAAACATTATGAACACATGGATTGAAGCTACACCATCAATTGATAATAATACATTATACCCAACGGGAAAAAAACACACAAACGTGTAAATAATAAATGCAAATTGTAGAGTGATATAGAGAGAGAGAAAAACAAACAGTGAGAGAGAGATAGGATAATAAAGAGGACCTTGAGAAGAGCCATTTGCCCCCTTTAATTTCAGCAATAATTGAGAAGAAAATCGATGAAACAAGCCCCCCAAGTTACATACATATCTACAAAAGCTAGCTAATACTCACAAGAGCCTAATTTTTACCACTATATTTCAAATCTCGAAATAAAATTAAAAAAATTCAAAATCTTAAAAACCGCACTCTAAAAAACCAATAAATATAACAGAAACTCATGGTATGAGAAAGAAGAAGGAAATGAGCCACGAAAGGAGATCACTCATGTTAGAGCCCGATGAGCTCCAAAATGTAGGACGACGACCTGTGACCCAAAGAACCAGCCTATGGCGACCTGCGAACCATACGACACCGACCTACGAACCAGACGACAGCAACCTGCGACCCAGCCGACGGAGAGCTCAAGCGGGACGATGGGGGATGAAATGCAAAGAGACGACGAAAACCTCAAAAGCGAAAATAAAAAATGGTTGTAGCCAAAATTACGCTTTTTTTTTTGTTTTTGTTTTTTTTTTTAATATAACGACTGACATGGCACAATGCCACATCAGCCGTTTGTCTCCCGTTTATAATCTCTCGTTTGTCTCTAGGGTTTTTTCCGAAAGAATAACAAATAAAAGAGGTTTTGTTTTTGGAGAAATAATAACTGCGTGGCTATGCCAGGCAGGGGCTTGCAAGGGCAGTTAATTACATAGAGTGGTTAATGCCATATAGATTTGGAGATGAAATGAATTGATATGAATTTAATTTATTTTTTAATATTGTTATTATTTTAAAATTTAAAAAAGTTGAATTAGAATTTGAAAATTGTATATTAAAATTTAAAAAATATGTATTAAAATTTATATTTTATATAAAAAATTAAAAAAATATAATAATAAAATAGAAATAAACTCAAATTCCAATTTAAATAAAGCTAAGGCGTGACAATAAGAGCCATGGTGGGCCTTAGGCAGGCAGACACGTGGCCATTTAATTAAATGGGAAGAGAAAACTAGCTTAGGTTTTGGTTGGGTTTTTAGTACTTTTTTGTGGCCATGTTTTTCACCAGCTGCGAACTCTTTAGAACCAGATTAATGCTATTATGTAATGTTTTTTCAATTTATTCATTTGTGTCTTTTAATATAAATTTTCCTTTCTTCTTCTTTTTTTTTTTATTGTTATTTCAAATAGTTTTAAAAAATATTAATACATTAATAATTAATTTCTTAATTATTAATTAAAATTTTTAAAAAAATACATAAACCATCAAAATAAAAAGGCAAAATGAGACGAGGTAATATAACATTATACTTAATACTAATTGACCTGCCCTGCACGATGTTATTGTGGTCCTGTGGAAAGGAAAATGGTAAGTGTCCCGTAATGGATTTGGATACTTTTTTTGAATTTAATAATTAAGAAAGTATTTTTAATATCATTATCAAAATTTTAAAAAAATACGAGATAAATTAAATAAATAAATTAAAATATATATACTTGGTGGGAGAGAGACTAGGTGTCTGTAGTGTCACTCATTGGATAAACAAGAACAACAGTATTTGATAAATAAAAAATCGAAACTATCCAAATCAACTAGACATGCTTAATGAACGATTTCATTTCGGTTTAATTTATAAAACCAGCAATTTATCCCTCGCAAATCGCACAATAGTTTGTTCACACACACATACATATTAAACATCTTGGTTATATTTATACATATCAACTTATTGGATTTATCTTATCACAACGTGATCGTGGATTGGGTTAGATACATTTTTCATGTGTAATTCATGCTTGCAAACATATAATAATTTATTAATTATGAAAGATCAAATATTTAACTTAGCTCCATAAACCTTACATGGAACAAGCTGTAAGGATCATGTTGAAGTAACCTAATTTTATATGTTTATGAAACAATCTATGTGAGTTCGTTGAGTTGTGTTGTGGAACTTGTTTATTTATTTAAATTAGTAGTATTGTCTATTGTGGTCAAAAGTTTTGACTTGTTTAATGAAAGAAAGTACCATATAATTATACACATGACGTGATTCACCATATATATATACATATTATGTAAGATGTAACATATTTATTACTTTTGAATAATAAAGAATCATTCAATAAATGATTGTCTAATTGTGATAAATATGTCATATCTTATATAATAGGATGAAAATATAATAGTTGTGTGATATATAGAATTTTTTTATATGTAAAATGTGGCATATTTATTATCTTTAGATAGTAAATAATCATTCAATAAATGATTGTCTAATTGTGATAAATATGTCATATCTTATATAATGAGATAAAAGTGGAATGATAGTGTGATGTATAAAATTTTATTTTATGTAAAATGTGGCATATTTATTACTTTTAGATAGTAAATAATCATTCAATAAATGATCATCTATTTCTGATAAATATATCACATCTTATATAATAGAATGAAAATAAAATGATGATGTGATGAATAGAATTTTCTTTTGTTTATAGCCTATTATAAAAAAAGGCTATCGACATATGAATAGTGAATTTTTGTTTGATGGTTTTAATTACACCTTTGTCCATCATTGTTTGACCTTAATCTTGCACATTTGTGTGCAATTTGCTGCCACTTGTGTTGCAATTGTGATGCAAAGCTATGTCCTTTGCTCATCCAATGAATGCGCAGACCCATTAATAGGGTCAAAAAGCTTTCCATTTCGAGCAAGCTGCAATGTCTATGACTCGGATTGAAGATAGACAAAAACTTACCAACGTGCAAAAATTAGTAACACCAAAAGCAGTAGCATGGGCAGCAACAAAAGGAAAACACAAATAAGTGAGAGAGGACTCCATTTCAATGTTGAAGGACTCCATTTCGCGGGTCTCTCTGTAAATTTTGTTACATAGAGTTATGACTATATTTACATTTATCATACTCGTTGTTCTAATTAATATGCGCCTTCAAATTTATAAAAAACGCAGCAGCATTTTCAACAGGAATACATGCATTGCATCTAGGCTTCTATCTAGTATATAGAAAAGCTTGCCACCTACTCTCTTTTTTCTCATGCCTCGTTTAGATAATGACAGTATTTTATCTTATTTTATTATTATAATTTTTTTAAATTTCCACATAAAATAACTAAATAATTCATTTTTTTTTAATTTAAAAAATAATAATAATAAAATAATATTTTATTCAACTTTCATTTCAACTCATGTTAACTCAATTCATTATCCAAACAATACTTGACTCTTTTTCGATTTTCCCGTGTCTTGTTCCTGGACATTTTTGTTCAACCTGCCAATTTTCTTAAGTACGAGTCCATAAATCAAAATTAGTAAAGAATAAAATAGCCAAACAAACGCAAACAAACCCATAATTCCAAAATATAACAAGAAAACAATAAAAATAAAAATAAATAAATAGTAACACAAAGGTAAACAACACAGATAGAAACTTGTCAAACAATATGAACAACCTAAACCATAATAAAAGTGATTCGAGACATATACTCATTTTAAAAGAGAAAAAAAAATTAATTTTTTAATAATATATAATTTTTTTTTAAAAAGAATGTGTAATATTTATATAATTTATAAATATATCTAGTATTATTTTACAGAAAAACTATTTATTTCTCATCAAATATTTATCCTTATTTCCAAACCCATGGACTAAAAAGGTCCAAAATCCATATATTCGACCCGAATCCAACCCGAAAACCGCAACACAGAGACAGCAGCTCTTTTCATTTCTTTTGCCGATTCCAGAGAACACAACCGATATATGTGCACTTTACACTGAATACCCGCTTTCCATCCCCCACCTCTCTGTCTATCTCATGACGATTGGGAATGCAATTGGGGTTTAGGGCACGGAATCGACCTCGATTGTTGGCCGAGAAGATGTAATCTAAAGGAGACGCCCTCCGTCTCCGTGTCGAAGCAATTTCAAGCGTACTATTCCTTAAGTTTCAACCACATTTTCCTCTAGGGTTATATATCTTCAATGTTTCCAGTCGGGTTTGAAATGAAGGGCTCGTCGGACCGGACAAAGGTGGTGCTGCGGCACTTGCCGCCGGCGATTTCTCAGGAAACGCTAATGGACCAAATCGACGCCGCCTTCGCTGATCGCTACCATTGGGTCACTTTCCGTCCGGGCAAACCGGGGTTAGGTTTTTCGATTTTTTTGTTAATTTTCCTCCGTGTTAATCGTTTTTTTTTGTCTACGAGTTTTCTTCGAGTCACCAGTCTCGATTACATGCTCAGTTGGCCATCTAAGGTGTGAGCGTGTATGGAGACATATGTATCATGTTAATTTAGAAGGCTCTGAAACAAGTGGGTTAGGTTAGGCTTGGTAGTTTTGTCAGTTGTCCACTTCCTGATCCTCGTCTGTTGAATGTTTTAGGACCATTGACTCAAATTTCTTAGTTATTTTGTCTATGGTTTGGTTAAATGTACGGGTAATAACTTCATTAGCTATCAAGTTGGTGATACATGTATGCTTTTATAGGTCTATCCGCGTGCTTCTTGAACGTGTTTCACAGTATAGATCCTCTTATTTTTAAAGGGAAACACTTTTTATTTTTATTTTTTTGAGGGGGAATAAGTCTGAAATTAAGTTGATACATTAATACAGGTTGCTTTACTGTAGTTTTAATGATTTAAGCAAATTATCTCCAAAGGACCTTCTCACATATTAATTGTTTATTGAAATGGTTTTGCAGCACGCAACATCAATCCTATTCTAGAGCCTACATTGACTTCAAGAAACCTGAGGATGTTATTGAGTTTGCTGATTTCTTTGATGGTCACTTGTTTGTTAACGAGAAGGGTAATCTTTGCATATATATTTTGAAGAGATTGATTAGGCACGTCAATCCTGTTGCCAGAAGTTGTCTTTTTATTTTTTTTTAAATTTTTGTACCATGATTTAAAAGACTTTGAAATTATAAAGCTACTGGGGATATATTGGAAAATATAATTGGGATTTCTCATCTCTTTTCATTTCATCCATGTTTGTAACATTGCAGAAATATGCTGACGTGAAAATCTAACTAAACTGTCCCTTGCTTTTCAGGCATTCAATTTAAAACTATTGTTGAGTATGCTCCGTCTCAATGTGTTCCAAAGCAGTGGTCTAAAAAAGATGGACGTGAAGGAACAATATTAAAAGGTACAAAAAGCAGTAAAAATTCAAGGCGCATATTTGTTGGATGTAGATTTTTATATGCAATCATTAATCCGTGACTTATGTTTGAAATCATATTCGTTTTCTTAAATACAAGTATTTCATTGATGAACAGATACCGAGTATCTGGAGTTTCTTGAATTTCTTGCAAAGCCTGTAGAAAATCTTCCCAGTGCAGAGATACAACTAGAGAGAAGAGAAGCAGAACGTGGTGGTAAATCATTAAGATCTTATGTTATAGAACTTGGTATTGAAATAATAGTGGTAGAAATGGGAGAAATGATATACAATTGTGCAAGTAGAATGAAAATTGTTGACACCATTTGGGAGTTTCTGAGGATAAAGTGTATTTTGAAATGATTTCTGCCCATTATGCCTTTGCAGGTGCTGTAAAAGATGCTCCTGTGGTTACACCATTAATGGACTTTGTTCGGCAGAAAAGAGCTGCTAAGGGTGGTTCTCGGGTATCTTTTAATCCATTGTATTTAAGTTTGAGAGGATTAACTTTTCTTTTTAAGATAAATAAGAAACTTTATTGATCAAATGAAACTAGGCGAAGCCCATGTACACAAGAAGTATACAAAAGAGACACTTAATTACATTCTAGAAAGCTGAAAATAAAGCAAAAACTCATGAACATTCCCTCCTTTAGTACAGTAGCAGAAATCCACTAAACCAAAGAAGACACAAAAAAATACCAGATTTCCCTCACAGCTCGCTCCTTGTTGTTGAAGCACTTCTCATTCCTTTCCATCCCTAAACACCACATTCAGTACAAAGGAATCATCCTCCAAGCCGCTGCCAGTTGAGAACCATTATGATGCCTATTCCAACATGCTAGAGCTCCACCATACTCTTAGGCATAACCCAACTCAACCCAGCTCTACTAAAAATGCCAACCCATAACTCCCTGCCAGTTGAGAGGATTAACTTACCAGAAAGAAAAATGTGTGAGAGGACTAATTAGTTCAAGAAAATCTGTAAATATTATTGGTTATGAATATTTGAGATGCTGCTATGCTTTATGTGGTATAGATGTTTCACAATTAGTTGATGATACTTTGTGGGGTTTGTTCATTATGTGTCTGTGAGACTGTGTGTGCATCCATACTTTGCATGTTGTGATGTGTTCAATCTATTGCCCCGATTTCATGGAGTAAGTTATAGCATTAAGGTCTCGCTTGTTTTTATAGATGAGATGAGATCAAGTTAAGATAAAAGTTAAAAATGGAATAAAATATTATTAGAATACATATTTCTAATATTATTTTTGTTTTGGGATTTGAAAAACTTGAATTGTTTATTTTATTTTGTATGAAAATTTGAAAAAGTAATAATGATTAAATGAGATGAGATGAGAGTGTTTGTGAAAGTGAACAAGGCTTAAGTTTCCCTTGAATAGTCCAGTTTTGTGATTATATTGTAGTTTCCAATAAATGAAACATTTCAAGATTTCAATTATTGTAAGCAAAGAGCCAAATATCATAGTATCCTGAATTTATATTCATATCTAATGTCAGCGATCGTTGTCTAATGGGAAAATGAGCAGAAGAGCTGCTAGATCATCGGCAGGAAGTCCTAGTTTATCCTCATCGAAACGAGGTTCTGCAAGGATAAGGATGTCCTCCACAATGGTATGTGTCTTTATATAGACACTTCTTGTTGAAATAAATAACCAGTACATACCATTGGTGATGTAATTCACTGTGCATGCCACTGTATAACTATTTCGTTTACACCACATTGTCTGTGCATTATTTATAGTGGAACTGCACCCAAAATGACTCCACTACATCCTGCTAAGATCTACATTGTTATATGTTCATTGTACTAGTAATCCTTGTCAGTGCCTCATTTTAAGTACAAATATAAAAGTTTCCACTTTAACTACTATAAATGAAGAGTTCCCACCAGTATCTTTGGTTTGACAATAATATATGATAAGGAAATTTATATGCTAATTGAGGTCATATAGGACTTAATGGGTTGATTTCTACTACTGATGACTTTTGGACTACATTGCTGTTTTTGTAGAATTGTGGTCTGAAATGTATCATTTAGCATCTGTTTTCAATCTTATTTTGTTGCCCATTTAGACACATATACTTGATTTCAAAGCAAGATGTTGGAAGGTTGGAGGTTTTATTAATACCTTGTCATTTATGATGAGCAGTATGTTTTGAGGGATGCTGCAAAGAACATGAGTGTCAAAGACAAGTCAACATACATTTTGGTTCCGAAGCGTGATGATGAGCTGCTATCTGATAAGGCTGTTACTTTGGTTCCTGCAGCTGGAACTGAAGTATTGGCGGACGAAAGTGGTATGGTGGGGAAATGGAATATACAAGTGTTTAATGATGATTTGACATTCTTCCTTCCTTCCTTTTGTTAATGAATCTAGACATAAACATGTGCACTCACACTTCAACCTTGACGTGGGCTTGTACTATTTAATAAATTGTTATATGATTGCATCTCAATTTGGATGCCTTTTGCCTTGCATTATCCATGTTTTCTTTTCTCACTTTACGTTTTCAGACTTAATTATGTTTTTAAGTGCTTGTATTTTCTGAAGTGCTTTATCTCTTATGATGAACTGAAGTTTAGTTACTTGAGAAATAAGAATGTTTTCTGGTAGTGGAAAGAGTTGTGGATGGGTTTTTGTTCTGTTTTCAGAAACAAGAGAGTTGGAATTGTTTTCTGTTTTTTTTTTTTTTTATTGTTACTGGAAAGGGTTTTTCTCTAATGCCATGTGTTTGTGTTGGCATTGTTTAATCTGTTTTAGAGGTTGTCATGTGCTTGATCCAGTTTTTAATTCAATATATTTACCTTTCAAGATTGTAATTGGTTCACCTTTTTCAAAATTTCACAGTTATGCTTTTTTTTAGGTCTGTATTATTCCACATCTTCAGAAGTGGTGATTATATAGTGGGAACTCTTGTTTCCCAGACCACTTATCTTATCAGCATGCCTACAAATGGTACGCCCTTTTTTGGGAAGTGGATAGGGTCCATGATGGAAAGGATTTACATAGGCAACATCCCTAGGGTTCTTCACGTTAGAAAGGGTTTACATAGGCAATATACCTTTTTTTTTTATAAGTACATAGGCAATAGACCTAAGCATGATATATGTTCACATTGTCCAATTTGGGGACTTTTTGGTATTGGGAGTATCCATTCTTTTTTTTTTTTTTGGAATAGGCATAGCTCAAGTACGCAAGACAAGAGTATCCATGCTAATACATGAGTTAATATTTTTTCCATTGTTTCTCTGTGGGTCAATTAATCTTTTTTTTTTTTGTGAATTGTTGTTTTTCTCCCTGGTAAATGAATTCACTCCCCATTCTTCTAGCATGTTGTTTACCTCTTATCTAAAATTTTCAGGAATTTCTGGGACTAATGAGTCTAGTAAAAAGAAACTCCTCCTTAAAGGGAAAGAGAGAGAGATTTCACGTGTAAGTTCTTTTTCAGTTCTTACTTGGGCACTTCTTATACATAACTAATAAACAGTGTTGCCTTGCTTGGAGAGAGTTTGTTTTCTTTTCGGATGTTGGTCGGTTGAAAGTGGATAAAAAAAGCGAATATCCACAGATCAGTAGATCCATTTACTTTTTCGCATTTTAAGTAATTTTACATCTTAAATGGAAAGTAGCAATCTCTTTGACTGTAATGCCCTAAGGGAGGCCCAATCCATATCTAGATCTATACTCCAAAAGAACGAGTCAATGATATAATTGATGCTCGATTGGAACCGTTATAAAGAGTAAGAATTTCTCATTTTCAAGCAATGTGAGATCCCATACACCACCTATTTGTATCACTTATCATTCAATATGGAGTATCACATCCCATTTGTGTAGGCAATCTGTCAAATTACATAATTTTCTTGGGCTAATTAGCTATTGTATGCATGCTTTGGTCTCTTCAAATCCTTGCAATTTTAAATAAGATTTGTCTCACTGCAGAGTGTTTTTTCCAATATTTTTGAGGAATCAATGTGATTTTTTAGTTGGAAGGGTTTCGCAATGTTAAATTGCTGTATGCCATTCTTGCAGGTGTCTGGCAGCTTGTCACAGCAGCAAGGTTTAACATCTTCAGCTGAGAACAAAATTGGTTCAGCTGCTCTCAAGCAGAACCAGCAACGCCAAGGTGGCGGAAGGATAGTCAGAAGAATACTTTTAAACAAGGATTCACGTCAAAATCAGTCTTTTTTGGGCTTGTCTGAACAGCAAATCCCGACTTCAAATTCAGAAAAAGACAAGCGACCTCCTCGTCCCCACATGTGCTATTGGTTTCAAAGGATACAACTCCAACTCCCGATGATAAGGTTGTTGGTAATGACTTGCACGTGTTTTTTAATGAGAGACAGGAAAAACATTTAAGAAATAAGGATAAGCCTGATCGTGGCGTATGGACTTCTCTTCGTCGATCAGATGGATCTAATGTCAATGAAGGATCTTTGTCATCCTCTGCTTCTCAACTTTCACTGTCACCGGCAGATTCTTTTGAAGGTGTGGTCATTTCAACATGTAATTCTTGGTTAATAATTGAACAGGACTTGTAGTCATTAGTGGTAAATTAATACTTTGGAATCCTCATTTTACCTTGCCATCATATGACACTTCGACGAAAGAGTATAAAGTATACTAAAGTGCTCAAAGGCCCTTAATAAAAAATCCTAGCAAGGAATTTATTTTACTATTTTTTATGTGATCTTGCAGGATCTTTTTTATTTATTTTTTTATTTTTAAAGTAAACAAATTTATCGATCAAGAATAGGCTTAGCCCAGTACATTACTCGTGATCTTGCAGGATCTCATGGAGATATGATGATTGACATGCCAATTGCTAGGAGTGGGGGAGTTAAAAGCCTAGTAACTGGACGCACCAATCATTCTTCGTTAGAAAATGGTAGCTTTTGGTTTAGAGACTTTGGCGTTCGATATGTTTTACTAATATAAGTATAAATCCGTGTGTTTTACATGTTTGTTTTGTTTGCTATTTATGCTGGAACTCGAATGCTTGTGTTACATGCAGGTTCTCATAAACATTTTGGTCGCCGTGGGCCAGCGCATGGCGTTAAGGATGTTGATGGCTCATCAACTATGAGTGAGGGGAAGCATTCGAGAAAAGGCACTGGCTATAATTCCCATGAGGTGATTGAACTTAAAACCATTGATTCAAGAATCAAGTATTGCTCATAATTTTTTGTTTTCACTCAATTGTGCACTAATTATTTGAAGATGTTTCTCAACGATTTGCAGAAACAAGTTTGGATACAAAAACAAAGTTCTGGTTCATGATGTTAATGAAAAGGTAAACATCTTTGTGACCATCTTAATTCTCGCTTCTAACATTGATCTAAGGCAAAAAAAGAAAGAAAAAAAAAAAGAAAAAAAAAAAGAGAAAAAAACTCAAAAGGGCCTAATGGAACCTTGAATTTTGAATTATCTTGCAAGTTTTCTGAACTTCATATTATCTTTACTTGATTAATCTAAATTGGTACAATAGAAATCTCAAGAGTATGGGTGGAAATGTTACTGGTGAGTCTTAGAATTTTAATTGTCCCTTCTTAGCTGTTGGAAGGTTAAATTATTGGATATAAATGGTAAGGGTATTTTGGCAGTTGCCCTTCATTTTTAAAAATACTGAAAGTCGGATAGACTCAAATTTGACTCAAATTGTAGTTTGGTGTGAAATGTCATTTGCCTTATTATTGGCACTGTAGGTTCTTTGTAGAGTCTTGTCATTTTGGTTCTTATGAAAAACACTTGCGTTGTGTACTTAGGGAGATGAACGATGAAGAGGAACACACTCTTGGATGAAAATTACTCATGTCAAATGCACTTTTAAGTAGTAACTGTGGGCCTTTGGCACACTTGCGAATTATCATGACTCTCTCTCAGGCTTCTGTCAAGATTGTGGAATTTAATTTTACTTGCGTTTTTTTATCACTTGACAGTTAAATTCTTGGTCAATGAGAGTTTTGGAATTGCTATGTGCTGGTGGCCGTCCCCTTTTACTACACATATGATCAGATGTATGTTAATTATCGGCATCAGCAGCAGCAGCGGTTCTGAAAACCGCAAGGGAAAAGTGAAGTTTTCTGAATGACGCAGATACGACAATTAAAATTCGTTTGATTGAAGATCCTGATTTACTTGAGAAAAGCGACAGTCCTGAATATATAGGAGAAAAGGAAGCAATATATGTGATTGTTATGATTGGCACAGTTTTGAGCCCCCTCGTTGCGGCTGGGGTTCATTTCCTCGGAGCTATGGAAGTGATTGAGCTTGCTTTTGACTGGATTAGGTATTGGCGTATTGTGGTTTCATCGGATGTCTCGGTCTCCCTCCCATTAGTATGAAAATGTAAATATATAATCAGAGCGGTCTGTAACCCCAGGCTATGTTATGGCTATCTATCAAAAGCATATCTTAAAAAAATATGTTTCACACTTTTTCTTCATTGTTGCGACTGCCACTTCGTTTTGCAGCAGTTGATGATTGACACGTGCAGGTGCCAGCAATAAATACAAGAATGCAGTAGTTTTACAAGCACATGCAGCAACGACTCTGCGGAAGAAGAAGCTTTTGGAAGAATATGTAAGACTGGTAGTGTAGAGATGAAGATGGTTATACCTTGATCGTCCTGTCTTATAATACAAGTAAAAGTAATGCCAACAACAGCGGAATTCCAAAAAAAAAAAAAAAAAAAAAATGTCTCTTTGTTTTTATTGTTGTTTTTTTTTTCGTTTTGTGTATGTCTTAAATATATAACGTATTTTGCTGATCCTATGTTGATTAGGCGTGGTAGAAAAGCAATTAATGAAATCTAGGCAGGTGGGAGTTAATTGACATCTTGGATTCTTGATGAGCAAATGTTAATCATTTGGACTTAAAAACAATGATTTTGGTCATTAGCTTCAGCGGTACTGAAGAAGTAGCTTGATATAGGCTTCTAATTATATATTGTTACATTTATCTTTAATTCCATGAGCGACTTAGATGTTGAACTATACAATCAATCAATTAAAAAAAAAAAAAAAACAATTATGGCCTAGAAAGAGAGAAAAAGGTCAACCAATACTACAGTGTTTTGTCCCATTCAGCAGATAGGAGGTGGTCCAATTTTGCTACTCATCCGCCACGCCTCCAATGTTGGGAATGGGAACTCATGCATTATTGCTTTGTTTGTATCCATTGCGGCCTGTGTCATACGGACAATGATACACTACCAATTAGGTTACGACTCAAAATAAAATTATATATTAAAATATTAATATATATATTTTTTAAATTCAGCAACAAGTAACTAAAGTAATGATTTTTTATACTCAAGTTGCAAACAAACTATAGTATAGTTGTCATTGTTTTATAAATAATAATAATTAAAAAAATTGAAATGCTGCCATGTGGCTATGCCTGTGTTTTTTTTTTTTTATTTATTATTGTAGAGTCTATTTTTATAAAAAATGATTTAAAATTTATATATTATTATTTTGTATCAAAATAAAAACCATCGCAATATTTATATCGACCGATAGTCAAGTCATTAAAACTAAAATCTAAATTCGGAATATAAACAAATATTATTTATTTAAGATTACAAAAATTAGATATATTTAGTAAAAAAATAAATAAACAAAAATTTGTTGACTCATTATTTATTCCGTTTCAACCCTTAAAACAGGGCTTAGATAATTTCATTAAAAATTATAATCTCGTTTTGAATGTGTTGGGCCAGAAAATGATCCAATTCCAAATGAAAGGCCAGATGTACACCCCCAAGTTGAACGAACGTTTCTCAGAGAAACTGTCAGAAAAGTCATCAAAAACGGCAACACCCTCTTTCTACTGTTACTCCTAGTTCTCACACGCTCTCAGAGAGAAAAAAAAAGGGGAAAGAAATCTTTCAAAAAAGAACAGGGAAATAACTTGAAAACAGGAAAAGAAAAAAAAAAAAAAAGTATGTTGATTTAGAATTCGAGATCGAGAAAATCTATGTAAAATGCACGAGCTCCGATTCCAATTCTTCGCTCCGAGACACTTGCAGGTGAGTTTGCAAAGCCACAGAAACAAAGTTAATTCACAACATTAGGAATGGTTGGTTCTGTGGAAAATCCTGTCTGTTAGGTGAGGGAAAGTTTTCATGAATTTCTGTAAATATGACCTGACTTTCCAGAGTTTGATGCATTTTTCTTTTGAAGTTTCGTGGTTGATTCCTTTATCCTGTGTAATTTTGGTGTATCCGAAAGATTGCGGCAGTTTAGGTCTAGATCTGATCGATCTTTCTCTCCCCTTTCTTGAGTGTGTGTGTCTTGTGAATTTATATTTTGTGTCTCGGGTTTGGTAGTTTGGTTATACAAATTTTAAGAACAAGTGGGTTGTTCTTCAAGTACTTGTAATTATGGGTATTTTAAGTATTGCTGTTAATTTACTTTGTTAAGCTTCATGTACATATCAGTGTCTGAACAAAGTGGATTATGAGAGTTTTAAGTATAGCTCTTAATTTAATTTGTTAAGCTTGATGTACATATTAGTATCTAAACATATCACTTGCCTATTGTACTTATTTTTTTTAATCCATGTGCCTCATGCTTAGGGTTGTACTTTGCTGTTGGGAATAGGGTTGAGCTGGTGCAGCATTTCGTAACCATTGCCTTTTTATTCTTTACTCAGGTGAGTTGGTTTATGAGTCTGCAGAACATTGAAATTTATGTTACGCGTTTTCATTATAAGGATTTGTTAGTTGTCTGTACAAGCTTTCTCCCATTATGAATTTCTTACTTGGTTTGTCTTCTTTTTTCATCACTCGGATTTGGCTGTGCCCGATCATTGATGCATAACCTTCACCATGACATGTATAAGGAGGAAAATAAAAATGGTTTCGCATCAGCTCTTTTGTGTTTTTCTCTCACATCTATCATATTTTATGGTGATCAACACATAATTTTGCTGCGCAAGAAACAAAAATCCTGTTAATGCTGTTTTTTATTTTTTTCGTAGTCCTATTCTGCTTCTCTGTTAATGTAGATAAATGGTTGGTGGCTATTGTTCCATCAAAAAGCTAATCTGTTTAGATGATTATGTGATCATTGGATCCCTGAAAGACAATTGTAAACACCTAATTTTGTTTTAATCACTTAACCCTCGGTTGGCAATAGTGTGAGTTGCTTTATATTTATTAATTTGGCTAATACTATCACTTTTCAGGAAAAAAAGAAAATAGCATAATTGGTCTGAAGTTTCAAAAGAGACAAAATTACTGAGGACCATATCAGTTCGGATATTTTTAAATGTCTGAAATGAACATGATGAAAAGTGTCTTCCATATTTTGTATGTTTAATGTCTGTTTCCGAATTTTGTACATCGGCTAGGCCTATTATTGTCATCAATAAAATCCTTCATTACTTATTAAAACAAAAAACTCTGTTTCTGGATTAAGACCGTCCGACTGATTTTTTTGGGAATACAGGTACTTGGATGGTATGGGAAGCAGAACTATAAAATATTGCAAGGGTAGCACATATTAGTGACTTTAACATTCACCAGGCACATTTATGGCGTCTGCCAGCCTAGGAAATGGTGGAGTGGGCAGTTCCAGGTCTGTTAATGGATTCAAGGGTTCGTCTAGCTCAGTTGATTGGCTGGGGAGAGAGATGCTTGAGATGAGACTGAGGGACAAGGTTGACCATGATGAGGACAGAGTAAGCTGCTATAAATTTTATATTTATTTTTAATTTATTTCTTGGTGCTAAAATCCTTGCTCTTCCCCATTAATCATTGCAAGTAGCCAATAGTTGCTTCCATTCCCTTCAAGAATTGGCCGCAACTACTCAATTTTATTTTATTTTTATTTTGGCTGCAATTAACATCATGCGGGAAAAATGGTAAATAAATCATTCGATATTTGCAAGGGCACTTTTGTGTGGTTGGAGAGTGTTTGATTCTTTTCTTTGAATTATGAAAATGTTTTGAGACACTTGTATTTGTTTATATATTTGTTTTTATATGTACCTGTTGCTACTTTTTACCGTGTAATTTGTTGCAGGATAGCGAACCAGATATAATTGATGGTGCTGGTGCTGAAACAGGAAATGTAATACGAACTACTATTGGTGGTCGAAATAGTCAAACTAGGCAGGTTGGAAATAAATCTAAATATAGATTTTAGAGGGTTTCATGTGGTTGTGTGATCAAAGTCGGTGGGTATCTTACAATTTTCTCAACGTGTGTATTTGGTTTGACAGTCAGTCAGTTATATTGCAGAACATGTGGTTGGGACTGGTTCTTTTGGTGTTGTTTTCCAGGTAAGTTGTGCTATGGTTTATTGCTTTTAACCTATTTCCTGCTCATTTTGACGATATTCCACATTGTTTAAGAAATGTTGCTATCTTGGAGCAGGCAAAGTGTAGAGAAACTGGAGAGATTGTTGCTATAAAGAAGGTTCTCCAAGACAAGCGCTATAAAAATAGAGAGTTACAGATAATGCAGATGTTGGATCATCCAAACATTGTTGCCCTTAAGCACTGCTTCTTTTCAACTACAGACAAAGAAGAGGTTTACTTGAATCTTGTTCTTGAATTTGTCCCTGAAACTGTTAATCGAATTGCAAGGAATTATAGCAGGATCAACCAGCGAATGCCCTTAATCTATGTTAAGCTTTATACCTACCAGGTACATATTAATTTCTCTTGATTCCATGCTTCTTGCTGTTTTTGTATATATCTTTGATCTCCAATACATTGATCTTGTTTTCAAATATATATGGGATATAAAAATTGTGATTATATGTTATAAAAAAAAACACTTTTTATTGAAAGAATAATCTTTTAGTGTACTTAGGCATACATAATTGAAGCTATATTTTTGTTAGAATTTTGTTTTTATGGGCCAAAGCTGTTGATTTTAATGGCCTTGATTTTCTTGTTTCCATTTCTTCTTCCTAGATAGATGTTACCACTTGTATACCATCTTGTGTACTTGGGCTATGCTATTCTTATTAATACAATCGTTTACTTACATAAAAAAAATGGTAGTTTAGTCTTTTACAATGCTTATAGTAATGGTTCTGTCTAGTTGTAACACCCTTGATTGGTAGAATACTAGATAATAGTTTGGAAATGAGATCTCACTTTGTCTGTGAGGAAGAGTTATTGTGGTTTATAATGATTCCAAGTCCAAGGAGCTTCAATTGTAATGGTGACTGGTCCTTTGAAGTATAAATTCATATGTGACTTGGGCTTTTATCGGGTCATCAAATTAGTAGAGCAAAATTGCATGGAAAGATTTCTTGAATGTAAAAGCTAATCCTTAACTGCTCATTCTCTACTAAATTAGTTGCATAGTTTTCTTTTCTTTTTGAATTAAACTACTTAAACGGGATAATTGGAGGCTAACATTTCCATTATCATTGAGCTATCAGTATTACTTTATGGGCTAGAATTTGTAAATTAGTTGCAAACACATTTCGTCTATGGCTATTCGTTGAATATTGTTATTACTTTTTTCCTTGGCAAACAATTTCTAAAGGCTATTGGACTGGTGGATTTTTCCTTTGAATTATCCGAGGCGTATTGCAGGAAACTCCTTGCTAAGGGCTTGTGCACCCCTGAAATTAAGGGGATGCTGTTCCTAGACACCTGGTGCCAATAAAAAAAATATTATTATTACTGTTTCCAGTGACCAACCTTGGTTCCAAGTAGTGTTGCTTGCCCCCTTCTCCTCTCCTCTCTCTCTCTCTCTCTCTCTCTCTCCAATTTTGTTTATTCTAATGGTCCTAGTGTTTCAAAATAAGTCATTTCTTTCTCATTTTTTGTGATTTTCATACTCAGAACATGCTGGCGCAAATGGTATTTCTTCTCTCATAATTGGGGTGGGGTAGTTCATGGATGCAAAAATCAGTGTGTGGATAACTTACCATTTAAGAAAAGCCATTTATGCTTTATTGGTTTCTCAATATTTTTTTTTTACTAATATTTTTTAAACTGCTCTTGGTGTAGATCTGCAGGGCACTTGCCTATATACATAACAGTATCGGTATCTGCCACCGTGACATCAAGCCTCAAAACTTGCTAGTAAGATTAAAATTATGTTTATAGCGTGAGACTCATTTCTCATTTTGGGTATGACTGCATTGATTTACATAAATCTATGATAGATATTGTGCTAATTCCATGTGAAGCCCATCATTCATTGACCAATAGCATTTGCAACTCATATGTTAGAGGTGTTATTTTGGTGTAGCATTGTAGTATACCTTTAGACATGACTGACAATCCTATATGAATGCCAAGAATGATTGTAGAGACAATATTGCATCTGTGCCATTGGCATGTCTTAAGCATATGTCTTGTTAAATGATTATAAGCTGAGGAGGTTCTATAGCTTCTATGTTGGGATAAATATTTTTATGTGTACAGTAGTGCATGTATGTAAGCATGTACACATTCTTGTTTGTCTATGGGGAATATAACATGTCTATAATTTTCAAAGATGAGGATGCCTTTTAATCTCAGACATGCTAATTCATCTTGTCCTCTTCCCCGAAGTCTCCTTTACATGGAATTGATGGCTTTATGATCTTGTTTTGCTGTTATGGTAAATTACTTGAATTGATCAATGGCTGTCAGTTTGCAACATATCTCAGTCCACATTCTCCCACTGTTCCACTATCTTCCCAAAACCATCGACACCTTTTCACTTAATGTAAATTATGGCTTTGTTCAGACGCTGTTGGTGTCTTTTGGTTTCAGAAGTATCTATTCAACTAGTCATCAAGAGTCCCCCCCGCCCTGGAAACTCTGTTTTGGGATGAACATTTGAGGTTTCTTTCAGAGCCTATGTTATAGTTATAGAATCATGTTCTCTCATCTGATGTTTGAAATTTGATCTCAAATAATAAATCACATTTTTTTTAATTCATTATAATTCTAGGAACTTGGATGACTCTGGAAAGTCTGAATCATCTTTTGGTACTTGGCTTCTAAGGAGTCTGGCTGTTTGCTCTTTTCCCAACAATGAGTTTGGTTTATATTTTGATTATTTAGACTTAGTTTTATTTCATAACTCTTTATATGAATAGAATGAACTGAATTTGATGTTCATTTTAGGACATCTCTTTTCCTTCAATTTTTTACACTTGAAATTGGTCACCGTCCAGGTCAATCCCCATACACATCAGCTGAAACTTTGTGATTTTGGGAGTGCAAAAGTGTTGGTTAGTTTTTCATTTCACTCTTGCTATTGACGGTTGTGTGTTTTTTTTTTTTTTTTTTTTGCTTTGAGAATTGCCCCTTTTGCATTTTATCAGGTGAAAGGAGAACCCAATGTCTCTTACATCTGTTCAAGATATTATCGAGCTCCTGAGCTCATCTTTGGTGCCACTGAGTACACAACTGCAATAGATATATGGTCTACTGGTTGTGTGATGGCTGAACTAATTCTTGGACAGGTTGGTTGATACTTGAGTTTATACACATACTTGGCCATGTTTTCCGGTTGCCTTGAATATAATGCTGTTAATGTTTTGAATTGAACTTCTTTTTCAGCCTTTGTTTCCTGGTGAAAGTGGAGTTGATCAACTAGTTGAGATCATTAAGGTGAGCTTATTTAATACTTTCCACCTGCTCACACGAAGTTTTACATAGAACAGTTTGAAATTCATTTTCTGGCTTCAAGTAAAAAGAAAAGTAATAAGCTTTCAAACTTTTCAAACAAGTATAAAAGGATTTGGTTTTTAGATATTACTTTAGACTTTATGTGTTGATTGAATATGGTTCTGGGAATGAATTAACTCTGCAAGTTAAAGTTTTCTGTTGATATTTTTAGTTGAAACAAAAATTACAGATA
Organism: Platycarya longipes; assembly: GCA_036559045.1. Lineage (NCBI taxonomy): Eukaryota > Viridiplantae > Streptophyta > Magnoliopsida > Fagales > Juglandaceae > Platycarya > Platycarya longipes. The sequence continues at coordinate 652,098 of CM071793.1, forward strand.
AAGAGTTTTCACCCCTTTTTTTCGGCAAATGGAAACAGGAAACAAGGAGTCCAGTGCTTTCCAAGTGAATTTGTAGAATAGACACTTGAGTTGTTAAAGAAATGTTCCAAATTACTTGTGTTCCGAATCTTCCAATCCATCGTATATTGTTTATCTCTATGGAAAAACTTTGTTGTCCCACTCGTGGGTTGCCCAAGTGGTAAGGGTGAACTTGTGTGCACGAGCCCCATGCCACAGGTTTGATTCCCCCTGGGATCAAACTACGATCTAAGTGGGAGGCCATGACGGTGGGTTGCTATGCTAGTCTCCCTGGGTGTCTAGGTTCCATGGGTGAGTCCTAAGGGCTCTGCCTGGGGGTGGTTCCCCCTGTCATAAAAAAAAAAAACACTTTGCTGTCAATTATTTCAAGAGCCAGGGAGGTTTTGGTGACTACAACCAGTAATTGGTCACTGTCCAAGTCAATTCCCAGTAATGAAAAGATAATTATTTAATGTATTTTAAACATTTTGTCAAGGTTTTGGGAACTCCTACAAGGGAGGAGATAAAGTGCATGAATCCAAATTATACAGAATTTAAGTTCCCCCAGATAAAGCCTCATCCATGGCACAAGGTATGTTCTTTTGCCTTCCTTACTTGTAACATGCTTCTGATGTCATCAATTATCTTTGTCTGTTGGTGCCTTTTTGAATGGTTGTCAAATTTCCTTGGTTGTTGGAGGATGCTTTATTGATTAAAGTTGCAAGACTAGACTTTATCTGCTGGGCTGGACATTCTGGCAAGTTCAGGACGTTTTGTATGACCAAGATCCTGCCTATGTGATAAGTGTGTAGGGAACCCTTGCAGGAGGTATAGTTGTCAAGATCCTGCCAATCTGCTGGGCTGAACGCAAATTCAGGAGACTAAACTCTCCTGAATTGCCACTGTGCATGGCTTGGAATATGTATGAGTATTAATTGTAGATACTGTTTACTGTCTTTGCGTTCTCATATGGGTAATGATATACCTACAACTACTTTACATGTAGTTTACAATTCATTTTAAATCACCAAATGCAATTGTGACACTTCATTAAAAGATAATTTCAATTTGACTTAATTACCCTGCATTTTTAAGTATAGCAAACTAGTTTTTTTTTTGATAAGTTAGTATAGCAAACTAGTTGTAGACTAATTGTAAGCTTATCATTTTCCTTCTCATATAACCTAAAGAACACACGTGATCTACTCCATTTAACTGAAGAATGTGTATTTTTTCCCCATATTTTCTTGTTCTTTACTATAATTTGTTCTCTTCTCATGCAAAACTTGTAAAACTTTTCATGTAGTCCTACTGTTTATATTTGTATATGCACCTATATAAGCACTGTTTATTATTGTTATTGCTAATGATGATGATGATGATGATGATGATGATGATAATAAGATGCAATTAGCATTTGTTGGCTACAAAGAAATTTGTTTGTGGGACTCTCACCATTCTCACCCAACAGGTCTTCCAAAAACGTTTGCCCCCAGAAGCAGTGGACCTTGTATGTAGGTTTTTTCAGTACTCTCCCAATTTGCGATGCACTGCTGTAAGCAAATTTCCCTTGTTTTATTTGCCCTTGGCCAGAAAGTATTATTCAATGCTCACCCTTTCTGTTGTGGTACTGCAGTTGGAAGCTTGCATTCACCCTTTCTTCGATGAACTGAGGGACCCAAACACACGCCTTCCTAATGGCCGCCCTCTTCCTCCTCTGTTTAATTTTAAATCCCCAGGTCGGTATCAAATTAAATAAGCATATCATACCATCATAGTGCTGCTCTGTTTTCTGTGAGGAAAATTAAATTGCCTTTTTTGGGTTCTTAATTCTCTGAAATTTACTGTTACTTGTAAAAAAGAATCTCTGAAATTGTCTGAACTTCACTGTTGTAATTACTAATTGAAAAAATAATATTGAAAGAAAAAGGATAGATGGCTTGAGTGAGGCAACTCAAGAAGTGATCTGGGAAAAAGAGAAATTATGTAGAAAACTGCATACAGAATTAGCCTTGGCCTCTTCTCCCCTCCCCCTCCCCCTCAGGCAATAGAACTGGACACTCGATGCAAGTAGTTGTGGAAAGAGTTGGATAGGTTTTTCCTGCTAATCGACCAGAGTAGGATAGTTTATATCAATTAGAAGCATATGTGCTCTTATTACATGAGATCATTTGTTTATGAATGAAAGGTGTACCTTCACATTTTTTAGTTTTATTTCATCAAAATGTCTCTTATGAATTACATATGTTAGCGAGATTGAAAACATAATAAGGAATAAATGGAGCTACACAACTTATTCACCAAAAAAAAAACAAAAACAAAAAGAAAAAAACAAAAAGAAGATTAAAAAGCACTATTGTTCTAGTTTTCATACATCATGGTATGCAATGTTCTGCATAATTAGACAGAAGAAAAATGGGTGAGAAATTGTAGTTGGGAACAGAACATGCTTAATTACAATCTGTTGGTTGATGTTGAGGAATTCACTAGTGCATTCTTGAACCTGTTGTGAAATATTATGTTGTTGGGGATGGGCATTGCCTGACTTCTGATGCCGCCCAATGGGCTGGCTTCTTTTGTTGTTGTTGACAGAGCTTTCAGGAATACCACTTGATATCATCAATAAATTAGTTCCAGAACATGCTCGGAAGCAGAATTTGTTCATGGCTTTGCACAACTAGCAACTGTTTCAAAACCTTTCCTACTTTACTTGTGGTTGCTATGTATATGTATATACACTCCATATTTTGGGGGGGGTGGGGGGGAAGGGGCGGTGGCGGGGGTGTGTGTTGTATTAGAATCTGTGAGAAAGAGTGTTGCAAAGGAGTTGATAGGGACACATATTAGGAAACCTGAGGGCTCTTGAGTTTCGTTGCTGATGTGGTGCTTTTGTTGTTTTTTATTGTTTTTGTTTTTAATTAAATCCAAGACCACTACACCTTGATGTATATTTATTTGTGACTTTGACCCCATAATTGCTGGGGATTTTAGCGAGATGGTATGGTATTATTAGCACATTGTGTATGTTATACCTAAAAAAGGAAAAAGCAACTCTTTCTCATGACTCGTGAGCTCGTTCGTTCTTCCCTCTGTCGGTGAGCTCATGGGTTTAGTTTGTGAAATCAGAGTTAAATAAAAATAGAGCTAAATGAGAGTTTTGGGAATATATCTGTAAAAAGCATATGAAGTCCATCGCTATGATACGAAACCAGAGCCAGCTTCTTGTTCCATATCTTTTTTCTTACCTTCAGTTATGGGATTTCATTCGGCATCCTACCTTCTACGTATTTATACTTGTATATTTATACATATTTATATATATGAAAAAAGGAAAAATCAAGCCCATTCATAGAAAAAAAAATGTTAGGATCTTTACTTTAAGATTTATATTTGTTTCCATTTTAGGAATTTTATTTTTTTAACACTTTAAAATATTTTTTTTAAAATATAAAAAAAATCACAATATTATTTAAAAATATTTATATAAAAATCGTGTAAAAGAAATTAATAAAAAAATCTCAAAATCAGGCCGGGTAGGAATCTCAAAATAAGGATTTTTAAGAGTATTGATATTGAATTAGTCAAAATTCTTCAAGTTTGTATACATATAATTATATTTTTGTTATATTTAATTAAAAATGAGGAGAAAAAAGTGGGAGAAGAAAATAAAAGTTTTGAAAGATTTTTATTTATTTTTGAAGATAAAATATTTTTATTTTCTTCTTCTCATTTTTAATTAAATATGATAAAATTAATTTAATATATGCAAATTTATATTTTTTAAAAGAAAATTTTGACTAACAATGCCAAATGTCCCAATTTTGGGATCTCTATTTTTTTTTTTAATTTTTTTTATGATTTTTAAATATATGTCTTAAATAATGTTGTGTTTTTTTTATATATATTTTTTAAAAATATTTTAAGATATTAAAAAATTTATGTAAAAATATATATTTTTTTATATGATTTTTTAATATCTCAAAATATTTTTTAAAAATATAAAAAATTATAATATTATTTAAAGACACTTAATTAAAAATTATGTAAAAAAAAACTAAAAAAAAAAAATGGGGATCCCAAAGTCGGGACATGTAGCAACGTCCAAACTAGAATGTCCTCGAGATATCCCTCACCGGGCAGCCCAAAATGGGGGCCGAAGAAGAAAGAAGAAAAGAAAATGTAAACGAATCCAACGGCCATAATCATCTCATCCGCAGGACAAACCTAGATCATTCCGGAAGCCTCCACGTGTCACATCACCTAACTCTCACTCATAAACCCTCCTCTTCTTCTACCCTATATTATCTACTCTTCCGAACGAAGTTGGGAGGTTACAACCACACGGTTCCCTCTTCTTCCTCCGCTTTACCTTTCCCAAACCCTATTTATTTTCTTTTCTTTTTCTTTGTCCTTCTCTGTAAGTGTTTCTCCATGGCTTCTTCCACTGCTCAAATCCATGGCCTCGGTACTACCGCTTCCTTCAGGAAGAAATCCCTTCATCCCAATTTCTCATCTTCTTCCAGAGGCTTCTTCTTCGGGCAGAGGCTAATCAATACCGCGTCGTTCCCTAGACTCAGAGCCGCTAAGGTCCGCCCGTTGAGGGTGGTGAACGAGAAGGTGGTGGGGATCGATCTGGGGACGACCAACTCGGCGGTGGCGGCTATGGAGGGAGGTAAGCCGACGATAGTTACGAACGCGGAGGGCCAACGTACCACACCCTCCGTGGTCGCCTACACCAAGAATGGGGACAGGCTGGTGGGACAGATCGCCAAGCGCCAGGCCGTTGTGAACCCTGAGAACACCTTCTTCTCCGTCAAGCGGTTCATTGGGAGGAAGATGTCCGAGGTGGACGAGGAGAGCAAGCAGGTCTCCTACCGGGTCGTCAGGGACGAGAATGGCAATGTCAAGTTGGAGTGCCCCGCAATCGGAAAGCAGTTCGCTGCCGAGGAAATATCCGCCCAGGTAAATATCTCTTGGTCATGGCTTTTCCCTTGTTGCTTCTCATACGCTGGTTGAATTTTTGGTTTGTGGGAACGGGGGAACTGGTGTTATCCTTTAGGTTTATTGGTCTTGGGTTTGTAGTTTATGGCCCACCCATTGCTGAACACTAAGTTAGTCGGTTTGGAATGAGAAAACCCTTCGACGTAGGAAAACGGTGAGGAAGACGTGCACGACTTGATTGACCACCCATGGATGGTTTATTGGCATGTTGGATTGTTTTAAGATGTATGGTGCTTGGTTTATCCTTATGACAATGGATGTTTGTGTTTGGTTTTGGATATTTATCTTGTTATTTTTCTCTATCTTTTAGGTTTTGAGGAAGCTTGTGGATGATGCTTCAAAGTTTTTGAATGATAAAGTTACCAAAGCTGTGGTAACAGTGCCTGCTTACTTCAATGATTCACAAAGGACAGCAACAAGGGATGCTGGTCGTATTGCTGGTTTAGAAGTTCTTAGAATCATCAATGAACCAACTGCTGCTTCATTAGCATATGGGTTTGAGAAGAAGAATAACGAGACCATCTTGGTGTTTGACCTTGGTGGGGGTACTTTTGACGTTTCAGGTACTACCACCATTTCTAAGCTTATGTGAATTCTTTCCCACATACGTCAGTGCATTGTTTCTGTTCTAGTTCTTTTTTTCGTATCTACATAACGTGCACTGTATTCGTTCCATGATGACTACCACATTTATGAGAATTAGTTGTTCTTTTTTCATTGCAGTTCTTGAGGTTGGCGATGGAGTCTTTGAAGTGCTTTCTACTTCTGGAGATACTCATTTGGGTGGTGACGATTTTGACAAGGTCAGGATCTTTTTGCTTCTTTCCCCTTCTTCTGGCCCGATTAATTCTCCTCTCTTTTGTTTTCATTATCCTTTATTTGGAAAGGGAAAAAAGGGTTTAGGAATTGTGTTGTGATATAGTAGTGCTTAATATTACGGAATACATGCAGAGAGTTGTCGATTGGCTTGCCGCAAGTTTCAAGAGAGATGAAGGAATAGATCTGCTGAAGGACAAACAAGCTCTTCAGCGGCTAACAGAGACCGCTGAGAAAGCTAAGATGGAGCTGTCATCTTTAACCCAGACAAATATTAGGTATTTTGATTGTCTCTAGATATATTGTCGATCAATCCTCTCTCTCTCTTTCTCTCTCTCTCTCCCAGGCGTGAGTGGGTGTGTGTCTGTTGGAGGTCCTACTGAAGTTCAATTGTTTAAATCTTGTCTTTTTAATGGTTTGAATCTTGTCTTTTTCCAGTTTGCCCTTCATTACTGCCACTGCAGATGGCCCCAAGCATATTGAAACCACCCTCACTAGGGTCAAGTTTGAGGAATTGTGTTCTGACCTCCTTGACAGGTACCTCCCATTCTTTTAAAACTACAAACATGCTTTTATATTTTTTTCAGCAGTGCATGGTATTGTTAATTACACCTCAGTTTTTTGGCTCACTTAATCTGTGGTTCATGGTTGGGATTTGATATTGAGAAGGTTTTCTAGCAGACTTCTTTTTATTGTTTTTTTATTTATTTGGTAGCCTTTTGCTTCAACATTTTCCGATTGTGATAATATTTCAGGCTTAAAACGCCAGTTGAAAATTCCTTGAGGGATGCTAAACTCGCCTTCAAAGATTTAGATGAGGTGATTCTTGTTGGAGGATCAACTCGTATTCCAGCTGTTCAGGAGCTTGTGAAGAAGATGACCGGGAAAGATCCCAATGTGACAGTTAATCCTGATGAAGTCGTAGCCTTGGGAGCTGCAGTTCAGGTCAGCTACTCCAGGGTTTCACATTTATGATATATGTTATGCCCATTGTCGTGATGATCTCACCTATTATTGTTGGAATGTTGTGTTATCAAATTATATGTTTTGTAATAATCTTTTATAGTGTTCTGCTTGCTGAGATTGTGGAACTGACATTGTTTCTTGTTTGATTCATGTGTGGAAATCTGATTCTAGGCTGGTGTTTTGTCTGGGGATGTCAGTGACATCGTGCTGTTGGATGTGACACCGTTGTCACTAGGACTAGAAACCCTTGGTGGTGTAATGACAAAGATCATCCCAAGAAATACTACCCTGCCGACCTCCAAGTCAGAGGTGTTCTCCACAGCTGCAGATGGACAGACCAGTGTTGAGATTAATGTTCTCCAAGGCGAGCGAGAGTTTGTTAGGGATAACAAATCTCTTGGTAGCTTCCGTCTAGATGGTATCCCACCCGCTCCTCGTGGGGTCCCTCAAATTGAGGTAAAATTTGACATTGATGCCAATGGTATCCTCTCAGTCACTGCTGTTGACAAGGGAACAGGAAAGAAGCAAGACATTACAATTACCGGTGCCAGCACCTTGCCCAGTGATGAGGTATGCTATAATATAAATTGTAGGTGAATAGGATGGTGAAGTTTATATCAATTAATTTATGATGTACAAGGAACTCTTTTGCATTAGGTCAAGAGGTGAAAGGTAGTGAGTTAAAATGTGTGTGAAATGTTCAGGTGGAGAAAATGGTCAAGGAAGCCGAGAAGTTTTCGAAGGAAGACAAGGAAAAGAGAGATGCCATCGACACAAAGAACCAAGCTGATTCTGTTGTGTACCAGACAGAGAAGCAGCTCAAGGAGCTGGGAGAGAAGGTTCCAGGCCCAGTGAAGGAGAAGGTAGAGGCAAAACTTGGAGAGCTCAAGGATGCAATTTCAGGGGGTTCAACCCAAGGCATTAAGGATGCCATGGCAGCCCTTAATCAGGAAGTTATGCAGCTTGGCCAGTCCCTTTACAACCAACCAGGTGCTTCTGGTGCTGGTGCCGGCCCTGGCGCTGGGCCTGCACCTGGTGGTGAATCTGGCCCTTCAGAATCATCAGGCAAGGGACCTGATGGGGATGTTATCGATGCAGATTTCACTGACAGCAAGTGAGAGCAGTAATTGGATATTTTTTTGGTGCATCTTTTCTTTGTTAATGTGTATAAGAAATGATTTTGTGAGGATTTTGGATTTCTTGGTGTTGGGTTACAGGTAGTCATAATTTTTTAGCCTTCCGGGGAAAGAATGCTATTAGAAATAGAGGTTAATTAAAAGACTACTTCACTAGTTTCCCCTGGTAGCAAAATCTCGGGGGTGGGGGACAACTATTGATGCACTTTGTTTAAAATTGTTATAAATGCAATATGGAGGATTTGAGGGTAGAAATATCATGCATGCCTGTCATTAATGGTTCTGTCATGTTTGTAACGTACGCGCGCGTCTGAAGGAAGAAAAATGGCAAATGGTAACAATCTTTTAACTGGGAAATTAATGAAAAAAATAACAATACTTTTTGAGGATAATAAAAAGCTGATAGTTTAATGAAAACATTTCGTATTCGTAGTTTTGTACTTCTAGATATTTGCTTGCCATATGTGCATAGCTGTTATTTGTCGTTCTTCTAATAATATTGTTATGGGCGAAACGGAAGCCCATGATGGGTTGTACCAACTATGGATAAATGTTACAATTGAAAAAATAGAAATCATGTTACAATCGCAAAAATATCTCATAAAAATGTTGACGGATATATATATATATATATATATATATATATAACGAGTAGCCACTCTGCCCTACAGGGGATATGTACACGTACTTGATGGGTAATAGTTTGTTTAGGCCATAACCCGTCAGCAGGCCGATACTCCCACTGTACTCCAGTACCCTTCCCGTCTCCCGATGACAAAGTTCTGCCTAACAATAATTCATGCTACTGCCAATAGTAGCTTTGCGAGCATCAATATTTGTTGGTCTAAAATATTGATTGCCATGGTACTCTGCTCGTGTTGATGATTTTGGTAGTTATGATGGTTTCGGTGCTGATAAAAGTGGTGGTTGCAGCCAAGTAGTCGACCATGAAAATTGCTATCGTCATGTTTTTCATGAAAGACGTTGTTGAGGCTGGAAAGGCTAGGGGAACTGTAGACCTTATGCATACCAACTTCTTGATCACGACCAATATTCTGCATGATCAGATAGCTGATGCAGCTACTACTGTTAATGGTGTCATTCACATGAGTATCAATATTTTGGCCGGCCTTTGGGGAAGAATTAGAACGAGGAGAAGAGCAAGCGGAAGAGATAGTAAAGGCCGCCACGCGACTGCCATTATTTGTGGAGTTGAGTTTAGAATATTGGGCAGTAGCGGTACTACTAGTTGTCTTTGTTGTGCGGATAACGCCATTGATGCAATCAACATAACGCTGCTAGATCTACTAGTACTTTTGCATGGCTGTGGATGAGGTTGGGTTCATTAACGTAGGTCGATGGCGTGGCTAATTGGTTGTCGACTATGATCATTGGGTTGGAAGGGAAGAGGAATACTCGGAGCCTTGGGGTTCCTGCACTACTACCTTGGCTAATTTGATCCTGATGATGGCGGTCATATTCATCCAGCATAAACTTGAGATCCTCCTTAATTGGTTCTATCAGACACCAAAGTCTCTTCAGGTATTACTTGGTACTTGAGACCGGACAACCTGCATCTCCCCATCAATCTGATCTACTAGTGCAGTTGCACCTACCTTCTTCATTAGCTCTGTTATTTATTTAACATTATTTTCATGTCATATATTTATGATATATATATATATATATATAATTATTAGCATATATCATAATTTCATGATGCGTTGATGAGGCCTTATGGATAAACCTGTGTAGGAGACGTCGCGTGGGATGGTGATGACGCGTGTCTCGCCACCCACGTACTTTAACTGACCGTCGGAGGTCCTAGGGAGGATCTTCCCCCCAATGGCTGCAGTACAGGAGCTTCACCTTGTTCTTAGGCGACGTCGTTTCCTCCAGTACTGCTACTACTCCATGATTATGATCACCACCTCCGATCCAATTCCATGACCACTTAATTGATCTTCACAGCTTTCACCCCCCATTATTCTACAAAAACATCATGCAGTAGTCTATAGGATCTATGTGTATAAATATACTCGCGCGCGCGGTACCCCGAATGATCTGCAATATATATAATATATATATATATATATTATATATATAATACAAACAAAACCAATAATAAATATTAGAATATTCCAAAAATGAAAGAAAATGCTCTAAATTAATATAAAGAATTCCATATATCGTTAATTCCTAGCTAACAAGAGATCAAGAACAACCTGCAGGAGGCCTATTCATGAACACGTACGTATGTATACTTGCAGGGGCGGAACTAGAAAATCTAATTTCGAGGGGCCAATTTACAAAAATAAAAATAAATTTGGAGGGACAAATATTAAAATATAGTTTATTTCATAAAAATACATTTCAAAATTTTATTTTCATCCGGTTTTGAAGATTTTGAGGGGCTGAAGCGCCCCCAAGTCCAAGTGTAGTTTCACCCCTGTATACTTGAAAGATCGAAGTAAGAGATGAAGCAAGTGCATGCATGTTAAAGATCGAATTGAATGAACGCCAAAGTACAGCTTGACGGGTGGAATTTAATTATAAACATGAAGATCATGATCAGGGCGGAGGGGGGTTAATCGGAATAATTAAGAGTTATAATTAAGTTGATTTTTCTATTTCAACCTCTAAATGGGTAACGCTTAGAATATAATGGCCTGACAGCATATGATTCGATTCTCCAAATAGAATACCGAGCAATGCTAGAGAGCATCCACTATTTGAGAATATTCATCACACTCATAAATAATGTTTAAAAATAAATTAGTAAATTTATCCTAAATATTGCTTATGAGTACAATAGATACTCTCAATAGTAGATGCTCTAAAGATTTTTTCAATATTCAATGGTTTGCAATTGGAAAGCATTGCCAAAATCTCTCGCTTCCCCACATGATGTTTTCTGTATATATATATATATATACACACGCATAGGACACGCGCGAGTAGTAGTAGTTGATCTTCGAAACTTCTGAAAGTAGATCAGCTAATTGTCCGGCCCCCTCATTTTTAGACTTTTTCTTTTCCCAAAAGAAAAAGTAATCAAACTCACGTGCATGACCACACGATTGATCAAGTAGTAAAATACCGCAATTAACTGCCACCCATTTTAGTTTTTCTATTAACTAATTCTCATCCGATTCTCGATCCCTTCAACTTCAAGCTCAAAACTCGGACGACTCTTTTTGACTCTCCATCTTTAGACTGAACTGACGTCCCACCTCGCTTCACCCTCCGCCTCCGCTACTTCTCTAATTCCATCGCGATATATCTTCAGAATGGGACTGTAATCGATCCGACTATAATCGAATTTGACCAAATACTTCGAGATATTTATCGATTTTTATTTTTATTATTTATCAAATTTGAATCGAATCGAGTCGAGCCGAGTCAAGTTATTATTCGAATTTTATTTGTACTCATATATAATTTTTTAAATAAATTAAAAAATTAAAAATATTAATTTTTTTAAAAAAAATTAACATATAAATTTTATATTGAACTATAAATTTATAAAATCTTTATGAATATATTTTTATATGATTACACATTGAAATATATAATAAAATCACCAAGTCTTATATGCTAACTATTATACATTATATATATACTATAATTATTCACTTAAATATTTAATTAACTAACATATTATTATAAATTATATTCAATATATAGATATAAATAATTAGGCATAAGTAAGTAGGTTCCATACCACATAATTAACTTTCAAGATAATTATGATTATGTTATTAAATTTAATATGTATAAAAACATATGGTGTGTGTAAGAACACTAATATATCGGTTTTTTTTATTATATATATATATTCATAATTTATGGACGAGTTCTAATTGACTCGAGCTAACGAGTCGAGTCGAGTATGAACAAGCGAATCTTAACGAAACTTAATTGAGTCGAGTCAAATTTAATCGAGTATGTGTCATTTACTAATTGAGCGCATTTCTGCTTTTACGATCGAGTTTTTTTTTTTTTAAGAATCAAGCTCAGTTCGAGTTTAATTGAGCGAGTATCGGGCGAACAATCGAACAGACTGATTCATTTACAACCCTATATCCTCCACTTTTATAAACGCATAAATTAGATAATTAAGAAATATTGATAGATTAAGTTATCTTTATAAACCTTTTTTTTTATATAGAAATGTTAAATGAACATTCATTCATTCAAATCTTAAAATGGATCTATTTCAACTTCAAATCTCAAAATCTGAACGAAAAATGTTGTTTATATTTATGTTTTTTTATATAAATATATGAAAGTTTTAAAATTTAAAATGTATTAAAAATAATATTGTAACTACTGTATTATAATAATAATAATAATAATAATAAAAAAAAAAAAGTCGCTTAAAAAAAATAATAAAAAAGTAACAAAGTAAAAGTCACGTGACGTGTCAAATACATTCTATCCTTTAAATAAATAAATTCGTTCAAGCCCTATATTTACGCTCTTAAATTTCAACTCCCCCCCCCCCTCCTCCCTCTCTCTCTCTCTCTCTTCGCTCGCTCGTGCTTCCCGCACGTTTCTCACTTTGTGAGATTCCAGTTTCTCTCTCTTTAAAATCATCTTCGAATTTCCAGACCTCAAGCTAGGGACTCCAAGCTTCGTAATGCGATTTGGTGAAGTTTCGGATCGAGGCGCTTCGTTTCCGCCCCGAATTTGTGTCAGCTTCGATGAAATTTCTTGCATTTGTTTCTTGCTAAAGACTCGCTCAGAGAACTGATTGGCGCTCCTGCTTCAGTCACATGCATGAACAAATTTATGCAATTTGTTTAAAATTTGAGCTCAACCTGCATTTTCCTTGATCGAGTAAGCCAGTATAGATCTTATTTATGAATTATAACTGTGGGACGTTTGGTTAGTTTGAACTAAATATGCGATTATTGTACTGTGCGCTGAGCTTCGATTTGCTTTGTTTTGTGAGACGACATTTGAAATATGCATTGTTAATTGTGCTGGATATGTAAAGCTTGAGATTTGTCTACATTTTTTGATATGGCATAATTTGAGCTAATGTTTTTAACTCTATGTGCGGTTTGGATCTGCTTTATTGTTGAAAAATGTTTTTAATTTGTGAAATGGGAGCTGAATATGCTTATCTGAGCTTTATGAGAGTTTAAGTACAGTTATTTGTGGGAAGTGTATCATATTTTATAATCGGAACCGTAGGTAGATTTTGCATCTGGTTCAAGTGGGGAAGAAGAAGAGTGATGATAGAGTAAATGGCGCTTAAGGTTCCAGCTCCTGAAGCTGTTGAAATAGCAATCGGGTCGATCGGGCGTGGATATGATATATCAGAAGATATAAGGCTCAAGTATTGCAAAGGAGATCCGAGGCATTCACCGTTGATTGAGATCGACGGAGATGGGGGCCGTGAGATTGTTTTGCCTGGTGGAATTTTGATCCCAAACGTTTCCAAATCGATAAAATGTGATAAAGGGGAACGCACACGGTTCCGGTCCGACGTCCTCTCTTTCCAACAGGTATTGTTTCCTTACTGAAGCCTTGAAAAGTCATGCAGCATTATTCTGGAAACTAGTTGATTCATGATTCTGTTTATGTCAGTTAACTTTTTTTGTTTCTTATAATCTTAAGAGATATATTCTCATAAAGTCTACGCTAAAATATGATTTGGCCCTTATAGCTGTTCCTTTTCCCGTCAATTTGGTACCTGTGGTTCTTATTTGAGCAATCTAAACCCTAAATACGAGCCTCCTATCTTCTTAGTTCACAGAGACAAGATGTAAGACTGGTGCCAACAGTTCATTGAGGAAGAAAAGACATTGAGCCTGGACTAGTCTAATAGAAAATAACTGTCTTTTCTCTATACTTCCAAAATGTTTATTTGTCTCCATTGACGTATTTTTTTTTTTAAAAAACAAGAGTGACAAAGAACAACAAAGTTGTTTTCAATTTAGGGTGTCGCGGTATCTCTTACCTCCTCTATATTCTGCAGATGTCAGAACAGTTCAACCAGGAAGTAAATTTGACTGGAAAAATTCCTTCGGGCTTCTTCAATGCCATGTATGAATTCTCGGGTTGTTGGCAGAAAGATGCAGCCAACACCAAGACCCTTGCTTTTGATGGGGTGTTCATCACGCTCTACACAGTTGCATTGGAGAAATCTCAGCTGTTACTCTGTGATCATGTTAAGAAAGCTGTCCCACCATCGTGGGAACCTGCTGCCCTGGCAAGGTGAAATTTAGAGCTTACGTGGACTAGTTTTATTGGATCTTTTTACACCATTGTAAGAATTGGAATGCATTTTTGACATTTTTTTGTTTTATCATTCTAGGTTTATTTACACATTTGGTACCCATATTATTGTTGGTGTAAAGATGGGAGGGAAGGATGTAATATACATGAAGCAGCAGCATTCGTCAACTGTTCAACCTGCTGATGTACAAAAAAGATTGAAGGAGATGGCAGATAAAAGGTTTTTAAATGCCAATGGACAAAATGGCATGGCTTCTGAACGAGTTTACCAGACTGAAAAGGTTTGCAATGAATCTAACTGCGCCAGTAATTTTAACTCTAGAATGATTACATTTGAGCCGTGTCATGCAGTATCATTAAATCCTTAGTTTTTGCTTAAACCCATAGGATCAGATTTTCTGAGGCAGTTGTAGTTTTAGGAATGCTGCTGACATTTGAGTAGAACATTTCTCCAACCTTAGATCTTAGTTTTGTTTTTTTGTCGCACAGAACTCAACTATGATATTATATAACAGTCTTAATTTAGGAGATTTATTTCTATGGCTCAGAATTACATGAGAGCTTGTCCTCATTCATGGGTTTAAGATGACATGGGGATTTACTGAAACTTTTGATCACATGGTTACAACCCCAAGGCATACACTAGGGCATGTTTGGAGGCTGAGATGAAACACAAAATTCTCATATGATCTCATTTCATCTCAACTCATATCCTTCCCATACATAATTCAAATACACAATTTTTAAATTAATCATTACAAAATTTTCAAACTAATCATTACAAAATTTTCAAAATAATCATTACAACTTTTTCAAACTTTCAAATAAAAAAAAAAAATCCTAACCTTTTCAAATCTCCAAATAAAAAAAATATTATAAAGCAACATTCTTATAATATTTTAACTTTATAATATTTTTATTCAACTTTTTCTCTCTCCTTTCCCAAAATCCAAAAAAATACTTAACTCAAACTATCTCACTATTATTCCCAAACAATTTTACTACTATTCACAAAATTCTCATCTCATTTCACTTCCCAAACTAACCTGCTTATTAAGTTGGTAATGCGGTTTGTTCTTTTGAAAAGCGCTGTTTGATCCATTTGGGGGAAGTAAACAGGCTTATTTTGGAGATTTCTCCTTGAATCCTGAAGGTATATTATCTATTTTCATTTCAGGTTGAAATCAGGGAGCAGCGGCTGAGGTTTGCAGATATCAGTCGATCAAGTACTTATTCGCACAAGGAGGTTTGTTATTGCTTTATGCTCCTGATAGCCTAGTTGTAAGAACTTTGCTAAAGGGTTTGAGAACAATATTAATCTGAGAACTGTTTAGATTTGTATGTGTTTGTTTAATTCATTTAATTGCAGGATATTCTAAGCATTTGCAAGAGGAGAGGTGGAAGTGATAGTAGACACCTATCTCATGATGAGTGGTTACAAACTGTTCAGTCCGAGCCTGATGCGATCTCAATGTCATTCATCCCAATCACCTCTTTGTTGAATGGAGTCCCAGGGAGTGGATTCTTGAGCCATGCCATAAATCTTTATTTACGATGTAAGCGCGATCCTTCTTTATCTTTGCATTAATTCGCTTTTTCATCAATGCTTTTAAGAATCTTTCTTTTTTAAGAAATCGAATCATATTATTCCAATCACCTCTCAGTTGAACAGTTAATGGTTTATATTTTATATTCAAGTGATATTCAATGCATCCATAAGCATTAAGCTCTGCATGGAAATGGTATTGGGTCAAATAAGAAAGCATTGTTCTTGGCCTACCTTTTCCTATTTAGCCTATTTAGAAGGTATTTGTGATAATTTCCATTAACCAACAATTTGTAAATGTTTTCATTCTCTGGCTTCTGTTCTTGCACAGATAAACCTCCAATTGAAGAGCTCCACCAATTTTTGGAATTTCAACTGCCAAGGCAATGGGCACCTGTATTCAGTGACCTTCCACTTGGTCCACAAAGGAAACGGAAAAGCAGCCCATCTTTGCAATTTAGCTTAATGGGACCCAAGCTTTATGTGAACACCACACCAGTAAAGCTTCTTCTCGTTTAACTTTTGTTTTTCCATTGGAAGCATTTAAAAGTTTGACTAAGAAGTAAGATATCACCATTCACATACACATACGTATCCTAATCAAATTTCCAACCAGTTTGGGTTAAGTGATGTGTTATCTTTAAGTCCAATGAAAGGAACAAATCTTGATTGTTTTCTGGTTTGATGGAGTAGCTGGAGATGGTTATGGATAATCCATATTGCACTGTACTTTGTTAGAATTAGGTCCTATAACTCTCCAAAGGAATTGATAATTACTCCAAATAATGGGTAACAAAATCCCGAAAATACAATTGACTATTTTTTATGCCTTTTCATCTCCGCTGAAACTATAACTTATTTTCTTACTTATTTCATGATAGGTTGATGTTGGTAAGAAGCCAGTGACTGGTCTCCGGCTTTATCTAGAAGGTAAAAGTAGTAACCTCCTGGCTATCCACTTACAGCACCTCTCATCTCTTCCCAAAATCATCCAACTCGTGGATGATCCAAGTGGTGACTTCTGCCAAGAGTCCTTTAATCGTAGATACTATGAGAAAGTTCAATGGAAGGGCTTCTCTCATGTCTGCACTGCTCCGATGGAGTCTGAACAGGATCTGTCAATAGTAACTGGAGCTCAATTACAGGTTGAAAACCATGGCTTTAAAAACATTCTTTTCTTGAGACTCCGCTTCTCGACAGTCTTGGGAGCAATGATCGTGAAACATCCCGAGTGGGATGGATCTCCAGGGTTAGTTCCAAAGTCAGGACTTATATCAACACTGATCAGCCATCATTTCACAACGGTTCAGAAGGCACCTCCACGACCAGCCGATGTGAACATAAACTCTGCCATTTACCCGGGAGGCCCTCCAGTGCCGGTCCAAGTGCCTAAACTTCAGAAATTTGTTGATACAACAGAAATGGTGAGGGGGCCGCAGGAAAGTCCAGGTTATTGGGTTGTGTCGGGGGCTAGACTTGTGGTTGAGAAGGGCAGGATTTCTCTCCGGGTTAAGTATTCTCTAGTCACTGTAATATTACCTGACGAAGAAGCGGTACAGGATCCTTAGTGGATGGCGTTATTAAAATGGAGGACAAACACAAAAGTAGAAGTCAACCAACTATGTGAATGAGATGCCTTTTTTGTTATTATTGTTAGGAAAACCCAAAAAAAAAAAGTTTCTAAATTTATACCCGGGTAGGTGGCGAAGTCGAACGATCTGTTGTTTTAAGTTTAAAGTTTAAACCAACGTCCGGAAAGAAAGCTAACCGAGTTTTGCTACATACAATTATTTAGCGTACTCTTCACTTATGTGATTAGTCTTTATATTAAACATTAATGAAGTGTGGGTACATAAAAAATGACTGCACATAAAATTTTTGTACTGGAATATCTTGTTTGTTGTGCCGAAGGTTAAGAGGGAGACTATCAAGAAAGTCCTACAAATGATCCTTAAATCAGATCGAGTTTCAATATGTTCAACATTTCTATATAAAAAATAATAAAAATTAAAATGTTAAACGAGTTAAGAAGTCCCAACAGTCGCATGTGGAAGTCACCACGAAGCACTATAAATTTTGTCGCAAAAATACAAGTTATTCAATCAAAGCACATAACATGATGGTTTACATCTATTATGGCGAGGCGAGAGTAGAGAGCTTTTCCCATGGCTCATGCTTGATAGGTCAACTTGGTTGAGTTCTAAAGCTAACTAGATACAAACCATAGAACAAAATGTAAACTTTCCCTGCACCCATATGATGTGTGCATTTCATTTTATCTTTGATGATCTAAATTCTGAAAGGTAGGAAATGCAGGTTAAAATTTTTGGTAGATATGAGGAGAAAGATCTGATTTCACCAACATCCCTCGGAAGGTTTACCAAATTCTACAGGATAGCAAGTTCTCCCAACAAATAGGATTCAAGATACAATATCTAAGGCTCTAAGCTTAGATGATTCAGACATTGAGGAGAGTTGGTTGTTCTGTAAATATAAGTTGAACCTTTGTGGTGCTTCATTCATTGCAGGGATTAATATACTATGGAAGTACAAAATTATGTTCATGAGGAGGACAATATATCCCTTCCCTTTGGCAGGGCAGAGGAGCAGGTTGTGCAATGTAGGTGGGACAGTGCTGTCCTGGCATCAACACCGAGAAATCCGATGCATACATTGCCGACACCTGTATCAAAAGTGACCGAATTATTTTAGTTCAAAGAAATATAAAGGGCATTCTCTAAACTCCAGAGAACTACTTGCTCTAAATATTACATTGCATCACCTTCACTCTTGAAAACCACAACTATCTCTAGCAAGATAAATGACAGTCTATTTATAATGACGGCATCTCTATCATTTCAGCCTCATAGAGAAATTGGAGAAATAGACAAACTAGACAGTAAATTCTCTTCTCTGACTGTATTCTAAGATGATGCTTGCAGAAATGAGACATTCTTATTCTTAAAATACTTTAAAAGAAACTATTTTTTGTGACCCTTATTCTAGGGGTTTTCTTTTGATTAAAAAGGCAGTGAATCTCTTGAAACAAGATGCTAAGACCATCTCAATGATTTCATTCGGCATTGTGTATGTTTCTACATAAAATCAGAACAAGAAAGACTCACAACATCCATTTTCTTCATCTTTGATAACCATCAAAGCAATGGAAGAGCATAAAGATACTGGATATTGACTAGTATTTCGATAACACATTAGAATAATTTATGTTATTTTAGGCACTAAAGCAGCCAGAATTTGACTATTACAAACGCTAAAGAGAATTCATTTAATTAAAAATTTAGAAAAGATTGGAAATGCAGGTAATCACAAGACATATTTGAGTATCAATGTGCTATGAATTAAACCCAACGTAAAATGCCTTTTGCATAAAATTTACTTGATAACATGATGCAATTGAGATAAGACTTACTCTTTCTTTTTGAAGTTTCTCTATAGGTCTGGATTCAGGAGAACCATTGGCCATACTTTCAGGTGAAGAGAATGAAGGACCTGGCCTGAACAGATGTTCAAAAATGGCCATTATAAGAAACATCGATATCAAGATAGCTGTTGCAACAAAACCAAAAGAGATGGCATTCATGGATGTTCCAAAGCTTTTCCATGGAGCTTCCTGATTCACTCCTGTTTGAGATGGGTTTGGGTCTGAACTTGTGTATGTGTTCCATTGCTTTGATCTTTCAGAACCAAAGTCAGTCATAGTCTACAGTGCTAGGTTTTCTGTTTCCTCTTCTATTTTGGAGCAAAGGGGAGAAGAACATACAGCTATGGAGCTAAACGGTTGCAGCTTTTTTAAGACATATTTCATTCTATTCAATCATGGCTACAACTCTTGATTCTTCAATAAAAGTATCTTTGCTCATTTGCAAATAGTCAGTAGACCTAAAACAAGTGGAAAAGGGGAAATATCATCATTGATAATAAGAAACAATAAAACACATACGCTGGACAGAGTTTCTAATCAAGGAACAGACAGAACCTTGAAGCATTTATTAAGAGACCACTTTGGTATCCCAAGAAAATAAAAAAAATTCATCTTAATGTCCACTTTTTATGTAAATAACATGTCCCCTGAATCAATATAAAACAACAACGAATTACACGCAAGAGTAGCCATCTCGACAAAATGATAATATAAAGGTAGACTATGCAATCTCAAGTACCACTTGGGCTCTTATTAATTCTTTGTCCATTTAATGATCAAACCACCCTCAGATAAGTAGGACAACGATGAACCATAATCAAATGTACTGGGAATTTATCTTAGAAATTTGTTTCTGAAACTAACGAGAAACCAAAGTTTAGTGAAAATGCATTTCCTATGAGATGAAATCCAGAGATACTTTCCAATGTATCCTGGACTTTTGCTATATTTCCTTTAGACCAGGTAATATGCCTTCAAATATAGGACATACGCTTTTCATGAGACCAGATAATGTACCCTTTAGTAGCAGGATTGATTTTGCATATTGTTTCTTTTCTGGACTCCCCACGGTAACTTGTGCCAAAAAACTGAGTCAACAATGTACTATTTTTCATGGATTCTATTGAAATGTTAGTACAGATAGATCTTATTTTTTAAAAGTATAATGCCCTAAGAAATCTAAAATTGTAGATGCGTGCATCAGTAAAACCTAAAAGGTTCTTCAAAAAATGAAGAAACGAAAGCAATAGCTGGAAACCGTTTTGTATACACGTATATTAGAAATCTTTCCACATTGTTTCTCATTGCCGTTAGATGCACAAAAGTCACAGACTACAGAAATATCTAACCATCATCAGAAATGTGAGATAAATTCATTGCTATGTATGACATTCACTGCCAAATAGAAGTTGCACAAGATCAGAAACTTTAACCGATTCCAAAAGAAAATCACTCTGAACAGTGGCATTCCTCCACTTCTCCCCAGTTTATTGTTTAAGATGCTATGAACAAGCAAGAGTACAAGAGGAACTGAAGTAACAGAGTAATAAACTTGAAAGCAGAGTACGAGGATCTCATTTTTAAAATTTTCTGAAGCAGAGCAAGAAATGAATTGCCAATGGCAGGAAGACAAGAATATGACGAACACAATTCATTGCTTACCAAGAATTTGGAACGAGATGCTTGATGATACTATCTTTTGGTGCAATAATGTGTGAATTCACATATCATAACCCTGGCAATGCAAACTAACCCGTATAAGGAGAGAGAAAGCTTTATTTCGGTCCTGTGATATAAGAAGAGTGCCTGTTATTTTAGTCCTCCAACTAAATAGTTTACCTGCTCTGGAAAAACAAGACACCAACACTTCTCAATGCATTATTTAAAGAAGGCAGTTCAACCCAGCTAGCTTTATACCCAATAGAAAATGTAAAGACAAAGTTATATGATAATCCCATACACTTTTCTTTTTGTGTTTTGATGCTCATGATCCTGATGCCTAACTGAATGAATACTATACCTTGTCTGAAGAAGCAAACTTAAAGAAATCAAAAGAAGGGACCTTGCTGTCTAGGGAGCCAAAACAAGGGTGGCCTATTGTTGCTTTTAAAAGTAGTCACCTTTATGCTAAATTTTGTTGAGGCAATTTGTAGCCCAAACCATCAACCCACATTAACCCATCCAGATCTTGGCAAGGAGTAATTTATGTAATGATTTTCTAACCCACCACAATGAATAGCCTTTCTTAAATGAATATGAAAAATTATTATATGCATTATTTCTTTTATTTTATTTTTTTCACAAAAAACATGATTATAACTAAATTATCATTGAGATGGATTAATACATAATATAAGAGTACGCACGGGTTAGTTGGGCCCATGATAGGTTAAAGGTCTCTTCTATATCTGATCAATTTTGTATCCAAAATAATCAATCGGATGTAATCATGGAAAAGGTGACAGTATCTCACATAATCTCATATAATCTACCACAAGAGAATTAAGAAGACAAAAGAGAAAGAAAAAGCTGCCACATAATGTTTAGACTATAATAATCTCAAAGGCTGATGCAAGGTATATATAATTGTACATATTGAATTCCTAGACATTGGCACTCAGCATGTATTGGATTTATCCCCACACATCTAACAAGAAGAAGAAATCACAGCAACAAAAGAAAGAAAACACAGAATAATCATGAGAGAGAGAACAATGTTGGACACCTTACAGCTATGCAGTACCAGAACAGCCATGATTCGAGAGAAGAAAGAAATGGGTCTGCGGCAAAAAGAACATGGCTAGAAAAAGGTGTGCTATAGTATAGACCTCATTAATTCCTCATTTTCCTTTTAAAAATAACTTGTTGAGAGGAACCCATAACTTTTGTCAGGAACCCTCAACCCGGCAGCTGTGTTATTTCCAAAATCTCAATTTTTTTTTAACAAATTAACAATAAAAATCGAACTGCCTCTATCCCTCTCACAGACAAAGACACTCAGGCCAATATTTCCCTTAAGCCCAGGAAATAGGAATCCCTTAAAACAAAAATCGGAGTATTCTGATAAAGAAAAGGACAATGATTGCGATATGAATGATTAAAACCATCCAATAGCAGCGAGAAAGAAAGAGAGGCTCCTTGCCTGAAATGCATTGAGTAAAATTCTTTATTCAACAAGGCAATCACCATGTCTGAGAATGAATGATATGAAAGCTCATCTTGAACTACTCCAAAAGAGTAAGTTCTTAACATCTAAAAAGAAACATCATTTTCATCCAAAAAGCATTTCATGTTACGTGTACAGAGCCCCCGTATATGTCCTCTATTGATCTCAGCATCTAGTGAGGAAAATAACTTAAAAGTCAATAAATTCCCCCCACCCCCGAAAAACATCACAAAAAAACAAATTCCAAAAGCCGAGAGAGAGGGGGAGAGAGAGAGAGAGAAAGAGAGAGAGTACTCCTCCTTTAGGGCTTCACTCTTCAGCTAGCCTAGCCTCCAACAAAGAATATAATTTAATGAGCATCTAAGAACGTGGTCTATAAGAGAAAGAATACATTTACAACAAATATGAACCTATATATTTTCAATTTCGGCATAAACAATACCCATTTCCTGCAAAAAAGTAAGCTCGAAAAAGATGATTGTTTTCGATTTCCATATAAGACATTTTCTAAAAGAGAAGAAGGGCCCCTTGAGATGAAAGCACACTAAAGAAGAGGTTGAAAAATAGATTCGATTAACCATATATTTCTCCTTTCTTTTTTGTTTAAACCCAAGTCTTCACCTCAAGCAACCTTTTACTTTCCCAACAATTTAGCAAGCAAAACAAGCAAAAGAATAAGGAGATGATATTGCATGTGGAAAATAAATAAATATAAAAAAAAAAACTAATAATAATGGTAGCAATACTAAAGTCTAAAACTCCTTGCTTTTATTTACCTCTTTATCACCTCCATGGCTTTTCCTTTTCTCTTTTGGCTCACTTGCCAGTGACCCCACACTTTTTATGCATGTGCCCACCTCCCTCCAATGCCTCCATCTCTGAGCTCTCTCCGTGTGTAAGGAATGATGTTTGTGGTTGAATACAAGTAAATAATAGGATTTAGTAATTATTTGGGTTTATTTTTCCCCTTACACAGTGGATAGGAAAGAAAGGAAGAAAGAAGTAGAAGATATTGTTTGATACAGTGATGATGATGGTAGGTCTATAATTATTTGTCATTTTTAAATTATTTTTTTCCGCTCTTCATGCTCTTTTGAAAAGTGATTTGGCGTGCTCATATGTTGTCTGTCATATTTGGTGTTGGTTTTTCTGTGGTCCCAACAGAAAATGATATCCGAACAGATCATAGTGTCTGATTTTAATTAACATGTTCTGAGGGCAAAGATAAAAAAAGATAATTACTTTTAAGGACCAGCCGTGATTCGTAGACAGAAAAATTTAGTAATTCTATGAGACGTCAGTCACGTGAGTCCCATACCTACAAAGCCTTTTGATGATAAAGATGGCAGTATGATGCAATCTCAGTACCTTTTTTTTTTTTGGTTTCACAATGAGGATTTTCTATGTGAGAGGAGCAAATCAACTTTCCACTGAACAAGTCGGGGGGAATCGAGATTTCGCCGTATGACGATGCCTCAGATTTATGCGTTAATATCTCCAAAAATGATGAAATTAGACTCTCATATCTTGATAGTCGAGGACATTGGACAACTCTATTAATTTTCTCTTCTCAACAGTAAGCAAGGACTTGGGGCATTGGCAATGGCAATGGAAACTACTCCACGCCATCATCGACTAGCTGCTAGTGCTAGCCAAGAAAATCAATGAGCAAAACCATCAGAATTCCATACACGACATGAGAAAACCCCATGCTCATAGAACAAATGAAACGCGGAACAAAGACATCATAATTTATGAAAAATGAGTAAAAAAAACAGATCTCTGAGTCTGACTTAGCAAATCAAGCTTTGACCCGCCCATAGAACTTATCCTTCTCCTGAGTTGTCTGGAACCGGCCATGCCCAAACTTGGACGATGAATCGATGAACTTGAGCTTAATCTCCTCCATAGCAACCCTAGACGTCTGCTTCAAGAGTGATTGCCTCAAGGTGACCACTCGCTTCTTAGGGCCTACACAGCAACCCTTTATCAAAAGATAGTCCTCCTTCACAATACCATAGTGGGGGAATCCTCCCATTGGAGTAATTTCCTTCTCAGTCCTGATCATAAAAAAACTCATGACAAATCACTAGAAGAACACAAGACCCAACAACTAACTAGAAAAGGAAATAACTAGACTAATCCACAGAATTGGATTTTGATATTTCCAAAAGAGGAGAAAAGACAAGATCAAGAAGGTAACAAACCTGTCGAATTCAGTCATGGCCAAGTGAGACTCTTGGCCTGCCTTCCCAAGCCTGTAAACTTTCTTGTTCATCTCCGTGCGGTGATGGTAACCATTCTGTCCAGCCCTGGCAACCGTAAAGGAAACCCTAGCAGGATGCCAAGCACCAATACAGGCCACTTTGCGAAGCCCTCTGTGTGTCTTACGCGGGAGACGGGTTACACCCCAACGGGTCACAACGCCTTCATACCCCTTCCCCTTGGTCACTCCAATTATGTCGATCATCTCATCTTTCTGGAAAACTGCATCAACAGGAATCTGCTTCTCAAAGAAACCATAAGCATAGTCAACCTTCTGGGCAACAGTTCCACCATTCACCTGGATCTCCATCAAATGAGCTTTCTTCTGCTTCAGTCCCTTCATTTTTCTTATCTACAAAATTAAACCAAAAAAGATAATGCATAATTTGCATTTAAGTAGCACGGAACAAATAAAGCAAACTGGAGATGAGCTCAAGATGGCAGTGAGGACTGTCAATGCCAAGGGAAAAATATCGATTGTAACTTAACCTGATAAAAATCAAATGGAAGAAACTCGGAAACAAAAGGATCAAATAAATAATAAAGGTTTGTTTCAGGGCAAGGGTACCCACATGCAAGTCGCAAGCATGGGAAAGATAATTTAGATGCATACAGATGCTAAGCTAGAATACCTGTGTATGGGCCAAAACACGAATCAAGGTGCAATACTTCTTCATTTTCTCCAATTGTGCCTGAATGTCCTTTTTCCCATCTTCAGTTTCATACTTCTTGGAATACTTGGTGAAAGCCTTCTTCTTGGACTTGCACCAATTCTTGTAGAATCTCCTCTTCACCTCCTCACTAAGATGCTGGGCCCAAACAGTACTCAGAGAACGAAGACCACGTGGAGTCTTGACATAACCAACAACTCCAACTATGACCAGAGGTGGCGTTTCTATAACAGTTACTGCTTCACAGGTTTCCTTCTTGTGTAGCTCTGGAGAGGAAGACATTTTTCAATGACTTTGTTTTAGCAAGACTAAGTTGACATTTTGACACGTGAACTCATTTCTCAAATAATTTAGGAAACATAAATAGAGGAAGAAACACATTTTTACTTGAAACAGCAGGATATGAAGAAAGTGAGCGACAATATAATGCAAAACCATAATGTAACTAAAAAAACTATAATAAAACAAATCCATTGTATTACTTTCAAACTGCATTCAATGAGTTTCTCTATAACTCTCAAGTTGCCCAATTTTTTTTATAAGATAAATACTATTTACCAACAAAAGTCTGGTCAGCAAAGAAAAATTATTCACTACGCTCAAACTTCAACTACAGTACCAAATTTAAAAAGGGAAGACCAAAGAAAATATAGATCTCAATATTGCCATAGGTTTATATCAACTTAGCTGATCAAACATATGCTTCAGTTGTATTCTAGTATAAATCAATGAGCAATAACAAAGAAACAAAAAAGGATCAATTGATCAACGGGGAAACTCACTTGATCCCGGTTTTTCAACTTCTCTAACAATATGAGTCATTCCAGCTTTGTACCCCAGGAAAGCAGTCAATCTGCAAGGTTTAGTTGGATCATCTTTGGGGAAGGCCTTCACTGAAAAAACACCCAGGTACAAACAATTATCATATATAACAGAAACAGAGGTTTTTTTCTTCATAACGGAGAGAAAGTTCCCACAACATTTTAGTGACAAGCAACTTCTAAAGTCAATAATGAAATCAAAGGAATGATGCCTCAAATGAGTGCAACATATAGATATCTAACTAGCAATAGAAACCTTTTCCTCTATGCCGGGAGGCTCGTTTCCTTGGCAGAAAACCCAGAGAACCATGTCTTGGGTGTTCAAACTTGCGATGAGACATGATTTCTTCTTGTTATTGCTATCTGCAAAGCTCAATAATATGTTTTCACCAAGACAAAGATAATCTATCATGAAAAATTCAAATTCACATAATTGAACATGTTTGATCACTTTAATCACTGAAACTTTCTGAAAAAACATTGAAATCCACCATAATAATTAATAAGAGCTCCAAGAAAACAAAACCTTCAGGGTTTGACAGCAAAAGAGTACCAAGGGCTTAAAATATATATAACTTCTCTAAATTCTTGGAGATTTTGCATAAAAGAAAGAAAAATTTAATGACCTTAGTGCCTTGTGTTGCTTCACAATTCCATACTTTTAGAATATAATAATGAAGTTCCCGTTTGGTAGTTTAATAAATACTTTTTATTACTGCAATAAAGACGTGTATATATAAGATTCCCTGCACATGATGAAACACAGGATTTTAATAAATACTTTTTATTACTGCAATAAAGACGTGTATATATAAGATTCCCTGCACATGATGAAACACAGGATATTAGCACAAGCTCCGCAGATGTGTAGGAAAACTCCCCAACCAAAGGCCTATGGCATTAGAATACGCCAATTCTCGGGGTCATCGGTGTTTCTTTCCAAAACCCCATCGTAGGGTTTTGGCAAAAAGAGCCCCTTTGAGACTCCAGCCTTGATCAACAAAATCAAGGGCAGTTTTCACATTAACATCATGGAGATGAGCAATATCAATATGCTCACAGCGTGAAGGGAAGCCAAACATATACAATGAAGAACAGAGTTAAAACTTAATATACAAAGGAAAACAAAAAGTTATATCTCATAAATATAAGAGTGAAAAGGCATGCATTTAAACTAAATCCAACTCGGATCCAAACAGCACAGAAAACAAAAGTCCGACAAAAAAATGAGTTCAGGGCTGATTACATGTTTGTGGATGGAAAAACTGAACGATTTTACCTAGAGATCGACGACGGGAGACCGTACTCACCGGTTTTTGGCTACGACGCATAAACGTTTTAGGGTTTAGAGCTCCGGTTTTTATAGTGGTTTCGATAAGGGGTTAAAGGCCACGATTAGTTCGTAAGGGTCGATACCATCCGTTGATCCTCCCAATGAAAGCGTCAGCCGTCAAGGTTTTGTATCTAGATGGGCCGATATGGGCCGAGAAATACTGGACTGGGTTTTGGTGTTTAGGAGCTTGGACTTCCTGAACCCGACCCAATATCTTATACCGATCGACAACAATAATCGTGGAGTGGGCTTCGTTATGGGTCAGCCCAGCTTAACGGTATGCCTTTTTTTTTCTCGATTTGAAATATTAATAACCACGTGCTGAAGATAATTAACGACACGTCGACATGGATGTCTGATGATGGGGATTGCAATATGTTCAATTAAATCATTGAAAAACCACAGAACACCAAGGCAAAAATTTAAAACCTTTAATTTGGAAAAAGAACCGAATCAGTGACGCGACAAAATTCTACACGAGAGATAATTAATTATTGTTATTTTGGGTCAAACAGCTAGCAAGCATGTGGGAAACCTCTGACCAAAAAAAGGATTTTGATTAAGAATTAGATGCAAAATAACAAAAGGGTACTTTAATTAGGTCCTGGAGATGCCCAAAACTTACAAAGAAAAAATCAGTTTGGATATATATAGACTAAACCCTACTGCCACGAATCTCCCACAACTTCAAAAAAATTAAAAATTAAGAGTATTTATAATAAATTATTTGAGATAAAAATAATTATTTGCGCCGAGAATAGATTTTATTAGACAAATAATTAATAATAAATAAATAATTTTTTTATAGTACATGATATAATTAATTAAGGTGACATGGCGGCCATGTGGTTGGTCTCATCACAAAGGAATAATTATTATATGTCATACGCTATTATCTTGTATATACTGTCTTAGTTTTTTTTGAATACGTAAGAGTATTCTCATTGATTTTATCTTTTTTTGTTAATAAAATATGATGAATTTTTTTTAATAAATGTACAATAAAAGTATACTTTTTATCAATTTTTGATAATAAAAAAAAATGAGAATGCTCTAAGTAATGTTTTTTTATTAGAAAAGTAGTCAGGAAGTTAATAATGATCAGGTTCGTTCGACGTCTCATCAGATGATCAATGGATCATCGATCCAAACCTATCCAAAAAGAATTTATTTATAGATCAATCAGCCTAATTCATAAATAATCATGTAATATTAATGTTCTTAAATGTTGGGGCCGGGTTCATTTTCTCTTAATGAAGATCAGCGTCAAATTCATGTAATAATTATATATATCTATATATATATTGATTTAAAAGTATATAAATTATACGGCGCGCGACATTGATTTGATCCTCCTAATCTTATAATATATGCTGATCAAAACAAAAACACATTAAAGTGATCTTAGTGACATATTTGTGATCATGATCATATATAAGGCTTTCCTAACAATAATAACATTAATAAATATAGTACTAATATCAATTATAATAATGCAATTATTCAGTAATAATTAGATTAATAACTAGCTTTTGACCGATCGATCGAGGGATCCGTGCAACTTTATCAGCTCAGCATTATGAAAAATCAGACCTATATATATATATATAATTAAAGACAGTAGTACTAGTACCAAATCATCATGAATACACTAACCCATGCGTGACTCGATATTATTAAGCTTTGTTGATTAATTTTTTATCCCCTAGTGATATATGCCATAATGCCATGACCCAGACAATTAACAAAAAGAAGAAGAAGAAAAACTTTTTTTTTTCAGGATTATATAAAGATGTTCATAGAGTGCATGTCGATTTGGCCTGTTTGTTTTGGGGATGAAATCAAAATCTCCAAATTCTTTTAAATTTATTATTATATATTTTTAAATTTTTATACAAAATATAATAAAAAAAAATAACTTTTTCAAATCTTAAAATTATTTTCTTAAATCTCTATATAAAATTAATATTAAAAAATTATTTTACAATAATATTTTAATTTTTTTTTTAATTTTTATTTCATCTCATCTCATCTTATTTCTAAAATTATTTGTTGCAATTACGTCATTTTGATCTCTTGCTTCAGTGTCAATTAAATAAATTATGTGTCTATATATATATATATAGTGGCCAACTCAATTGGCTATTCTACTAATTAATAATAAACAATATTCCAAGAAATAAAAACGAATGAAGAAATTAATTAAAAGACAGTACTTATATATAATTTTTAAAATATTTTTTTAACATTCTTAATTATTAAGAAAAAATAAAAATATATAATTTTATTAATATTTGTTGATGTGTGTTCTTCACTTTTGAGTTGAATTGCAATTTCCAGTCCTAATCTGCAACAATAAAGATAGAGGGTTGGGTTCCTCGACCTTGAGAACTCTCCGAAACTTTTGTTAGAAACAAAAGTGGATATATTCAAGACAATAATTCAAAAGAGCTTCAGATAGATGTTCATACCTTTTTCGAGTGATCTATTCTTTCTTTTATATGGGCTAAAATATTGATCAGATACACGTGTAATTATCCAGGAATATCGGGGAGCAGATTAATCCCCTTCCCATCCTAGGTTTCCTGAGATCATTTATTAGTTTTGTTTCTTCTCAATAATATCTCTAGTAATATGATTACCTTCGAGCGATCAGTAGATATATTTGGATATTCACATCAATCCGCATTTAATGCGATATGCCACCCTGCCAAGCATTAAATGTTTATAGGATCTCCGATCATCACACTATCAATATATCAGGAATAACTATAATGAGCTAACTAAATTTATCGTCTTTGTATAATAAGAATTCATGTGGGAGGAGTTTAGTTTGAGTAGGAAGTATTCAGAATCCAACTGAAAGAATTTTATCGAATACAATTCCCTCTAAGTCTCTGAAAGAAGGGTAATAGGCGGGCGCCATTCCGAAGGGCGCCTACTACCTTATTCTCTATTGTAATTATCTCCTTCACAGTATTCACATTATTAATTTTTAAGTAAAATTAAAAATTAAATAAAAAAACTAAATAAGAAAAAGTTGTAAAAAACTTATAAATGTAATGAACGAACGAAATTATCGGCCGCCCCCTGTCCCACCACTAAAATTATGTGAATGACCACACCACTATTATTTTAAATTCTGCATAGTGACTTGCATAGTAACTTGCATAGTAACTTGCATAGTAATTTCAAAGCCTATAAATAGAGGCTTCAGTTGTAATGAAATTCATAAGAAAATATAGAGAGAGAGAGAGAGAAAGTTTCAGTTCTTAAGAGTTTTAGAGAGAGTTCTTATTTCTCTTTTGCAATAGTAGTTTCCTTTCTTTAAGTTTCATAACACGTTATCAGCACGACGGTTCTACCAATTCTGAAGCTAGTGGCCTTATTCCTCTGTAAGTTTTTCAATATATTATTTGAAGTTTTTAATATATTTTATTGATGATTATCTGTGTGAATTTATAAATATGAGATACACATATTTATTTCATTATTTATATGTGTAGAAAATGACAAATCTTACAAAATTGGAATTTGTTGCTCTTGATATATCTGGGAAAAATTATTTATCCTGGATACTTGATGCTGAAATACATCTTGATGCAATGAACCTGGGAGAAACTATTAAAGAAGGAAATCAAGCATCCTTGCAGGAACGTGCTAAAGCAATGATTTTCCTTCGCCACCATCTTCATGAAGAATTGAAAACTGAATATCTCACAGTAAAATATCCCTATATTTTGTGGAACAATTTAAGGGAGAGGTATGAACACCAGAAGACTGTCATCCTCCCAATAGCTCGTTCTCAATGGTTGCACCTGAGGTTGCAAGATTTTAAAAGTGTTAGTGAGTATAATTCCGCACTTTTTAAAATAAGCTCAGTATTAAAATTATGCGGTGAGAAAATCACCGATGATGATATGCTAGAGAAGACTTTTACTACATTTCATGCCTCGAATGTGCTCCTGCAGCAGCAGTATCGAGAGAGAAAGTTCAATAAATATTCTGAACTTATATCATGTCTTCTAGTAGCTGAGCAGAATAATGAGCTCTTATTAGAAAGCCACCAGTCACGCCCTACTGGCTCAATATCATTCCCTGAAGTGAATGGTAATAGGTTTGCATCATTCCCAGAAGTGAATGGTGCATCCTTTAGAATAAATCGGAGGCGTGGACGTGGTAGGAGAAATTATAGAAATGTTGGTCCAAGGAATGACAACATTAAAAGGGATTATAATATACCATATCACCAGAAGTGGTACAATTCAGAAAGGGGTAAAAATCCTCAGAATAATTCTTCAAAGAAAAGTGAAGAGGTGTGCCATAGATGTGGAATGACTGGACATTGGTCACGTACCTGTCGTACTGCCAGGCACTTAGCTGATTTATATCAAGCTTCTATTAAAGGAAAGAATAAAGTGCATGAAACAAATTTAGTAGAACTATCAGATGATTTATTAGATTCAGTAGATGTAGACGTTACTCATCTTGATGTATCTGATTTCTTTAATCATCCTGAAGGTAGTATTGAACACTTAATTGGAGATGTAAGTGTTCCACTCAATTAATGTATTTTCTTTCTATCAGTAATAAAAGTTTTGTATATTTTGTAGAATCATGGATCACATTGATGAGCTTTTTATCTCTGAGTTGAATGATAAAGATATATGTCTGGCTGACAGTGCTACAACTCACACAATTATCAAAGAAAAGAAATATTTTCAAAATCTAACACTAAGTAAAGCCTATGTCCATACCATATCAGGTTCATCGGATTTAATTCAGGGCTCCGGAAGAGCTTATATTGTATTGCCTAATGGCACCAAATTTTGTATTGATGATGCTCTATTCTCTTCACAATCCAGAAGAAATTTATTGAGTTTCAAAGATATACGTCGTAATGATTACCATATTGAAACGACCAATGAAGGCAGTAAAGAGCATCTTCTTATTACTAAAACAATATCAGGCCAGAAGCTCGTATTAGAAAAACTGCCTGCTCTATGTTCTGGATTGTATTATACAAAAATGAGAACAATTGAATCATATGTGGTAATGCACCAGAAGTGCATTGACCCTAAAGTATTTATGACTTGGCATGATCGCCTTGGACATCCGGGTTCTATAATGATGAGACGAATTATTGAAAATTCGCATGGGCATCCCTTAAAGAATCAAAAGATATTTTTACCCAATGAATCTCCGTGCTCTGCATGTTCTCAAGGTAAGTTAATTATTAGACCATCTCCCTCAAAAATCATTGTTGAATCTCCATCCTTTTTACAAATGATTCACGGAGATATATGTGGGCCTATTCATCCATCAAGTGGACCATTTAGATATTTTATGGTTCTAATTGATGCATTTAGTCGATTGTCACATGTTTGTCTTCTTTCCACTAGAAATGTTGCATTTGCTAGACTTCTTGCTCAGATAATTAAACTACGAGCACAATTTCCTGAGTATCCAATTAAGACCATTCGATTGGATAATGCAGGTGAATTTTCATCTCAAGTTTTTGATGATTATTGCATGTCAATAGGAATAGATGTTGAACATCCTGTTGCCCATACACACACACAAAACGGTTTAGCTGAGTCTTTGATAAAAAGGCTTCAACTAATCGCTAGACCTTTACTTATAAAATCAATACTACCTATTTCTGTTTGGGGACATGCTATACTTCATGCAGCATCTCTAATTCGCATTAGACCATCTGCATATTATAAATATTCTCCATTACAGCTTGCATTTGGTCAACAACCAAATATTTCTCATTTTCGTACTTTTGGATGTGCTGTATATGTTCCAATTGCACCTCCACAACGTACAAAAATGGGTCCTCAACGTAGACTTGGGATATATGTTGGTTTTGATTCTCCATCCATTATTAGATACCTTGAACCCCTTACAGGGGATATGTTTAAAGCACGTTTTGAAAATTGTCATTTTGACGAATCAAATTTTCCATTAATGGGTAAAGAAAAGTCGGTGCCTGAAGCACGACAAGATATTACTTGGGATAATAAGACCCTGTCTCATTTTGATCCTCCTACAAATGAATGCAAACGGGAAGTTCAAAGGATTATTCATTTGCAAAATGTTGCAAATCAGTTACCGGATGTATTTACTGACACTAAAGGTGTAGTAAAATCTTATATTCCTGCTGTTAATACTCCAGCAAGGATTGAAGTCCCTGAATGACAAATTGTCAAAGCAGCAATAGGTGAATCTAAAACACGCCTGAAGCGTGGAAGACCTATTGGTGCAAAAGATAAAATTCCCAGAAGGAAAAGAATACAAAATGAATTTGGTGTTCCTGAAGAACACGTACCCACAATACAGGCCACAAATATAATTGGTGCTCCTAAAGAGCTCAAATCTTCTATTACAGAACCTCCTGAAGAGGAAACTCTTGAAGAGTATAAATCTCCTAAAAATGGACCTCCTGAAGAGGTGTGTCATGAAATGTTTTCCCCTGAAGAGGAACAGGTACCTGAAAATAATGAGATCTCAATACATTTCATGAAAACTGGAGAAATTCTGGATAGAAATAAAACTGTTGTCGACAACATATTTTCATATAAAATGGCCCTTGACATTACCAGAAGTAATGAAGAAAGTGAGCCAAAAAGTGTCGAAGAATGTCGACGTAGAAATGATTGGCCAAAATGGAAAACAGCTATTGAAGCTGAATTAAATTCGCTAGCAAAACGAGAAGTATTTGGACCTGTTGTCCAAATACCAAAGGGTGTGATGCCTGTTGGATATAAGTGGGTATTTGTACGAAAACGTAATGAGAAAAATGAAATTGTGCGATACAAAGCACGGCTTGTTGCACAAGGTTTCCTGCAGAAACCCGGGATTAATTATGAAGAAACATACTCTCCCGTTATGGATGCAATCACATTTAGATTTTTGATTAGTCTGGTTGTTACAAAATGATTGGAAATGCGGTTGATGGACGTGGTCACTGCATATTTATATGGATCCTTAGACCATGACATATATATGAAAATCCCTGAAGGATATAAGATGCCTGAAGCATCTACAAGTACATCTAGAAATATGTACTCAATCAGACTACAAAGATCTTTATATGGGTTGAAGCAATCCGGACGCATGTGGTATAATCGCTTAAGCGAATATCTATTGAAAGAAGGATTTGAGAATAATCCTATATGCCCATGTGTTTTTATTAAGAAATCAGAATCCGGATTTGTCATTATTGCGGTTTATGTTGATGATTTAAATATTGTGGGAACTCCTGAAGAGATCTCAAAAACCGCTATATATTTAAAGAATGAATTTGAAATGAAAGATCTTGGCAAAACAAAACTTTGTCTCGGACTGCAGCTCGAGCACTTGCCAAATGGAATTTTTATTCATCAGTCCATGTATACTGAGAAAGTCCTAAAACATTTTTATATGGACAAATCTCATCCCTTGAGTACTCCAATGATTGTTCGAACACTTGATGTGAAGAAAGATCCATTCCGTCCTTGTGATGACGATGAAGAAATTCTTGGTCCTGAAGTACCATATCTCAGTGCAATTGGAGCTTTGATGTATCTTGCAAATTGCACTCGACCAGATATTACATTCTCAGTTAATCTGCTTGCAAGATATAGTTCTGCACCAACTCGAAGGCATTGGAATGACATTAAACATGTCCTTCGTTACCTTCATGGTACGGTTGATATGTGATTATTTTATCAACGTGGTTCAAGTCCAGAATTGATTGGGTATGCAGATGCAGGTTATCTTTCAGACCCACACAGAGGTAGATCTCAAACTGGATATTTATTTACTTATGGAGATACTGCCATATCATGGAGATCTGTTAAGCAGACACTATCTGCTACTTCTTCAAATCACTCAGAGATCATTGCTATTCATGCTGCAAGTCGAGAGTGTATTTGGTTGAGATCAGTTATTCAACATATCCAGAAAAAGTGTGGACTTCCCATGATCAATAATAGCCCAACAATCTTATATGAAGATAATACTGCTTGTACCACTCAAATCAGAGGAGGATATATCAAAGGTGACAGAACCAAACATATTTCACCTAAATTCTTTTATACTCATGAACTTCAAGAGAAAGGTGAAATTGATGTCAAGCAGATACGATCTAGTGATAATCTGGCAGATTTATTCACAAAGGCGTTACCAACTTCCACATTCAAGAAGATTGTGCATAACATTGGAATGCGAAGACTCAAAGATCTTTTGTCATGCACTTTTCAGGGGGAGTAAATGTGCTGATTGTACTCTTTTTCCTTCGCTGAGGTTTTGTCCCACTGGGTTTTCCTCTGCAAGGTTTTAATGAGACAATCTTAAAGCACTTGTGGATACATAAGAAGACTGTACTCTTTTTCCTTCGCCATTGGTTTTTCTTCCCACTGGGTTTTTACTTGGCAAGGTTTTAACGAGGCAGATTCTTTATGGGTGGTCATTCAAGGGGGAGTGTAATGAACGAACGAAATTATCAGCCGCCTCCTGTCCCACCACTAAAATTATGTGAATGACCCCACCACTATTATTTTAAATTCTGCATAGTGACTTGCATAGTAATTTCAAAGCCTATAAATAGAGGCTTCAGTTGTAATGAAATTCATAAGAAAATATAGAGAGAGAGAGAGAAAGTTTCAGTTCTTAAGAGTTTTAGAGAGAGTTCTTATTTCTCTTTTGCAATAATAGTTTCCTTTCTTTAAGTTTCATAACAATAAATTAGTA
This sequence comes from Platycarya longipes, assembly GCA_036559045.1. Lineage (NCBI taxonomy): Eukaryota > Viridiplantae > Streptophyta > Magnoliopsida > Fagales > Juglandaceae > Platycarya > Platycarya longipes. The sequence continues at coordinate 688,267 of CM071793.1, forward strand.
GTAAGGATCATTTTTTATAAATAAAAACTTAATGGAGATACCACTTGTAGTTACGGATCCATCGACAATGAGATCAATCATGAATATTTAGGCCATCGCAATCCTGCTGCATACGGCAAGCACACCATGTCAATAATTCAACGATTATATATAATTAAGGAGAAAGTCAACAAAATCATGGGCATGGCACTCGATAAAAAGTGAAACACTAAATTCATTATCTCTCCATAATATAGGTGGGTTTGGCAACCGGAAGTTTTTTAATATTTTATTATTATTTTTTATCTATTTTTATTACTATATATTATTTTTTTATCTACTTTTTATTATTATTTATAAACACTCCCAAACATTTTCAACATCTAAACATACACTAATTTTCTGACTTAATCATCGTAGGTAGACTAAGGATAGTAGGTATAAATGTTTTGATCCACTACTCTTTGTCTAAGAATATTGGCTCATATTTTTAATATATATATATATATAGTTGTCTTAATTTTGCTGTTTAAAGTCAAATATTTGTGATTTAATTGACATAATCTTATATTTAAAACTAAAGTCTAGAATTTAAAAACTCCCCTCTCCAAATATATATATATAAATAAAAATTAGAAAAAACCTGTTTAGCTGGCAGGAGCACGTATCTTGACACCGTATGGCATCATCATAAAAAAAGAAGCTCCGTCCACCGGTGGAATTCGCAAGTGCATGGTTCCTTTTCTCGGACGGAATACCATACTCATATGATAAACCTTCGTGTAAAGCAAAAGGTTTGTTAAGAGAGAGAAAGAGAGATAATTAAGGTATTCTTTATTTTTTAAAATTATTTTATCTCATTTTAAATTTATTATTATATTTTTTTAAATTTTTATATAAAATAAAATAAATAATTTAATTTTTTTTTAAATTTAAAATAACTTTTTTAAATCTTAAAATAAAATTAATATTAATAAAATATTTTATAATAATATTTTATTATTTTTCAACATTTATCTCATTTTATCAAATTAAACTTAAGTCTGGGGCAGAGGCAATGGAATTTTTTTGAGAATGAATTTTTTAAAATACCTCTATATATTGGGGGTTAGTATAATTATATATGATATAATTTTATTTTTAAATATAGTAAAAATATCGTTGCTCACTTATATAAATATAAATATATTAATAAATCACATATATTTTTATATTATTTTTTATATTATTTTATGTATTCATGATAATTCATACATGGACAACAATATATATATATTTAAAATTAATTCAAATGAAGAAGAAAAAAAAAAGGAAAGGAAGATGATCCGTACCCATACATGCATGCATGCAGCATCATGTATTGGATTGGATATAGCTTTTATAATTTTGCGTGTGATTCAGATGATGAGAAGTACCAGTCACTGCCACTACTATATTACTTATTATTATAAAGCTAGGGAAGTGTGCTTGCTTGCGATTGCTGCTTCCATTTTTCTGTCAGCACTGATCTAAGGTCGCTTTGCTGAGTTGTTTGTGCACACTTTAAACAAGGGCCTAACTCCAACCCCATCGTACAAAGTGAAACACTCACTTCTATGTATATCAAAGTCTAATTCCACTTTTTGTGGTAAATAGATTACACTACTTTTGCTTCATTGTTTCATTCGTTTTTGCGTTTGGATTATTCAACCCTGCCTTAATGATCTGCTGCACAGATCAGAGAGATCACAGAGAACTCACCTCTTAAGACTTCTATCTCTTTATTGCGCGCTTTTGAGTTTAGATTTTATAATATTTATATATTTTCTTGGGTTAAGGGCAACATTTTCATTTTGGAAGAAAATCCTTAATTCCCATCAGAACTTAAACCCCACTCCCTTTCATTCCTTTCTCCTTTTCCTTTATATAATTCCATTCTTTACTCTTTTTTTTTTTCTGCATCTTTATCAACGGATGCATGTAGGGATGTTCATCCAAATTTCGGATTTGAGAATCCGAAACCGGGATTCAAAATTTTCTTAAACTTTTTTTTTAAAAAAATTCATAAATATTAATAAATATATAAAATTTTAAATCAGGCCAGGTACAACCCGGCCCGGATGAGCAGGCCTAGATGCATGCATCATCAGATGATCAATATATATATATATATAGTTAGCTGCAGGTCAATGGAATAATGTTCTAACTTCCATTCAGGCGAGTCTCATATTTCCATCTCTGGAATAACAATTATATATATATTGTGTAGTGCCCTTACTTAGCTTAGGCCGGTGGCGCCGATATATATGTGGGCGCCATTCCCTTTAATTTGTTCCTTTCACATTTTATCTCGATCTGTTTAATTTATTTTTTGTCCGACGTCTTTTGGTCATCCAATATTACTCAATATAAAACGCAAGCTGCGTCTATCCAGAGAGAGAGAGAGAGAGCGCCAAGAAATAAATATATAAAAAGCAAGCAAATAATTAACATTAATTAACAAGGTATTTGTTTGAATAAGTGCAAGAAGTTGACAGTACTTTTAATTCAACATGTTCTAGCTAGCTAGGGCTCTCCAATATAACACAAATGTGATCCTCTCTATCGTTTGAACAATTTATTTCTAAATCGCCAAATTTGATATGTCGATAAGAAACATCGATGTCCCATATAATTCTATTTTTTGCCAAACTTTAATCAAATGGAATCGGTGCTATGATTGCATAAGGAATAAACCAATTTTCTCTTTGTGGACCAACCAAATAGATTTTCATACACAGAAAAGTCATTGATTGTCCACAATAAGGTGGCATGCATATTGAACATTTCCTTAGTGGAAGCATCATAGATAGATACCCCATATTCCCATAATTCAAGCAAATCATCAATCAACGACTACAAATAAATATCAATATTATTTCCTGGTGATTTAGGACCAAGAACAATGAGAGATGTCATAAAGAATTAATCTTTCATGCATAACTACGGCGGTAAATTATATGGGACTAAAATCACTGGCCATATGCTGTACGATTTAGCCAGAATATTGAAAGGATTGAAGTCATCGCTTGCTAGACCAGTCTAACATTGCGAGCATCCCGTGCAAACCAACTATGAATTTTGTCAAATGTCTTCCAAGACTCTGAGTCACGAGGATGTCGCATTAGATAACTCTCATTGGGATCACGTTACTCCTTATGCCATCTTATATCATTTGATATCTTGTATGATATAAATAGGCATTGTAGTCTTGGTTTTAAAGGAAAATATCGAAGTATTTTCTGTGGGACCAATCGTGACCCGTGTGCATTTGGCATCAACCATGAAGCATTGCATAGGGGACACTCATTAAGGTTGGCCTTGTATTTCCAAAATAAAATGTAATTGTTGGGACATGCATGAATTTTTTGGTAGTTGAAACACAACCTCGCTCCAATGATCATGCCTCTTGATATGATTGTGGCAATGTTACATTAGGAAAGGCAGAACGTAGAATGTTTAAGAGTATATTAAAAGACTTAATTGACCACCCACCAAGTGTTTTGATGTGTAACAACTTCACAACAAAATATAATTTTGAGAATTTTATGCATCCGGCGAACAAAGGACGACAACGATTTTTTAGGTAACGAATTTAAAATCATTGGAAAATGTCATATTTCTTGTAGTGATTGTATGGTGATGGCAATGAATTACTTCTTCGATAATCAAGAAGATTTAGATTAGGTTTGAATGTTGAAGTGTTAAGAAGAGTTATTAATAATAGTAAAAAATAGGTAAAAGATAATAAAAAAAATATTGAATAATAAAAAAAAGCCTTACTCGGTCGAGTGCTGGTTAATGATTTTCCTTTTCGCCTTTCCTTGCTGCATGCATTGCAAGTTTAATACACGGCCATGCAGTTAATTAAAAAGGATTTTATCAATATAATTCAAAGAGAAAATTATCCTGATCATGATATTCTGATCAAATATTCAAACATGTACGAAAAGCATTTTTGGGTCTTAGCTAGCAGCCTAGCTCCGATATAATTAATTCCCCTATATATATATATCAGTATAAAGAAAAAAAGATTTTTATGATCAATTAATTGTGATAAAAAGATTATTTGTAATTAATTTTTATTGTAAATAATTATTTTATAAGAATTAATTGACTATAAATAAATAATTTTTTTATTATATATATCTTCAAAATTCATGAGAAGTTAATTATAAAGAACTGATCAGTACCACCATGATCAGTAAATTACACGTGCCTGGTTTCGAAATAATTGGCTAAATTTGAGACATTTTAATAGCCAGTCAGGTTTGAGAAATTCTATTTATAGACTTGATTAAGAGATTCTAAGTCTGCAGATCCATTAATGTATGAGAACAAAAGAAAAAAAATATATCATTTTAAGAATTAAGAAGGATATTATTTTTTTAAATAATTATATGAGTTTGCGTAAACAATTCTCGAATAAAAACTGTACTTAAAGTAACTGAGCCAGGTTTATAATAGGGTACTCTCGTGGCAGGCCGATTAAGTTAGCAAAGGCAACTTTTGTTTACTTTATAAAATAACGTCAATTAACTAAAAAACAGTACTAATTAATTGTAATATAGACTAAAAGTTAGTTTACGTACCGTTTCTATTAAAAAACTACTCACACAAATTCATATTGTTATTTAAAAAAAATTAAAATTAAAATTAAGAAAACATATTTTCAAAATGATGCATTTTTTATTGTCTTTATACATTAATAAACCTATACCAGCCTTCAATACAAGAATGGAAATAGAATTTCTCGACCAATTGCATGATATGAAATGGTCGACAAATATTATGCCTCAAATAATAATGGACTGTCGCGTACGTACAACAGTACTAGAGTACCCATTCGCTTGTGGAAAATGGTAACTTTATAACAATTTGTATAATATATTACATAATATGTATTGTAAAATAAAAATATTTTTGTAAAGTGATATTAATTTTATAAAGTAGTTTACAAAAATATTTTTATTTTATAATTTATATTATATAAATATTGGAAAATATGTTATGTGTTTCACTTTCATTAGCCTATAATACTACTCAGATCGATGATTTTTATATATAGAGATATAAGAGCATTCACAATAAAGTAGTTATTTTTTAAAAAATTTAACTACTAAAAATTCACTTTTTCTATTTTACTTATTCACTTTTATATTTTACTATCCATCAGTCTCTTTATTTTTTCTCTACATTTTTTAAAATATTCATATTTTACTCCAAACAAATTAAAAAAAAATAAAAGTTTGAATGAGGCAAACGTCGAAACCCATAAACATTGACGATGGAGCTGCGTGTGAGAGACTACGACGATGTTGCCAGAGTTGAGATTATAGGGGGTTGTTGGTCGTCAGCGTGATCAGTGGATTCCAGTGAAATGGCGGTGTCGCCAGGGGTGGCTGGCGGTGGGTCGAATGAAACACATAAACATCGAAACTCATTTTCGACGTTAAGTTGTGCGTGGGAGATGACGGTCAACTTTTCGGTGGTGAGATTGTCAGGAGCTTTGTTGCTGACGATATAGCTAGTGCTGGTCAGCGGTGAGTTGAAACTTGAAGATGACCACAACGAGTTTGAAGGTGTTATGCTACGATGCTACCAGAGAAACAAAAAATAATAATAAAATATTATTTGAAGATGAATAGTATTACGCTACATGTAGCGTAAATACTGTTCATATTTTCATACTTTTTATTTTTATTTTCAAGAGTTCAAAAGAGTGTTTTTTTTATTTTTACATTTTGAACTATATTTTACAAAAAAAAAATGTTTAGCTACTCTGTTGGAGTGTTCTGATAAGTGATGAATTTGGACCTAGCTGACATGTGTCGCACTTCGAACTTCCTCTCTCACGAGTGGATTTATTTTATTTCTTGATTTATTCAGGCATGTTTAGATTTTTTTGGTATATTGTTTGGTTTATGCTTAGGCTTGTTAGTGGTTTTGTTTATTGTTGTTCTTATTTTGGTTTATTGTTTTTTTGTTTGGATACTTGGATTTGGAGGTTTTTTTTATTTTATTTTCTGATAACCTTCCAAGTATTAGAATGTTATACTCAGGGGTGGACTCAAGTGATGCATTGGGGGGGGGGGTGGGGGGGGGGGGAGGGGGCGATTTCCCAAAGTTTTTGAAAAAATTTAAATATTATATAGGCATATAATTTTTTTATATATATAATGAAAAATTTTCTCTCATATTAAAAAAAAAAAAATTCCCCCCCCCACTCTTCAAAATTTTTATTGAAATTATTCTCTAAATTTTAATATTTATCTAATTTCATTTTAACTTTTAATTTTATTGACATCTAAATTTTCAATTCATCTAATTTCATAATTACTATAAGAGCACTCCTAAATGACTATTCTAGATCTATCCTTTAAAATATATCATCAAAATCTAATTTTTTTTATTTTACCTACTGAGTTTTATAATATATCATACATTAATTTATCTATTTTTCCTTCATATCATTTAAATATTATATTTTTTTATTCATTTCAAATATTTTCTATAACTATCAATGACATCTTCATATCTTTTGATATTTGCAATATCTTTTCAAATACAATGTCATATATTTATGCTCTATTTTAACTTAATCCAAATTTATAAGCTAAATCAAAAATATAAATTAATTCAAAACATAAAAGAAGATATTATAAAATAAAAATATTCTCATAGTAATTAATTTACTATGTTTAGCCTAATTCTCTTTCAATCGTTGCTTCAATATTAATTGCTTTGAATTATTAACTATGTTATTCTTACTTATTGAATTCAATTTATGCTCTTCTTAGAATCTTATGTCTATGTTTTTGGATGTTTTCTTTTCTTGAAATTTTATATTTAAATTTTTTGTGTTGATATTAAATTTAGTGAATTGCTAGATATGTATTTTTTGTATATAATTTTATGACATATGATTGTTGTTTTAATATATAATCATGTACAAAAATACATATTACTTATATTCATACATATAATATATTTTATCGATTGTCCCCCCAAATATCAAATCCTGGTTCCGCCCCTGGTTGTACTATTCCTCAATCATAAGTGATGACTCATTAATAAATTTGAGATGGGGTTACTATTAAACATGTGACTAATCACTACTGATTTTTCGATAAAAAAATATCTATTTTTATTTTGTAGTAAATGAAAGAAAGAAATTCTTTGATTAATATTTTCAGTATCCAATTATATATATATATATATAATTGGTAGCAAATTACATACAATATGTACTTCACGTATTATATATATATATATATAGTTTCCTTGGCCACAAAAAAAAATTAAAGAGCATAACTCATCTTATAAACCAGCTCAATGAGAAAAAAATGTTGTTCATTTTTTATAAACAAAACAAAGGCAATATAGAATTATTCCTCAACATGCCAGAACCATACGTAATAATTCCTGCTTCGCAGCTTTCACCATATGATCAATGCTAGCATTAATATTATTCGATGGACCCACCATCCTTTAGAGTATTATGCGACAAAAATCATGTACAGGATGAAAGAGGTCATCCGCGACAAGAATGTCTATATCTTCTTTTCATTTGCAAATCTGAGGATTTCGGCCAATCACTTTACCCCTCTTTTGATCAGCATCGATCATATAGACGTTGTGATATTTTAAGTGAAAGTTGAGTGAATATTAAATTATTGTATGGTGGATAATTGGTGTGAAGGGGCATGAAAGATTTGGATAAAAGACTAAAGATTTGTATGTGGGATTTCCTTCAAAGACTAAAAGTGAAGTTCAGATCGATGTTCCCTCTAACATAAGACTCCTTCGGCCGCCTCCGTCTTCGGATATATGCTATTACCAAGATAGACAGATATGATAAGGTGAGCAGCTTAATTAAGTTTGAGCGCACACAAAAGCCGGACCACATGAGAAAGTGACCCTTCAAAAGGGCAGGTCTGCCCATCAATAACGCAGATAGAGACACCTCAAAAAGAGATCCCTTGCCCGACTCACTTAGCATCGATCGAACATATGTGGAGCCAAACCACTATTCTATGACAAAGCCCACATGAGAGAGAGAGAGAGAGGTTCATGTTTATACAAGAGCACTCTTTTCCATGTATGGGAGAGGAGAGGGGAGGGGAGGGGAGGGGAGGGGGGGGGCATGGATTTTTCTTTTGAGAGAGAGAGAGAGAGAGAGAGAGAGAGAGAGAAATTGTGAATGGGTTCGAGTTAATACAAGAGCACTCTTTTCCATGTGAGAGGGAGGGTCAGGGATTTTTCTTTTGCGTTTCTTTTGAAGTGGAAGATCAAAAGCAGATTATCTCTACTTTTACTTTTCATCAGCCCTCTCTTTAAGCCTATTCCATCTTCTAATTATAAAGCTCTCAAATCCCACATTACGTAGAGACTTGGTCCCAGCCCTGTAGGACAAGGAAGGTGAAGGAATAAAGCTGGAGAAAAAGAAAAGCTTCCACTGGTTCCTTCTTCCATGCAACCTATTCATCCAACATAATTATATATTGATCATTCAACAACATGATAATGATATATTAATAATCATCATCTTTTACTTCTTACAACCTCTGTTTGTTGCAGGCATACGTTTCCAACCAAGTTAAAAAAAAGGGGGGAAGAAGTGAAAAACTATAGGCGGTATAACAAACTCTTCCCCTCTTTGGTTGTGTAATATGGAATAAAGAAATTTATGCACATTTTTAAAATGTCTTATTAAGAACGAGAGATAATGCCTAATATAAATTTTAGGACAAATTCATTTTTAGACAATGTGAGATTTTTTTTACTCTCTCACACTTGTGCGATAATTTTTATCGTGCTCCTACAAATGAATCTTATTGAATTAATTGATGGAGCGTATTGTTAGAATATTTGATTCTGATATTATAAAAAAATTTATGAACCATTTTTTAAAATGTCTTATTAAAAATGAGAAATGATATCTAATATAAGATCTAGAACAAACTCTTTTTTAGATAATGTGAAATTTCATTTATAAAAAATAAGAATAAGGCTAAATATATATAAATCCTAAATGTATAAACTTTTTGTAATAATTTGAATTTCCTAAAAAATAGTGAGTATTTTATATATATATATATTTTTTAAAAAACTTATGCGATATGCAGCTTATATATATCATTTATCGAAAAATAAACCTCTTGTATACATAGGCATACACGATGGTACGGTGCGTTCAAATGATTGCAGCAGTGGATGAGGGATGCGTGTGATGAGAGTGTCATGACGGCAGAGAGACGACAAGAAGTATAGTGTAGATCGTAATCAAGGTGCTCATATGCTTTTCGTCCATGATTCGCATAAGAATATTATATATATGTCATGGCAAAGATTACGACGTTATAGCTGTACTGTTACTTAGATGTTCTCTTCAAAATGGTTTTTTTAATTACGACTCTTAACTACGAGTAATCTAATATATGCATAATTATATATGTTTTGTGGATAGTTGGTAAAAAAGTTCATGTACATTTTTTTAAAAGACTTTATTGAGAATGTAAGATGATGTTTCATATAAAATTTAGGACAAGCTCTTTCTAAAATAATATGAGATTTTCTTTACTTTTCCTCACTAGTGAGTCGATCTTTTATCGCGTTTATATAAATAGACCTTATTAAATCAATAGGTAGAGCACTTTATTAAAAAATCTAGTTCTGATATCATAAAGAAATTTATTCATCATTTTTTAAAAAATCTTGTTAGGAAGGAAATATGATTCTTCATATAAAGTTTATGATAAATTTCTTCTAAAGGAATGTGATATTCCCTTCATTTGGAAATATGACTTGAAAGAAATATTTTTCTTGTTGGTAAACCATGCTATGCTTCAAATGCATTTCTCAAAAATAAAAAGTCTATAACTTTTGCTTTGGTATTTGCAGAAGAATATAGCAAGAAAAGTTGCAAAGCGTGCTTGAACACAGATGATTAGATGTGGCCATGGTAGGTAGCGAAAACAGGTACCTCTACTGGTTAGAAGGAGTCCAATATTTTTGCACCATTTTAAGTATTCAACAAATTAAAAAAGAAAGGGTCTTTTTCCTGTTCATAAGAAGCCAACGCGCAAAATAAAGCTGAGGTTTGAGTCCCATACTCCCATTCTAGGGCAATCAACAACGACAGAGTCACACATTATAATAGTGGCCGCAACATGGACTGTTTCTTTCTTCTTTTCTTTTTTTTCTCAATTCTGCATCATTTATATTCATTGGAAAAAGAAAGGAACTGCATGATAGTCATTTCGGACAGTTGAGCCATTTTGAATGATTGAAAGTGCAATTCCATTACATGTCTCATTCAAAAGCAATAAAGAGGGATCCTTTAACTAAAGCTAAAGGGCATTTTTGTCATATGAATAAAGAAAGAGCATCAACAACTTTACTTTTCTCCCTCTAATCTGGACTTTAAATTTCTGTTATCGAAGCTGGGCTTTTCTATTTCTTGTTTATTTCAAAATTTTCAACAAACCTTCTTCTTTCCCTTTCTTTTTCTTCTGCTTTTCTTTCCCTCTTAGTCTTAGCTTTGCCTATAGAAGCTTAACCAGAGAAATACGGATAAAAACCAAGCCATTGATAGCAGAATATCAATCTTCTTATCATCTTCTCCTCTCAGAGAAAGGAAAAGGAAAAGAAAAGAGAAGAGAGATCAAAAGGAGAGGCTTTGCTTCTTCCTTGTAATTGAAGACTCTTCCTGCGAAGATGTTTGATTCCTTAAGCCCACGCTTACTCACAGTTTCTCAGATTCCTCTCACTTTCCCTTCCTTTTCAACAAAATCCATTATTGCCCGACTGCTTAAAACCCCTCCTCTTTGTTTCAAGTACTTCCAAACTCAATCTTCTTGAACATACTCAGAGAAGATTAACATGGTCCCTTTCATTGTTTTGGCGCTTTTCTCTCTTCTTGGCACCTCTTCTTCTGCCTCTTCTTTAGTTACTGATTTCCATGCCTTGGTCACAATTAAAAAGGGATTTGAACACGCTGATTCCATTCTAAGTGCTTGGAATCATTCGAATCCTAGCTCAGTTTGTTCTTGGGCTGGAATTCAATGCTCAAGGGGACGTGTTGTTTCATTAGACTTGACAGATTTGAATCTGTATGGTTCTGTGTCGACACCTCAGATTTCGAGACTAGACCGGCTTATGAATCTCTCTCTAGCTGGAAATAACTTCACAGGTACAATTGAGATTGCAAATTTGAGCAGCCTTCTATGGCTAAACATCTCAAACAACCAGTTCAATGGCGGCTTGGACTGGAACTATTCGAGCATTGCCAACTTGGAAGTGTTTGATGCTTATAACAATAACTTCACTGCCTTTCTTCCACTTGGCATTTTGAGTTTGAAGAAGCTCAAGCACTTGGATCTTGGTGGGAATTTTTTCTTTGGAAAAATCCCAGAAAGTTATGGAAATCTTGTCGGGTTGGAGCATCTTTCGCTTGCCGGCAATGATCTCACCGGAAAAATCCCAGGCGAGGTGGGAAATCTCACCAACCTGAGAGAGATTTACTTGGGCTATTACAATGTTTTTGAAGGTGGGATTCCAATGGAGTTAAGTAAATTGGTGAATCTAGTTCACATTGAACTTTCTAGTTGTGGATTGGATGGGCCAATTCCAAGTGAACTGGGGAATTTGAAGGCGCTCGACACTCTCTACTTGCATAGCAATCTACTTTCGGGTTCAATTCCAAAGCAGTTAGGCAACTTGACAAACTTGGTCAACCTTGATCTTTCCAACAATGCATTGACAGGTGAAATCCCGTTTGAGTTTGTGAATCTTAAGCTGCTCAAGCTTTTCAACTTGTTCATGAACAGACTGCACGGGTCTATACCGGAGTACATCGCCGACTTTCCAGATTTGGAAACTCTTGAACTGTGGATGAACAACTTCACCGGTGTAATTCCCGAGAATCTTGGCCAAAATGGAAAGCTTCAAGTGCTCGATTTGTCAACAAATAAGCTCACTGGTACAATCCCTCGAGACTTGTGTTTGTCAAATCAACTCAGAATACTAATTTTATTGAAAAACTTTCTGTTTGGGCCAATTCCTGAAGGGCTGGGCACATGTTCAAGTCTCACCAGGGTGAGATTGAACAGCAATTACTTGAATGGTAGCATCCCAAAAGGGTTCCTATATTTACCTCAGTTAAATTTTATGGAGTTGCAAAACAACTACTTATCTGGAACCTTGCCGGAGAATGCCAATATTTCATCAACGCCGGCGAAATTAGCCCAACTCAATTTATCAAACAATCTCCTGTCTGGTATTTTACCCATTTCATTTTCAAATTTCTCCTCCATCCAAATCCTTTCACTTAGTGGAAACCAAATCTCAGGTCCAATTCCTTCTTCTGTAGGAGGATTTGTTGAAGTGGTAAAACTTGATTTGAGTCGAAACTCATTCTCTGGCTCAATCCCATCCGACATAGGAAATTGTTTCCATTTGACATACCTTGACATGAGTCAAAACAACCTCTCTGGCTCCCTCCCACCAGAGATTTCCAACATCCGGATACTAAGTTACTTGAACTTGTCAAGAAACCACTTGAACCAAACAATACCCCGATCATTGGGAACCATGAAAAGCCTCACAAATGCCGACTTCTCCTTCAACGATTTTTCCGGCAAATTACCGGAATTTGGCCAATTCACCTGCTTTAACGCCTCCTCCTTCGCGGGTAATGCTCAACTTTGCGGTTCCCTCCTTAACAATCCTTGTAATCTCACCGCAATCGCAAACACACCCAGAAAGGCCCCTGCAGATTTCAAGCTCATCTTCGCGCTCGGCCTTTTGATATGCTCTCTGGTTTTCGCTGCCGCTGCCATTCTCAAGGCCAAGTCATGGAAAAGAAATGGTCCGGATTCATGGAAGATGACCGCATTCCAAAAGCTCGATTTCAAGGTCACTGACATCCTTGAATGCTTGAAAGACGGCAACGTGATTGGAAGAGGCGGAGCTGGGATTGTTTACCATGGGAAAATGCCAAATGGGGTCGAAATCGCAGTAAAAAAGCTTCTTGGGCTTGGCTCAAACAGCCATGACCATGGATTCCGAGCTGAAATTCAAACGCTAGGCAACATTAGGCATCGAAACATTGTGAGATTACTAGCATTCTGTTCCAACAAGGAAACCAATCTCCTGGTTTACGAGTACATGAGAAACGGGAGCTTAGGCGAGGCACTGCACGGCAAAAAAGGCTCGATCTTGGGTTGGAATTTGAGGTACAAAGTTGCGATTGACGCCGCCAAAGGCCTATGCTACCTGCATCACGATTGTTCCCCACTGATCGTTCACCGGGACGTGAAATCCAACAACATTTTGTTGGATTCGAGCTTTGAAGCACACGTCGCCGATTTCGGGCTTGCCAAGTTCTTGATCGACGGTGGCGCATCGGAATGCATGTCAGCAATTGCAGGTTCATACGGCTACATTGCGCCCGGTACGTGCCATTTTTGTACTCTGCTTGCTATTTGTACTTAAATTAGTTGAGTTGGGATTATTTAACTGTTAAACTGCCGTTGGACTGTCTTCCATGCTCAATACTCAATAGTAGGGGAGTGGCCCTGCCAAGGCCAAGGGTTCATAAATCTCTTCATCTTAAATTATTCTAATTTTAAATTTAATCACTAAATTTAAAATGAAGAATAATATTAATTTTTTACTTTTAGATGAGCACGTTTACACATTTATAGCAATATAAATACTCGGAGATTTATTAGTCAAATATTGTCTTTTCCTTTGTTTAAATTAGAGATAAAAATAAGTCAATAACCATATAATTTTGCATGTGTTTCAAATATTTCTAAAAACAGCAAAATCATATAAATAACACTGTACACGAACTACAGACAAATCCATTTTAGTCCACCAAGCTGCGGTGCTAGAAGACATGCCTCCATCCGCAAAATTGACAGCTCCAAAACCACCCGTGATTTGCTAGACACAGCCCAACAAGGACAGTCCATAAGTATTTTTTGGGTCACTAAAAACATTCTCTTATAATCTGTCTGGACTCTGGTTTTAATTTCTTTTCACAAAATTAGAAAAATATATAAATTATCAATCATTTGATAGAAGAAAATACTTTAATCACAAATATCTTATATAAAAATAAATTTATAAATTAATATAACTTGATATAATACATCTTATTATAAATTTATTTTTTAATATTATTATTATTTTAAAATTTTAAAAAATTGAATTGAAAATTAAAAAATATGTCTTAAAATTTTAAAAAATAAATTGAAATTTATATTTTATATAAAAAATTAAAAATTAAATAATAAAATAAAAATAAATTTAACTCAATCTCCAATCTAAACGGACTAAAATATCAAAAGACAAGCTAATCCTGTGCCGCCAGAGACGTTGGGGGGCCACTTTGTTTTCTGTATGATACGAGGCAGTGCCTGACAATGATGCTTAACGTCACAAGGCGTTGAGTGGCGTGAAAGCTAACGGACATGCACGTATACGGTATACGTACACCGCCAACCCCCACACCAACACTTACAACGCCCGTCTTTTCTTTTGTTTTTTGTTTTTTGTTTTTATTTTTAATGAGATTTCGTTTCTGATCCAAAGTGAAAAGGCTTCCCACTTGCATTTCTCTTTCGGCTGCTTTTGGGTGGTCCTCCTTCGACAAGTTGAATCTCCATGTCTCTCTGTTTTTTTTTTTTTTTTCTCTTTCTCATTGTCCTTTGATCTTTGGGCCCGACCTGGATTCTAGAATTTTCGTCGGGCTCAAGACTTGAATGGGCCTCAAAAACTTCAGCCCAAGATGCTATTGTCTTGTATATTAATTTACGTTGCATGTACATGAAAATTTACGGTCTAGGTCATTTTGTTTTGTTTGCAGAGTATGCCTACACACTGAGGGTTGACGAGAAGAGCGATGTGTATAGCTATGGAGTCGTCCTCCTAGAACTTCTCACGGGGCATCGTCCGGTGGGCGATTTCAGCGAAGGCGTTGATATCGTACAATGGATCAAAAGCGTAACAAAATGTCAAAAAGAAGACGTAATGGGCATTGTTGACTCTAGGTTAAAATTTGTGCCTAAAGAAGAAGCAATGCACTTGTTCTTTGTTGCAATGCTATGTGCCCAAGAAAATAGTGTTGAACGTCCCACAATGAGAGAGGTGGTTCAGATGCTATCGGAGTTCCCTCACCACTCCCCCAACTATCATTCTTCCTCGTCTTCTAATATTGTTCATCATCAACAAACAAAGAAACTTGAAAAGGAGAGAGATTGCCCCAACTTTAAACAATAACTTTTGGTTTAAGATCAGACCCTTTTTTTTTTTTTTTATATATAGTCTCAAAATTGGTGTCTTATAAAAGTATTGTTTTTTTAATTTAGAATTGCATGAGCTACGTCTTGCAAAGTATATTATGATCTTTGAATATTTTTGTTTATCCTTATATTTAGGCTGTAGCCTGTAGGGATTTGGTGACCAAATAGATGTAGGAATAACATTGATCAATAGGTGCACTTCCTTCTAAGGGTGCACTTCAGACGATCAAGAGCAATATGCCAGCATAAGGGTTTCCTACTGCATGTTGCTGATGATCTTTTATTGTATTATATTTACATTTTAATTATTTGATTGTTTGATATCTACTCCATAGTTTGTTTGTTTTTCTTTTTTGGGTCTCAAGCTGGCCGGTACCAACTCTTTATCATTGTCTCTCATGACAAAAAATAGACAAATTATAAAGAGGAAATTGCAGCTTGGTCATCTACTTAAACATCTTAATCAATGAAGTTTATATACTTATAAAGTAGTTTAATGTGATTCTATCAAATTGTAATAATTTGTTACAATTCTAAAGTAAATATAATATCTTACGTATAAACTTTTTTTTAACATAAGAATTGTATGTAAACTTACCCTTTTCATTATAAAAATAGAGAGTGGGAGTATGATTCAGGTGCCAATATTTTGGAAAACCGATATAATTACTGCAACTACACCGAAGCAATTAATAATGTGGGTTGTAACTAACAAAAATAATCAAAATGTCTAAGATCAACACAATCTTTGCTAATTTTAAATATGGGCGGTGCTACTCTGCTGCTTGAATAGCACCACTCAACCTTACATATAGTTAAAAATTAGTTTTTTATTTTATTTTTTCTAATTTCCTTTCATATATATTTTTTTATCATTTTAAAATATTAAAAAAAAAAACCGATACGTTAATAATTACTTCTTTAATTATTAAGTAAAATAAAATAAAATATCAAAATGAAGTGTCAAAATAAGTGATCAAACTAGATTTTATCTTTAAAGATGTACAAACTACAAGTTCTATATAAGGCGTTATCCACAGTTTTAATTATTGCAGTCGTCGAGTTGAAGGATTTCTTTGGATGCTAAGGTTATGTAAGTGTTTGATTGTTGAACCAAATTTAACTAATCTCAAATCCACCATTCGTGATGGTACTCATTAATTTTTCAAATTTTCATAACAAAAATTAAATATATCTCAAACATATTTTATACATTTCAATCTAAAAAATTTAAACTCATCTTAATTTAAAAAAAGTTAAAATACATCTTAATAGGATCTATAAAATACACTACTATTCACAATTCAACTAAATTCATTTCAATATCCAAATGTAAGCTAAAAATATCAATCTCAGATGATTTATAAGTAGTTCTTGAATTATTTATAATAATTTATAAAAAATAATAACAATAAAATATCTAAAAACGGTTGTATTTATAATCAGACCTAAATGAGTGGTTTTGAAATCACTGTACTACTTAAGAGTTTAAGAAATTTTGAGTTAACCTCCGTTTGAATGATGAATTTATATGAGATCAACTCAATTCAGCCGAATTTTAAATTGAGTTTAATATTTAAATATTTAATTATCAAATTATTAAATTCAATTTAAATCAAAATTTTTTTACACGTAGGACCTACATATTTTTACAATTCAATACTTTTGTACATGTTAGACCCTCTACATTAATTTTTTTTTAATTTATCATAAATACATTTTAATTTATTTTAATATCCAAACGTATAAATTCATTTTAAGTTGACTTTACAAAACTTACTCTATTATTTTAATTTATTACCATTTATAAAAAAATTAACTCATCTCAATTCAATTCAACATTTAAAACTGAATAAATATATATATAATATATATAATATTTTATTTATTACAATTTAATTTATTATTATTTATGAAAATTTTGACGACTTAACTGAGAAGGCACATAAATCTTACTTTTTCCTTTTGGACGTGGGAAGGGAGGCCGTTACTTTTCGGTCAGGAGCCTCGTGAGACGTATTAAACAAGCATGGATGGAAGCCCAGTTCCCGAGACATGGATCGGCCCTTCATCGTCCTCATCCAACAGCCCACTTCCATCCTACTAAAAACTTGGAACAAATCCTAGCCGCCATGTACGCCACTGAGGGTTTCTCTTCTCCTCGTCACTTGATTCCTTGAACGCCCGTCTCTCTCCCTCTCTAGACAGCAACAGCAGTATCCACTTCCCGGAAACCGCTTCTTTCAACAAAGAAAGCGGCTTTCCGATTCCTTCTCATCAGGCCCCGCCGATTCGATCCGCGTTTCTTAGGTTCGTTTCTCTCTCTCTCTCTCTCTCTCCAATTTTGCAAAGCAAAGTTTTCTTTTCAGGATCTCTTTGTCTGCTGGCCAAAAAAGAATAGAATTTCCTACATGTTAGGGTTGCGTACTTCCATTGCTCTTTGCACAGGTTGGTAACCAGTCATGGTTTTGTCGGGAGAAAATATGAAACTTCTGTGATCCTTGTATACTTATCTAAAGTCGTTATGTAGCTCTAAAAGATTGACATGAATTCAGATTTTCTCTTAAACTAAAAAAACACATAATGAAAGAACCTTGGGGTAAAATTTAAGTCGTCATTTTAAGCGCGGAGACTCGAATCTCTTTTATGCGGCAACTATTTTGACTGGTGTGCTAATGTGCTTATGGTGCGTAACATACGTCGCAGGCGTTAAATACGTCGTAGGATTCAAGCAATATTCTGTTTGGAAACAAAACTGCACTTCATTAATACTTAGTTCGGCGTGCATTCTTCTGACTAACCCTTTCTTTTTTCTCTTTCCTTCTTCGTTGTTTTATTCTAGGGTGAATTCCGTGTTTGAAGACTGAATGGCAGGCGAAAAGATAATCGAGAAACGTATCCTTTTTTCTTTTGTTTGATGATCTTATGGTAGCGTTTTAAGTATAAAGTTGAATATGTTTGTTTTTCTTTTAAAGTAAGTGTTATGGTAGGATTCATTTGGTTTGACTTTGATCTGCAACAGAGTTGGCTTTAGTCCCACAAATTTTAATACATTTCCTATGTACATGTCCAATGGTTTTATCTTCCAGCGACAAAACACACGAATTATTCTGGATTAGTGATAACGTTTCAGAAATTAACCACAATGCATTGATTTGATTGTTTGTTTTGATCTTATGGGTGTGATGCTCTGAATTCACCTCATGGACACAGACTGAATTGATTGCACAATGGGAACCATCCAGTTTTATTTTTGCGGACTTTATGATATTAATTTTTTGGGGGGTGTGGGGTAAAGTTATGGTAAAAGTTTGTTTAAGTTACGAAACTTCACTTAACCATATGTTCCAGCTGAGCCCGGGGCTACAGGGTTGAAACTGGAATCTGTTAATGATTTGGGTGAGCTAGAGGTGGTATGTCCTACTCAGCTATTCTATTTTTATCTGCCGTCTTGTTTTCTGCTTCATGATTCTGGATGTTTGCTTCTCTCTTAAGTTGGATGATGGCTAGCAATTTGAAGATCATTGGGGTCCACCTTTACTCTTCGAGTTGACAGCTTATTATGTTTTCATTGTTCACTCTTTCCCCAAAATGTCGTTTTGAAAAAAAGATACTGAGTTTGCAGGTTGTAGTTCTTGTGTGTATTTTGTAATGATGTGTTCTATTCTCCTCTATTGAGAACAAGATGGTTTTATGAAATATATTATTTTTTGTGTTTTGAGAAGCAGAATTAATATTTATTTATTGTATCATATATTAATCCTTGTCTAACTTACCAATAAAAAGTATTGATCCTTGTCTAACTTGTGAGTTCTAAAATTCATTGGGATTGTCCTGTGTTAAAGCACAAGTTAGTTCTGTTTCTTCACTGCTTTAGACCCGACTAATATGTGATTCACTGGAAGTGTTAATATCAGATATTTCTGTTACTCTTTAGTGGGTATGGTTGATATTGTTTATGCACCTGCCAGGGGAAGAAGGAAGAGAAAAAGAAGAGGGGGGGGGGCCTCCTGCGGTGATGTTTCTTTTGCTTTTGTATTAATTTGGGCATTGATCTAATGTTTCTTGCAGGCTACTGGAAAAGATGAGATATCATCTAAGTCAACCTCCTCTATACCCTCTATAGTGAATGCTAACTCTAGCACCAAAGGTGAGACTGATCACGAGTCAGCTGGAGAGCAGGGTGCTTACCATCCACCTACGAGCTGTTACAATTATTATTACCCAGGTTAGATGTCAAAATGGTTCTGTCCATAAATGTGATCTCTAAAACTTCTCAAAATGGTTCCTTGAAAATCCTAATGGGCTTATTAGTAGTTGCTTAGAATGCTTAGACTGATATATTTGCTTTATGTTATGTAAGATCATGTGCTACTCTGGGATTAAAATATTGATCAGCATAGTACTTTTATCTATCAAGTTCACCAAAAACCTTTATAAAAAATCTTTTAACTCCAAGGGGTTGGCCGGGCCCAAGTGGTGAAGGCATTGGTCTTGGGGTATCACTCTCCTCGAGGTCTGAGGTTCAACACGTCATGGGTGCAAACAATTCTTTGGGGCCACACCCCCTAGTGAAAAGCCAGCGATTTAACCAATTCCGTGCAGGGAAACTTTCGAATGTGTGGTGCACGAGATTGGGGTTTACTCTGCAGAGGTGGATTTGAAGGGCTTTGCCTTGAAAAGGTTCCCCAACATTTAAAAAAAAAAATGAAATTCAGAATACTTCAATAATTGTGAATCTTATGAGTTATTTTTAGATTATTATTTAAGTAATTTTCCTTGATTTAAGTTTGTTACACACATTCTATGCTTGAACACGTGTTTCTAATCTATGCAGTTGAGTTATTAATCCCACGGATTGAACTAAGATTTTTTTTTAATCAGTAAAAGATGAGTTGTATTGATATAAATGCAATAAGCATAGCCCTAGTACATAGGAAGTATACAAGAACCCCTAGGTACAATCTAAGAGCTGGAAATTCAAGACAAGAAATCATGCACATTGTTCCCATCTAATACAATGGCAGGAAACCATAACAGCAAAGTGTGAATAAAAAAATTCTGCAGCTCCGCCATTGTGCGCTCTTTATTTTCAAAACAACGCTCATTCCTTTTCGACCAAATGCACCACATTATACACAACAGAACCATCTTCCATACCGCTGCTACTTGAGGACAGGCTTGCATTTTCCTCCAACACCCTAGCAAATCCACCACCCTGGCTGGCATAACCCAAGCAACATCCACCCTTCGAAAGATGAACTAAGGTGTTATGTATTCAGTGATTTTATCACAAGAATATTACCATCTGTAATTAGTTTTGGTGCAACGTAGTTAGAGCTTCTGAAATATACTCAGGAATCTATAGAATGAGTTGAATTGATAGGTGGGTTTGGATATGTTGAGATAAGGATTCTTCCCATTTTCAATTTTGAGCTTAGGTGCTTAGCTGAATAGTAGATCCTTGGACTGACAGTAATTTATATCTGTGGTCCCTCTTTGTATAGTAGCTGAGATGTGTTTTTGTACATGCATTGTCCTTGAAAGGGTCAATATTGGTTTTTAAGGAATGCTTCAGAGGCTTTTCCTCAAGGAGAACCTCTTGTCTTATGGTGGGAGCCAATTTGACTTGGATGAGGTTTTGATGTCAAGATTATTATCAATATTGGGAGGGCTAGAGGGGGTGAATTGGAGAATGTGCCAAGACTTTGAACTTGATACTGCATCAATAATGTTTGTGGCCTTGGTGTCAGGCTGATGTCAATGATAGTAGCTCATAACTGGCATTGGTTGCATTAGGGTGGAGGATGACCCGGTCGCATTGATCTAGTTTGGTTTGAAAGTTGTTCTTCTTTTCACTTAACCTCCCCCCCCCCCCCCCCAAAAAAAAAAATAATAATAATAATAAAAAAAAGAGAAACTACTTGTTGAATTGTTTGAGAACAATACTATTCCGGCTTCAGCACCATTGTGCATGTACTATATCTAGCCTGATAATTTGCCAAATATCTCATCTGTAACCGCTCATTACTGAGAGTTCTACCCCTATTTGTTCCCCATTCTCTATCTAATGTGGAAAAGTTGCTGGGAATTCCCAAGTTGATTGTTCATTTACAGTTTGGTGTAAAAAAAGTTTTAGTAAAAACACATTACAGTTTACATTTATCAGTTGTTGTATTGATTTTTACAGGGGAACATTATGTTTGTTCTGTCATTTTGCAGGATCTAATGGATCATTTACACAGTCAAATGATAGTTATAATCTTCATGCAGATGGTTCTCACACAGTATGTTCTGCTTTATGTTTTATTATTGGAAATTTTAGACGATTGAATGTATATCCTACAAACGCGGCATCAGTAATGAAATACTGATTTTTCCTTCTTCATTGGATGGTACTCCTACTCCCTCCAGGGTATGCAATCTGAAAATGGTTCATTGGTCTATTATCTGCCTGGCTATAACCCATATACTTCTGGGACGCTTGTGGGTGCTGATGGGCAGTGTGCTGCTCAGCAACAATATTTTCCTTCCTCAGGATATCTTCAGCCACCTGTTTCCTCCTCAGGATATCTTCAGCCACCTGTTTCCTATGGATCTGAAGCTGTGCCTTGCTATTCATGGGACCCAGCATTTGTTGGGGATCTTTCAAATGTAAGTGCTGCTGGTTTTGCAAATGCAAAAGGTG
This sequence comes from Platycarya longipes, assembly GCA_036559045.1. Lineage (NCBI taxonomy): Eukaryota > Viridiplantae > Streptophyta > Magnoliopsida > Fagales > Juglandaceae > Platycarya > Platycarya longipes. The sequence goes on from CM071793.1 coordinate 710,266, forward strand.
CTCCAGGTTCTACTGCTTTTGCCAAGTCCAATGGCTTCTACTCTATGAAAACAAATGGCAACCCTGCTAGAAAATTTTCAAAGTCTACTGCTCATGCACAACCCATCAGAACTATAAACAAGGTACCCAATTGTCAGAACTATAATTAAAATTAAATATGGTACTCATTTTAATGTTTATTTATTTACCAAAAGTTTTTTCTTACCCATTAAAAAATTGACATTTGTTGGTATTTTATTTTACACAGCTTCTTGTTCATTATCTTTATAGGATGCAAAGCTGTTCCATAAAATTATAGTAAAATTTAGCTAGAGAGTTGAGGTTATTTTTAGCATTACTTCCTATCTATCTTAATTTTGATACCACCTCATTAGCTGCAGTTAGAAAACTAATATGTTCAATTTAGGGGGGATACTTATAAAAATTTTTAGGGCTTGGGTTATGCCTATTTATATCATCAATAAAATTCGTTGTTCCTTGCCAGATGGGACAAGAAAATGCCCTTTCTGATCAAATCCAAAAAATTATTGAAATTGATATGTGACCGTTTGTCATCACTTTCAATCATGGGCTCTCTTACGTGATATAATTGTTTTGATTGTGTGAACATTTGATGTTACAGGTGCCTCGTGTGGGTTCTGACTTCTCAAGGGACCTTTTGAAGGATTACCACCCTATGGGAGAAATTTTCCCTTTTACTTACCAAAAACAAGGTCTGTTACCTCATGATGGTCAAGCGAACCACAGACCGAGTGGGAGAGTATGGAATTTAAACGATAAATATAAGTCGAGAGACAAATACAACGGAAATGTAAACTTCGAAACCTTAATTGAGGTAACTCGTGGTCCTAGGTCATATGCCAAGACTGCTCCTTCAGGCTCAAGTTCAACGAACGAAAAAGAAGAGTTGGGGTTCTCAGTTCGTAGGGATCGATACAACCTTCAAGATTTTCAAACTGATTATGAAACTGCCAGGTTCTACATCATCAAGTCGTATAGTGAAGATGATATTCATAAGAGCATCAAATATGATGTTTGGTCCAGTACACCAAATGGTAATAAGAAGCTAGATGCAGCATTCCGCGATGTTGAAGGAAAAGCCAGTGAGAAAAGCAGCAGGTGTCCAGTCTTTCTTTTCTTCTCGGTGAGTTGATCTGCAAGATATTTTGCTTTAGAAAATCAGATATTTTGTCATTTTCATTGGTTCAAATGTATTTTATGAGTGACTTCTAAATCTGGTTTTGTTCATTCTCTGATGTTGTTAACTAGAATGCTTAAACAAGTCAGCCCTATGCTTTTCCTTAATTTGAGTTCATTGGAGAATTATTTGCTAAAGAGCTGGTTAGAAGATGGTAGTATGGGCATTCTTTTGATGATGTTTTGGAGTAAGATAGAAGCTAAAGCTACAGAAGGATAAAGAGTTTTTTTAATCGAAATTATGAACTTTCTTTCCCTGGTGCCTTGGAGTAAGATAGAAGATAAAGCTAAGATGGATAAAGAGGTTTTCTGAGTGGAATAGCAGTTGTTACTGTATAGTTTGGGTTTTTTGTGTTCTTTCTCTATTTTATTACGAACAAGTGTGTGTGCAAGTTGATTTTAGAAATAGTTATATTAAAGATGATATGCCTTAAGCGTAGCATATAAGCATTTCACGTTCCATTTTCTACTTTTCATCATTTCAGGTTAATGGAAGTGGACAATTTTTGGGCGTTGCTGAGATGGTTGGGCAGGTGGACTTTAATAAAGACATGGAATTTTGGCAACTTGACAAGTGGAATGGGTTCTTCCCAGTGAAATGGCATATAATAAAAGATGTTCCTAACAGTCAATTGCGGCACATTATCCTTGAAAACAATGATAATCGTCCTGTAACTTTTACGCGGGACACTCAAGAGGTATTACATGACTTTGTCTTTGGCAATCTACTTTTGCATGCTGCTTTACTTACATGTACAAAAAAATAAACAATGAAAAAGATAGCACAATGGGAACTTTAGCCTAGAAAAAACTTATGGTAGCATTAAGAAAATCAGAATTATCAACGCACTTTTCTTGTTAGTTCTTATTTAGACTCTTTGTTATTATAATTTGCAGATTGGAATCAAGCAAGGTTTGGAAATGCTTAGTATTTTTAAGAGCTATGCAGCCAAAACATCTTTGCTCGATGATTTTAACTTCTATGAAAATCGAATGAAGTCTATTCATTCCCAGAGCAGTAAGGCCTCATCTCAGCAAAATGAAATGTACGGCAACGGAGATATACCTGTAAGTCTCTTCATTACTTGGCAGCTGACTCATTTTGTTAAATAAGAAAGGTTATCACTTCTCAAAGGCGCATCTTATTATTACTTTTGATCTTTTCCCAAATTGAGGCCTATAGGCAATTTGTAGAGGGAGAAGGGTTGGCCTTTGGATCAATTTTTAAATTACCTGAAAGGAAAAAGAAAAAAGAAAAAAAAATCAAAAGAATGTTTTCTAGGTTTATGAGTGAGCTTCTGCTTCTTTCTCACTTGCATTGACTTGTGTCTATGAACCATAGTTGATTTTTTTTCCTCACTGATTGCTACTCATTCGTGTCATAACTATTCTAAAAGCTAAAAATTTAACCAAATAATGTAGAATCACATCAAGTCTTATCAATCTGTCTTATTTCTCTTACTCGCATTAGACATGGAAATCCAAGGCATTTGTCTCTTTTCCGTGGGTTCTTAAATTACTCAGTTTTTGCTCTAGGAATGAAGTTTTATTGATGCCATATTTGTCCTGTTTTGTTTGACAGAACCTTAAAACAGGAGAAAGGAATATTGAGCTAGAATGTGGGGGCACCAAGAGAACTACTGATCCCAGTTGTCTTATCAATCGCACTAAAAATCTTTCCCTCAATGACTCTCCTCAGAAGAGTATTTCTGTAAAAAATCCCTCTATAGCGAATTTAATTCCTTCGGCATTTGAGAGTTTTCAGGGTTAGTTTACATTCTACAGGCTGGGCTCCCTCCTTCCCTTCCACACTCTTTTCCTATCTTTTCGATTTCATTGTATTTCCTAGTTGGGTTGTTTTTTTTTTAATTTCTTGTTGGTGTTTCAGTGTCTTATTTGTCAGAATTCGGTTTCAGTAATTAGTTTATAGTTTTGTGGTCGAATCCAGAGTTGATTATGATTATTTAAGTATTCTGTTTTTAAGTAGGCTGATAAGAATGATGCTCACCTGGAGTGAAACCGACTGTTTCTCTCCAGATCTTTTTATAAAAAAACACAATGGTGGGAGAGAAATCAAAGTAACTAACATCAACGTTTAATCTCGATTATTACGTGAATGATTTGAGTAGAAAAAAGAAAATTGTGAAGGTAGAATCGTAGGTGGATAATGATTGAGTGGAGTAATGTTTAATCTTGCTTTCTGTCGGGACTGCCTGTAATGAATCCTTGATTCCTTATCAACAAGGATCGAAATTATAGGGAGAAAAAAATAAGATAATGTTAAGTTCGTATTATATTTGAATTTATGGTTTAAAGAAAATTCAGAAAACATTACCTCTATAACTATTTTTAGATATTAACCCTGTGATTTATCCACAAAAAACATTTTAAAAAAAAATTCTTTCACACACACACACACACACACACACATATATATTTGGCTGAATTCGGGACAAATTCAAAGTTCTCTCTTCTAAAATGGTGGATAAATGAATAATTGTAAAATGATAAGACATGTTAAATAATAAATATTATTCATCATGTGAGTGAGTGCTGTGGCTTCTGTCTATCATTTTTTATTATAAAAAGATATTCAATATCATTAATCGCATCTAAGACGGAAAATCTACTGAGGAACAACGGGAAATAAGTAAAAAGAACATTTTTACGCAACCTCTTAATTTTTATACATTATTATTTTTTATTTAATTTTTTTAATATTATTTTTTGAATTTTTTTTTTAATTAAATTAATTTTTTTATTCATTATTTATATATAAAATATTTAATTAAAAATAAAATAAAATAATATATAGTACTTAAAAATTGTGTAAATAGTAAAAGAATGAATAGATTTTTTCAAGTAAAAATTAACAGAGTGATTATAAATTAAGTAAAGAAAGACTTTGCCTTTCTTAATTCTTGCAACGTTTCTACCACCCTTGAATCCTGTGCTTTCCCCCCTCAACGCGAGTATAAACTCCTACTTCGGACGTTCAGTGTTGTTGGAAGCTGAGAAACGAAATAAGACCCATGACAGAAAATCCCAAGCACTTGCTAGACAGTGTCTCCGAGTCTCCCCATAGGCCTTCTAAAATCGCAAAAACCGCTGCCCAAAACCTCAGCAACGACGAAGAGGAACAGCAAGAAGCGCCCATGAGCCCAAGCCCTAGAACCCAACGATATCTGGTCGCGATCGAGTACATTGGGACTCGTTTCTCCGGGTCTCAGCAGCAATCTAACGTCCGTACCGTCGTTGGCGTTCTTGAGGTACGTTCTGATGTTTCTGTTTCTTCTGTTTTTCCGGAGTACTTTATTTTTTCTCAAAAATTTTTTTTTCTTTGGTCAAGCGAAAATTGCGATATTTTGTAATTCTATTCAGATGCTGAGAACATAGAACAAAACAAAGGAACATAAATTTGAGTATCATGTTTTTGGTTTTGGTGAGCAAAATTATGAAATCCTCAGCTCAACTCGTAATTTGGTTATGCTAAGTTGACAGGAAATTTCATTTTTATCGGGCTCCTCATAGTGACATGTTAAGTTCTTTACCCTGCATTCAAAGAATTATGTCACTGTTCTTTTATTTAGTTTTCTCTGTTATGAAAAAAACTGAGTAAACATGAAAAAAATGATAATAATAAAATCTTTTATATGCAATATATTTTTTCGTTGTGGTTATTATCCGTCTCTCTCTCTCTCTCTCTATGAGTAAATTGTCCCTTTTCTCTTGGCAAGCAAACAGAGAGTAATGTTTTATTATTTGCCCGCAATGCAAATTACAGTTTCGTATTAATTAGTTTGCTGATATTTGGTATTTTGTGGTTGATGTAGGAAGCTTTTCATAGATTTATTGGCCAGCCAGTTTCAATTTTTTGTTCAAGTCGTACTGTACGTATAAGCTGCTGCCCAATTCATCTTATTTTTCATATAATATTTGTGTCATAGATGTCATCATTTTTATATATTGATTTAGGGACCTTATGCATTTTGTTTGTTGTTTTGTCTCTGCATTGATGTTATTTTGTACCTTCGGGATTAATGAATTTGCTGCAGGATGCAGGAGTTCATGCCTTATCAAATGTTTGTCATGTAGATATTCAACGCATAAGCAAAAGGAAGCCTGGTGAAGCGGTATGCTTCCTTATCAGTTATTATAGAATTCTCTTTTTAGAGTACGTGCCATGCTCATGTGAGAAAATGGATATAATTTTAAGTGAACTCCCATTTATTCTTGTAGCAATGAATAGGAAAAAGATACTCGCACATTGATGGTAGGGCTATCTAAGATTTGTGGGACTGGTAGTGAAAGACCTGTGCTAGTGTTTTATAATTGATTTGACTTTTGAGTCACACGTGGAGACGTAGTGTCACTTGTTTCTCAGTTCACCTTTAACAACCGGGGAGAGGTGAATATTATACTGTAGATAAGAGAGAGAGAGAGAGAGAGAGAGAGAGAGAGAGAGAGAGAGAGATCTTGAAAGAATTTATAAGGTTGACTAGTCCTAGAAGTGTCTTAATTTAAATATTAATTCCTGAACTGCTCTTTCATTCTTTATCAAATGCAGTTACCTCCTCATGAACCTACTGTGGTCAGAAGAGCTGTGAACCATTTCTTACAGGTGTGTTGTCAAGAATTCTAATACATAATTCTTCCATAACCATAAAAGTTTTAGTGTAGAGATGCTTAAGCTTGTTGTGGCTCTGGACAATATGAAATTGCGAATCTGAAACACTTCCAATTTGCATATCTCGAGTTTTATTTATGAATTGAGATCATTCTCTCCAGAAGAATGAAGGTGATATAATGGTGATTGATGTTCGATGTGTTCCAGCTGATTTCCACTCTAGATTCAGAGCTCAAGAGCGCACGTAGGTACTCATTAATGCAAATTGAATTCATAGCACTTGCAGGTAGCACCGAATCTTATGTCACTTTCAACAGAGTTTTAGCTTATATAGTGTTCTGTTGGATGTAAAACTAGATTGCGTCTCGCTGCCAATTCCCCACATCATGGTCATATTGGTTAGAGAGGAATTTATTAGCCTTGGGTTATTTTGGCCGTATATTTCGCTGATCTTGAGTTCCAGTTATTTAATTGTGATTAGGTTTTTTGTTACTGCTATAAAACTCTGGATTAGCGTCCGAAATTCACTGTGGTTTGTCTACACCTAAATATATGTTATTATACTTTTAGCGTTTGATTAATTTTGATATCTTGAACGTCCAAGTTTAAATATTTGAATTGCTACTGCAAAAAAGAAGAAATATATTTGAATTGCGTTAGACATCTCATTCAGGTACTTCTACCGCTTGCTTTCTGGGCCAGAACCTTTGTCAACCTTTGAGAGGGACAGAGCGTGGCATGTTCCTGAGGAGTTAGATATACGTGCCATGCAGGTCCTTATATCAATTGGTTATGGTTGCCTAGTTATACCAAATTGTTTGTTTATTTGATTAAAGGAGATTATCAATCATGCAGGAAGCATGCAAAGTTCTTGTTGGGCATCATGACTTCAGTTCCTTTAGAGCAGCTGGTTGTCAGGTTGTTCCTAATCTAAGAGAGTTGGTAGATACTGCTTTTTTTTCCAAATAATAATCCAGCTAATGTTTTGGGTCATCTTTTCAATTATTTCTTCCATCCTGATTGCTGTAACATAACTTCAATTTCAGGCAAAATCACCTATTAGAACTTTAGATGAACTCAATGTTTCTGAGGTAGTTTCAACTCCATATTTTCCGTCCATAGTTGAAAGGAGACAAAACAATCTAACCATGGAAGATCTTCATGCAAGCTCGAACAAGTCTGACAGTGACCTGCCTCTTAGTTCTATTTCCATTGATGATAGGGCAAGTGGCTTTAATGGTGAATCTTCTCTTGGATTTGGCATAAGAAGAAGGCATCGTTGCTTTGTGGTAACTGCACGTGCACGTGCTTTTCTTTATCACCAGGTTATCTGTCTTTTCCATATGTTTCTATTTTCCCTGTTGTTAGCACCTTCTGGATTTCTTATCATTGCTTGGAACTTTGTTCACTGTGAGTTAGTCCTTCGGACACGAATTATTCTAAACCTCCATTATTCCAGGGTGTTTCAGTTTGCAAGATATTCTCTGAGTTCATTATCATATATGAATTTTTTTAAGGCTAAAAATTGTCTAGGAAATTGGAACTTTGCTTTCTTCACTCATGGGCTCTATTCTTTTTCAACTTTTTTGTATGTTTTGATATTTTTGCTTGAGATGTCGATGCAACTTTTAGCGTTTGTTTAAGGGTTACTGAAGTTGTTAACCATGCCTTTGATTTTAGAGAAATCCTGGGTCCCGGACCGACCCCTCCTACAAAAGCAGCCTCTGCCACCGCCGGCCACTGTGATAAGGACCTCGGTCGTGTCCCCACTTAACTAAGCCGGTCCTCCTTGCCTTGTTGCTCTTCAATGACCGAGTAAGACTCATTTTACTTGTGATGGTTCGCGTGCACCAACAATGGATGAAATGGTGATATGAAGTTGAGATGGTTAAGAGAAATTGATTGAGTTCGTCTTAGCTAAGGTAGGGTAGAGTGGTGTACGACAATGGGGTTGGATGGCTAAGTGTATGGAGCAATAAGGTGGTATTTAGGCTATGGTAGTCTTGGTTATGGTAATGGGAAGGGAGATGTGGTGGGCTGAGTGGTAGATTAGGGTAGAAAAGGTTTAGGGGAATGTCCTTTGGGCAGGTCTATGTATTGGGGTCTCTTTGGTAAGAAATATGGGTCATATAGTGTAGTAGGGCTAGGGTTTTAATGGAGGTTAAGGGGAATTTCGAGATTGAGATTAGGTTAGGATTTGGAAGTTAATTGACTAGGGTTTGGGAAGATGGGTTTCGGCCAAGGTGGTTAGAGTTAGGTGTGATAAGGTTTTGAGATGATTTGGATGATTCCTAAAATGTAGGAATTAGAGTTTTGGCAAGATGAGTGGGCGGCAATGAGGTAGGGTTGTTGGCCGAGTATTGCTTCTATTTTGAGATAAGATTTGATTGATTCAATCAATTGGTTAATTAATCAATCACTTTGAGAGAATTAAGGGATAATTTGGTGATATGGCAATGGGTGAATCTCGGCTAGGGTTAAGTGGTTATGGCTGAGTATACTATATAAGGAAAGTGGAAGATTTGATTTTGAATTATTTGAATTTAGGGAAGATATGTGGTCGGTTGGTGGAGGGTTTGAATGGGGCGACTTTGGATAGATATGGGAAGGAAATATTTGTTGGAATTGAGAGAAATTAGGAATGGATAATGGGGAATATGGCCGGCTATGGTTGTTGGAGATTTGGCTTAAATTTTGATTTGAATTTTTGAAATGATTTGAAATGGTGGAATGTATGTGGCTGGATATAGGAATTATTGTAGTGATCGGTTATAGAATGGATTTGGTTGGTAGGATAAGGTTTTGAATTTGAATGGATTTGGTTGAGAGAAATATGAGAAGTTGTGCTGGATAAGGTGGCAAGATGATGTTCGGTTATGGTAGGTGGTTTGACCCGGAAGATTTGATTGGATCAATATTTGATTAATGATCAATCAAATGAGGAATGATGATGTGTCTTGGTGATGTGGCACATGAGGGTTTCGGCAATGACCAAGATGATATGACTGAATATGTTGATATGGAAGTCGTTGGTGGTTTGAAGTTTGGAAAGTGTTTGAATGGGAGGGAATTGATGTGGCCGGTTGGTGGAGAATTGAGTAGGGCGAGATTGGCCAATTATGGTAAGTAAATATTTGTTAGGTTGAGATAAAATAGGAAAGGATAATGTGGAGATATGGCCGGCTAGGGTAAGGATTGATGAGGGGTGAAATTGGCAAGATGTGGACTAGGGTTTTATGGATGATGGCCGAATGGTGCTAGGGTGTGATAGGGCTGTCGTGGGGTACTTTGGGCAAGGGAAACACAATGCAATTGAATGACCAATCTAAAGAAGATTGAACACTCAATTGAAGCAAGAACAAGCCAACCCTCCAAGAGCTTCAAGGGTTTGGCTATCACCTTCTCTTCCAACACATGAACAATTCTCCAATCAACACTCACTCATCTCAACACTCTTGAAGAATCCGAACTCACAATGGTTGTGGGTTTCGAAATCCTCTAGGGAACACACACAATTTCTCAAATTCACAAGTGGTGTGGATTCAGCTTCACCATCACAAATACAATTAAGAACACAATCAACAATCAACAATCACCAAACTCAAGAACACTCACACAATAATTCTCAAATTCACAAGTGTGAATTTGGCACTCTCACAAGACATTCAAACACTCTTTTTGTAATTTTTTCAATAACCAAACAAATAGAAAGGGACTCCAAATAACTCCAAGAACAAAAGAACAAACCAATATACTTCAAAGACTCAAGAACAACACTAAAGAAATAAGAACACCAAAATGAAAGAAATACCTCAAATACTTTGATAAATAAAGGATAAATGTGAAACATATCGATTCACGAATTGCACGATGTGTTTCTCTCCAAAGGGATTCACGAATTGCATCTTTTGAAACCTAAGTGCCTAAGCACTGACAATCCAAACCACAATGGTGGCCGGCCTAAGCTCCTAAGAAAGCCACTCCAATTCTCAATTCTCCAAAAGATGTGAAATGAAAACCTAGAGGTCCTATTTATAGAGTAACAAATTGAAAATTCTCAAAAAGTCTCTAGCAAAATAAGATAATTACTAAAATAACCAAATGCATAAATAAATAAAATAAATACATAAATAAACAAAGGTGGCGCCAATGATGATGGGGCCGTGGCATGTTGTGGCCTAGGCATGGCCTATGGCGTGGCATGGCCCACGGATGGTTGTCTGCATGGCGTTTGGCTGCGTGGCATCTGATAGTGTGCATGACATGGTGACATGTCTAAGCTTGATGATGTGTCTCAAGTGATGCCGTGTTGTGGTAGTGTGGCCCAGTCAGGTGGCTTGGGCGGTGGTCTTGCATGACCCGGGCAGTTTTTAATGGGGTACTATCACACTGGCCACCGGGGGCGTTACCGCCCATACCATTGGGACCACCTCCCTGCGGTGACCTCACCCCTTTGACGGTGACCTCTGGAGACCTCTCACCTTCCCCAAGCAGTCTTAAACCCGAAATGGGTCCATTTATGATATGGGCGGTGACGGCGTGACGCTCCCGGTGGCCAGCGGCGGCTCCGTCTAGGGTAAGGACGAACGCCTCCCTAGAAATCATCTTCATTTATTTTTTTATTGTGTTTTTTAGTATTTTCTTCATTTTATTTTTTTATTATATTTTTTATTGTATTTTTTAGAATTTTTTATTGTGTTTTTATTGGGGACTGCTTTTGTAAGGGGGTCGGTCAGACCGACCCCAGCGTCTCCCTTGATTTTAACTCAAGAACACGCGTGGTTCGTTTCTATTCTTCAAATAATGCTACAAATGTAAGTCAACACTATAATTTTTTCTAATAAGTAGAGGCCGTAAGCCACCATTTTGCTTCTCTAATCTTGTCTCCCTTCTTTGAGTTTTACTGCAAGTCGGAAAATTCTTAAAATTATATCCCTTTCCATCTTCTTTCTCAGTTCTACTGCTTATAGTTTCCAACTTTTCCAGATGCAGTTTATATTTTTAATTTTTTTTTTCACTTTTTGGTAAGTGGGTGTAGTTTAGGTTATTCGATACTATTTGACTGACTGAAAGTGGTGCAAGTTTCCCAGGTTAGACTGCTCGTTGGTGTTCTAAAAGCTGTTGGAACTGGAAACTTGACAATCGCAGACGGTGATCTTTATCTCTCTTTTAAGGCATATTTTTTGTTTTTATTTTTGAAAGTTGTTTATTCCAAGTCGCCATTTGAACTGACTGATTTCTGTCTTACATATGCTGAAAAACCTCAGTTGAAAGAATCCTCAATGCAAAGAGTGTGACTGCTGCAAGTCCCATGGCCCCTGCTTGCGGTCTCTACCTTGGGCATGTGAAATATGATCTGCCTTGAGAGGAAGTATAAAGGACTCGTGGTTTCTGCTAAACATGTCATGGAGTTGTGTGGAAATTGAAATTATATAGAAAGACACTACCTAACTAACTGTATTGGTAGCAATATCCATGGGATAGATGATATTAAGGCCCGAAGGAGCTTTCAGATTAATGACGACCTTGTAATACTGCAATTCAATTGTCTGGATTTTTCTTTTCTTTAATAATTGTCAAAACTAGATATGGCATATTTGAGCTTCTTCAGTTCGGCTTTGTATTACATTCATTATTGAAATATAAAGCGATAATTTACTCTTACAATTATCATGCAAAATCCTCCACTTTCATTCTCCTCTTAACACTAACATTCATCCCTCTGGTAAGTCCGTGTGGTAACATTTTTAAACACCGAACACTGAGAATAAGGCATCCATATGTTATGGAGTAGGTAATAATTATATATAAAATAAAACATTATTGTGTCAAAGGAAAGTGAAACCATCCATCCATCTATTTTCTTACCTCCGATCCCTGTGACTAAAACAACAGTTAGATCGGAGGTTAGTCACATATAGATGCATTAAAGAAAGCACCTACTTCATGAACGTCTGAATCGCTGCACGGATGGAACTAGTACGAGCAGAACGATGATGCTGATTAAGTGAATGGGGTCCACTCCAGACAGACTTCTGGTTGTCAGGGAATAGAATTCCACATAAGTCCAAGAGTACAGGATTTTCAAGATGGAAGTTCTTCAACGCCTCAACTTTTTTGTGCTTTTCTAATGATTCCTGCAACAACATCAATCTGTAAGTAATCACTCAAACACAAACCTTCAGCATTTAAAAGGGTTTGAGCTTCTGAATTAGGAAGTTCTGATCTACTGTAAGTTTCATACGTAAATTTGTCTGCTTATATAACTCCAAAATTCTAAGATTTCCTTTCAATTCTAAGTCAAAGTAAGGGCATGTGTCTGTTAAGAACTCAAATCAAATTCAAATAAGTTTCTGTTGAAGTTTTGCGGATATACTCCCATTAACATCTCTTCTTTTTAGGCACGATCCACAATTTAACACGTCTTCTCTTTAACATACAGGCAGGATTTCTGGGGGAGAAAAAGGGGGAAGAATTAACGGCAGAACTATGCTTATGTTTACTCAATAATTATTCAGTACGTTCCAATATGCATTCACATACATTGAAATGGCTTGATATTGATAACTCGCATAATAGTAGCATACACCTTACTCTAGGAGTAATGGTTGAGTGATCAGGTGGGACGGGAGTAAAAACGAAGGAAAGTGAGGGCATCCCCCACCACGAAATTGCCAAACAATTTGTAATGTTATTCAAACTTAAGGATCATAAGACCGATGCCAAAGATGTATAATTGGAATACCTTATGTTTCTGTTGCTGAACCGCTGCACTTTTGGCTTCATGTCTCATTACTGAATCTTCTTTCTGTGTATCAATTAGGACCCCAACACCAGACTTCTCCACAATTCTTAGCTTAGGTTGTCTATCGAGATCGTCACCTGATCTATCACCAAACTGTGGCTGCTCTGCCATTTCATTCCCATCTTTCTTCTGAATCTCCATCTCATTCTCTTCCTCCTCTTCATCTTCCTCCTCCTCCTCTTCTTCTTCCTCTTCCTCCTCCTCTTCCTCTTCCTTCCCATGCTTCCCTTCTGAAGTGTTAAGCTTCTTCTCCATAACCTCCAATTTCACTTCCTCTACTTTCTCTTCTACCTCCGCATTTGCATCTATATCTAGTGATTCAGCATTGGATGATGAATCTTCAGCACAAGGGCTTTCCACAATTAGAGATTTCTGTAACAGCAAATGCAAACCAATTGTCCATAGTTTTTTTATAGTAACTGAATAATTTTTTTATCGGTAACAGTAACTGAAAATAATTATATTTTTGTTACAAGTGTAACTGAAAATAATTTTATAAACAAGGAACAAGAGCCTTTAGATACTTTGGTCCTGTAAGAGTTTTAGAAGTGAAAAGTCGGCTTTCTTTTCTAATAAAAAGTATCAAAATCAAATGCTGAGTGATGATGAAAGATCATATCAGTCAAAATATCCAAAATACCAATACTAGGTCCTTTCCCTCCCCACCTCCCCTTCTCTTCCAAACTTAACAATGCTTTTTCTCAAAAGTAAAAAACTCCTTCACCTCTACATATGATTTCACTGACACAAAGTGAAATTTAATCACCTAAATTTTGAATTAAGTCATTGTTAAACTTAATTGTACCTCTTGCTTGCTCTCCTGAGCATAATTATTATCAGAAGCTCCTATATGGCCTTTAGCAAGTCGAGCATTCTCCTCACGCTCCTTCCTTCGGCGCTTTAGAACACATATTGCACATAAACAGTCACTCTTATGGCGCCTTCTGCAAATAAGAACTTCAGGCAATAAGAAACGTTTTACACCATTCAGCAAGGATACAACTCTAATTGGTTTGGTTTTTTTTTTTTTTATAGGTCTGATTTGGGTTCTTTAGTATCTTAGCTAATAACATGGCTGTAAGTTTTAAGATTTCAAGTACTTTATGTGAGCTAGACTGATTATTAATTATTTGTAAGTGCTCCATTCCTTCAAAGCCTACATATTTGTCCACAAACTCTGCCCTTCATCTCCGTGTTTTTGACAATTCTTAAAGTTCCATCCCTTAGCTGAAATTTCTGGGTTCTTTTGTCCATTAACAACCTTTAAACAACCTGAAATCTTAGTGTTCATTAAGGCCTGGTTTGTTTTCATAGATAAGATGAGATAAGATAAGATAAAAGTTAAAAATTCGATAGAATATTATTATTATATATATTTTTTTAACTTAGTTTTGTTTTAGAATTTAAAAAAGTTGAATTGTTTATTTTATTTTGTATGGGATTTGGAAAAGAGTAATGATGAGATGAGATGAGAATGTTTGTAAAAGTGAACAAGGCCTAAGAGTTTATCCAACTGTGAAATCGATTCCACTGTCCCCTCAGTAATGAATAGAGCATATGAAACACAGACTGATGATTACAGTTGTGGACTACCTGAATTATTATCGACTACATTGTTCCCTTAACAGTTCTATGCAGCTATTATATTAACCACTCCATATCAATAACCAACCTCTGGATCCACAAGGAGCTGGGGAGCATAAAACTCTAATAGTTACTGTAATGTATATAATAGAAACTATGTTACCAAAATTAGAAAGTTATCGGCGTAAACACACCCATGACGTTTTCCTGCCTTTTGCTTTGATTGACCACCTTTAACTGGAACTTTTCCCAGACTAGACAGCGCAACGTCCTCGACTTGGATGCTTTCAACCCCTGACAGCAAGGAAATAGAGTGCATAGACTGTTGTTAGGAAAATGAAGGCTACCATCCATACCATCCATACCATCCATACAAAAGAGCAACACAATACCTCATGTGAGAGAATGAAACCATCATTAACGGGAGTGAGCCTAGAAAGAACCTATTTTGTATTTGTAAATGTATAGTTCAAGACTAAATAATTCCAGAACAAACCCCCAAAGAAGGCAAACGCATTCTTATAACAGAGGCTAGCTTTTTGCCAAATGACTACTACCATATAGCCACATGATAAGAAAGACTTATCTATTCAATTGGCCATCATATTTTTATCTATATTTACTAGACTGCAGATAAGAGCATAATGACAAAACTCTTACCCTTGTTTCCTCGGAGTTGTTCACCATATAAACCAGCAGCTGTCCAATACTTCATGAAATTCTTCTTCACCCGCCGCATAAGGTCCAAAATATAGTCACCCTTATTGTTATACCTATTACAGTTTTCCCAAATGTACTGTACATCCTTATACACATCCTCCGAGTTCATGTACTTGATGCCATTTTCAAGATTGCTGCATATCGTTCCAAAATCCATCGGTGTATCTATGACATCAAAATAATCCTGGTTCCCCCCCACCACAAAAAAAAAAAAAAAAAACCAAAAACAAAAAGAAAACCCTAAGTAAAAGATCATTTCATTTCAACCAATATTGTTTTTATAGGTCATTTCAGCCAATAAAATAGAAACAATAACATACAGCAAAAGGGTGGTGGCATAACAGACAGACACACGTGCAATTCTGCCTGTGACATGACTAATGTACAAAACAGAATAACAATTATAACTTGGTAAGGCGCTACACCATTTTTAAGCTCCAACAGCATAACAGGACAAGCCTTGTGATAAACAAAAATATTCATTCATAAACATGATGGGTGCTAAAAACGTAAATAAGGAAGATTAAGATCCCCACAAAAATATGCACAGAACTTGTAATTAAGTAGCAAAAACTGAATAATATATGTGTTAGTTCTGTTGTTTCTCTCGCTGACAAAGAACACCTGAAGAGCAACAAAAGCTCTTCCCTTATTACCGATCCCTTCTACCATGTTCTTGATAGCTTTCAGATACAAGGAGTTTTTTTCAGAGCTTTTAGATACAAGAATATTTAAGGACTAAATGAAACAAACAAGGACAAAGAATAATAGGTTTCAAATTAGTCCCTGAAGGGCAAAAGGGCCATAAACGACTTTAATGAGCAACTATATTCATACTTACAGGAATTCCCAGAGCTACAGGATCCACAGGGACATTGAAGGGCTCAGCCGCATCCATTTTCATTACCTTCTTTATCACCTTTGGAAGGGAAAAGGAAGACACCAATAAGCTCACATGCGGAGATTAGAGAAAATACAAAGGTACATTTAAAATCAATATAATTTTTTTTTGATAAGTTAAAATCAATATAAATTTAAACAAAGATTCATGCTGACTTTCCAACATACCATCAAGGCAGTGTCTAGTTCTTGCTTAATATATCGAGTATCCTGATGAAGTACCTTTGGTTCCTCCTGGTGTGGTTTCTCACCCTGTGCCACTACAGCACTACTACTCTGATAACCACCTGAATTGCCCAAAACCTTTGACGACTTAATCTTAATACTCCCAGCTCTTTTAGCTGGATTTCCCAAAACACCAATAGGCAATGAGTTCGCACTATCCTCCATTTTCTCCATAACAATGCCTTGTCTTTCCAAACCCAGTTGCTGGCTACTCTTATCTGTATCACTTTGCGTGGGTGCATCAGAAGAAGTATGTTGAGATTCCAACGTCTTACTTGTCCTCAGCTTCACTTTTACACGTCCAACTGACTTTCCCACTGCCTTATCAATTGAACCATCAGGCTTAATACTTGCAACATTATGTGGTTGATCAGTCCCTGTTGAAGAAGGCGTATCAACCTCCATTCCAGAGTCATATTTGGTGACATTACCATACCCATCCAAACCAGAATTATCTTCTGTATTTACGCTCACAGCATTTACAGATGCCTCATTCTTAACCACGACCAAAGGCCCTTTTGGCTTTCCTTTCTTGTGCCCGCGCTTCCGCTTCATATTCCAGGTGTCAAACAGTCACTTTCTTCTTGTGAACTACCAAATAAGGGGAAAAGATTCCACTTAATTACAACAGATAAATATATTGTTTCCCAGGAAGTACTAGATACTACATAAAAACTGTTCAAACCCAGGTCCAGAAGGAAACAAGTTCAAAGAATAGGCCTGGTTTGGATGGCAAAATGCTGCAAAATCCTTCCAACTCATCTCAATATCCAAACAAACACAAACACTTTTTAATTTTAAATCTTCAACTTTTTCATCTAATCATTACATTATCATTACAATTTTTCCAAACTTTCAAACAAAATACAAAAAATAATCCAACTTTTCAAATCCTAGACAAAAATAATATTAAAAAATAATATTCTAATAATATTCTAATTTTATAATATTTTTATTCAACTGTATCTCTCATTTCCCAAAACCTCATAAAACATATTACCTCAAATCATATTATTACTATTTACAAACCATTTTACTACTATTCACATATCATCTCATTCATCTCACTATCCAAACCATGCCTAAAAATTCTCTATGGCTGCAACGAAACCTTATGCATATTCTAGCATAAACCCCCAGCTGCGATCTTAAAACCCTAAAGAATAAAGGATATTTTATATGACATTACAGGCAACCAGGCATTGAGCCGGATTAGAAAACTTATCATATTGATTCATTCGGAAAAAATTCGAATCTTATGAACAAGATTAAAGAAAATCCTAAGATAACAAGTTTTCAAGAAAAATATGGGCTTTTTGTGGATACTTTACATGAAACTCCGCTCCTACCAACAAAGCTAAAATATTTTCTCGAACTAACAAGAAAGAAAAAATTAAAAAACCAACTGTGTCTACTTTTAGGTGTAAAACGTTTCAAAGAAGACAAATTCGCAGGGAAATTTTGAATTGAAAAGAATTAAACTTTGAGGTGCAAAGAGGTAAAATTTCGTTGGACCCAATTAATAAACAAATTAGAGCTTTTAAACCCTGCAGTGGAAAAGTTAGTTTCTCCGAAGAAAAAAAAAATCCAAGAAGTGAAAACAAATACCGGACAGAAACGAAGAAACCCTAGAAGGACTTCAGAACGTGTAGAAACAATGAAACATAGACAAAACTTAGAGCCAATTGTCACAATTCATATCTAAGCTCTGTGATGGGGAATAAACCGAAACGTAAGTTCTCGTTGATGCTATTGAAGATCCGAATCAAAGTCCGTCTAAAACCGAGATAACAGGACGTTTAAAAATCAGAGGGAGGGAGGGAGAAAGAGTACCTCTGAGAAATCTATAGCGAGACCATTGTTTCTGTTATTTTAAGTTTGGAAGAGTAGGAAGTGAGACTGCGAGAAACAGATTGAAGCCCAAGATTCCAATGTCGAATTACTCTGATAATTTCCTCCGATTTTAAAGATTTATTTTTTTTGTTACCGCATTGTGACGCTGTTTTTTTATTTTTTTTTTAACGCTGTTTTTGTTTCTTTCTTTTTCTTAGTTTTAATCTTATTAACGAAATTCTAAACTTTAGAAAAGGTTAAAATATTGTAGGTCTATTATTTCTGCTCTTTCTTACCTCCAATATATTCATTCATCCCTAAAATATCTATCTATATATATATAAAGAGCTTATGTAATGGAATTTCTTATTTTAACAGTCATCGTTAAAATTTTCAATCAAAAGTTCAGTCATTTAACGTTGTTAAATTGAATTAAATATCCAATAAAATTTTCATCTATACATTTATTATTACGATATTTTTTCTTTAATAACAAAAAATCAATGGCCAGGCCTACCAATAAATGGATAATCTTAAAACGGGAAACGCATTTATTACAATGGATTAATTAAATATGTTGTGATTGATACTTTTTGCCCAAAAGAACCTTTGAACGGAAATAAAATTAAAATGATTTTATTAAAAATGAATATTAAATATGAATGTATCTTAAAGATGAATATAATTTTACAATGATATTTCTGATGATCAGAAAAAATATATATGTTTATAAAATGATTTTTTTTTAAATTCATGTATAATATTCCAATTCTGACGCAATCTCTCATTCATTATATTTCCATTTATTTCTTTAAAATTTACAGTTTCACATAACGAAATCTCATTATTTCGTGAGAATACATAAGGAATGGATTTAAAGCTCAGATTATTTATTATATTGTTTGGATTTTTTTCATCAGATTTTATGCTATGTGTTGAACGGAAAACACATGTTATAATAAATGCTAAACCGGACCGGTCCCATAAATAAACATAAAATAACAGTCTCTTAAATATAATATTTTATAAATACAATAACATAAAATAATATAGTATCATAAATAAATATCTCTTATAATTTTATGATACTTGTTGATTTCATTTCAGAAAGAAGTATTTATATATATATATATATATTATAATATACATGAGCATTTATCTTGAGAATACGCCTGAATTCTTGATAGGCTGATGAAAACATCATAGCATTTATTATAACATGTGTTTTTTGTTCAATACATAGCATAGAATCTGATGAAAAAAATCCAAACAATACAATAATTATGAATTTTTAACTGATTAAAAAGTAATATCCTCACAAAAGTGCACGTACACCGTAATTATGAATTTATGAGATAGAGATCTGGGTTTAGAAAATCGGGGGTATATTCTGAAGCATCTTCTGTTTGTACCAAAAAATAATATTAATTTCTCGTCTGGATTTAACTAATATTTCGCCACACAAATTTTTAACTGATTATAATATTACTAGGTGGAAGTAACGTGAATAAATTTGCTTAGCTTTTTTTAAAAAAATTATTTTTATTAAGAATTAATTTAAAGGAACAACAAAATAGAAGTTGAAGTTAAAAAAAAAATCAAAAAACAAAACCGGACCGGTCCCATAAATAAACATAAAATAACAGTCTCTTAAATATAATAACAAAATTTTATAAATACAATAATATAAAATAATATAGTCTCATAAATAAATATCTCTTATAATTTTATGATACTTGTTGATTCCATTTCAGGAAGAAGTATTTATATATATATATATATATATATTATAATATACATGAGCATTTATCTTGAGAATACGCCTGAATTCCTAATAGGTTGATGAAAACGTCATAGCATTTATTATAACATGTGTTTTCCGTTCAACACATAGCATAGAATCTGATGAAAAAAATCCAAACAATACAGTAAATAATTTGAGCTTTAAATATATTTCTTAACATGAATCTATTCTGATACGAAGATAGATCACATATATACATATATATCATAATTATATTTATTAATCTGTTGTTTCTTATTACTTGTTTTTTTTTAAATAATAATTTTAAGAATATTTCTCTATTTTAACTTTATGTCACAATGTTAATGTTGTTATTAATAACATTACCTCTACTGAAATAAAAATTATTTTATGAATATATAATATAATTACCATAAAATAAGAACATATATTTTATTCACAATTTAGATATGTCTATCTATTTATTAAATTACATAATATGTTAATCAATATAGTCTTATATAATATAATTTTTTAACAAACAAGTTGAATGGTTGAGAAAATATTATTTAGATTAATCATTAACATAAAAGAAACAAAATTAAAACAATAAATTCACATATAATCCCACTTAATGTAATAAAAATAAAAATAAAAATATTTTTTTGAATTAATTAAAATCCATGTGCCTGGAATATAGAATAAAACAACGTTAAAAAAGAAACATGATGGGACTAAGTTATTGTGTTTATGGGACTATGTTATTGAATTTATGAAACTACGTTATTGTATTTTATGTTATTGTATTTATGGGATTATGTTATTTTATTTAAGTTAGAAATTAAATTTAAATGCAAAAGTATTGGATTATCATTAATCAAAAATTAATTTTTAATAAAAATAATTCTTAAAAAATTAAGCAAACGTACTTTGCAAGTTACTTCTACCTAGTATATATATATATATATATATATATATATATATATATATCTCAATCCAATGGAGTAAGTTTATCTATGGTCAGATAATTAAAAAAGTTATTTACTAATTATTTCATTTTTAATGGAGTAATGAATAATGTTTTTCTGTTGGACCTCACCTCTTCTCTAATGTCGTAACTGATGTCAGCGATGCGAATGTGGGTAAGTTTTTGCACCGCACCTTCCCGAAGGGATTGTTAACCAATTCTAATAGTCAAATTTCTGATGTGTAGCCCATAACAAATACGGGCCTAAGTAAAGCACAAGAAAGATGGGCCCAGCCCATTATATAAATCCAAAGCCATGATGGCCATGGCGGTGAAGACCACCCAAGATTGTGGCAACTCGAATGGTATCATCTACCTACAAAACCATTTCGCTTCGTAGTTTTGATTCTTTGTACGCAAATGCAAAAAAAAATAATAATAATAATAAATCAATGCACAAGTGTTGTTGGAAAGTTTCACCATTCCAGAAGTGGGTCTCCATGAATTTCCCTATATTATAATAAGCGGAAGGTTCCTCCCGGCAGAAAGAATATGCATATTCTTCCTCGAAAAAGAATCAATCGGAAATGTCAAACTTGATGTACAGGCCGGGGCTTATGTACGCATGAGAAAACGAGTTTTTGGATTTACATTTAAGGAATATTAATTGAAGAGTTCCACCACGTGAAGCGAGAAGTTGTCAAATGTCAACCTTGGATCTTATCATATATACCTGTTCTTCTCTTTTCTCAACTAATAACAACAGGAAACTCCACGGAAGCAACATGGGCACACCTAATTCGTGTTCAACAATCAACCTCAAAGCCCTTCTAAGTTCTCTATATATGTATTTATTTGGTCTCAAAGCATCCCCACATCCTCCACTTCTTGTTCCATTTCCCCCAACTCAATCTCAATATTCCTTAAACTCCCCACCGTCACCCATTTTCCATCTTCCATATATACAACTACATACCACCATACATTAATATATATCTTCACCACCAATATCTAATCCTAATTACACCCACAAAAATGTCTACTCTTAGACCAAGATCATCTGCAGCCGCCACAAAAGAAACAAACAACGACGGCGCCGGCCCATTTACCTCCGCCGCCATTAATACCGATTCCGATTCCTCAAAAGCCCCAGTACCACAACGCCAGCGCTCTGTGCAACAGCGGGCAACGCAATCCCTGACAAGCACAGCCGCCAACCTAGCCAACCTCCTTCCGACGGGGACTCTCCTCGCCTTCCAAATCCTCACCCCAATCTTCACGAACAACGGTGCTTGTGATTCCGCCACGCGCTACATGACTGTCGTCCTCCTCGTCGTGCTTGCCCTGTCATGTTTCCTGGCATCATTCACCGACAGTATCAAGACCTCGGATGGACGAGTCTACTATGGGTTCACCACCTTCAAAGGGTTGTGGCTGTTTGATTACCCGGACGCTTCGGACGCAGGGCTGCCGGATTTGAGCAAGAAAAGAATAAAGGCGATTGATGGGATTCATGCTGTTTTATCTGTGCTGGTGTTTGGTGCTGTGGCTCTGAGGGATAAGAATGTTTTTGAATGCCTTTATCCACATCCCGGACAGCAGACTCAGGAGGTTTTGAACATTGTTCCAGTTGGAGTTGGGCTCATTTGCAGTCTCTTGTTTGTGGTTTTCCCCACTACCAGACATGGCATTGGGTACCCTGTAACAGCAGGCAATTAAATTCGATCGATCTCCATTTTCTTCTTTTTCTTTTCGTAAGCATTTAGGTTTTATCGCCCATTTTATAATTATTTACGATCGAAGAGTTTCTTCTAATTAATTAATTTAATTTGTATATTTTGTTTTAGTTGGAAGATATATAGTGTAAGATACAAGATTAATTGATTCATGATCAAGAATAACAGTCACTTGAATTCAACGAATTTCGTTAAGATCAAATATTGAGTTGTTGGTATTCTTGTGTACGTTTTTGTATATTCTCATCTCTACAATTTTTGGTCAACTAATTAGAACGTGGGTTGGAATTGAATGACTGGAGATCTAGAAAATTACAGGAAATCGTCAAATTTGCCTTCCTTTGATCTGAAGATCATCTCCAATGAATTTAAAGGACGTTCACCTAAGATTAATATTCCACATCGAAATTATATATATATATAATATATATATATATAGGAAGCTCGACGATCAAGACTAATATTATTGCTTGTACGAAGGCATATCTGCAATATTGATCTTGCAGTAGTAACCAAAATTCAATCAATCGGGTCTAGCGGTAGATCAGAACACGGCGTCACAATATTGATGCATCAAGCTATGGTTTGGTCCAATTTATAACCATTTTTTTTGAACAGTTTGAAAGTCAATCAAATCGTTTTGTATATCGAAAGTTTAGAATACCCTAATTTGGACAAGGTAAACATTATGTTTAAAAGATCTTAAAAGATATCCACCTAATCGTACGTTAATCATATCGTGATCAATCGAAATTAGTTGAGAGAAGCTGTCCTTCAACCCCATGAGGATAAGTGACGTATACGACAAGGCTGACCTCCTCACAGAGATGATCCTCAACTTAGAAAATGAATGTGCATTAACAAACTCACTCATATTATGTATATATTATATATATATATATATGCCATGATTATCATTTTTAGAGTTTCCGAATTTTAAGCTCTCACAAGAATTTAGGCCTACTTTGAATTTAAATTTAGAAATAAAATAAAATGAAATAAAAGATTAAAAAAAAAATTGAATAAAATATTATAAAAATATTAATTTTTTAATTATATTTTATAAGAATAAAGATAAAGATAAAAATAAAGATAAGATGAGTTGAATTTAAATCTAAACTAGAGTCAATGATGTCAGTACCTAAATCATATGGATTAATGGAGGAGATTTCCAGGATCTTTCCCAGGGAACGTTTTATTTTATTTTTGAAATGAACACGTTTTGATCTGATGACAAGTATGTATTAGGCATGGAAGCTAGCATACATATTGATATATCCAACGTTCAGAATCGCGGTTGAAAGTTGAAACAGATCGAGACCAAACCGGCTTTCACTATTGGAAAAAAGAAAAAAAGAATCTCAAAAAGATCATTGGGTTTTGGTGGACACTCTTGGAAAGTGTGGCAAATTTGGCTTAAAAGAAAAAGAAAATATGGCAGTTTGCAGTTTTAAGTACATGCGGGATGCAGGGTTTGTCCTATAAACGTACATTGGCACGAAATACTGAAACGCTAGCTGTCTGTCATTTAATTTGAATTAGAATATATATTGTCTATACATTAAGTGCATGCCGAGGCAATATATAATATACGCAACGCGTGGTCTCAACTGTTCCACCAAACCATAAAATATGACTGTTTGCAGTTTGATAATATGGGGTTAATTTGACCAACCTTGGCACGAAATACTCATGTATCGCTTGCTTCATTACAAAAATCTTGTGATCCGATCTATATATATATATATATAGTACTTTAAATTATGTATCCAGCACTGATCTCCAATCTTATCTAAGCTAGCTAGCTGCAGCCTACGCTCCACTTGGATTCAGAGATGAGATGAGTTGAGATGAGTTTGGTTTATTTTTTAATATTATTATTATTTTAGAATTTGAAAAATGTGCGTTGGGATTTAAAAAATGTGTATTGGAATTTGAAAAAGGTTTATTGGGATTTGAAAAAGGTGTATTGGAATTTGAAAAAGGTTTATTGGGATTTGAAAAAGGTGTATAGAAATTTGTGTTTTGTATAAAAAATTATAAAAATATAATGATGAAATGGAAGTGAGTTGAGATGAGCTCAACCCACTTCCCAATCCAAGCAGTCCCCAATAATTTCGATGCTTCGTGCGATGAATTTCTAGGATATATATATTATATTATATAAGTGAATTTTAGCTATCTGGGGCTTAATTTTGGAGTACCCAAGATGAGGCTGCAGTGCTGCACGCATGCATGAAGAACATGGATCTACATGCACTATATAGCTGGTGGTCATGACTTGTCAATATTCCTGCTAAATTCGAGGTTTATATTATCCGCTTAACTCAACGCTTTCAACTTGATAAATACAATTTTTAAGGAACGTACCTAAGATTCCTGCAGGATGAATGGAATATCATAAAAAAATTATTTATTTATTATTATTTATTAATTTTTAATAATTTATTTTATTCTCTAATAATTTATTTTATTACAAATATTTGAGTTTTTTTTTTCTTTTATACAGTGGCGAAGCTTAACGTTGTACCTACTGTTATATATTATGTATCAAGGGTCGAATTACTTCTCTGTCCCCTTCTATCACATCATCATGAATGATAAGATTTAACCAAAGACTTTTTAGGAAAGAGGCGTGCTTGACTCGGGCTGCAGTGACAGCCTCTTATATAAACAGTTAAATTATTATTTATATAAAGTAATTGAATCGTAATTTTATTATTTATGTGAGAGATTGCAGTTAAAATTTTTATCAGATATACGTACATGGATACATCACTATATATATATATATATGTATATCGTATTCTTCAAAGTATAGATATATCGTCACGCAAAGTTCAAAACTGTACTTTCCAATCAGCCACGATTGAACGATATTGAAGTCGTCGGTTTATTAATTTAGTCATGAAATTATCGGAAACTTGAAGGAAACGACTCGTTCTCCTCTTCCGAGATAACGATGACGAAATTGAGCCTAACCTCCCGTTAGCTGTACAATTCTAACAGATCTTTTTCTCAGAGATACCCAAATATGTCTAACCTTAGACCAAGATCCACATCCAAAAATCAATCATCCACCGGTGACAAACCCCCACCGCCGATCCCGTCACAACCCTCCTCCGACGCCGATCCCGACAACCCAACTAAAGCACCTCTACTACGCCAAAAATCTTTCTCGCAACGTGCCATCTCCCAAACCTTAGAAGGCACAGCCAACTTAGCCAATCTCCTACCCTCAGGCACCCTTCTTGCATTCCAACTTCTCATCCCCATCTTCACCCAAAACGGTGTTTGCGACTCCGCCACTCGGCCCATGACGATCGTCCTCCTCGTCGTCCTCGCCGTCTCATGCTTCCTCGCGAGCTTCACGGACACGGTGAAGGCATCGGACGGGCAAGTCTACCACGGCCTCGCGACCTTCAAAGGGTTCTGGCTGTTTGACTATCCAGGCCCTTCAAATCCATCAGGGTTGCCGGATTTGAGCAACTATAAAATAAGATTCATTGATTGGGTTCATGCTGTGTTATCAGTTCTGGTGTTCGGAGCAGTAGCTTTGAGGGATAAGAACGTGTTGCAGTGCCTTTATCCAGCGCCGGGGCATCAGATTGAGGAGGTTTTCGACATTGTTCCAGTGAGTGTTGGGCTGATTTGCAGCCTGCTGTTCGTCGTCTTCCCCACCAGAAGGCATGGCATTGGATACCCTGTCACGCCAGGCAAATAATTTATCTTTTTGTCATTTCATTTGCAACCTTTTTCTTCATCATCTACCTTACTTTTCTTAATTCCTTGTTTGGTTTACTTTTAGAAAACGTAGGTTGTAAGAGACTGGTTTAGATGGCTGTCTTTTTTAGTTTTTTATTTTATTTTTTTAAACTGTTACACACAAATATACTATATAAAAATAAATTCATATATCTAATGTGAATTTATGTGATTAAAAACAACTTTAAAGTCAACGTACCATCCATGCGCATTAATAATTTAATGAGGTTGTCTTGATGCTGAAATCGTGTGTTACG
Source organism: Platycarya longipes (assembly GCA_036559045.1). Taxonomy (NCBI): domain Eukaryota; kingdom Viridiplantae; phylum Streptophyta; class Magnoliopsida; order Fagales; family Juglandaceae; genus Platycarya; species Platycarya longipes. Next base: position 736,626 of record CM071793.1, read on the forward strand.
TGTAAAAAATAAGAACCACATGACTATGATACTTTCATCAATTATCTTCGGGTTTTCCTACCTATAGAAAATTTGGTGTGCAGGAACGAATTTAAAATTCTATATCGATTATAATAAAAAAAAATTATTTGTCCGACACAAACGGAATTGAAAAATAAGAAGACTGAAATACACAAATTTTCCTATAGTTATTATTTTCTTTTATTTTCACCAATGATTTGACATCAATTCAATAGATAAAATTAATTAATTAATTTTCATTTAATATTTGCTAATAATGAAAAATAATTTTACATATAATTGTGAGGTGTGTAAACGTCGCATAATCACTTTAAAAAATAATAGAATTTATTATAAAAAAGTTAATTTTTTAATGTGAATCTTATATTTTTTTCATTTTTTTTCAAAAGGCTTACATTATTTATAGTTATCCAATTCACGGTTACATAAATATTTTTTCAAAGTGTAAACATTTGCATTTATCATCTTGATGCAAACTTTTAATCATCTCGATGCAAAAGTTAAATTAATTAGAATGTTAAAGCGATCGTAGTACTTAGGACCCGTTGGGATTTAGAAGTGAGTTGAGCTCATTTCAACTCACTTCCATTTCATCATTATATTTTTATAATTTTTTATACGAAACATAAATTCCTATACACATTTTTCAAATTTCAAAATAATAATAATATTAAAAAATAAACTAAATTCATTTCATTTCCAAATCCAAGCGGGGCCTTAATTTATTCAATCTTTTGTCTTATAATTAAAACCTCTTCTCACTTATAAAAAAAAAAAACCTCTTCTTTTATAAATAAAAAAATTAAAAATTAAAACCTCTTCAGTTAATTCTCAAATATTTTCCATGAGTCTTTCGCAAGAAGAAATATTTCATCTTTTGTGATATAAACTTTTCTGTTTTCAATATTTCATCTACTATTGTTGAAAAAGATTTCCAATAATATTCAAATAATTGATAAAAAAAAAAAAATCCTTCAATTTCCATCTCAGGTGCTTGAGTAAATAATACTAGCAATTTAGACGTTATGCGATTGGATCTATAAATTTACGTAGCAATTTTGCTAGTTATCCAACAATAACCACTAACTAGGGTAGCCTGCAAAATGGTTATAATTTATGTAAAGATTTTTATTATGGGTGAAAGTAAATACAATCTCACATACATATTAATTGTCACAAGTTTATTATTTTAGTATTATTTTTCACTTATTTTTATTATTATTTATTACTTTTTCACTATTATTAAATATTTTATTAATATTTTTTACTAATATTCATAACTCTTCTCAACAGCCAAATATTTTGCTTCAATTTTGAACTCAGCTTTTAAATTGAAAAAATATGAACAGCTACTGTTCTCAACTATTGACTAGCAATAAATCAAATTTTGTGCACAAAATGCCACCAAGTATTATGAATAGACAAATTGATATTTTAGTCATAAAAATATTATATAAAAATAAATTTATAAATTGATATGATTTGATATATAGATAATAAAATTATTTTTATTATAAATTAAATTAATTTTATTTTATAAATTAATATTGATATATAGATTTACTTTATATAATCTTGTGACGTACTACTTATTTTATTTTATATATTACTGTTTATGTGAGTGAGTACTTTTAGACGTGACTTCTCTCGTATTTTTATTTATTTTAATACTGACTTTACGCTCGTACTATTCCCATATAAATTATAAATCATACACGAATTTCAAGACGGAATCTAATATTAGGATATGAACTAAATCAGTGAATATATTTAAACGATTTGTTTATTTGTTTCTTTATTTCAACTTGGTATTGGGAATCATGTACGAAATATTATCAATATAAAAAATATAAAATTACACACATATTTTTCTCAGAAAAAACCATATATTTATGGCAAGGAAAATAAATATAACAGTTTGGATACTACAAGCTAACAATATACAAGAGGTGGGTATTTTCCGTTATAAAACTCTCGTGATGGAATTTTGATTAAGGAATGCTTTCAATTATATTGTTGGCAGCCATCTATTGTACAATGTTACGCATTTCGATTATGAGATCGATATAAGTTTTTTGCTTCTCAATTTAAGTGAAAATTTGGACTGCAATTCCTATCAGTGTTTTAAATACCGTTCCTATACGTTGCAGTTCAGCGACATATACTTATATGAATAGTATTTTGTTTTGTTTTTATTTTTTAAACTAATGTGCATCAGTGCATGTGCCGCTAGCTGTAGCACACAGGAACTGCAGTGCAACAATGTTCTTAAAAAATTGTTCATATTTGAAAAGTGCCTTCTGCTATTCGATCTTGGATTTCTTCTGAATTTGTCAATGCTAATATCGTTCTTTGTGAGTCTCTTTTAATTGAGACATTCAATATATTTCTAGAATATGCTTCTTTGACTTTAGGAATGCTGCAATAGCTTCTCCCAGGTTTGGATTGCAGCTTCCAATTTGATCAGCCATTACGAAGATTACTTCCCCTGTATGTGATCTGTACATTCCGACTGGCGTGCTTCTATTTGGTCTTACCGTCGCATCAAAAGTGATTGAGAATGTGCCTAAGTTTGGAAGCTTCCATCTGTTTTGGATCATCATTTTTTTTTTCTTTTGCATCCCACGACATACAATGGTCACTATAAAGTTGTCTTTCTCTAATAACAAATTGTTCTATAGAAAGATTTAAGGAATCATGTAGGATTGAATTTCTATAAAACCATAAATAGCAACCACAAGAAAAATTTAGAACTTGTGGACTTTGCTATGTTGGAATCACTAGAAATAATAATCTCTTCCCATTATTAAAGTATGTGTTTAATAAAATTGAGAATTCATGCCTTTAGGCTTTAATAGTTTGTGATGATTTTTTTTTATGGAATTTTAAGATTCCTGCAAGAGAGAGAAAAAATATCATATCTATTAAAAGAACTGTTTTTTATCCTTTCTTTTATTTTCTTCTTGCCAAAGATATAACTGGGAGAAAGTGCAAGAATGCCTCTTGAGCTCAATGGGCTAGCTAGGCCTATTTATCCGGATTTCGGATTCAAAAATTCAAAACTGTTTTAAATATCTTAAATGAAAATGTCAAAATTATTAAAAAAAAATCCAGAATCTTACCAAGTAATTCTGGCTCGGATGAACAGGGCTAAAACTAGCTCTATTTATAGTGAGGGTGAGAATATGAGTCTCCATGTGTGTTTAATAAAATTGGCACATCCCATTATAGACCCAATGATTAAATGTAATCCTAGTCCATTAATTATAAATAAATAAATACAACAGGCTATCCATAATATGCAAATCACACACAGATCTAAGTTTTGGGACGGTATCCCTTACTTTCGACAGGTTTTGATTTTACTTGCTTGAATAAATATATTTACACAAGTGTATACTTTAAATTGTAGTTAGTAATTTATGTTTTATTATTTTTTTAAGAGCCTTTTTTTTGCCTCTCTAAAAAAAAGAGCCTTTTTTTTGCCTCAATAATGTGACTTCCCTTAACACCAAAATAATTATTTTATTTTACAAGTGTATTTTCTATTCCTCACGTCCATGCCTTCTTAGAATAAACATGCTGAAAATATAAAAATCTGAAGCATCTTGTCGTATATTTAGAATAATTCGCAGTTTGAGAGGCAGGATTCGATTTCGTGAGCTGAGCGATAGCAACGGCAAGTTGGCAGCGCTGGGATGTGGAATGTCCAAAATCAGTAGCGTGGGTCCGGCCCAAAGGTCTCAAAGATTAACAATGAAAACGGTCAGCTGTACGTGGTGTCGCAGGTAGAAAACATTGAAAGGTCTCGGGAGCGAACTCAAATCTATTGCATCATTGAACTCACTTCCGCTACCAACATCGACCAATCATGTTCGTCTCTCTAAGAAACGGACCCTTCATCGCTTCGCCCCAACAAACCAGCCAAAGAATTTCCATTATCAGACCCAAAACACCTATTATTTCTTTACCACCAAAGCTCACAAATTTACTCCCGGTAGCAGTTGTTTTTAGAAATTCCGGCCATTTTCTTGTCTCTCCGTTGAAACCCAGATGGGAAAACTCGTCATATACTGCATTCAGAAAGTTAATCGTTATTAGAGCTGTTGATGGAAATTCTGAAGTTTCACCGGTCGGTCCAGCAAAACCCAAATGGGAAAACTTTTTAGCCACTGCAGCAAGTTTTTACCCCGTCTACGTGATTTTTGGATGGTTTGTTGCTTGCTTTAAGCCATCTGCTTTTGCGTGGTTTGTGAATAGGGCCCCAGCTTCATATAGCCTGTCTCTTGGGTTGATTATGTTGGCAATGGGTATCACTTTGGATTTCGAGGAATTGATTCGTCTGTTCTTGAAAAGGCCCCTTTCAGTAAGTTTTTATTTTTGCGTAACTGGTTACAAATATTCGAGGTATGTTTGAGTTTGGGGGTTTATGGTGAAATTTGAGGAATGGGGTATGCTTAAGTTTGGAAAATGTGTGGTAGCTTCTTACTTATATATTGGCATTCTCTGTGTGAATGACTTTTGCGGCTTTGCCACTATCATTCAGTAGCACTTTGCATGGGGTTTTGACGATTCTTTGAAATAATGCATTAGTTATCACAAACCTTTGCGAGTTCGATTTAGTTTGGAGAAATGAATTCCCCGGGAATTTGGTTTTGAATTGAATTTGGTGACAATCGTTTTCTTGTATTAAGTTTATAATTTTATTCATGAGTTATTTGGCTGCTTTTCTGCTCAATATTGCATTTCGCTTGGCATAGTTGAAATATAAAAACTTCCGTTGATAGATCAGATCAAAGGGGTCTACTTTTAGTGATTAGACAACTGAAATTTTAAAGGGGGTTCGATTAGAAAATTTTCCGAACTGTAGGGGTGCCGTTTGGCAAGCGCAAGGGTTGTGCGGTATATTCACCCTAACTTTTTTATATGTTCTCATCAATGGCTTTCATTTATCTTCTTTTGGCCCTCTCGAGATTTTGTTGAAGCACTGTTTCTGTCTTTTCCACAGATATCTGTTTAAACGTGATATTCCAGTTCTCGAGATTCTTATACTTACATTTTGGTTCAGATATTATTTGGTTTTGTAGCTCAGTATACAATCATGCCATCATTTGCATTTATTATTAGCAAAATTCTGGGGCTTCCACCTTCCCTTTCAGCTGGCTTGATACTGCTTGGTTGTTGCCCTGGAGGGACCGCGTCCAATGTGGTATGCTTGGCTTTCTTCCCTTACATTGTTCCTTTTATTCTGAGCTTTATGTGTAAACCCATTTGTAGAGTTTTTATTTAGATCCTAATTGAGGAAGATATGCTCGATCTTTTTTAATGAATTTTCATTCTACCAGCTCCCAAGAGAAACTTGTCACAAAGGATATTTGAGGCAAGAAAACTTGTCGGCCCTTGTGTCTCATGAAGGATGCTTAACAATTAGTGATGTCAGAGAGCATATACCTAATCTTAGAATGATTAAGAAAGTCAATTTAATCCTGTAAAGCTCAATGGATTGAAGCTTAGACTTTGTTTGTTTTCCCAACTTATTTCATCTTATATCTTCTCATTTCAAACTCATTATTACACTTTTTCAAATTCTCATACAAAATAAAATAAACAATTTACTTTTTTCAAATCCCAACACAATTTTTTCAAATCCCAAAACAAAACTAATATTAAAAAATATATTACAATAATATTTTATTCTTTTTTTTAATTTTTATCTCATCTCATCTCATCTCTAAAAACAAACAGGGCCTTAGATAGAGGTCTAGTGGTCATGAGATAAAATAGGTTTTGGGCAAGCTTTATTATTTATTGTGAAAGCTAATCTAGATATAATCCCCAAAGGCCATTAGCACCGCCACATAGGATTAGCTTCATTACTTTGCTAGTTAATCAGCAGTAATGCTATGTAATTTAATCCTCTGCTATCTTAGCACTTTTCCACTATCCAGGTATGTATTTACTGTTAGTTTTTTGGCCTACAGGTGGTTCTTTGGGGGACACTGAGCACTACACTAAAAGTATGTTTGTGCTAAATCATTGGATAAGTAACAATAATAAGTGTTAGGTGGTAAATTATGAGTCACCAACCCAAGCTCATGGTTGAAAGCAGTGTTGACAAACTGGTCAACAGAAAAGACCCCTTGCCTGTGATTGTGGTGGACTTTGGCTCACCTCGACTAATGATGAGAATCACAAACCTCTTCGATTACCATATTATCCACTGCCTCAGAATCAGATTTAAGAAGATTTTTTCACTCGTTTTGCTCTTGAAGAGTTTTCAACCTTTTTTTGTGGTACTCTTTATGACTTAGTTGCTAAACAAGTACATGTCTATGCACAAACATGTTTTCAATAAATTGTAGACCATCGTTGTGTTAGGGTTGACCTTCAGCTGCTAGATATGTACATTAATATGAGTATGCTTGTGCAAGTTCAAAACCAAAATGTGAGAAGTTATAAAGGATTGTAACCTTTATTGTTGGGCATTATGTAGGCCATTTCTGAAAAAAAGTTTACAGATGTCTGTACCCATGCAATCTCGTGGGGTTGGCCTAAGTGGTGAAGGCCTTGGTCTTGAGGTATCACTCCCTTCAAGGTCCAAAGTTCAGCACCTCATAGGTGCAAACAATCGTTCGGGACAACACCCCCTGGTGAAAAGCTAGCGATTTAACTCGTTCCGTGTAGGAAAACTTCCGAGAGTGCGGTGCACGGGACTGGGGTTTAATTGCAGGGGTGGGTCCAAAGGGCCTTGCCTTGGAGAGGTTCCCGAACATAAAAAAAGTGTTTGTAATGTTTGTACCCATGCTTTCAATGGGTGTAGATGCCGCACCTGGCTATAAGATAAGATACAGGTTATACTACTTGATTGGTAAGAAAAAACTCAAAAGCTTGTCCTTACTATTTGGATTTTGGTACCCAGTCTTTTCTATTTCCATATTGGGCAATGGGATTCAAATATCTTCTGCCTGGGGGCATTAGCACTATATTTTGTGGCAAACATAAGCATCATGAAGACAAATGATGTTTATTCAATTAGTTTATAGAGTACGATGTTGGAGAAGAAGGTGGTCTTCCACCACATTGACATGGCACAAATGGATTTGACACCAAATCTTATGTAGGACAGTGGTACAGAAGTTTGTCTACAATTAATTTGAGAAAAGACAGTAGCTTTGGAGTTCTGGAGAATGGGAGAGGAAGTAATAATCGGGCTAGGAAAGATCATAGTGTGAAGGCTTAAGGAGCTTGAAAAGCTGCAAGATTTTGTGGACAGTAACCACTTTCAGGTTTAGGAATGCCCAGGGCTAGGGAAATAATGGGGGAAAAGGCAGGTAAAAGTTAGAGAATTTAGTGTTTCTTATAGGGTAAGGGAGGGAAACAAGTGGGGAAATCCAAGTCTTGGGTGCTTTGAACAGTACTTAATAACATTTAAAATGAATTCTTGAGATATGGATCTAGAGACTAGAACACAAGGTTTTAAGTTCATGAGATTTCCCATTTACTTTTATTTTTGTTTAGTGTTTCAGGTGACCTTAATTGCTCGAGGGGATGTTCCTTTGTCTATTGTCATGACGTCATGCACTACTCTTGGAGCGGTACTTCTCACTCCTTTTTTGACGAAGATGCTAGCCGGAACTTATGTTGCTGTAGATGCTATTCAACTCTCTATCAGCACCCTGCAGGTGAACTAGATATTTTTTTTGGGTCCATGATGGTGAACTAGTTCTGAATAAGCTTCACTTATATGATATCATCAACAGTTGATGTTATGGTTTATTCTATCCTATCTAGGTGGTGGTTGCACCTACTCTGTTGGGTTCTTATGCTAAGAGTGCGTTTCCTGCAGTGGTGAAAATTGTGATGCCTTTTGCTCCACTTTTTGCTGTTTTGGCTTCATCACTGCTCGCTTGCAGGTTCTGGTTTTTACACTCTTATGGTTGTTTTGAAGATGGTCCATTCTAGATGATCTTTCTCTCTCACTCATATCCATACTATTTTGGGGGCAGTGTATTTTCTGAAAACTTTGTCCGGCTCAATTCAATGGTTGGTGCATCGGTGGCATCTGATCTTTCTCCACTGCAGCGTGCTTTAAAGCTATTTTCTGGCGAACTCGGGGTTGTAATGCTTTCTGTGGCATTACTACATTGTGCTGGTTTTTTTGTTGGGTATGTGTTACTTTTCGTTCTGACAACTTCAGTCTGTCAATATGCACCTTGCTCTTCAAGATAATGGTGATGGATATCTTTCTTTCAGGCTATAACGACTTCAGTCTGATTATGTTTTGATCTTTGAACTTCTTTTTATTTTTTATTTTTTACTTTGCTGAAACATACACTAGTACTTTGCTTCACATTCTTGTTATTTGTAATTTTTTACAGCTAGTGGCCAAGGGAAAAAAGTCAATCCCTGTGACTTCATAGATTGATATTAATGGCACATCTCTATCCTCTTCTTTACAAGTGCCTTCTTTCTTTTCCTTTAAAGATATGATTTTATGATATTTTTTATGATTGCCACTACCGCACTGACTCATATATTCAGCTGATATAGCTAACTGAAAAGACTACTGGTAATATAATTGGCACTTTCTGTGTTAGTATTGTTTACATGTGGTATCTCAATAATAACATATTATCATGTGGGTCTTTATCTGCAGGTATATTTCAGCAGCTATTTGTGGGTTTAAAGAAAGACAGCGAAGAGCAATATCAATTGAGGTATGTGCAGTAGAATGTGAAACCAGTTGTGAATGTGGTCTAGCATTTCAAATCTTGGTTTTCAATTCCATATGGTCCCTGCTGAAAACTAACACAATTAATAGGTGAAATCCTCAAAATAGTCTTTTTTTTTTCCTGTACGCCCCTTCTTTAACTTTATTGCAAGCCTCGTTGAGGGTTCTGATTCTTCTAAAATTAGAATGAAGCATCAAAATTATATCAAGGTTTAAGATCATGCTATGCTTCCATTTCATCTACAAGCGTAAATAGATGATATCTGATACCGGTCAGTAATCTTCCCATGTGGCACTCTCTCCCGCGTTGCAGGTTGGCATGCAAAACTCTTCATTAGGCGTGGTTTTGGCAGCGGCACACTTCCCCTCGCCAATGGTTGCTGTACCCCCAGCAATCTCGGCAGTGGTTATGAATGTGATGGGTAGCAGTTTGGGAGTCCTCTGGAGATACAAGGATCCTTTGGATTCAGAGGAGTACAAAAACTAAAAGCAACAACTTGTGACAAATGAGACCCCTTTTTTAAGTTTCCTAATTACCAGATAATTATGTCTAGGTAGTGCTCCATAAATCAAGTAAGGTAGTAGTCTACTTAAACATATGATGAAAGTTGGCTGTAAGCCAGATATGTTAGCTGATAATACTTGCAGCCTTTTGATTAATGCCTAATCAATCGTTTATTTTTTTAATTCCGATTTCTCTTAAATAAAAATAGCTAATGAGATTGTTCTATACATAGAGATAAAAGAATTCATTGCCGGCAATTCAAGATAATTAGACTTGAGTAATAGTTGTCGCTCTTCAATACCGCAGGCACGGCACCACCAATATTACACTACGGCCAAAGCACCTACTAGATCGATGGATTCAAAATCGTATTTTTGCAGATCATGTGAATGCACTCAAGTGGGCTGTTGAAAAAGTGCACAAGATAACTTCGAGTTTGAAGGTGGTATCTCGATGAGCATTGAAGAAACATCCATTTTTCCTTTTAAAAAGTCTAATAGGATGGCGTTGGGTAACTCTGTCTAGATGAATTTATTTCTAAGTAGTGCAGGACTTCTCAACATGTTTTCTCACGTATAGGTCGGTATTTTTGATATCATCATCATTAGTAGGTCGTAGGAGTTCATCATCGGTCATAGGATAACCTATTATGATATTATGAAAAAATATTCATTTCTCCCTTTAAAAAGTCTAATAAGAGGAGAAATAATTTTTTTTGTCAACAACAGGATAAGTTTGTGAGCATCTGACTCTTAATTCTCGAGTGAGGTAGGTCGCTTTCATTGGGAAGACAAGTGCTCGGAAATTCAATAATTGACTAGATCTCTAGCCGGATCAATCTTTCAATTGAGGAGTTTCTTCCTAAATCGTGTGGAAGGTTTATAATCTTCGATCTTACTTGTACAAAAGGAAGCATGGCAGATAGCCATTTTGACCCCAAAAGTATGTGAAAATACTTGGTAACATTGTCCCCAACAGACCAATCACTAATGAAGATTTCATCTTATCTCAACTTGAGATGACACCACCCGTTGAATAGAAGAGAGTGGACTCATTTTGATCTGCTCTCAGACTATTAAAAAGTGAAGAATTCCCAGATTTTTTTCGAGAAATTTTATTTGCAGGAACTGAATGTGCAGACTTTTGGAGAGAATCACCATTTTTCAAAAGTAGTATTACTAATGGAAAGTAGCATTACTCATCTTTTTCAGGCGCTACCCTTTTCATGGCTTTTCAACTTCCAACCCCAGATTGGAATTAGTACCGTTAAACTAAAAACTGAAAACTGAAAAACGGAAAAACGGAAAAACGGAAAAAATTAAAAAAAAAAAAAAACCAACGTGAAATTCTCTCTCCCGGACAAACTCGCTTCGATCACCACCATCCACGTCATCATCTGACCGACCCTCGGACGGCTTTAGTCCACTAATCTGCTCTGTTTTCCACTAATCTTCAGTTCTGCACGTCATCATCCGCGTACGCATACGATTCTCTATCTCTCTCTCTCTCTCAAAAAAATCCAGACTTCAGAATTTCAAAGCTCGAACTGACCAAGCTGCTCCAGCCAAAACAAAACGGGTCATTTTCTGATCTCTCTCTCCGGAAATGCCAGAGATCAATGAAGATCCAACTCCGGACCCAAGCCCAAGAAAATTTGAGAGGCCACCGCTCCTCAAGAAATTCAAGACAATCGCAGAACATGCGGAGCCCACTCCTCACTTCCCCGGCCCACTCTTCCCCGCCGTCCGTCGCACCTCCACACTCCCCAATTCTCGCCCACCTCCCAGGCCGTTTGATCTCCGTGTCTCCGTCACCAACGGTGATGATCCCTCCTCTCGACACGACAATCGTCTCTCCGATCGCGACTGGATCTACCCTCCCTTTCTTGGCGCTTATCCCGCGAGAGGCAGAGCGGTTCCGGTCAAACCTAACTCCACCAAGTCGCGGAAGCTAGAGCAGTCGGATTCTAGCCTTCCTGGTGGTTCGATGGATGTGAGATTGGCGGATGAGACGCGCCGTATTCCGGCTCCTGTTAATAAGAGCAATGATTCTGATGATAGGGATTATGATGCTAAGGAGCCGTTGGTGGTGCCGAGTACTCAAGCTTCGGTGAATCCACTCGGTGTCTGTAGAACCCGGGGATTTAAGCAGTCCTTCATCCTTTACTTGGTTAGTCACTATTCAACTCATTTCTGTGTCTACGAGTCTTTTTAACCTTCTTGTCTTTCTTTTTTTGGGAAAGTAACTTTTAGCTTCTGTTTGGTTGCTGAGAAAGTGGATAAAGAAGACAGGAAAGTTACGTTTTTGAAGGTCATAAATCTTCTTCCGAGTTAGTTAGTTAGTCACCTTAGTTTGTGCACGTCTTAGTCATATTTAAGAATCTGGTTAGTGGTTAGTTTCTAAGGGAGTGGGGAAAATAAAGGATGAGAATAAAGAACGAACGTCATGCTGTATGTCTTTTGCTTAACCAATGAAGAAAGTCGCCCAAGGCTATATAATTTATTATTGTTTTTTTTAACCGAATCTGGTCGTTGAAAAAATTTGTATTATCCGAGGGTTTTGCAATTAGGCTCTCAAGAGAGGAACTAACGTACACCAAGTTATAAAAAGTGTGGATACTCTAAATATTTATAATACAAGTTTTCACATGCATATCACCCCGTTGTTAAATTTAAACTCTCCTTTTTTATTTGGAACACTGATGTAGTTATATCAAATTGTTTCTCCTTTTCTTTGTTTGAGTGTCTCAGTGACAGGGCAGCAGTTGATGAGTTGCTTTCAAAATTTTTATTATTGGATTTTAATTTTTTTATATTTTATGTTGCAGCTCAGTTTCACTTGTATAATATCTGTACCTTATGCAGTTTATCTACAGAACAAAGTCGAAAAACTTCAGGTATGGTTGTTTGGCATTTTTTGCAGATGTTGTACATATATTTGCTATGGCTTCGGGATCTACTCACTGCAGGAAATCCACTCAAAATTTTCAAGATTTGGTTTTGTTTTGCAGGAAGAGAATGACAACCTTTATAGAGTTTGTGGCGTTAAAGATGTTCATGGTGGCAGCACGAAGGATTTGCCGTTTGAACATAATAGCCCATTCTCTTATTTTGGGAGTGCCGCTGGTAGAACTGTTGCCTTGTACACTGTGGTGGTCACACTCATTATGCCATTTCTGCTATATAAATATCTTGACTATCTTCCTCAAATCAAAAGTCTTTCGAAGAGGACCAAGAGGAACAAGGAAGAGGTTCCCTTGAAGAAGAGAATTGCATACATGGTGGATGTATGTTTCTCTGTATATCCTTATGCAAAGCTGCTTGCACTCCTATTTGCAACAATATTTCTTATAGGATTTGGTGGATTGGCATTATATGCGGTCAGTGAGAGTAGCTTTGCTGAGGCTCTTTGGCTTTCCTGGACTTTCGTAGCTGACTCAGGAAATCATGCTGACAGGGTTGGCACTGGGCCAAGGATTGTTTCTGTCTCTATAAGTTCAGGAGGCATGCTGATATTTGCCATGATGCTTGGGCTTGTTTCGGATGCTATCTCAGAGAAGGTGGATTCACTGCGAAAAGGGAAGAGTGAAGTCATCGAAAGGAACCACATACTTATTCTTGGATGGAGTGATAAATTGGTAATCCTCGAGTCAATTTAAGCTTGATGCCCTTGACCCTTTCTGTTCCTGGCCTCCCTAGACCTGGTCATTATTTTATTTGACGAAATAGGTCAACTGCACAAATCTTGAGGTCCAAGTGTAAAATTTATTTAGAGAAAACCGATAAGAGTTAACAAATGATGTGCTGGCTATAGGGTTCACTCCTGAAGCAACTAGCAATAGCAAACAAAAGCGTTGGTGGTGGCGTTGTTGTCGTACTTGCAGAAGGAGACAAGGAAGAAATGGAGATGGAAATTGCAAAGCTTGAATTTGGCTTGATGGGGACATCTGTTATATGCAGAAGTGGCAGTCCTCTTATACTAGCTGACTTAAAGAAGGTACCTTTTGTACCACTAGCTAAGTTTTCTCAAGTATACCACCAATATACCTGGGCTTAGCCTTTTCTATTAACGAAATCTTTTTGATTACCTATCAAAAAAAAAAAAAAAAAAGGTACCTTTTGTTATCTATGCCTCTCACTCTCTCTCATTGTTTCCTAATACTACATATGTGCCATTCATGATTATTTCCCTTTCCATTTCCTTTTCTTCCACAATTAATAGGTGTCAGTTTCAAAGGCACGTGCTATCATTGTATTAGCTTCAGATGAAAATGCTGATCAGGTTAATTCCGTCACTACCATTATGCTTCTCAGTGATTTATGTTGTTTCTTGGAAATAGGCTCATATGTTCTCTTTTTCTCAGAGTGATGCACGTGCTTTGAGGGTTGTGCTCAGTCTCACTGGAGTGAAAGAGGGTTTGAGGGGTCATGTTGTTGTGGAGATGAGTGACCTTGACAATGAGCCCCTGGTGAAGCTGGTTGGTGGGGAACTTATTGAAACAGTAGTTGCTCATGATGTAATTGGACGCCTGATGATACAATGCGCTCTGCAACCTGGCCTTGCACAGGTTACTTAATGAACTTCAATTACATTTCTCAAACAAATTTAAAGTTTATTGAAGTCAGTGACTGTGCCAAGCCCCCTCATTTTTTTTTGGGTTGTAATTGCACCTCCTAATCCTTAAATGTCACTTTTGATCAATCATTGAACTATTTGCCTTCGTGACATACTAATTTTAGTGAGCACCACTCATATTTCAAATTATTAAATTTTTTACTGTTTATTTCTTAATTAGGGACAATGTTTATGCTACTTTTATATTCCGGATACTGGGGCGGAGAAGCAATATTTGTGAATCTGTATTTTAGTTCTTTATGTACTATAATCCTGTATTCATCTGTACGAGATTCCTTCCTTCTCTCACCATTGGTTGATATCAAATATTTATGACTGTTATTTTTATTAAATTTTTATTTCTTGAAAAACCTTACAGTTTATACAGTGGAAGTACGAACAATGCTGTTTTCCCAGCAGCCATATGGTTTTGTCTCTCGTGTTTGATAGTTGTGAATCGGAAATCTATAGGAGTTCTCAACTTCATCTATGCTTCCCACTCTGAATTTGATTTCCCTACTTCATAATTGAGGGCCTAGATAGGAGAATGAGCTATCTTTTGGTCATAGAACCGTTGGTTTATACAGCCTCTCTTCTGCAATTCTTAAGCACTGCATAGTGTTAATTTTACAAATTGAAACTACAGCTTTTTAATCTTTTTATTATTATTATTATTATTATTTGGTTTCTTGTGGCAGATTTGGGAGGATATATTGGGGTTTGAGAATGCTGAGTTTTATATCAAAAGGTGGCCCCAGTTGGATGGTCTGTGTTTTGGAGAGGCACTTATTTCATTTCCTGATGCAATCCCTTGTGGAGTTAAGGTGGCTGCAGATGGTGGGAAGATAATTTTAAATCCAGATGACAGTTATGTTTTGAAAGAAGGGGATGAAGTCCTCGTTATAGCTGAGGATGATGACACATATGCCCCAGGTCCCCTTCCAGAGGTTATTCCTTCTTGTTCATTTTTTATTTTCTAGATATATGTAGCACCAAATTGCTTTTTTTTTTCCTTTTTCTTTTTGAAATGTTCAGATTGAAGAATCTACTGCTGGGAAGTCGTAAAACTGGATTTCTATCTAACATTTAAAATTAGCTTGATACTTTCACCATGTTCAGTTGAGAAATTGAAAACTGAAAAGAACCAAAGATCACCAGCCTTTCTGTTCGAGTGTTACTTCTCTGCGTTTAATGGGAGAGGGTTGGGGTGGGGTGTTTTAGGGCGAGGGAGGCCACCACTTTTGTTTGGACTGTTATTTCATTTCATAACTTAAATCAAACTCACAAACGCTTTACCATTTACATGTTACATAAAGTATTTGCTTCTGGTAGATAATTGTCTCTATCATATACACTTACAAATTGATGTGAATGAGATGGCCTTTGCATGTTGAGTTTTCCTTGGAATTTATATTTTATGGTTTGGCAGAAACTTGTCGATTGAAAGCCAGATAGTTAATGGAATGGACGTTGTCGATGCTTACACTAACTTTGTGAAATGAAGGAGAATTTCCCCGTGAAGATTTTCTATCAGCAATAAAAAATGGCGGAATGTAGTATTTCTTATATTTTCCCATAGAAGTAAATGGAAAATTATGTTTATTTTTTATTCTTATCATGTTCAATTATTTTGCTGAAGAAAAATGTTTTCAGTTGCCTTTCCTTATCTCATTTCTGCAGGTATGTAGGGGTCTTTTTCGAAAAATACCTGACCCTCCAAAATATCCTGAGAAGATACTGTTTTGTGGTTGGCGCCGTGACATTGAAGATATGATTATGGTAATTAGCCCATGCATTTAGAAAAAAATAATCATTCATTATTTAAGAGTTGATATCACCTAAAAATCCCTCCTTGTTACATAATCCATTCTGTACCATTACCTCTGAAAACATGCTCTGTTAGGTAAGTTAGAAATATGGAAACTCTGCATAATTCTTGAAATGGAGCTCTAATATCATGTATGGTCGGGGTTGCCATTTTTCAGGTTCTAGAGGCATTTTTAGCTCCAGGTTCAGAACTGTGGATGTTTAATGAGGTTCCAGAAAAAGAAAGAGAAAAGAAGCTCACTGATGGTGGACTTGTTATATGTAGGTTAGAGAACATAAAACTTGTGCACCGTGAGGGGAATGCTGTTATTCGACGGCATTTAGAGAGTCTTCCTTTGGAGACTTTTGATTCTGTGAGTCCTTATATTCCTCTCTCTCACTCTCTCTCTCTCTCTCTCTCTCTCTCTATATATATATATATGTTCTTTCACAGGTACCCACCTAATAAATGGTCATTTACCTGAAAAAATAATATGCCGATGGTAGTTGGAAATTTGAGAAAAGCAAAATCGTTTAGTGGCAGCATTCCAAAGAAGATGGATGATAAGATTTACACCTTGGGAAAGCAAAAGAATTTCTAGATTACCCATTGACTCATATTGTGCTTCTGCCAATCTAGTAATCTGCAGTTATTTTCTCGCATCCCACTATCCATGTGAAAGATGAGATGACTCACTTTATATGGTCATAAGCTGCAAAATCCATGAATATGGAAGTTTGGTATCACATGTAGAAACCTTTCTGAAATTCCAAACATAGTATCTGCAACTGAAGAAGTATGCTGGGATTAAAGCTGGTTACCCCTATGCAATTGCCATACATGCTAAATTATTCAAACTGCTTGCAACATTTCAAGCAGCGTGGTAGTTTGTTTCCAATGAAGATATGCTTCTTTTTGTCTGAGCATGAGCAAGTGCTTTTGGAAATTTCTTGTGTTTATTCTCAAGGGCTTACCATATACTAACTCTAAACGGACAGATATTAATTCTTGCAGATGAGTCGCTGGAAGACTCTGTTGTGCATTCTGACTCACGATCCCTTGCCACCCTTCTTCTGATCCGAGATATACAGGTAGCTACAGTAGCTGTATAAGTACTGAGCGGTAATGTGTCATAAGATTGTCACTTTTACAAGGATGCCAAACCCTTTTTGTATTTGGATTTCTCACTTATTACTACTGATAAAAGCTGCTTGTATCTAATGGACTTCAGTCAAAACGTCTGCCATTCAGAGATAGAAAGTCAACTTCTTTGCGGTTATCTGTGTTCTCCCACAGCTCTTGGATCCGTGAAATGCAGCAAGCTTCAGACAAATCAATAATAATTAGTGAAATCCTGGATTCTAGAACGAGAAACCTGGTGTCCGTGTCCAGAATTAGTGACTATGTGCTATCAAATGACTTGGTTAGTATGGCACTAGCAATGGTAGCTGAAGACAAGCAAATAAATCGTGTTCTTGAGGAGCTATTTGCGGAGGAGGTATTATTTCATACTCCATTCTGAATTTCTTTTTTCTTTTATTATTTCAACAAACAATAATTATGTCGGTAATAGCAAACGATTCTCAACATGTTCGCCTTTTTTGTTTGAGCTGCAGTTCCTGCTATTACTAACCAAAGCAAGTTAAGTTGTAGAGGATTAAATTTGATTTGTTTATATTGCAGGGAAATGAGATGTGTATCAAGCCTGCAGAATTCTATTTATTCGACCAGGAGGAACTCCGCTTTTATGATATAATGATTAGGGGTCGTCAAAGGCACAAAATTGTGATTGGCTATCGACTCGCAAATGCAGAGCGTGCTATAATTAACCCTTCTCTGAAATCAGAACCAAGAAAATGGTCCCTTGACGATGTTTTTGTTGTCATTTCATGGAGTGAAACTTGAATGAAATGCATAAAAGAGCAAGCCCTTTGTACCCCTGGGATGAATCCCGTGTTATTGTTTAGACCAACCTCTGCTACATGGCCTCACCCGTGCCCATTCAGCCATGATAATATATCAATCTTAGCATTAACAATTGAGAAGGTAAGTTCATCTAATCAAGAAAGCTATTGGTTATATTGGGAAGAATGTGAAGGGCTCCTATTGAAGGTATTGAGGTATGACTCTATTGGCCACAAAAAAGTTTATCTAAAGACCTTGATTATTGATTTATTATGATCTGAAGGAAAATCATTTTTTGATGCAAGCTTATTGTAACTTAATTGGATTCGATGATACGCAATGGTTCAGTTGACAACAGGATGAAAGGTGTAGAGTTACTTGCACATATTCTGTAGGCATGTTTGATCTTGGTGGAATGGATGGAACAAGATTCTGTGGGGAAAATTCCCTTTTTAACACCATTCTTATGTAATAACAAGTTCTTCCTTGTGTCAGGCATTTTCTGGCCAACTGGTTGAACTCTTCCTTGTATGATAGCCAAGTAAGTAAGAAACAGGTCCTTTCCCATAATATTATGTAATGTAGAAATCAAGAGAACAGTTGAAGATTGTGACACTATTTAGTTGATGAATGCTACTAGTTCTTTCAGTATGTTCAATACTCAACGAAGTAGATATTCACTTCCAAATGCCAACAAATTTCAACAAAATCACCAACAAATTTCAGTATGTCCCATCCGTTCCCAAGCAACGCACATCACTCCGCTGCCTCTACTCACGCCGATCTACATGAAAGCTCAGCAAAATCACCAACACGTTTGGCCCCACAACCCAACCCCATTTCAGCAATTTTTCTACTCTTATCCAAAAAGCAGGATTATGTAGAGGAAGAGAGAACGTCTCTTCATCAATCACTTCAAAACTACAAATTCTAGTCCATCCAAACCTTTATTTTTCTACACGCTTTAATTTTTATTTTTAAGCAAGCATATTCATTAAATTATAAACATAATACATGAGGAGGATGTGAGGTTGTCTCATTATCTCAAAATAACAAACAACAGTACAAAATGAGTGAAAAAAAAGGATGGCTTATTTGATATCAATTTCTTGGTTCCTATTCATGTCTTATTAAAGGACGCCATCTTATAAGAAGATGAATTTAAAGAATTTGCTAAAAAGTAGTAAAGATGGTAGGTGCACTGTTACTTTTTGTCTGGAATAAATTGAAGAAAAGGTCCACGATCCTTATTTTAAAATTATGGATTATAGAAAGCAATAAAATATGAGAGTAGCAGTCAGAGTCGAGTTATCGGTAAGTGACCCTCAAAAGTGTGTATATGGCATTGGTGGTGCGTGTTGTTGTGAGAGATATAGATGCCCAAGATAATTAAAAACATAACCAAACTTGGATACAAAGATTTCACTCACAAAGTCTTGCGGCTTTTTTATAAAATAAAATAGAGAATTACAAAGATGAGTTACACAAAAGAATTACCTAAATGTAACAAACTCTATATTAAAATATACTCACTTAACACTCTATTTTAACACACTAAAATAGAGCTCACAGCCACATACATCAATGAACTAGAGGAGGTTCCATATATGGGTAAAAGGAGAGGGGGTTATGGCTAGCCATTCAAAATTACAATTGTTGACAACTAATATACAGCCCATTTACAGCTCATGGTAGCTTATACACCACTTAGCAACCTTTGACAGCCCATACCTAGCCCTTAACAATCTTGCTTGTGAGTTGGCAACATCAACAAGTTAAAGATATTGGTTGCCAACTTATCTTCTAAGGATTTCTTAAAAGAATTTATAATTTGTCTCCATCCTTATCACGTGTGGCACACGCGCAGCCTGATGCAATGAAAAATTGTCTTTTTTTAGGGATTCAAGGCCTCTGAAATCATCTAAGCCGCACGTGGCTTCAAAAACGCCCACATTCCACAATTGCTCATGATCAACGAGTACGGCATAACCACCCATGATGCCAATACGCTGATCAAAATCGCAGTCTCCCTCTAAGAACTTGTAGATCAGTGGTTGATGAGATTGTTGGAGTCGCGCGTGGTAGTCAAAGATTATAGATGAAAATATAATGGAAATGACCAAAAACACACCAAAAAATGAAAACGCACCAAAAAATAAGCCAAGGCTGTGACCCTCGGCCCATGGGAGAGAAAATAATCAGAGAGGGAGTCGGGCATCACCCAGGTTGAGAGAAATGTGAGGGAGAGAGAAACAAAATGGGTTACAAACCTCCATTTAATTTACACGGCTTTAATTTATTTGCTGTTATATAATATTTGTTGGGAAACCGCCCTTTCCTTTTATAGCTTTGTAGCAGTTTTCATTCAAATTTATCCTGCTAGTGTGGCATAACATAATAGGCAGCGAAGTCCTAAGAGTTCAATAATGGACTCCGGACCCTTCACACTTACGGTTCTTATGGCAAATCATGACCATAAATAATCGGTCCTACATATAAATCATAGACATAAAAGTTGACAACTCAACCAGTTCATAATGCAACATTATCACAACAAATCTTACAAAACTCCATAGCCAGAAGCAAGAATGTTTTTTTTTTTTTTTCACTCTTCTCACAACAAAGATGCGCAATATAGTTACAACAACAATTCCAAGAGATTTTGGAAAGAATTTGCAACCATCACTCTCAAAGAATCCCTTCAGATCGAAATGGTCATCATGTCCAACATAAAGTTCTCCATCATCAGCTCCTCAGCTTCTGCATAGCACTGCATCTCTGTAACTCGCTTACCTGCATTTTCTTCATTTAGAACCACAGCCGGCTTTAAAACACAACGCACACAGATAGATCACTACTTTCTAGAGTAAATCTCAATTATTTTTTCAAAGTAAATGGTTATAATTTTGTTGGTCAATACACTATCTTTACAATGTTCTTCTTCCTATTCGATATCTACTAGTTGCAGCAGCAAAATCTTGTTTAACTTGAAAATAACGGTTAAGGTTTCAAAAACTGTACCATAGACGAGTATTGAAGGGTAAAACAATCCTAAATAAATGATAAATGACAGAAAAACCTACCATAAAATGGTGGGATGGTGTTGTTCCTGGTGGGTTCAGCTAGCTTGAGAGGGCATGACATAAGTGGAAGAACAGGGAGATTTTGACAATTGCATATTTCAACCATGTACCCATCAGGGTCGTGGAAGAAGAGCTGATCAACTGTAATCCCACCTTCCTTCACCACTGCCGTAACATACTCTATGTTCATCTCCTCTAGTTTCCTAATAACTCTGTTCATGTCTGAGCATTGGAATGAAATATGGTTGTCTTTTGGGTTTATTGCGCTTTTCTTTGTTGGGGCATTGTCCGACTCCAGCAAATGTATTCCAATACCATAGTTGAACAACCTAAAAGAAGAAAACTTTCTAGTTATGGATGTCGACAGAGAGAGAGAGAGAGCTTCATATAACATGACCAATTATAGAGCGGAGCGTTTTACAGTACTGATAGATGTAACAGATCTGGTAAGTGAAGTGGGGGTAACAACAAAAAAATAAAGTTAACTCAGAACATATAGATCTTCCACAGTCAAGTGTGTAACCAAGCTGAGACCGGGACAAAAAAAGAGGTCCCCAGAGTTTGGAATGGAATCAGCAAATCAATATGTCATGTTCATTGGGACTACGATCCAAAGAATATGAATTTCATCGGTAGACACAGTAAATTTCCATTAAAAAAACAGATGGGCGAATAATATTAATGACTTGGAATCCCAACGAGGGTAATGAGTTTTCGAGCCAACAACAAAAAAACAAGAGCAAATGAAATCAAAACCCAGAGCTAAGTACTTGTGGATCTGGGTAGCATGCTCAAACACTTCAAAAGCTAATGAAAACAACCCAGAAAATAACAAAAGTATAGTAGGAAAGAAAAATGAAATCTTCTGAGATTACTGCTAAGTGGGCATACCAAGCTCCTTCAAAGTCGAAGGAAGAAGGGCGTTTGATGAGTACAAAGCCCAAGACATTCTCGTAGAACCTAACGGAGTTGCTCACGGACTTGCAAACGAACGAGACATGATTCAAAGCCAGTAGAGGCATTGTTGTTGAAGATGACATATACCCCTCAATTTCCTCAATCTCTCCTATATTCCCCATATCTCTCCCTCTCTCTCTCGAGTTTTTTTTTGTCTTTCCCTTCAGGAGGACTAGAACTTTATTCTACTCTGTTAATGAGAACTTTCACCTCTGTTGATGAGTGGGTGTGATCGATGAACACGCTCATGAGCTGTATATAAAGCAGAGGATCATGACTGCTCGCGCGACATCATGGGAGGTCCAGCCCAATAACCGAGACCCAGAGAGCCGAAAACCGAAAGTAGATAACAAAAGATCCCATGAATTTTTTAATTTCGTCAATAATTTATTTTTTAATCTACAAAATATATCAATTTGCATCTCCAATTTATTTTCAAATAATGAACACAGTATAATAATTAAGAGTGCTCGAAATAATGCAACATCCAAACAAATTTGACACCACAGCTCTAAGGAATTCTCTATTCACACTTAGCTGACCTTATTTCCACCGTCCAATATGGTACTAAATTAAGCATATGACCCACGTTGTAAAATGAAGAACAGGCTATTATGCTCATGGACTGTAGCATGCAGTGCTCTTAGACCGCTTCAAAATAAACATTTAAACAAAAAAAGAAAACTGAAAATAAAAATGATTAATAGCACAATAAACACTCGTGGTTAAAAAAAAATAGAAATAATATTGGGTATGTCCTTTTGTCTATTAGTCATGTCATGTTAGGCCATGTGTTTGGACCTGTTGTATATTGTATGGTATTTAAGCAATTTGCAGTCCTCTGATCACTGTTTGGGGTTGGAGACAATAATACTTCTATATATTGTCGAGTATAATCATTCAGATATATAAAAGATTATATATAGAATAGAATAAAATAAAATAGGATGTTGACAGCTTTATTGACTTGGCAATAACTCTATAAGAAAATATGCAAATTGCAAGGTTGCGTAAGTTTCAACACCATGCATGGATGGTGTTGTAACGTTGTTGATCTTCCTGATCTTGTAATAATGTGTCTAATTAATTATAACTTTGTAACCATGCATTATCTATATATGCTAGCTGATGAGCCAATCAACATCGTTAAGAGTATTAACCAAACGCGCATGATAGTATTAAACGTTGATTAATCAATGTAAGTAGTTGTTCAACTGTCAAATCTAATTTATTAATGGCCGATGCATTTTACATCTATATATAATATGGTATATGTATACCCATAACGTCTTTATTAATTGCCTTTCTATCGATGTGATCATAATATATCAGTTTTAATATATATATATATATAGATTAATGTCAATGCATGTGGACAGAAATGATCTAGTACAGCATATTAATCATTATGATCTTCTGCATGCATCATGCATCATCCAGTACTCTTTATTAATTATATTCCTTTTTTTTTTTTTTACTTCATATATATAACTCGATTAACCGTAGTTTCAACGATCCATTTGTTGGCATGCATGGCATGCATGTAGTATGTCGTCACATATCTTTGCTTTATAATTTACCTTGTGTACAGTAGTACTATATAGGAATTTTTTTCGTTCGAAGATTTTTATTAGATCATGGCCAACGACTAATTATTTAATTTAATTATTTTTCAAATCAAATAAGTCACACACACACACACATATATATATATTGTTAGATGGAGGGGCGCCCACATGTGGGCTGACCCCTTCCTTACATGTCTTGTAACGCATAACCTTAACTTGGCTTATAATGCAATATGGTTAAAGCCATGCATTATTGAGTACAGTTTTACTGTTAAGTGAAGGCTGGCCTTTCAAGATCAGTCGTATAGGATGGGTTGTATAGTCTCTCTCAATTGATTTTTAATAATCATTTAAAATAGAAAAATTTCACTGTTTTTGTTTTTATTTTAAAGTAGTATTTATGTTATGTATATCATATTGAGTATATTGAGTGTTACTTTAGTCTATATTATGTAGTATACTTTATCACTAACTAAAAAGAGACGTTTAAAACTTGCTATACTAAATAAATTTATTGGAGTAAGTTATGATTGAGGTATTTACACTGTTTACTCACACGCATGACATATATATAATTTTTAAATTAGAATATTTATGATTAGATTTTTTGGATAATGACAACGCAAATCTATGATAATATTTTCTTAATCCAATTTGCCCCCTCTTTGCTCACTTTTTATAGTGAAAAAGACCCCTTTTATTTGTATAATTATCTGTCTGGACTTTGTATTATTAATCTATGGAATGTACGCTTTTCTTGCGCTAAAAAAAAAAAAAAAAAAATAGTCATTAAGATGGATGGGGTCGGGGGTAGATGTGGATGGTCATGACTCCTGAAAATCACGTGGGATTGCAAATTATTGGGGCGGGCCTGGGGGTGGGTCTATAGATAAGAATTCCACGTATATACACGAGTAGAGGAGCCTGACCAGGCATTAATAGTGAAGAGTTAGCCATGTGATATTGTCTGAGAGTCAGACATGATCTGGGACACTTGATTTGTTTCGGACCATATATATAGATTTTAATTCAAAAGGTTTTGCTTTTGTCCTGTCTGTTTTGTCGGATTGTTGAGTGTACTTATCATCTTTAGCCTTCTCATATCAGCGGTAATGTATAGTTGGTATCAGCTCCATTATCATCTCTAACATATTTATATCCAACCAAGTCAGCAGTTATCACCATTTATTTTTTGTTACCTTAAAGAGTTTTGGTCTCTGATCACTATCTGGAGGCTTAATTACCCGTGATTTTGAATTCCTGTTGAGAATATAATATTATAGCAAATTAATAATTGCAGCCCTTTTCCCGAAAGTTCGAGAGAAATCCGCGTACTGCATGTAAATCGTGGTTGAAAGAAATTATGAGCCTGAAATGGTTGGTGTCATCTGTGCTATTTCATATCACTTTTTTCAAATTTCCTTTTTCCTTTTTTTTTTTTTCGGACACTTTAATTGGATGCATTCAGACTGCACCGAGAAACATAAATGTGAATGTGTGGTGTGGTCGTCACTTGTGGCTAGTTGTTGAAAACTTGACAGTCTCGTGTGAAAATGAGATATATTGAGATTTAATTTATTTTTTAATATTATTATTATTTTAAAATTTAAAAAATATGTATTAAGATTTAAAAAATATGTATTAAAATTTAAAAAATTATATTGAAATTTAAAAAAAGTATAAAAATTTGTGTTTTGTATAAAAAATTATAAAAATGTAATGATAAAATAGAAATGAATTTGAGATGAGCTCAACTCACTGCTGAATCTAAACGGGATCTTAAATAATATATTTTTTAATATTAATTTTATTGTGAAATTATTTAAAAAATTAAATGATTTATTTTAGTTTTATATATAAATTTTTAAAAAAATTATAATAATTAAATGAGATAAG
Organism: Platycarya longipes; assembly: GCA_036559045.1. Taxonomy (NCBI): domain Eukaryota; kingdom Viridiplantae; phylum Streptophyta; class Magnoliopsida; order Fagales; family Juglandaceae; genus Platycarya; species Platycarya longipes. The sequence continues at coordinate 761,713 of CM071793.1, forward strand.
AATAATTATAAAAACAAATAAAATCTTGGACTCATACTACATATAAAAACTTCCAAGAAGACTATGGTAAGTAACAACTATTTGTTGTTTGCAGCAAGTAGAGTGAGAACTGGTTTGTGATACGATAATTTTAGTTTATAACAAAAATACCTTGAGCATCAAGATACCGGCTGAGTAATGCACTCCGATGGTTGCTAATTTTGGGTTCATTGACATGGGTTTGGTGTTTCGATAGCCTCTATTTTTATTTGGAGTGGTGTTTCGACAGATTTGTTTCATTCGGCAGTTTGTATTTTTCTGAAGTGGTGGCCGTTCGACAACCTCTGTTTTTCTAGAGTATTGTTTCGGCAAGTTCTGTCTCAAAATCCCAGTCTTCTTCGGCTCCTTCTCATTTTTGGGAAGTTTGTTTTTTACCTGGCTTGGGTTTTCTTCAAAGATGTGTGCGTGAGGGGTTTCCTTCCAATCCATTTGGGTGCTGCCAATTTCTAGGGTATTGTCTGAGTTTTCGAAGAAGAGTGTTAGATAAAATCAAAGAAAATCAATTGCAAGAGAAGACAGCTAAAAGAAAAAAAAAATAAAAAACACGAAAAAAGAAGTTGGCCAGTTTGATTTTGGCACGGGAAGCCCTTTTCCATGCATCCAACAATCTTTTCGATCCTGCCTTGATACTCTCCATTTCAATAAATTAGTACCAATTTTCGTCTATTTATTTTTTCTTTACAAGGTTCTTTCTTTGGTTCTGTTAGGCTATGTTTGATCACCAAGAAAGGATGGGCTCGACAGGGGTTAGAAAAAGAAGAGAGAAGGGGGGGGGGGTGGGGGCGGGGGGGGGGGGGGGGTGGTGCAGAAGTTCGTGTGCGACGTGTCCCACTATTTTTTTGTAATTTCCCCTTACGTAGCTTTCAGTTATTGGTTTCTGATAAAAGGACTTTATAGGTGACAGCGGTTTTCAAATAGAGCAATATGATAAATGCAGTCCTCGGAGACTGTAATACAATGCCAGTTTAAAAAGATTTTGAAATTATAATAATATCTTTTATAAAATAATATTATTTTCTCGTTTATCCTAATTTATTAATAGGATTGTTACAATCCTATACTCAGAACTGTAATAAGATTTGAGGTTATTCTTAGTTCAATCCGGATTCAGATTCGGAAACCCTTTTTTTTCATTGAGCTTCTTAGTTTGGATGCGTAGTTTTACCTATTCGAGTCCGTACGCATCGACGTGCATATATTTGGCATGGCTGTTTACTCTCGGAATTTCGGAGGAACGTGGGAAAAAAGACTATTTTTGAAGAAAATGGGGCCCAGTAGGCTCCAATGTCTCTTATGGTTGCAAGCTTATTAGTTATTCAACCTTTCGTAGAGTTAGTCCATTGTGAATCAGAATCAGAATCAGAATCAGAAGTATTGCTCCTCCCTGGAACATGCAAGTTACAGTACTACAAGGTTTGAGGACCTACCTTCAGATATCATCTTCAACATCCTTTCATGACAATCTGTAAAAACGCTTCTTCGCCGTCCCTGGTGCGACATTATCGACAACCCATCTCTTGCTTCCATGAAACAAGTCAACGAAACACCTCAGCTTACTGTTTTATTCTCCTTCCACCTGTAATCACGGCAAAACGAAGCTGTTTTTAATGGAATATGATAGGAATTGCCAATAGTAATACTTTGAAGCAGCCTCTTAGGGTACAAGCTCTAATGCTACCACATATGGCCTTGGACTTGATTGTATAACCAACACGTGCAAGGCAGTTCCCGTCCGGGGAAGCTCGTTACACCTTAGGGGACAAGAGTCTGTCTTGGTGGAGGGAAATCTTCTCGGTTGCTCCTCGTCTCATCAGACGAATGCTGGTCTCTGCATATGGGGACCTGCATTGGATGATTGCCCATGATGTGGATGATAGAGTTGATGAGGTTATGATAGTTTCTTTCCACACTAAGACAGAGGATTTCAGCCTATGACTCGGCCTCATCCTGACTTATGCAGAAAAAAGTACAGATACTTTTGCTTGTTTGATCTGAAAGGATCTTTGACTATGACAGATTTCTCATCAACAAAACGCATTGACATCTGGGTGCTGAAAGATTATGACAAGTTAGAATAATTTAGAGAAAACAGAATTATGCTTGAAAGGTATAGCAGAGAAGGAATATATTGGAAAGCGATGAGAAAGGCTATAGAGCTGTTGGTGTTTGGGAGTATGGTCCGGCGATTAATTACAACCTAGAAACTACTTGAACATATCACATACTGTGCCAAAAAAGGGGCAAAAGCATGCACAACAATGTAAGCCTTTACGGTTCTACTGGGAGCCTGGTTTCTCTTGGGAACTACGGAAATTTGATGAAAATTACAGTAGGTGAATGAAACTCGATTGATCTTCTTTTTTTGATAAGTAAAACTCGATTGATCTTCAACATTCATATAATGTAATTCTATGAAATATTCTTCAGTTGATCTCTATTTGAACATTTATGTCAGTGTGTATAAATTTTCAGGGTACTCATCAATTATACATCTACATTATAGTTTCACACATTCTAGCCCCGTTAAGTTGTTTAATTTCATCGTCCTATCTTAGCACATTGAAGTCTGCATGCATATATAGCCTTTTGATGCTGGAGACTGCAAGGGGATGTTGAGGTTTGGGTTGACTTTTTAGTTCAGTCTTGAGATTATCAAAATGCGGTGTCAGTATTATATATAGATATTAATCAAAAGACTACTACATTTAAAAGACTAAAATGCAAATAATCGTCTGTATAACAATTAGTTTACATGTTTGGAACAGTGAATCAAGATTTGAGATGCCATCGTTTTATGATGATTTTATCAATGTCTTAAGTAGGGTGATTCTCATAAAATCTAGTCAGTGAATTCACCTAGCAATAGCATGGTTCAGTACACCACAAAATGAGGTGAGTTAAGCAATCAAGTCACGAATGGAACATACTTGATCATCTTAACTTCCTGCACGCCTGAAACCTGGCACCATTCCTATGATTAGTTCTGACACCGCAGCCAAAGATGTCCACCGAGCCGCAACCTGTGCTTCTGTAGCTTTGGATCACGCAGTTCACTTTTCCTCCTTTTCTATCTACCCATTGGCATTCGCCATCTAAAGCAGCCTTCTGTTTAGTTCCCAGGGGCCATAACAAGCGCTTGCTTTCGCCTCTTAGGCACCTTATTCATAAGATGAATGTACCGATACCTCATGCCCATCAATGGATGCTTCTCCACCAAGAAATCCTTCCTATAAGCCTCCCTAAGCACCACAGTCTGCGTCCTGATCTTATTTGACACGTAAAATATACCCGGATAATGAGACAAAGCCTTCTTAAACCTCGCCCCAAACCCCAAGTACTCCCCCACGCAAAACGCAATGTCCCTCTCCATCTTCTTCGACACAAGCAACCAAAACAACTCGTGAAGCACCGCCACAGTCCACTTCTCAGCCTGATCGCTACTAGGCGACAAGTGAAACGCATTCTCGTAGGGAGAAATGTACGGCAGCTCTTGCCACTCCTCGACCCAATTCCACACCTTTTTCTCTAACTCAAATCCTTTTGGCAAACACATGGGGAACGCAATGCGCCTTCCTTTCCTGGAGCCCGAGTTACCGCAGTTCAACACCCTTCTCTCCAGTTCCGACACTGCCAGTTCGTCCCTCCAAGAAACAAGCTCTAAGGCAAGCACTTGCTCACCACTCAACTCGTCCTTGATCTCGCAAACCTGAAAATACTCGGGGAAATCTGCGAGAAGGGTCAAAACATAATTATGAGGGAGACCCATGTCCCATATCAATCTATTTACTATATATATAGGCAATTTGCAGGCTCTGGTGAGCATTAAGAGCTTCGAGAGGCGTCGAACCGCTTCCTTTCGGTGAATCGGGGAGCTGTGAATGGCGGATTCTTCTTTGTGGATGGCTAGGGCTTGCTGGGTGAGCTTAAGTTGAGGAGGGAGGTTAGGACGGGGATGAAATTGGGTGAAAATGGAGGGATATTTCAGGGAGAACTTGTCGGTGGAGGTGGGGAGGTGGAGGTGAGGTTTGAGGAGAGAGGCGGTGGAGAGAGGGAGGGACTTGGAAGGGGTCGAGAGGATGTGGTTCTTGAGGAAGACGGCTTGCTGGAGGTCTTTCTCTCGTTGGACCGCAAAGTCGAGGTATGGGTCTCGTACCCATTTGATTCTGGCGTCGATGAAGGTACGGAATTGGTGTAGCTGGTGCGGGAGCTTGGTGTATGGCGGAGCCATTGGCGGGGCACCTTGCGTGTGTGTGTTTCCAGATCAGAGATAGGCGAAGCGAAGGCGACGAAGCCCAACTGAAAAATAGGATTATCTGGCCCGCGTGCGTGTGGGCTCGGAATTGGGTTCCTTCTTCAACGCCCCAATCGAAGATGATAGTCTTATATTTTATTTATTACTGTTTTATTGTTTTTTTTTTTCTCTCTCTTTAAATTTATATTAAAAATTTCAAAAAATGACCTTTGTATATAAATCTAAAAGAAAATAAATTCAATCAACTGAAAAAATCATAAAATTTAATTAGAATAAGTTTAATTTTATGAAAATTGACTTAATTTTCATAAAAAGTAAAATGTCACTTTTTATAATATTGAATTTATTTTTAATTAAATTAAAGTCAAATTTTATAAAATTAAATATATTCTTAATTAAATTACATGATTACATTTTGAGTTTATATATATATTTTTTAAAATCTATATTATGTAATAAAGTCATATTCTGGGATTTAGATTTAAATAACAGAATGAAACAAAAATAAATAATAAAATAATAGTAAATGAGGCGGAAAGATATCATAGATTCATTACCCCAGCCAAAGGACATAACAAACGCATACCCTCCATTTTGAAAAAGAGAATACTCTCTGAAAAAAGCTTGTATTTAGTTGGACACAGAAACATGGGCTCGAAATGCACTCGGATTTAGATACATTCAAAATCCAGAGTGGCACATGTATGTTGTCCCAAAAAAAAAGAAAGCTTAAATATGTGGAATTGTTGGGAGTTGGGGACTAGCTAACATTGACCAAACAAACAAAAGTACAGAACAAAAACTCTTTGAAGGAAAGTGGGGTAAAGCTATTAGAAAGTGGGTGAAGGCATGGGAAGAGTCGCATGTTTTAAATAAGTTCGTCTAGACAAAATGTGGTAATTAGTGTGCGCGGGACATCTTTATTTTTGGCATCCCCTTCTTCGACTGACGAGCACGATCTTTTGCTTCTTTCTTCCTAATGGACTCTGCACTAAGCTGCGCCTCAGCTTCCTCCATCAGCTTCCTCCTCTCAGCTTTCTTTTTCTGCAAGGCTTCTTGCCTAGCATTTTGAAGTTCTTTATATGCCTCTTGAGCAGCCTTTGTTCTGGCTGCTTCTGTTTTAGATCGAGCCTGCAATTGGACCAATCGTGGTTTTTGAAGGATATCATAACTTTTCCAGCAAGTTTTGTTTAGTCTAATTAAAGAATATTGCTATAGGCTAACCAACCCACCTGAGAACTCAGTTTGTACCGCCCTATCAAGTCGATATAATAAGGCACAAGAACCACCAGTCGAGCCATATCTTCCATGCTTTTGGCGTCTGGGAGGGCAAACTTGAACAAGAGCATCTTCTTGTGTGTGCCCGGGTGTTGATCAGAGAAATGCATCGAGATGAAATGCTTTCCGAATTTCTCAAAAGCTTTTTCTCCAAAAACCTGCAAAAAGCCATGCACAAACTTACATGAAGGAATCCAAAGAAGCGAACAAACTGCTGGTGTTTCTACTAGATAGAAGTCGTGTAGTTGCAGTAGACTGCCAAATATTTACTTCTTTTCTTTCTTCTTTTTGACAAATTGATTGCCTGACATTTACTTTGCTTTTTTTCTTGCAAGTAAAAATCTTATTGAAAAGGAAATAAGAGAATGCATTGTCATGCCGCGGACCAGTACCTGAAATTGGTCCTGCCTAACATTTACTTTGTCAATGCTATTTATATCTTAAATGTTAGGAAAACAAAGAAATTTGGGTGTAGAAGTATCATATAATCATAACAAAGGAAACAGGGCTAGGAAGCGTTCAAAGAAGAGGGGTTTATTATGTTTGCTGCTAGTAGTGGGAAATATGCGCTCCACTAGTACTGGAGAAAAACTATGGAGCGACGTAAGAAGTACTTCTATATGAGTTGCGCTCAAGCTGATATGTGGAACAATAAGTTCCTAACAATAAGCTAAGTCGAAAGAAATTATCATTCTAAAATTTCCCAAAAACATGCAACTAGCTTGTAGTTACAGCTATGTCGATTTAAGAGCAACTCCAATTACAAAAGAAGAGCTTTGTTCAATAAGAAAATAATCAAAATCTCCACGGTAACTTCTCCAAGGTATATCCACACTATAACGTTAAAGTTCAAAAGAACATCAGCAGGCAAACATATCTCCTCACGTTCAATAATCAACATCGAAAACATGGTATAGCTAAAACTCAACAACGTTTAATACTACAATACCAACACAGAAGAACATTGAATTCAAAGCTCCGATACCTAAACAAAACAAAACAAAATCCACATAGCAAAGACTCGAAGAGAAAAAGAAGAAGTCCCCATGAATATATTCAAAATGTAACTCAATCCAACCTGATCAAGCACGGCATCCGTGATCAAATCCCCTGCCACCTCTTTCGATTCCGAGATAACTGCCAACTCTTCGCTCACCCACTTCCTACCACTCGTTGGCGGCGACACCATCCCGGCGAACTTCTGCAAATCCCTTACCTCCTTCTGCATCACCTTCGCCGCCTTCTTCCTCGACGCCGCAAAAACGACGTGGTCCATGGCGTCTTCGTTCATATACACCTCGAAAGTAATCTCGTCTTTGCACGGCACCACCAAATTGTATAACCTCGATATCAAATCATGCCGGCTCTTCAGCTCTATCGTCGCCAACAACCCCTGGCAATATCTACGCCCGCTCGCGTAGAACTTGAACACGGTCTGGCCCTCCTTCAGCAGCAACGGCGAGTCGTCGCCTTCCCCGACCCCCAACAGACTGAAATTCCGCTCAAAGATGGAGTTTTTGGTGGCGAACTTTGCGGCCCAGGCGAGGGCAAGGCTCTCGTTCTCGCGCTTCCCGGTGAAGTAGTTGATCAAGAACATGATGAGAAAAGTCCCGCACACGATCTCGGCGGTAAAAGACTTTAGAGTCGGTTTCGCTTTCGGGGAGGCTGAGGGTTTCGAGTTCAAATCAGAGGGAGTGGCATTCTCGGTGATAATCGGGGTCTCGATGGGCTTCTCTTCGAGAATCGGTAGACCTTCGAATTCGTCCTCGTCCCAGTCATCGAAGCTGGCGTAGGAAGGCTTGGGAGGATCCGACGAAGAAGGCGGAGTCCGAGAGTCCGGCACGGGATCCGGGGAAGAGATTCGAGAGGGGTTGGGATCAGAGAGAGTGAGAGAAGGGGATCGGAGGGAGTTAGGGTAGAGGATATCGGAATCGGGATCGGCATCGGCATCTTCAGAGTCGAAGCCTTCGAAGTGGGAATCGGCGGCGACAACGAGAGAGCGAGAGAGATGGGAAAGGAAGAGGTTGAGGAGTGAAAGTAGAGCGAGCAAGTGTAAGAGAGAGGAGGGAATGAGGGTCGACTCGCCATGGCTATCTATCTTTGCTATCTACGTCTGACTACAAGACGGGTCGCTTCTCTTCCCTTTCCCTATATTACAATTTGCTTCAATTGACTATTTCGTGTTTTTCGGAAGTTCAATCAAAACTACTCAAAAAATTTCATATTGTGGATATAAATTTGCATTATCGAAAAGACTTTGGTGACAGAACGGAAGTGAAAATTCATATTCACAACTCATGGCCTTGCACAACAACTGAAAATTCATATTCTCAATAAAAGTATTAATTATTTTTATATTTCTTATACTAAAATTTACTTTTTTTAATAAAGAAGTTGTTAGAAGCACTTGTACAAATGATTGCCTTTAATTTTAAAATAAACATGATAAAAGCATCGATGGTTACACTAGTGTTGAGAGCGGTATCGATCATACAAATTAATGTGCAATGATAATACAAAACAATTGGGAATCATAGTTCACTCTATAAAATTAAGAGAAATAATATATATAAATTTTAAATTTACAAGTTTTGCATAAATCATTTATAAAAAAAGTAGATCTCGCTATAGAAATATATGAAAAACTCATTTTTTTTTTATGGATCCATATTATTAGAAAAGATTGGTACAAATTTTATATATTTAAAATTTATACCTAACATTACTTTTAAACAAATGGGTTCACTCCACTTATCATTATGCTTATTGACAAGTCATGAAAAAAGTTGCATGCACACCAATTATTATGGTCATGTTTAGATTTAAAGTTGAGATGAGATGAGTTAAGATGAATTTTAAAAATTGAAAAATTATTATTATTATTATTTTAAAATTTAAAAAAATTGAATTGGAATTTAAAAAAACTGTATTGAGATTTATATTTTATATAAGAATTTGAAAAAGTATAATGATAAATTTGAGATGAGTCGAAATGAATTCAACTCGTTTTCTAATCCAAACGGGACCTAAATGAGAATGTACCTACGATCTAAAACAGCACACGGCGTGAGCAAGAGTAATTTTCTTGCTAAATATTTAAGATATAAAAGAATTATATAGATTTATAATTGATATTGTTTGATATAATATATCATAATATAAAATTATTTTTATTATAAAATAAATTTAATATATCTTATAAAATCACAGAAAATTATAAATTAACTTTATATAATTTTTTTCATATATACAGCACTTAGAGCATTTACAATAAACTCTTTATTTTTTCTTCAAATTACATTATCAAAAATCTACTTTTTCTATTTTACCTACTCACTGTTACATTTTTCTATCTATCAACATCTTCTATTTTTCTTTATATCTTTTAAAATATTCATTTTTTATTTTAATTATATTTATTTTACAAATTAAAAAAAAGTCTGAAAACCTATTAATGTCGAATGCGGGAATAGTGTTGTCGAGATCCCAACAGTTGCGCGTCAGAGACGATGTTGGAATTGTTGGAAATGGGATCGTCGGGGATTAGTCGCCGGCATGAAGGGATGCCGGTGTTGCCGGTGATGTGGTTAGTGATGACCCGTAATAGGTTAGACCTTGAAGACGAAAGAGGTGAGCTTCGAAGACGCACGGTAATAGAAAAAAAAATAATAAAATATTATTTGAAGATAAACAATATTGCTATATGTAATGCAAATATTATTTATATTTTTATATTTTTTCTATTTTGAAGAGTCTACTCGAGTGTATTTTTAGACCCTTCTAACTATAATTTAAAAAAAGGAGATTTTAACTACTATTATATTTTCGTGCAGTTAACCTGTCTTCCTCGTTCTGGCCTGATCAGTACACCAACAATATAGTACTAGATCTCTCTGCTAGCTAGCCCGCCCGCCTTTGTCTTAACCTTTAAACAACAGTCTCCCATTTCACTCTCACATTCGTCTCTTCCAACTTTGAAGTAAAAGCAACGAAAACCCAAACCTAACCAATCATCAAATATCCTTCTTCTTTTTGCCATTCTCATCCCAATTAGCCTCCATCAGTACCATGGAAGTACCTCATCGTCCTCCTCAAAATCATGACAACGTTCTTGATTATAACTCCAACGTTGACACCTCCCGTCCCTTCCGCTCCGTCAAAGAAGCAGTCGCTATCTTCGGCGAGCGTCTTCTTGTGGGAGAAATTTACTCCCCAAAGCCTAATTATAATGTGATCAAGGCTCCAAGGCAAGAAACTAATTCATGGAAGTTGTCATCAATTCCCATCAAGCAGGATGATGATGATGATGATGATGATCAGAAAGTTGAGGCCGATGATCATAACGAACACGAGGAGTTGATCTTACTTTTAGACTCTCTGAAGAAACTGGAGGCCCAGCTCGAGGAAACGAAGGTGGAGCTGAAATTGCTGAAGGAAAGAGGGTCTGAAACTGAGGTCGCATTGGCTTCTCTAAACGCTGAGCTTCACAAGAACATGTCAAAGTTGGCGGAGACCGAAGCGGTTGCGGCTAGAGATCAGGCAATGACTAAGTCGAGAGATAAGAGGAGTTTTGAGATCAGAGAAAATAGTGGGATAAGACTAGAAGAGGAGGAGAAGAAGAGGGAGTTGATGTTTAGGATGGAGGCCGATTCATCAACTTTGGCTCAGATATTAAGCTTTGAAGAAGAAGGATATTTTGGAGGGAGACATGAGCCAGAGAAGATGAAGATGAAGATGAAAATGAAGCCTATTATTCCTCTGGTGGCAGATTTATTTTCCTGGAAGAAACGGTCATCTACTTCATTCTATGCATAGCACTCATGATCATTCTGATTTTTTTTGTATAATTAATTCATGAGATCATCCTCACCCTTGTCTATCTATGCCACCTTTTTCTTCTTCTTCTTCTTGTTTTTTATTCTGGTTGTTGTTGTTGTTGTTGTTGTTTCCTCAAGTACTTTATGCAATATGGGAAAATGTAATACAGATGCAGCTGCCTATTCAATTGATCATGATGTCTCAAATTTGTTGTACGTGTTCATGCAGCTGATTTTCTGTCATTCTAAATGTCATCAATAAATCATCTTCAGCTTTTTTTTTTTTTTTTTTCAGATTGGATAGTTAGACTAAATCCAATATTATTATCTAATATTGGATTATTATTTTTTAATTATATTTATTAATGTGATAAATTAATATAACTGAATTAATATGTCAACTACCTGAATGGTACGTACGTGTGGATCGATTTTGAAAATTTTAAGGTAAACAACAATATTTTTCTTATTATATTTATAAGTCGATGAGTAAATAAATCACATGATAATATAGAGTTTAATTGAAAATTTTGAACATTAATAAATTTTTATGCACATATTCATGCAAAACAAAGTAATTTTATATAAATTAAACGTATCAACAAATGAGGTCAGAATTTTTTTTATTTTTTTCAACCTGCGGCAATATAAGACACCTTTAACAAAATCAGAGGCGCCAAATAACGAAAAAGATTCATCGGGGAGAGAGAGAGAGAGACAGAGACAGAGACAGAGGGTTTGATTCCAGAGAGGGAGAGGGTTCTGTATTCTACACCTCTGTTTGTCTACCGAGAAACTCAGGAGAAGAAAAGGTAATAGAAGAAAAAGGCAAAAGAGAATTGGATTAGAAGAAGATGCAAGCCGTAGTGGTGAATACGCCCTTATACTGTAACAGGTTCCAACCAGCCCTAGAGCCTCCCACCTCTTCTCGCCCCTCCAAGGTTCTCTCTCTTCTGTCTCTCTCAACTTTCACTGTTTATTTTTCTATTATAGAATAGGATTAAATTTGATCAATTTCTAATCGTACAATAAATTCTCAAGAGTTCCAGCTTCTTTGGCACGCATCTTTCTATCGCGAGGGGACAAGATTCGGTATGGCGAGATTCATACCGTTCCGTTCCAATTCGTTTCCAATCCCGCTCACGTAGTCCAGGTAACCATAATTCTCACGGTTAGTATCTGTTCGTGTTTTGTTTTCCAACTTTTGTGGATTTAACTTGAATGAAATGGGAAATTGGTGATTTTGTTGATTGTTTCATTGAATTTGAGATTTTCTTACTAAGTACGCATTCCAAATTAAAATTTTCGGTCTCGATGTACACGAGATTAAGTTCTGAAGCATGGATTTTAATCGCAAACAATACTCATTTTCAGTTTTTTTCCTTCGAACCTATCAAATCTCAGAAGTTAACTTATTTGTATTCTGTACAGTTGTGAAGGCTGTTGCTACTCCGAATTCAGTTGTGGAATTGCCACTAACTGCAGAAAATGTTGAAAGTGTATTGGATGAAATCCGACCTTATCTAATTGCAGATGGGGGAAATGTGGCATTGCATGAGATTGATGGCAACGTTGTACGATTGAAGCTACAGGGAGCATGTGGCTCCTGTCCGAGTTCGGTTATGACAATGAAAATGGGCATTGAGCGTCGCTTGATGGAAAAAATCCCAGAAATAGTTGCAGTGGAACCGATAGCTGATGAAGAAACTGGTCTTGAGATGAATGAGGAAAATATAGAGAAGGTAACTTTTCATTCTCAGTAACTCCTCAGTATATTCAACTACTAATATTATAAGCACAGACAAAATGATATGTAAGACTTGCGTTCAGTTTTTTGTTTCACCATCTATTGGTACTACTCATTGAAGAGGAGGAGAGAGGGTTTGTACACGGAAAGGGATCTGAAAAAGAAGCCATATTTCACTTAACCTGAACAGATAGAAGAATAAATGTTAGAAATTATTAGAGTTTTGTATGAATTGTATCTAATGGAGGCGACCTTTAGTGAGAGGAACAATAGATTATTGTCTGCTTTGTCCTTAAGCTACTAGGGTTTTCTAGGATGATTTGTTGCAGTCCAAAATCAACAAGTTGTTCGGATTGAGTTACTCAGTTCAAATTTCTGGCCTCAGTGCTCCGAGATATAGTTTAGCATCTAAATCTTGAACTTTTTCTTTCTCCTTTTAAAGCTAAATGTACAAAGGTTTCTATGTGCACCACATTGTGTTGACAGTCCATGCTGGAAGACAAGATATCTGCCAATGGATGTAGCCATGTCATAAAAAAATGATGAATTAGTCAATTACCTTCTTGGCTGAGCCGTGATGTTCCCCTTTTGGCATGCTCCATTGCTTTGAGCAATGCCCAATTTAGTTTCAGATTCACGTTTGATTTATTGGTTGTCTCAAAATTAGCTGGACCAGGGCTGGGCGTGTTCACAGGGTGTGTTTGTTGCTCATTTCAAGATATTATGTCTCCCCGTCACAAGAATAAAAAAAGTGCTATATTTCAGGAGCTTAAAAAATAACTATAATTTAATGATTAATCCATTGCAGGTACTCGAAGAAATAAGGCCGTATCTAGTTGGGGGAGCAGATGGATCACTTGAACTCGTGGCAATTGAGGAGCCAATAGTCAAAGTTCGAATAACAGGACCAGCTGCAGGGGTGATGACTGTTCGCGTGGCTATTACACAGAAACTGCGAGAGAAAATCCCATCTATTGCGGCAGTTCAACTTCTGTAAAGTCCTAGGTTCAAAACACACAAATCCTCTTTGCATTCCTTCGATTTTGTCACAATTTGCAAATGAACCGTGTCAATAAAACTTCGTAAAGCCATTGGTAGTTTTCATAGAACATGTACAGTTTGGTATTTGGTTGGCTGCAAAACTCTTTGCCAATTCTTGTAACCAGAAATCCAAGTGCAGACATTGGAGATCGTATCTTGTGCATATGCACCGATCAACTAGTCACCCTTTCGCTAATACTCAAATATTCTCCTTAGTTTATAGGCTCTCTCTCTCTCTCTCTCTCTCTCTGTGTATTTGATTTGTATCTAGTATCGAGCTTGATAAGCATAAAGAATACTTAATTTATGCATTTCAGATTACAGAAACAAATCGAGCTTGAGTCAATCGATAAGCAACAATTAGTTTTACACTTTTCCGCCTCAACAATAAAACAGTAAAGTTGCCAGCAAAATTATGAGGTCCCTTTCTTGGGAACCCCCCCCAAAAAAAATAAAAAAACTACAAAAACAAAAGATCACATTCTTATTAACTTGATAGACCTCCTTAATGACAGTAAAGTTTGATCACTGAATCAGCACCCGCAGTGAATAACCAGGGTTGCCTTGGATGGAATTTACAATCCATTACTCCTGCAATAAAGATGACATAATCAATGAAAATATCAGTTACTAAACAACATCAAACGAGTTCGTTCAAAATACCCTACATAAAAGCAATGTCGAATAATAATATAACATAAAAATGTTGCACTAGGGATTGACCTAGAACTCTATTTGCTTCTTTCCTTGTTGGTCATTGCATCAGCCAAAATCCTACACTAATTGCCCTCAGCATGTGCCTTATCAGGCTATGTCCAACCCTTCTAAATGAATAATGTGGTACCTGATTGAATAATCATTATGGCTCGAATGCATTAAATTAACTTTGCCTTGATAATCTCAGCCACAGGGCCAAAAAAAAAAAATACTGTTGTTCAAACTTCAAGTTCATGGTTCAAGCCGGGATAGACACGCCTCTCACAAAGAAACATGGTCAATACACTGCCCAACTGAGTTCCATAAAGTTTTGTCCACTTAAGTTCCATCCAAGATTTGATGCATAAATACATATGCACACAGACGTGATTTGGGAGGGGTGTGGATGGGTGGGTGGGGGCCTAACCGGCTGTATTAAATTAATTATCTTCAATTCTGGAAAGACAAACAAATTAATTTTCCTTAAGACAGTCCAACATTGCTATTGTTTTTATAATACTCATTTTCACCCCAACCACCAATTGGAAAATAAATGACAAATATTCAAAGCTCTCACCTCTCCCATTTGAGCTTGTATGTCCTCTGAGAATTTCAAGGGGAACGACAAGAGGATTCTGGTTAAGATCAGAATAAACCATGCCATGAAAAACATATGCAGTGCAATCATCAGAGCATGAAGCAAATAGGGGATATGAGCGATGGAAGGCCACATTGGTAATGTCCTTTGGATGACACCTGAGAAAATTCCAAACACATCAGAAAAATGTAACACCATTTAGACAAAAAAACTGTAGAAGGAGATGGGAATCCCTGCATATATTAATATATACATATATATATATATATAAACATTGTAGCTTCTATTTTTTATCTCTAGATTTTGTAATCAAACAATCAATTTGGTCATTAACCATCACATCCTCAAATACCAGATGTTTATAGCTTTATCATTTCAAGAAACCATATAAGTTTTTCAGTTGAGGATAGGCACAACATTTTCCACACAGAGATCTTTTACCCATATATACAATCATCATGATTTTGCCAATTGGTGCTGTGACATACCTTAGAATTCTGTAAGGTTGAGATGAAAGATCCATGTCAAACCAACACAATTTTCCCTCTCTGCTCCCCACAATTACATTATCACCTGCATGGAAAGTGCATCTCAGATATATTGAAAAGACGACAGCATATCAACAAATGAAAAATTAACCAAATAAAATAAACTTTCATCCACACAATAGAAAACATGTGGTATAATCAAGAAATGAAAATTGAAAAGATACCCCCAGGATGAACAGCAATGGAAGAGACTTCACGGAGTCCAGTCTCAAGCTTTTTGATGAACTTTTGCTGCCACAGATCGTAAACACGAACATTTTTCTTTGTTGAGATGAAAAAGATGGAACGAGTAGGATGGAACACTGCCGAAACTGGAAGTCCATGCAACTTGAATGGTATTCTTTGAGTATGCTTTTTAGAGAGCTGGTGTATAAGAACAGCTCTCGATTCACGTAATTAACAAGTCAAGAAAATCCAAGGCATGCTCAAGAATACATCAGCATTTATCAACCCCACTCATGTCTAAGAAGGAATAATTGCTTAGACATAGTCCCATGCTTAGATGATGATATGCTGAACACCAAGTAACCCTTACTCAGTCCGGGGTGTTTGTGTATGAAGGGGTCTATATCATGAGATGATAAATTTTAAAAGACAAGGGAACAACCTAGAAGACCATCATTGACAAATGGGAGAGTAAATCATGCATGTCAAACAATCAATTAAAGTAAAAATTTTTAAAAATGACTACAAGAAGGATATCAGCTGGCATTACGGTTGACAGGTAGTCCCCTTTACGGTGCCACTCTACTGAAGACACAGTCTGTGGCAGGACAACAAAGCAAGCAATTATATTATTATTAACTTTACAATAAAATTATTATCATTTTTAACCAGTAACTCTTACCATAAAATTATACCACCTAAGGAAAAAGAAAGGGTGGCAGGGTCGTACTGAGTGGGATGAGAGGGAATTAGTTTTAAAGCAGACGTACCTTAAAATGCCTTAACCTGATCCCTTCATGCTTATCATCTTGAAGCCAACTTACGATAGGCACTTTGTTGCCTAAGCATGCGTAATATGTTGTGCAAAGGTCAAAATACATTCATTTATTCTTAGACATTGAAAGTAATAGATATTTTGTACTGACCTGAATCATCTGGTGTTTTAGATGTCTCAACATGGAGAATTTCCTTAATCTTCTTCTGTCCTTCTTCATCACCAAAACCAGTATTCAAAAGTAGTACATCTTGACCCCTGAAAAATTCTCAGTAGTTGAACTTCACTGAAAAGTAATGTGAATCCCAGCTTCAATTTGTATTCGGTACCCTTTTTTGGGAGTAGGACAGGAAAAAAAATAAAACCAAGTATTGAGCCTTACGCAGAGACAGCTAAAATAGGAAGCTCGTGCAATGGATTCCATGCTACACACTTAACTGCTTCACCAATCTCCCAGACTCTAAGACATCTACCAGTTTCAACTTCCCAGATACGCACAGTTCCATCAAGAGAACCTTTGTGAACCATAAGAAGATCATAAGACCCAAATCAAATCAATCTTTTGTCCTGTTTCCTGAATGAAATTACAACAAAGAGTAGCATACAAACCTGAAGCAACCCATTGCCCAGAAGCTTCAATAGAAATTGACATGACAGCATCCTTGTGACCTTTGTACTCAAGATAACATGTTATGGGGTAAGGCTTAAGATCTTTCCGACTTGGCAGCTTGGGCTTCAAGGATTCAGGATCGATATTAATCTGGAACATTAAAAGGATCAATTTTGATCAATTTGTTCAACTATCATGTGATTAGAACATACTGATTTGAAAATGGATTACAGGACAAATTATGCATCTGTATGTGCTTTGAAACTCAACAAAAGACTAGGGATAAATGAAAAAGCAAATCAGCAAAACTTGGCCTCTTTGATCTGCAGCAAGTTTCTGACTTACGCGTTTCTTCCGAACTCGTGGGCACAAATATAGGTCCAAACAACGTTCAAAAATGTCCTTAACACCATTATCATATGCTGGGATACTTCTCAAAGACATATACCTAATCAAATAGACGATGATCAAGATGTTTGACAATCAAATATCAAACAAGAGAAGCAAATGGATATGTATTAGATACAGTTGCATTGTGCATTACCTTCTAGGTATAAACTTAGGCCGATCTTCATCATACATCAATTGATAAGAATTAATCTCTTCTTGCGTTGGGATGTATTCCAAAGAAGGGTTGTACGATTCTTCATGGCCTTTAAAAGAAATAGAGAGTAAAATTGGTGAAAAATTCCTTCACAGAAATTACATAGTGTAAAATTTAAAAGGTGGTTGAACGTTAATACCTGGCAATTTTGGCTTCGGTGCAGGAATGTAGGCTAAATGATTAGCCTTTTCTGTTGAGCTGGAATCATCTCCCCACAATGGATAGAAACGTTGTTCTTCCTTTGGCTTGTCAAACTTAATTAATCCCATACGAATTGCCCTAACAAGCTTAACAACCTGTAATTCATAAGAGGAAATGTAGAGTGTCACCAGAAAGGAGGTAGGACATTTGTTTATTTTTTAACATTGATAATCAAAAGGAAGGAAACCAGAGGTAAAAGAAGTAATACACCCAATCTTTGCCAGTTTGACATCTTTGTACATAACAAAGAAGACACGCCCTGAAAGATGCCTTACCTTCTTACTTTCCCATTTTGAAGGAATGAACCGCCTCTTCGGTTCCGGAGCATTTGAGAGTGGGTGCTTGGCATCATCCCATTTAAACCAATCAACATAAGGCTGCAATTGGATAAAAAAAAAAAAAAAATTAAATCCAAGCATACAATGAAGTAAGTAATTTGTTACAGTACAACAATGGCATCCATAGACAAATGAAGGAGCATGAAACGAATCCGAACTACAGACCGCATAAGGATCAAAGTCAGCATGCGGTGCCTTCCCTTTGAGCAATCTGCGAACAAGTCTCAGCTCTTTTTGCGTCACCTCTACTTCCTCATCATTGTACTCATCATAGATCTTGAGCCTGAAAAGGTTATATAATAAACACACCATGACCTAATATATATGTTCTAAAGAAAGACCTTGGCTTAAGACCCTTCACAAGTACTTCCAAGGAAATGAGGTGAGCAGTTATTATCTATCAAATTACATTTTTTATTGGCACCGGATGTCCGGGAACAAGGTCCCAACTAATTCTAGGTGTGCACAAGCTCTTGGCAAAGAGTTTCCTGCATGTATACCTCAGGTAACTTAAGGGGAAATTCCCGGATACCCCAGTCCAATGACCCCCTACACCCTAGAAATCATTTACACCCAAGGATTCGAACCTTAGACCTAAAGGGAGCATACCAAAGAGACCAAGGCCCTTACCACTTGAGCCAACCCCTATAATTTATCTATCAAATTACTGATTACATGAATGAGAAAATAGAGAAGTAAGATAAATAAACTCACCAATTTTTTGAGTCATCAGCACTTGCAAGAAACGAATCCAATTTATCTTGCCGTTCTTTCTTCTTAATCTTCTTCCCAGCAAGGTCATATCCAATATGGGCCTCATCCTTATACCATTCCAAAGGAACTTCTCCAATTGTATTTCGTGGAGCCACCTGTCCAAAGCAAGAACAAATATAGTCATTGTCAAACAGCTGATACTTGAAACCTCAAATCTCATTCTACAAATACTCAAATGAAAATTAATTAAACATAAAAATGGACCTCATCTTCAGAAGAATCACTCTCCTCAGCTGCTTCATGCAGTTCGGAGCTGTTGCTTTGATCTTCATGACCATGATCCTTGTCCAACCCATTATCATCATCTGAGTTGGCAGGGCCTTGATCATCGTCCAAGCCATTATCATCATCTGAGTTGCCAAGGCCCTGTTACAGTTACTTCTAAAACACTTTAGTATAAATTCAAAAGGCTTTCCAGGCTCTAGAGCAACATGAAATTTCATGAAATATGCAAGTGATATACATATTATACACACACACAGATATAGGGTGAGTGTGTGCCCATGCAAATCATTGATACCTATATTTCTGATGATAAGTATCATAGGTTGATCTATACAAAAAGTCATTTCCACATGATTCAGCTCTGATTTTATTTTCATTCACTGAAATTAAATTCTTCGGATCCCCAACATGTTCAATATTTTATTTCTTATAATTTTATCCTATCTATCCCAGCATTCTCTTGCTCATTGCAAAAAATAAAAAAACTATGCTAGGGAAATTATCGTGTACCTCATCTCCAGACGATCCACTTTCACTGGCTTCTGATTCACTCAACGATTGACCGGAGTCACCAGCCTCTGAAAAATCCTAGAACCACCAAATTCACTTCATTCATATACTCCGAAAAAAAGAAACATAAGAACATAGGAACTAGGAGGTACACGTAACAGATGAAACTTTCATTAGAATATTTATGAAAATATCTATATTATAATACCGCATTTGGTCATTCACCTATTGCTATCGCCAAGCTGGGCAATCGAAAAGGTAAATTAATAATAATAATTTTAATATGCAACACGTAGAAATCAAACAGAATATTAACGAAGCGACAAGCTCGTCACTTTAATTATCTTTAAGATCTTTTAAATGAAAAGACCCATAGAAACAGTGAAGATAGTTGAATAAAAACTCACTAAACTGAAGAACATAATTATTACTTAGTCTCAAGCGAGTCTAGAGCGACCATCGATGATATAAAAAGTAAAAAGGCTCAAATATACGCATATTGCAGTTTGCACAGGTAGGCTGGTAGCCAACTCCTTGCATAACATTCACACTTTTCTTTTACATTTTTTTGAGGAAATATTCTGCCACAGAAAGTTCTCGAGAGAAATAAACAGAGTGAAGTAGTAGAACATGAAAGTACCTCGTAGTCAGAATCAGATTCAGAGTCAGAAGCAGATGCTAATCGCTGCTGATGCTGTTTTTGTAGTAGTGCTTGTGGAGGTTTTTCATTGATTAATGGCTCTTCTTCGGACCGTAGATTTGAAGCATTCCTCATCCTCTTAGTTTCCTCCTTATTTTTCATCTCCACACCGTTTCCTTCTCCGTCTGTCTCCCACGCAACAATTACGGACGAGAAGGAGAAGGACTTGGTTTAGGGTTTTAGAGCCTAGAACTAGGGAATACGGGGAGGGTGATAAAGATCGTGGACCTAGGGCAGGCTACGTTGGCCCATAGTCGAGAGTATATGGGCTAAGGCTCAAAATAAACCCGAATTTCTTAAGCCCAAATTCAACTCATTCGTTCGATAGTGGTTGGGTCATACGCAACTTTTTTTTTTTTTTTTGAAATTGGGTCATACGTAACTTACATTCAAGTCCTACGCCATTTTAATGATTCGGCCATGTAATGTTACATAGTTTTTTTTTTTTTTTCCTTTGGAGGGGGAGGGATGTTTAGGGCCAAGGAATTTAGGATTTCTTTTGATTTCTGGTTTAGTTAAGATGAAAACACAACCAACTCTGTGACTCGACAAACATCCGCAAAGATGGGAGGGAACCCACTTGTTGAGATTCTAGTTCATTATTACTATCAGACAAATGAATTGATGCTTTCATAGGTGATATCTTCATGGGGAAACTATTTTAAATATAAAATGATTATCTAAAAATAAATTCTAAATTTATCAATTAATATGATTTACTATGATACGTCAGATTATAAAATTATTTTTCATTACAAAATAAATTTAATGAATCTCATAAAACTACGTTAGTTTATAAGTTTATTTTTACATCTTTGTATATTTAGCAATTCTCTCATCCAAAACCCTATTCCGAATCATAATTACATTGATTTAGGTAATTTCAAAGATGTCTCCATATTGCGGTGTCATGCATGCATTAGAACTACTATAGACAAGCAGACTTCAGAGCGAGTGCTTTTGCTTGCTCATCGATTCTCTTAGAAAAAATAATAATCATAATAACTTTTACTCAAAATCGTCATCATGTTCTACAGTGTCAGGAGACAATCTTTTCTGGGGTAATTGATCTCCGGGACCAGGAGAGAGTTTAGTCTTCACTACATGTGTTGAGCCTTTTAAAGTAGTTCTCAATGATTTCGTTGTTGCGCTTGACGAAGGCTTGGAAAATGTACCAGACAAAACAGATTGTATCGGTTTTTGGTGATGAGAAAAGAAGATGGATTTTTGGTTATTGTGTTGCTTTGATCTGAATCCGTTCTCATTTCCTTCTGCTCCCTGCTGCACTTTTGGACTGACAGACTCAACAGGTACAAGCTTACCATCCACTTGGTTTGTGAAAACAAAAGTCACCTGCAATAACAACGATGTGAGTACTACCCCCGGTAGGAGATGAAAAGAGTAAAGCACTGTAGATTTGGTGGGATGTAAATCATACATGATATTGTTCAGCGTTATACTTCTTCACTAACAAGGGAAACAAAACTGACTTTTATACGTACATATTTGATCATTTTAAACCCTTAAGTAACTGCCACAGATCTTAGCAGTCATTGCCTGTCTGCCAACACATGTCATGCATTATATGTCAAGACTTAAAATTCTGTGTTATGTATTCATGGAACACTTCATGCAAGTAAAGAAAGGAGAAACAACCTTTTTTTAAAAATCATATGATAAATTCTGCGTTATACAAGTTTGTGCAAAAGTTGGTTTCCATTGCCAACAGAATGCAGAGATGACTCGTGTGGTGAGATGTGCTAAAGCTAACACACGCGGGGGGCCTGGTACAAAAAGCTCTAATAATCTTTCAAGTACAAATGCAAATAAAAGGTGGCCATTGCCTTTGGACCGAATATATTAAACAATTGCCACACCTCATCACCAGCAGAAGCTTGGAAAATAGCATCGGGTACTGAAGTGGAGAAGAAATGATGCCCCCAACTACCTAAATTTTCTTCTAGAGGAGTCCCTACCTGAAAGTATCATCTCAAATATAAGAATCAAATTAAACGCCTAAAATAAAATCAGCAGAAGCAAAATATCTGCTGAATAAATGTGGACAACCTGTTTCTCTGAGCTCCTTAACTTATGCAAGCATCCAGAAATTTCCGCAAATCTGCCTATATCAGAGGTTTCTTGATCGGGCTGGCAATTATTATTTGTTGAGTGATTTCCATCTCCCTCTTCTATACTCTCAGGCATATCATTGCAATTTTGGCAACGGATGCAGTTCATATTTTCATGGATTTCAGACCTACATGCATAACAAGAAATCTTGCAGCTAAGAAACACTTCAACCTACAGAGTTCAAAAGAACAAAGCAAGGTACAAGGACTAGAAAGCAAAAATGAAAAACAAAACAGAAGAAATTTGGCATAAGGTAAGAAGGTGCTGTTGCAGATCATCTCATCTTTCTAACAGTATCATACATAAGTGTACTACAGTTAGTGATGTCATGATCAACTTTTTGACTGGTAACAGAGAGGAGAGGGAGAGCAAAAATGGATACATATTGATGATCACTTTATTCGAAACATAGAAAACAAGAAACAAGTATAGCTGACAAGGAAAGACCTATGGCAATGGTGGTGACAGCCTTATGGAATGAAATTTTCCATAGGGCTGGTATTGCTTGGGTCATGCCTTTGCACGTGATGGATTTCTTGACAAGCTGGAACGACTCTATGGTTCATGGAGGCAATGCAAATTTTTGGAGAGTAATCCCCTTGTGTTTATTTTGGTGTTTATGGTCTGAGAGAAATGGAAGGTGTTTTGATAATTGTGAACGTTCTTTGGAATTTTAGGGACCTTTTCTTCAGTACTCTCAGTTTTTAGGTGCAAAATGTTATTAGGGAAAGGAATTCTTGTAATGTCTTGCTTAGTTTTCCCTTTTTTAGCTTATAACTAGGTAGTATCTCTTGTACACTTAGTTTTGCCTATTTACATGAATAAAATTCTTATTACCTATAAAAATATAAATAAATAAATAAATAAAGACAAGGAGAGACCTATTGCATCTGGCCATGGACAGCATGCAAACCATAACAGGACTATAAAGAATATGGCATGTTTGTATCTACTATGTGAAAACTATACATTCATAGTCAATCAGACTCTCCAACTTGTCCCTTCGGCTAATTTATCCACCACGAAGCAGAGATGCATACAACTGACAGTGCAGTGATGTAACTAAAAATAATAATTAAAAGCTCATTACCTAAAATTCTCGTGAAATGTAAAAAGATCGCGAAGATCTTCCATTGAAAGAAAGTTCACCTGAGATTAAGACAGATTCACACATTCATTTAAGAGCAAATTCCAACTGCAAATAAACATTCAAAGCTACTCAAACCTGTGTCGTAAGGGTATCTGCTTGCTCCTGTTGGATAACTTTTTGAAGCCCTTCTTTTGACATTTGACGCTGGTACACCTACAGCAAATTTAAACTGTTCAACAATATGAATCTAAACGGAATTGCTCTGAATTATCAAACAAATGCAGAAAGGAAAAAATGATAGTGGTTGTATCATCCAAATTACTTCCATGATCCAACCTTTTCTTCAATTGTTCCTGTACTCAAAAATCTGTAGATGTATACTCTCTTTTTTTGTCCATCCCTCCAGACCCTTGCAGCAGCCTTTTAATGGAGACACATTGCAAACAGTAAAAACATTATGTCTCTGCATGAAACTTACACATACTTAATGACTCACATTCCATTTTGTCATCTAGAGATTGACCTAGGCTATTACTTGTTTATCATTTGCAGGATTCCAGTCTGGATCAAACAAAACTAGTCGATTTCCACCTATCAAATTGAGGCCGCAACCACCAGCCTTGCTACTTAAGAGAAACACAAACTCATCCTGCAAGATGTGGAGTTAAAATCGTGTTTCCATTAGAGAGGCCTAATAGAGCTCAACCAAAACACAAATGTAAACCACATATAAAGCCTAGATTCCGAATACGGTTTCGAAGTGAAGAACAGTATACCTTTGATGGGTCATTGAAGCGGTTGACTAACTTCTGTCTCTTGCTGATCGATGTGGTTCCATCAAGCCTCAAATATGGGTATCTTCTTTCCCGACACAATTGAGCGAAAAGGTCCAGTGTCTGATACATCACAGTCACCTTGATTTAGGGAAAAAACTGAATCTAATAGGATTTTTTTAATATAATAAATAACCGAAACAGTATTGAACAGTCAATAACAATTGAAGTTAAATAAGAATTCAGTTTTACTTATCCATAGTCAGTGTGATAAATCAAAAGCTCGTGCAGGCATGTGTCTAACACAGAACAGCTATGGCAGGATCATTGTAGGATGACAAGAACTATAACTTAAGCGAAGCAACATTGTAGGAAGAAGAACTACTTGTATTAATAATGGCATCCTTACACAACTAGGCTCAAGTTTTGTAAGACGCGGCGGCAGGTTGACTGGCACAGAAAGCTTGGTTGAAACAACATAAATTTTAGAACAAGTATTGGAAGGGCCCCTTGCGACTTCAACAATGGAGCTGAAGATGAAGAGTCTTGCTGTGGTGTAAATAGAGAGCAAGAAGCTCAAGAAGAATTAGAGAAAACAGAGAAGGATGGCTAGAAGTGGAGTAGAGAGATCGAGTGCAAAGGTTGTAAGTCTGTTGTAACTTTCAGATTTTGTGCCTGTCGTTTTTTCCTCTCAGGCACCTTTGTTCATGCAAAGCTTGGAGGCTCTTCTCGATTCTTCCATATTATATGGAAGGGCAAAGAAGGCTAGCTAAAGGTTTTTCCTAAGCAAAATTTCTGAAAAAATATAGAAATCAAAAACTATGCTTGATATACCATCAACTCAGCTTTCTATGTAAAGATTTATTCAATAACCATAATTTAATTTTGGCCTCTGAAAGTATGACGTGCTGCCAGCCTGCCAGATGGAATAGCACTGAATACTAACACTTCAACTGGACCCATTGCCACAAAAACAAAAATCAATCATGCATATAATAGTCTGGTTTTTATTGCATTACTATGTTGTATACCTGGGTATAGTTCGACACGAGGACGATACGATCATCAGTCCTCTGACGTAGTTGTGCTAGTAACCGGGCTAAGACATGCATTTTCCCAGATAGCTCAACCCAAGCTCCCTCGCCACCAGTCCATGATCCAGATCTGAAAAAAATAAGAAACGAGAAAAATATGAGTATAACCAAGAAAAAGTATAAAATATATAAAGCATCATATGTAAGATTGCTTGCCTTCCGGAGAACATCTCTGGTGGGAAAAAGCGAATGCAATCCTCAAAACCTGAGGTTCCTGGACTTCCACTTTTTATGGTATCATAGATGAGCTATGACATAACAGATCGCCCATGAGGATGGAAGTAATATTGACACTATTTAAAACAAGCATATTATGGAGAAGAGATGCGGGTTTTGAGCCCAGATGACCTAAGATTTTCCCAGCGGATTTTAATCAATCTAACCTGCGGATTTGCTATTCTATTCCAAATTGAAAAACCTCTAAGATAACTATAAGATCTTTAGAAAACATCAAGAATGTACTAATCCCCCCCCCCCCTACGGCGGGCGGGGAAAAGAAAATCCCATACCTTTGGATGATTGCACAGCTTTTTTAGAGCAGTGATATAGGCCAAAATCTTTGATTGTTTCATATCTTCAGTTATTGCCCGTTTAACCTGTGTTTGGTGGATTTTGAATAGCAAACAAGTCCAGGAAAACATTCTTGTCAGTAACTGCTAATAAATTTTAATCGGAAAATACGTGGTCTGATAACTGAAGAACGACAACTACGTTTTTGGAATGTATAAAATGGTTATACAGGTCTGATTGGAGAGGAGTCAACTTGCAGCAAACAACTTCAACCATCTGAAAAACAATAAGTCTTATGAAGCAAAATGATTTCTTCACCGAGAAAGAAAAAAAATGCACAAAGGAAAAAAATCACTAGGTGGCAGACCAAGCAGCAGACCTTTGGTGGCAAGTGATTCGATAACAGTGCATTAGTCCTCCGCAGTATGAACTGTAAATAAATGGTGATGAGTTGAGTGAGAAAATAAAATATAAATGCATTTTTCTTGAACAGCTTTGTGCTATTCATCATTACCATAGAATTAAATACTCTAGTATCAAGAACTTTCCCATTTCTTTTTCATTATAAGCAAAAACTTTCACAATTGTATGATCAGAATTGTGAAAGATGCTAATGAAACACGCGAAAGCGTTAAGTGACAAAGTTGAACTCTACCAATTTCATGTTAAAACGAAAGATTACCTGGTTGACTTTTGCACTTAGTTCTGATGCACGCTCATTACCTAGTTTCTTCTCTTCTTCAGTGGCAGTAGGTTCTCTTCCACAAATTATAGGTGCCTTCATGATACACATGTCACATTTTTTACAACATAATGAATATGCATTGATTATAGAAAATGGAGGGAGAAAGTGTGTGCATTTAGACTCTTTAGAGTATAAAATTAGCATTTACAAGTAAGCGTTAGAGCTTGCTGTGAATGTGTCTATTTCTTAGCTTCTTGATGGCAAGAAGCGACAATAATTTCCAGAATAGATGCTTCAACTACCAGTAAGGTATTCATAATTCCCTAACCGAATAAAAAGGATAGTAGAGAGAAACAAATGAAAAGCAACCTCAGCAAATCAAATAACTGATTAACCCAATTCAACAATATATTTTTTGTGTGGACAACAACCCTAGACAAGATCCTTACAATAGACAATATGAGGAAATGCCGTGTAGTTGTGATAGACTAATGTTGTATGTGCAAACAACAATGGGAATCAGTGGATCATTTACTCCTATACTACGAGGTGGCCAAGAAGATATGGGATAATTTTTTCATAGGTGGTGTCCATTTGGCGTATGATTCCTATCTATATGTATTGGTGCATCTGGAGTGAGAGAAATGCAAGGACCTTTGAGGATTGTGAGAGATCTTTGGAGAAATTAAATATTTTCTTTTATAGAACTTTGATTTCTTGGGCGGGATCTATTTCTTGTAACGGACTTAGTGTCCATGATCTTCTTTCATCTTGCAACCTCTAGCTAAGTTTTCTCAGGTATACCATTGGTGTAGTTGGACTTAGCTTTTTCTATTAATGAAATTCTTTTGATTACCTATCAAAAAAACAATATATTTTCATCCTCGACAGCTCTAGAAAGTATATAACAGTTCAGCAATCCTCAACATAAATAAATCATACATAAAAAGTAACACAATCAGATAACCTCATAGTAACGGCGAAAATACGCAACATCACCCAATATTCCAGGATTAGTGAAGTTAACCATAGCAAAGAACTCTTCCAGGTCATTCTGCAGGAGTATGTATTGAGAGATGATTACACTATTGAAAATAAGCATCAAATCATAAGATCTAAAAGTATCGTGTACTCATGTTAAGTGCCTCTTACCTGCATTGGCGTTCCTGATAATAATATACGGCGCTTGCACAAGAGAGTGGCCAATGCCTGATCCATATAAATGTTTTTTCATATAATTTTTGGGAAAGAAAAAGTTAAAATTTGGCATCTATGTAAAAAAATATTTACAGAAAAAAATAAACTACTGCATATCTTGTACCCGATTTGTTAACGTCTGATCATTCTTCAGCCTATGGGCCTCGTCACATATGAGAAGGTCACAGGATTCACTATGGCTAAATTTTGATGAATGCATCCGAAATGTCTCGTATGAAACAATCAGCACCTGTGGAAGTATTAATTGAATAAGCCTATTTTTTGAGATAATTAATTTCAAGTATAGTTACGCAAACTTGCCTGTAAGGAGCTGCGGGGACTGGTGAATCTGTCAATCCCAGAGATAACATCATCTCTGGTGCTTTCACAGAGAGCAACAAGCTGAACTCTCTCTCCAATCCACTTCTTAATTTCAGCCTCCCAATTGCTTACTAGACTGGTAGGAGTAACAATAATGGCCTTTTTAACCATTGGCTTCCCGTCAAACCCTTGATGGAGAAGAGTATAAAGTAAGGTAATTGACTGCAATGTCTTTCCCAAACTGCAAAGATCAAACATTGCCTTGTGAAGATATGAGGACACAGAAAAATAAAGACAACCATAAAAAACTGTAGATAATATCACAAATTATTCCCAGGGTTAAAAGATAAAAAGGGATCAGATAGAGAGATATTCACCCCATGTCATCAGCCAGAATGCATCCACATATATTTGCTTCACTACACAACCCCGAAACACATTCAAACATAAATTGAACTCCTTCTCTGCAGTAAAAGTAAAAGAAATTTTCTCATCAGTTACAGGAAACCACAACCAACTGAAAATATGATGCAAAGTACAGAGAATTTTGGCACTTTTTTATATGCAATATATGTTGGAGGGAAGATGAATAGAATTAGATTAAGTCTCTGTTTACACTCATGATGCACGAGGGGTAGTGTCAATTATTATGATACACCTATAAATTTTTATGTATGTAGTCAAAAGGTAAAACCTCTCCATATGAAACCCTATGCTCCATGTAGAAAATTTAGAACTGATATCACCTTTGATGGGGTCGCAGGAAGCGAACAAGCAACGGGTCAACTGCTATTTGCACCAAATTAGCAGTTCCATCCTCAGATTCTTCAGGTTGCCACAACACCAAAGGCTCAACTCCTGGTGGCAGAGTCACACTCTCCTCGACTACATCTTTCCCAACAGTACTAGGTACGTTTAGTCTATTGGTAATTGCAACCAAGGCTGGCCTTGAAGAGCCCCAAGGAACAAACCGTTTGCGGGCCCAGAGTCGACGAGCAAGTTGTTCGTTCTGCTCATCATAGCCATTAGAGCATGGGGGCTTAAAGGGTTTCCTACAAACTGCTGCTGCTTCTGTCACTGAAAGAACTCGTGGAAACAGTGATTGTCTCTTCACGACAAGGTTACCTCTGATAAATATGATCACAAATTCCAACGATCATTTGTGTAAATTTTATTTAACATAAAGGATTTTCAAATTGGATTAATAATATAAATGAAAAAAACTCCACCACCATTTTCCCAATGACAAACCCTTAAATCTCAATTAAATAAGACAAGCTTTCATATATTACAAAAATAAAACTGATAATCAACCGGCTTCATAGACAAAACGGGGAGGCTGCATCGAATAATAGCAGAAATAAGTTCACACAGTGCTCCCATTGGTTGAAGTTAACTAAACCCTAGCGACAGTAAATATGAGCACCTACTGTCTAGCTTAGGTCTGCTATAAACAGACTCCAAAAACAAAACAACAAAAAAATCGTACTCTTCAATTTTCGTTAGCTTTCTGCTATTTTCAAACAGAGTTCTACGTCACGCGAACTCCGGTCCGTAAATTGAAACGTTGAAATCGGACAGTGTAATTGGAACGCACGGGCATTTTAGAACAAAACTAAAAAACCCAAAGTTGAAATGAAAGAGCTCCAATTTGGTATAAACGTGAGATTAATAGAAAAGTAAATGCATCTTAGGGATAAAATTACTGTTTAAAACAAATCAGACGGTACCTCAGGAGAGCATCGACGTTCTTCAATTTCCGATCTTCATCGAAGGGAGCAGAACGACCCACAGACGGTTCGTCTTCTATGTTAGCGTCTTCGAGCTCTTCTTCGTGGTCCACTGTGTACTCCTCACTGGAATCGCTGGGATCCGAAGCTGAGAGAACCTCTTCATCTTCGTCTTCCATGGAAACCCCCTCACCTCCTTTTTCCCAGAGTTCTGTAGTTTAGAGTCTCAGACACGGTGTGTGTTACTGTGCAAACTTAAATCTCATGGAATTTGGCGGTAAAATGTTCGCGAGCTTTTTGTGAAGATTGCGGCGAAAGTTTTAGGGACTATCGGGGAGGCTGCCCTTAAAATGGATTTTGGGCTGCAGTGCTTTTGAGAAGTTGAATAACAAACTGTTGAAATTGGGCCATTTGGTCTGCCTCGCCAATTTCCGGCCCAGACTCCTCAACCATTTGAATTTGGTTTTAATTTGTTTTTTATTTCATTTTATTTTTATTTTTTACTTATTCAGAGATTGGTTTTGAGTCTTTTGATCCCTAGCTGAGTTTCTTCTCACTTGGAAAATTCTACATTTCATTTTATTCCATCTTGATTGATTGGTGAGAGACAGATCATTGCAAAGTGGGTTTTGCATTTTCCATCACATCAATACTCTCAAGTAATATGAAAGGAAAATGATAAATACATACTATTTTACACAATATTTTACATAATATATATTATAAAATAAGGATATTTTTGTAAATTATTTTATAAAGTTAATATTATTTTACAAAAATGTCATTACTTTATAATATTTTTTTAATAATAATTTATTAATAATAACTCTCAATTATAATGGAGGAAAACTATGACGACAACAACAAAAAATTATTAGAGATTTATAAATACTCAATACACTTCATCCCAAACATAACACTAACAAAATCAAATAACAAACATTCTTAAGATTATTATCACCTACCGCCACTATCTATTCCACTTCTCCTTCATCATCCTTTCTTAAAGCAGACCCTTTCTCAAAGATAATAGGAATGAACCCCTTTATCACCTACTACCATTTCTCTAATTTGTTGCACCATTTCACAATTCTCTTTTCTTTCTACATTACTCTCATCTTGATAATATGTGTTCTGTAAAATGTAGTATATTGTATATATTATTTCTCAATATAAAATGCATCTATTCACTTATGGGTATTGGATTTTTAAAAAAAAAAATACTTATGGGTAATTAAATCTTTACAATTCGATTATTATTATTTTATTATTCAACTTTTTTTTTATTAATTTTTTAAAATTTTAGATTAAAAATCTCAAGACATGATCTTCTTGTATAATCTAAAATCGAATAAATTTAATCAACCAACATAATCATATAATTCAATTAAAAATAAATTTAATTTTAAAAAAACTAACCTTCTTTTGCTCTTTGAGTCTCTTTTTATAAAATTGAATTTATTTTAGACAAGAAGGTCATGTCATGAAATTTTTAATTCAACTTCAAATAGCAAAAAGAAAAAGAAAATTTGAATAGTAAAACAATAGCAAAGGAGGCGTATTGAAATAAATTTAGGATTTTTTGTTTTTAATTTAAAAAATTTTCAATAGTAATATCTATGGTGCGTCATCCGAATCCGAATCAGAAAATAATACTGTTTTCGTCTCAAATAGTCATGTTCGTAGCATATAACTGGTCTCAAAAGTCTGTTTTTCTTGTAGTGTGTATATGCAAACCTCACTTAAATGAATAATTGCATTGCTCTAAATGTTAAATTCATTAATACTTACTATTTTATCAATCGAATACGATTCTTTTGGCTCTTATTTCGATTTCTTAGTAGCTAGAATGCTAGTAGATCATGAAGTGAGGGTTATGCTTTCTAAGGTATAAAGGAGCCCCCAACAAAGAGACTGAACGTAGCAACTCTCTTGATTATTATAATTTATGATTTATTTTTTTTAATTCATCAATATTGGCTAAAACAAGACTAAACGTTGGAGTCCAATGGTCCATAAACAATGGGATTATAAGACCAAACTTTTAAGATAAAAAACGACTAGTATCGTCGACATTGAATATTGATCACCATCGACGGTGGTTAGGACTTAGGAGAAGCTAATAAGAAACTGCATTTATAGTTTACCGGAGTGCTTACGTGTAGCCTGATGATGATAATAAATACAAAGTCAAGCTTTGATAATGGCTAATTTAGGCCCTGCTTGGATTGAGAAGTGGGTTGAGCTCATCTCAACTCACTTCCATTTCATCATTATATTTTTATAATTTTTTATACAAAACACAAATTCTTATACACCTTTTTTAAATCCCAATACATCTTTTTCAAATCCCAATACACATTTTTCAAATTCCAACACACATTTTTCAAATCTCAAAATAATAATAATATTAAAAAATAAACCAAACTCATCTCAACTCATCTCAACTCATCTCATCTCTGAATCCAAGCGGTTAGTAATCAATGGTAGTAGGAACAGAAGAAGTTGCTGAGGTAAAAAAGCACGAAACTAATGAATCAAAGACTTTTTGACTGACTTAATTAGCAGCTCTCCATATAATTTCATAATGAGTAGTATTCGCGTCAAGGTATCGTCGACCATTTTCAGCATTGTTTAATGGTGCAGAGGAGCAGGAACCTTCACATGCCATGAAAATATAAGACAAAAACCAAAGACTTTGGAACCAGAAGACAAAACACACGTAAGACTCAAAAATAGTGTGCATGATTGGTTAGTTAGGTTGTCATCAATTTCATTGTTACTGGTGAGTGAGTTTTCGTGTTTTTTCTCTCATGGTCCCCCACAGACATAAATAAATTAAGAAGATTTGTTGGCCAACAAGTTAAATAAGATAAATATTATAGTCATAAAGTGATTACATAAAAATAATTTTATAAATTGACATAATTTAATACGATTTATTAGATTATAAAATTATTTTTATTATAAAATAAATCTAATAGATTAGATAAGATCAAATCAGTTTGTAAAATTATTTTTATTTAATTTCTTTATATATGTAACGGTCTTGAGTTGATAAACTTCGTTCAAGGGTGCAAGTGAGATGGAAGCTTCACATGACACTTTCGCCAATACTTTAAGATGATAATGTTTCTATTGACACTTTAGTCAATAAATACCATGTCCTGAACCCTGTTATCTCCACGGCAGATTCAAATCAGTAGCTTAACACAATCATTGTTCAGTTACTCAGAAAGAAAGAAAAAAAAATGTATCCTACAGCAGTAGTTTATGAAAATAAACAGAGAGCTGAACAATATCCAGGTCCTGTCCCGGCTTCAGGACTTCCGAATATTTCTTCCACACAAAACTATGCTCGGCCATATGTACACACTGGTTCTAGTGTGCTGCCTTATGATGTAGCACGGAGGTGGTCCACTGGCCTTTGCCATTGTTTTAATGATCCTGCAAATTGTAAACATCTC
This sequence comes from Platycarya longipes, assembly GCA_036559045.1. Taxonomy (NCBI): domain Eukaryota; kingdom Viridiplantae; phylum Streptophyta; class Magnoliopsida; order Fagales; family Juglandaceae; genus Platycarya; species Platycarya longipes. The sequence goes on from CM071793.1 coordinate 794,628, forward strand.
AAAACTCATCTACCTCAATCACACATAAAATTCTGTAACTTCTGTTTAACTATTTGCAGTTTTATGATTTAAAGGTCTCATTACCTGCTTCTGCCCTTGCATCACATTTGGACAGATTGCTGAGATAGTAAACAGAGGTTCTCCATGTAAGCATTGAAAAAAACCACCTCTGTTTAATAATACATGTGTGGAATGATGGTTAGAATGATTTTGTTTACATTGTGTGTTCTTGTATTCCAGCTTGTGTTTCAAGTGGCACAATCTTTGGGCTTCTGGGTCTTACTGGTTTTGCTTGCCTCTTCTCCTGTTTCAATCGTTCAAAATTGAGGGGGCAATATGACTTGGAAGAGGCACCTTGTGTAGACTGTTTAGTGCACTTTTGCTGTCCGTCTTGTGCCCTGTGTCAAGAGTACAGAGAGCTCAACAATCGTGGGATTGATATGGGGATAGGTATATTCGTTTAGTGAAATTCTCTTAACCACTAAGTGATTACACAAAAATAATTTTATAAATTGACGTAGTTTGATGTAATTTATTAGATTGTAAAATTATTTTTATTATAAAATAGATCTAACGAATGAGATCCAAATTGCATATAGGCCATGCAAAAATGACTTGGTCAATACAAGCTGCCTGTTTTCTGAGACGTAGGTCAAAGAGAAATCCTTTATTTTCGGGTTGTAATACTTTGATTAGTTAGATAGGAGGCATCATATAATGAAAACATTGGCACCTCTAATTAGACTGCAAGTTGCCTTGACTTGATACTTTTATTAAGTTTTAAAGAGCTTAATTCTTTCCTGGGGATTTATAAATGAGTTTTACTGAGAACTTGTATCTCGTGGGTGGTTCTTGGAATTGAAGGATGGGAAGCAAACGAGGACAGACGAAGGCGTGCAGCTATGCAAGCTCCAAGCATGACACCAGGGATGATGAGGTCACCAGGCATGATGAGGTGAAAGAGAAAAACTAAGGCCCCTTCGCTGCTGCTTCCTTGCTCTGCTTGTGCAAGCTTCATTTCAGTCTTATCTCATCATCATATTTTATCTGTTGTATTCTCACTTCCAAGTGTAGTATCCTTGAGAATGTTATGGCCGAAAATCCTCAGTTATCTACATATATCTGAAAGTTAAGAGAACTTAAAGAAACGAACACAGTTAATGATGTTTCCTGGATGATTTTAGTTAAATTGTCTAGATCATATATATGATATATCTGAAGGTTAAGAGAACTCTGCCCACATAAATTGATCCAAGTGATGGGTAGTGATACCCTTATAACCAATTATTACTTATTTATTATTTTAAATCTATTTATTTTATTTGAAGTATTTTTGTAATATTCTTAATTATTAAAAAAAATTAAAAATATACATCTTTATTAATAATTACTTTTTTAATTATTAAATAAAATAAAATAAAAAATTATAAATAAGTGATAAGGATATCATTTTTCTTGATCCAATGAAAAATGCCTTTTTGCGCTGCATGAGCTTTTCCTTCTTTCGAATCTTTATACTTTTTTCTGACTCGAAATAAAGGAAGACATTCCTTCAATCAAATCACAGGAATGGTTGACGATTCTGATTCTCAGTTATATATAGTTGTAGAGTATGTAGTTTTGCAAATTAGTGTGGTCTATTATTAATTTTGTTTTTTTTTTAATGTAAATTTTATATTTTACTCATATTTTTTTAAATGATTATGTAATATTTGCACGCTTCACGACTCCACATATCAATTTTCAATTTGAAAACATGAACATATCATGATTTATATGGATTAATTTGTAACGAAATACAGCACACCAGATTCCCAACATTATTTTTTCTGATGTTCTTCCTTATTTTTCATGGGGGAAAGGAAAAGATGGTACAGATAAAGTAAAAACATATACGTTCATTGGTATTTCTTACAAGGGATCTAACCCATGCACAGATAAACCATCTACACACGATTCAAGTTACGAGTCATCATGTCCATGAATTCATCCATGTTAACCATGCCATCGCCATCGGCGTCCACTGCTCTAACCATTCGTTGGCAATCCTCCAAGCTGCATCTCTCCCCCAGCTTCCTTAGCACTTCCATGACTTCTTCTGCGCTTATTTTCCCATCACCATTCAAATCATATGTCAGAAAAGCATTCTGTATGTCCGTCGTTTGAATCCCACCATCTTTCTTGTGCATTTCCATGAACTCTTTGAAATCAATAAACCCATCTCCATTCAGATCAACCGCTCGGAAAATCTTTGACACTTCACCAATCGTGTTGCCCTTTCCCAATGCTCTGAGAATGGCCTTGTACTCCTGTTGGGAAATCTTCCCATCTTTGTTGGAATCAAATTTGTCAAATACTTCCTTCATCTCATCCTGATTTGGCTGGAAAGTAGGTTTTATGCTAGAGTTTTGCCTGTCCCTGGAGGAAAACAGCCGAGATGGTTTTCTCAAGAATAACTTTCTTTTCGAAATGCTGAATTGGAAATCGAGGAAGCTCGTATTTGACATTCTGTGATGTTGTTATGTGTAAATACAGAAACAAGTTGAGATATGAAAGTCTTAACAGCCTCTCACATATATATGGCAGAAATCAGTAGTCTTTACAAGTAAGCTGTTAAGGGATATATGATGAATTATTCTATACCCAACTGGTGGAGGGAGGATAAAGCAGGACAAAGATAAACATTCCAATTCTTTTACCATACATCGCACACGGGACAAAAGATTCTGATGTGATAAGTTAGACAAACCAGGTGTGGTTGCCGAAAGTAATGGTGTAAAGAAAAGAATACATTCTTGGCGGCAAGAAGGTTCATTTCTCTTTTGGCTTGCATGAAGACTCTCCTTGCCAAGATGTTTGTATACTAATTCCTGAGTTAGAAAATTTGATTAATAAAAATTACAACTATATTTTTATAATTATCCAAACCCAAATTCAAATCCAAATCCAAATCATGGTAGTTTCTCAATAATTTGAGAAATAAAAGCCACATATATTGACCAGTAGGGAAAAGGCAGGGAGCAACAACAGTACCCCAATCATTAAATTATCCTAATAAAGATTCCTGGACAAAAACTACTTAAACATTGAGAATTCAGAAGCCCCTCGTAAAACTTGTTTCTTAGTCTTATATTTGCCAACACTCACCACCCATGATGAGCAAATTACACTGGCAAGTGAGGGAACCTTGAAATGAAAACCACAGTTTCAGGTTACAATGCATCTTCATAAAATGCCATCGCAAGTAGTTTCCGAAACTTAAAAAAAAGAACTGTATCTATATAACTTACTGACCACAATGTTGAAGCAATATCTTTCAAACGAAACAAATCAAATCAGTGGATTAGCCTAATCCTTAACGCAAGACTAGTTCCACACAGGCACGGACTTCGTTGATTCAAAAGCTTCACAAAGAATCTATAAAGTTGATTAGAAAGCGTGCTGATCATTCTAAACTTTTATACAAAGATACAGAAAGTTAGGCCAGATGAACTGATCGAACCTAGAAAAGAACTCCAAAAGTTTGGAAGTCAAATGTCAAATATTTTGGCTATTGATTATTGAAATTCTTATTTTATTCTTGTATGGTCAAATATATCTAACAATTTTTACAATCAAATTTGTTAGATATCAATTGTGTTAATATTCATAAATTTACAATAAATAAATTATCAAGCATAATACACCGATTGGTTACGAAGGGAAACCTTTTGAAAAACTCTTCAAAAGTAAAACCTTAAAAGGCAACCAAACCCAAGAAATTCATTTTTATTAATTGAAAATCAGTTTACAAGTAAGCCATTCAATTACAAAATTTTTGTCAATTGACTCCCTTACTTGACCGGATAAACAACTCGTTTATTCCTACCGCAGTAGCAACCAGAACTTCTGACGATCTTCAATCTATGTCTTTCCTACTGGAACCTCCAGTGGTTGATCACGTACACAAATCAACGATCTTCTCAAACCTTGAACAATATCACACTCGCAAGTGTATAAAAATCACAAGGAAAATTCTCTACTAATTTTCCTCTCAAATGGCTGTCAAATATATCTAAAATCAGCTCTGGCCGAAATCCCTTTATAAGGTTACTATATAACTTGATTTAAATAGACAATCTAAAAGTGCTGCTGAAACGCGTCTGCTGATAGGTCATCCTTCATCAGAATCCGTCTGTTGACAGGTTGCTAACAGACTTTCGGATTTACTGCTGCAATTTGAATTTCGAATTTGCCTTCTGATTTTATCATTCCAAATTTCGAAATTCAACTCTCCAGCCTCTTTAACAGACTCCTAGACACCTAAATGAATTCAAAATACTATGAATAAATCCCATAGTTTAAATTACATTCATTCAAAAATTAAAACTTATACTATGTGAATTCAAATTCAACAATTCAAAATTACAGCTTTAGAGATAAGATGAAATCTTATCCTATTTGAATTCAAATACACCAACACTAATCCAAGCCAATAAAATTTACATTAACAATTTCCCCCTTAGGCTGATTGGTGACAAAACATTTTTTATGAATGTATGTTTCATGTTCTGCTCGGGCTTTCTCCCCCTTTATCAATGCTTCTCCCCCTTAGTATGTGCTGCTGCTCCCCCTCACTCCTCACTTTTCTCCCCCTTTTTATCATCAATTTAGCCAAATTAATATCATGTATAAGCTGAAAGTGTAGCCTCACTTGAGGAATCAGGTGAGGGAGGATTTTACTTTTTCCTTAGTTCTCATCTGAGTACTCACAACCAAAATGTTAGAAAAAAATAAACGCAAGTTAATTTTATAGGAAAACCCGAGTATCAAGCTTGCATTGAAATGAAAAAAATTTCAAAAAATAACCATATGGTTCGGTATCCAGCAAGTTTATCTCAACTTGTCATAGACATATATGCATCGATTAACTCAATCAACCAAACATTCAAGTCCATACTTCTCATCCAATACCAATACAAAAATTGTGTGAGATTTATAGAACTTGGGACTTAGGATAGAATGAGAAGTGGAGCCTTAGAGTACCAAATAGTCTTGCATGCGATATGGGTACCAGATGGTCTAACGCATTAGGAATAAGCAACTAAGGTTGCCGTGAGTCACTTTAAGTGACCAAACACTTGGTCACGTGTTGTGACCTTGCCGAGACCTTTCTTTGTGTCCCACCGGGACTTAGCCACAAAATAGAACAATTAGATCACTCCCACATAAACCTCAAGAAGTCCTACATATTGATTCTCAAAGAATGCCTCATATGCACTTGTAAAACCAAAAACTTGACCAATTTTTTTTTTCTTTTTTTTTTCGTGTTGGTTAGAAAATAAATTACCAAAAAAATATTTATATGCAGATTTTTTTTTTAAAAATAAAAAACAATGGCAATGAGGCAAGTAGCATAAAGAGATGCATTTAGGTTTAATCAAAGTGCTACTCACCAAATAAATTCAAGTCCATACATCTTCTTGATTGTAACACCCACAATAGATTTTCACTCCTCATAAAATCATCAAAGTCAAGGTTCATGTGAGTGTGTGAGTGAACAACTTATGAAAGGTAGCAACTTTTTCTTGATGATTTTATTCCTTAATTTTTTTTCATGAATTTCTTTTTTTTTTATCATCATTTTTAATAGGAATCTTCTTTTAAAAGATGCTCCCAAGAGATTGTCACTCACCTTAAGGCAAATTTTATGCTAGGGCCTAGATACATAAGTGTCTCCTCCAAATACTTTACTTGCATAACCCCTTTTTGGTTCATTTTTATTGCTCATCTTTTTTCACAATGATAGGAGCGATGATTTTTTTTATAAGAACTTCCAAAGTTAGATTCGTGTGGGGTGTGAGTCTTTTTCCGTAATGAATTTCACACCAACTTTTTCTATACGGATCAACAGGTGGTGTTTGGCAAGGGAAGACATTTTTTATACTTGTACTAGGTTCAACTAGTATTAGTCAATTTAAAGTTTGAACTCCCTCTATGATGAGCATCTCAATACACTTATTCAGCCCCCATTTTTTTTAATCAAACAAAAGTGTATTCACACAAGTTTCTCACAGTGCATTAATAGTGAACATTTACTATGATGACCGGTAGAATTAGGATGCACGATGTGGGATGCACAACACAAGAATAGTGTATGAGTGCAATGATTTATAAAGTAAGTATCAACATGTTCAAAGCTTTCAACACACCATCAAACATGCAGTCTACATCATTTGACCGAAAAACATATTTTTTTTTAATATAAAGTAGGAAACCAAAACAAAATAAACCAACCAAAAAATTTTAAAATATATATATATATAAACAAAACGAAACACAATAAAAATGCATGTCCTATACTAACGATATGCAAGAAATATAAGAACATGAAATGTGGTCCTATAATCTAACGTGACACGACATCCTTTTTAACCACCCATTTTGCTTTGAGATTTGGTTTGTCCTTTCCATTCTTTTGAATACATAGCCTAACCAATTCACCAAACTCACGACTTACAAAATTAATTTGTTGGTCCATCTCATCAACTTGATTTTGTAGGCTTTTTCCACTCATTTTCGAACTTTTTCCAATTTTGATTTTCTGCCCTTGAGACACATTAAAGCAATATGGTCTTATATGCCCAACAATTCCACAATTATGACAAGTAGGAGTAAACTTACCTTCATACTTACCTTTCTTAGTCATGGTTGATGGAGAATTTTTGTACAAATTTCTTGAGTCGTCAGCCTTCGGCATGGGAGGATTGTTGTGGTTCTTCTTTTGACTTTCCTTTACAAACACAATACCTTTGGAGCTCGACGCAGTGGATAAGGGTATTTGTTTTCCTTTTCCTTTAGAAACCACGTATCATAATCTCATCTTATCACTACTTGGTTTTTGAAACTTCAACATTTCATTTAATTTTTGGGTTGCTGAATTTTGTTTACGCTCTTGAAAATTTTTCAATTTTTGTTCTATTTCAACCTTTTGATTTTTTAGTCTCAACACCTCAACCTCAGAAACTTTTACAGCCTCAATCAAAATTATTTTTCTCATTTTCTATAGCTGTAAAATTTTTATACAGTTTTTTGTTGAGTTTTTTCAACTTGACTACCTCTTCACACACTTCATTGTAAGCATCTTGAATACTAAGTTCTTGGTCGACATCAACTAGAGTAATGTCCAAATCACTAGAAGCATAACTACTTTCAGGCAAATCATTCACAATAGTAGAAAAAGCTATAAAATATTTTTTATTATCGGAAGATGAGTTTTCAGTTTCAGAATTCGAAGTATCACTAGAAGACACATTTAATATTTTTCCTTTATTTCTCTTGAAGTTAGGACACTCAATTCTAATATGACCATAACCTAAGCATTCATAACATTTTACCTTCTTATTTTTCTCAACTTTTTCTTTATTCCAATTTCTAATTTATTTTTCTTTGCTGAAAATTTTTTTGCTCTCTTTTGTTTATTATTAGTCTTTTTCTTAAACATAAACTTTTTGAATTTCCTAGCAATAAGAGTTATATCCTCATCATTTAAACTCTCATCACCACAATTATCATCATACTTTTCTTTCACAGTTTTTAAAGCAATAAATTTACCTTTTCTCGTTTGGGGAAGAGATGATTCATACGTTTGTAAGGACCCAACAAGCTCTTCAACTTTGATTGTATCCAAGTCTTTACTTTTCTTAATGGCTGTGACTTTGGGTCGAAATCTCTCAGGTAGAGACTTTAAGATTTTCTTCACGACTCTTGAGTCTTCAACCTTCTCTCCAAGATTAAACCTGGAATTCACAAGATCATTTAGTTTAGCATAAAAATCATTAAAGCATTCATTTTCAAGCATTTTAATTTCTGCAAATCTAGATGTTAGCAATTGTAATTTAGAATTTTTTACAGTCATTGTTCCTTCATGTGTGACTTCCAATATGTCTCATGCCTCTTTCGCTATCTCACACATGGAAATCATTTTGAACTCTTATTGAGATACTGCCATGAAGATGGCATTCAACCATTTTCTATTGAAATTGCTATTATTTAATTCATCTTTCAACCAAGTATCAATACTGGTCTCGAGTTTTTTCCACCATCTTTCAACAGCGTGCCATACTCATTCATCCAATGACTTTAGGAATGCTCTCATACGTACTTTCCAATACGCATAATTCTCACCATCAAATTCCAGTGGAACATACAATGATGCCATCTTTACCAGGGAAACGAATCACACTCGGATGAGTGAACTCTCTTTGATACCAATTAAAATTCTTTTTTTACCCCTATATGACCAAATATATCTAACAATTTTTACAATCAAATTTATTAGATATCAATCGTGTGAATATTCATAAATATGCAATAAATAAATTATCAAGCATAACACACTGATTAATTACGAAGGAAAATCTTTTGAATAACTCTTCAAAAGTAAAACCCTACGGGGCAACCAAATCCAGGAAAGTCATTTTTATTGATTGAAAATCAGTTTACAAGTAAGTCATTCAATTAAAAAATCTTTATCAATTAACTCCCTTACTTGACCGGATAAACGACCCGTTATCCCTACCGCAGTAGTAACCATAACCTTTGACGATTTTCAATCTTTGTCTTTCCTACTGGAACCTCCAGTGGTTGATCACGTACACCAATCAACGATCTTCTCAAATCTTGAACAAGATCACACTCGCAAGTGTATAAAAATTATAAGGAAAATTCTCCACTAATTTTCCTCTCAAATGACTCTCAAATATATCTAAAATCAGCTCTGGCCGAAATCCCTTTCTAAAGTTACCATATGACTTGATTTAAATAGACAATCCAAAAGTATTGCTGAAATGCGTCTACTGACAGGTCATCTTTTATTAGAATCTGTCTGCTAACAGGTTGCTAATAGACTTCCGGATTAACTGCTGCAATTTGAATTTCGAATTTGCCTTCTGATTTTATCATTCCAAATTTCGAAATTCAACTCTCCAGCCTCTTTAACAGACTCCTAGACACCTAAATGAATTCAAAATACTATGGATAAATCCCATAATTTAAATTACATTCATTCAAAAACTAAAATTTATTCTATTTGAATTCAAATTCAACAATTCAAAATTACAGCTTTAGAGATAAGATGAAATCTTATCCTATTTGAATTCAAATACGCCAACACTAATCCAACCCAATAAAATTTACATTAACAATTATTCTGCGTGCAAGCATGTTGAGTGACACTTTCAAGGTCCACCTCCTTACATGGTGTGAGAGTACCTAACTTCTTCGGAAGGGTAAAATTTAATGCATGTGAAAATATTGTGCAGAGACAAGGGTACTCAAGCACCACCAAACAGATTACCATATGGGCGAATGGCAATCTTCAAAACCAATTATCTGATCAAAAACAAATACACATTTTACCATTTTAATCTACTTTATGAGAATTCACCATAATCGGATCACCATTAGAAATCAAAATAGAAAAGGGTAAGATAAGCATGTGCTTCACTTCATAACAGGTACACAGTGCTTCCAGCCTTCGAGTTTGCACACGCACATTTGGCAAGTTCAAGCCTTTCAACATAACAAACGCTTAAGAAAGAAGAATACCATTCCCAGGCAAGGTATGCATTTGCAAATGATCTCCCTTCCTCTTCTATTATAATTATTAATGACTAAAAAATCCCGAACCTTGGCAACTTCGACATTTTCCAGTCCATTCTCATACACGACTTCCTTACAGTCCTGCTAAATTCAAAAAATAGATCAGGTTCTAATGATACTTTATTCCAGATCTTTGTTTTCACTCTGTGCACGTGTGCGGTGTGTTGGAAAGGTATAGGGTGAACTAGATACGCTACCCTATAACTAGTGGTGGAGTTGTCTTGGTTCTAACAAAGACGACTCCAAAGTTTGAAGGCACAAAGCTGTACTGACACAAAGAAAAAGATGCTTAATCGAGGCTTCCATAATAACTCAAATGCGAAATGCGATTCTATCATGATGTAAAGTGGGGAAAAAGAACAAGGAAAGCTGAAGCCGCACTGAAGAGAAGACAATGATGAGAAATTAAGGCCTAGCATCTTTTGGCTCCTAAAACAAACTCAGCTCGATTATGGTGGCTTGGCTACATCAAGAGCATTAAGAGTATTTTCATTGATCTAATCAAAATAAAATCATCAAATTTTGATAAAAAAAAATATATATAAATTTGTATACATATCAAAAAATTTCTGTTATATTTGATGATTTACTATTCAAAAATTAAGCAAAAAGTAATTTTATACAATTTTCCACACTTTCATTTCGTCATATTTGATCAAATATAACGATTTTTTTTTATATGTTTGTAAATTTGTATTTTTTTTATCAAAATTTGATAATTTTATTTTGATGATACCAATGTCAATACTCTAAGCTTTATTAGATTGAATAGTTCACGCATGAAACAAAATGGATTGTTTAACAACCAAAAGTGTACTTCGAAGAAGGTTTTTCTTCCTAGAAATTGTCTATGTTTTTATTGCTTCCTGATGAGCAAAAAATGAAAGACTCAAGCACCCCATTCTCTAATTTTTTTTTTTTTCCGAACATTTGTTATGTGAAATCCCTCCGCCCCTAAGAAAAGTTGTCCGCGCGACTAGATGTGTAACCGGTCCGATTTAGTCCGATTTTAAATAAAATCTAGAACTGAACCGGTACAATCGATTTTCTATTTTTTAAAACTGATTACGCACTGGTTATCTTCCAAAACCAATAGTATCGATTTTATTGATTTCGGTTCGATTCGATCCGGTTTTTCAGTTTTAAATTAGTCCATATTAGTTTATTAGATTATTAATATATATATATATATTAGTATTATTTATAATGATTGAAATAATTATATATTAGTATTTGTTATAATAAGTTTAATTTTTTATTATTATATTATTGATAGTTATAACTAATAGTATTAGTATTAGCTCAAAAAAAATGTATTATTATTACTATATTATTATTTTATATGCAATTATTTAATTTAATAATTTATTTATAGACTTAAAGTATATTACTAATAGTAATATATTATTAGTATTAGGCTATAAAATGTAAATTGTAACTAATTTATATTATACTAATAATAAATCTTGATGCAAGCCGGCTTGCACGTGCACACCCTCGCGTGAACGGTATTTTTACTGTTCACTGAACGGTATTTTTACTGTTCAAGTAAACTATAAAAATACCATTCACGCGAGGGTATGCGCGTGCAAGCTAGCTTGCATCAAACACTGCCCATATACTAATGTATTACATATTATACATAATTAAAAAAATATTTTATATTATGTATCAAATTAAATATATATATTATATTAAACTGGTTCAGTCCGGTCCAGTTCTAAAAAGTTTAGAACCAAAACCGAACCAGTACCTACAGGTTTTAATATTATGAAAATCGATTTCGAACCAGTATCTACCCAAAACTAGATCGATTTGGACCAGTCCAGTCTGATTTACCGATTTTTCGATTTTTTCTTATATCTCTATGCACAACACTAAGTCCTATTTGTTTTTAGAGTTGAGATGAGATGAGATAAAAGTTAAAAAATAAATAAAATATTGTTGTAATAAATTTTTTTAATATTATTTTGTTTTGAAATTTGAAAAAATGATTTGAAATTTGAAAAAGTTAAATTCTTTATTATATTTTATATGAAGATTTAAAAAAATATAATAATAAATTTTTAAAAAATAAAATCTTTCATTTTATCTCTCAAAACAAATGTCTAAATGGTACAAAACTGAAAGCAAGAATTATATATAATAGAAGAGAGAGAATAAAAACCTCGACGTGGGGATCACACCAGAGCTGTCAATCAATCTCTTCAGGCGGGATCGGAGAAGAATCCAGGCAGGTCATTGGAAGCAGAAGAGCGTCGCTAGCATCATCCAAATAGATCTCTCCACGACGCGACCATCTCTTTTCTTTGGCATTTACTTTAGGCCATTAATACTGGAGCCGTCGCGCCTAGCCGAACCGTCCTTGGCGGCTGCTTTGAGGTCCTGGCCTGTTTGGATTCTGCCGATTTTGGATATTTCGGTTGAAAAGGGAAACTGGAACTACCGGGGGATTGTGAGGCTGGCCAAGATGACTCTGACGGCACGACAACGGAGAGTAGAAGGCTTGAATGAGATAAAAATGGAGCGAGGATCTAAAGCAAATATTCGGTTTGAAAAACCTACGTAAGGACAACGGAGAAATACAGAGAGGAACTTGGAAGTTGGAGATGAAGGAGTTAGGGGTGTAACGGGTCCGGTTTTAAACAAAATTAAGAATTGAACCAATATCACCGCTCTTATATTTCTTAAAACCGATTACGTCCCGATTATCCCCTAAAATTTACTGGTTCGGCCCGGTTCCGATTCCAGTTTTTCAGTTTCAATAAAATGTAAATTTATAAAAACCAATTTATTTTTCTTATAAAAATTTTTTTTGATTTGAAAATTCTGTTTAGGTATAAAGATTGTAATCTATTACAAAAATCTATTTTAGTAAAAAAAATCTGCTATGTAAAAAAAATTGCATTACAAAAATTGCTATAAAAAAAACTACTATAAAAAAAAATATTCTATAAAAAATATACATGATCTTATATCTAATTATAATGTATATTATTATATATAGTATAGAACATATTATATAATAATACTAAAAAAAATAAAAAATAGAAAAAAATGAAACTGATCCGATCTTAAAATGGACGAAACCAAAACCGGACCGATAATATCCGATTTTTCAATTTATGAAACTGATACCGGACCGGAATGATCCAAAACTGGAATTTTTGATTTAGTCCAATTTAATTTGAGCCGATTTTTCGATTTAAATTTATACTGTCAGGAGGAGCAAGGTGGCCGTTGTTTTTTTTTTTTTTTTTTTAAATTTCCGTTCACCGGTTTTTCTGTGAAATGGAAGTTTGGGCGTGGTTCTTCAGAGTCGAATGTTGGGATTTAGGACGGGTCCACGTTTCTCTGTGATTTATGACTCGAGAGTCGAGGCACTTGCCACTCTCCTAACAATGACATTAATATAACAATTTAGAACTATGTTAGGAACAAATATCAAGAAGAATAAATAGTGGATAAATGTTAATAGAGATACTGGAGTCCAGATTGGTGCAAATACTAATTTTGCACCAATCCAATAAATGATTGTCACGTTTGTGTTTTATTTTGTGAAACAATGAACTTGATTGCACCAGATTAATGTGTTGTCCCCTCCCCCGAAACGAGATCTGTGGCGAAAATACCAACTCCAAAACCAAACCACACCCCCCCCCCCCCCCCCAACACAAAAACCCTTCTCCCTGCTCGGACAGCAACCCGCTGTCGTCGTTAAAAGGTTCTGAACACAAAAATTCACAAAAATTCTCGGCTAGAGCAGTTGGCGAGGTTGATCTGAACAAGAGTGAGCCTTGGGAGTTGCCATGTGAGTTGATTTCCAAAACCGTATTTCAATTTTTTCCTCTGTTTTTTTTTTGTACTTTTATTTGCATATATTAGCTTGCTTTATGATGTATATCTGTTCTAGGATGCCTTGAAGTCGCACAGTAACATAGAAATAGCATTGAAACGTCGAGCAATTGTTATTTCAAGGTCTAGAATACTCATTAGTAAAGCTACTGTTTTTTCAAGTTAGAAACGCCAACGGTGAAATCACACAATAATCGCGAAATCGCATGGATGACAGAGGAAGTTGCAAAGAAGTGATCATGGGCTCGATTTGTCGAGAGGAATGAGAGGTAACTGAGTTACAGAGGCTCGATTTCTACTTTCATTCAACATATATTTACCCAACATACTGATCCTTTTATTTCTTAACTTACGCACATGAAAAAAATGGGATCAAACTCAGCAAATCTAAAACAAATCCACAGAAGCTCATAAATATATATACCCACAAAATGATGGAAACTTAAGGATGGTACGAATTTATTGGTCAGGACACTGAGAAGAAGGCAGGTTCGTGCGCGAAATTGGTGCTGAGAGGGAGTGGGAGGAAGAAGGAGAAAGTTTAGGTGGATGCAGGTTTATTCTCTTCTTTTAGAAATGCGTACGTGACATGATATAATTGGTTGGTGTAAAAACTTAATTCACACGCATCCGAACCTAAAGTTTTCTCGTTATGATAAATAGAATGTATAATTTTTATTTTTTTGAATTTAAAATTTATTTTTTTCATTCATTAACTCATAAATATTATATAGCATGAGATAAGCACGGACACCAAATATTATAAATTATTAATTAATATTTGTTTACCGTTTATTTTTTGAACAATTTAACATGCGTTATGAGAAGCTGTTCTCAAAGTGAAGTTTATTTTTTTAAGGGTACGAGTTTCTCCCAACTTTACCACCATAAGTCTCAATTGAATTTCACCAACCATTTAGTCGAAATTAATGCATAAGAAAAGTAAGGAAACCACTTTTGAAATTACCCATAACCTCTTATAGTTCTACCAAAGAAAATTGATAAATTTATGACTCTTTTACGATTATTTATTGAAATAGAAGATTTTATGTTGTAAAATTAAAATACTTTATAAATGAGATATACAATGAAGTATAAAATAGTTATAGAAAAGTCCTGGCTTGTCCTCATTATTTGCAAATTGATGGTAAAAAGCACAATCTCAAATTAAAAATCATGTGTATGGGGTTTTCCCTCATTGGCCGTATGGTAAGCCCGCGAGGGATTATTAGAAGAGTAAGTCAGAGAAATAATTTGATTAAGTCTAACGACCATGTTTTGGAAGGAGTAAGTGGACCTCTACAAAGTACTCGACCCATGAGTAAAACCCACCCACGAAACAACCCACGCGTGAAAAGGCGGACAATGAGGGTAGGTGAAACTCGTTATTCTAACACCTCTTTGACAACACCCTACACTTAAGAACCTACATAGGCAGGTGGACAGAAATATGAAAAATTTTTAATCTTCAGACAGTTGGTATGGAGGGACTTAACAAGAAATGCCCATAGAGTATAGTAAGCTATAAAGCCAGGACATATGAATGGCGCCACTTCTCGAACCTTGTGCCCTATTAATGATGTTGCCTTAGAAGACACTGTATTAAAATAATTTTAAAATAAGATTACAATGAATTAAAAAAAAAAACTTATGAAAAATGTTATAATGTGTCCTCATTATTTGTAAATTGATAGTAAAAAGTACAATCTCAAATTAAAAATCATGTGTAAAAAGGTTTTCCCATTGGCTCGTGTAGTAAGCCTAAGAAGGATTATTAAATGAGTAAATCAGAGAATCTGGTCAAGACCAATGATCTTATTAAATGAATCAGTGGGCCTATGCAAAGTACTCGACCCATAAGCAAAACTCACTCACAAAGCAACCCACCTGTAGGAAAGTGGACAGTAGGGATATATGAGACTCACTACCCTAACACCTCTCTAATGTCACCCCACCCTAAAAAATATGCATAGGCAAGTAAGCGAAAAATATGGGGAGACCTTGATATCTCGACAACATGCATGGAGGGGTTTAACAAAAAATGCCAACAAGGTAAAGTAAGTCACGGTGTCACGATGCATTAATGACGTCACTTCCTTGATCATACGTCATATTAATAAACATAGTTGGAATGACATGGGCTTCACAAAGTTAAATACGTAATGTCCCCATTTAGAATCCTAGTATAAAAGTTGATCCCTAAGTACAAAGAATTCTTTTTTGATTCCTTTAAAATTACGCACAAATTAATAAGAAGATATACTGACTTTATTATCAAAGACTTCTCGACCTCCACCAAGACTTTCCACTCTTCGTGTCTTCTCAACTCTTGAGTGTGCAAGTGAAATACTCAAGACCTGAGTTGCTATAACCTAACTCAAATTTGTACAAAATAAAAAGATGTTAATACCACGAATATATAAGGGGAAAAAAAATCAAGAGTGATGTTATTATATTATCACAATTATATTGCACATTTTGCTTTATTAACTTGTTGGTTGCATCACCACACACCATCCAACATTAACAGATTAAAAATAGAAAAAATAAAACTAAAAAATAATCTAAAAATATTGAAACAAAAAGAAGATTGAAAATTTAAGTCCTCCTTGAAAATACAAATTGAAAGTGTTAAGTTGAAAGGGAAATCAGTTGCAGCAAGCAAGCGCCTGTAGCTCAGTGGATAGAGCGTCCGTTTCCTAAGCGGAAGGTCATAGGTTCGACCCCTATCTGGCGCGTCTGCTTTTTGTCTCTCTCCAGCCGTCGAAACGGTGCGGTTTGTGAGAAAATCTTGGCTCTAAAACCCTAGTCTCTTGGTCCCATTGAAGTTCTATTTATGTCAGAGCAGGAAAGAGGAGAAGACATAGACGCAGCTATGAAGGTTTTCGAGATCGACGGAAACACTCTATCGCTTGCTCTTTTCACCGAAGTCACCAACTCCAAGTATGTGTCTCTCCCCCCCCAATTTCTCCGTTTGGCTCTCGGGAAACAATAAAAATTGATAAACTGAAGAAATGGAATTACTCAGACTCTTCGAGAGGCAAACGGATACTAAAGTTTCGAATTATATAAGAAGTTATGTTTTAATTTTACGTTGGTGTGTTTTCTTTTTTCCGAATTTTTGGTGTTGATCTCTTTTACTGTAAGTAAGAATAAGCTACTGTTTTCTTAATTACATCGAGAAACAGTTACTTTTTTCTCCCCTCCTTTTTTTGGTGTTCTTGCAAAAGAAACTGCTGGTCTTGCATAGGATTTATGTTACATAAATCACATAGAAGATGATTATGATGGCAAAGCGTAACCTAAATTGCGCTTTGAAAAGATTGGAAACAATGGAAGGTTGCCTCATTTTAGGAATAGTGGGGCATGTTGTTATATGCTTATGTCTGTATGTGCTAACTCGTGATTATGTATACAATCTAGAGTCAGTTCTTAGTTTTTGGGAAGAATTAGGGATCGATCTAGAGAATTTTTCTCTGTAAGAGCCGTGTTGAATTCTGTCATCTGTTTACTTTTTTTTTTTTTTTTTTTTTTGTTAATGGAGAATTCAAGTTTGATTGTCTATGGAAATATGACATTGGCTAGAAGGAGATGAGCACACACCTTCCTACTTGCTATGTCTTGTCATTATATCAGAGGGGGTGAAAGTTAACCAGGGTCTATCCATTGAGAATTTGACATCTTTGTGGAAGTCCAAGGGAGAACCCAATTTGATCGTAATGCAGAATTAAAGAGAAAACTAAGCCGATTGAGTATTTGTTCTGAAAGAAATGAAACTCAAATTTTTATTCAATGGCAACGTGAACACTTAGGCTATACAAGTGAAGTATTTAAATAAAATTACAATGATTCAGTTGTAAATCAAATAAAAGAGAAATCCCATAAAATCTGGTTCTGGTTTAAGTCGTTTGACAATCTGATGTGCTCTCCATTTGTTACGATGACAGCTTGATAACAGGGGAAGTTGTTGCGTTGACAGCTTGATAACAAGGGAAGTTTGACAACTGAGAATCCCTCTTTATTTGGAGTTTGCTGAATTTCCATGCAGATTTAAATGCAAATTTGAACTTTTCGAATTTATAGGCTGTCATCTTGGTCTGAACATGTTGCTGTTAGAGCTCCAAGATCACTCAACTTCTCTCCACTAATTGAGGCTAGATTGTGAGAGTCTTCACCCTTTTTTCTCCATAAATCTCGTGCGTCCTTATTTCTCTATTGACTCTCACAATTGTTGGTAGTGCCGAGCTCATAGGTTGCTAATACCCTCCCGCAAACTTTGCCGGGGCTGGAGGCAAAGTTTGTTGCGGAAATATTGAAGAGATGCTTTTGACATAGGTTTTATGAAGAGGTCGGCAATTCGATTATCAGAGGAGATATGTTGAGTGACAAGCAGTCCACGTGCAACACATTTGTGCACAAAATGATAATTCAACTCGATATGTTTGCTTCGTGCATGGAATACCGGATTTACTGTCATATGAAGAGCACTAAGGTTGTCGCAATAGAGTATGGGAGGAGATGACATTTTAATGCGAAGATATTTGAGAATGAAGGTCATCCAAGTGAGTTCAGCTGATGTGTTAGCCATTGTGCAATATTCTGCTTCTCTGCTTGACCGGGAAATTGTATGTTGTTTCTTTGCACACCAAGAGATAAGTTTTCCTCCAAGGAATGTACAATAGCCAGTAGTTGATCGTCTCGTTGTAGTGCACACCGCTCAATCTGCATCTGAGAAAGCAAACAAATCAAGTGTAGTGTGTGAAGAAAAATTTAATCCCATTTCAATTGTTCTTTTGACATATCGTAAAATACGTTGAACCATTTTTAAATGTGTCATTGTGGGAGTATGCATGAATTGAGATAAATAATTAACACTAAACGAAAGATTAGGACGGGTGAGTGTAAGGTACTGTAAAGCTCCAATAAGTCCTCAATAGTAACTTAGGTCTTCCATGAGATTATCATTGGAAGATATTTTTGTTTTAGTTTCAAGAGGTGTACTCATTGGCTTACAGTCAACCATATTGGAGCGTTCAAGCATCGTCAATGCATAATGTGACTGGGATAGATGAAGGCCACTTGTTGACGTTATTTCCATCTCAAGAAAGTGGTGAATAGGTCCTAAATGTTTCATTGCGAACTCACTGCTTATCAACGTAATAAAATTTGAAACAAGTGTTGGAGTTGATCTTGTGAGTAGCATGTCGTCTACATAAAGAAGTAAAATTAATGAGCCATAGTCCGAATGGAAAACAAACAATGAAGGGTCAGCTAGACTACAAAAGAAACCATATTTAAGAAGACATACACTAAAACGATCAAACCAAGCATGCAGTGCTTGTTTTAGGCCATAAAGAGCTCTTTGTAGTTTGCAAACGTGTGTCGGATGTTGAGAGTCTACCATTCCTGGTGGTTGTTGCATGTATAGATTTTCAGAAATTAAACCATGCAAGAAAGCATTTTTTACATCTAGTTGATGAATGAACCACTTTTGAACAAGAGCTATGGTAATTATCATGCGTATTGTCCCTGGTTTGATAACTGGAGAAAAAGTTTCTGTGTAGTCTACTCCATCAATTTGATGATACCATTTTGCAACTAAACGTGCTTTGAGTCGATCTAAGGAACCATCTGGTTTGAGTTTGATTTAAACACCCATTTTGAACCAATGACATGCATGCTTGGTGTTCGAGGAACCAGTTTCCAGGTCTCATTCTTATGAAGTGCAGCCAGCTCCTCGTCCATGGCTGCTTTCCAACCAGGATGTGCCAATGCAATTTTAATATTGTGAGGCTCACGAGGTATATTAGCAGATGTGATGGTGGTTAAGGCATACTTAGGATTTGGTTTTACCACACCTAGTTTAGACCGAGTGACCATGGAGTGGACCAATGGTGTTGAAGGACCAGGACTATGATGGGAGGACTCGGGTGTTTCACTCACAATCAGTGGAGCTATTTCTGGGCAGACCCATGAGACTCTTGAGATTCTTGTGATAGAATTATTTCGGGTGAACTAGTGTTGTGAAGAGATTCATGAAATTAATTTAAATTAATTTCTGCACTGGTCTGTGACTTGATAGAGGGGGATTGTGTGGGACTAAAATTTTGGGAAAAAATTTGTGGAGTACAAGTGTCAATTGGCAGCAAGAGACTTTGACATGGGGGTGAGGGAGAGTCCGAAATTGTACCTACAAAAGAAGAAATGTTAGTATGTGGTAGCCAAGAATCAAAAATACTAATTACCTGTGGCTGATTTGCTGTCATGCAGGATTTGTTGATAGGCTTATATGAAAAAATTAACTCATCAAAGACAACATGATGAGAGATAAAAAAAACTTTTTGCTTGATGGATGGTAGCACTTATAAGCCTTATGTTTTTCACTATAGCCTACAAAAATGCACGGAAGTGTTTTTGGATCAAATTTGTGTTTTCGTATATCCCAAGTGTAGGGAAAAAACTTAGACCCAAATGCTCGGAGTGGGAATAATCCGGATGTGTCCCATGAAGTGCAAAATATGGTTTTTCAAAGTTGAGAGCAGATGATGGTAGGTGATTCATAAGATACACAGCTGTGGTGAAGGCCTCTATCCATAAGAATATGGGTGCACCACAGTCAAATGACATAGTCATCCCTAATTCTCTTATAGTCCTATGGCGCCTGTCAATTATACTAGTTTGCTCAGGGGTATATGGGGATGATACTTGATGAACAATGCCTGTAGAAAGAAAATGAGTTGATAGTTTTGAATTGATGAACTTACCACCTCTGTCTGAATGAAAAATTTTAATTTGCTTGCTAAACTGTCTTGCAACATATTTCTCAAAGGCTAAGTATGCATTAAAAAAATCAAATTTGTTGCGAAAAGGAATAATCCACGTATACTTAGAAAAATCATCAACCAAACAAGCATACTAATTAAATTTTGCAATTGATAAAATGGGGGCAGGTCCTCATAAATCACAATGAATTTTTCAAAGACACTAGTACTTGAATGTTCCGAACAAGAAAAAAGGTCAATGACTAAGTTTTTCTAGTTGGCAACCATCACAAAGATGTTGAGATTTTGTTGTCTCTACGACATCAATAAGTCCCTTATTTTTTAGCATTTGTAAAGCTGAAAATTGTGGGTGGCCTAGGCGTTGATGCCAAACTTCTGTAGTGCCTGGTTTGAACCGATGGGAGAAATACAATTCTGGTGAAGTGGGTAGGACATAGAGATCACCCTAGCGTTTCCCTATTATCATTGCCTGTCCTGTTTTCCATTTCTTAACACAAAAATCAACATTAGAAAATTCACAATAAATAGAAAAATGTTTAGTTAACTGGCTTACTGAAAGTAAATTTTTTGTTAAGTTTGGAACCAATAGAACATCATTGAGAGGTAAGGCAGACATTTTTTGTTTTATACAAGAATCACCAATTGCAAGAATTGGCATGGAAGACCCATCTCCAATTAGCACAGAGTTGGCACTTGAGTATTTACGAATGTTAGTTAATATACCTGGCTTACATGTCATATGGTTTGAAGCCCCAGTGTCTTTTGTCTATTCAGTGTCAGCAATGGTGGCGTCCAAAGTGGGTGGTGCAAGTGCTTGTGGAATTTCATCTTGTTGAGTGGGTTTCTTTGGCACCTACCGGCATATCTTAGCAACATGGCTCATTATCCCACAATATTGGCATTGTTGTTCACGGTATTTCTCCCTCTGCAGGTGTCATGCGACACTCAACAGGTGGTGGAGGTCGACATTGTGAGTTTAAAGAAGCTCATGCACCCTTCTCTAAAAGGCCTTATTAGGAAGGGGAGTGGATGCCTCATATAAATCTCATAACAATCTTTTTCCTAGGCAATGTGAGATTTCCCTTTACTCCCCCTCACTTGTGAGCCGATCTTTGTCGTGTTCCTACAAGTGGTCCTCATTGGATCAATGGGTGGAACGTATTGCTGGAAAGTTTGACTCTGATACCATAAAGAAGCACATGCACCATTCTCTAAAGGCCTTATTATGAAGGGAAGTGAATGCTTTATATAAAACTTAGTACAATCTCCTTCTTAGATAATGTGGGATTTCCCTTTAAGAATAAGCCAAAATGGATCCAATTTTCTGCATTGATCCTGACAGTAATTTTATGTTGTTAAGGTTGTGATTGACTAAATGTGTACATTAGCAAAATGTTTAGCATGCAATGCTTGATTTCTTTTTCCATTTTATATTTGATTTGCAAAAGTAGATTTTTTTCATTCTCAGTTCTTGTAACTGCCTTATAAACTTATTACTTGACAGGGAACTCCTTGATTCTATGCAAGCTGGAACTCTGGAACCAGAAGTTGCATTTCTCAATGCATCACTGGTACAATTTTTGAAATACTTATGATACCTACCCTTGATTTTCTATTATTTTCATTTCCTTCTCTCTATTTTCTTAGCTACACTTAGTTTATTTCTCCTCTTATCTTTATTAAAAACTGAAACAGATTCCAGACGTTTTCCCTGTCCTGGCATCTGCACATAAGACACTTTTAGCCAAGTCACGGGAGTCATTGACGACACGCACTCTTCACTCTGAGCTTGTTTACAATTATTCCGGATCCAAGCATGTAATCAATTTATGCTAATTTAACTATGGAAGTTCATCTTGATGAATTTATCTATTGTTTCCTTTGGATAACTCCTAGTCTTTGATATGAATAGATTACAGAATCTTTGAAAAGGTGTGGCATCTCTGATAGCACAACTTATATCCTCGCTGCTCGTTTCAATGCTTCCATTGATGAGGTGAGAACGCTATTCATAAATGATGTCGCAGATCATGCTTTGTTTTGCTCCAGTAAACAATTAAGGTGGGGTTCATTTTGATTTAATTAAAGTTTGGGTTTTGTGCCAGATGAAAGCCGCAGAGAAACTAATCGATGGAAAAGAGATTGAGTTGGAGGAGTTGGAGGCAAGAGCAAATCAGGCCCAGATACAAAAGGTGATGCAATGTAAAATCTTTTTCAAGTTCACTTCGTGCTGCTTTTAAGTAACTAATGAAAAACGACTTGTCATTTTTTCAGCACTATAAGATATCTGGCCCAGAACTAGGAATATCCACAGTTGCAGATGCTATTACATGTCGGATTGCTGCTCGGGATGCTTTGTGAGAAGATAAGACCTATATTTTGTTTAATATTTAGCTCTCTCTGTTTTCTCTGATGTTCACCATATGTGTCATGCACGTTCTCCATTGTATTCTCCTATTGAATGGAAGTTTGTGCTTTGGAATGGAAACGATGAATTCACAGAGCGATATTTATTTGTCGGCGGCCAAGGGAAGAACAAAACCCAGTTTTCTGATTTCACTGATAATGCCCACCTAGATCCATCCGCAGCAGCATGTGGGCAAGTTGTCGGCCGTGACTAGGCGACGCTCATAACACGCACGATGGACGCGTATTAGCCTTATTATATTTACTTACGAGGAAAGGAGGAGTACGAAGTATATGGATAATAATTTCCTTCAGTACGAAGTAAAGTCGACGTCGAATCAACGCTAACTGGGGAACGGCGATAGCCGGTGACATATACAATTGACTATTATTACTACAGCTTTCAGTTTCTCTAATCTCAAAAATAAAAAATATATATATAAACATTCGTCGTCTGAATCCTATATAAATAAATAAATATACATAAACTATTTGTTTATTAATCATTATATTTATTTTTTTATTAATTTTTAGTAATTTTTAATTATAAAGAAAATTAAAAAATATACAATTTTACTAATAATTGTTTCTGTAATTATTAAATAATTTTTTTTTTTTTAAAAAGTAATGAAATAATAAATAAATAAAAATAAAATAATAAGACTAGCATTTTTTTAAATAAAAAAGATTTTTTTTTTTCTTAAAAACAGAAATTAAATTATGACAAGAAGAACACTGCGAGGGGAAAGGAAACAAAACCGGTGATAGTCGGTGAGAACATCAATTATAAAAAGGCCCAAAGTCCCAAACTAACCGCTCTGTTCTGTTCTAAAATTCCGCTATCTGATTCTGATCATTTTCCCTTTCCCAAATACTTTTGCTTGCAACAATCTCTGCCATTTCGCAGTCTCACTTTCCCCCCTCTGTGTTCCGTTGTTGAGTGTTACCAAACAATTGAACGATGGGCACTTCACAGAGCCGAGAGGGCATTGACATTACTGACTCTGACTCAGACCGATATACCGAAGAAGACGAAGAGGAGGAGGAAGAGGAAGAGCAATACGACGATGCTGTGGGCCTTCAGAAGCCCCAATTCTCCCCTTCGACTCAAGCCAAGTCCAAATCCCTTGACGAGGTTGACGCCAAGCTCAAAGCCCTGAAGCTCAAGTACGGTAGTTCTTCCTCTTCCCAAAACATTCATGCAATTAATTCGGTCAAGCTCTACCTCCACATCGGCGGAAATACCCCCAAAGCCAAATGGATCGTCTCCGACAAGTACGCATCTTATTCCTTTTTCAAAACCTCCAAAATCGACGGCGAAGAGGACGACGATGACTCTGACCGCAGTGCGGGACACTCCTGGTGGGTACTGAAAGTTGGGTCCAAGGTCCGCGCTAGGGTTTCGACGGAGGTGCAATTGAAGCTGTTCGGAGATCAACGCCGCATCGACTTCGTTTCCAACGGCGTGTGGGCCTTAAAGTTTCCCACCGACGAGGCTTATAGGAAATTCGTCTCCGAATTTCAGGATTGTTTGTTTGAGAATGTGCACGGACTCAAAGCGACAGAAGAAAACAAGATCAAGGTTTATGGGAAAGAGTTCATTGGGTGGCTGAAGCCCGAGGCGGCAGACGATTCGATGTGGGAGGATGCAGACGATGGCGACTTGAAGAGTCCCGAGTCGGTGGCACCAGTCCGGGCGAGCCAGGACTTACTGGAGGAGTTTGAGGAGGCAGCCAATGGCGGTGTGCAGAGCTTGAGTTTGGGGGCGTTGGATAACAGCTTCTTGGTGAACGATATGGGCGTGCAGGTTTACAGGAATTTCAACCGTGGGATTCATGGGAAAGGTGTTTCTGTGAAATTTGATGGCGGGAGTTCGAGTCCAGGGCGATTTTTGACCCCCAAAAAGGCGATGCTGATGAGGGCCGAGACGAATATGCTCCTTATGAGTCCGTTGAAGGAAGGGAAGCCCAACGCCACGGGGCTTCAACAGCTTGATATTGAGACGGGCAAGATAGTTACGGAGTGGAAGTTTGGAAAGGATGGGGCTGACATTACAATGAGGGATGTCACCAATGATACTAAGGGGTCGCAATTGGATCCGTCGGAGTCTACCTTTTTGGGATTGGATGATAATAGGTTATGCCAGTGGGATATGCGTGACCGTGGAGGAATGGTTCAGAACATTGCAATGTCGAATTCACCGGTTTTGCATTGGACGCAGGGGCATCAGTTCTCGAGAGGGACGAATTTTCAGTGCTTTGCGACGACTGGGGACGGGTCCATTGTTGTAGGTTCTCTTGATGGGAAGATAAGGCTGTATTCGAAGTCATCGATGAGGCAAGCCAAGACGGCTTTTCCAGGTCTCGGTTCACCGGTTACTAACGTAGACGTAACTTTTGATGGGAAGTGGATTTTGGCCACCACTGACACCTATTTGGTTCTTATCTGCACTCTGTTTACCGACAAAGATGGAAGGACAAAGACTGGATTTAGTGGTCGAATGGGGAACAGGATTCCTGCTCCAAGGTTGTTAAAGTTGACTCCTCTGGATTCACATTTGGCTGGGACAAATAATAAATTTCACGGCGGCCATTTCTCATGGGTAGGCATACTAAATCCCTTTCTATATGTTAAAACACTTGGTTGTTGTGCAATATGTCTATATAAGATGGTAATTTGGTTTGCGTTTATTTGTCCAATGTTACATAATTTACTGGCAAAGTTTTGTCATTTCATCTATCTTTTTGCTGCATTTGCCAGCATGGGGGCAGATAGATGCATCCCTGTAATTATCTTGAGATCCCTACTCATCTAAAATGATGGTGAACTCCTAAAATATCTTATGGGGGACAATGAATTTAAATCATTGGAAATTCAATTTAAAACAAAAGCCTTCAATCAAATGTTTCTTTGAACACCATAGATGACTCTTCTTTTTGTGATGTGCGCATATGAATCTACTTTGGGTTTCAGCGTCGGATTTAGTTGCATACTGTCATGCATTCTCGAAGTTGAGATTTAGATGTTTTTTTTAGTGCACGTAAACCACTTATTTCGTTGAATTGGATGAATCATTTGCCTTCTATTCAGGGTGTATGTAGGATTTATCATGCCTTTTCCTTTTTTCAATCTTGAATTTAATGAATGAGCTTAGTTTTTTTTTTTCTTGGCAAGCTTAGATTAGTATCAACTTATGGTTTTTTGTTTTTATCTCGTGATATTGTCTTTTCAGGTCACAGAAAATGGTAAACAAGAGCGGCATGCAGTTGCAACAGTGGGGAAATTCAGCGTGGTATGGGACTTCCAGCAGGTGAAGAACAGTGGTCATGAGTGCTACCGGAGTCAGCAAGGCCTTAAAAGCTGTTATTGTTACAAGATTTTGTTGAAGGATGAGTCCATTGTCGAGAGTCGTTTCATGCATGACAAGTTTGCCGTTAGTGATTCTCCTGAAGCTCCACTGGTGGTGGCAACCCCTTTGAAAGTTAGCTCTATCAGTCTATCTGGCAAGAGACAACATTGACAAAATATTCCTTGTTTATATTATATAGTCGCGTTCGTTTGTTCTTGTCCAAGTTGTTTTTGTTTTGGATTTCCTTCTCCTGTAGTTGATCTTGCTTTCTGCTTGTATTTACACGAATTCTTTTTACTTGTCTTCAGTCGAGTATAAACATAAAACAACAGTAGGATGTTTGAACTGGTGGCAGCTGGAGTTATATTGCAAATGGTGTGATCTACATTTTTACTTGTGACAAAGAGGCTGTGATATGCCATTAATATTCATGTTGAAAATCGTTCTCTGATCTCATTATGGAAGAGGTGGGAGTAGGAGGGTTGCCAGCACTGTGTCTGTGTTGGTTTGGTTTGGGTAGGGAAACATCCATGAAAGCGCAGAGGGCCAAGACACCTTTCCCACATATAATATAGGACGAATTTCATATTACCCATTGGGTAGTTCTATTTGTTGAGGAACAAATATGGTAATGATATATTGGCCGGCCTCGCTCCATTATTTATCAATTATCACCAATGACTTCCCACTTTTTGCACTTTCTTAAAAAGAAAAAAAAAAAAATCCTGATTTTTCTTCTGGGTGCGACCTTTTCCTACTTGTAAATTTTAGAACTAAATACACTAAAAGCCTTTAATTAAAATAAGTTCAATTAATGTACACTAAAAAGAAATGGAATTTCCTTTAATGATTAAGTCTTTTTTTTTTATAGAATTAATTAATTAATTAATTAATTCGTCTAACTTGAATTGTTAATATGTAAAAGAGAGAAAAACACATTACGTAATCTTTTACCCCACGTCTTATCCGTACATGTGATCCACATGCACCATCTTTTTCTTTTCAAACATGATCCCTCAATTCGAAAATAAAAGGTTATAGATGGAATCTTTACATCACACACATCTACTTAATTAATATGTAATTTATTATTTTTATGTTATATATTTATTTAAAAAAATAATAAAAAAATAAATTACATATTTAATATTTAAATATTGTATAAAAAAATGAATAAAAAAAAAGAGTTGATATCAAATTAGGGTGAAAATGAATGGCATCTAGAGTATTGACATTAAATTAATAAAAAAAATTTTTTTAAAAAAGTATAAATTTACAAATATATCAAAAAATTTTTATTATATTTGATCAATAATAAAAAGAAAAATAAATAAAAAAATAGAATAAAAATACTCTTATTTTGAATAAACGAATAGTAAATTTAAATTTTTTTTCAAATTATCAAATTTTTTTAATATGTGTGCAAATTTATACTTTAAAAAAAAAAATTTAGCTAATCAATTCCAATGCTAATAAAGCTAGCCGACGTGCTTGAATTGATCAGTTCTTACTTTCTTACTTCTTAGTAAAAGGAAATCCTATTAACAGATTAATCATGTGTGGTTAAATTTATATAATATTTAAATGCCAATCTTAGTCGCTCTAATGACCCGTCATTATTTTATAATTTATATTCCTAATCTATGCAAGAAATCCGTTCCCATGGTTTTCTCTAATCCACTATAAAAACTCTTCCTTGTTTTCTCTTCTTCTCTGTCTCTCTCTTACGTCTTCGCAGTGTGTATAGCTTCTCTCTCTCTCTTACGTCTTCACAGTGTGTATTAGCTTTTTTTTAAATCCATCTCCAAATTCACACGTGATTTATTGAGCACATGCTAAATGTGCTAATTAGAGATCGATTAGACTTCACTCAAGAGTGAGAGACGCACATGTTGTATTACACGTGGCTAGAGCAAATCTCCTTCAGTATCGTGGCAAGTGGTGGACATACGGTCCCTACATTTATGGTACGCTGATCTCCTCCTTCCTCCTTTCCCCAGAGATGCTGCAGTGAAAGATATTTAAGTTCATTTTCTTGCTGCTGAAAACAGAAGAGAATAAAAGAAAGAAATGTGGATATTTGGCCATTTTCGCAAGATATATCTATCATACATGATCCAGGTCTTTCCTTTTTTGGATATAATATTCCCAAAAAAAGAAAAGAAAGACAATTACAATACAAACTGGTGTTTTCTAACTCCCTCAAAAAATGAAAACAGAGAAGGAATTCAATTAATTGTACAAATTATTCTAACCCCAAATCATTTCCACGAAAGTTTAACTAATTGCTTTAGTGAGTAGTAGAAAGAAGTAGGAGCGCGCATTCATTCAGTTCCGGTAGCCGCCGAATCGGAGGAGTTCCCGTTAAAATCCATCGTCATCATCCAGTTCTGAAAGTCCTCCTCTCTAATGCTTTCACAAAACTCTTGATTTTCCTTTCTGGTTTCGATTCCGATTCCGATTCCCGCCGAACTCTCATAATCACCTCTTGAAGTTGTCTGATGCTGATCCGACGACGTGCATTCCGTGTAATCCGGAAACTGAAAGTTGAGCTTCGCGCGCGGTCCGCGGAAATCGATGGCGGCCTTGTCGTAGGCCCGCGCGGCCTCCTCGGCAGTGTTAAATGTGCCGAGCCAGACACGGGTCGCCCGCCTCGGGTCTCGGATCTCCGCGGCCCATTTGCCCCACGGCCTCTGCCTGACACCCCTGTAGTTCTTCTTCGCCCTTTTATTCGACACTCCGGCCACTTTCTCTATCTTCTTATCCTCTACCTGTTCCTGAACCTTATCCGCCGGCGGGAAAAAATAGTCGCAACCGAGACAACCACTGATGTAGCAGACTTGACAGGTGTCGGCATCGGAGGAAGGCGGAGGATAGAAGACGATTGGGTCCGTGGAGTAGTCGGAAGTGCAGGCAGACGTGCTAATAGACGAAGAGCCGGATACGACGTTTGTGAGGGCGGCGACCATGACGGAGAGCTCCTGCTCGGAGGTAAGACGGCGCGGAGGTTGGTGACTCGTCGGAGAACCGGTGAGTTTGGGTCTCTTAAACGAGTTATCCTGCATGCTGCGTATGAGAGTGGCAGTAGGAGAAGCCTTGACTAGATATTGGAAAGTCGCTCTGCTGTCTGTAAATGTTTCGAACGCTGAATGTGTGTGGAATGTGGAACGAGGTTTATGAGCGCATATATATATATATGAGAGAAGAGTGTGACGTGGCTTCCAGCTGGCACACCGTTAACACACGGTTTTTGAAGGTGTAGGAAGGTCACACGAGAGGAATTGAGATAGAGTTAAATCTAAAAGTGACAAGTGGACCGGATCTTATATGGGGAGTAACGTGGGTGGGAGGATGACATGGCAAGCAAGTGATATGGAACACACGCGGAGTATTTGACGGAAAATAAAGATGAATTGTTGTAGAAACTTTTGGACTTAGGACTTGCGCGTATAAACTGATTTTTCTTTTTATTTTATTTTTTTAAAAAGATTAAAGAAGCATATATTCCGATCCGACGTTACTTTCAATGGATAGCTTGTTTGACGGCTCCTATTTACTCCACCCTGCCTTCTTCCCGCGGATACAGAACTTGTATTTCCATGAAAAATTATAAATACACATTATTTTTTATAATAATTTACATAATAATAATTTAAAAGTAAGATATTTTTGTAAATTAGTTTATAAAATTAATATTATTTTACAGAAATATTTTTATTTTATAATATATATTATAAAATATATTGTGTGTATTATTTCTCAAATAAATTAAGAAAGGCAAGAAAAGATTTCTAACAAAAAATGAAAAAAGATTTTTTTTTTTTTTTTTGTTTATGAAGAATAAAATTCATTCTGATGCAGTAAAAGTATTATATGGAATAAAGGTGGTTGGTAGGCTTATCAGACGACGTCGTGTTGTTTTGGACGTTGGGAGTTGAAGAAGTCAAGTAATTAATTAATTAAAGCCCCGAGTAATAAAAGCCAGGGCCCAGGGCCAGGGGGGACAGCTAGAAACCTTGTCATGCTGATGTAATCTATTATAAGGGGAACAAAGTATCTATCGACAAGGAGTTGACAAAACGTGGGAATGGAGTTGACATGCTGATATAAAAATCTAAATGTCAAACTGCGAATCGAGGTTGACCTAAACTCTATCGTCGACATAAATTAACGATCATCCCTAGCTTAGTATAAAAAATAAAAAAAATGCTCTAATAAATTCAACGTCTAATAAATTAACGGTCTCATGAAAGCATCAAAATAAACATAAATGCACGTGGAAACAAATTAAAGATTTCATGTTATTGATCAACTTATACCTAATTATGAGTGCTGCACTATATATATATATATATATATATATGAAACGAACAGAAGAAGCCCTTTCATCCTGATTTTGGGCAATTGATCGAATTAAAAAACTAATGCTCTCGAGTCTCAACAAATGTTCCTGATCTACTTTCTGTTCATCAAGAGAGCCTCGTGAAAACAACAATCATCTAATACCCTACCTTGCATCTATACTCAAATACGGAGCTTTTGATCAATGCACAAAAACTGTTCCTTCAACCGCTTTTTATATATATATATATATATATATATATTTTTTTTTTTTCTTCTTTGTCAAGAATTTGCTAAGCTCATGTGAAGTTGGGTCTGAGGTTAATAATTAGGAAATAATAGAGAGAAATCGTGATTTGCGAACTTCATTTCCTTTTTAGTTTAAAGGAACTTATAAATCGTCAAGGCTTATCAAATGGAAAACTCAGGTGGGGCTGCAATTGCTTTGACTGCATTGACGTGTGTGTTGGCTAAGGCAATTCCCAGTGCAAAAGCCAAAAAGTAAACTCTACAACTTCCCTTTTTCAACGGGAACCAAAAAGGTACTTGCTATTCAGTTGCATCTGTCGTCATCTTTTTGTCTTATTTTCAAAAATAAAAAATTGTGATCGTTGAGGATGGCCGTTAGAGTTAGAATTTGCACATGGAAATCGATTTCTGGCTCATTGAAAATAAAATTTTTAAGGGGTGGTCGTCAGAATAAGACGATGTCGTTAATGTCAGCGGTGTACTATATAGTAACTGGCAACAGGTCCAACGACGTAGGTGATATTCGAAACTCATTTTTAAAGTGCGATCAGCGCGTAGAGGACAAATGGTCTATCACCGAAGTTGGAATTGCGGAGATATGGTTGCCGGCACAAGACGGTGCCGGTGATGCTGGCGATATCGCTAGTGGTGGCCGACGTCGAAGTCGGTGATGCCCGAAACTCACTACCAAACAAAGCAACATTGCCGAACGAAAATGTGCAAATGAAAAAATAATAAAATAATATTTGAAGGATGAACAGAATTGCACTACATATAGCGTAATTACTATTCACAATTTCATTTTTCCTTCATTTTAATGCGTCCGTTGGAGCTAGGTTTGATGTGCTTTTCATTATATATTAGCTAAAAATGTGTTTTAGCGAGTCCATTAGGACTGCTCTTAGTTTTGCTTTCCTGTTGAATTCAGTGATATATAGTTATTTTGTGTAATTTTAGACTCTTCACTTATGGGATTAATCAAAATAATTATTTTATATTAAAAAAATACCAAAGTCAATCACATTAATAAAGTGCGTAAAGAATATGCAAAAATAATCGCACATAATTTTTATTTTGGTGAGAAATGCTACTATACCCCTAATTTATACCACTCACTTTGCCCTTGATAAGACTGTAGGAGTATCAAATCATGTTAACGAGTCGTATCAAAGCATATATATATATATTATATAATATAGGTCAACCATAATTTGACCCATTAAACTTAT
Organism: Platycarya longipes; assembly: GCA_036559045.1. Taxonomy (NCBI): domain Eukaryota; kingdom Viridiplantae; phylum Streptophyta; class Magnoliopsida; order Fagales; family Juglandaceae; genus Platycarya; species Platycarya longipes. The sequence continues at coordinate 826,481 of CM071793.1, forward strand.
TGTGTCAAAATTTCAAACTCTAACACGACCTGTTAACACGACATAATATGTCGAGTTTTAATTTGTTTATGAAAACGGGCTGAATAGGCTTGAAATTAACCTGTTTGACTTAATTAAATTTAGTATAATTTTATATAAATATTAAAATCACAATATCTATAAAAATGATAAAACTAACTACAAGTTCAAAATTACAATCCAAATAATAAAAATATCAAAATTAAAATACTAACAATTTTACTTTTTAGTATATGAGTATAATTATAACTTTAATTTTTTTAATGTGTCATAACAAGTTAGAACGAATCAAAATAAATTAACTCGTTAAGCAATCTTGTCTTAATGGGTCAATCTGTTTTGACTTTAACCCATTAAGACTAAACATTTACTCGCTATTATTATGTTGTATTCATGTTAGATTAACGAATCATGTGACATATTACTACTCTTAGATAAGAGATATAATAGCATTACCCTTTAATTTTAAAATTTTTTTTATAAGTATTTTTTTAGCAACTTTTTTATTTTTATTTTTATGGGTCAATAAGGATGTAAGGAGCATTCAAATCATATTTAAGTCGATACTTCAAAACAACTAATCAAAGTTATAATTGAATCCACTTTAAATCGTCATAAACTGAAAGATTTTCTCCTAGCAATGTAATTTTCCACTCATGCCAAAGCCATTACAGTAATATAATCTGTTCCTGGTAGTCTTGTATTAGTTTGAAGTCTCTGATGAATTTTTTTAAATATAATAATAAAATAAAGAGTAGCAAACACAAGCAGGAAAAGGACACGAAAAGTTCGTTTCTTTTCTCATTCTGGGATCTTCTTCATTTCTCCGTTCAAGGGCTAGTAAAAAAATATCTAAAGAAAACAATTATACAGGAATTGCCTATCGTTTATACACCAAAGAGATATAAAAAAAAGATGTGCTTAGTGGTCCTACGTACTCAACTATACCCAATAATAATTGAAGGAAAATTAGAAATTGACATGTTTCATACCCCTTCCAATTGGTGATCCAATTGAGGTCAAAGACAAGCATACAAAGCATGACGAAAATAATTTCCCAGGTGTTTTACATCATCAATGAGAGCATGAAAACCAGAACAAAATCTTCCACCTATTCATCGTCCTCAGAATCTGAATCAAAGATAAATTACTCAGTGAGAAAATAAAAAATTAAATTACTACTTTGGATTACAGAGGAAATAAGATAATATTGGATATTATAACTATGACTCTTCTCTAAAATGCATCTGGTTTTCCATAATTCAACCAATATTATTGGTGGAACCATGACATTTACATGGAAGAGAATCCCTACCTATATTTCTCAGTGGCCCCTAGAGTAATTAGTAGCAAAGGTAACAAGAATTGTGTAGATAGCTTCTTTTGTGGGACACGGGCATTTATTGCACCATTCCGTTTCATTTTTATACATCCAATAGTGATGGTTATACAAATACAAGAGCACAGGGAGTTTTAGGATAATGTTGACATAAGGACAAATTACCTCCCCTGAACCCAACCCACACCTCCAAAAACATACTACTCCCCTTTCACAACGTGTCCTCCAAAACTGAAATGTCCAACCTTCCCCCTTTTTGATCTAAACTGGAATGTACAATGATACTTGGACTTTTGATATTTGGGTAAGGGTATGATACACATTTCAGACTTGAGAGGTGCATTTTGAATAGGGGTGTTAGCTGCTGAAGGTCACATTGAAAAATAGGTGATAGTTTGGGAGTGTTAACTGTTAAGTGATGAAGGGGAAACCTCATATGCACAAGATAAACTTGTAGACTGAGAACTTCATTCTGGGTTCTCCATGATATATATGTCTAAAAATTCAATTGATAAATTTTTCCTTCACATTTTACTCCGGATATTCACCCATTTCAAAGCATATGAGAGAGAGCAAATTTTTCGGCATAACTGGTCATTGAATAATAATATTAAAGCAATGAATGGCTTACCAGATCTTATATCTTCTCCAACTTTTCCTCTATTTTTCAACTGTCTCCAGATCATTGAGCATATGAGTAGCCACCAGTATACGTGAAACACAAGTAGTGAAAGCAACATTGTATTGAATACGTAGTACAGTAATGTAGGATATGCCTCCGACAGCTTCAAGACCTCACAAAGATCATAGCTGGGAAATGCAAATAGTAAAGATAGATAAGTAACAGGACCACTAAAGCCAAACATGGCGATTAAAATCCTTTTACCAAGAGGGCAAACCTTGTTGCTCTTATAACCCAAATAGGAAAGTATATTAGCCGCAGAATGAGCCATGAAATGGCAAAGAATCCAAAGAAGACACTTGCTGCAAGCTCCTTCTCCGAATATTTAAAAACCTTCGCAGCTTCCATGAATATATCACTCGCATCATGCAGGGCAAGGACAATTGAGCCGATTCGGAAAAATCTGAAATAGAAAATTTATGAACTATTCTTTTTTTTTTTGTTTTTTGATAAGTAAAAAATTTATGAACTATTCTCTCACTGCATATTTCCATGTTAACATTACTATAAATATTGCTTACTTTAATCAACCTACTCTTATATGAAAACCACAAAGCAATATAGCAGGCAAAACCGAAATAACGACATAACTCTCAAGGGTTTTTGCACTTAGAAGTTCTCTTACACAAAAAGTTTGTTGATGTAGACCTATGCACCTAAAAAATGGCAACCAGAGAATCTTTAATAATGGATTGTTTTTGCTCAGCGTAGCTATAAGGGTGCTTTTATAATGTATTTGCGATTATAAAGACGGGTCAAGAATGTGATGCCAGAAAGAATATGTAAACAAGTTCTAAGAAAGTAATCATGGACGTTCTTTATCAAACATAGAGACTGCCAAACTGCTACAAATTGCCTGACACAGCAAACAACAACCATACAAAAGATGCAATAGACTGGGACTTGGCTAATCTTTCTGCCAAAAATAAAATAAAATCAAATAAAAAACACAATATAAAGCTAACTTCTGCAGAAAACAGTGGATCTACTCAGAAACTTGAGACACCATGTACAAGTAACAGGAGCATTACCTCACCACTTTTAGCATGCCCATGTAACACAAGGAGTGTGACAATGACGAAATAAATGCCCATGCCAGTAAGAAAATGTAACCAAGTACCATGAACAGTTAGCAACTCTTAGCGCAATAATATGTCTAATCACCAAGTGGCAACAATCTGGAAAATGGTTCTTATATATATGTGCTGGTGTATTTGGCGGGAAAGAAATGACAGAAGCTTCGAAGACCGCAAGAGAATAATGGATGAGCTTAAAGTTTTCTCTTTTAAAACTTTGTTATTATGGAAGGGGGCCATTGTTTGTAATGGGCTAAATGTCCATGATCTTCTCCTTTTGACTGTAAACTGTAATTAGGTTATTCTCATATATACTCCATGTGTACTTGAACTTTGCCTACTTCTACGAATAAAACTTCTTGATTGCCTATAAATAAAATATCTAATCGCCATAGCAGCTATGTGTTAATAATTTCTTCGTAGTGAGAAGCAAAAAGCTGCTTATTGTTGAATATTCAGAAAACATCTTCATTATCACTCAGCAAACAGTCCACTAAACTTGAGTTAAAATGGAATGAATCATAACAAGATATTGACTATGATTGATGTGCATAAAAGGCCTAGAGATAACCTCCATAACAAATATTACCCTATTTAAGATACTGGTGTTAGAACAATAAGTCTGATAAGCAAACGTGCTCTGACTTGAATACATCTGCTCTTCACATAATTAAGATACTCAAATTCAATAGTATGCTCAACCGGGTAATCTAGTAGAGCATTTCATTTGCCAAGCTTTCCATCTCATTTAAAACCCCATCGTTTAACTAGAGAAATTCTTAAAATATGTTTTGTAAGTAATCTATCACTAAATAATAAAAAGTTAAGAATCCCAAATATAGAATTGATATTTGTATTTTATATATTCAAAACAATTACTGAAGGTGTGAGAAAAGTAATGCTGAACATCTTTATGGGCACAACCAGTTAGACTTGTGTCGTGGGAATTTAGTAGAAATCTTGAAAGCTCTATGCCAACAAAGGAGATCTAATAGTTACCGCACAGACAAAACAACAATCCCCCAAAAAATCATGTTACATACTACTGACTATAAAACTGAAAAAATACCTTGTTATATATGAGTATCCAATCAGGGCAACAGTAATTACATGATGAGACATCATTACTGAGAAATCCTTCCTTCGAGTCTCCCAAGTAAGGAGGGCTGCAATGCTGTAGATGTAGAATCCACATTGGCACATATAGAAAAGCCTCAAGGGAAGACTGGAATGTGAAATAAAACAGTCAGTTTAAAATATTTATAACATGTAAATAGCCATGTATTTTTTCTCTCGTTTTACAAGTTTGACTAATTGTGAACAAATACACAAGCAAGTCAGTCATTAAATCATATGAAAAGGAATGTTATCCATTGCAGTAAGTCCAGGCATGAGAAATACTCACAGTAGTTCCTGATTTGGCCAGCCTCTAAAGAATCCTTTTGTATCCCTAAACCATGGCTCATGATAAGTAATGTTGATAACACATGCTTCAACAGTGGCATAGTATGTAAGCTTCCACATTGATTCCGAGCATTTTCCAATCTTTGCACGTGTTGCTTCATCAAGTTTGAATGGAACAGCTCCATTACTCAACAGCCATATGGCCAACCTCTGAAAGAAAATACGTAACGAATAACTAAAATAATATTAATGAAACAAGAGTGTTGAAATGTCTTGCCGTTTTGTTTTGTTTCTTGTTTGTTTTTTCTGTTAACAAAAAAGAAGGGAGATTGATACAGAGAGCATCAGAAATACTCAAAACTATCAACACTAAAATAAGTAAAAAAGTTTACTCATTAGTATGAGATTCATCAAGGATAATCATTTCTCAAAAGGTTGGAAGACTTCACAATTTTACTTATCAATAAAAAAAAAAGGATGGAACACTTCAAAAAGAAAATGATTATTTTAAATGAAAATATCTCTCATACCATTGAGAACAGAGCTATTGTTCTATCAAAATGATAAAGAGACTTTTAATGGAAATTTGTTAATAACAAAAATAATATTGAAATGAAGAAACAAGACACTTGAATAAATTGTATAACATCAGCAACATGCATGCTCATGAGCAAAAACATCTTTTGACATGGAAACCAAGCAGGGGACATAGGGGGGGAAAATAACTAGAGAGGAAAAGTATACAGTTTATATTATGCGAAAATTCAAGAATACATTAATTATACATAACTGGGCTAGTAATGGAACATTTCAGCAACATAATAAACCTTTTCTTTTTCCTCTCTTAAATAGTTCTAATAACAATTTCAGGGATTCAACACCTTCCATTTTTATCAACAACCAATCTAATGAAAAAATTAAAGCCATTATTTCAGACAAATGACACCTAAAACTTCCGCAGCTTGAACCTTGACCGGCTAATAATTGATCAAGATGAATAAACCCTTCACCACAGAAATAGGAACCTTGAATATATGATGCCCAAAAAAAGCCCTGGCAGAAAAAAATGCATTGACAGTGCCCATGACATGCTCAATCAAAAATTTCAATCCAGCATCAATGCCTTTCAGCAACGTTCTTCATTGTAATGACCGTCTGTAGAAATTCATAGGCTTAACTCATATTATAAAACCAGTTTGCACATTGCTTATAAGCATGCCTAAAACCTTGTCCACAGGCAATGTAAGATTTATTTCTCAATACCCTCCCTCATATGCAGGCCAGTAATAATTCTGGTCCTTGTCACCGGGTATGTAAGCATGGGTATCCCATTCATCATGTGGCAGGCTCTGATACTATGTAGAAATTCATGAGTCTAACTCATCTTATAAAATTGGTTCAACAAGAGAGGTTTGCATATTGCTTATAAGCATGCCCAATACCTTATCCACAGATAATATGAGATTTATTTCTCAACACCGTCTATTTAAATTCTTGAGCAGCTCATGCATGACTATGTAGTATATAATGCATTTGAATAAGTTTCAGCAACTAAATGCACATATTCTTCGCTAATAAAATCCAAGATCAACTCAAACCTAACCTAATAGCACAATTCAGCACATTCAAGGGTACATTTTCCAATTTTTCGAAACCAAATGAATCGAACAAAATCGATATGTTCTGGAAGTTACTTTTCCTTTCCACGATTTTCTAATCAACCAAACGCCAAGCTAAAGATAGCCATAAAAATGAATCACGATATTGCACAAGCATAAAGAAGCTAACAAAAAAAAAAATGCTATGGGGGCAAAAGAGATATACAGCAAGAACCTTACGCGGAAGATGAATCTGTCGAGGAAGAGCCTGAGGGCGACGAAGCCGAGGGCAAAGTATAGAGCGACGACGACATTCCAGGCTTGCGGCGCGTCATTGTGGCTCCAGATCGAGTCCATGAAAGAGTCCGCGTCGTAAACAGAGTTTCAGAGAGAAGCATGAATAAGAGAATCAATCATCAAGAAGTCCGATATACACATCGAGATCAGCGACCGATAAGCAAGAATTGGATGGGATAATCCTCCATCTGATACTTCACCAGATCTAAAAGTGTAGCCCTAATTTTGACACTGAAGAGAGCCCGAAAAATTGAGAGAGAGTGGCAAGTGGCAACGGAAAGGAGGGAGGAGGAAGTTTCTTTTATTATTATTTTTATTATTATTTTGGAGAGAGAGAGAAAGAGGCTTGTTTAACATTAACAAATCGAGAGATGGTGACCACTGAGATTCTATAATATATAAAACTTAAGGCTTGGGTTGGTAAAACATTTTATTAATAATAGTAATATAATTTATGTTAATCGAGATGGTGACCACTGAAATTCTATAATATATAAAACTTAAGGCTTGGGTTGGTAAAACATTTTATTAATAATAGTAATATAATTTATGAATAATGCTAAAATTATTTAAATTAAAATATTTTATTAAATCTTAAAAAATAAAAATAAAAATAAAAATTTAAGTATAATATTATAAAATTAGTAATTTAAAATTAAAAAATATTTATATTTAAATAATACTTAAAAATAAAATTATAAAAAACGTTAAAATAAGAGAATATAAAATACCTCACTTTCCAAACAAGTCCAAATTAAAACTTTAGATCGCCTTCTTACTTCTGTGTGTTTCGCACATGCTTAATGCTTTGAATTGCGGATCAGAGTTTGATAAATTTTAGAAGAGTTATATTCATCATTTTTATATTAAACACCAAAATGATTTTTTATTTTTATTAATTTTTATTACCAAATACATGGTATATGAATGATGAGTAAAAAAAAAAAAAATAGTTTAACAATAATAATAATAATAATAATAAATATGTGATATAAAAATGATAAATAGAAAAACTTTAAATTTTATTTTATTTCATTCCATCTTTTATTTTATTAATTCTTGCAAATGGCTATTCCTCTCCCAAAACTTAAAAAACAGAAATATCAACTTCACCTCCCATGTTACGATCATGAGATTAGGCCTGTTCATTCAACCCGGTCCGGTTTGAAATTTTAATATATTTCTTAATATTTTAAATTTTTTTTTCAAAAACATTGAAGAAATTTTTAAATCCAGCTTCCGGATTTGGGAATCCGGAACCCGGATGAACACCCCTACCTGAGATACATGCAAATCTTAATCCTGGATCAGACATATTTTATATATAATAAAGCAAATGATTCTCACGAGTTCATCAATTAACCACATCGTTCTTGTTTTCTGCCTGTTCCCTCTGTCGCTGAGAATGAGATCCCTATAAATATATGTCTCTAGCATTGGCTCCGCACACCGGGATCACGTCATCTGCCGAGATCCAGACATCAAGAGGGACAGTCTCGACACATCGCTTGATACTAAAGAAGCCTCCAACCAGCAAATTAAGACCAAACCTTCCATCCTTCAGAGCAGGCATGTACTGTAGGAAAGATCATTGATGTAAAAGATCATGAGAACCCACTATACACATATTCTACTTCCTTGGCCTGCTCAAACACAAATTATCAAGCCTTTACTAAAAATCTCAATTATGCATTCCATACCTAAAATTTACCCACCACTCTCGGCCTAATATGATCCTCTATTCAATAGCCTACACATCAAAGATTGTTGCAACCCCATGAAGGACCTCCACAACAAACAACCTGAACTTTCCCATCCTTCCCATATTTTCTAATCATGCTTGCTAAGTATCGACCATTAGGTAGTTTGAGTCGCATCATAAATCTACCATCTGATCATTACCTACGAAAGCAAATTGCATCAAGAATAAAGTGGATGGTTCAAATTCAAAATAGCTCATCTCCTTGTAACATCAGCTTTTCTATGGTTATCAATTAAGTAGTCTACAATATATCAGATTACTTTTTCCCTCCAAAACATACCCAGCAACGAAGCAGATAAAAGGATCCCAACCCATCAACTTAATCTAAGTCGGACAATTTGTTTTCTTTATAATTAATTAAAAAAGAAGTCAAATTTATGTTCCATTATAGCAGAAAGAATTAAATTTTGCTAAAGCTTACATTGATGCTTTCTCCTAGGGAAGGGACCAAGCCACTTGAGTCTTACATCAACATCATTCTTAGTAACCTTAGACTTGTCAATCTCCTCCAGCTACATCTTGGCCAACTCTTATATTCCGCTTTCCATGAAAAACTTCATAGGCCCTTTCTCAAACTTAACCTTCTCCTGAGAATTTATAGTAAAATATAAATGTAGCAATTCCTCTAATTATTTTCATTTCATAATCATCAAAGATAAGAAAAATGGCTAACATCTCCTAGTTTTTCTTAGGTAATTCATTAATTACTTCAAATCTTGTGATTGAAATTACACAACAAAATGCCCTGATCAAAGCCATTCCAAGCAAAAACAAAACATGAAGATCAATACCAGCTGCACTGATTTTCCTTCTTTTCTGACCCTTTGTTTCCCTTCTAATGGGAACTCCGGTATTTGCACACTGAAAGTTAACGAATATTTTGCCGTTAGGCATGATATGATTCAGGATGTAGGAATTAAGTTTCATTGAAGTTTCAAACAAAACGTCCTTCAAAAATAGAAAGGAACAAAAAGGCCGAGCTATGCTACCGTCCTTCGTTTAAGTACATATTTAGAAGGACACAACCACCGAGATTCTCCAGCTGAGTTGACGACACTTGAAGAGGAAAAGAAAACCAAATCTATCATTGATTATAATGACCAGATGAACAAACAACTAGCATCGTGATGATCAGTTACAAAAACAACTTGCAGATCAATTTACATACAGATCTCCATTAGCAGCTAATAAGTTGCAATGATTAGGCAAGAGTCTTACATGGAAATTTCAATGTTAAAAGCTTCATATCCATGCAGGGCAAACTGAAAAAAGAAAAAGCTTGAGTCTGTCTTTTTATGCGATTGTTTTTTTTTTTTTTTTTTTTTTCCTCTATATAAAGTAAAACCATCAAAAGGGTACGACAATCTCAATTGCCTTGTTTGTCTAGCCATCAACTGCAGCCAGGAACTTCCTCTTGCTTGTGGGTTCTACATGCAACACCACCACATCTCTCAATTTCTCAAACAGCTCCTCTAGCTGATCCACACCAAATCTTTGATATTCCAATGGTTTCTTGTACCGTTGCTGATATATCGCCTCAAAGCAACCTAGAAAAACCTGACAAGAATAGCTGACTAGAATCTCTTGCAACTCATACTTGAACTGCTCAAGACAACGGTCATCAATTTCACGATTGGCCGCTGTTCCCTGATTGATATCTCGGCTCCTGCACACATCATGTGCTTCTATAATCACTCTTTCTTCATCTGACAACTCATATGAATATGAAGAGGCACCGCCCGTGACATTATCCATACACTCTTCTTGGGTCCCCTTTCCTTTCTTATTCTTCCTGGTCAAAACCAAAGGAGGCGCACTAGGGTCTGCCTTCCAATTTCGAAGATAGACAAACTTCTGATGGCCCTTCTCCTCTATAGTCATTGTGTCACCCATCTTCTTGAAAAGATTTATAAGCTTGGATGCTCCATACTCTGATATATTAAGAATTTGCCCACAAAACTTCTGGTACTCACCTCGAACTCGGTTCAGGGGCAGGCATCCTCCTGAAAGTTCCAGCAACTTTACAAACTGAGCCTTTAGACCATTTAGGTCTCCAGGCTGTACCCATAAACTAGATTCCATCTGATCACCAGGACAAACACCACTTCCCGATACTTCATGCAAGCCAGAAGGAAGACTCTGTGACCTCAAAGTAGTAGGAAGACAAGACGAGGTTGAAGAACTCTTCTTGTATTCTGATAAACATTGTGACACTAATAGGAGATCCCTCGAGTTGCAATAGTTTTGTGAGATACCCCTATATACAATTGCCTCTTCATCATTCAGGGCATCTGGGATGTCATCAACATGGTATCCCTTGAGATATCCTGCAATGTCAGAAGCTCCTCCACAAGGGGGCGTTAAAATCTTGGCGGGGGGAACAAAGCCGTCCCCACAAGCCACACTAGGCCAGTCCCAAACAAACTTACCAGCACTAGTGAGTGCAGATGAAACACCACCAGCAGAAGGGATGACAGGGATCACAGTATAACCGCGCTGACCAAGTATGTGAAGTGCAGGAGAAAAATCTATATCACCAGAGATCAACATGATGGTTGAAGGTGGAGGGTTGTCGAGGGCAAAAAGAAACATGTCGACCAAGATAGCCTTATCAGCAGCATCTTTTCTACCATTTGGAACATCTATGAGTTTGACACCAGTTCTCTGACAGCCTTCTCTGAGTCGCTTCGGGAAGGCATTAAAATCTCCATAGGCAGAAAACATCATAACAGATCCTTTAATCACAGGGTGAACCTGCAAAGCCATTCTAATATTACTGGCAACATGTTCTGGGTGAACATCACTTGGGACCCGGCAATTCTCAATGTCCCAAAGGATAGCAATAGGACCATTTGAGGAGCTTCGACCGTGATGGCTTAAAGAAGTTTGAAGAATGTTCGGGTTTGAACCCACCACATGTGGGGACCTTTGTTCAGAGGATTCCGAATACACCATTGAGGTTGAAGCATTTCGATTAGCCATCATTGTTTCATTAGTAAAATCAAAGGTTCCTACACATGGCAGAGATCAGAAAATGTAAATAAACACCCTATGGTAGTGGACTGGCTAAGTTCAAATCTACTAAAATTCCAGGCTTCCAGCTTTAATTTTTCGATATTGTATGGCAAGCTAGTAAATAAAGTTCAACAAGATGTAATTATTGGGCAATAATAGATGGGAGATACTGTGCATGATCGCGGTACATTTAAATAATGAGAAGTGTTTAGAAGAGTTGTGAATAATAATAAAAAAGTAATAATAGAATACTAAATAGTATTAAAAAGTAATGAATAATAGTAAAAAGTATGTGAAAAATAATAATAAAATAATGAATAATAGTTAAGTATTTTGAGAGGACGGTGCTACTCGACCGATTGTTTGCCGAAGAGTTTAATCGATTCAGTGCAAATGTGATTTTTCATTTTTTTCTTATTTTTTTATACACTTTTATATATTTTAAAAAAATAATAAAAAAATACAAATTTATTTATATTCACTTCTTTAATCATTAAGCGAAATTTAAAAAAATAAAAAAACTCAATCGGTCATCTTTATCAGTCAATTTTATATGTTCAATTAGCATTTTCCATTTTGAGAATATTTGAAAACATTTTATTACCCAAACTTAATCAGTCACGTAGAATCAAAGATAGAACATAGAAATTCATTTTTTTTTACGCTACAGTTGACTTCGACTTCACCATAAAACGTTTTGAGAACATATACTTTTATTAAACCTCGGACACCAAAAATTTAAATTACTCAAACAGTGAACACCACTACAAAATGTCAAAAAGTCTAAATCCTTAACTTTTTTGTTATCATCATCTTCATCATCATCATTGCGTTTTGGCAGCAACTAAAACAACCCCACTAAACAAAATCGTTTACAATTTCAAGTACGAGCCTCCCAATTGACAATTTTGATCGGAATATAGCATCGTAGAGTAAATAAAATATCGGAAAAAAGGTACCTCGTATTAGTCCAGAGCTCATCTCTAAATTCCGGTCGGGTCCCCAGATCCATCCTGAAGAACAGGCAAAGGGTAAGTGATCCAATCAAAGAGAGATCTAAATTGAAAAGGAAGATCGCAAAAGAAGAGATAGAGACAGAGCGAGGGGACCTGTGCATCAAGACAGAGGACGAAGGTTTTGGTCATGGTCTCTGAAAATTTCCAAGCAAAACCGAGAGTTTAGGAACTGAAAAATCTTACTAGATTTGGACTAAGAAGTGAAGCGTGAATTCTGGTCGGGGACAATTACAAAGAAAAAGAAAAATGATTTGATCTAAGGGTTATGCTTGTCTATTTGGAATTTGTAAAGAAAATAAAGGGTACCGTCTATATATCTATTCGAGCATCCCATTGGGTGCATCAAAGGTCCTTTACTCTTTAAATTATGGGGAGTGCTATTCACCCCAATGTAAGTATCCCGATCCCATCCCGCTTCTTTTTTTTTTTTTTAGTTTTTTTTATAAATAATTTTTAAGTAAATATTTTAAAATAATATTATGATTTTTTTATATTTTTAAAAAATATTTTAAAATGTTAAATAAATCATTTTAAAAAAAATGTTTTTTTTATATTTTTCTACATGATTTTTTTAATATATTAAATTTTTTAAAAAAATATAAAAAAAAATCATAATTTTATTTAAAAATCATATATAAAAAAACTCAAACAAAAAAAAAAAAGGAAAACGGGATGGGATCGGGACAATACCCATATGGGTGAGTAGCATTTTCCTTAAATTATAGGATTTGTTTTGAAGATGGTTTAGGGGTGTAACAGTAATTTTTTATATTTGAACAGTTATTATTTATTTTTATATTAAATTATAAATATATTTTATTAAAAATAATTAAAGATGTGAAATAGAGTAATAAAAATAAATAAAAGAATATTATTTTAAAATATAATTACAGATACAAAGAGATTTATTAAAGAAAAAATCATAAATTAGTATGATTTTATAGTATCTGTTAGATCTATTTCATAATAAAAATAATTTTATAATCTAATATATCGCATTAAGCCACATTAGTTTATAAATTTATTTTTATGTAATTTTTTTGTAAGAAATTTTTAAAAATGAATAAAATTTTAAAAAAACATATAAGAAAATGAGTTTTTAATAAAAATTTAAAGAATATTTTAGAGAAAGAAATGTGGATGCTCCTCCATATCCAAAATGTAAGCAATCCTAGATTCCTAGTCCATGGCCCTTTCTTCCAAACTACGTAAATTTACAAATGTCACACTGTTTCTAAAGAAAGAAAGAAACCTTCGTTTCAGCTTTTGAATTAAATACTCACGCCACCATTTAAAGTTAAAAAGTCTGGTTTAGACGTAAATTGTATGAATTTAAATGTAGATAAGATGATAAACTGAAAGGATAAATACAACTTTTTTTTTTTTTAAATGCGGATATAAAAAAGAAAATGTCAGACATGTTCAAAGTAACACACTCCACCATCAATAATTTTAATAAAAGCTACCACGACTTTACTTTGCTATCAAAACACATATGTATCCCTTTACCAACCCATTTATCTTTTGCTGAATGCTTTTTAGTGAAGCTGAATTTACTTATCAGTTATTAAGGAATCTAGAAAAATTGGAAGTCCAGATGTGTTGCCTTCCTCTCCCCTTTGCATATCTCAAATGGCATTGGACTGTTGCAAAAACCGCTTTTATGGTGGCTCGGGTCGTTAGAATTATTATGGCCACAAATAATAATAATAATAATAATAATAATCATGGGCTCAAACCCACCATTAATCCATTTCTAATTTTCTTTCTTCAACTTTGGATAGCATTTGTGATTTTTGTTCCGAACTTCACTCCTTTGGTAATGTTTCCAAGAACCCATACTGATATAATACATTTTAAGTATCTATTCATTTAATTAGCAGATACATATGAAGGCCCTTCAAATGTGCCTTGTCAGCAGATATAATTGACAACCACAAAATTTAGAATAAATAGCATCAGTCAAAAATGGCAGAACCATGAGCGTAAACTTACCAAGGTCTGGATTGAGAAAAGCTAAAGTGACACGGCAAGTTTAAAGATAAAAGAGTAACATTTTAGGAGATGAGGAAACCAAAATTCGCATAACATCATCACCTTCAACTCTCCGTATAGTTCCAAACCATTACTATCCTTAAGTTGCATAGAAACATATACTGTTCGGCTTTACAAGACCGAAAAGAACATCCTACATATCTACAAAACAGTCTCCATGGTTCAAGCCAATTCCTCGATCAAAAATCAAGAACAGAGGAAGGCGAAGGAGGTGGACGTCACCATGACATCGAAGAACTACTCCAAAATCCAGTAAAACAAACATTGAGATACAACAATGTCGAGATTTGAGTTTAATAAGATTTGTGTATGGGTGAGGGAAAATCAATCAAATTTACTTCAAGGTTCTGGTCACACAATGAACCACAATTAGGATTCCAGAAGCCTCTCAATAGCAGCCACATAAAACTCCTTTGGCATGGTACCTACCACAGTGTCACGTTTCTCCCCATCCTTGAAGAGCAAAACCACGGGTACAGCCTTAATTTCATAGTCTTCAGCAACCCGCGAATCATTATCAGTGTTGAGCATAAAGCATTTAAGTCGCCCAGCATAATCTGCTGAAATTTCATCGATAACCCGGTGAACCATCCTGCAGGGGCCACACCAGCTTGCATAAAACTCAACAAGGACAGGGACTTCACTCTTCAGAATCGATTTTTCCCAGGATTCTTTGGTTACCAGGTCTGCACAGATCAAAATAATGTTGTTAGAATTCTATTTAATGTTTTCATTCTTCTGCCTCTGTAGTATATCTTGTATAAACCCTACCGAGCAAACAAGAAAGAGCAAATCCAATTACAGGGTGAAAAAATTAGAAGGAACAAGGAAGGAGAATGCAATATAAGAGTGCCCAATCAAAACCTTTAAGCAAAAGTAAAGTTAATAGGAAGAACCCGCAAGCCCTTGATTAAGCTATGTAATAGAGAAAAGTACGCTAATCCTAACGTCTTCCTAAGTTAAAATGCTCATTTTCATTGCACAATCATGAAAACTATTTCATATTGCATCGCTTGCAAGCAATAAAAACTAAAGAACTGATAAATCCAAGCCAAAAAAGAATTCGCACAGTATTCTGCAGAAAATAACTTGGGCTTTTCATCATAACATCACTATATAGCTAGAAAAAATTCATTTCCTCAAAATCCGTCAAAAAACAGTTTCCTATTCTCAGGAAAGGTAAGAGAGAAAGAAAGAAAGAAAGAAATGTTGTCTCGCACAATTGTTAGGGTGAGTCTCAGCATTATTACTAAAGTCATGCTTTGCACATCTATAAGTCTATTTCTTTCCTGGGCTTTACTTGGAAACCAAAAATACATGAATTACCATACTCACATGACTATAAAGCAAAAATAGATGAATGCGGTAGGTAAAAAGACTAGGTTGTTCATCATCACATGCCTTTACAGAACCAAAAGATGCTTGTTACAGAAAGAAAAGAAAAATAGCGTTTCACAACTGTTTGGTTGAGTCTGGGTATTATTGTTGAACTTCGGCCTAATAACAGAGAAAAACGTAGCACATCTACAAGTCTCTCCATCTCCCGGAGTTCTATCGGAAACCAATCAGAGGCTAAGAACTACATTTACACGCTTAAATAGTTAATACGTCTAATAGCACATCTAAACGAAGAGAATCAAACAGCAACAAGCGAATCCATTCGCATGCATAGACTGTTAATCATATGCCTACAAGCAAAGAAATGCATAGACTTATCTCGGAAGCCAAACGGAGACTAACTATAGTAGATACCCGCAAGCCTTAAATAGAAGGAAAGAAAAAAGAAACAAAAGAAAAAAGCAACAATAATCTTTGGATCAGAGACGGAGTACCTCTGGAATGACGCGCGCAGAGTATCTTGAGGGGGAGAGGAGGAGGAGTTGGAACCCTAGGCCCCTGGAGGGTGCGGAAACGGGAGGGAAATGGGAGTCCTCCGGTGGGTCTCCTGAAATGGCAATAAGAGGGAGATGGAGATAAAGCGGAGCGCTGAGCAGCGCGTGATAAAGAGAGAGGAGCGAAGAAAGAACAAGTATTGGAAGCCATGGGCGAAAATGAGGACGGGAAGAGGAGAAAAGGTTATGTGCTTCGACTCGAGTGAATCAGATTTGTATGAGCAGGAAAAATAAAAGAAAAATGGGAAGAAACAGAGAGAGAAGAGAGAGAAGATTTCAAGGGTGGCTGTCGCACGTTTTTTATTTACAGGGGGGGTGTTTAATTCAGGTTGCAGCTGGGCCACGGCTCTGTTGCGAGGGACCCATTAGAATAATAATAATAATAATAATTAATTAAAAAACGCACGCCCGGTGGGACTCGAACCCACAATCGCCTGATTAGAAGTCAGACGCCTTATCCATTAGGCCACGGGCGCTTCTTGGTATGTGGGCTTACGATTTATTGCTAATAACCAAAATATTTTTGAATAAAAAAAAATTGCCATGCAGCCACTTTAAAAAAATAAAAAATGTAACATCTATTATTAATAAATTAATTTTTTCTATACAACTATCATTTATTATATCTTTATACTACACATTATTATTACTTTGGAGGAATGCACCACAACAAAATGTCTTGCTAGAAAATTTTGTTTCGATATAGTTTTTGTTTATTCAAAATTTTCCCAATTACTTGTCAAATTATATATAGTCCAATATGATGAGATAGATACAACATTATATATTCATGTGCGTCATACTACATGAAAAAATTGTATACAAACAGTATTAAATACCAATCAACAACGTCATATGCATCTCTCTTTAAAATAAAAGCTTCTAATTAGTTAGAATAATTAGAGTGCTCTATTTTACCTTCTTGATCCATCTTAATTACTAGCCTCACATGAATCACGTGCACAATCATGATACCTCCAAACTCTTGCAAGATGAAGATATTTGAAAGGGGTATAAACTATAAAACTCTCTATTGACCTTTCAAATTATTATTGTCTTAACAAGAACTAAGCTCCTGTTTATATGTTGTAAATAAATAAACAACAATTTATATGATTGGGAATTGAATGGCATTCAAATGTAATAGAAACAACCAAGTGGCTACTTTAAGCCCCTTTAGAATGTCGAATACCCAATAAAGTATTTACATGTCATAATTTGATCAATTTTAAATTTTAAATATTACAATTACAAACCAAACTTTACCATTTGAGTTATGTGGATGCACACCGACTTGAGAATAGAAAAATTCTATAATTTCTCATCATCTCATGATCAAGCATGGGCTCTAGAAGCCTAATTTATTTTTGTTATTTTTTCTGAGGTTTCAATTTGTTGCTTGCTCTTTCACATACAAGCTTACAAGATTTCCAATGAACGCATCTGGATTTCTGCGCAGCACAGCTTTGGCTGCTGCTTCTTGTACATAAAATGCTCTCTCATCACATTCTAAATACACCATACTTGGTATCATCTATGTCGCGGTTCATAGAAGCAGAAACGCAGAGACCAATGATTTTTCTTGTGTCGGCTGGATCAATAACTCCGTCATCCCAGAGCCTTGCCGTGGAGTAATAAGAACTCCCTTCTCTCTCATAAGCCTCCACGACCTTTGCCTTGAATTTTTCCTCTTCTTCCTTGTCCCACTACATTACATCATGCAAATCGCAAATGGCGCACAAGATGAGCAAACACACCCTGATAGAACAGAGAAATAAGAAGCCATCTTTCCGCCAAAGACGCAAATTTTTACCTGAATCCCTTGCTTTTTCTTGTTAGTTTTTTCAATTTGAGACAGCACACCAGCAGCCTGAATTCAAAGAAAACAATGCCAATCTACACTTGAATTAACTTAGATTGATAGATCATACACTCAACACTCTGGGAACCATTCTCCACTGCAGATAATTCAGTTCATCGGGAAGACATAATATCTAACTAAAATTAAAGAGGCAGATCTTATGCTTTTACCATTATTTTTTTCATAGGAAACAATAAACCTCGAACAAAAACATGATATCTCATATGCAAGAAAGTATTGGGTGAAAAAAATTACCTGAGCACCACCCATTACAGAAATTCTGGCATTTGGCCAAAGGAACATGAAGTCAGGACTATAAGCACGACCACACATTGCATAATTTCCAGCACCAAAGCTTCCACCAACAATTATAGTAACTTTGGGACCTAGAAAGAAGCATTGGATAGTTGCAGGAATAAATCAATTTCTTTCATATTTTGCTTTTTGTTCTTTTACTGATTAGTTATAAATCAAAGAACTTACAAAAGAATAAGATTTAAATTAAATATGAGGCACCAACCTTCGCACAGGAAACTGCCATGACCATCTTTGCTCCAGATTTAGCTATGCCATTGGCCTCAGATCTTGAGCCAACCTACCAAATGAATATCAACCATTAGGATCTGGGATTTTGACCAACTCTGCATATATTTAACCACAAGGAGGGTCACAAAAACCAAGATGTAAACCAAAAAGGGAGTTTCCATTGAACTACAAAAATGTGGCCCAAGCTCGTCTCTTTTCTCCAATAGAAGACACTGACATTACTTGGATAAGATCACAGAAAACTCATTCTGTACTTGGTTCAATTTATTCCCTTTTTCCTACCAATTTCTTTTTAAATTGAACTTTCTAAACTTCAACACTTTATCCAACATTAGCTATATCCAGCATAAACTTGCTGCACCGCTAATGAATTTCCTTTCCTGTTTGATTGGAATGTTACAATATCTAAGTTCGTGAGTTTTAACTCATGACCTTACCTTCAATGTCCTTTTAATGGATCTTTCAATCATCACCCAATTATCAAACTTTGTACAGCATCATCCCCACATTCTAGAATGGACATGAATCACCCATCATAAGAGAAATCTACCACATGATTTTAATGGGACCCTTATTTTCGGTTCTTTTCTGTGAAACTATAGTGACACTGAGATGTTAGAAAGCTTCATTAACAGTGAGCTTACATACCATAAATCCAGTGATGTTCTGAAGGAAAACCAAAGGAATGTTTCGTTGAGCACATAGTTCAATGAAATGGGCCCCTTTTAGAGCAGATTCATTAAATAATATCCCATTGTTTCCAATAATTCCAACTGGCTGTCCAAAAATCCTAGCAAAACCCGTTACAAGAGTCTGCATAGACATAAATGAGATAACATGATGTATGAATAACAAAAGCGAGCAAATAAAAACCAAAGAAGTTGAAGTGATTCACAATGTCCTCACAGTGCCATACAATTTCTTGAATTCATCAAATTCACTTCCATCAACAATGCGAGCAATAACTGATCGTATATCAAAGGACTGCTTAAGGTCAGTTGGTGCAATGGAACGAAGTTCCTTTACATCGTATAATGGTTCTTTATATTCCTGGTTTATATTTTGCAATCTATTTAATAGCCCTTCCTTCCCAGCCATGTGCAAGTTCTTAATGATGTTCCTGCCAAGAGCAAGTCCATGCAGTTCGTCTACAAAAGGACATAAAATACATATACAATCACTAGCACAAAAATTGAGAGAGAGATAGAGAGTTCAGGAAAAACAAAAATTCATGACATAAAATTGAAAGCTAAAACTCGCAATGACAATTTCTGTAAACTGGCGTGGCATGGCCAGTGTAAAAATCTCTTACATAAGCATAAAACACTGAGAAGGTCATAACGAATTTAGGAAGAGATGCCTTAAAGGTAGAAAAGCACATACCTTGAGCAAAGTAATCTGAAACTCCTGATGTCTTGCAATGCACAGTGGCACCCCCCAAATCCTCGGCAGATACTTCTTCTCCTGTAGCAGCCTATGGACTCATCTCTTTAGAATAAAGGATAGAATTTTGAGAAATATGTTGACAAACTTTTTTTGATAAGAGACAAATATTATTGATGTGAATGAAATAGGCATAGCCCATGTACACAGGGAATATACAAAAGAAATGCCTACATACATTCTAAGAGCAAAATATATTGACAAACTAATTGTTATAAACTTATCTGCAGACCAATCCACCACAGCAAGCACAGGTGTAAACCCTTAATAATATTTCATTTAACACAAAAGATGCCTAGAATCACGAAACAGATCCACAGAATTACCCTATGAGGCACTTTGAAACACCAGAAGGTCCGGAACTAACCTTCACAAGTGGTGGCCCTGCTAGAAAAATAGTGCCATTCCCTTTGACCATTACACTTTCATCGGCCATTGCAGGTATATAGGCACCCCCAGCTGTGCATGAACCCAATACCAGCGCAATTTGGGGAATTCCTTCAGCAGACATTACAGCTTGATTATAGAAAATTCTACCAAAATTATCCCGGTCAGGGAAGACATCAGCCTGCTTGGGAAGATAAGCGCCTCCACTATCAACAAGATATATGCAAG
The DNA here is from genome assembly GCA_036559045.1 of Platycarya longipes. Lineage (NCBI taxonomy): Eukaryota > Viridiplantae > Streptophyta > Magnoliopsida > Fagales > Juglandaceae > Platycarya > Platycarya longipes. The sequence continues at coordinate 847,100 of CM071793.1, forward strand.
GTAAATTGCATTTAGCAGCAATCTCTTGTGCCCTAAGATGCTTCTTAACAGTTATAGGATAGTAAGTCCCTCCCTTAACGGTAGGGTCATTAGCCACAAACATACAAAGACGTCCATGAACTGGACCTATTCCAGTAATGATGCCAGCGGATGGCAAGGGGTCTTCATATAATTCATGTCCTGCAAGCTTTGTCACAAAGCACACTATTTAGACGCTCGCAGCTTATGTTACAAATGAATCAAGTCAAAATTGTCCAATTAATTAACAAACGGAACACGAGCTTGCCGATTAACACGTGAATTATGATTATATCCTGAACCTGAAGGGAAAATGCAAGCTTTCTAATATATTGCACCAAATGATTAAATTTTAAGTTGTACTAGTGATCAATGAATCAGGCAAAAAAAATTGTACGAAGATCATCCCCAACTCGCCTCTAAATTAAGGAAAAAAGAAGAGAGAAAAGAAAACCTGCGAAAGTTCAAGGAACGAGGAACCGGGATCAAGCAGGCGATCGATTCTTTCTCTCGGTAGAAGCTTATTCCTACTCCTATTCCTCTTCACGGCATCCGCTCCTCCTCCAGCCAGCACCTTCCAGAAACACAATCCATCGGTTATAGCACAAAATATATGTACAGTCGGAGAGAGAGAGAGATAGAGAGAGAGAGTGAAAGGGGAGGACCTTGGTTATGTGAGATTGGAGGTCGAAGATGAGGTCGTTCATGGCGTCAGAGTTGCGAACAAAGGGCTCGGAGGTACGGTCAATGCCGTCGGGAAGGACTCCAAGGCAGAAATGCCTTGTCTTTAATGAGTGAACTATCCATGGATGCGAATTCAGAGCTGATGAAGCCGAAGCTGCTCTCCTCGCCAATATCCTGAGCATTTCGAGATTTCTCTCTCTCGGCCAAGTTCACTGGCTTTGTTTATAGGTCGGCCCCGTTGAGCTAAAATGTGTAAGCGCTTATGTGTCAGGCCTATCCGTTTCAGGTTTCGGATAAATTACATGCCTTTTCCCCTCTTTTTTTTTTCTTCTTTATTTTAGCCGCGTGGCAATTTAAAATTTTTAAGGAAAAGAGAAAATGATTCAAACGACACCGTTTCTTGAGAAGACGATCTAGATTCTAGAGCCTGCTAAAACCCAGATAAGGCTCTACCCTGTTGGATTCTGCGACTGCGAATCGAAGTTGATGCAAACGTGGGTGTCAATGGAGTCTCTATCGTCCATTCTTTCGCCCAATACTCTCAGCTCCTCTTCTCACAAGCGGTGTCCATTGGCTGCCTCTCCAAATACGATTTCTTCCTTATCATTTGCTTCCTTGCCCTCTGAACAGCAACGAACCACCCCTCGGAAACGCACTTCGAAATCCCCAAAATCCCCCTGTCCAACAATACCCACGACCACTACAACAAGCATTGATACTAGTTCGATCAACACAACCACATCTCAACCTCCCAAGAAGGTCTTTATACAACCCCCATTTCAAGTATTATCAAAATCTTTTTTTTTTTTAAAGGGCACAATTTCCTCGGCAACCAGACGAAGCTTAAAGGAGTAAACTTCCTGCTTTCATAAGACTGAATAGTGTTGTTTTTGTTTCTGCGTGGCCAGGTTTTGCTTCCTATTGGATTTGGTACGGAGGAAATGGAAGCTGTTATTATAGTTGATGTTCTGCGTCGAGCTGGTGCGGACGTGACCGTGGCATCAGTGGAGCCACATCTCGAGATTCAAGCTTCTGGCGGCACCAAACTGGTTGCGGACACGTTCATCGTGACCTGTTCGGAGCAAGTTTTCGATCTCGTCGCTTTGCCGGTTAGTTTATGCTTTTTAGTTTATTATATTGTGGCGCAACATTAACCATAAATTACAGTTCGAAGTAAACAGTATTGCAATGACGAAGATTAGTTTATCAATTATATGGAATATTCTCGGTTGTAGGCTACTAAGTTGTTGATTGGTTTGATGATGAATGCTTTTAGTGGTTAATTTAATCTGCCTTGTTTTAAGGGAGGAATGCCTGGCTCAGTGCGGCTAAGAGACTCTGCAGTTCTGCGCCAAATAATGAACAAACAGGCCGAGGAAAAGAGGCTATATGGGGCTATTTGTGCTGCTCCAGCAGTCACGCTACTGCCTTGGGGACTTCTGAGAAGAAAGCAGGTGGCTTACGTGGGTTGATGTCAATTGAGATTTAATGAATCTATAAATACCCATATATCTTGGTTGGCTAATTGTGGTGAAGTTCTTCATGCAAGACAACTTGTCATCCAGCATTCATGGACAAGCTTCCAACCTTTTGGGCTGTTAAATCAAATCTTCAAGTTTCTGGAGAGCTTACAACAAGTCGTGGTCCAGGAACAACTTTTGAGTTTGCTCTTTCCTTGGTAGAGCAGCTGTTCGGAGAGTCAGTTGCTAACAAGGTTGGACAGTTATTGGTAAGTCCAACTACCTACATGTGATTTGTTTGGCATTTCAGACTTTATTCTTTCATAGAGATTTACATTTGTTGTGGAAGCTAAGATTTTGACGGTATTAGTTAAAGCCATTTCTATAGCTAAGATATGCAAACTGTGGAAGCTGTTAGGTTAAATTACTGGGTCAACTCATAAATATGGAAAATATAAATTTGGGTGGAGAATAGGAGTGTAATCTTTTTGCCCAGAGATTCTAGCATGGTTTCAATAAATTATTCAACCTACCAGTTCTCAAGTGATCAAATTATATATTAAAACTGTAACCAGCAGATGAGTACTTGTGCAGGTTGAAGGTGTCCTCGTTCAGAGGTTTTGCCTAATTGAGATTCAAAATGCTTGTGTTATTCAACTAGATTCTTTTGCATGGATCAGCTGAATAATCACTTGCCAAAAAAATATCAGTAGAAGAATTTCTCAGGTTTCACTCTGATGCTAAGATTATCTGTTGCTTGAAAATATAATGAATGAAGTGGAGAACAAATGGTACAAATAAAAACACTGAGTGAAAAGGGGAGTACAAGACCAGTCTGAATATCTTTGTGGCATAGCAAGAGAAGGGTGATATTCTGCAGGAATCAAACAATATCTTTACTTCCTACCGTCATAACTGCAGGAGATGTTTAGGCTCTTTTCCATTGATTGTTAGGAGAGGGAGTTGTTCAACACAAAAATATATTTCTAGAAATGGAATTCTAATCCTATGTATAAAAAGAGAAATGGGAAAGCTAAGTAGTTGAATGTGCTTAATCCCCATAAACATATATGTAATTTTTGGTATTTTTGGTTCTTAGGAATATTTTTGGTCGATGCATGGGATGATTTCTTGCCTATTTCTCATTCCCTTGTATCTTGGTTGTAAACACGGTATTCCTCCGTCATGAGCAAGGGCTCTTTTAATAAAATTGGGGAGGGTCACTCTTGGACATGTGATCCTGACTCTTTCCAAAAAATATATATATGTAATTTTTGTCTTTGTCCATCCTTAGAATGTATCTAGATATTCTTTTGTATACTCTTTGTGTACAAGGGTTATGCCGATCTCATTCATATCAATAAACTTTATCTCTTATAAAAAAAAGTTGTCTTTGTGGTTTAAGAACAAATCTGTCATTCGACTCACATCGTAGTTTCTCTTTTATATTCCTTTTTACCCGTTTCTTAGTCATGTATTCTTTGACTGATTAGCTTGAGCTAACACTCTTTGGTTCTTTTGTATTAGTTGGTGGATACTGCTGATGATAGTCCTAGAAAGGAAGAGTTCAACAAAGTTGATTGGTCTGTCAATCACACCCCTCATGTGAGTTGCTTCTCTTTCTGTATAACTTGATGAACGTTCCTTTACAGAAATGTAGCTTGATTAATGACTACCATTTATTCAATACTCTTGCACACCCTACTATCAAATTGTTTTTCTTTTCTGTCTCTGATAGATATCTGCATATCTACCTATCAAAAGATATCTGCATATCTATTTAGGAATGAACAAGAGAATATCCTTAGAATCCTGCCTTTGTTGTTCTTCTTTATCATCTCTTTGCCGTGGTTTACCTTCAAAATATCATTTGTTGGCCTAAGCATTGCTAGAAATAACTCAAAAACCTTTTGTAGGAAAGCAATATGTCATTTTTATAATTTTGCTTGATAGGTTCTTAGTAGCATGAACTCTCGACTATTAACAGTTCTGGTAAATTTCAGTTTATGCTTCTTCCTTTATAGCTTTGTTAGTCATAGATAAGGGGTTAAGTAGGAAAAACTTCAAGTAGGAATTATCAATATTTTGTATTATAATTCTTCTCTGGAATACTTGAATAGGATGTTTGGTACAAAATTCCTACTTTTTTTTTTTGTACAAAACTCTTTTCAGCCCCATTAATGTCAGTTCCCTATAAGAACATATTTAAGTTGCTACTTTCTTCACTCTATCTGGTATCCGGACCAGATAGGTATTAGGATCTGAGATCAATTGTCATCTTGTGAGCCCTGTTTTCCTACATTCTCTGTTCTTGTCTACACTCGTTCTAAAGCACTTTTCAAGGTTTCTGTATCCTTGGTAATCTAACGCCTGTGAAGGTATCATTGCATGCAGTGTTCAAATTTGAAGGCATATGCTCTCATTGTTCATTAATTATGCAGGTTCTCATTCCAGTTGCAAACGGCTCTGAAGTGATTGAAGTAGTAACTATTGCAGATATTCTACGGCGAGCAAAAGTGGATGTAGTGGTTGCTTCAGTTGAAAGGAGTGTACAGATTTTGACATCTCAAGGCACAAAAATTATTGCTGATAAGCGAATCGGAGATGCTTCTGAGTCAATATATGACCTAATCATTCTTCCGGTAAGATAAATGAACAACTTCTTCTGGGTAATAAAATAGCATTCTTGCAGTTTACATTTTCCTAGTATTGAGGATGTAGGTATTGTTTAGGAGGTCTTGAATTTTCATTCTGCGATTGATGTTAGCCTCGTTGTCTCGGTCAAACAAATTGTACTTTTACTCGTGCAAACTCAAAAAGAAATTCAAAGTCTTTAAAGTGCTTCATATTAATTGGTTAACTCATGCTTTCTTTGTCAGAATTCATGATGTACTTTTTATTAGAATTTCCATTATAAATTTCAGGGAGGAATTGTTGGGGCTGAGCGGCTACACAAATCTAAGATTCTTAAGAAGCTGCTCAAAGAACAAGATTCAGCTGGAAGAATGTATGGAGCAGTCTGTTCTTCTCCAACTGTCCTGCATAGACAGGGTTTACTGAAGGTAACCGGAAGCCAATTGATATCATCTTGTTTATAAGTCCCCGAATGTTAAAGCCCTGCCATTCCTCTGCAAACATACAGGATAAGAGAGCCGCCAGTCATCCAACGGTCATCGACAATCTTACAAAGGAAGCAGAGAAGGGTGCCAAAGTAGTCATCGACGGTAGACTGATCACTAGCAGGGGACTTGCTACCGTAACAGATTTAGGATTGGCTATTGTGAGCAAGTTTTTTGGTCATGCCAGAGCAAGGAGTGTTGCAGAAGGACTTGTTTTCGAGTATCCAAGGAGTTAGGAGATCCAATTAGTCCACTCATTGTGGATTGAGAATGAAGGCAATTTTGCATTAGGCATGTGCGAGGCCGATAGCCTATTTCAGAATTGAGTCTCTGCAAAACGTTTGTGAAAGTCTGATTTCTTTTAATTCCATTACCGGAGGACTGATGACAAATTTAAATTACCATACTGCCTCTGCGTCCCCAAGCAAATCACATATGGGCACATATTGCAAATTCCTTTGACAGAATCAGAGAATGTGTTAATTAAAATGCCAAACTGAACTTGCATTGAGTTTTAACGCTTGACGCCTCCTTCGAGTAAATGATAATTTGGCACCCATCTATCTCCTCTGGTAAACGACTCTGGCTAGCACTTATTATATAGCATTTAGAGAAAAATAAAATTAAAAATTCCGTTGCCGGGACTTGAACCCGGGTCTCTCGGGTGAGAGCCGAGTATCCTAACCAACTAGACTACAACGGATTATTGATACATCCTATTAATTTCTAAGACTGGAAACTTGTATCCCCTCTGCGATCAAGAAGTCCCTCCAACAAATACATCATTCCAATATGAATCCTATGCCTTTTTCACGTGCAAACCACTCTCATTTAAAAAAAAAATTATATATTTAATATATATAAAGTAAAAGAAAGAACCACTAAAAAACCACGTGAATGTAAATTTTTTATAATTACACTTATACTAATACAAAAAATTCTAATAAATTTTGACGAGAATTGCTTTTTTATTTTTCCATCCCTAATTCTCTAGTAAGAATCTGTTGTCCAAACAATAGTCAAAATGACATGAGCCTCCTAAGACATGGTACGGGACTTCTCCAAAAATCTCATATGAAAGGTTAAGGGGTAGTTTGTTTTCCAAACTCAATTTTACTATTTACAACTCATTTTAATTAATTTCAATTCTATTATTCACAACTCTTCATTTTTCTATTTTTTTGGAGTGTGCAAGTACAAAGATTCAGACCCGATTGCAAGAACCCGACCTAAAGGTGTATTAAAAATGACATTAACAGCAAATTCCCCATGTGACCGAATACATGAGTTGGCCATAGATGTATAAAGTGGCAGAGGTTTCTCAAAAGGGAAAAAAAATAAAGGAAATGATATATTTAAGTTTTAAATATATAAGTTTCACGCAAACTCTTTATAAAAAAAAATGGGATAAAAAAGTGTAAAAAAATTTCATTTTTTCTTAAAGAACCCACATTTTTACAAAAAGTTGGTATAAAACTTGTACATTTGGACTTAACCTAGCATTACTCAGAAAATACAAGGTTTGCAAATAGTAATCACACAAACAACAAAAACTTCAATCTACAACATAAAACTAATCTCAGTTTTAATTTACAACACAAACTCTTTTATCTTTTTGTCTCTAGTCCTATACATACAGCTACCTAAACGTTGTAGTATAAGACTGATCGTCAGATGACACAGATGCACACACTTAACCATTACACCACTACATCAATGATCAATTCACAATCTGTTTCATCATCTCTACCAAGGGCCAGTCAGTGTCCTTCTCAGGCATCTTCTTTTACTTCCCCAATTCATCTTCTCCATTATCTGCCAAGAAACAGAGATAAAAAGTAGTTGTTTAGGCTCCAATTCTGCAGTTTAAAGGAATTGACGAAGAGTATTAAGCTCTTGTCGATAATTTGCAATAAGAACCTTTTTTTAATGAATTACAAAAACCTGTTAAAGAAAGAAACAAAATGAAATCTTGTTTCACTTGCTAAAATCAATGAAGAAGTGAACTGTTTTCAAGACAATGAGTTTCTCTGTGCATGATTTGTTCTTGTATTCTCCAAATTATATGTGAACACGTATTTGTTGTTTGATTGAAGGCTCTGTAATCTGTATTTTCGTAAAAGAGTAAGGTAACGAGACATCAAAGGGGACTTCTACCTGAGTTTTCTGCAGCTCCATAATTTCTGCCTGCAGCCAACCAAAAATGAGGTCAATCAGGGTGTTTCATAGCATCCACGTACAGAATAAACGATCAAGATTTTGAATTGAATTAAACAAAATTATTTTTTTTTTTAAAAAAAAACACCTGTTTTTTCTGCAATTCTTGGTTCATTTCTTTGAGTTTCGCAACTTCTGCTTCCAGTTCCAAGGTATACGCCTGCCAGAAACCCAAAAGGAGAAGGCGACATTAATTGTCATTGTTCTATGCACAAAATCAAAATTCAGTACCCAAGCAGAGAAATATTCATTTATAAAGCTGAGGCCATTTTTTGATCCTCCACTTGCAGTTAAGTGGACACTTCAACGATATTCTCCCAAATGTCTCCATCTCACTGAAAAAACTGAAAGGATTTCCTTTCCTAGGCCAGATTCGTTAGGGGCTTGGCTTTACATTGTTGGCTGCACTGTCAGTGGGTGGGCCATCTCGACTTTTAATCCAGAAACACAACTTAATTTGATCATTAGCGAGCTTCACAGTTCTAATGCTTACCCTTCTCCATAGAATAGACATGGCATTCAGATTCCAGTTAAGGGCGTAGCTACAGTAGTTTGCAATAGGATGCTAATAAGAAGTCAAATTTATTTTCAAACCACAAAAAATCACTTGCTAACAGAGGGTAATTTCCATGGCACAATTGGCTGGCATGAAGAGAGAAAAAAAAAAAATCCCTTTTCTCCTATTTTTCTCCGAAGTTCAAGGCTGTTCTGGTTCTTGTTATTACCCAATTTAACAAAGAAGCAAAGCAACATAACACTGATGATATTAACTGCTAATAAACAAACTACAATGGAGGCCTCAATATGATGCTTACCTGCTTACGAGCCCGTGATCTTGCAGCCGACTCTCTGTTCTTGATCATTCTCCTTTGCCTTCTCTCGACCACTTTCTCCAAAGCCCCACCGCATTTCCTTCCCCGGTTAAATAGGTATGGAACTGGTGACAATGACGAGTTATCGACACTACTCTTTGAAATCACATCTGATGAAATCTGACTTGCAGGGGAACCAGCCATACTATTGACAGCCCCACGACTCAAACCAACCACGCCAATTCCTCCACCCTGAACCAAAGCAGTATTCACAGAAGGCTCTGCAACTCCAACTCTACTTTGAGGGCTAGCAAGCTGAGCATTGTTTACAAGATTTATGGGAGAGGCAAAAGCCACAGTTGCAGGCTTGGGGAACAGCGGCTGCTGCTGCTGAGAAGACCTTAGCCCGCCTACATTCATTGCTAAATTAGAAGGCTGATTAGGAACTGGATTGTTGTTCTCTATTATCTGATGACCCAAAACCCCATTACTTCGAACTGGCTGTTGAAAGCAAAAGGATAAGCCGGTGTTATCATTTGGTCCTGATAATTCACCGTAGAATCCACTATTATTAGGCCTTCCAATCGATTGAGTATCTTCTCTCACCACGCCAGCTCTCTGCAAAAACTCTTCTAATGTCATCTCTCCAAGAGTTTGTTGCCTCTGCGCCTGCGGCACGTTTGATCCCCCATTTCCATTCCCATCTAGAACACCACCACCGTTGCTTTCCCTAATCAGCAAGTCTCTCCAAACTTCATCAACAGTTTTCTGACTAAGTGTCCGTGGTAATGTCAAAGATCCTTGCCTCTGCAAATTGTCACCCGGGACATTTCCTTCTCTGGCATTAGCAGAAGATGTAACGGCTTGAGTCTCCTCAGCAGTCCATATATTTTTCAAAAGTTCATCCATGTTCATGGATCCAAAATCCTTTCCAAAACCACCCAAGGTGTTTTGGAACTCATCAAAGGTCAAGGAGTATACTGAAGACTGCCGATCCAACGGGTAATTTCCCGGCAGCTTCCCATTACTACCACTCGCCGGCGGCGCATCACTGAAGTTCTTGAAGTTCATTATTTTTGGGAAACTTCAAGTAGTGGCAGCAGCTTGATTTTAGGGAGCTGTCTTATATATAGCATCCACTTGAAGGAGATCGAGTATAAGTCTCAGTTTGATCTGTATTGGTTTCTTTATATACAGATCCAAAGTTCACCAACGTAGGAAAAATCAGTCAGTGAAGCAGAAAATTCACACAGACCTATCAATGGACTAACCGAGTAAAACCCAAAAACATCAAACTGCATAAATAATAATTATACTGTTGATTTAACCCACAATCAAGTAAATCAGTTCCCCTGAAACCCCATTTTAGTAAACAAACTGAAATTGCAAATTGCAAATTGCAGCTGAGGAAAAGAATAACACAGCTAGCTTGCAATTTTTGGAACCATGAAGAGCAAAACTTTCACAGATAAATTCAATTATCAAGAATTGGTTAGTACACTGTACGACAACCACAAGTTCAAAACCTACAAATCTTCAAGAATCCCAAGTCAGAAAAGTTGAAAACAAGCTCAGCTGTATTTCGAGGTGATTGAAAACCTGAAAAAAAAAATAAGAAAAGCCAAACTTCCGAATAAAACCTCACGTTGGAAACCTGAAGTGGTATAAAGTAGAAGTAACTAGAACCACGCAAACCGTCCAATACAACCATGGGACCATGACCCATCCAGTAGCAGATCAGATCAGATAAAGATCCTAGCACTTTTGTCCTGTTTATTCTCCAGCTTCATTCAGATCCAAAACTCACTAACATATGTAACTTACAAACAACTTTTAGTTTTCGACTTCTGAGACTGAATTGATCAAAACCGAACTTGTAATTAATAACTAAAGCCAACCAGTTTTACCCGAATCATAAACAACATGATAGAGATCCAAAACCATGTTTAAAAAACAAAACGCCATTTCTGCTACTGATTTTACAGAAAAGAGGCACTTTCCGATTTAAATTGGTACATGAACATTCAAGCTCCCAACTACAGTGGGAAATCCAATGTTCAAGAACAAAAAAAAAGAAATATGATCAGAAAAGACAAAGAAAAATGGAATTAAACAGTACAACAAAGAAAATGAGTGTGAAAGAGAGAGGCTTTTGTTTTACCTTTTCTTTGGTTGGGGGAGCGAATTTTGGAATGGAGAGAGAGAGAGAGAGAGAGAGAGTCGTGTCGGAAGCTGTGAGCAAGCTTGGGCTGTGGTGTAAGTGACAGGTGTCTTGAGCCGCTTTCCTAGATGGAGTTGTTATTTAAGGAGGCCTCTCGGGATCGAGATTTCAGGGACTTTGATTTTTTGCTGTTTTTTTTAATGGTTAGAATACTGGGGAGAGACTGGAAAGCCATCGAGATCTCGCAACGTGGCCCAATGATGAGGGTGTTGAAACTTTGACGTGACGCATAACCAGTGGATTGTCGACGGGTGGGAAGATCTGTACCGTTGAGTAGAACTTTCCGACAAAGGATCTGATGGAGATCATTCTCCTGGATTTATTCGTCCGGAACAGTGCAGGGTGTTTAGTTAACGTTGGTTTCTATCATGTGCTGTAGATCTTAGCATGTTGGCATTGATTCTGTAATTTTTTTTATTTTATTTTAACTTTCATTTAAATTTAAAGGTGAAATGAATTATGAATAATAATAAAATGAGTAATTAAAATAAATTAAAATTTAAAATAAATAATTGAAATGAGTTAAAAATACGAAATGAAATGGGTATTATTTATTTTTAGAGATGAAATAAGATAAAAATTAAAAAAAAATAAAATATTATTATAATATATTTTTTTAATATTAATTTTATTTTAAAATTTGAAAAAATAATTTTAGATTTTGAAAAAGTTAAATTTTTTATTATATTTTATATAAAGATTTTAAAAAAATATAATGATGAGTTTGAAAAGAATTTGAAATTTTTGTTTTTGTCTCCTAAAACAAACCAAGTCCTAATGAAAAGTATAAGTTTGTTAGAAAGTCATAAACTCTACATTAAAGCATTGATATTGGTTACATCAAAATTTTTTTCAAAATTTGATAAAAAGTATAAGTTTTATGAAAAGTCAGTACCTCTACATTAGATTCATTAAAATAATAATATAATATATAATTTATGAAACCAACAAAAATACAAAAATATATGTAATTTGTTTATCCAACAAACATATTAAAAGACAATAAAAAATATTTTGATGAATGAATAATGATCTTTCAAATATAAAGAATGATGTTCAAGTATTATAATTAAGTTTGAATTAGTAGGTTTTGATAAATTTAATGTAGGATTATTTTAGGTAAGCTCATCAAATTTGTATTTGATGAGTCTAATAATGGGTCCAATACCAATGTTTTTAAATTCATCAAAATAATAATATAATTTATAATTTATAAAATCAACAAACACATATATAATTTTTTTATCCAACAAACATATTAAAAGGTAATAAAAATTATTTTGATATATGAATAGTAGACATTTATATTTGAAGGTAAAATGAAGTTATTGTAGTTCAAAACTTTTCATGATTTTATTTAATAAATCTAATGTAGAAATACTTTAAGTAAATACATTAAATTTATATTTGAATTAATTTTTTATAAAACCAATATTAATACTCTTAAAATTAAATAAAATTGTGCCTTTAAGAGGTAAGATCCTCTCATTAGCATTAGTGGATGTGTAAGTTGTTTTATATAATATGAGATTCATCTAAAAAAATAGATTTAAGTTAAGTTGATTAGTGAATTAAGATAAGATGAGATGAATTAAAATAAAAAATAAAAAATAAAAAAAAAATTATAATTATAAGATGAGATAAGATAAAATAAGATAAATTCCAAAAATTTTTTCTCCATCCAAATCGAATATTAGATTTCACGTTATCCGATAGTATGCACCAAACTGACACGTTTGAGAATAGCAAATATCATTTATTTCATTCTCAATATATCTTTAAACTACATGAGATGTTTTTACTTTCTAGAATCTTGAAATATATAACAGTTTAAAAAAAATAAAATAGACGGTTTTTGGCAGGTTTAATGGTGCCAATTCACACCAACAACGCCAGTCAATGTCACATAGGTCGGTTTGTACATAAGACAGGCTTTTGGCCTTTTGGAGCTCGAATGTGGTGGCAGCTTCATGATGGGTTGAAGGGACAATGTAAGCCTTTGGACTTTGGACACATAATTCTGGCCTTGGACGTGGGTGTTACGCTTGAGTTGAGTTTAACCATGTTGGTGGTTGAAGAGACAATGTTATGCTCGGAGGATTGAAGTTTGACAAGATAAACTAGGTTTCAGGCGACTTTTTTTATATATGTACATGTAATTAAGGTTCGGTTTGTTTTATAATTTGCATTTAATTCATGTCATTTCATTTCATATTTTTAATTCATTTCAACCACTCATTTCAAATTTTAATTCATCTAAACCACTCATTTTATTACTATTCATAAATTATCTCATCTCATTTTTGAATCCAAACGGATCCAAATTATCGATATCATTATGTTTAAAAAAATTTTAAATACAGATAATATTAAACATTTATATATATATCAATATTGAAGTGAAATTTTTTTAATAAAATATTTAAATTTAAAATAAAAAATATGAAAATAACTAATTAGAATGTATAAATATATATATATAGATGTACAATATTATTTATATGTAATATTACTCGTATGCTTAATACTCAACATAACGTAACATTGAGAGACCCATATTCCTAATTTATTTATTTATTTAACGTCAAATTGGTGGGTTTTTACAGATCGCTTTTTTTAACATAAACGTTACGACTTACGATTGAAATGTTATGGATTTGTGAATTAATTTTGGTATACGATGATTACGACCACCACCCACTTCGCAACTGTAATATTGACCCATATAAAAATAGTCGAGAAGATGGATAATAGGGGGCAGATCCACTAGCGACAAAAAAAAAAAAAAAAGAGCATATGGCACGCACCAATCTGGATAAGAAGTGGTATGTGTGGATGGTGCTGGGCCTGCTGGCACATTCTAGCGGGGTTTTCGTGCACCACGCGGTGTCCAACGGTTGGTTCCGTGACAACATTAAAAACCCATAAAACGATCCAGACAATTAATGGTGGGGCCCCCGCACCTGCGAATTTTGCATTTCTACGCAACTACAGATCCATTCCAAACGATTCGCAATGTCACAGTGCACTTTTTACCAATACTTTTATTTGCATAATATCTTTTTAAAGAAATAATCTCAATTCATTGAAATTAAATAACTATGAAAACTACAATATGATTATATAAATCAATTAATTATATATTAATGCTCAGCTTTTGAAACCATTCAGACTAAAAGTATGTGGGATTAACAACTACAATCTCATATTTATAGAGGAGGATACTAAAATTTTACGAATTTAAAATTCGAGACACTATTTCTTCATTTTATATTTTTTCTATACAAATAAAATATATAACACAATTAATAAAACACAACAAAAAAAGACACAAAATACAACTAATGGTTGATTGGTGATGTGTGAAAGCTAGGGGTGGTCAGCGGGTACCCGTACCCGCTGACCCGCCCGCAAACCGCCCCGCCCCCGCCTTGCGGGGCGGGTTAAACCGCACAACGGAAACCCAACGGGGTAAACCCGCCCGCATTTTGGGTTTGGGGCGGGGGCGGGGGCGGTATAGCTTCGACCCCGCCCCGTGTTACCCCGCCCCCGCCCCCGCATATATAAAAACCCAGAAGACTCAAAACGGCGTCGTTTTGAGTCATCTGGATTTTTTTTAACTTTACTTACATAAAACGACGCCGTTTATATAAAACGGCGTGGTTTTATGTAAGGACTTTAAGAATTAAGCCCCCCCTCCCCCTTTCAGTCTCCGTGTTCGAATTGTCCCTCTCTCTCTTCTCCCTCTCACTCTCTCTCTAAAACCGGCGCAAACCCTAGCCCTAATAAGCTCCTCAGGCCACCGTCGTCACCGCCGCTGGCCACCGGCGCTGCCAAGTGCGAAGCATCCCTCTCTCTCGTTCCGATAGTTCTCCGGTTCCGTTCTCCCCCTCGGTCTCTCAATATTTCTCCGAATCTAGGTAATCACTAATCTCCCATTTTTTTCGTTTTGATTCTTCAAAATTTGAAATTACATGATTGTGTTGAAAACTTGAATTTATTGAATATTTGATTATGAGTTTATGGAGTGGATTGTGTTGAGACTTGAGGGTTTGGATTATGGATGCCGATTGCTTAAGGTCCGATTGTCTGGAATTGGATTCTGGAATTTGCTTGATTTGGTAACCCGTGGTCCCGTAACATATATAATGTATATATATATTTTTGTTATGTAAATTGTAAGGATTCTAAATAGTAAATTTGTAGCCCGTAACATATATAATGTATATATATATTTTTGTTATGTAAATTGTAAGGATCCTAAATTTCCAGTTATGCACAAAGCTCTCATTATATTCTATTAAAAATTATTTTTAGTTGCATTGAATCATTGATTAAATGTGTCACATTTTAAACCAATTTATAGATTAATCACTTAAATTAAAATATATATTGAAACCATAAAAAATCGACTGACATACTGTAAGTATTGACACATAAAAAAAAAATTGAATTTATGATATTTAGATATTGAAATAAACTAAAATTAAAAAAATAAAAAAATAAAAAAATAAAATTATTATTTGAAAAATAAAATCAGTATTCAGTACTAGCCATACATGTTAAGTTGTTAACTATAAGTCTATACATCTCAAAATAAAATAAATGAGAATATATATACACACATATATATTTGTGATGTCATATTAAATTAATAGGCAAAATGAGTGATATAATCATATAAATTATTATAGTTTGATGCATTAGGTATTATTTGAAAGTTAGACAATTGAGTCTAATTTTGAATTGAGATTTGAGCCTATTATATTTTGGTATGACCATTTGTGTTGCATTTATTATAATTTCAGATTTGTTGTAAATGGAAAGTCCAGAGGATTCTAGTGCGAGCTCCCCGGAGGCCGCTTTGGGTACCTCCGGCCCTAACCCTAACCCTAACCCTATCCCGACCACTACCACTACTACTACCACTACCCCTAATCCTACCAGTACTCCCATTCCGGTTGAGACCCCTGACCCTACTCCTACCACTACTACTTGCCCCGCCTCCAAGCAGTCTAGCAAGAAAGCCTAAACCATAATTTGGACTCATGTCACCAAGATAGAAGGTGGTGACCCCAATGATCCAAAAGCCAAATGTAACTATTGTGGCAAAATTTATGGGTGCCACTACAAGAGACATGGCACTTCCTAGATAAAATTGCACTTGGAGGAACAGTGCAAAAAATCCTCAATTTTGAAGTCTTTGGTAGAGAAGGCCCAATCTAGGCTTGAAGTTGGATTTAAAAAAATGGGTGAGGGGAGTAGTGGGGAGTTGGCATTAAAGGGGTATACAAAATATGATCCTAACGAGGCTAGGACACACCTAGCTCGCATGATTGTTATAGATGAGATGCCTTTCCAAGTGGTTGATGGGAAAGGGTTCCAAGCCTATTCTAGGTACTTGGAACCAAGATTCAATATTCTTTCTCGCCACACGGTGGCAAGAGATGTTAAAAAACTTTATCGATCAGAAAAAGAGAAGTTGAGGGGTTTATTGGCGGGAGAAAATGTTTGCCTCACCACTGATTGTTGGACTTCTTGTAATAATGTTAATTTTATGTGTATGACTGTTCATTGGGTTGATGGGGGTTGGACATTGCATAAGAAAATCCTCAAATTTTGTCAAACAACTGATCACAAAGGTGAGACGATAAGGAAGGCCTTAGAGGCCGCTGTGAATGAGTGGGGGTTAACTCGGGTTTGCACTTGCACGGTTGATAATGCCGGGGCTAACGATGTTGCAATGAGACATCTTAAGAGTCTCATGAATAATGTGAGTAGAACGATTTTGGGTGGGGATTATTTGCATGTGCGATGTGCAGCACATATTCTTAATTTGATTGTGGGTGATGGCTTAGATAAGCTTGATGACTCGGTTGCTCGGGTCAAGACTGTTGTGAGATGGGTCAGATCTTCTCCTGCTAGATTGGCTAGGTTCAAAGTTGCTGCAACTTCTGTGGGTATAACATATAAAAAAGGTCTTTGCACTGATTTGTCTACAAGGTGGAACTCAACTTTTTTGATGTTGGAGGCAGCTCAGGAGTATAAGTTGGCATTTGATACATTGAGTAATGAAGACATACAATATGTCAAGTATTTTGATGAAAAGTTGGGGCACCCTTTGTCTAATGATTGGGAGGTTGTATATATTTTTATAGAGTTTCTGAGAGTTTTTTACGATGTTACCAATGTTTTATCTGGTTCTCTATATCCCACGGCACATCAATTTTGTCAACAAATAGCCAAGGTGAAAGAAGAATTAGATGATATTGCAGCAGGTAGTAACACCACATTGCGGGAGATGTCTAGGACCATGATGGAGAAATTCGACAAATATTGGGGGGAAGAGTTTGATAAAGCCAATATCTTGTTATATGTTGCATGTGTCCTTGACCCACGATTTAAGGTTAAAGGCATGGTATTTGGGTTGACTGATGCAATTGGCAAGGATTGTGCGTCAGCTGTTGCATCTCGAGCTCAGGAAACACTTGTTAGATTATTTGATGAGTTCACTATCGTGGGAGGTGGTAGTGTTGCAGCCCCTACAGCCACAAGTATCCCCCCACCAGGTATAGATGCTAGGCGTGGAAAAAAACGCAAAATGGACTGGGGTGACAAGATGGAGTCGACCCCCTTAGATTTTATGGGTTCCACCACAGATGCCCAGTCAGAGGTAGACAGATATTTGGCATTGGATCTTCATCCATTTGTACGAGATTTTGATATATTAGCTTGGTGGAAGATGAATGTCTCCAAATATCCCGTACTTTCAAAGGTTGCTCGTAGTATCTTGGCCATCCCGATCAGTACAGTAGCCTCAGAGTCGGCCTTCAGCACTGGAGGGCGCGTATTAGATCCTTTTCGGAGCTCATTAGATCCTATCACTGTTGAGTCCCTGATTTGCACACAGAATTGGATCACGGGTGCTGAAATTCATATTCCGGAGGTTATTGATTATGATCCGGTTGAGGCCGAGGACGAGGCTATTGATCAGTCTGGATCTGGTAAATTGTTACGCAATAAATATTTACATTATTTTGTATTTATTTAATTACATTTAATGTTACACAGATTTTACATTTAATTGTTGTAATTTGTAGCGACCGTAACGCCAACACCTGGGACACCGTCAACAGCTACCTCTGCTGCAGTATAACCTACGTCACCTACCAACCCATCACCATGGTTTGTACTTTACACAATTGTTTTTTAATTGTTGTTTACATTTATAATTTTATAATATTTGTAATGTTAGTTTTTAACTTATTTTGTAATTATTGTTTATGATTTTTGACATTTTTTAATTTCTATGACAGTATTATTTTGTATGTCAATTCAAATTGTCAAGCCCATCTTTTAAGTTAATAACCCAATTTAATCTTGGTAAGTAACTTAATATTTTTAATAAATTATTGTTTTTTTCATGTTTATAACTTTATTATTATATTTGTACTCTAATTGTTTTTTAACTTATTGTTGCAGCCTTGCAGGTTAAGCTTAAGCCTTAAGGTCCAACAACCCCACAGTCCCCACCCATCCAAGTTTGCATTATGACTCTTTTATCGTGACAAAATCCAATCACCAGTGTCCAAGGACCATTATTATCAATCTTATTTTTTATAATTTTGTAAATTGTAAATTTGTAAATTTGTAATGTTAATAGTTAATAGTACAATTTGTAATTTTATATTTTGTAGGATTCATTTATATTATTGTAAATTTGTAAATTGTAATAGTTTAGTAACTAGTCTAGACTTCTAGTAGTTTCTATTTTTAAATTTTAACTTTTAACTGATTTAGACTTTTAGATTTTTAGTTATGTTTTTTTAAATTATTTTGTCATTTTAGAATTTAGTAATGATAATTATTTAGTATTGTTGCCCAGATGACTAACACAAGAGGGGGGGTGAATTGGGTTATATTAAAAAATTAATACTTATAAACTAAATATACAATATAAAATATAACCAAAATATAAAGCAGTAGGAAATATAAAGAGTAGGGTAAGAGAAAGCAAACTCAGTATTTTTACGAGGTTCAGCCCCACTGCCTACGTCCTCGCCTCAAGCTACCCCTTGAGGATTCCCAAATCCACTATTCAATCTCCTTTAGGTGGAGATAGAAACCTATTACACCTTTGAGTAGCACCGCTCCAAAGAATCCGTGTAGAACACCCTCTACACTTCCAATCACCTCACACTTGGTGATTCAACTATTCCCTGTGTAGAACACCTTCTACACACACAAGGGTTATACGCACCCTCTTACTTCCAATCACCTCACACTTGGTGATTTAGCTATTCCCCGTGTAGAACACCTTCTACACACACAAGGGTTATACACACCCTCTTACTGATACAAGAATTGATAGTGGGTAGGCTATCAGAAAACACTCATCAATGAGTGAAATAAGAACAATACAGCACAAACTATATCTCTCTCAACAAGAACAAGAATTAAGGCTCAAAACTTTAGAAAAGAGAGAATGAGAGCTTTGAAAGAATGATGCAAAATTTAGCAATAGATGTGTAAGCTCTTGTGTTGATTTTTGCAAAACTCAAGTGAGCTATTTATAGGCAAATGAGTCTTCAATTTCAAATTTGAAAAGATTCCCATGTCCAAGACATCATCATTCACTTTTCAAAAATTTCAAATCAAATCTTTTTACTTTTTGCATGTGACAAAAGGAGCACACTTTACTTTTCAAAAATTTCAAACCTAATATTTTACTTTTTGCATATGACAAAAAGAGCACACTTTACTTTTCAAAATTTTCAAATAAAGACATCTATCTTTTGCATAAGTCAAGAAAAGCATCCACCACTTTTGAAAATATTCAAATAAAACATGCACATATGAAAGATGACAATCAATCATCTTAATATTTTCAAAGTTCAAACCTTTAATCATGTCATGCACATGTGAAAGATGACAATCAATCATCTTTCAAAATTTTCAAATTTAATTTTCAAAATATTCATGCACATGTGGAAAATGTATTTTAATGCTTTATGATAAAATATTAATTTTGAGCCTTAATCCTAATTTCGAATTTTTAAGAGATTTACAATATTACTCTATGATTTTAATGTGAACTTGTTCCCTACTTGCTCATGCTTGGTTCCTTGATGTGCTTGATTCTATTGTGTGGACAACTTGAGCTTGAGACTCCTTTGTTCTTTGAATTCATTTGTTATCATCAAAATCCATGTGTAGATTTATAATTACACAAAACTTGAAACTTTGTGTTCAACAAGTATTTAATATATTGATATTTATTATTGTGAAATCATATCAGGTTTGATGATTTTCTAAGTAGAAAATTGCTTAAAATTTTGATCTGGGCCGAAACAGACCCAGACAGGCCCAACAGGGGCGGTGGCGGGGGGCGGGCGGATGGGGCTTACCCCGCTCCCCCCGCTGTTAGGCGGGGTACCCCGCCCCGTGCAACCGGGGGCGGGGTGCGGTTGAAATTGATGACCCCCCGCCCAGGCGGGGGCGGGGGCGGTTGTTGGGGGACCCCGCCCCCGCTAGGGCGGGGATCACCCCTAGTGAAAGCCATGTGCCATACTAGACGTTGGAAATCACTGGCTGGAGAAAATTTGCTCCCTCAAATCCACCAAGAGATGCCAACAGCAAGAGGGATCCACCAGAAAACAGAGATGCGTTGAAGCTGTCTACACATTCGGTCTCCGTGCGTTTAGAGCACGCGTCCTTCTGTTCGACAAAATCTCCCGACGACAATTCAATAGGCAGGCATAGGGAATGGTAGCCGGTCGCGTGTTGGCCTCCTCACTATCGGTAACAACACATACCACGGTGGTTGGAAAAAAGAAAGGACTAGAAGAAATGAGAGAAAAAAAAAAATTGAGGAAGAATGGAGCTAGAGCTCCGCCCTCCTCACTAGCACCGGCAGCTATTTTTAAAAAATTTTAGGAGAGCAAATCGCCTTATCGAGAGAGAGAGAGAGAGAGAGAGAGAGAGAGAGAGAGAGAGAGAGAGAGAGAGAGAGAGAGAGAGAGAGAGAGAGAGAGAGAGAGAGAGAGAGAGAGATATATATAATGTTCTATTTGTATATATCTGAACTTTTACAATAAAATAAAATATAATGATACATATAATCAATGTAAGTATCGTATAATTATTTCGAAAAAATAACAAAATTTTTTAATATGTAAATCTTATATATATTTATTTTTTCAGAGAATTTATGTAATACCTATATATTTTATAATTGTAAATATTATTTTTTGAGTTATATTATATATAATCATTTTTATGTACTCTGTTCACATTTTACTCATGTAATTAGTTAAAGAAATTATTTTTTATTAAAAAATACAGTCAATTACATTAATAGAATACGTAAAAGAATATGCAAAAATAGTCACACATAAAATTTTAAATTTCACATCAGATATATTTTCAAAATAAAAATTCAATATATAGTTTCTTCTGCATATTATTTACGCACTCTACTAATGTAATTAACTTCATCATGTTTTTAATATAAAATAATTATTTTGATCAATTACATTAATAAAGTGCATAAAAAATGTACAAAAATAATTTTATATAGTAATAATGTTTTCAAAATCTTATTAAGAAATTATTACTTCATTTTTTCATCATTTTTTTATTTATTCATCTAATGATTAAGAAAATATTTTTTTATAAAATTTAATTTAAACAAAAAATATTGATAATAGAAAACAACAATAAAAAGAAAAACTTTTTGGCTGTTGAGGATTCTCACTTTCTCAGTGATTGGGTGTAGCACAATGAAAGCCTTTCATTAAATAGAGCATCCATGATTCTAGATCCCGTTCTCATCTTACGTGGCCCAAGCCCATCTTATTCGCCAAGTTTTCCTCAAAACCCAAATCGCTGAAACCCTCTCATCTTTCTTAGGTGTTTCTCAGTGCCCGTGCGAAGTACCGAGAAAGCCTGAAACCTAGACTCAATTGTTTGAATATCGCCATCGGTATCCAATAAGGTTGTGATCATATGCCATCAGCATTTTCCGGCTGACAATCTCTTCTTCATCATCTTCTTTTTTCTCAGATTGATGTAAAACCAACTCGACTATTCCTTCAGGTCCGTTGCAACTCTACTATCTTCCCGGCGAGAAATATATGTGCAACCGTGAATCGTGACTTGATTCTATCATCCTGCTTTTAATTCACTTTCTGCTCCTTTCTGTAATTCATATCAAACTAATTTCAAACTTTTAATTCTATCATCCTGCTTAAAACTGCTCCTTCCTGGCTAATCACCTTCATGCCCTTCTTTAATTTGGAATCAGGAAGCCCTAGACAATATATTTCTCTCACCAGATTCCTTAATCTTTACGCCAACCTTGGCAATGTCTAATTTTCTCTGTAACTTGATATTTTATTGGATTTTTGAAATGAGTACTTTTACTTGGAATTCAATTAAGTGTAGCGATTTCTATAGGGGGATTGAGTTCGTAGCGAAGGACTAGTGAGAGAGATCATTATAAGGGATTCTAATCGTTTTCATCCTTTTCCAAGTACGAAATTTGCTGACATGAATATGGAATAGATATTATTGAAAAGTTTTTTTCTTTTTTTTTTTTACTGATTTTTCCTACCACTACAAGAGACGAAATAATGTGATGCTTAGCATTTAGCAATTACCATTCCATTCCCGAATGTTAGGCAATGTATAGCTGTCAAATAGGAATCATAGGATCATTTTCTTGTCAAGACCTTTTGCTTGTCTTCAAATCCTTCCAGTCTCGGACGAATACTGACCATTTAGCAATTACCATTCCATTCCCGAATGTTAGGCAATGTATAGCTGTCAAAGAGGAATCATAGGATCATTTTCTTGTCAAGACCTTTTGCTTCTCTTCAAATTCTTCCAGTCTCGGACGAATACTGACCATGTCATTGTGCGAAGAAGACCTTCAAACGCAGAATATTGGAGTCACTCCACTGTACTAAAAGGGAGCTAATATGATTTATTTATTTTAAAAAAATTATGCGGTAATACAGTAGTGAACCATTTCCAATGATTTCTAGCATTCTAATCACCACTTTTCTTTCAGGCTGGCCAGCAACAAAATGTAGTTACTTTTCAAGCATTCTAATCACCGCTTACTCTTCAATGATTTCACACTAACATTTCATACTGATATCTGAGGAACTGACTTGTATGTTACTTTTTTGCAGGTTTCAAATGTTGAAACCAAAGATTTCAAGGGTGAAGAGTATGCTCCATGCAGGTAGCTCAGATCAAAATGCTCCATCAAACTATGTAGAATTATCAAGAGTGAAATTGTATGCTTTAAATTCTAAGTGTTGTTAGATTAATACTCTGATGTTTAGGATATTTTTTGTACTGGGTTAACATGACTGTGATGTGTGCATGAATGGATTGACATGGTAATGCGAGTACTCATATTTTATAGAAATTAATTGTATGAGTAAGTTACTTACCAGCTAGCATAAATAGAAGCTGCAGTACATTTCCAATCATTTTGTTGTCCAAAATGACATTTTTCCGCACTTCAAAATGTCTTGAGAAAGACGTAATTCTAGATTTAATTTTCAGCAGGAAATACATATATTTCAGACATAATCAATCCACAAGACATGCATATTTTTGATAATAATATAGCACATTTTATTCACATTTCTAGCAATTCAGAATGCCAAAATAATAGTTTATCACAGTAGCCTACTATCCATGGGCTAGCTATTTTGGCAGATTGTGTAATACTTCTGACGGTTCGATAATGCCAGACAAAAGTCTTTTTTTGGGACACTACACAAAATGGCTGGAATTACTATTTGTTGGGCCATTTATTTCTGACAATGTTGTTGCGATTGGTTGGAAAATGCCAGAAATAATTATTTCCAACAATAAATCAGTTTATTTCCAACCAAATTTTTTTCGAAAAAAAACACATTCTCTTATAGTGTGGGGCTATGACTCCAAAATCAAAAGTCAAGTTAAACTCTGAATTCGACTCCAAATCGATGCAGATTCCGATTTCAGATTGGAGCCGATCGAAGTTGCTAGAATCAAAACCTCAATGTCGAAGCCAAGAGGGAGGGAGATAGAGAGAGAAACAACTTAGTAGGAGTTGAAATTCCACCAAGAATTCATCTCCAACCCCACCAAATATTATTGATCATTGCTCATACTTCAATCACCAAACAAAGCAATCAAAACCACAATCTTAATTAAAATGAAAGGAGACCATTTTACAAAAACGAGCAAAAATATATAGTAGCATTGATTATCATAGCTATAACCGGATCCTTGATAGTAAGGTTTAATGGGCAAGACACCAATCAACTCCATAGTAATATCGATTTCGAAGCTTATTAATTTGGTACAATAGAATATAAGATTGGTGTGCTTTGTGGTCGATAATAATTTTGATGTATGAAGGCAATAATTTTGCCACTGACATGGCAACAAAGAAAAATACTTTACAAGAGAGTGTGAAGCAAAAAAAAGGTTTTACTGGGTCTAGTTGGGAGATGAGAACTTGAGACTGATATGGAGCCATGTAAAGAGTGAGTGGTGTAGAAAAGGGAGAGAGAGGCAAACCACAATCAAAGTAAAAAATGATGTGTAGGATTTTTGTTGAAGGAAAAGGGATTAATATATAGAAGGTAGAAAAATGTGTCATTTTATATAAATTAAAAATTTAATGAATTTGGTTTATAGGGGGTCGATCGTGGGATTGGCGATTTGCAAAATATCGTCTCAATCGGTAGGCCACTCAACTCTGATTTTGATGTTGACTTCCTGTTCAAAATTTTTTTTTTTTTTTTACTCTGTTAGGACTCAGAGTTGGAGCAAGTGTCAACTGAAGCCGAAGCCGAAGCCGTTGGAAGTTTTATCCGCCCTTATTTCTTTATTTTCCTATTTTTCCATCATGTCTAAGAAACTTAACCTTTACACTTGATTTAGTTTGCTTTATTTTTAATCAGTCGAAATGGTATAAGAACCAAAGGTATGCCAACCAAGCGCTAGCTCAACAAAAAATGGCATGGGATCCAGGTGCTTATCTGGACAAGTGTACCAAATCCCCTACACATACATTTAGAAACCGTGGAATACCTGTCAAGCCACCGAGGAAGAATAAAACCATTGACTTTGGAGTCCACCTCAGTTGTTCCAATTGCCAGCCTGTCTTTCTCTCAATCCTCCACCAACATTCTTGTGGGTGTCCTCTTTGGTGATGCTAATCATAACTTAATGCACTTATTATACTCTCCCATATTTATTTAATAATGTAAACGTATCCTTTCAAAAATAAAATAATGTAAACGTATGATCAAAATTAATAAGCAACAAATTTGCCACGTGTATTGTGCGCCTGTGTGGTGGCATTGGCAAATTGCAATGGACCATCACTGATAAGTTCTGGCCAGTATTGATTGGGCCCCACCTACTGCTGGCCCATAAATTTTAAAATAAATAAAGGTTTTAGCCGTAAAGTTCGAAGTATCCCTCCCGCCTACGAAGTACGAACCCAATAATAGTTGATTGAACATATCTTCCTGCGTTGATGCTGCAAATACTGTTTGTAGTTTTGTTTGGAAAAACCCAGCCACCTCAAAACCTAAGCCATGTCGAACCCCCAGGTGCCGCCGAGGCCTCTCCAAAAGCAGCGTTCGTGGGCTCCCGATATGCACCGAGACGAGGCGTGGCTTAGACGCAAAGGCAATCACGGCACTGAAGACCGTCTCCGCCGCAACAAGAGCGTCTCAGACGATGATCTGGAGGAGTTGAAGGCTTGCATCGAACTGGGTTTCGGTTTCGGGTTCGATTCGCCGGAGGTTGATCCGAAGCTCTCCGACACTATCCCGGCTCTGGGTTTTTATTACGCTGTTAACAAGCAGTACAGTAACAGCTTGTCGAGATCGTCATCTTCGTCGTCCCTAATGGCCGCTTCCGATAGCGAAAACGAAAGCCCCGGCTCCATTATCGATCAAGGTAAATCTCCGACGTTTTGATTCCGTTCCTGGAGTTGTGGAATTTTCTTGATCCGACGGCCGTAACTCATCAATTTCGCATTTCACTTAAAAAAATGGGATTTTTTTTTTCAGGTGAAGATGCTGATCTAGTAAAGACGAGGCTGAGGCAATGGGCCCAGGTGGTTGCTTGCGCGGTGCGTCAATCCGTTTCAACGTCAACCACCATGAACCGAAATGTTTGATGGATTTTCTTTCCCCTTTCATACTCAATTTTATAACGTACAATTATTACTTAAAAGTTTTTTATATATTCAAAACTTCTATTTAATTTTGGTCATTCATGTTCTTGATTTTCTTTGCCAAACAATAATCTTGTTTGGAAGGATGGAGAATGGGAGGTGGGAGGTACTGATCAGATGTTTCAACAATGATCGATGTTACTTGTTTTAACCATTTGATCTTTTGATCCTGATGATTTTCATGGTGGGTTAATACTAATAATATTAAATGAATTTACTAAAATCGTAATATGGAAGGAAGAAACATGGCAGTGTATATGCATACATATATTGTTTGGATGGAATGGAGGACGAAAGTGATTATCTCTGAGAGATAAAGGAGCGGGGGGCATTGAGGGAATGGTGTTCAATTTCACCAAATTTTAGTCCTGCCCACCTTTTGGACTACATCTTCCTCATTAATTGGTTGACCTCCTTAACAATACTTGAACATGACATGATCATTCAGAAGAAAGCAACTGATCTTAAGTCGTTACTACCCACACTCAACTTCTCAACACATGAATGGAGCATTTAAAAAATATATATATATATATATATATATTTCTTGCCCCATTCACCTCGATCGAATCAATTCTCACTCGCAGTTTTTCATTAACTCCAGCTTGTATCCAAAAGGTGAAACCTTTTGGAGGAAATTAGAATTGGAACTGTATCGTATCTGATCGCTACACACTAACGTACCTTCCAACAAAGACTAGAAATAATTTGCTGTCAATGCCATTTGATTTAGGGTCGGTTTGGATTTGTGGATGAGACAAACTCATTTTAATTCATCTTAAATTCATCATTACATTTTTTTACATTCTCATACAAAATACAAATTTTAAGACAGAGATTTTAAATTTCAATACATATTTTTCAAATCTCAATTCAAAATTTTCAAATTCTAAAACAATAATAATATTAAAAAATAACTAAATTCATCTCAATTTATCTCATCTTTCAATCCAAACTGAGCGTTAATGGCATTTGTCTCTCTTAGTGAAATGTCAGGGATTGAGTTCCTGTACCGCGCTAGCTCAAACTAAGGGTGTTCATATGGGCCGGGTTTTTATCCGGCCCAAATTAGTATTCGGATACTCGGATTCCAAATCCGGTTTCTGGATCACATAAACACGGGTGGGATACCTGCTTTTTATAAACCGAATAAATATGGGCTGGATACTCGCTTTAATCCAGAATCTGCTTTTTAAAACCCATATCTGGCTTAATAAAAACGACGTCATTTAAAAAACTTTTGCTTCTTCCCCCTCCCCCCGGGCTCGAGTCATTCACCTCTCTCTCACTCTCAATCTCTCTGCGTAGAAACCCTAGCGCCTGTGACCCATCGTAGTCCCCAAACGAATCTTCGTCGCCGAATCTCCTTCATTGGATCTCCGTCGCAGAGTCCGTCATTCTCACATCACACTTTTTCGTACTCTCTCTCCCCTCCCTGTAACCACGCGAGGATTAGGAATAAACTTGTTGAAGCTAAAAATCCAAATTGATTCTAAGGTTTTATGGGTAGGCGGAAATGATATTATATAATCAAGGGGTTGCTACTCTGCTCTTCCAAATGTACTGCTCAAAGATACTGTTACTGGATTTGTGTGTGTATTTTGTTTCTTACCCACTGCCTTCCCTGTAGCCTCTACTCTGTTGACTATGAATGATTTACACCGAAAGATTTAAACTCAAATTTACTTCCAAGCCATAACACCAAAAGTTTGCTTGTTTAGATGTTTCTATCTCAATCTTTTGTTTTAACGTAGTTTATTAGGATTCTGGCACTTTTTTTTAGTCCTAGTTCTGTTGATTTACACATGATATGCATGTCTTTTTTTAGAAGCAAGAGAGTAGAATTGAAGATTAAATAGGCTAGAATTTATCAATGTATACTGCCTAGTTGAATTCATTTTGTATGAACTCATGATTGTGAAATCAGCATGCACTCTATCAAGTAAATGGAACATTAATAAATAGGAACCAATCACATAAATGGAGGTGGAGTGAACCAAGAGTGCTTTATAGGTTCACTCAAGAGTAGTGTGTACCCTAAGGTCTATAAACTAAACTACTTATGCCCTATAGTTGAGTCAAGTCCATGTCCAACCCTCTTAATCGATGAAGTGTTTTTAACTTGGACTTGAGTGGGACTGACCTGCTTAAAAAGCCAAACTCTAGTTTTTTATCATTAGGTGTTGACAGAAAGTCACAGGCTAAAACTCGCTAGTTCCTTGGAGATTGAAAGGTATTCTATTCTTGAACTCTTGTCGGAATCTTAAGAAAGGCAAGCATTCAAGTAATAATGGGTGACTTAGATTGGTGGAGAGTTAATGCTGCCAATTATCCCGTTCTTGCTAAGGTAGCATGTGATGTGTTAGCCACCCTCATTTCCACTGTTGAATCGGAGTCTGCATTCAGTACTAGAGGACACATCTTGGATCCTTTTAGGAGTTCATTGTCTTCAGAGTCTATTGAAACTCTTTGTTTTAACTGGGAAAATAATGAGGGAGAAGGGGATGCATTACAATTGAGAGAGAGAGAGAGAGAGAGAAGAGAGAGAGAGAGAGAGATGCGGTTTGTACATGAGAGCTTGAAATAAACTTCGTTTGTTTGATACGTATATAATTAAGTATGCTGCGTAAGATTCCAAAAGGTAAAGATGTGCATGCATGCATGCATGGGTGGTGTTCATAGTCAATTCCAACCTTGTTTGGATGTTGAGTTAATTTGAATTTTTTTATAAATAATAGTAAGGTAAAATGGTGGATTGAGTTTTGTGGAATTCGTTGAAGATAATTTAAATGTGTTTAAATGTTAAAATGAATTTAGATATATTTATGGAAAGAAAAAAGTTGTGAGTCCTACATATAAAGAGCTAAGAGGTATTGAGTTGGAAAAAGTTGTGAACCTCTTGTATAAAAAGATTTTGAGTTGAGATAAGTTAAATAATTTCATAATTGAGTGTTGGATTGTTAGAATCAACTTAAAATTGGACCGATCTAAATTGATCTCAGTTGAAATTAAATTCCAAATAGATAATTCTCCCTTTCTCAAAAGAGAAAACCTTTTGAGTCAGTTCGACTGTTTTAATTCAGTGAATAGTCCACCTATAACAGCCTTCACGTAGATCCTTCATTTACACTTCATGCATCTGCCTATACTCACAAAACTCTCCAAATCTTCTCCACATACTTGTCTTTCGCCAACTCACAATCATGAAACTCAGAACTCCACCCTGCCGAGTCACGACACTCCACCATGTTGAGCAATGACAGAGCTTAACCCCAAGATTTAAGATAGGTGTCGACCTCTTGAGGCACGACAGACAAAATTCACAAAACTCCCCACTGAAACGAATTGGATGGATTGGGTAGGATTGACTAGGGTCAACCTCCATTAAATCTCCGACCACAATTAAATCCCCTCTGTCATTGTCTCTAAAGTGCTCAATGTTGCACATGCAATCCACCAATTCTAGTCCGGCATCAAGAACATGAATAGGAGGCCAATCGGGCGTCAAGAACCCTTTTGCAATCACCCAGCTTCGATTCCAGCAAGTACAACGGCATATTGCCCCCCACCACTAACTTTATGATCTTCTCGTCCTCTTCAATTTATGGTGGGATTTTTGTTCTAATTCACTTAATGTTCTTAAAAGGGAAGATCAAAATGGATGAAACGTATTATATTGAAAAACAGAGATGTGTAATAGGTGTTTGATAAAATGTTGGAAAAAGTCGATGTTGGGTATTGAAATCATTATTATTGGAAAGTAAGGTTTAAAAGTCAAAAACAAGGAGTTGGGGTAAGAGGGGTACTTGATTGCTATTGCATCGTCATCCTCGTCATCGTCAAAGGTAGGACTATCCTTATCGTCCAATTTGCACTTCAAAGAGTCTTGACACTTGGGTGATTGACGATGGTCAAAATTGTGCTATTGGCGTTGGAAATGAGGGTAAGGCCGCAATCAATGGTGGGGAGGTCTAGACGAGAGGCATTTACAATGGGGCCAACGCTATTATTTATTAGTATTTAATGAAATTTAGGTGTGGTAAGGTTCTTTGTATTTTAAATAAAATTGTTGATATGACATATTATCATGTGAGGGCTATTGGAGTTAAAAAAGCAGTCCGATCGCTCTAAAGCGTTTCACTTCTCAAAATATTTCAACAAACGGTATAAGAGAGTACCGAAGATATAATTGATTAAACATGCATGGAGTTTGTCGATCGGAACTCATGAGAATAGCACCTCATGCATGCCCGGCCTTCACGTTTTTCTTCCCAACCCTTTATTTGGCAATTGGAAATTAAATGTTAAAACATACAAAATAATAATAAAGAGAATATTGCTCTTTGTATTTTTTTTACTTAATAGTTAATAATTATTAATAAAGTTGTATAGTTTTAATTTTTTTAATAATTAAAAATGTCAAAAAAAAAAATACTCACAAGAAAGTAATAAAACAGATAAAAATTTCAAATACACTAAAAATAATAAAGATGTAGTAAGGTGGTTGTAATTTCATTATCATCCTGATAAAGATAATAATTCCAAAAGTGTTAATCATGTTATCTCGTGAGTAAGTCTTACGTTTTTTGTCTTGTTTGAGAAATAGGTTTACTTTCTTTTAATCAAAAATTTTGAAATTTATAATGTAATTCATATGATCTGATAGAATTCAATTTACAAGTCAATTAGTAACTGTTGATCACACAAACTTCTAATTCTCTTAGATAAAAGTTGAGAGACTAACAAATACCTCCAAATGAGGCATTTACTAAGCTACAAAAGAGGAAACTAAGAAATACCTTTAAAAAAAGAGAAAACAACAACTCTACAGGTTAAAAAATTCAAGAGACTATTTCTCAAATATGAAATTTTCTCTATACAAATAATATACACAAAAACAACTAAACAATTAAACAACAAAACACAAAAATAACCCTAACAAAATTTGACTATGGTATCGCGTTGATTACACACGCCACGCTCGAAAGCTTTAGATCCATGAACAACCACTCCCAACGGAAGAGATCTCTTTAGTAAAAAAGGCACGTCAAAGTAGCCTCGTGCGTTCGGAGTACGTGCTATTCCGTTTATAAAAATTCCTGATCGACTGGACGAATGGTGGATTAGGAGAGTTGAGACAGAGCGTGTGGTGACCTTTGACCGTTGGAACTGTCCTAACCTGCCTCATGCCAATACAAAAAACGACTCTTAAAAAATTACCATCAAAATAAATACAACTTGATGGTTGAAAAAAAAAATAGAAATAGAAAAATGGAGAGGAGGACAAAGTCGAAGCTACACTCTCTCTCCAGAGCAGCAAACGGTGATGGTTTTCAATGGGCTTAGGAGAGTTCATCGCCAAGAGAGAGAAGAGACTAGTTCAAATAAGTTCTATAGCTTTCCCGTTTTGCAGAAATTCTATGGTAGTCGAGTAAGTCTTACGTTGATTTACGTGATAAACAAGAAAATGTAGCATGAGATGACACGTGCAAGTGTTAATTTCCAAATTCCATCCACATGTAATATTGATTTGACTCTTTGCTACTAATTAATTTTACTTTAAATTGATTAGCTTAGGCTTTAAAAATGGATTAGTTTTCATACGCCTTTTGAAAATCGAATATGCCTTAACTGTTTTGGCTGGCTGGTGCTGGTGGTGATGGCGGTAAATGCATCGAATGCCAGCTCATTCTTATTGGATTAAGGAGAGACATAAACTATAAAGCAACAAAATATCTTCGCCGACGTATACCCAAGATATTTATCTTTTTTTCTGACGGGGCACCCTCTGATGCTTCTGACACGTGTAAAAGAGACGCCCTGTCGAGCCTTATTGGCCCCAACCTAACTCTCTCTCTCTCTCTCTCTCACATATTCTTCAAGACCTCTATGAGGGGAGGGTATCACCGTATCTCTGCTGATTTACCGTTAAATCTTACGATTTCCAATTTTTCATTTCTCATTTTTTTTTTTTGGTGCAAGCAGAATGGGAGACAATCTTCGTCCTAATATTCTGTCTCCGTCACCGGATCCTGTGGCAACGGGGGGTTGCGGGTTCACTAGGAGGTACTCTGATTCGCCTGCCATCACGACTAACGCTTGCAAAGAACCTTCACGTCTTTGTAAAAATGCAAGACTGGTAATCTCTAATTCTCTTCTTATTACTATTCTCGGTTTTTTGCTTAATGAATGAATTAAAAACTCGTTTATAAATTTTTGAATCCGAGAGCTTGAGAGCGGCGTTAATTTTTTTATTGTTTTAAATTTGCATGTTCTATGTTTGTTCTAATCTGTAAATCGCCCTGCATTTTTAGCGATCCTTCTTTATCTTTTGGAATGTATAATTGTACTGCTGAAAAAATAAAGAATTATATAATAGATTGCTGGTTTATCACCCCACGCTTCCCTCTTGGGTTGTTCTAGTCAGCATATAGAAGAAACTAATTCCAAATTTTTAGAAGAAACTGCACTTCTATTTTAGGTGTGTAAATCCTCTTTTGAATTTCCTTATTATCTGTGTTCAAAGTAGCTATTTTAACTTGTCGATAGATAATAATCTCGAACGACTCTCTGAACCAATGAGTTTTCATTTTCTTTCTATTCTGGTTTTGTTTTCACTGCTTGCTTCGTTAATTCTCAGCTTCAGTTACCATCATGTGCAGTTTAGAGTAGAAATATCAATTATTTTGATTGCCCTTGTAGACTTTTATGATTTTTTTCCCTGTTGAGCTACTATTTTTTTGTAAGTACTCATTTTTTGATTGGTAAACGACAGAGAACAGACAAGTATTTTATTATACGTATCCATTTCAGCTTCATTTGTTATATGTTCTGTATCATGTTCTTATGGAGTGGTGATACTTTCTAGGCTCTTTATGCGATAATCATTCCATATACACTATTCCTTTTGTGGAGTCAGAAGTGTTAGTTACAACTTCTACGATTTTCTTTAAGAGAATTTTTACTTTAGATTAAGGTCCCGTTTGTATTTGGAGGTGAGCTCAGCTCATCTCAACTCATCTTCATTTTATTATTATATTTTTATAATTTTTTTTATATAAAACACAAATTCTTATATACATTTTTTAATTTTCAATACACCTTTTTCAATTCTCAATATACATTTTTCAATTCCCAATATATCTTTTTCAAATTCTAAAATAATAATAATATTAAAAAATATACAAAACTCATCTCA
This sequence comes from Platycarya longipes, assembly GCA_036559045.1. NCBI lineage: Eukaryota > Viridiplantae > Streptophyta > Magnoliopsida > Fagales > Juglandaceae > Platycarya > Platycarya longipes. Next base: position 880,091 of record CM071793.1, read on the forward strand.
ACTCATCTCAACTCATCTCATCTCTAAATCCAAGCGGGACTAAGTGTGTGTGACATGATTTTGGGGGAATTTACAATGGCGCTAAGATGACCGATGAACAAATGTTTTAAATCGGGCAGTGACTTATATAGCGCACTAAGAATCACAATTTTGAATTCTACAATAAAATATTTTGATATCGATATTATTTTGAATACTATTTTAAAATAATCTATATATAAAAAAATAATTATATTTTAAAATAATAATCTATAAATAAATTATATATATATAAATAGTTTAGTCTAAATTGAATAAAAAATAATAAGCAATAAAAAATATATATTAAAATTTGATACAGGCGATATTTAAATCAATACAAAACAGACAATATATTTATATCGCTCAATTGGCCGATTCGATATATATTAATTGGTATGGAATGATATTTAAAGCAATGCGAACAACACCAAACCCCATGTTTCCTGTGCACAAGCTGGTAATATGATTAGATGGATGACCAGGGATTAATTTCAATGTTTTAAAAAATTAAAACACGCAATGAATTTATTAGAAGATATATATATTAGGTACCGCATTGCCTGTCAATCCTTTAAGATTATTAATTTGTATGCCTTTTGCACTATTCAGACTACTGAATTACTTGATTGTATGCGAACCCATAGGGGCCGCCAAGCCCTCTCCACAAGCCAGCGTTCGTGGGCTCCTGATATGCACCGAGAGGAGGCGTGGCTCAGACGCAAAGGCAATCACGGCACCGAAGACCTTTTCCGCCGCAACAAGAGCGTCTCAGACGACGATCTGGAGGAGTTGAAGGCTTGTATCGAACTGGGTTTCGGTTTCGGGTTCGATTCGCCGGAGGTGGATCCAAAACTCTCCGACACTATCCCCGCTCTGGGTTTTTATTATGCTGTTAATAAGCAGTACAGTAACAGCTTGTCGAGATCGTCGTCTTCGTCGTCCCTAATGGCCGCTTCCGATAGCGAAAACGAAAGCCCCGGCTCCATAATCGATCAAGGTAAATCTCCGACGTTTTGATTCCGTTCCTGGAGTTGTGGAATTTTCTTGATCGGACGGCCGTAACTCATCAATCTCGCATTTCACTTAAAAAAATGGGAATTTATTTTTCAGGTGAAGATGCTGATCTGGTAAAGACGAGGCTGAGGCAATGGGCCCAGGTGGTTGCTTGCGCGGTGCGTCAATCCGTTTCAACGTCAACCACCATGAACCGAAATGTTTGATGGATTGTCTATACCCTTTCATACTCAATTTTATAACGTACACTCATTACTTAAAAAGTTTTTATTTATCTAATAATTTCTATTTAATTTTGGTCATTCATGTTCTTGATTTTCTCTGCCAAACAACAAATTTAGGAGACTTAAAATGTGTCAACGAATTGTATTTGTATCGTATCAAAATATATATATATATATTATATTTAATAGGTCAACACAATCCGTTAAAAATTTCGTATCAAAAATTTTAACATGAATATGACTCTTTAAAATAACGTATTGGCACGACACGACCTGTTAAAACCATTAGTTGATACAATAAATTTATACGACACGATTCGACACGTTTTAATTCATTGACACGTTTTGACATGTTTGCTGAGTAATTGATTTTATACAAGTATTAAAATATAAATGATAACTATAAAATATAAAATGTTAAAATACACCACAAATATAATTTACAACCATAAGTGACACTACCACAATCCAAATATAAATTATAATAAGCAACATACATTGTAAACATATTAAATTTACAATCTCAAATATTAAAAAACATAAATTTTGAACTTATAGAAGGAGGTGGAGTATTGTCATTATCCTTGTTAATGTTGAACTCTATTACATATTTGGTTATCTCATCTAATTTAAGATTTTTTGTATTTCTATAAAATAAAAATAAAAAATCAGTAAACAAATATCAAATAGTACTCCAAATTAACTTTGTAGTTGGAAACAAGGATATTAGTGATCACTTGCGGTACTAAATACCAAAGCATTTCAGTTACATGATCTTCAAGCAACTTAAAAAAGACATAATTAGGTTAGCTTATTTCTGCCTAATAATTACCACTTGAAGGCCTTAAAGAAAGGATAATTAGGTAGCTTATTTCTTATCACCCATACTTTCACATGTTACTCTGCAAGAGGATGATCTCATACATGTCATCATTGTCATGCAACCACAAGCTGGAATGCATAAAATCTTCAAGATTTCACGATGCTTTACTCATGCTAGAATAGAGGTACAATGCTATAGATATATATGCTTTGCTAATGATGCCGTCTACATTCCATTCAGTTGCAATACAATAGTGGTCCTGACTCCTGAATCTAGCTCATTACCGGATTTCTATTTCAGAATTAGACACGCAGCTTGACCGATTGCCAAAAGACTTTTTTTTTTTTTAATTTAAAAAAAAAAAAATGAAACAACCGGATTCCAATTTTATTGGTTAGCCTCACTTGGAAAAAAAAAAAAGATAAAGTTTCAATACCAAATTCCTAACAGAAAAGGAGAACCATCAAGTAAAAAGTACAACAAAATGTACATGTCATTTCAAATACTGGGGTAATTCGAAGGAGGAAATCTTTACTAGGGCCCTGCTTGGATTGGGAAGTGGGTTGAGCTCATCTCAACTCACTTCTATTTCATCATTATAATAATTTTTTATACAAAACACAAATTCTTATACACCAATCCCAAAATAATAATAATATTAAAAAATATCAAACTAAGTCAATCTACAATAATCAGAAAACGGTCTCAATAATCAAGTCATAAATACTTAATTCATAGCTTAAAATTTAATAAATTCTCATAATTGGAAATTTAGTAAAAGTGTTGGGTACATACACTCAAAAAACCAGAAACAACCGCAATAATATCATGTGGGGGTGAAACACTCAAACCCACAAATAATCTCTATCCACATATCTTAGACCAAGCAAGCATTTCTATATTTCTATATTAGTCTTTAATATAACCAATTATAAATTGCCAACTATAAATTCTCAAAATTGGCTTGAAAGGGTTTTTTGTTTTGTTTCTTATCTTTAACTGCAACTTGGCTTTTTGTATATGTAGGCATGTAGCAAGCTAGATTGCTATATTATAATATTTGGCAGAATAGAGACATGCAGAAACGATCTACTTAATAAATTTGACAAACCAAAAGGGTGTATTATTAAAATTGAAAACATACTTCATCATTCACGTCCATCCATATAATATATATATATTGCATGTATAGTACAATCCGTAACTTTTCTTGCATTCAAAATTCAAATGGAGGATTAGACGTTTAGAACATGCTTTAGTGCCTCCTAATTCCCAAGTCCCCTGCTTCAATACAAAGAACTTTATTGCTCTGAGTTACAGATTTTGATTTGAAAATTATATTATAATCACCATCTTCCTAATCATCATCATCTTACCAATTCTTTCAAATGATTGAATGATAAATAATTTTCCATTTATTTAGTTGATTACAATTTACACATAATTAGAAGATGGTGTGGGGATATTGGACAAAAGATAACAATGATCTAATAATATTTTTCTTCCAACTTCATTATCGTGTACATGTTCGAGTCTTCTTTCAACATAAGGATCGATCTAACCCTAACAAAGTTATAAAATCAATCTTACTTTTTCAGATCAACAAATGAAGACTATGGAGTTACCTTTAGAGTTTGTGCGAAGATTGAAGAGGGTGCGGCGTGAGAGAGGAAATGGGCTGTGCGTGAGTGGTTGATGCCGTGAAGAGAAAGAGTTTCGAGTCTTCGACTTTCGATCTTTGCCGTGGGTTGAAGACGAGGGCGACAAGGAGGGCTGTGCCATTGCGTGGGCTGCCAATAGCATGTTGACCCTCGTTAAGGTTGATTTGTTTTTATAGATAAAATGAGATAAAAGTTAAAAGTTGAATAAATATTTATATAATATATATTTTTAATATTATTTTTATTTTGAGATTTGAAAAAATTAAATTGTTAATTTGATTTTGTATAATAATTTGATGAAGTAGTAATAATGAGATAAGATGAGATAAAATAAAAATATTTATAAAAATAAACAACGACTATTTGTTTTTTTTTTTAAAATCTTATCTCATCTTATATTATCTCATATTTATTTCTATATTTTTTTAATTTTAATATAAAATAAAATATAAAATTTAATTTTTTCAAATTTTCAAATAATTTTTTTTAAATCTTAAAATAAAATTAATATTAAAAAATTATTTATAATAATATTTTATTTTTTTAATTTTTATAATATATTATATTATCTTATTTTATCTTTAAAAATAAACTAAGCATAAATCGTACGTGATAAGCAAGGAAATGTAGCATGAGATGACGTGCAAGTATGTGATATTGATTTGACTCTTTGCTACTAATTAATTTTACTTGAAATCGATTGGCTTAGGCTTTCAAAATGGATTAGTTTTCATGCGCCTTACTCGAATATACCTGTTTTGGCTGCTGGTGGTGATGGCGGTAAATGCATCGAATGCCAGCGCTCATTCTTATTGGATTAAGGAGAGAGACAAAGCAATAAAATATCTTCGCTGACATATGCCCAAGATATTTTATCTTTCTGCTGACGTGTCACCCTCTGATGCTTCTGACACGTGTAAAAGCGACGCCATGTGGAGGCTTTATTGGCCCCAACCTAACAACAACACCGCCACTCTCTCTCTCTCTCTCTCTCACATATTCTTCAAGACCTCTCTGAGGGGAGGGTTTCGCTGCTGATTTACCGTTAAATCTTACGATTTCCAATTTTTCATTTCTCATTTTTTTTTCGGTGCAAGAAGAATGGGAGACAATCTCCGTCCTAATATTCTGTCTCCGGCACCGGATCCTGAGGCAACGCTGGGTTGCGGGTTCACTCGGACGAACTCTGACTCGTCTGCCATCACGGCTGTCGCTTGCAAAGAACCTTCACGTCTTTGTAAAAATGCAAGACTGGTAATCTCTAATTTTCTTCTTATTACTATTTTCTTCAGTATATATATATATATATTTTTTTTGCTTAATGGATGAATTAAAAACTTGTTTATAAAATTTTGAATCTGATGTTTTAGTTTTGTATTTTTTACTAGCATCCAAGAGCTTGAGAGCGGCATTAATTTCTTTTATTGTTTTAAATTGCATGTTCTATGTTTTTTCTAATTTGTAAACCGCCCTGCATTTTTAGCGATCCTTCTTTATCTTTTGGAATGTATAATTGTGTTGCTGAAAAAATAAAGAACTATATATTAGATTGCTGGCTTATCCCCCCACGCTTCCCTCTTGGGTTGTTCTCGGTATAGAGAAGAAACTAATTCCAAATTTTAGAAGAAACTGCACTTCTATTTTAGGTGTCTAAATTCTCTTTTGAATGTCCTTATTATCTGTGTTCAAAGTAGCTATTTTAACTTGTCGATAGATAATAATCTCGAACAACTCTCTGAACCAATGAGCTTTGACTTAAATGGGTTTTCGTTTCTATTCTGGTTTTGTTTCCACTGCTTGCTTCTCTTAATTCTCAACTTCAGTTACCATCATGTGCAGTTTGGAGTAGAATTTCGAGAAATATCAATTATTTTGACTGCCCTTGTAGACTTTTATGATTTTTTTCCCCTATTGAGCTACTATTTTATGTAAGTATTCATTTTTTTGATTGGTAAACGACAGAGAACAGACAAGTAGTTTATTATACGTATTCATTTCAGCTTCATTTGTTCTATGTTCTGTATCAGGTTCATATGGAGTGATGATACTTTCTAGGCTCTTTATCCGATAATCGTTCCGTATTACACTATTCCTTTTGTGGTGTCAGAAGTGTTAATTACAACTTCTACGCTTTTCTTTAAGAGAATTTTCACTTTAGATTAACACATAGTGTGACATGATTTTGGAAGAACTTTAGATTAACACATAGTGTAACATGATTTTGGAGGAGTTTCCAATGGAGCCAAGACGACCGATGAAACAAATGTTTTAAATCGGGCAGTGACTTAGATAGCACAGTAGACAGAGCCTAAGAACGTCGAACCCCATGTTCCCTGTGCACAAGCTGGTAATATGATTAGATGGATGACCAGGTGGTTAACTTCAGTGTTTTAAAACACGTTATGCATTTATTAGAAGCTATATTAGGTACTCGTATTGCCTGTCAATCTAATATTTTTAATTTGTATGCCTTTTGCACCATTCAGACTACTGAATTACTTGATTGTTCAAGATTGGAGTTTCTAGTTCTTTGCAGAGCACAATAAAAACTTAATTTGCTCCCTGAAGAAAAGTTTAATCTGAGATCTCAACACATAGTGGACATTTTCATCAATGGAAGTAAAGCTACAGAAAGTTGGTAATGAGACTTAAATCCTCACAAGGTTACAATAGTACATGCAAATCATTTTTTTGGGCGGTGAGACTTAAATATCTGTGGGTTTTGAATGCTCAGTACTCATAATGCAAGTAGAAGTGCGAACTTGAGAAGACTGTCTTTGGCTGTTCGCTTGCCTCGATGTGATAAACCTTAAATTCAAGGAAAAAACACAAAAGCATGAACATTTAGTATAAGCTTTAGCAATGAGTTGGATATTAAGCTATCCTGTTATTTGATTTATTTTTCCTTTCTTTTTAGAATATTTCCCCCTAAGCTAATGCTAACACTTGACCCTTCCATCATTGGTCGAAAGATATGTTTTCTCATATATACTCATATTGGTGCTTTTATAGTTGGGGCCATTGACACAGTGGACAGATGAGAAGCACAGTATGTATCTTGATTCTTTAGAGGCATCATTTGTTACTGAGCTGCAGCGTTCTATGCATATACGTGAAAGGTGCTTAGAAGATGAGACATTACGGCCATATCCATCTGAAGAACCTCGAGCCAAAACTTGCAACTCTTCTCATGACCTGGTTAGGAAGTAATTGATTTGATTATTTAATAAATTCAGTGTGTATGTGTTGTCTTGTTCAAGCTCCTGTCGTGGTTGTCTTAGTTTCATTCCTGATTTTCAGTTTGTGGTACTACGAGATGGCTGCTGGCAGAAGATCAACCATAAAAGCAATGATTCTTTATTGGACAGCACTGCTGATTCTCGTGTTGTTCTAGATGGTCCATGCATACGACGTTTTACATCTGCCGCCAAGCGGCGTTGTGTAAGATCTGCAGGCACCCATGAACATGGTGTTCCTTGTGATGAAGGAACTCGCATAAAAGGGAATTTTCCCTCTGGGTCATCAAGAGGTTTGGAGCAGCACTCTCTATGTCACCGACGCCAGCAAGATTTGATTGGCAACACTACAGGTAATTTTGATTATGTGTTTGCTTTTCCTACATTGCCAATCCTAGACTGTTTACTATAGTATGCTGTTCTATGTACAAGTTGTGGATGTTCGTTTGCTTATTTATCTTATGGACTCTTCGGTCTATATTTATGTGAAGGTTGTACTCTTATGATTTATACACGTATACCTGTATGATTTTGATTCATTTGGAATTATATCTTGGATTCAAGCCCTTGTTCCACATAATTTTGTTACAGTGCGGTGAGTTAAGTCTGCGAAAGGTTAGGAAATATACAATCTTCTGAGCGTCTTCTTAGTCTGATTAAAAAATTCTACGTACCTTTTTCTTCGGTGCCAGGTGAGGCAAGATAAGCCACTACCAAATTCTAGTTCATTGGTCATAGTAAATATTGATGACTTTGCTATTGCTAAAAAACATATAATATATAAAAATATCGACTATAATCTACGAAATCTTTCTATTCTGTTAAGTTGAGGTCGTCGCTTATGTCATTTAATAAAATTAAGACTTTTGACACCTTAAAGTGTCAAAATCTCATCTGGGAAGTCACCCTTTAGTTTGCTTATTCGGATAATTGGGAAATTAGGACTTTTGATACCCTCTTGTTGCTAATTGTTTGGTGTTATAGATTAATGCCTCGTGATATTTATTCTGTCTTAGACTTGTCTTTACAGAGGTTTCAGATCAGAACTTTTCAGATGAAGACCAAGGCGAGAAGTCAAGATGTGCATCTGTGATGAAAATGTTGATGACAACTACAGCTGATGAGTCAAGCAATGTTCAAGTAATAGTATATTTATATATATATATATATATATATTAACTGCCATTTAGCTTGCCTAGCACACTTAAGCATGAGATCATGTAATTGTTGGGGAGTCATTATTTGGTGACTAACTTTTGTCCCCTCGTTAATTTGCCTAATTTCAGATTGTGCCGTTTGGAAAATTTCCTACGAAAGATGCTTCAGCTGTTAATAATGCTTCCTCGGAGAGGAAACAAGGACATTGTGAGCTGCTGTCAGGGCACCCCGAAAGCCCTGTCTGCCCAAATTCTGATCTGCATAATTTTCTAAAAGGGAGCTGAGTTTATGACATGGAATTGTAAGTTTGACAGATATATTAAACCGATTCACCCACTACTGCTACTACTAGTATAGAAGAAGATCTATTAACAGGCACGGCTACCCTACTTAACAAGTTGTCTCTGACCACAGCAGTGATACATCGAAACAAATTTGGTCAGCACTGCGGAAGCTTAGGAGCAACAAACTCTTCCGACCTTAATGGTGACTTTCTGGTGCTGGGGTTAACATGGTGGCAATGCTGACACGAGATTTTTAACAAAATTTCGGTAGAAAGAAGGCAGGAAAAACAAAAGGATCCAACTTAGATCTAGTATCTATCTTCCATAAGATGTATGTAGTTGAGGAAGTTGATTATAATTACCATGCTGGTTAGCTATTGGAGATTAGACCCGTCTTTTATTTTCCTATTCTTTTTATAATCCTCTTTTTTCATCCGTTTATTTCCTTAATTTAAACACTGGTCCAAAAGATGAGTCTAGACTTTCTAGAGGGACCAAAGGTTATCTTTAGCAAGAGTTTCCAGTCAAGTTATGAGACCGTGGTTCTAGATTGATCTCCTCCTTTGTCAGGGTGAGATTATCCAAGATCAGTACAATGGCATTTTCAGCAGGCTGTCACTTTTATTTTTCCTGTACAAAATAAATTTATTAATAAGAGCATAAGAAGAGGGTAAGGATCCAGCAAACACCCAAAACAGCAAGTGTAGCACGATTTTTTTTTTTTTGTTTTTTAAATAATTGGAGAAATGGTATTGAATAATTGATTTCATCTCATAAATGATATCATGAAGGCGGTTATTGAAACATTAATTTGTTCGATTAAATAATCCCGTTTGGATTTAGAAAACGTTTTATTTTATTTTATTTTATTATTATAATTATTTTCAGTTTTATATAAAATATAATAAATAATTAAAAAATTTCGAATCTTAAAATAATAATAAATTTTATTTTATATCTAAACTCATCTATATCTGAATAACGCCGGTGGACGATATACGTCAGCCATCAATATCTCTTCCCAGTTTAGATCGTCAACACCATCAACATCTCTGATTCTCTTGTTCTCTCAGTACTCTCTCTGCTTTTAATATACAGACGTCAATGGATTTCTTTCAGATATGTTATTGAATATAAACTAGCCAATAGAACCGGTTCATATTTCACACGCACGCACGTGGTACCTTTATTAGTCATCGAATTGAAATTCACGAGCACGGCAGTACTCCGTGGACTTTGAACGCAAAGAGTCACGGCCTGACCGTCACCCTTGTTATGTTCCGTCGAGAGGATATCTAAACGCACGGAGTCTAAGCTCCAAACCCCTACAAGCATACGCGGTGTTGTCTCGCTCGCGCGAGAGAGAGAGACAGAGCTCTAGACAGAGATTCAATTGATGGGTATTTTTGCAAGTTTAAGGGGCTCAAGAATAGGGGCTGCCCAAGAGACCTTACCCGTTTCAGATGGGGTTTCGTCGTCGCCTAAGAAGAGATGGTCCAATCTGATGCCTCTACTCGTGGCCATTGTGGTCCTTGCGGAGATCGCGTTCCTCGGTCGGCTCGACGTGGCCAGCAACATTTCCATGGTCGATTCCTGGGCAGACTTGTTCTTCCGTTCTTTGCCGCCAGACCGAGACGATTTGGGGTTGGTATCGTTGGGTAGTGATCCGGCTCCCGAGTCGGAAACTTGCGAGGAGTGGTTGGAAAGACGCGACGTTGTGGTTTATTCCAGGGACTTTGGGAAGGAGCCCATCTTGGTTTCTGGTTCTGAAAAGGTTTGGTATTTCTCTATCGTTCTTAATTTTATTTTATTATCTTTTTTTTCTTTTTAAATGTTACACAACTTGATTCTTTGTTCTCCTGCAGTTTTTATTCGAGCTCAAAAAATCCATTTTGATGACAAAATTGTATTGCCTTGTTGGGGTTTTTTTTGGTTTTTGGGGGGATTTTTTTTATTTTTGTGGGGGGGGGGGGTTAAGCAATGAGGGGTGCATAGTTGAGCAAATTGTGTTTTGACTGCCAATTCCCAATTAGCAGGAATGTAAATTGTACGTACCATATGCACTGCGGATGCTACTCAAGCTATTGTTTATTGATGTGTAGAAGAGGGACGTAAAGTTTGATAGTTGGCACTTGAATCACCATCTTCAAATTAGCTTTTTTTCACCGTTACTAATTCTCTCATTAGGTCACAGTACGAATTTTAAGATCTCTCTTGGAGAGGCAAGTGCTATACAAACTTTTTTTTGAAGAATTGCATGGTAATTCTCCCCTCAATTCCCTTGTTGGAATTCTTGTGTGCTAAGAAACTGATAGTGAAGAGGTAAACATGTTTCCAAGCATCCCAAATTAATGGACGATGTCATTCAAATTCTTTAAATGTAAATCGACCAGTGAGTACCTTGTCCTTGTGGCATGGCCTGAAATGATATTAAGCTCCGTTTTTCCTAAAAAAGCAAAAAAGATATGTACTTTAACTGGACCTTTCTCTTTTGGTTAGCATCTGATGAGTTCTATATAGCTTCTCAGTGATTCTATATCCTGTTTATTTCAGGGTAATGCTCATATTTTTCACTGTAATCTAGTTGGTCACTTGTAATATTTCCCCTAAGCTTAATTTGGTGCAATCAACTCCTAGTCTGTGGGGTCTTTAAGATATTTTCATGTGCTATCACATAACAGCGAAAAATATTTATGATAATGGTACATGATAATATACTAATCTGATAAGCATGGGAATTTCAAGGTTATATCGAATGGTAGGAGGACATTGCAATTGATCCTATAATTTAGGGGTTGATTACTCAAAGTTGATATTTAGGATAATCTTTCTAGCTCTGGAGGCTTTTCTAAGTTGAGTTCTTTGGGGAATTCAGCAAGGATCTTTGAGATTAAATTACAATTATTTAAGAAGGGTAATGATACACCTACAACTCTTTTACAACTATTTTACTACTCATTTTAAATGAACCAATGTAATTGTGATACTCCATTAAAAAATAATTCCAATTTTATATAGCTACACATTTTAAGTAGTGGTAAAATAGTTGTTTAGACTAATTGTAGGTTTATCATTTTCCATTTAAGAAAGATAGTTTACTTGTTTTGGTTACTATATATTACAATATATATTCAGAATTTTGTTGGTTTCACTTTTTATATAGGAGTGGCAATCTTGTTCTGTTGGATGTCAATTTGGATTTAGTCCTGGTAAGACTCCTGATGCTGCATTTGGTTCAACTCAAACAAGTGGAACAGCAAGTGTTCTCCGATCAATGGAATCATCTCAGTACTATTTAGAGAATAATATTGATATGGCACGACGGTGGGTAAGCACAATCATATACGGCTTCATTGCATTTTGAAAAAACAATGTTTTCCTGCTATTTAAGAGCAAGTGAAAATACATTTGCAACTGTATTGAAGATGAGCCTTTTAGTAAGGTTAAATTAGTATTTTAGGATTAAAAAGCAGATTGCATAAGCTAAATTGCAGGAAAAAAAACACTCATTCATAGTGTAATTTTTTATTTTTCAATATGTCATTTGTATGCTTTTATGCTTACAAAAAAATAAAAGGTCTATTTGATCCTTGTCCAGAAAATTTTATAAGAAACTTTATTAGAGAGAGGAACTGCAAGTATAAAGAATGTATACAAGAGGTTCTCCCATGAATTAGGTTCAAGACCAAAGAGTCTGAGAAAGAAGCAAGAGAAATACTATCAAATGCAGACACTGCCTTATCCCATTGAAGGTCCAGTTACTTCTTTTGATCGAAATGTTTTCTGGAAAAACAAAAAAGTGTGTAACATTGCAAACATTAGTAAATGTTTAATTTTTTACATGAAATTTAGTCCAAAGAATGAAAGGGCATGCCGGAGAATTGTCAGCTGTGCATAAATTACCTTTACTCACTTGTCCCTCAGAATACTAGACACCAATATTTAGAATTGAATTCCACTCAAATGCCAGAATGGCATAAAGCAATATGTTTGAAGCTGTTAAGTTGCGCAACAAATTAGATGCAGTCAGGGATAGGCTAATGTGGCTTCTGCACACAGACCATTAAATGCAATTCTTCTGTGGCACATAATATTAAATTATTCTAAGGTCGAGACACAAACCACATGGACATTGTAAGATCTAGTACCCTGATGGAACTACACTTTGGCAGACAATAAAATAACTTTTTTTCATCCTTCCTTAAGTACATTTGTTCCTGTTTTCTATAGATTAGTCAAAGAAGACTTTTTCCCTGCCAAAGATTGTTAGCAAAACTTATAATCCTCTTTTTTGTTGTGTTAGGAGGGGATATAATATTGTGATGACAACTAGTCTTTCGTCAGATGTTCCCGTTGGATATTTTTCCTGGGCAGAGTATGATATCATGGCACCGGTGCAGCAAAAGACTGAGAAGTCCCTTGCTGCTGCTTTCATTTCCAACTGTGGTGCTCGCAATTTCCGGTTGCAAGCTCTTGAAGCACTTGAAAAGTCTGGCATGATGATAGATTCTTATGGTGGTTGTCATAGGAATCGTGATGGAAGAGGTGGTTTACATTTGATATATTCTTGATATTTAAAGATTATGTTTATCTTACCGTGTTAAGTAGTTTAAGTTTAGAGTACTCTTATAACACCAATTTCTGTAGGACAGAGATATTACTAATATTCATAGCATAATGTCCAGTAAAAAGATTCAAAATCTTGAAATACCTCATTTATTGAAAATCATTGAACTAAACTTTACATAATTGTCATTGAAACATGAAACTGAAAATGTAATGTAAAAACATAATCTAGTCCTACGTGTGACTTCTATTCAAATAATATGAGCAAAAAACTAAATTATTGTGTAAATAACACTTATTTTGATCTAAATCTTTGCACTAGTTCTACTCCTGGCCTTCCAGCTCTGCGTCCTCACAATCATCATTTGTAACAATTAAAAAAAAAGTGAAACAAACGAGTCAAAGATTGTGATATCCTGATAATGGTAGGTGGTATATGAGATCTCACATTGTTTGAGAATGAAAAATTCTTGCTTTTTATAAGGTTCCAATGAGGCCCCAATTGTATTATTGACTAGTCATTTTAGAATATAAGTCATGTGGTTTGGGCCTTCCATTGGGGCGTTACAAATGGTATTAGAATCTATCCTAACTAGAAATGTGAGACTTGAGCATTACCACCTACCACGGACAGGTCCGATGAGGGCGTCGAGCATTTAAGGGAGGTAGATTGTGATACCCTGATAAGGGTAGGTGATGTAAGAGATCTCGCATTGCTTGGGAAGAAGAAGTTCTTGTTCTTTATAAAGTTTCAATGAGACTCCAATTATATCATTGACTAGTCCTATTGGAGCATAGGTTATATGGTTTGGGCCATTCATTGGAGTGTTACAAAGACTTAGTAAATAGCATATCAAACCGTAAGCATAATTTAGTTTAACATAGGCTTAACTTTGAAAAACTTCACATATATTGTCACAAATTCATATAACATATCTATTATTCATCATCATCATGAGCGGAATCATACATAATCATGGTAATACATGTAACATAAATGCGTGAATGACTAACTCCATGTGTTTCCTAACAATCATACATGACTTGTTCATTTTTGTCTTTAACTTATCAGTGGCTATCATTACATGCATGAATCGATCTAATTGTCGCTGACCGCATAAATTTGTCGTGACATGAGGCGAACCACACTTGGGTTTGTGGTACCCCATTTCTTATCATATCTTGTAGTGAAACACACTTGAATTCGTATTATTACTTAACTTATAGTGAACCACACTTGAGTCCGTCACACTGCATAACATGTCATGTCATGAAGTGAAACATGCTTGAGTTCGTGTTATCACTTAACATATGGTGAATCATGCTTGAGTCTGTGGCATCCTTTTACTTATCATATCATGTAGTGTAACACTTTACCTCTTAACATATGGTAAACCACACTTGAGTCTGTGGCACTCTATTACTTATCATATCATGTAGTGTAATATGGTTGAGTCCGTGTTACCACTTTACATATGGTGAACCAGGTTTAAGTCCGTGTTTCACTTAATATATGGTGAATCACGCTTATGGTACCATCTACGTGTCATATCTTTTAGTGAAACACGAATCCGTGGCATCACTTATCATAACATGTGGTGAACACGCTTGAGTCCGTGTCACTTTCAAACGTCTTATCTTTCTTAACGCATGAGAAACTGATTGGACTTCATGGACTTTTTCTAGTATGGCATACTCTTGTACATGGCATAGTATAACATGGCATGATCTAAACATTTTATAAACATTCCCTGGCATACCTGATCTAAGTACTACATGAACATTTTATGGCATACATGATCTAAATACTTCATGACATTAGATAGCATACATGATTTAATCACTACGTGAACATTGCATAGCATGCATAAGATTTTCATGAAATCTCATCCATCAAACAACAATCCATATTAGCATAACATACATAGGCTCACTTATTAGCATATCATCATAATTCATCGAGGATCGTGAAAGGGGTCTAACCTTGACTTGGCTCGTAGCGTAGCGTAGGTAACCATTACACATTTTTCATACACAATTGGAATTTCTACAGTACACATACAATAATGATTCTGCTACTTGCCTCTTAGCGCTGCTTCCTGATTTTCACTTTGTAGCGCGTTACCTAAAGATTATGTTTGCATTATAATCTTACCGTGTTAAGTAGTTTAAGTTCAGAGTATTCTCTTTAAGCTTGCAAATACTGTCTATTACATAGTTTTTCCTGCTGTTAAGCTTGCCAAGTATTTGCTTTTGAAGTCAATTTCATAACTTATACCTTGTGTATGATGGTTCTAGTTGTGTTCAAATACTATATGTGATACTTTTGTTCATTACTGATCTCATGATGTGTTATTCTAAAATCTGGGGCTCCATCAGTGTGCTGTGCTGCATATGACAATTGAGACCACTCTATTTGAGAGCAGCACAGTTTCAATTTTTGATTTTGGCTTAATTATATCTCGGGGTTTCTCCATATCTATAAATTTTAGTTCTTCCATAATACTTGGTGGATCAGAAATAAACATGCTTGTATAGTTCATAGCATTTGTACTGATATGTAGATTGTTTGCGAAGAAGTTGAAAGTTTAACATGTATAAGCTTGGAGCATCGCATGAATAATTCTTTGCAACGGCTTGGATTGTGGAGCACATTAAGTCCTGGTTTATTTTCAGAGATGAGATGAGATAAAAGTTAAAAAATAAATAAAATATTATTATAATATATTTTTTTAATATTAGTTTTATTTTGGAATTTGAAAAATGTGTTTTGGAATTTGAAAAGGTTGAATTTTTTATTATATTTTATATGATAATTTGAAAAAGTGTAATTATGAGTTTGAGATGAGTTTTAAGTTTTTGGTTTTATGTCTATAAGCAAACCAAACCTAAGTTCCATGAGAACTTTAATTTTATTTAATGTATTGCAAAGCTACTCGAAAGCGAAAGGCATAGATCCTAGCTACCCTATAAGACTTTGATTCTTCCTCAATATGATTTGGAACTCTCCCATAGGCTAGCTCAAATGGTATTTTCAAAGATACATCCTATCTAATGATGCAACTACAACAGCATCCAAGGAAGAAAGAAGCAAGGCAACTTCATCTGCTCTTGCCTTGTGTTAGCTCAGGCATGCTTCCTCTTGCTTAATGGCATCCCTTGTTGCTTGTTTGCTTTCCTTTTCCTTTGGAAGACTACCTCAGTATGGAAATACTGACTCCCAACATAAGGAGTCAAAGAGAGCTACACGAGCAGAACTTAAATGCGCGCATCAACTGACAACTAGAACCCATTTACTCTTTTTTTATTTTTTAATGTCGGGGAACCTCTCCAAGGCAGTGCACTTCGGACTCACCCCTGCAGAGTAAATCCCGGTTCCGTGCAACGCACTCGCGGAAGTTTCCCTACACGAAATTGGTTAAATCACTGGCTTTTCACTAAGGGGTGATCCCAAAGGATTGTTTGCACTTATGAGGTGTTGAACCAACTAAAACCCATTTACTGCCTGCTAGAATATGCTTGATGAGAGGTAGTTATGGTTGTGGTGGCTGACTTGGTAGTGTATTCTAATGGTTCTTTCCATTGGAATGTCAGTTTTTGAGAGCGGCTAATGATTGGGAACTTGCAATGTTTGCTGATTTTTTTATTCATTGTATGCTATGTTGTTTGATAACGTGATGGACGATAGGATGATTTGGATTCCTAATGTGAGTAATAGGCCTCGGTGTGTTCCCTATTATAAGGCCCTCTCGGGATTCTCTAATTATCATTTTTTTCGTTGAAAGGCTATTTGGGAGTGTTAGGTCCCTCCTAAGATTGCTTTCTCTATATGAACTGAATCTCTTGGGAGAATCATCACCACTGACAATTTGAGGAAACATTGGCCCATCATTATGGATTGGTGTTTCTTGTGTAAGAAAAATGGGGAATCTATGGATCATCTATAGTTACATTGTGAGGTGGGTCAATTCTTGTAGAATGAGATCATTAACCGGACCAGGGTGGCATGGGTTAGTTATGGATATTTTTAAGTGCTGGACAGGTATTGGGGGGAATATTCACATTGCTGTTGTGTAGAATATGATCCTTCTTTGTGTTATGTGGTGTTTGTGGATGGAGAGAAATAAGAGGCATTTTGAAGACGGATCGTTCCTTGGATGAGCTGAAAGTGATTCTTTTATAATACATTATTTTCTTGGGCTTCAGTCATTATTTGTAATGAGAACAGTTTTCATGATTTGCTTGTGTTCCTTCACTAGTGCTTTATGGTATTTAATCATATTCTGTATATACTACTTGGGCTATACCTTTTTCCAATTAATAAAGTTTTGCGTTTATTTGTAAAAAAAAGTAGTCATGGTTGTAAAAGATTTTAATTTTTGGTTAGTTTCAACTTGAAAAGATTTTAACTGAGCGGCAGTTAGAAACTTGATTCTAGACAATGAAAGTTGAGGGGTTTTGTTGGGGTTGATGGGATGGGTTTGCCTAGTTAGACTTTTATCTTTCTTTGGTATGATAACACCCTTATCTTTGAACAAAGTGTTAGACAACATATAATCTTAGAAGGAGAGGAATGTATATTGCTTATTGGTGTGTTATGTGCGAAAGGGATGAGGAATCAGTTAATCATCTATTTCTAAATTGTGAAGTGGCAAGATTCTTGTGGAATGAGGTATTGAACCAGACAGGTTTATATTGGGTAATGCCCAAAGAACTGGTGGATCTATTGGTAGGGTGAAAGGGTTTGTAGGGCTGTAAGAAGGTGGTAAGTGTTTGGAAAATGATTCCTCCATGTCTTGTGTGTTGCTTATGGCTCGAAAGAAATTGGAGATGCTTTGAAGACAAAGAATGCTCATTGGGAGATCTTAGGGATTTTTTTCAGTAGTTAAAGAGTTTTTGGGCCAAAACTTTTGTAATGAAAGATAACTTTCTGAATCTGTTTTAGTTTTGGTTTTTAGTTTTCTTTTTGTTTTTGGAAGATATAGGTATTTCCTCTGTATACATTCTGTGTACTTGGACTTATGCTTATTTCTTTGAAATAATTTTTTTTTTTACTTTATTAAAAAAAAAAACACCCTTCGTGATTTAAGAATCACTCAGGACAATGTTATTGATGATATTGGAAGCAAGTGTTCCTATCAAAATTGGGAATGACTACTTGAAATGCTTGTTTTTAAGGATTTACAATCTTTTAGGTTAACTCTGTTCCATTCAATCTAAAGAACTCTCTTCTCTACAAGTAATCTCCTAAGGCCTCATTATTTAGATGAGGAAAGCCATAAATCTACATACTCAGTGAACTGTAAATGTATTTGTTGTAATGTATAATGAAATATGCATGTCCGCAAAAGGACAGAAAATAGATCAACATGTTCTTATGGTTTGAAAGCACTTCAAATTAATGGATATTTCCATTAGAATTATCGTGTTGCCCTCTGTGTTGAGTTCCTGATAATTTGAAAACTAGTGTCTTTAAGTTAATTTATGTTTTTTGCAGTGGACAAGGTAGAAACTCTGAAACGCTATAAATTTAGTCTGGCATTTGAGAACTCCAATGAGGAGGATTATGTCACTGAAAAGTTCTTCCAGTCTCTGGTTGCTGGTATGAAATCTACTCTCTCTCTCAAATTGTATTTATTTCGTGGCTACAATCCCACATTGCCTCTGATAAATCCTTATATGTTAATTTGTTCGAGAGATAAGTCAATCCTCCAACCCCTCCTTTTCCTGTTCTTGTTTTTCTCCTGCTTGTGATTGTGTTTAAATTCAATTGCATTCTTCGTAAATCTCTTATTTCTCCTGATAATTGTAGTTTCTAAGTTGTATAGCAAATTATTCAGCTTGTGAAAACAATTTGGGATCAATCGGTAAAGTTTTAAGAAGCTAAAGACTGCTGGAAAGCATTTTATGTTAAAAGCTTTGAATCTATAGAGGGAAAAAGAATACACTTTTAATATGTACAGAAAACTGCATTCAGAGGTTTGACCAAACCCCATATACTGATGAATATGGAATTTTCAAGGGTGCTAATATTGGAAAATTGGTACTAATCATCCATAGGTTCTGTCCCTGTTGTGGTTGGTGCTCCAAATATTCAAGATTTTGCACCTTCTCCTGTTTCACTGCTACATATTAAGGAGATAGGAGATGCTGAATTGGTTGCCAAGACCATGAAACACCTGGCTGAAAATCCTGATGCATACAATGAGACATTGAGGTAAAGTTAAAAGAGTGTACATTGTAAAAATGACAATATAGTAACTGTACCCTATTGATTCTTCTTTTAGTTCATTTTCCATTGGCGCATGATAGGGAATGGTGTACCATGGTGTCTACCGAATCAGTACAGCTGTCCTTCTGACACACAATGCAATCTCACAATTAGCATCAAAATAGAATGCTGGATGAGTTCTTTTTCTTCTGTTGTTGTTTGTTGATGTTATATACCCCTAAAGAATTTTTTAAATTCTGTAGCAGTGTAAGAGTTGATTATTGGTTTCAAGTTGGAAACTGAAAATCATGCAAAATGTGAAACTGAAGAGTTGCTTTCCATTGAGTAGGTGGAAGTATGAGGGGCCATCTGATTCTTTCAAAGCGCTCGTGGATATGGCAGCTGTACACTCATCATGCCGCCTTTGCATTCACCTGGCAACAATGGTTCAAGATAAAGAAGAAAAGAGTCCAGGGTTCAAGAAACGCCCCTGCAAATGCAGCAAAGGTTCAGAAACCACGTACCATCTTTATGTAAGGGAAAGAGGAAGGTTTGAGATGGAGTCCATTTTCTTGAGGTAACAGCGTTACTTTTCATTCATGATGTTCTTTCTTTTTCTTATTCTTTTCCCTCTTCGAAAATACTAGAAACAAACGCCTTGTACAAACAGCGCACAAACAGCGCCATTTAATAAAATTTTATATCTTTTTCGTCTCTTTCGTTCTTTCTCCCCCATCAATTTTGTCAGTTACTCTCTTTTTATAATATGTATTTACCTCTAAGTTTTCGCTTTTCTCTCTGGTGAGCATCCCCATTTCGCCCCCACAGTTTGTCTTTCTATTTTTCTTGATCTTCATCTTCTCCATCCCTGCGATAATTACTCTTTTTCCATCTTCTCTATTTTATTTTTTTTGAATTTTCTGCTACTGCCCATTCACTCTGGGAAGGGTAGGGACTTATAAAAATGAATCAGGACTCATTTTCCCAATCAAAATGAAGAGCATTTATATGGAAACAGAAAGAAAGCAACTCTCCCACTATTGGATTTGGTTTCAGCTTTTAAAATTGGTATGAAAAATCTTTTTTTTTTTCTTTTAAAAAACCGATCCAATTTGGTAGCTACAGCTAAAGCCTCTGTGATACTTTGGAAATCGATTGGGAAGAAGACGATTCGGATTTTTGTTAGAAAATAAAATATTTGTTGTTGGAGAGACTCGAGCAAGAGTGATATTTGATGTTGGGTTGGTGAAATTGTAATTCTTGTTGGGTTGATTGAAAATGACCGAGTAAACTATGGACTTTTTTTTTCTCGGAAGATGGACTTGTGTTATTGTTTTCACTTTTCATCTGCTTTTTAGTATTTTTTTTGTTTTGTTTTTATATATAGGCTGAAGTCAGATTACATCATCCTTTTGTACAAGAACTGTCTCCCGCATTTGTCCGCAGCAGGACTCTTCCCTCTTTCCATATATTTGGCTAAGGGACGATGTGATTCTAGATAGCGATTTCAGTGCCCGATGTGACAAAAACTCTCATTTTGGACTTTGATGCAGGTCTGCGAATTTAACTCTCGGGGCGTTGGAGTCTGCGGTGCTCGCAAAGTTTAACTCACTGAAACACGTACCAATTTGGAAGCAGGAAAGACCTGAAAGCATCAGAGGAGGGGATGATCTAAAAGTTTATAGAATTTATCCTGTTGGCATGACGCAGAGGCAAGCTTTGTATACCTTCAGATTCAAGGGCGATGCTGATCTTAAAAGCCATGTGGAAAGCAATCCTTGTGCAAAGTTTGAAGTCATATTTGTGTAGATTGAAGCACGTTTCCTCTCACTTCGAGCATGTATTTGCTGATTTCGGTATATTCTGCTGATCAATTATGCGGAGAGGTCAAGATGCTTTCATTCTGAGTATATTGCTTTCATCGATTGCTTCATTGGTCTTTGCAGCATACGAACCTTGAACAATGAACGATAAGAGGCTAATATTGTAGGGTGGAAATTGGCTAGAATATGTACCCATGCAGTGAGGGTGAACCCATTGATGTAGGTGGATTTATTATACCTCCATGGAAAAACTGTTTTTATTTTCAGTCTCTTTAATTAAGAGGCTCTGGAGAAATTGTTTGGGGACAGCCTTTAACTGGTTCCAAGGGTATTTTATGTGGTTTTAGATTAAATTCACATCCAATACATATATATATATATAATATGTACACATATACACACACACATATATATATACATACACATACAAAGAAACTATTCTGGGCGTGAATTTAATGATCGTGGGTTCAGGCGTGTGAGCTGCAAATATAAAATCTTCGGATGGAAAATGAAAATAAGTAGAGAAGAGACTGAAGTTACGAATATATTAAATTGAAGAGAAGTGTCGGTTTTGGTTTTCTAATACTATTTCCAATTGATACGCTAACAATGAGAGACGTGAACGGAAGCTAACTATGCATTGCTCCTTATTAGATCTTCAAAAAGAAAAAAAAATAGGAGTTATTGGTCAACATACAAAGCCATGCAAAAGTAAGTCAGATGAGCAAGTATTTTTCACAAAAAGAAAACCAAATCTGTGTTTTCTCCGCTGCATACTTGTGTCATTTTCAAGGAACATCCAAGTTGCAAACCTGTACCTTAAACTGCATGTTGCAAGCATATCATATTTAAAACTCGATGATAACAGCATCAATTTAAGACAACCCCTCGATCCTTAGACATCTTTAGTAAAAAATTGGCCTAATGACTGATGTTGACCATGATTCTTTTTTACGATTTCAGGCCCTATAGTACACAAATAAAAGAGAAGCAATATCTTTGTTTCTTCCAGATTTTCGTAAAACATAAAACAAAACCATGTAATGTAACTGATCTTACAATTTCCATTTTACCTTTCATCTAAATCCAGTAATAATCTTGATGTCTCTGCATGTATCCAAAAGATGAAAACTTTTACTTCGTGCGGATGGAAACTGAGCATCCGTGCAACCTAATTCAAGCCCCTCTTATCCAATGCATGTGGGACTGCATCTACCCAGATTATGGGCATCAAACAGAAAGTATATTGTGTGGTGACTGAGGAGAGCCAGTTTCAAGTAAAAAGCTCCTACTGCAATATGATCTAGAGGTACTTGAGGAAGAAGCAAGATATCTTCCCTCTCCACTCTGAAAAATTGCCTCGTGCCTCTGTATTTTGCCCTTGCTTGTCCTTCCTCTCCTTTCCATTCCTTCATACTCTTCATCTTCGAGTTCTTCTAAAAGCCCACTTTGCATTGGGTCAGAGCTCTCATACAGAAGCCTAAGAACCTGTTTTATTGATGGCCTAGTGTGACCTTCTTTCTGGGTACACCATCTCACAATAGAGATTACTGTTTGAAGTTGGTCCAGGTCAAAAGAATCCCTGATACTAGGATCCACAAGCTCAGGTAAACTTGATTCTGATGCCATGTATTTTTGGAACCATTCCACTAGATTCTTGTTGTTCTGTATTGCTCGTCTAGCAGTCACTATCTCCAAGAGTAACACACCATAGCTGTAAACGTCGCTTTTCTCAGTGAGTTCTTGAGTGACAACATATTCAGGATCCATATAACCTGGAAGCAATCCAATAGTTAGATCTTTTTAGAAAAAAAAAAGAGAGAAAAAGAAAAAGATTATTCATACTCAGGCAATCATATGGCTTTCCCTGACCTGGAGTTCCCCGGATATCAGTATTTACTGGTTCAAAGCAAATAGAACCATCTTTTGAAGCATGGGCAAGGCCAAAATCTGCAACCTAGACAACAAATGACAATGTCTGTATACATTATTTTGAAGTGTTCAAACGTTGTTAGGATGTATATTTTTATAAAAAAATAATAATTCCAAAAAAAAGGAAAGCAAATGAGGAAGAACATGGAAACACATAATACAGAAAACAAAAATAGATTAATTGAGAAGGTGAGACTTATGTGATGCAAAAGCAAATGCTCCTGAGCCTATTAACAGAACTCTCATACAATAATTAAGGATTCAGAATCGTGTACAAAAAGCTAAACGTGCATCCAACAAATATGCTACCTTAGCTACAAAGTTCTCATCCAGTAAAATGTTGCTGGACTTAATATCTCTGTGGCATAGAGGAGGATCACAGTAAAAATGGAGGTACTCCTGCGTGTGAGAACAACAAATAAGAACAAGCAATTCCAGAAGACATTGATGAAGTTTTAGGTAGAAAACTGAAGATTAACAAAACAAAGCCAAAGAGATGAGCGTTATTCTGTTGATTACCAGAGCATTAGCAACGTCTATTGCAATCTGCACTCTAGTCCGCCAGTTGAGAGGGGTTCTTCCAGGGGCTGGACAAACATGAGATCAAATCCATTCCGTATAAAACCATCAAAAAAGGGATCTTTTTGTTCTGTGGGGAACAAGTTAAAGGAACAAGTTGTGTTGTTAATTTTTTTCTTGATAGGTAAATGATTATATTATATTAATACGAATAGGCATAGCCCGAGTACTCAGGTAGTATCAAATATCAATGTTTTGAATACCGTACTGGTCAGACCAATAGAATAAAATTATTTCGGTACCAGTACCGTTTCGTGTACTGTTTTGGAATAATTTATACATAAATAAATTAAATATATAAATACATCTATAAATTATATTTCAAATAATAGTCAATATATGAATAAATTATATATATAAATATATATATGTAGTTAATTTAGTTTGAATTAAGGTTAAAAAAAGCAAAAAAAAAAAAAAAAAAAAAAAGTGAGAGGCCAAAATCCGACACGGCCGAAACACGAATACCGGTCGGTACAGGCCAGCCGAAAAATCGTCCGAAACGAAACACATCTTTTTTTGTACCGGACGACGACCGGTACGGTGTATTTCGGCTGGTACCGGTACGAAATTAAAAACCTTAGGTAGTATACAAGAGATTACACCTATTTATGCCTAAATGTATCGTCCAAAATGAAATCATTACTGAAGTGTTATTTGATAAAAGTGGAGGGGTGGAAGAAAAGAAGAAAAATCGAATAAGAATCATACCATGAAGATGATCCTTTAAGCTTCCATTTGCCATATACTCGTACATGAGAAATCTGCCATGATGCAATCAAAAGCATTCAGTGTTAACAACACATGAGGGACATCACTCGAGTGCACACATGACAGAACTACCTCTCATGTTTTGTTATGCAGAAGCCCCTAAGAGAAACAAGATGACGATGATGCAGTCTAGCAAGAAGCTCTATCTCTCTGCAGAAGTCATCCCCCCCCTGCTCCGAAATTCTGTCCATGCGTTTCACTGCTACCTCTAGGCCATCACTAAATTGAGCCTTGTACACTGTTCCAAATCCTCCTTGCCCAATGATGGTGTTGAAACCGTCTGTTGCCTTTTTTATCTCCTTATAGCTGAATTTCCGGAACATGGACATAGGACCTACACCTTTACCCCAAAGAAAGAATATACACAATAATAGGATATCTTCAATATGGAAATGTCCGAGAGAATGTGACAATAAAGGATCCAAGGCATACCTTCTGGAAATTTCCACATAGGCCAAGGAGAAGGAAAAGACTTTGAAAATGTTTTATCTATACTCTTAGAATCCTCCAGCTCTCTATTCTTACTACGAATAAGAAATACCAAGACAACCAGTATCATAACAGCAACTGCTGTAACTGCAAGTCCAACACCTGGAATTAATGTCAGGTGATAGGGGTGGTGCTTTTTGGTTATGGGTATGCCCAACATTAGTTGGCTTGGGCTTACAGCAACCAATGGACTTGGAGAAGTGTCAGGCTTGGCTGGAGACGGGGATGGCTCTGAAAGTGGAATCATAATTATAACAAATGATCATCAGAGACAAATACAGCACCATAAGAAGCCCAAACAAAAAAGAGTTTAAAAAACCAAAAAACTGTAATAAATAAATTAATAAAGATGACAGATAGACTCTAATGGGAATTTCGGACATCTATATACTACATAATTTTCAAAGAATGGAGCTTTACTCCTATGAAGCCACATCATCCACTCTCTGTTTATTAGTAGCCTTTTAATTTTCCTAATGACTGTCTTTTTGGTTTTATCAATTTATGTATTTTTTATTTGGCAATTAGAGGATTCGGAAGTGTTAGCGAATTTTAAAAGTTAAAGAGAAAAATGAACATGAGAAAGGGTATAGAGACGTGATTAAATTCATTACTTGATGATATTGCCGTGAAAAAAAATGTATTTGCCAAGATAAGAGTCTTGGTTTTTCTTTTTTTGAATTTGTGATAATAGATGGTATAAAAATGAATGTAAAACATTATATACGTAGTTAAAAACATTTTAAACAATTATCACTTATCAAAAAAAAAAAACATTTTAGACAATTATCTATTTGAAGCTATCTTAAATCGATCTGCGGCAGATTTTTTGACTCATTATTCCAATTTCAAAGGCACAAATGCCAAGCACCTGTGATACAAGTAGACATACAATGATACAAATTTTAGGAACCTTGTGTCATTAACACCAGCTGGTGTCTCCCAACAGCTTGTTATTTTTTTTAGTTGAGTATTCATACCTGGAAGCATGCTAAAACCTTGAACTCCAAAGAAACAGCTTGCAATTTCAACCACTGAATTGCCATCAACTTGGCTTCCAATTGCAGCAAAAATTGCATTGCGGCATGTACTCAGTGTCGTATTATTATCTTCTGCTCCTACCAGATGATGGAGATACATGATGCCAGCATTTAGACATTTCCTGCAATTAGTTTCATCCGAAAGTGGCGTTTTGCAATTTTCATCGACATCCACAAATTTTGGAGACAGCAACATCTGGGTGACAGTTTTCTGACCCTTGCACTCATAATTTACTGGGATTTTTGTTCCAAACCCACAAAATGTTGTTGCATTTCGTGGAACACCATACAGTCCCAAGGTTTCAGATATGGAATGCTTGCAGATTTCAGATAAATTTGTAGTAACCCCTAGGTTGCCTGTGGCATTTGCATAGCGTGCAATAGAAACTGAGACAAAAGCATTGATGTAGCGACAACACTTTCCCCTGTCATCTTCATTTGAGCAGACTGAGGCCACTACAGTGAAATTAGATCCACTCAAATCTAAGGGGCAATCTGCAGGATTAGTAAAGGTAATTATCAATCATGACCCATTCTCTGATTAACAATTTTTTTATATAAGTAATGAGAATTTTATTGAAGGGGTAGAAGGGCGAAACCCAGGTGCACAAGAAGTATACAAAAGGAAGAAACTTTTCTAATTAACAAGTGATCACCCCGAACATGCACAAATGGCTGTCTTCCTGGAATGCAGGAAGTTCAGGATAAAAAAGTTCTCAAAAAAATAATTTTATTTGCATAACTTCCAAACAAAATGAACTCTAAACTTGTACTCAGATGGTTCACATGAGAAGTTGTAAGCTTTAATATGCAAAATCCTAAATTTTCTCAACCCCCTAATGTCAGCACAAATAAATTACAATAGGTCAGGATCACACCTCATTGATTAGAGGTCATTGCTGCAACTCTTCCCCTTTCCTCCCTTCCAGTTCCAGGCTACTCCCTTATTCCATTACAATTTTTTTTTTTTTTTGTCAGGTTGTTGTTAGGAGTGGCAATATGTGACATGATCCGTTAATCCAACATGAACACGACACGAAATTAGCGGGTTTGGATTTAATGCTACTAGGTTTAAGTCAAAACGGGTTAACCCATTAAAACATAATTCATTAACGGATTACTAACAGGTCAACCCACCTAACTTGTTAGTGACCCGTTACATTTTACTCAAAATTAAAATTATATCCTTTTAACATAAAAACAAAAATACCCGAAGCCTATCTATTGTATATCATCTTGTGTACTTGGGTTTTGCCTATTTCTATCAATAAATTGTTTACTTATCAAAAAAAAAATATACCCGAAGCCCATTTTATATTTCCTAACTCTCTCAATTCTCAGTTGAGTCAGCTCTCATGAGTCACGACCGCCTTCCACACTTCATTTTGATTGTAATTCTGGTGTTTTTATTGTTTGAATTGTAATTTTCAACTTATGTAATTAGTTTTATATTTTTGGGAGATATTGCGATTTTAACTTTTATGTGAAATTATGTTAATAAGGTCAAATGAATTATTTGGGCCAATTCAACTAATTTACATAAACCAGTTGAAATAGATTGTGTCATGTCGATATATTTTTAATTAGTTCATAACGGAACAGGTCGTATAGTGTCGTGTCGTGTCAACCCGTTATTTTATTGGGTCACGTTAGGGTTTAAAAATCTAACCCGCTAAGCTTAACAAATCGTGTCCAGGTTCACCCATATCGTATAATGTACACAACCAGTTAACACGATTTGCCACTCCTAGTTGATGTAGTGCCCTACAAGTATGTGCTGGAACCAACACCCACGTTGCAGTCTCCTTCCTTTACTTCCATTATTTTATCTTTTATTCCCCCCTGAACTAACAGGGTTGATGCCCAGTATTTCCAAAGCTACTCTTATATCAGTCTTATTGAAGATGATCACCACAGATGCCTGCAGCCGAGGGTAAAGAACTGGAAATGGACTTCTAGACGGAAGTCTAGAGTAGTAAGAAAACTTCACCAAGTATTCATTTTCAAAAATACTTAATGCTCATAAACTCCCTATATTCTTTAATATTCCCACGCCCATGCTTGCAAAATGTTTTTAGAGCCCAAACAGTGCAAACACAAAAACACCAATACATGCTAAAAACAAAATCAATAACGACTCTTTTCAACTGCATTCACAAAACTAACAAGAAAATCAATCAAACAACAAGAACCCAGTCTCAAGTTCATCACTTCCACTGCGAATTTGTGAGATAAACCCAAATCTAAGAAAGATAGGACATCATTGAAATGCCCATGAAGAAAAATGGTAAAAAATAACAGTTATAGTAATTACAAAGCCTAAAAATTAAATCATAAATCAAAACCCGTTTACAGAATCACCACTTAGCCAAAATAGTCCACATAAACCACCGACATAAACAATATAATGAATAACAAAGACTAGACAAACAAATAAATTTAGCTTCTTTGAATGACAGTCCGCACAAAGAGCAATAACAAAGAGGTGAAAGCTTGGAACGAGGAGAGAATGAGTCGTAACTGACCTGCCATTAGCAGAGGAAGCTGCATTGCAAGAAAAGCAAGCAAAAAGGGTGTCACGTACGTTCCCATGGTCAAGACAAAGAGGGAAAGTTCCCCGCAGAGAGATAGAGGAGGGGTAGGGGGTTGAGCGTGCGGGTTTTGACCGACCGTGGAAGTGGAGCACTCTCTCGAATTCTCAAGCCAACTCTAATTAATGCACGGTAGTGGGGTCCGATGGAAGAATCTTTGTTTCCCTTTTCCCATTCTTTTTTATGTAAAGCAATAAGCACTCACTCATCATCTATCCAACTTCTTCCGAATTTGACACACGAGTATATGTTTATAATTATTATCAATGAGTTTAAACTTTAAAGAACAATGCTGCTAATTAACAGATCAAGCCAACCGACTAGACCAATCACTCCATTTGTAATTTTTTTTTAATATTTTTTAAAATATCTTTAAATATTTTAAAATAAATACAAAATTTATTAAATAAATATACAAACTTATTAATTCTTTAAAATTAATAATTCATAATGATAATATTAATGAGCATTGTGGATTTTATCGATAGAAATTAGAATGAATCGATTTGTTTAGCATTTTCATTTGACGTGGAAATTAAAAATAGTGTGTGAAATAGAAATTATAATAATGATGTCCGTCAAACGTATAGATTATCTAAAGTTTTTATTTAAAGAACATTACTACATGTTCATGGAATTAAATATTTTTAGAGAAATTGTTGTACATTTGAGATATATTAAAAACAAAAATATGAAAATTCCAATAATTATTTTAATTTTTGAGGTATGGGTACGCGGGAGTTATCCCACGCCATGTACAAGTAAATTTACCCTTATTTAAAAATGTCACAAATTAAAAAAAAAAAAAAAGAGACCTGAATTCTACAATATTTAGTAAGTACTTAATATTGTCCAAAAGACTATATGAATATTTATAAGATCTACTTTATATATCAAACTTTTTTTATTTGATAACTTTATATTAAATTAAGAATTTGAACACATTTTTTCCATTTAATAGATAAAACCATTTAATAAATATTTTCACAATTTAATTGAGTTTTTTTCCTGTAAAATTATATTAGGAAGGCTCCGTTTAAATTGAAAAATAAGATAAATTTAGTTTATTTTTTAATATTATTATTATTTTAAAATTTTAAAAAGTTGAATTAGAATTTGAAATATATATATAGGGATTGTGTTTTATATAAAAAATTAAAAAATTATAATAATAAAATAGAGATAAGTTAAGATGAATTGAGATAAATCAATATAAATTTTAAATTCAAATTGGGCCTAAGTTTGATCCAATCAGTATATGATGTATTAAAGCTTTAAAGTTATATTTAAAAATTTTAAGTATCAACAACATTTTGCAGTGATTAAAAAAAAAAAAAATCCACTTTCATGTTACTACACAGTTTCCTATGCAAGTGAAAATCGAAAATTGAAATAATTATTGAGAAGTTGGGGGCCCACATGTTGCTTAGCTTGAGAGACAGAAAGGTCCAACCAAAACAGAACGCGAGCATGTCTGTAAACTGTATGGGCACAGGTTTTTGGAGCATTAGGAATAATAATGATTGATTACATAATGTAGACTTATAAATTAATAAGAGAGTAATATTAAATAAACACAATATTTTTGTGGATTTATTATAATTTTTATTAAGAAATAAAATTATTATCTTTTTATTAATTGGCATAATATGTTTTTTTAGATCAATAATTTGTTGATACAAGATGCATTAATTAACGACTTAAAAATACGATGTTCATAATTATAATTCCAGACAGGTATGACAAATGACACGGTACACCTGTCCAAGACTCCAAACCCAAAAGGCCCACAACAGGAATCACATGGGTTGGGCCTCACTAACTTGGTTTATTCTCTGATCACTCAATCGTTTGGGGGCGATCAACCTCTCTCGTATCTGAGTAAAGTCTAGACAACCTGTTGATGCCGTGCCAGACGAAAAAAGTGATAAATTCTTTTGTCCTTTTTAATATTTAACTCAGAATGAGTAAGTTTTGTTTAGATTTAGGGATGAATTTAAATAAGTTGAAATAAGTTTTTTTTTAATATTATTATTATTTTAAAATTAAAAAAGATTATCTTAGAAATTAAAAAAATTATATTGAGATTTGAAAATATTATATTAAAATTTATATTTTATATAAAAATATGAAAAAATGCAATGATGAATTTAAAATAAGTTGAATGAAATGAGTTCACTTACGAATACAAACGAGACCTAAGACTTATGATGTTGAGAAAATTAGGCTTAGCAAGCCCACCGATGCTGGAAGTCCGGCCCAAACTCTTTCTTCTTGTATGCAAGAGTTGAAGAATTTTTAAGATTGGTCTATCTTAACATATAATTATATATATATATATATATATAATATGAACATTTGAGAGAGAAGAGATGGTGGTAGAGCTATTGGAAATGGAATCCTTGGACGTAGCAGATGGTCATTTACTTTGTTAGAGTATTGGTATTGGATTTATCAAATGATTGATCAAACATAAATTTGATGATTTTTGTTAAAAAATCTCTATATTGGATCCATTAAATTTTTTAATATGTAACTTTCAGTTACAGTAAATTTTTACAATCATTTATATCTGAAGGACTACTATTTATATTCTAAACACATCTTTTAATATATTTTATTCTCTTACTTTATTTTTCTCATTTTCTCTTTCTTATTTTCTTATTTGGTTGAAAAATAATTGTTTAAGTAATTATTTGGTTGAAAAAAATTAATTTTTTAAAAAGAAATTAAAAAATATTTTTTTCAAAATTTGGTTGAAAAATAATTATTTAAGTATTAGATTATATTATTAATATATATATATAGTTAGTATAATTATAAATATAAAAAAAATATTTAAATATATTTTTATTAAAAAATATTATTATATTATTATTTTAATAGATTTAATGATGAATTTAATATAAAATTATAGACTTAAATATTTAATGAATCTATTAAAATTATTATTTTTTTTTTTAATTTTAAAAGAACATTTAATGGATTCAATATCATTTAGGTATCAGAAATATAATATCAGGCTAATGAATTTATCATTCAGAAAAATTACAAAAAATGCTAAAAAGCTGGCGTGTACTTGTTTGTAAATAGGACGGTAGCGTCAACAAGACAATTTCTGTAATAAAAACAAGAAGGAAAATGTTTTAGTAAATTATAGGAAATTAAACAAAGAGAAGGCAAGCTTTCAAAAATGAAAAGCAGGAAGATGGAGCCCTTAATAATGGCAGGTACTTTTGTTGTCGTGGTGCGTTGATGATTGCTGCCTCATCAGTGATGGAATGAATTGTGTGCGTCGGGTCAGGTGGATGGGTCTGAATCGGTCGGCGCGTGGAAGTGACAGTACGTACTCCTAAGCAACCTTTGTCGTGCCGCGTCGTTTTCATTGTGTTTCTGCAGGAAGCAACTTCTTCTGTGAATCTGGATGATCAATTACTACGCACACTTCTCTAAGAAAACGGCTAACTGGACTTGGACGCCATTTGCTACTTCGCTTGCTTTCCTTTAAGAGAGGTTCTACACTTCTACGCTCACATACGCGGGATCCCGACTTGGATCCGCATGTGTAATTTTTTATTTTTTATCTATTTTTTAATCACTTTTAAACATTTTAAAAAATTTAAAGATCATAATATTATATTAAGATATATTCTTAATCATTAAATTAAAATATAAATAATCCAAAAATCACAGTAGGGATCCATCTGTGATTAAAGGATTTCTCTTCCTTTAATTCCCCGAATACTGTTAAAGATCCAATCTTTTGTTTTGTTTTGTTTTTTTTTTTTATTTTGGCAAATAAACATTAAAACTAAAGTTCTACAACAATCACTCTAAAATAATAATAAAAATTACAATATAAAAGAGATAAAAAGCAAATATATTTTGAATCAATAACTTAATCCCTATCATTATTCTATCTAAAGACATCATCTTATTTAAAGACGGATTTAAAATATTTACATAAATATAAACAAAATAACCACAGCATAGAGTGGTGGTATCTTTGTACGAAATGAAGAAAGAAGTGAGTGCACTGTCGTTTGATATCTTAAAATATTTACTGGAAAAATCCACGATCCCTTTTTTAATATCACTAGTGATAAAAAATGAAAATATGGATGGAAAATTCATATATGTGCCAGGTCGTTGACCAAGGACCCATGGCGATGGTAGCACGTGCCCCACACACGCTACTAGAGAAGTTGAACCAACAGTTAGATCCGAAAAATCTGAGTCCGTTGGAGCTATTGGAGCTGCGTGTGGCTTCCAAAGCTACACCAAAACTCTATTGTATGTGAGTGACGCGCAAGGGTAAAGCTGCATGTGCACCACACACTTCCATAAAAAACGTAAAGTTCTCTTCAGACTTAAAGATTGGCATGTGTAGATGCGTTGGAGGCGGCGCGTGTCGATCCCAAGTTGCTGGAAGCAGAAGTCCATGCAAGATGAGACTTGGAAACGAAAACTACCAAAAAACTACTAAATCCGATTGAAAAACTACCAAAAGCATGAAAAAACATCTAACAAAGATATAAATGAAAATGAGGAAAGGTAGTCAGAGTCAAGATTTCGAGCGACTCCCATCTAGAGAAAGGAAAAAAATTCTTGGATGAATTGGCCAAAGTTCGCCTAAAGAGACAGCTAACAATGGTAATCAGAGAAAGAGAGAGTTGCAGAATAGATTGCTCCGTTTAAATTCAGAGATGAAATGAGTTGAGATGAATTTAATTTATTTTTTAATATTATTATTATTTCGAGATTTGAAAAATGTGTATAAAAATTTATGTTTAATATACAAAATTATAAAAATATAATGATGAAATAAAAATAAATTAAAATAAGTTGAAATGAATTTTGAATACAAATTAAGTTTTCAATCTTTTGTATTTGGGATATTGATAATAGTTAGACACACATTATTTCTCATACTACATTAAGTAACTATATTTTAAAATAAAAATATTTTATAAAAATACTCACTCTATAAAAATATTTTTATATTATAAAATATGTTAAAAATGTATTATGCGATATCATTGCTCTCGATAAATCGTGGATGTGTGATTGCATTAATTGATGACATAAACTCAAATCGTATCATTTTTATATTTCTGGGTAAAGTGTCAAATATTTTGATTTTGACCAATGGGATAACAACATGCCAACAGAAACTCCAACGTTAAAAAACACAGATTTTAGCGAACAACATGCGAACTATTTGGTAATATTTTACACATCAACAAAATAGTTTTAAAATTTGAAATTTAAAAAATCTGACCTAGCTAGGCATTGCTTATCTATAAGTATTGATTTTAAATTAACAAACTTATGCTATATTTCTAATCCTCATCTTATTGTATTGATGCAGATGTATCAAATATTCAATGATATTTTCTATTTTTTTAAATTAATAAATTTAATGATCAATTTACATAATATATAAAATGAGAACTATATTGACTGTAAAAAGAATATCCCATTTAATGTGTAAATAAAATGGCAACCTGCGTTCCATCCAAAAAAAAAAAAAAGGCAACCGTACGATATTAACAACTTTATCTTTATACTTCCGCTCCCCGGACTCCATAGCACGTAAGTCTTTCTTTCCTCCCTTCCATCCGCTCGCTCTTCAACCTCCTTTACCAAGATACCAAGACATTCGTCTCTCTCTCTCATCAATGAAGGTATGAATATATTCTTCCCGGTTCTTTCTATGGCTACTTTTTTTCTTTCCTATGCATCGTGACATGTCTAGTCATGTAATTCCTACACTCTGTCGTCTCCTGCAGAATTTCATTCTCGCTGCGACTCTCTTCGCCTTGATAGCTCTTGATTTATTAAGTTGCTCGACTGCTCTGAAGGTAGTCACCTGTGAGATGAAGAAATTAAACTTATCGGATCCTCTCTTGATTATTTCTATTAAATTCCGATCTTTCTTAAGTCCTGCTTTTCTCATTTGTTTTGTTTAACAGGAGGGACAAACGTGCGTAGCAGACAGAAACTGTGACTCAGGTTTACACTGCGAGACGTGTGTCGCAAACGGAAACGTACGGCCAAGATGCACTCGGATCCAACCTGTTAGTCCAGCTTCGAAGGTGATCCGCACACCGCCATTTCTGTTTTTGCCTTTCTTCGTTCGTTTTTAGAGTTTGTTTGTGCCATTCGGCGGTAGGTGTGGATAATATGAGTACGTTTTGAATAGGTGAAGGGGCTGCCGTATAATCGGTACTCGTGGCTGACAACGCACAACGCGTTTGCGCTGCTAGGAAAGAAGTCGGCTACGGGGTCTGTGATTCTTTCTCCGACGAACCAGCAGGACTCCATTACCAGTCAGCTGAAAGTATGTTCATTCCTTCTCTCTATCTCTTTTACATTCTGTGGGAAATTTCGGAGAAGAAGAGAAAAAAATAAAAAAGGAGCGGCGAAAGTCACTTAACACCGAATGGGATTTAAGGCAGTTGGGAGGTGGACAGTTCTCCCTCTCATTATATTCAATGCCTAGCGGCCCTGTGGGCAAAAGTAAAGCTTTTTCTATCCGTTCGAAAGACAACAATATAAGCGAAATGGGTAATTTTTTTCACTTCTTTGGAGAAAAGAGAATGTTTTTAGGTACCAGAAATTGGAAAGTCATGGAGGTTTGCATGTTTTTTTTTTTTTTAAGAAATAGTCGCGTTTGATACAAAAGTCTTCTCGTTCATATCTTCTAATCTAATTATTAGATTTTTTTTTAATTTTAAATAAAATATAATAAATAATTTAATTTTTTCAAATTTTATGAGAATAATATTAAAAAATAAAATTTTAACCATATTTTATTTAACTTTCATCTTTATTTTTAAATCATCTCATCTCATCTCATCTCAATTCTCTCTCTTAAGAACATTCACAACTCACTAGCTAAATAACTTGTTTAACTAAATTTTGATAAAAAAATATCAAAAACATGTTTCAATAGGCTCAACAAAGTTAAAATAAATTTAACTTTCTTTATCCTTGCTCTCTATATTTGGAGAGTAAAAAGAGATAAAGTTAAATTTAGTTTAATTTTATTGAGTCTATTGAAGCTTGTTTTGATATCTTTTAACCAAATTTTAACTAAACAAATAAGATAGTTGATGGATTGTGAGTGTTTTAACAAATCAATATTCAAATTATAACTAGAATTAAAATAAATAAAAAATAAAAAATTAATATTTTAATAGAATAGCTTTTAATTTATTGAGTCTATTATTTGATGTAATAAAAAATCGCTAGCTAAAATTTATAAAAATAAAATTTAAACCAAAATTTAACTAAACTTTAACTAGTGAATTGTGAATACTCTAAGTCACTATCCAAACCTCCCCTGTCCCTATCCAAACCTCCCCTAAATCCCACCATAAAGGAATACTCCGAGCACGACTTGTTCTTGAACGTAGTTGTGGGGTCTAGGACAATGTCTCATTTTCTTGCATGTGGGAATAAATTATTAGGGTTGAACTTAGGACTTGCACCTAATTTGGTCAACGAATTCTATCAACAAAGGGATTAACTGGATTGTTTACATGAAATAATTAACGGGTTTGACTGAAGTTGGCTGTCTTCTTAAACGATTAGTTAGGACAAGATTATTTGTTTTGTGGAATGTCACGGGTGTAGTTTAGTATATGTTTTGGTTTTACATTCTAGATTAGTGTTTTTATTGAAAGAGTAACGACGATCACCATTCACCGGTACTTTTAAAAGAGTTTTTAAGTGATTTAAAAGAACCAAAACTCAAAAAAAGAAAGAATCATCATTATAATGTAAAAAGCGTGCGGCGTGCAAAAAAACAAAAGTTTTGCTTGCCGGCAAATACATTTTTATACTTATGATGGCGGAAGGCCTGCCAAATGCGGAGAGACCTTTTACCTACTTTCTTCAGAATGAAATGGCATGCATTAGGTGTGAGATGACTTTGATTATTTCCTCTGCTTCCATAACAACTTTAACATAACCATGAGGATATCGAAGACTTTTACTAAAACACAAAGAAAGACTGCAAATTGTAGTTGTAGTTGTAGTTGGTAGAGTACTGAACAAGAACATTTTGTCCAATATTTGTTCTGCTACAAGATTAAATATTTAGCCGTACTATTTGTTAACTAATTAGTTTTTATATTTTCTTTCCATCTCATTACGACAAAAGTGGTTAAGTGAATTGATTCTTTTAGCATCCAAAGTATGGCCAATATGCATAGTTTATAAATGAAAGCATCACTACGTCAGAAAGCAATAATAGGCCATATCTACCGAGGAATAAGTGAGTTGACGATCAATAAGTTTGTGTTTTCTTGCCATGCTTGCCAGGCATAAGTCACCCTAAATTATTCAATCCCATGCAAAACAATCATTTTGCTCACCACCGCCGCTTAAAGTCTGTGCAGCTAAGCTTTACTAGATGATGTTAACCTTAATTTTGAAGGAAGTCTCAAATTGTTTTGGAAGGAACTTGGAAGGATTTTGTTCTGGCCTCCTTTCTCCTTCCTAATAAGATTTTTTAGAGAATGATGCATGAGTTTTTTAAAATTGATGTTCAAAATTATAGTGAAACCCTGGTTGATTACTTTGAATTGAGGACCGAAAGATTAATGTTGAAAATTTCAATAATTTTTATTTTTTACCAATAAAAGTACCTGGGTAATTTTGTATCAAGTCATTTGCAAAGTTTTGCTGTATTCTGCTTTCGCAATTTTCATTTTGAATCCGTCTCTTCAGGAATGGCAAAAAATTGGCCTGTTCCTTTATTATAAGTCAGTTTTATTTCTTTAGCCTCTTATATATTGTATGTAAATTTAATTTGATAAGCCAATGTGATTTTCTCTTGCAGAATGGTGTTCGAGGGTTAATGCTCGATCTGTATGATTTCAACAATGACATCTGGTTATGTCACTCTTTCGGTGGCCAGTGCTACAACTATACAGCCTTTGTAAGTGTGCAAGAATTGCTATCTGGGAACCACGAGGGACCTTTCCATAAGATGGATTGTATTTTTAACTTTAGCCATTTACTTATTGATCTCTTTAAATACACCAGCAACCAGCCATTAATGTTCTGAGAGAGATCCAAGATTTTCTTGCTGCAAACCCAACAGAGATCATCTCCATTTTCATTGAAGACTACGTAACATCACCAAAAGGCCTCACTAAAGTGTTTGATGCTGCTGGCTTAAGGAAATACTGGTTTCCTATAACTAGAATGCCCAGTAATGGAAAAGATTGGCCAACAGTAGACGATATGGTCCAGAAAAATCAGCGTCTAGTGGTTTTCACTTCGAAAGCATCTAAGGAATCTTCTGAAGGGATTGCGTATGAGTGGAAATACTTAGTAGAAAACCAATGTAAGTCATATTACATACTCCTCTTTATGATTTGGGTAAGGCGAGAAGATGAGACTTTCCATTATAGCAGAGCTAATTTTGATGTGGATCAAAAACTACAGATGGGAATGGTGGGATGAAAGCTGGCTCATGCCCAAACAGAGCAGAATCATCTGCCATGAACACATCATCAAGGTCACTGGTCTTAGTAAACTATTTTCGGGACGTTCCGGATGTAACTCAATCTTGTAAGGATAATTCAGCTCCATTACTTAGCATGTTGAACACCTGCG
Organism: Platycarya longipes; assembly: GCA_036559045.1. Taxonomy (NCBI): domain Eukaryota; kingdom Viridiplantae; phylum Streptophyta; class Magnoliopsida; order Fagales; family Juglandaceae; genus Platycarya; species Platycarya longipes. Next base: position 918,147 of record CM071793.1, read on the forward strand.
CTACAGCTTCAGGGAAACGATGGCCTAACTTTATTGCCGTTGATTATTACAAGGTATGGATAATATATTATTACAAGCTATTAAAAATCTACTAGCTTAAGCAAATAAATAAATAAAAAGTATGAAGTATTTGTATGTGAACGTTTCAGAGGAGTGATGGTGGGGGCGCCACAGAAGCTGTAGACGTAGCAAATGGTCATTTAGCTTGTGGGTGTGGAAATATTGCCTTTTGCAAGGTTTGTCCCGCCAAGAGCTACTTTGTGTTTGCTCTCATTTTCTTCTTCTGTATAGATTGTCAGCATATTTAAAGATAAATACTTAGTTACATAAAAATAATTTTATATACTGATGTGATTTCATTCGATTGTAAAATTATTTTTATTATTAAATAGATTTAACGAATTACTTGAAGTCACATCAATTTATAAAATTATTTTTATAAAATTTATTTATGATTATAACAGTCCTCTTAAAGCTAATGATTGAGCAGGAAAAGATTAACTTTATGGAGTGTCTATTACATGCAGGCAAATATGAGTTTTGGAGTGTGCGACATTCCTGAGGCCCGTGTTACCCCTGCACCAACAGCACTGCCGGATGGTTCAAGCTTTGGCTATTCGAATAAGAAACCAGTCCAATTGCAATGGACGTTAGGAACAGCTTTTGCAGCCCTTCTGTTGTCATTTTGAATTTTGATGATTTACCACCCGTGCTCATTTTCTGCATATTTAATGACATGGAAAATACAAAGGAATCTAACCAAAAGATAACCCAACTCATTTGTGAGATTTGAAAATTGTCGAATGGTACTCATGTGAACACCAAGAAAAAGAAAAGCTGGCCTATTTGTTTTTGTTTTGGCATTACATGACCTTTGTCAGACTCTGGACGCTGTCATGCATACAGACCTGTTCAAATGCGGTGGTTGTCTCGCTGGCCTTTTCTGTTGCAAGTTTTTAAATGCGAATCTGCTCGAGGTATTGTTTTCTTTTGGCTTTTCAGTGTTACAGTTGGAAAGTATCTTTTTTCAAAATCAAAGATTCAAAATAGTACACGACTTGTTTAGACAGTATTGATGGGCATCATGTGATTGTTGTAATAAATTAGATGATAATAATCGTGAGCATCGAACAGCTTCTTGTGTCATGTGTGCGTTAGTTGGAAATATGGTTCTCCGAGTCATGGACCTCTTATTAATTTCATCTATATAAAATAAGGATTATTCTAGTAATAAACAAATTATATAAAAATAATTTCACAAATTTATGTGATTTGATGGATCGGATTATTGTATAATAAATTTAATAAATGAGATGAAATTATGTTAATTTATAGAATTATTTTGTATAATTTATTTGTAAATGTATAGTAATAGGGTTGACAGACAATTGTGATTGACACATTGTGATTGCATGTTGCCATCCTTCATTTGACAGACAGACAATCTGAAGCCGGTGGTCGGGAGCCATCACCCAAGACAAAAAATAAGGTGTCGAGGAAATAAGATGTCCAATTTGATCACAACATCGGACTATGTGTCGAAATAATGAAAACGCTCCTCTTCATTGAACTTCAAGTGTTTCTGCCTAATGTTAGATCTTCTCCGTCACTCCAGAAATGTCCAAAGTCATATATCCATGTCCGCCCTCCAAAATAATTAGTCAAAATAAGAATTAGTCTTTTTATATCATTTATAAAGTGCAAGAGTTTTTTTTTTTTTTTTCTATTGAAAGGAAGTGCAAGAGTTCTTAATTTACAGATAATGTCTGTCTTTTTAAATCATTATAAAGTGCAAGAGTTAACTTACAGATAACCTCAGATCTAATTCACTATCATACATTATTTAATTAGTGTAGGGTATTACACATTAATTGACACTTCCTTCAATTAGAACACCATTGTGTTGCTTGGGGACCCTGCAGGAAAGAGAAATGATATTTGTAATCGTGGAATGCCCATTAGTCATGCAATCACTTTAAAAAAGTGAATAAATGTAGAGCTTACATAAAAAAATAAAAAAATAAAAAAATAAAACTCAACTTTTTAATAGTAAATTCTACTTTTTTTTTAAAATAATTATACAGTATTTACACCTTCTATAGCTAACTGCATATAATATTATTGTGCATAAAAGCCCTCATGCAGAGAGTCGGAACATTTATAACTACAAAACATAAAGACTTTGTGAGAAAACTGAAAATTCACCAAATAAATTCCCTGGACATAAGCACATTAGCACCTCCTTTTTTAGGCCCATATTCAGGGCCCGCTCGCCTCCTTTGCCACTGTAACGTTTGCCGGAATGAAAAGTTTGCCCAGAGCCTGCAACAATCTCAGCCCTCGGGTTTCCCAAAAATTATAGGAATGGGCCCAAATGTTGTTTGCAAATTGCATTACAAAATAGATAGCGAAGTTACTTGCATGTCGGGCCTATTCTTTAGTAGGCTTGGCTGAGAGTTAAATAATTCCCGGATCTATCTCAAGTGAGGCCCAAATCCATATATATATATATATATATATATCTAGCCCTACGCCTTCTATGTATATATCTTTTAATATTTATTTTCAGTTTGGGGCGTTTCAAAACTTGAAAAGTGGTGCATTGCTAAATAAATGTAATGGTGGGGGTGCGTGAATCCAGGGCACTTGTGCCATAAACAATCTGAACTGAGTATTATTCCCCGTCTGTGCACGGCTCAAGACAACCTCATTTCTTTTGTTTTTAGCACTTCAAGGTTTAAGGATGCATGAACCTCTCGTAATTAAGTTTGGCTTAAAAAGTAACCGTATCATCAGGAACTGCGGTCAAAACAAACAGAATATGTTTAATCGTTCATAATCTATATACGAGTATTAGGTAATTAGGGGGGAATCAATCAGCACCAAAACTGTGTAACCCTAACCTCCAATTAATAATTTAATGTGTAAACTACTACTAAAGTTTATTCTACACTAATTCATCCACATATAAATATAGGATTCTTCTAACTATCCCCTTTTCTTTATATGTATTATATATATATAAAGGTTTAAAAAAAAAAAAAAAGGAAAAATCCCAGCAGCTTTTGCAAATATTATTAATATTAATATTATTTGTATAAGATAGACTTCGAATATTCCATTTAAAAACACGTCTACCATCATTAGTGCATCAAAGTTTTTCTAGAGGTGGCACTTTGAGGGACTAAATTAGTAATAAACCAATGCCGAGTCTAAGGCTATGTTTGAAAACAGAAGTTTTTCAAACATTTTTAAATATTTATTATTATTATTTATTATTTAATATTTTATTATCATTTTTTACTTACTTTTAACTATTATTTATAAATACTCTCAAACATTTTAACATTCAAACCCAACTTTAATTAATTAATAGTTGGATTATGAGTTTCATTGCACGAAAGAGCACCAACTTCCTCCGTGATTGGCGTATACACTTCTCACTCATACTTTTAGTGCACATCATTAATTCACATTTTTGGACAACAGTCGCCTACTTCTTAAGCAAATCAATTAAGCAACCAACAATTTCTTTTTTTTTATTATTATTTATATATCTTTATATATATATAATTGGCCTGTATGCGTGATCTGGGACCAATCCTCTCGGCAATGTACGAGCTATATGTTGGTTCGCTACTTCGCTGCTTCGCTGCCATCCACCCAAAACAAATCTAAGACATCATGTATTCCATATCGAAATAAAAATACAGTTTTAAACTTGCTAACATAATAAGAATTAATTATTAAATAATTTTAAATACATACAATTCAATTTATTTGTAATTATAAATCGGCATAAAAAGAAAATTTGAAGATCATGTTTAAATAGTGAAATGAAATGAGCTAATTTTAAATAAAGGTTAAACTTGAATTATTTTTTATTTTTAATAAGTAAAGATGTATTATTAATCAACTAATGGGCAAAATGTCAATTACTATATTCTCATGCTCTAAAAGTTAGGCTAATTGAAAATAAAGAAATTATGAAGGTTCCTGACAATGGTTCAAGTACATAGAATTCTTAAAAACAAAAAAAAAAAAAAAAATTTCAGCTCTTCTGATAATCTCTTTATATCTTCAATGATCGCTCGTTACTCTCTTATTCCAGGCACTACATAATATAGATGGAGATCATCCTCCAAACAGTTTTGATCTATCGCATACTGTGTATAGAAGTATAACCTGTCATTGATACCATCACAGTCCCCCAAATTAGATTGAGTCTATTAAATAATTAAAAATTAAATATAATATTATTATAATATTATTTTTTTAATATTATTATTATTTTAAAATTTAAAAGAATTAACTTATTTATTACATTTTGTATATACTTTTAAAAAAATTTATAATAATAAAATAATATGAAATTATCTCTATATTTAAATGGTTCTTTAGATTTTTTTAATAAATAATGTTATACATCACTCTAATTTTATTTTTATTTTGTTAAGTAAGATGTTATTTATTCATTATTAGAAGATGATAAAGATATGTTTTATAAATAATTATTTAATAGTAATAAATATATTATATTTTATATAATAAAAATAAAAATAGGAGTATAGTGTGGTGTGTATATATACATATATATTTAATAATAATGTGAAGGACATGTCAAAATCGCATGTACTATTACTTGTGTATTAGCTTTGGGTGGGAAAAAATGGGCCTCGTGGAGAGACATAAAACTAAAGAACGGCCGTAGAAGAAATGGCCGTTGGGTTCGGAACGCGTCAGCATCACCGTGAGAAGTGACACGTGCTGTGGTGTGGACCACGCACGTGGAAAGTGGGTTCAATTATTTCGTTTATAGGACCACTGAGACGAAAATCTTAGGCGGAATCACAATACCAACTAGGTTTTTTCCTTTACCCTCAAAAATGGTGCTTGCAAAATAGATTAAAAAACATAAAAATAAGAGCAATTTTATACAACCTCCTAATCAAAATAAGGACCATGCTAGAGAGTTGGATGTAGAATTTTGTTTTTGTATCCATTTAGTATATTTTTTCTTGTATTTTTTTTAATTTTTTTACACCCTTTTTAAAATCTTCTTAAATATTTAAAAAAATAATTAAAGAAATATAATATTATTAAATAATATTCTTAATCATTAAATAAAAAAATAAGAGAGAATAGGAAAAAACAATCAAACAGACTCCTTATAATTTTCCTAAAAATAAAGTGTTCCCCTAGCCTAAAAGCAGATTCTAGAGTTTGGCAACAAAACTTCGTAGTATAAACAACTCCTCCTCCACATCTCTTGTAAAATAATCTCTCATTCGTAATTAGTCAATTATACACATTCAATTTACTTACATACTAGTTATTTTATTATTATCTTAATAGTTTTCATTATATATTATATAGTATTTTTTTAGGTCGTGTTTTGCGGCTTGGGTTATTCGGCGTCGTCCTAGACAGAGTTAGACTTGTAAATGTAGAAAGTAGGGACCTCGAAAGTCGTTAATCACTTTGATGCTAAAGTCAAATAAAATTGAAAATAGCGTAATGAAATATATAATGGAGATGAGAGAGAAAGTGTAACATGTATTCTGAAAAGATATGATTCTATTTATACGTTGCTCGGATCCTGCTTGTTGGGGAGAATGATGAGAGTATCGCATATGCATCAGTCTAGTCATCATTTGTTCAGCCATGTTAGGGTAGGTAGGTCTGACTCAGGTAGACTTATCGAGAGGGGGCAGATGTCTTGTCTGAGCCGTATTGGCCCCTCATTTCTAGTTATTGTGTAATCAAAATTTTTGGTTTCCATTTAATGTAGTGTGCCTCTAGCTTTATTAGCATTTAATGCAGTATGATTTTTGCATGATCTTCATTTAATGTGATATCCATGCGTCGTTTCCATCCCCTCACCTCTGAAACGCTTTTTTGCCATGGGGCCCCTATTCCCGGGTCGGATGCCTATTGCCTAGGCTGTTCGATTTACCTAGTGACCGCTTGGGCATGTTCTATGCAGGTTAGGGGTTCATCTCGTTGGCTATTCTCTTCCTTGTTTAGTGCTTGGATTTGTCCCTTCCTAGGCCTAGGCCCTCCTTACCTTGATAGAATGATAGGTCCTCCCTCACAGTATTAAAGCAATAGTCCTCATTTAACTATTTTCCATAAATTTATATTTTATTATCATCTATCAGCTTAAGGTCTTGTTTGATTATACTAATGAGATAAGATGAAAGTTAAAAATTAAATAAAATAATGTCATAATATAATTTCTAAAAATTATTTTTATTTTGATATTTGAGAATCTTAAATTGTTTATTATATTTTTTTATGAGAATTTATAAAAATTAAAATGATTAAATGAGATGCAATAGAGATTATTTATATACCCAAACCAAGCCTAAATCTCAAAATAGATTTCATGACTGACAATTTATAAGGTTGAGGTTTTGGATTATAAAGTTTTGGTTTTTAACATTTGGTGAGGATTTTGGGCTCCAAGTGACGAGGCATATGATAGGAATTAAAATTTAAAACATTGAATCACTCCCAATTTGCCTCAAAGATAGTGAGTGGGTCAATGATCTTCCAAATCGAAACGGATCCCTAAAACTTTAATCCCACCAATTCTTTCCTTTTACTCCACTTTACATTTGTTGTGAAATCCTATCAAATCAAAAGTAAGTTTAGTCGGTTTAGTCCAATCAATACATATAAAAATCTTACCTAGCTATGACTACAAACCATAGATTAGTACTCGAATCTATGTTTTAGTTTTAAATAAAAATAAATAAACAAACGCCGTGTTGATATAGAAGTCAAAAATCAATTATGCCAAGAAATATGCCAATAAGTGGCACTCTTTGGAATATAGAGTTATTTTGCATATTGTACTGTAAACGAACGTCAATAGGTTGTAATTGATTGTCAATTGGCAAACATATGAAAAAGGAATATTACATATGATGATGTCCAAGTCAGCCAGATGGCTTTTTGGATGGGATTCCTAATTTATGGCGTTTGGGATCGTGGAAAAAGAAAGAAATACGCATCCTCGAGGAAAATTCTTTCTTTTGGATTCTGACGTGACATCAATTAGAATTTAGGCCCCAACTTTTATTAGCCATGATAAGCTAACAATATGCTAACTCCTAAGCAAATTAGGACGAGAAATACAAATATATTATTAATTTATTTCTATGTAGGATACGATCATGACCGGCCCCCTCAAATGAAGGGTAAAAAGATTGATAAAAGTATCACGTATGTAATAAAGTTTAAACGTATTTTATAAGAAAAGAAAAGGTGCTGTTTAATTTCTTTGGAGTATAGAATTGGCTACCTATCTATATCTTGATATTCTTTACGATCATGAAAATCATTTGCTTTTATGTATTTTCAAAAGTTGTTTATGAAAAGAATATTTCTATGTGAAAATTTTTAGGATAACTTTTGAATTAATAAAAGTGATCAATTATATTTTTATTTTTATTTAATTATTAAAAAGTGATTATTAGTGAGCTTATTTTTTCTTAGTTCTTAAAAATAGAGAAAAAAAAACTATAAATAAAATTAGGGTTTCATTAATCTTTATATATACTACAAGAAAAATAGATATTTATAGTATTTTAATTACAGTCAGAATGATTATTTTTACTGTAAATATTTTTTTACAGTATTTTTTTCTACTTTTTGTAATGAAATCTAATATCACAAAAAATCAATTTTCATGTAGTGGTAGCAGCATCCAAACTTTCATACTTAGAGTATACATGATCGTCACTATGGGAAACTTGACTAGAAAGATAAATTGTAAATATTTAAATATCAAATATTAAATTGGGCTATATATATGAATGGTGTATGATGTAAATAAGAATCGACTAGTGCACATGGCTTACTACTGAACTAATTTGATATGTTTAATAAACTCTACATGCAATCTTAAAGGACAAGTAGTTATTAGTAAACTGAATTTTCGTTATTTGCAGGTTTTGTTGGGGAATTTTAATAAGAAAATGCTATTTTGCCCACCACTTTTAACTTTTCATTTTCACACTTCATACATTTTATTTTTCATTTTTCAATTTACTTAATATTTAAGAAAGTGATACTAGTGTATTGATATTTTTTTATATTTTTTAAAAATATTTTAAAATAATAAAAAAATAACAATAAAAAAATAGAAAATAAATAAAATAAATTATGCCTAATAATAAGCTCAAGCCGTATATGTGAGTGGGCATTGTAGCACCACCCATTTTAATATAAGAAAATACTAGTTGGACATCTTATATATTTTAATTTTTTTAATTGTACTTAATGATTAAGAAAATAATTATTTGTGTATTGATATTTTTTTTCATATATTTTTTAAATATTTTAAAATCATCAAAAAAATTTAGGTAAAAAAAAAAAGAAATTAAAATTTAGTTTAGGCGTACGATAGAGTGGTCCATTTTGGTATACATTGTAACACCGCCCTTTAATATACAACTTAAGATGATTACCAGTTAAAGGGATCGGATCACTTAATTAATTGATTCATGGTTAGTTGGGGAGCTAATTATAAGATTAATTTGTGCGTGTAAATACAAAAGGGAATGTCAATTCCACAAAGAGACTTGAGAACCTTCCTCAGTTGAAACCATCCTTGGATTCCACTGCTTGCTCACGTTGGGTTCCACTTCAAAAGCAGTTTTGCCAATACCTCACGCCACCCCCATTATTTTGTTGATAAATCAGAAGGTTGACAACAATAAATTAAAAAATAAATAATAATCACCATATTTATTGTGGATCATATTATTTACATAGATAATCTTTGATACAAAGGGATGGAGTCATGCACCAAGTCTTGTCTCTTCTATATAGGAGACAAAAATGGTCAAATTTATAAGCTCCATGAATCAAATATCTATTTGTTATAAAATTAAAAAGAAAACTACTACTATTACAAGAGAAATATAAAACAAACTCTTAAGAAACTCTCTGAAATTTTATTTCTCCTATATATTTTCTTATGAAATTTATAACAACGGAAACCTATATTTATAGATTTTGAAATTACTATGCAAGTTACTATACAAATCACTATGCAAGATTTAAAATAATTGTAGTAGGATCATTCATATAATTTAGTGGTGGGACAGGAGGCGGCAGCCGCTCCCCCAATTAGTTCTTAACACTCCCCCTTAAATGACCACCCATAAATAATCTACCTCATTAAAACTTTGCAAAAGAAAATCTAGTGGGCCAAAACCTTAGCGAAGGAAAAAGAGTACAGTTTTCTTAAGTATCCACAAGTGTTTTAAGATTACCTTATTAAAACCTTGCAAAGGAAAATCTCGTGGGACAAAATCTTAGCGAAAGAAAAAGAGTACAATCAGCACAAATCTTCAGGACATTTACTCTCCCTGAAAGGTATATGATAATAGATCTTTGAGTCTTCATATTCCAATGTTCTGCACAATCTTCTTGAATGTCGCAGTTGGTAATGCCTTTGTGAATAAATCTGCCAGATTATCACTAGATCATATATTTGATATATCTTCTTCTGATTTGAATGATACAAGCAGCATTTTTATAATCTCTGGGTGATTTGAAGATATGGCAGATACAGACAACTCTATATCCCCATCTGATATTGTCTGTGTTGGCACTTCAGGGCATTACGAGTTTGAAATACGTCGGATAAAGTAGAGAGAATATCATATATAAAGTACTTGACAGCCTTAGTAAAAATCTGAAATCTGCAATAATGCTTAAACTCCCCCTGAAAATATGCGTAAATTTTTCAAGTAATAAATAATCATGATTTCAGTATATATAACAAGGTATTCAAACAAGATTTCCATCTAAATAATGCATTGGAGGGAGCATTTTAATATTCTTATCTAAAATTTTCTCCTGAGGCTGTAAACACCATGATAGGAGCAGAGATATATATTTCTAGTAAATATGATCCTGAAATTATTGCAGTATCAAAAACCCTTAGTACTTAATATACTGCCTCTCTTACAACCATATCTCAGAGGCTACTGGCGAGAACGAGTGAGGTTGATCATCTTAAAAATCAAATATCTGAGTTGCATCAAACGCTTGCAACTAAAGATAAAAAAAATAAATAAAGATTTAAGACAAGAAAACAAGGAACTGAAGAAGTTTGTAGACTGGTATTCTCGTGACCTAAAAACACGAGTAAAAGAGCTGGAACGAAAGAGAGCTCAGATACAAAATCAACAACAGTAGCTAACGGTAGAGGTTCAGTATTTACAAGAAAATAGGGATAGCTGTAATTAATCTCGCTGGCTTTTGAAATTATACATCCAGCATATCTTGTAGAGTGAGATTTGAAGAGATGATGGTTTGTCTTGTTCTTATTTCCATTTTTATAAGATCTATCTTTAGCTTCATTTAGTACGCATTAAATCTTATTCTCATATTTATATATCATCTGTATTTGCATTCTTATTCTATAAATTTCCAATAGCTTATCAATTTCCTTTCACTATTTCTCACAATCAACATATGAGGTGTCCTTCACCTTAATTGCAAGTTATTCCTGCATCTTTCACAAGTGTCATGTTGCAGCAAGCGAATAATCTGGTTAATAAGTCAGATCGTGAAGCCGGTTATGAGCTGGTGACTCTCGGTACCCGATACTCCTCCTCTATTGTTGGATTTTCCAACCGATTACAATTCAAAAATCATCAGATTGAGGAGTTTAACGAAAATGATTCCGTACTTCAACGACTCGTTCAAGAGTCTGACAGAAAAATTGCAGACTTAAAGCAAAAAAATAAGGATTTAAAATCCTTACTTGCCTTTTCATTTCGACTGCCTAATCCTTTAGATAAGAATGACATGTTGCTTTATGAAGAGCAAATGCATTTGAGAGATGAGATTAGAAGTCTCAAATTCTTGTAACTCATCTATCAATTGAATAATAAGATCTTTCCTTTTCAAATGCATTCCTTAAATTTATAGCAGTCTTTGTGATCTCTTCAAGAGTTCTAACAAGGTAAATCATCAACGTAAACTGCAATAATGGCAAATTCGGGTTCTGATAAAACACATGGGCATATAGGATTATTCTCAAATCATTCTTTCAATAGATACTCGTTGATTCAATTATACCACATGCGTCCAGATTGTTTTAACCCATATAAAGATCTTTGAAACTTTATAAAGTACATACTCCTAAATGTACTTGGATTAGATGCTTCAAATATCGTATATCTTTATATATATAATGATCTAATGATCCTTATAAATATGCAGTGACCACATTTATTAACTGTATATCTAATCCTTTTGTAATAACCAAATCGATTAAAAATATGAATGTGATTGCATTCATAACAAGGAAATATATTTTCTCATAATTACTCTTGAGTTTCTGCAGGAAACCTTGTGCGACAAATTGTACCGTACAATTTCATTTTTCTTTCGTATAAATACTTATTTATATCTGACAGATATTACACCATTTGGTGTTTGGACAACAGGTCCAAATGCATCTCGCTTCATTAGCGAGTTTAATTCAGTTTCAATAACTGCTTTCCATTTTGGCCAATCATTTCTATGTTGACATTCTTTGACGGTTTTTGACTCACTTTCTTCATTACTTATGGTAATGTCAAGGGCCATCATATATGAAAATATGTTGTCGACAACAGTTTTATTTCTATCCAGAATTTCTCCAGTATTCATAAAATGTATTAAGATCTCATTATTTCAGGTACCTGTTCCTTTCCAGGGGAAAACATTTCATGAAATACCTCTACAGAAGGTTTGTACTCTTAAGGAGGTTTGTACTCTTTAGGAGTTTTCTCTTCAGGAGGTTTATACTTTTCAGGAGATTTTCTCTTCAGGAGCTTTGAACTCTTTAGAAGTTTTGTACTCTTCAAGAGTTTCATCTTCAAGAGGTTTGTATTTTATACAGAAAGTCTTAATAGATCTTATTTTGTAGGTACGGTCTTTTCAGGAGTACCGATTTATTTTCATGTTTCTCTTTTGCATCAATAGGTCTTCAACACTTCAAGTGTATCTTAGACTCATATATTGCTATTTTAACAATTTATCTTTTAGGGATTTCAATTCTTGCTTAAGCATTAACAGCAGTAATATATGATTTTACAATACCTTTAGTGTCAGTAAATATATCATGTAATTGATTTGCAATACTTTACAAATAGGTAATCCTCTGAACTTTTGATTCACATTCATTTGTAAGATGATCAAATTTAAATAGGGCTTTATTATCCCAAATAATTTTTTATCGTGCTTCAGACACCGATATTTTGTTATTTCAAAACATAATAAAACTTTACTATAATGTATAAAAGTTTAGTATAAGTAAATCAAGTATTTGGCCGTACAACAGGTACTTGACCACTGTTCAGTCATACCGCATCTATGACAAACATTTTCATCTTTCTATGAAGAATTATTCTGAGGGCCCTTATTCTTTTCTGAGTTGGATCACTTCTGGTGATACGGTATATTTTTATCATCTTTAGCGTTATCGTTTTTGGAACCAACACTTCTATAGTTTTTCTACCACGTTTACGCCCTTTATTCTTTTGAAAGGATGCACCGTTCACTTTTGGGAATGGTGTAAATTTAATATCGGTAACAGGACGTAACTGGTGATTTATTAACAAAAACTCATTATTTAGCTCAATCACTGAAAGACAAAATAAAAGTTCAGAATATTTGTTGAACTTTCAATCTCGATATTGCTATTACAGGAGCACATTCAATATATGAAAAATAATGTCTTCTTTTAAATATCATCATCAGTGACTTTCTCACTGCATAATTTTAATACTGAGCTGATTTTAAAGAGTGCAGAATATTCAATACCACTCTTAAAATCTTGCAACTTCAGGTGCAATAAGTCATAATGATCTTTTGAGAGGATTACATCTTCTGGTACTCATATCACTCTCTTAATTTATTTCACACAGTAAGATGATTTTTCATCATAAACAGCATAGTCCTTCAAGGATACATGATTTTCTTCTATGATTGTATCTCTCAAGTTCATCATCATATCCAAATGGATCTCATCAATGATCCTGGATAAATAATTTTTTTCAAAAATGTCAATAGTAATAAATCTCAATATATAAATCACAAAAATAAATCTGTAGATTTAAAAAATATATTCAGTAATTTTACCTTTAATATTTATCTCGAGAACTGCAAATAATATATTGAAAATCTTACTTGAAGTAGAAGACCATTAGTTTCAGTATCGCTAGAACCTCGTGCTGATAACGTGTTATAAAACTAAAAAGAAAACTACTACTATTGCAAGAGAAATATAAAAGAGACTTTTAAAAAATTCTCTGAAATTTTTTTCCTTCTATATATTTTCTTATGAAATTTATAATAATTAAAACTCATATTTATAAATTTTGAAATTATTATGCAAGTTATTATGTAAGTCATTATGTAAAATTTAAAATAATTGTGATAGAATTATTTACATAATTTAATAGTGGGACAAAAAGGTTGTGCTCCCCTAATTAATTCTTAATACTATTATATATATATATATAGATAGATGGAATAGTATCTAGTCCTAATTGCCAGACTTTAGTCTTTTTATATTAACAATAAATAAAGCAAATAAAATTTTATTAACATAATTAAGTAAACAAAAGCACGAGAGAAGTACACATTTCAACGATATTCTCTCCAGTCTAAGCACATTTGATAATATATTAACTTAATAGGGAGGGACATGGAATTCCGTACTTGGGGCACCAACCACGGACACACGTACACAGAGTTAGCGTCAAAGCCAAAAACGGTCAAATTTAAAATTAAAAAAAAAAAAAAAAAAAAAAACAGAAAGGAACAGAGCTGGAAACACGTGCGAAGGCGGGAGAAGAAGTACGTGCATTGGAGGAACAGTAAAAAACGTCGTGTGCAAACTGTAGCGGTAAAGCGCTGCACGGTTGACCGGAGACAACAGGATCACGCTGGTGCGTGGCTCGTGGGCCGCACTGTCTCCTCCACGCGTGTGTTCTTTTTCTTTTTTTGTTTGAATCGCTAAACGACACCGCCTCCCCTGCCTCTTGCTGCTGTTCCTCTTTCTCTGACTGTCCCTCCAGATCTCTTTCTTTTTTTATTTATTTTCCTTTTAATCTGGCAAGTAAAAAGGTGGTTACCCACAAAATTCCCCCCCAGCTTTTTAGTATCCACTGGGTAACAGTATTAGGAGTCAGGACCTAGGTAGCTACCAGCCTACCATGGTGGGACATGACACATGAAAAAAGTGGCCATAAAGTTTTGAGTTTTTATAAAAAAAAAAATTTCCTATGGCAAATTATTGAATTTGATTGAGAATCGTATTATTTTGATTTTGATTCAATGATAAAAATGAATTGGGATAAATTTTAAAAATTAAATAAAATATTTTTAAAATATTATTTTTGAATATTACTATTATATTAAATTTTTAAAAAATTAAATTATTTATTATATTTTATATAAAATTTTTAAAAATTATAATAATAAATTTAAGATAAATTAAGATGAAATGACTTTACTTTTAAATTCAAGCCGAGCCTTAGACTTCCGACCAATGGAATGAAACGAGATGGGATATCACCTTTATTTATCAGGTTTGAATTCCGTTCCATCCACTATAATAATAATTGCAAGAGGATCCAGAAGATTTTAAATATAATGTATATTTTCAAAATTTGTGAAATATATAACAAATAATATAGTACTGGCTACTTTAAGAGAGTGATTTAATTTAAACTTTGCATGTAGCTGTTGGTAGTCTCAAAATCAAATTGAGATATTTTTAATCTATCACATACAATACATCAAATCATTCAAATTAATCAAATCTCAATAATATAACATCTTAAGATAAACTAAAGTATATAATCGTAACTTGAATTGGACGAATTAGTAGATATTTTATCGTAGGAAATTAAAAAATGTTGACGTGGAAGGCAAAACTCAGTGTCTTAAGTCGATCAACATCGTCCACTCGTACGGGACCCACTTGTGAAGAAACCAACCTGTTAGTGCTATCCACTTGAAAGAGAAATTGTTTGCCCGAATAAAGAGGTGGAGAGAGTAGACAGGCTGGACCCCGCACATTCCATTGTAATCTGTTCTTCTTTGACCTTTGACTACCCACTACCTAATAACAGACAATCAAAACCTAATTAAAATCATGCTAGCTACTTTGCACCGGTGACCCTTTCATTTTTTTTTTCTTGCTTTTCCCCAGATTTTCTGCGTTTCTCTTCACTGACAGAATAGATGAAGTTTCATTTCATTTATGCCCTTGGGGGAGGGTGTTTGAAGGAATAGCTCTTCATTTTAATTTTTAAGGATACAAGTGTAAAATTCAATTTATTTGAATTGAAAAAAATAAAAAATCATATGCCTGTATGAAAAGAACATTCTTAATTAAAACTACAAGTCTGCACGCTTTTGCTTTACCAAAGTGTTTACATCATCATAGATCCCATTTGACTTAATAAGTGATATACTTGCTTTATTCTATAATTGAAATAATACAACTGAATAACAGAAAGTTGCGAATGTTTCTTAAAGCACCTTTGTCTTTTTAAATATTTATAATACAAAAGGCGCTTTAAGGATACAAAGATTTATTCATATATACTAATATTTAACTGAACCCACGATTTAATTTGCTTATACAACTTGGTTATAATATTCAATTTTCAAGTTTTTTTTTTTGTAGGAATTAATTAACACTATTTTCTTGGTAGGAAAATAGGAGGCATTTATGTGAAATTTTCTTAGTTCAGTTATGCCCCTTGCGGAAAGTGTAAAATGATTAATGAACATGGAATTAAGCCAATCATTAAAAAGACAGGAGTCTAAGGAGAAAATTCAGAGAAAAAGTGGGTGAAAAACATAAATTATAAGGACACGGGGGGCACCAAAGCAAGCAAGGAAAAGCCAACACCCATAATAATGGATGATGCTGAATGAATCTGAAAACAGTAAACAAAAAAACACAAAACAGTAGCATTAATACCGTGATGTAAACAGAAGTGAGTGAGTGAGCAATATCTTAGGCTGGAATATATAGAGGAGTAGGACCCACCCAGTCACACATATCCTTTGACCAACCCAATTTTCCTCAACTTCCACGGCCTAACCCTGAGTTAGCTTCCAAAGTGCGACCACAGCCGCATGTGTGGTCAGAGAGAGAGAGAGAGAGAGAGAGAGAGAGAGAGAGAGAGAGAGTCAGATAAGGCAGGGGCAGGGGCAGGGGCAGGGGCAGGGTCAGGGGGGGCACGGGTCAGGTTCAGTACCTCCAGCTGTAGGGTATGTCTCTCTGTTTCGTTTGGTATAAGAGAAAGCAAAGCGCAACAAAATTAAAAAGAGAATTTGCAGAGCGCTCAGATTTAGCTTTTCTAGTTTTAGTACTTCCCACCGTCGCGCCGCTCCCCACCTCAAACAAAATCAAACCCAGGTTTCCAACACAGACACCAGAGAGAAAGAGAAAGAGGAAAAGTCAAGAGAGATACAGAGAAAAATAATGCCTGGGAGTTTAGAGCAGTTGGATTTGGGGGTTCAGATTCCATATCACTTCAGGTGTCCGATCTCACTCGAGCTCATGTGTGACCCCGTTACTGTTCGTACCGGTCAGACCTACGACCGTTCGAGCATCGAGTCTTGGGTTGCCACCGGTAACACGACCTGCCCCGTTACCCGAGCTCCACTCACCGACTTTACTCTTATCCCAAACCACACCCTCCGTCGCCTCATCCAAGACTGGTGCGTCGCCAACCGCTCTTTCGGTGTTGAGCGAATCCCCACTCCGAAGCAACCCGCTGACCCGGCTCTTGTTCGGTCGCTGCTGAACCAAGCATCTTCCATCTCGAACCCTCCTCAGTCCCGTCTCACGGCCCTGCGTCGTCTGAGGGGACTCTTCCGTGACTCGGACAAGAATCGCTCCGTCATCTCATCTCTCAACGCACGCGAAATTCTCATAGACATCGTGTTCTCAGGTATGAGTTCCGAGTCTCTCGAGTTGAACCTTGAGGCGCTCGCGCTGCTTGTCATGTTTCCGCTCACCGAATCGGAGTGCGAGTCGGTGATCTCGAACGGCGACCGAGTCGCCTTCCTATCACACCTGCTATTCCATTCCTCCGTCGAAGTCCGAGTCAATTCGACCGCACTCATCGAAATCGTTGTGGCTGGAACTCGGTGTCCGGAACTCCGAGCTCAAGTCAGCAATGTGGACGAGATCTTCGAAGGAGTGATAGAAATCATGAAAAATCCCATCGCTTCTTATCCGCGAGCGCTGAAGATTGGACTGAAGGCCTTGTTCGCCTTGTGCCTGGTGAAGCAAGCCAGGCAGAAGGTTGTCTCAGTCGGAGCGGCCGAGATTCTAATCGACCGGTTGCCAGATTTTGAGAAGTGCGACGCGGAGCGAGCGCTTGCCACCGTCGAGCTGCTCTGTCGGGTACCGGAAGGATGCGCGGCGTTCGCAGCTGATGCACTTACCGTACCTTTGCTCGTAAAGATAATCTTCACGATCTCGGACCGCGCGACGGAGTACGCGGCGGGAGCGCTTCTCTCTCTGTGCTCCGCTTCGGAGCAGAGCCAGAGAGACGCGGTGGCTGCTGGAGTCCTGACTCAGCTACTATTATTGGTGCAGAGTCGCTGCACGGACCGGGCCAAGAGAAAGGCGCAACTATTGTTGAAGCTTCTCCGGGATTCGTGGCCCGAAGATTCCATCGGAAACTCTGACGATTTTGCTTGCAGTGAGATTGTGATACCGTCCTACTGATTGGTGATGCGCTCATGTCATGATGACGGTGACGATGATTCTTCATTGCAGTCTCAATTTTTCTTATTTTTAGAATTGAAAAGTAAAGAAAAAGAAAATTGAGGTTTAGATTGATCATTGTATAGAGAATTGTAATTTTCTGTATGTAAGAATTTTTGTTTGAAAAGTATCATTTAAGAAAAGTTGAAAAAAAGCAAATGAAAAGTCAGAGATCTGTTGTTGTTGTTTTTTGTTAGTGGGGGGGCCATTTGGTTTGGTTTATGCGTAGTGACAACAATGGTGATTGCTTCATGTTCGGTGGTTGAATTCTTTCGTAGAATCTTTTATGGGTATTGAGAGATATAAGCCGTGTTGGAGGCAAGGCAACTACAGTTAAACTCCGGTTTGAATACTTGGCGGCTATTTTTCATGAATGCTTCGCAGTAAATCAAGTTTGAATATTGGAAGTGTTTTGACTGAGTCGGTGAATGTTTTAATTCAGGGTAAGAAGTGGGTGGATGTTTTAATATTAAATTTCCAAAAAAGTATGCGAGAGTCGAGTGTTGAGTTTATATTATAATAATTATATGTATTGGGTTTGACCTTGGACCGACAAAGATATACACTAGAGGTAGCAGCAGCCCCGCGTGCATGGTGGGGGGGTCTAGAAAAGAATGATTCAAGAGCAGGGCGGACGTGTTAAGAAGTGAGAACAAGCTGTGAAGGTGGGGATGGGTATTGAGAAAGGCCGTATTGGTATTGGCACTAAAAATTGAGAAAGAGTTATGTGGGCTTGGAAAAAAACAGAGGAGGAGAGTCACATGTTTGTGGAATAAAAGCATGGAATCACATGGTTTGGTTCTTATTCTTACTTTATGTGTTGGCCCCTAGTGCTGATCACATGCCCAACTCAACTTTGTTCCTACTCTCTCTTACTCACAAGAACTAGGACAAGTTTTGTCTTTTTGAAATCCATGATATCCAGCATTTGGGACCTCAATTGTCTTTCGTTTTAACCTTCTTCTTCTTTTTTTTTTTTCGTTTTTCGAATATGGCATACTTTTTAGTTTTTCAAACGATTTTACAAGTTGTAATTATCTGATTCAAGGGAGAAGTGTTATGGAAGTAAAAGACTCAACTCTAGGTCTCTGGATTGTAAAGTTCATATGAAAAACGTGTCACCTAATTTAGGTGGTAAAAATTAAAAAAGGGTTGGTAAACAATAGCAGTTATAAGATGGATAAGAAAAGGAAAAGTGTGGTCACCTTAGGTGGAAAGCTTTAATTTGGTGATAATCAATGGTGACAAGTTGGGATTTTTATTTTTTATTTTTTTAGCGTTGGGCTCAAAACCATCTTCATCTTCATCTTCATCTTCATCTTCATCTTCAATATATATATGTTTATTGAAGAGGTTCTAAAGTTTCAGTTTTCATCGCTTGAACCATTACTCTACATATGAAATGGCCACGATCGACTACAACCACCACACATCCTAGCTCTTAGACGTATATATGGATAAGAAGATAAACGCTCAAGCTATAATCTTTGGGTGAGACATTGATATATATATATATATTAGCTAGAAAAGTCTATATACTGTAGTTTTGTCTCGTCCTATTGATGTAGCTATATGTCTATCATCTATGAACCACTTTATAATTTCTTATTTTAAAAATCCGCCTTCGATCGGGATGGCTACATTGGGCTGAAAAAAACCTCATCTCGACAATTTATATGAGCTAGCTGGGCTTCTCACTTCAAGACCTTTAATATAGGATTAACTTGGACCTGAAGAATAAAGAGTGGCAGTCCTATTAATGTGGGCCAACAATGCAGTTTCACATTTTTGTTCACAAAAAATATTTATAATTTAAATGAACAGTAATGGAGTCGCCTCGTTTGATTATATAAATAAATTGAAATAAGAAAAAAATTGAAAGTTGAAAGTAAAATAAATTATTATAATAATATAATTTTTTATTTTATAATTTTAAAAAATTAAATTATTTGTTATATTTTATGTGAAAGTTTAAAAAAATTATAATTATTGTATGAGACGAGATTTTACCAAACCAAACCATACGGCCTATGCCTTAATACTAGCTAAAACTGTCTGAAATGAACTGTGAATAATAATAAAACAATAATGAATAATTTGTGAATAATAATAAAGTAACATGAGAATGTGTAAACAATACTTTTATTTCCAATCAGATCCTAAATATATTGATCAGTAGTACTATATATTGTCGACGAGGACGAACGTTAACTCGGAATTAGGAGCTATATATGGCATTAAATATTATACACGCCATAAAAATCAAATTTAGGCCTTGAATGTCAAGCTGAGTTGAGTTGAATTGAGTTGAATTAAATAAAATAATATTATAATAATATTTTTTAATATTATGAGTATTTTGGAATTTGAAAATTTTGAATTATTTATTATATTTTGTATAAAAATTTAAAAAATTGTATAGAGATTTTAAAAAATTATAATAATGAAATGAAATAAATTGGGAAGAGTTAAAAATCCAAACAAAGCCTTAAAGATAACATCACGCGCGCTAGTTAGTGTCTGGCCTGCATGGGCATGCAGATACTATATATGAATGAGGGCTGGATTAGCTGCATATTGCAGCATGCTGATAAATGTACTAATCTTGCGGGAAAATTAGTTGAGTTATCCCCACCAATATCATGAAGCTAGATCTTAATTTGTATGTGGAGTTTTCATGGAGCAGCTAGCTAGGATGATCACGGAGACATCCAGTACAACATTATCTCTCCCGCAGCCTGCTTGTATATTTCTTCTACAGTGAATAACACTTTAATGGGAGAAGCTTCAAATCACATAGCCTATATTTTAAAAAAACTAATCAATGATATAATTAAAGCTCTATTAAAATCTTATATACTATACAGATCTCATATACTACCAATCTTTATCGGATATCAGTACAGGAAGCTCTTGACATTATTACCTGCTCAAACCACAAAGCCATGCATCATATTCCACCTCAACTACTACATTAATTAATTGCATACTTTAAAATTTAATCTGAAAATACATCCATTATGGATATAAGTATATTAGATTCACTTACACGTGCATGAATAATATAGATGCTCCGATTAGAATCGGAGGAAATATGAGCAGATACGGCCACCTCTATTTTATGCTTCTCCAACACATAGCAGATGGCCGTCGGCCCGTCAAGACTCAAGAGGCCTGGCTTCTTAGACGAACACACACTTATTTGGGCTTCCTCACCGCATACATTTAACACCAAATGATTCGAAGAAGTCCACGTTTCAAAGTTTACAGGACCTCTAGTACTTCGATACTGCAAGCTGCTGCAGGTGGCTGCAGAAAGCTCATGTGAGGAATTATTCAAACAATTAGTAGTTGCTGCAATGGCCATGACGTTATTTGAAGATCCTTGATCGGCGAGTAATGCGGCCTGATCCCAGTTCGAGTCGTATAATGATATTGGCTTCTGCGAGGCGATTACTGGAAACTCATGATCAAAGCCAACAGTCGCAGCAGCTTGGAGTCTTTCTAACTTCTGTCTGATCTGTAGCTTCTGTAGAGTTTGCTCTAGGGATTTGATGTAGTTTACCGCTTCATCCACGATGCTGGATTTGTCGGCCTAAGTTCGAAATCATATTGGAATTAATGGAAATCATATCATGAATGTTTTCTTTTTGATTGGTTACAGGAAAACCGGCCGATGCATGCATGCATACGATAGAGTTGTTCAATTGTTGCCGCTAATTGTAATATTTTATGTAGTCATTGAAAGAAGCAGATTATAAACTTTAGTTCACAGATCAAAACAACTCACCGAGCACACATTAATGCTTCTTTCAATATTCGAATACATGAATTACCTACGAATATTGATTAAAATATTAAAATATAAATAATAAAATTTATCTACTTTTGAAATAAGTAAAAATTTTATATAATATCAGAGCTGAAGTCCTGAGTTCAAACCCTAACTCTATACTCTACCTCATTTAATTATATATTTCAATTGTTGGGCTTACTAATTGAGAGACAGTCTAGTTGACAAGTGAAGAGAAATATTAAAATATAAATAACAAAATCTACCTATTCCCATCCGTTTAAACTTTTGGGACAAATGGTAATTTCACAAGAAGGAAAAATATGCTCAACCTACTAACTAGCTATGTGAAGGTGAACACTCCATTAGATCTGTCTTGAAATGGACCAAAAAGTCTAACATGTGTGCGAGTCAATGGGCTAATAAATCCATAAGGCGCAAGGAAGCAAATTGGTGGGATCCCCTTGTGGGTTGCACCGTCGACCGACCTTGATCTTCTAAGAAGGATTTGAGGGAAAACATAACTGTCGAGATCCGAAAAATGGTGAGCTATGCCTGTGTAAACTCCTAATTTGTTTGGTACAGGGTTATAAGTTCAAAAAAAAAAAAAAACTCAATGAGCATTAAGATTCGGTTCAAATGACATAAATTAATTGATTACTCACAAGAGTACTTTATCATAATCTCATTCTATCACACCACACACTTTCGTAGAATATTATATATATATATATATATATATATATATCTATGTAATTTGTAAACATAATTTTGAAATGATGTATGTTACTATACTAATATAAGGGAAATACCATGTATCTGCAATTAAAAAATTAAAAATTTAAAAGTGTTTAAATGATTGAATGATGTTTGGAAAAAGTATTAAGAAGTTTTGAATTAGCAAGCCCTGAGAGGACGTCGGGGTGCGTTACGAGCAACACAGAAAGCTTGAACAGAGACATAACTCTCTAACTCAACTACACCCTTACCTAAACACAAAAACTTTTCTAAAATTACGTCATAAAATCATCTTTGAAATTCAATATTGGAGTATAGCTCAAACTGGAAGATCCAATCTAACGAATGGAGACAAGCCAAGTTCAATCTAACGAATACGATAGGGCTAGCTGCAGCGAGAAAGAAAAGAAGAAAAATGGACCATACTCAATGCTGTTAATGTCATAAATATACTTTCAATGTATATATAATTCGCATATCGATATGGATGATTCATTGCTAAGGTATAGACAAATCCTTTATGATCGAAACAGCATTCTTAATTAAAAAAACATCCTCGTCTTTTTGTTTTCATGAAACCATGCAGTTCGTGAACAAGATAACTGCTTTCACAGAGAGAGAGAGAGAGAGAGAGAGAGAGAGAGAGCGAGAGTATTAAGGTATTATCCCAACCAATTTTGGGGTTTATTGATCCATCTGGCAAGGAAATGATGGCTATCCCTCTCATGTAAACAAGGCCGTTGTTTTACAAATGGGACATAGATTCTTCTGCACTAGCCACTGTTTGATGCAGTTGGTATGGAAATCATGTCCACAATCGAGTGTCCCAAGATCATCACCATTGGCATATTCCTCCTGCAACCACAAAAGTTCCAAGAAAGGAAAACAAAGTTAGAATGAGCTAACTGCTGCAATTAAAAGCACTAAGTCTACGGAATAGCCGAAAAATAAAACAAAAGAAGAAAGATAGGGAAGACCATAATAGCTCATACCTGACAGATACAGCATGGTTCTATGTCTGGAAGGAATTTCATGGCAGCAGTTGCATGCTTTCGCTGTTTCATTAGCTTCATAATGGTATCCTCACCCAGTCCAGTGCTCACATCTCCTATGCGTTCTTCCAACGCCAGCAGTTCCTAATATCCCAATAGTTTGTATTGATGGAACAATTTCTATTTAAATTGGTAACGGAAAATAAGTAACATTTGCTTACCTCATAAGACATGTTATCAACGTCAAGCCGCATATCCCTGTGTCTGTCATGCATATCGGCCATTCCATGATAAATGAACGGGTCAAAGAGCATATGGTCCTGGCAAACACCAATATGAAGTTTAAAAAGTTTCAGAAAGTATGTGTCAAATGGTAATAACATATACTAGCATTTTCTCCTGTATCAACACAGCATCATAGTGGGTCCCAACTAGGTACATTTTTTCCTGCTGTTTTTTTTTTACAGGTAATTGAAAATGTTATTAAAAAGCAATAACCCAGGTCCCAAGTATATAGACGCATACAAAAGGACAACACAAAAGCTGTCATGTTAAGGTCAATTTAAGAGAGCATATTGCATGTCTTCCACAAAAAGCAAAATCCACATATGCCACACGTGACCCCCAAACGGTAGACCATAATCTATGGCCATAAAGAAGCTTGCAAGTTCACCTAGTCAAGCCACCAGCTTTATCCAAAAGCACATCATAGTAAGAATACAAAGAGATGATCATCCACACCAGTATTATCACAAGATGGCCATCCATGAGCCAATAACATACTTGTAATCTGTTAAGCACCATTAGACTCACTGGATATCTTCTGTAGTATTTTATTCAAGTTTAGACTAGAAACAATATGATTCAAGACGATATGGAAACATGGGAGCAGTTAAAACTAGATTCTTACATTTCCCCCCTTTTATCAATAAAAAAATATTATATATTTTTCCTTTACAAGTAGATGCTTAGAAATTTTTAAACATTCTAAGGTAAAGAAAAGGCAGCTCATGTACAGCAGAAAAATGTTTTAACCACTTCTATCCACCGTGAAGCGAAAAGCACATGTATCACCATGGTCTTCACAGTTTAAAGTTACTAACGTTTGTACATGATTCCATGGCATCAGACTAAGCCTCCCACCTCTTCTGGCTGCTTGGTATTCAGAAGAGGATAAGAAATATGATAGAAGAAGAATCACACTAAAGGACTGCGAATGTGGTTGAAAGACAAAAAACTGAACATAAACCATCTGATTTTACAAACCAGCAATGCATTTTTTTAATGAATAAGCAAATAACCGTCAATGACTTTTTATATACAACAAGAAAAGAAAGATGATTCTGAGGTCAACTTAACCAAAATAATTTCTAAGATACTGACTTCACAACAAAAGAAAATAACTACTAGTAGTACTGGTTGTGGTGTTAGAAATTTGGACATAAATGACTATAGAAGTCAAAATCGAACCTCAACTCGTAAGTTCTCACCCCTACGCATGGCACTCAAGACTTGTCGAATCTGATACATAGAGATGTACAGAAATTGTTAGTTCCAATGTCAGTGCATCTTTTGCCAAAATTATCGGCCAGCCAAAGAGTTATGATGATAACCAATATGATGATATTACATGTCACACAGATGAACAAGAATACAAGTGATAAGGAACCTTTTATGCATAGTTTAAATCTCATGGGACTAGGTAAAATTTAAATTGGAAATTCAGATGTATGCTCTTTAGGCTCAATGCCACTTTCACCATAGGTAGGAATGGGATAGTGGATGAGGTCAGATTTGTTACCATAGAAACCCAGCCCATCACTTAATTTGACATAAAGAACTCGCCGGTAATGACCAAATAACCAAATAAAAAATCAAATAAAATTGAAAGAGAAAGAAAGAGATGATTAGCAAAATAAAACCGAAATTTGAAACTTAGATGTAGGAACACTGAATCATATTTCTCACTTTATTAAAACAAAATGGCAAAAACCAAAAGAGACGGAAAATTAGATTATAACAGACAAATTTGTGTGACATAGCACAACAGCAGGTACAAAATCTGCATTAAACCCCTCCGTTACAACACATCTACTATCGTTGCATTATAAATCACTTCTCCATTTATTTGAGCACGCAGGAGTATATGTGATGCACGTGGCAGAATTAGGGGGAAGAAAAAAAAAAATCATTTTCGCAACCCAATTCCAAAGTCATCATTGAAAAAGGACCCAAAGTGTTGGAAGGCATTAGAGTGAAAACTCATATCACATATTTTGCATCGCTAGGTTATACTGACATGGTTGTTTTACATACACATGCAGATAGAGAGAGAGAGAAAGGGGGGGGGGTGTTAACAGCTAGCATGAGTATACTAACCATCTAAACGAACTTAGTAGATTTAATGAACACATGATCAGGATGTCCAAAAAGAAAATGAAAATGAAACATGGAAAATGATCGATCACAATATCAATGTCCATTCAAAGACGAAAATGCCATAACCAGAACATAGGCTCTAAACAATAAAGATGCCAAAAGAGTTAACTTAGAAAGGACAAGAAAAATTAGAATACAAACCTCAGATATCAGTCGTCTTCTACCTTCAATGTCAACAGCTAAAGCTTGCATAGAATCGTCAGATTGTCTCTCCATGAAGAATGCTGACCTCGGATATTGTTGGTGATGCCCCTGGCTATTAAGTCCAGATGACATCACGGTATCTTGTGAAGAAGTAGAAGGGCCTGGAGGTAAAGAGCTAAAATGAGCACTATGACCTCCAGATTCTGAGTCATTGGGGGGAAACAAAGACCAGGAAAATTCTGATAGTCTATACATGGTTCGTGCTGGGCGATCGTGGTGAGGAATCCATGTAGGATTAGGCAATGAATGGAAGCTTGAACTGGGACCAACTCTAGCAGTGGAAGAAACACCTCCAGAATTGCCTATATTTCTAGAAGCCAAACTCCAACTTGTTGGATCATTTGCAGAATTTCTCACATCAGTTGCAGGTACAAACATGGGGTGCTCCATATTGTTTCTTGCAATGCTTCTTAAATTTGATTCTTCTCTCAACGCTGGGCCTCCTTCTCCTGCATTTAGAGCATTTGAAAAGCCACCTACTCTTGAAGTGGAAGCCCCATTCCAATGAAAAGGATGCATGCTTCCTGAAAAACTAGGAATATGAATAGCATGAGCCTGGCTTTGGAGACCACTCGAACTAGCAGAGGCTACTGCTGCAGGTCTCAGGTCCACAGATTCACCAAATGGAACAGATCTAGATGATTGATGAGGGGAGAAAAAATTTGACTGCCTAATACTCCCTGTTGAAGATAAATTAAATGGTACTGCTTCCTGCTGATTTCCAGAACTTGGTCTCCTACTGAAGTTTCTGAAGGGGATTTCTGCATTACCTGTAACATGTAAAGAAGGATGGGCATCAGAAGTCCCTGCTCTTATACCAATCCCAATGCTTAGGTTCTGCTGTTCTGGAGGACTCACATTAGGAGAATCATGTGAGGGTGTAAATAAGCCACTGTGCCATTCAACATTTTCAGCCTGCTGCAAGGAGTTAGAACTTCCACCAGGATAAGACTGCCCAGGAGTCCCTTCAAGGGCCTTTCTCTTGCAGGATAGACCCCATGTCCCCAAAGAAGAGCCAGAGCCACCAGTACTGTCCTCCGCCATATAGCTGGAGCTTCCAGATGAAGACCCAACATTATCAGATGAACCGCTGGCAGACGAAGCCTGCTCTATTTCTACTCCACTTGACTTGTTCAGGTTAAGGCCTAGACCAGATCCTATAATGCGGCCACAATTCCCACTGTTACCCAAATAATCTGCATTTAGATTCACATTTTGAGGGACATGGTAAGAGCTGGAGCCTTCCATGAACAAAGGCCCTCTTCTAACCCGATTGCCACCAAGGCCAATATTAAGTCTCCCAGGAAAAGGAATATTATTTACTTCAACTGGCCCTTCCTCCAACCTTGGATCAGCCCCAGAATGAATATCGGGTGAGGAAGACCACCCTTGTTCAATTTTTATGCCATCATTATTCACATGGTTTTGTGGATTCATTCTAGAGCTAGTTTCACCTGTATTCCAGCCACTAAAGCTTGGACCATCCTGAGTACTAGCATTCAGACACGTTGTCTCACCAGAAGATACTCTATAATTTGCTAATACCCTTTCTACAGGAGCTAGAGCGCTATTCAAAGAACTCTGCTGACTCATACCAGTGCTGTTAGGAACAGAACCCTGCCTAATATCAACCACTTCAGAGAAGGAATCCAACGTAGTCCTTTGCCCTTGCATCAGGGCAATCTATTCCACTGAATAAAGTGTGTATGATGCTAAACAATATTCCAGTTTCCGATGCGAGTGGTGGCTCACGTCAACACTTCTCAGGCACACTGCAAGGAATGCTGCCAGCAGCAAAAGAATATCAAACCCAAGCTTGTGTTTTAAAAGCTAAAGGCCAAATAATGTCAACATTGCTGTAAACATTCACATATTAAATCATGAATGGAGGACCAGGGTAGATGAATGGGGCTGCGAAAAAGAATGAATCAGAAGACAATAGACTGTTCGTGCAAAATGAATTTAATAGATTGGATGCTATTGAGCCACAGAACTTGTCAGGCTCCTGCATTTGTCAACTTTGATGAATGATGTAAGCATGGACTGCATGCATCATTTTGATGTCTCGATTGAAAGTCCAGGCAAGCAAGAACTGATAAAGTTTAAGTGACCGGCATTGTACTTCTCCTAAACTCACAGCGCACATGTCCTGCATTAGCACGCCACATCTGAATCTACCCAAGACAGGTTCACGCTTACTCAATATACCACATTCATCTTGAAATCTTGTCATTCTTATTAAAACCATGGAGGTGCTTGGAGCACCTTCAAAGGTTCTAAAAAAATTCCTTCAGTCCATTTCTATGTATGCATAACGACAACTACCAACTATTGTTTCCCTGACCATTTAATAATGACCACTTAAACTTAATTGCACTAAAAGATAAGATTAGCATGGACATTCAAACCATTTTCCCACCAATTTCATAATCGGAAACCATGCTGCACCACAAACTAAAAAAAGGCAGACGACATAAAATGAAAACTTCAATCGCAACATCTCAGCATGGCTTGTTTTGCAACAGCTAAACACAGGTCGCGCACTCCTACAGCAATGAACCTCTGACAACTCTTCCAATAGTTCACCAGATAGCTCTTTTCCAGACTTCGGATTTTAAACATATATGCTACCCAGCATAAACCGCATGCCAAAGCCAAAAAGTAATGATTTCTAATCACCACAAAAGAACTGCCAGGACATAGTACCCTATAATTAATGTCTTACCAGATGAAAAAATTACAGGGGCCAATAATTGCTCTAATACTAAAGCAGTACACCGTATGCGAACCATCTAAGCTTTAAAAAACCAGACTTTTCATCACCTACATTAAAAAATGCAGGAAGGGAGGGGGGCAACAGGTTTGAAGAGATGAGATCCGAGAACATCAATGCATGCATGAGCAATTATCTGCATTCTCACGTCACAAAATCTAAAACATAATATGAAAAAAGCACACCTTCACTAGCATAATCCCAAATTTACCAATTCAATACATTTTATTTTACGGCACGAAAATCACCCAATTCAAGCCTCAAAATCAGCAACACCGAAAAAGGAAAAAAATTAACCGAATAAACAATTTTTTATCGGACCATGCTAAAAAAAGGCCAAATAAACATGAATATGTAGGTAAACAAATAAGATTTCAAATATTAGAGCATTTAAAGAAAATAATAAGTCAATCCGATCCATCTAATGCTCTCTAAATTGTAGGAAATCTTGAAAGTAAAGGGAAAAATTAAAATTTTCCAACAAAACTCAAAAGTCAAAGAACAATACAAGATATACAAAAATAATAATGATAGCGCGAGGAAAATTTAGACGGGTAAAAAGGCACCGGAGATATGAGGGATTAAGGACGAAAGGAGATGATCGGTAAGCCGCGCGATCAAATTCGGGTTCCGGACAAAACGAAAGAGCTAGCACATGAAGGGATGACAGAGAGAGAGAGACAGAGAGGAGTAGAGAGATACAGTGATCTGTGGTCTCTGATTTGTAGGAGTTTTGGGAGATTGGGTTGGGCTCTTTCGGGTCCGAGTACTCGGTGGAGCCCATTTCAATGTTTTTACACATATTCCGCATGCACGTGGGTTCCACGGTCCACCTGTGTTAATCTTTTTCTTTCTTTTGAAGCATAAAGTAAGGAAGATTGGGTAAGTTTTTTAATTATAAAATAATAAATCAGATTAGGGTTTTGTTCGGTATTAAAAAAAAAATCATAGTCTAAACTAGACTTGGAACTGCTATTTAGTGATGCTGATATAATTATAATGTTAGTCTACTCCTATCTTGCTTATGTTTTTTGACTTTTTTGTCTTATTTATTATCCAGCTGTTATTTAAGCTAAATGACAGTTTTGAAACAATCTGGATAAACACATCAATTTGTTTAAGGGACCTGCTTTAGTTATTGGAGACTCAAACGAGATTTTGCATCAATCTGAAAAATGCGGTGGTAGGCCCTTTTCTTCAACTTCTTCTAAATTTGGATTTTCCAACTTTGTGGAAAAAAATTGCATGATTTATATGGGATTTAATGATCCTAGATTTACTGAGACTAATAATTATCATGGTTTAGCCAATATTAGGGAAAGGCTAGATAGGGCAAATCCTTATTGGATTTCTCTCTTTCCCGATGCCACTATGAAGCATTTCCCTATAAATACTTCGGATCATGCTCCTATCTTGCTAAATGTTATGGATTTTCTAAATCATTTTAAATCTTTTAGCTTTGAGGAATTCTGGATCGGGGATCCTTCTTGTCAACTTGTCATTCAACGTGCTTAGAATATTCCTAAATTTGGAACACCTGCCTTTGCTCTAGCTAGGAAGATGAAAGAGGTTAAAAAGGCTTTAAAGTATTAGAATAAGACATGTTTCGGTCATATCCAAACTAACATCAAAGAATTGACACTCTCACTTGAATCCATTCAATCCAATTCCACTCCTTCTTTGGATTCGGATATTGAACTCTCTACCAAAGCAAAATTAAATGAAATGCTCAAGAGATAAAAAAAAAAATCATTTGGAAGCAAAAGTCTCGTATGCAGTGGCTCATCATCACTAATTTAAATACCAAATTCTTCCATTTAAGTACCACAATGAGAATGAAGAAAAAGAAAATTGAGTGTCTTTGTACCAATTCTCATCAATGGACAAGCAATCGAGGAAGATTGAAAATATAGTTTTGACTCATTTTTCCTCTATTTATTCTTCCAGCTCCCTCAACTTTTCTGAGGAACTGATGAGCTCTTCCCTCCAGATATCACGAACCAAGAAAATACTCTTCTTTGCTGCATTCCTTTTGAGGAGGAAATTTGGCACACACTCAAAAATACCCCTCCGTCTAAAGCACCTGGGTCTGATAGGTTTACCAGTTTATTTTATAAGCATTGTTGGGGTATTGTCAAGGCTGAGGTGATTAGCACGATTCATAATTTCTTTGTACATGGTAAACTTCTCATTGAGTTTAATCATACCAACATCACCCTCATTCCCAAATTTCAAAATTTCCAGACGATTCATCATTTAGGCCTATCAGTCTTTCTAATGTCTAATATAAGTTAATTTCCAAAATCCTCACCAATAGGCTCAAAATGGTCACTAAAAAGATCATTTCTCCATATCAGATGGTTTTTATTTCTGGGCGTCAAATTCAAGAGAATTCCATTCTTGCACACGAGATTTTTCATCATCTTAAAAGAAATAAAGGAAACAGCTATTCCATGGCCGTTAAGATTGATATGGAGAAAACTTTTAATTACGTGAAGTGAAACTTTCTTGTTAAGATCTTCAAAATTTGGGTTTCTCTTCCACTTGCGTTACTTGGATTCGAGAGTGCATTTCTACTCCTACTTATTCGGTAATTATATATGGCCACCCAAAAGGTCACATTCAACCATCGCGAGGTTTGAGACAAGGAGATCATATTTCTCCTTTCCTGTTTCTTATTGGATCTAAGTGCCTCTCTAGATTAATCGCCCATAGTGAAGTTCAGGAAAATCTAAAAGGACTTAGTATCAATCGAGGTGGTCCAAAAATAACTCATATTCTTTTTGCGGATGGCTTTATTCTCTTTGGACATGCAAATCAAAGTACTATCTCAGCTTTTTCAACTTGCCTTAAGAAAAATTCTGCCTAGTTTGGTCAAAAAATTCACTCTAATAAATCTGTGATCACATTCAGCCAAAACATGTCGTAATTGGAACAAAGGTGTCTGTGAGCCCCAATGGGGTATAAAATTGCTTCGTCTCAAATTAAATACCTTGGTTTTCCTCTTGTTTTACGTAAATCCAAAAAGACTATTTTTGAGAACCTTTTTCAGAAAATTTCAAATTAAGTGGCCATGTGAAAAGCAAAATTTTTTCTCACAAGCTGGCAAATCCATCTCTTCAAAGATTGATAAGCTTTTTATGAGGTTCTGGTGGGGTTTTAGTCCAAACAAGGTACACAATTTCACTTCCAAATCTTAAAAATCGATTTGTCAACCTAAACAAGTAGGAGGGTTAGGGATTAGGATTTCCTCCAATTATAATCGAGCTTTGCTAGCCAAGCTCATGTGGAAGATGACACAACCTAGTCAACATCAATGGCATTATGTTATGTTTTCTAAATATTCCAATAATTAAACTCTTATGGAAGTTTCTAATAAAGAGATTGATTCTTGAATTTGGAAAGTCCTATTGCATTAGCGAAAGCTAGTGCAGCAAAGTTCTTGCTATCAGATTAACAATGGCATTTGTTGTCGAGCTTGACTTGATCCATGGATTCCGACTAATCCAAGTTGTGTTCATATTCTTAAGAGTGCAAAAATTCCTCAATTTCTTGATATGAGTGTCTGAACTCACTTTGGAAAATCCAAGAGGTTGGAATGTCTTACTCCTTCATACTCTTTTTAATGATTCAACCGTGGAGGCAATTCGAAAAATCCCTTAGGCTGAAATCCAATACCATTCCATAAATGACAAGCTTGTGTGAAAGAATTGTGCCTCTGGAAACTTCTCTGTCAAAGCTGCATACTTGGCTATCCTCCAACGCAAGGCTTCTTCTTCCACTATGAGTAGTAATCCTATTTGGAAAAACCTTTGAAAATTTAAGATTCATGATAGACTTAAACATTTTTTGTGGAAGATTTTTCACCACATTCTTCCTACTCGTTCCCTCCTCAAGCATTTCATTGGCCAAAACTTACTTCATTGCCCCTAGGGATGTAAGAAGATCGAACTAGACCGAATTGCATGAACCGGACATGATGAAATTTGGTCTTATCCAATCCATTTTTTGTATGGACTGAACATTTCTAGTCCTGGTCCATGGTATTTCCCCCTGGATCGGACCAGACCGAATGACTTTTTTTTATATGTATATATAAATAATATTATATAGATTATAATATTAATATTAATATAGATTAAGAGTGGTAGTATAATATATTAATATATAATATATATTCTTATAATATTAACACATTATAATTTATAGTAGTTGACTAGTTGTAATATAAAAATTATAAATTATAATTTCTTTTTTACTTTTTTATTTAGATTATTTTTTCTGTTTCCAATTGTTTTAAGAGTAAATTTTTTTAATATTATTTGGCTTAAATCTGTGATAAATACGTAAATTGAGCTGAAAATAATTAAATTTGGGCTAAAAATTATTTTTTATCATTGTAAGATTTTGGATTAAATTTAATCCATTAAATCATATCAGGTGCCCATGGACTGGACTGGACCGCCCCTGGACCTAATTGGATCGGACCGATATGGATCGAATAGGAGTTCGGTCCGGTCTAGGGTGGGAAGATTTTTGGACCGAATGGAACCAGTCTACATTTTTCCTGGATCGGACCATTTACACTTCTAATTGCCCCTTGTGCAATTCAGCTGAAGAGTTTGATGTCTATTTGTTTCTAGATTTTCCTTTCTCTAGAATTCTGTAGCGGCAATCCCAGTGGCCTATCAATATTCAATCTTTTTCGGGAAGTTGATCTAGACATTTGGATTGAGTGTATTATTTCATCAGGACATTTCTCTATTCCTAAAAAGGAGCACCACCATTTTCAGATTTTTGCTATTCTTGTTATGGGTTGTATTTGGTTCACTCGCAACAAAGTCGTTTATGAGAATTTGTCCTCACAAATTGATGTATTTACATTGAATGTTCACAAAACTTATCAAGCTCATATAGAAGCTTAGGGCAATAGTGAGATATTACACGGTCTTGCTCTGCCACCGATCCTTATAGGTCACCATTATCTAATATTTGATGTGCGGTTAAATGACATTCAAGCTCCACAACAGTCGTTTGCTTCTCAGACACCGATGACATCATTTTTGTTTGCACTAAAAAAATTGCTACTCTAAATCCAAACCAATGAGAACATTAAGAACATTATGTTAGCAGGAGATTCATCAAGAAGCTCTAGCCAGATCCATCAAGAACATTATGTTAGCAGGAGATTCACAAATAGCTATAGATATAGCAAAAGATCCAGACAAAGCTATGGATTGATCCATTCAACCTATAGCTTGAGATAGCTACCTTAAGTTATAGTCTTTTGACAGTTGGCAACTAAGAAAAATTCACCAAGATTTAAATCGGTGTGCGTATTATATTGCGCAATGAACAACCTCTACCAACATATATGATTGCAACTTGCTCATCAATATTCTTCAGTGATTGCTAAGATTTCATAGTAACAAAGATCCTCCTTGGAGCAAAAGGTATATCTAAGAATGTTTAGTTGTGTGCTTTTATTTTAATTTCGATTGTTTGTAATTCGGAACTAATGTATTACTACCTTTCAATATATATATTATATATATATATATATGTATGTATGGAAAAAGCTACTTATACTTGGTTAAAAGCTGCAATTTGTACTCACATAAATATGCGTTTTTTAATTCCAAATTTTAGAATCAAAATTAAAATAATACAAATTTAGAAAACAATTATTTTACTAAATAGATATAATGTTGTATGTAAAACTATAAATATATGTAACACTATTTAATAAATATTTAATATTAACCAACTTTATATTTCTATGTGTTTATCACTCGAGATTTTCAAATTTAACTAAATAAATTTTAACTCATCGCATGTGATTAAAAATTTAAGATGTATTGTTAAAAATGGATTATCTTATTTAACTCAACATTCAATGTCTTAAATACTAATATGTATTATCATATTTAAAGATGGAAAATGAAAGACCCGTCGAGAAATTCTACTGATTATTTGTATCAAAATGTGATTTTTTAGCATTTATGTTTGTTTATTTTTTAATGTTGCTTTTTTTTTTTTGTAATTTTTTTAAACGTTTTAAAAAAAATTACTTCAACACAATGTGTACAAAAGTGTAAGAACCGTCCCTTAAAGATTTAGTAAATATTGATATGAGAAAGATCCGATCCATTAAATAAGGAAATAATACGTATCCTAAATATCTTATAGAATAAGTGATAACGGTTTATTATAACAATCTAACATATAATGTATTTTATTTTCGATATCGTATGTTCTATTATTTATTTATTTTTATTTATATCTCCGGTATGGCAATAAGCGCGGGGTGGCCCGAGCCACTGATGAGATTAAGTGTATGTTTGAGGTTGCGGTGAGAAATATTGTTTTTAGCTTAAGGCTTATAGCTTAAAGCTTAATGTAATAAGCTCTACTACTAAAAAGTCATTTATTGTTTGGGATCCATATGTCTAAAGCACTTTTAGAGTTAGTTAAGGTAGTTTTTTAAAAATATATAGTTATCTGCAAGAGCTTTTTGATAAAAGCTCTAATTTTGTGCTTATTGATAAAGCTAATTTTTAACTTTTTCAACCGACTAAAGCGCTTTTAATAAAGTTATCCAAACAACTCATTTTTCTTTAAAAGTACTTTTAACTACTTAAAAGTACTTTTAAAGCTTTAAAACGCAATCTCAAACATGCTCTAAACTTCAGCTGATGTTAATGGGCTAAACCCACTAGAGCTTTTCCTTGCTTTGGGCTTAAGGTCCAAAATAGTTGGACAACTGCATGAATGAGCTTTTCCGCACTTTGGGCTTAAGGTCCAAACTGGTTGGACAACAGCATGTTTGCACTCCAGGTATTTCTTCTCTCTAGTCCCGACTTTTCCTTTTCTAAATTCCCACTGGCTTTCAGTCTTACATCTTTGGAGGTATTCTCTGTTTTTTTATAGCTCCAATGATTTTTTTTTTTATATATAAATGAGCAATACTACTATATATAGTCTCTATTTTGAGGACTGCAATATAGGCTTAGGCAATTTCAAGTTTAAAATTTTTTAAAATTATAAAAACATGTGATGTTTTTTCTTATTTAATAAAGAAATTGCACATGCAGTCTCCAAAAATCTCTGAGAAATGAGAGGGTGCCGTCCCTAGTATCACGTACGTACAAACATTTTGTTTTCTGTCAGCTCACAAAGATATATAAATATATAATAGCAGATATCTTATTATATATCATATCAAAGTCATGATAATAAATATACATGCATGAGTAAGAAACAAAGAAAATTGTCGACCTGGCCTGCAATATTAACAATGAAAAAAGACAGTCAAGTGGGTTGTTAAATTCTGGACTGGAGTGGTGTGGTGAGTGCTTAAATCATGCTATCGCGCTCTCAATAAAGTTACAAAAAGCTTGGCCATTCACTCCATAAAGGTATTTAGCCACGTTAATGCCTTTCGATCCTGTAGATTTTGTTGGTGGTGGGTAGCACTTATATGGATCTGACTCACACCAAATTTGCGTCCCCTTCTAATTTCTCCTCGCATAACAACGAGTCCTTGTTTTGGATATTCTTTGATGGTGATATATTCACTGTTAAGATATAAAATAATAAAAAATATCTCTTTCACTGATAAAAAGAGTTTAAACTGATAAGAAAAAGTAAATTTTATTATTTTATATCTTAAAACATATATTTTTATTATATTTTGGGTACTTTTGAATCGAGGCTCAAAATTAATTTGGTATGACCTCCAAAATCATAATTAAGCACATTCAATCCGGCCTCCTAATCCGGCCGTGGGAAGCCGAGGCTCACAACCACATTTGCTACACATACATCTTTAGCTGCCCGCCTTTAATTAGCGCCGTAGCTAATTGCAAACAAACACGAAAAAGATCAAAAGGATTACTTCATGCATGTTAATCCATGATGTTCACCAATACGACTTGTACGTACTTTTTCTTTTTATCCAATATGAACAATGATATGCTCATGAGCACATGCAACTTTTAATACAATATATTTCAAATTAAATTTATTTTTTAAATTATTTTATAAAGTTATGTAAAATGTTATATGGAGATTATTTAACTTTTAAAAGTACTTTAATTTGTAATCACCTAGAAAAGCATCCTATATATATTATGTACTTAAGTAACACGGTGGTAGTTCAAACTTCAAACTCACTTTCAATACCATTTCAAAACTAACTAAAGAAGCGTTCAACTACATAAATATTAATAACAAAAATGCAAAATGAAGCAAGTATTTAAGCCCGGTTTAGATTGGAAAATAAGATGAGTTGAGATGAATTTAATTTATCTTTTAATATTATTATTGTTTTAAAATTTAAAAAAGTTGAATTAAAATTTAAAAAATATGTATTAAAATTTAAAAAAAATGTATTAAAAATTTTATTTTATATGATAATTTAAAAAAATATAGTGATGAGTTAAGACAAGTTCGTCTCGTCTACGAATTCAAATCAACCCTTAATTTTAGTTAGAACTTGGGAAAATTTCATTAATAATTGCTTCCAAAGTAGCTAGATGATCACCAAATAGTGTATGCAAAACATCTCATTGCATTGACAGTACTATTCCCATGCGTATGCTGCTTATAAGTTATGTACTGATCTGATATTTGACGAAGCAATTAATTAATTTTCCTCATAATTAAATTGACGTAGAAGTTTAGAAAGACTAGGTGGGCAGCCTGCCAGCCAGTGGCCACCAACTCTTATCCGTAGAGAGAAGGCCAGGTTTCGTTCACCAACCACACACCAACTAACATCAAATTGCCACGTGTAAAACTCCGGTAGCTCTTAGGCCATTTCAGACATTCGGTGATGGAGTCATCATTGATATGCTAATTGCTAACTCTCCATGTACGGCTGCCTGCCCTGCGTCAGATAAAGAAAATAAAATAAAATAAAATAACTGATAAACACCGCAAAGATGATATAATGATCAGCCTCCTATTTATTTCAAGAAATGAAAATTATTCTTAATTCGATGTATAACAACCACGTAACTTTAATTTATTGCAATCCTGAAAAATGGGTTGGATTTTTTATTTTATTTTTTTTCAATAGTTTAATGAAGCCCAAAATGACACCCTCCACAGTCTACCGTTCAACTTCAACCACTAATTAGAGTACCGGGAGTCGGGACGAGACCGAAAGTAGTGAACTGTTTACTACGAAATCTAAATGAATGGGTCCTGTCATGAGTGGGGCCTCCACCAAGACTCATACATTTGCGATCATTCACCAACCCCCGACCGGTGTGGAATTGGCGGGCGGTCCAACAACTCCCCGCGACCCGGTCCGATGGCTCAAAGAGGACCCTTCCGGCCCGGCACCCATATATACCCCCTCATCTTTCCTCCTTTCAGATCAGGCTTAAACTTCTGTTACCTTGTGATCAGCATAAGTCCCCAAAAAACCGAAGAAGAAAGAAGAAGAAGAAGAAGAAAGAAGAAAAATA
This sequence comes from Platycarya longipes, assembly GCA_036559045.1. Classification (NCBI taxonomy): domain Eukaryota; kingdom Viridiplantae; phylum Streptophyta; class Magnoliopsida; order Fagales; family Juglandaceae; genus Platycarya; species Platycarya longipes. The sequence continues at coordinate 956,380 of CM071793.1, forward strand.
TTACAGTAATGGCTGCCAAGGTAGAAGAAAAGCAGAACGAGGCCGGGAGGCACCAGGAGGTTGGCCACAAGAGCCTGTTGCAGAGTGATGCTCTTTACCAGGTATATCATGTTTTAGTTTTACCAATATCTAAGTTTTGAAACACCCCAAGAGATCAATAAAAGGGAAATTAATGAAAGAGAAGGAAAATAATTCATGGGCTTCTGAATTAGCTAGTTCGTTCATAGTTCTTCCATTTTTGGGTTTCTAATTAAAAATCTTTCCTTTTTTTTGGTTTTTATTTTGTAGTATATATTGGAGACCAGTGTCTACCCGAGAGAGCCTGAACCCATGAAGGAGCTCAGAGAGGTCACAGCCAAGCATCCATGGTAAGCTGAATGATTAAGATTCTTTTCCTAGCTTGGTCTTTGTGTTTTTCTCTGCCAGATTTTCAAAATTAAAAGATAACCCAATGTGTCAATTTGAAGTTCATTCGGGATTAATAAATTTCTGAAATACAAAATGAAACTTAAATCTTATAATTAATGTGATTTTGGTTTGAATGGTAAACCAGGAACATTATGACCACCTCAGCTGATGAAGGTCAATTCTTGAACATGCTGATCAAGCTCATCAATGCCAAGAACACCATGGAGATCGGTGTCTACACTGGCTACTCTCTGCTCGCCACAGCCCTCGCTCTTCCTGAGGATGGAAAGGTGAGCAACAAACAAACCCATCACAAAAACAAATTAAATAAATAGCGCAATATGCCAAATTCAGCTCACAATGTTTCATTAATTAATTAATTTTGATTGTCACAGATCTTAGCCATGGACATCAACAGAGAAAACTACGAGCTCGGCCTGCCCATCATCGAAAAAGCCGGTGTTTCCCACAAGATCGAATTCAGAGAAGGCCCTGCTCTCCCAGTTCTTGACATAATGGTTGAAGATGTACGTTTCTCGAGCCATTACACTTACTTTTTATATATTTATTTACTTTTAACACTTCATTCTTTGAAACTTTAAAAAAGGCACTATGATTGATAATAAAGCCATCAAAATTACAACTTTTGCATTTTTTTTGTTTTACTATGCAACCTTATTCATAGATGGGCATATTAAAGACAGAATCTAACACTACATATGCTAGAGATCATACGTACATATATAATAAAAGAAAAACAGAATACGAGATAACGACGTGGTACCTTAGAACATAAATATGATAGGCTATTGAAAGCAAATTAAGTTATAGATGTTTGGTGAACCACAGGAAAAGAACCATGGAGCTTATGACTTCATATTCGTGGATGCCGACAAGGACAACTACCTAAATTACCACAAGAGGCTGATCGACCTTGTGAAAGTCGGAGGATTGATCGGTTACGACAACACCCTCTGGAACGGCTCCGTCGTGGCGCCTCCTGATGCTCCCCTCCGCAAGTACGTGAGGTACTATCGGGACTTCGTATTGGAGCTCAACAAGGCCCTTGCCGCCGACCCTCGGATTGAGATCTGCATGCTTCCTGTTGGTGATGGTATCACTCTCTGCCGTCGGATCAAATGATGAACCAAACCCTCCCCCGAATACCGCTGTTTCACCGTTCGATTGTTTTATTTTCTTTCTTGTTTTGAATTTTTACTCGCATCTGTATTTTGTGATGGACGGTGAGTGATTGATGATGACCATCTATCTGTGGTTTTGATTTAACTTTCATGCCACGATATCTCATATTTGTATCCGAAATTGAAGTCAATAATAACAAAGATTAAATTCATACGAAAGAAAAGGAAAATATTAGCCTTTTAATATATTGCGTATGAGACCAACTCGATGGAGAGATTTAACTAATTAGACTTGGTTTGATTCAAAATTTATTTCAATTCACCTTTATTTAATTATTATATTTTTTAATTTCTCATATAAAATATAAATTCTTATATACTTTTTTCAAATTCTAATATATCTTTTTTAAATTTCAATTCAATTTTTTCAAGTTTTAAAATAATAATAATATTAAAAATTAAATTAAATTCATTTCAACTCATCTCATATCTGAAACATTAGTTTTCATTATTTTAGTTAATTAGTTGTAACTTGAGCAAACAGCCTAAAATTCAGATATTATGTAGTTATGGGAGTACTAACTATTGTCTAGATGACTAACACAAGAGAGGGGGTGAATTGGATTATATTATAAAAATTAATACTTATAAATCAAATACACAATATAAAATATAAACAGAATATAAAACAGTAAGAAATGTAAAGAGTAGGGTAAAAAGAAGCAAACTCAGTATTTTTACGATGTTCAGCCCCGCTGCCTACGTCCTCGCCTCAAGCTACCCCTTGAGGATCCCAAATTCACTATTCAATCTCCTTTAAGTGGAGATAGAAACATATTATACCTTTGAGCAACACCGCTCCAAAGAATCCGTGTAGAATACCCTCTACACTTCCAATCACCTCACACTTGGTGATTTAACTATTCCCCATGTAGAACACCTTCTACACACACAAGGGTTATACGCACTCTCTTACAAATACAAGAGTTGATAGTTGGTAGATTATCAAAGTATACTCCTCAATGAGTGAGATGGAAACAATACAGCGCAACATATATCTCTCTCAAAAAGAATAACGATTAAGACTCAAAACTTTAGAAAATAGAGAATTAGAGTTTTGAAATAATGATGCAAAACTTAGCAATAGATGTGTAAGCTCTTGTTGTGATTTTTGCAAAATTCAAGTGAGCTATTTATAGGTAAATGAGTCTTCAATTTCAAATTTGAAAATATTCACATGTCAAATAAGAGCACTATTCAGTTTTCAAAAAATTTAAATAAAAACATTTCTTTTTGTATTTGTCAATGACAACTCAATTCATTTTTCAAAAAAATCAAACCTAATTTTTTGCTTTTCATATATGACAAAATGAGTATGATTTATTTTTCAAACCAAATCAACTTTTTTTTTGCATATGTCAAAAAAACACACAACCACCCTTTAAGATTTTCAATAAAATCATCTACTTTTTGTATTTGTCAAAAGAATACACAACCACTCTTTAAGACTTTCAAACAAAATATGCACATGTCAAATATGATAATCAATCATCTTACAAATTCAAATTTTTATATAAAAAAATATAATTTTCGAAATTATATTGTTTGATGATGTTATGCACATGTGAAAAACATAATTTTCAAAACTAAGACATTTAAAGATGTCTTGCATATGTGAAAAAAGTAATTTGATGTTTTATGAGAAAAAAGAGTAATTTGGAACCTTAATCCAATTTCAAATTTTAAGAGATGTATAAAATTACTTTATGAGCTTCATTTGTAGACTTGTTCTTCTTTTTACTCATGCTTGATTTCTTGATGTGTTTAGCTCTCTCCATGCATAGACAACTTCAGCTTGAGTTTTGAATTTATTTGTTATCATCAAAATCTATACGTAGATACGAGACTTAAAACATTGGGTTCTACAATCTCCCCCTTTTTGATGATGACAAATATTTAGTAGAAATCTGCGACTTGTAGTACTACTTAAACTCCCCCTGAAAATATGCGTTAGTTTTTCAAGTAAAATATAAATATAATTCTAGCATATATAACAGGGTGGTATAATACTAGTCACTTCTCCCCCTTTTGGCATCATTAAAAATGAACCGCAATTGATTTTAGTAAGATTTCTTCTCGTAATAAGCAATAATCAAATAAAATGGTGTGTTAGTAGAAGCTGTAGAGAGTTAAATATTTGGAACCACCCGTGCCCGAAAAAACCTACAAAAGCTGGAAGTCTAGCTCTGGCAATTCGGTGCGGAAGGAGATTTTGTAAAGAGTTGAATAATTGGAACAACCCGTACCCGACAAAATCTGCAAAGGCTGTAGGCCTAACTCTGGCAATTCGGTACAGAGATTTGAAATACGCTTGATGTTGCTGACAAATGAGATATTATCAGAATTTGTAAACTTGTCTTGTTCTTATTTCCGTTTCCATAAGAACAATCCTTAACTTTATCTATTTCGCATCAAATTTTCTTCTCATCTTTACAATTTGCTTGCATTCTCATTTTACAAATTTTTAATGGCTCGTCGATTTCCCTTCAGTACTTCTCTTGATCAAGATTTGAGGTATTCTTCACCTCAATCTCAATCTATTTCTGCATCTGTCGTGGGTGCCATGAAGTAACAAGAGACTGATTTGGCTAATAAATCAGATTATGATGCCATTTACGAGCTTGTGGATCTCGAAACTCAATACTCTTCTATTGTTGCTTTTTTCGCTCGGCTGCAGTCCAAAACTCGCAAGATAGAGAAGCTTAACGAGAAGATCGATGTTCTTCAACGACTTGTTCAAGAGTCTAACAGAAAAATAGTAGACTTAAAGCAAGAGAATAAGGATTTAAAATCCTTGCTTGCCTTTTCATTTCGATTGCCTAATCCTTTAGATAAGGATGACATAATGATCTATGAGGAGCAAATGCATTTGAATGATGAGGTTAAACGTATCAAGTTTCTGTAGGTTATTTAAGATAATGGAATAAAAATATCTAGCAGATATTCATGGCATGCATCATTCCTATTTCTCTTCTAATCATGCATAGTCTATCTTCTGGTAGGGATTTTGTGAAAATATCTACCAATTGATCGTGTGTGCTTGTGAATTCTAGTACAATATCACCTTTATGCACATGATCTCTAAAAAAATGATATCTAATTTCAATATGTTTAGTCCTAGAATGTTGCATTGGATTCTTTGAAAAATTTATAGCACTAGTATTATCACATTTAATAAGAATATGATTGTAAATAAGTTTAAAATTCTCAAATTGTTACTTCATATAAAGAACTTAAGCACAACAACTACCTGCAGCAACATACTCTACCTCAGCAGTAAATAATGCAATAGAATTTTATTTTTTAATAAACCATGAAACAAGTGCATGACCTAAAAAAATGACATATTCCACTAGTACTTTTTCGATCAACTTTGCAACCAGCATAATCCGCATCTGAATAACTGATAAGATCGAAAGAAGTGTGCTTAGGATACTATAATCCTAGGTCAATGGTACCGGCAAGATATCTAAAAATACGCTTGACTGCAATCAAATGAGATTGCTTTGGAGATAATTGAAAACGTGCACATAAACATACACTGAACATAATATCAGGTCTATCAGCTGTGAAATATAATAAACTACCAATCATACATCGATATACATTTGAGTCAACTGACTTATCGCTTTCATCTTTATCAAGTTTGGTGGTTGAACTCATTGGTGTTTCAAATACCTTCGCACCTTCCATCTCAAACTTTTTAAGTAACTCTTTGATATATTTTGACTGATTAATGAATGTTCCACTTTTTGCTTGCTTGATTTGTAATCCAAAAAAGAAATTAAGTTCTCCCATTATGCTCATTTCAAATTCTTCCTGCATGCTCTTAATAAAATCTTGGCACATATTTTCATTAGTAGCACCAAATATTATATCATCAACATAAATTTGAACTAGAAGAATATTATCCTGTTCATATTTGATGAAAAGAGTTGTATCAATCGTTCTTCTTGAAAAACCTTTTTCAATCAAGAAACCATCAAGTCTTTCATACCAAGTTCTAGGAGTTTGTTTGAATCCATATAATACTTTTGCGAGTTTAAAAACATGATTAGGAGAAATATGATTTTCAAAACCTAGAGGTTGCTCAACATATACCTCTTCATTTATAAAACCATTTAAGAAAGCATTTTTAACATTCATTTGAAAAAGTTTGAAATTTTTATAACATGCATATGCAAGTAACATTCGAATAGCTTCTAATATTATAACATGTGCATACGTTTCATCATAATCGATTCCTTCCTCTTGATTGAAACCTTGAGTTACAAGTATAGCCTTGTTTCTAGTAATGATTCCATACTCGTCTTTCTTATTTCTAAAAACTCATTTTGTTCTAATAACAGCATGATTTTTGGGTCTAAGAACAAGTGTTCATACATTATTTCTTTCAAATTGATTTAGCTCTTCTTGCATAGCTAGAATCCATGATTCATCAATAAGTGTTTCATCAATATTTTTGGGTTCAATTTGAGATAAAAAAGCAGTGTGATTACAAATATTTCTAAGAGATGATCAAGTACTTACACCTCGTGAAGGTTCTCCTAGAATTTGTTCCACTTGATGATCTTTCACATGTTTCTACTGTTTGGTTACATCTTGTAATAAATCTTGATGATCTTTCCTGATGTCTCCATGTTGGACTTCTTCCATTGTATTCTCTTTGTCGAGATTGAGACTATTTGTGTTATTTGTACCTATTAATTCTTCATCAATAGATTTCAACTTTACCTATTACCACGATTTTCCATTTTGAGTTGTATCCAAATATAATGTATCCTTTTATTTTGGAGTGAGGTCAATAAACTTAGTTTTATCTCCTATCATGTGTCTTGAGCATCCGCTATCTAAAAACCATCTTGTTTTACTTACAGAAGATTTCATGCATACCTCAAGATCATCTTTAGTCATAAGACAAAGATTTACAAATTTCTTTATTATTTGCGTCGCTGTCTGAGCTACTTGAATCATCATCCCATAGAGCTTTCAGTGTTTTTTTGCCTTTGTATCGATCTTTCTTTAGCAGGGGCAATCTACCTTGATGTGTCCTGACTTTTTACATTTATAACAAATTAATGAATCATTCTTACTTATATCTTTGTTGGAAGATTTTTTAAAAGGTTTCATTGGATGAGCTTTATTTTTCAAGAATCTCTTAAATATTCTTGTGATCATTGCAATCTTTTCGTCATCGCTTTCTTCATTTTTATTGCTTTTACTTTCATGAGGAACGGCTTTGAGTGCCAAACTCTTCTTTTGCTTTCCTTCTTCTTCTTCTCTTTTCAATGTGTACTCATGGGTAATAAGTGACCCGATGAATTCATTTACTTCGAATTTTTTAAGATCTCTAGTTTCAAGAATAGCTGTTACTTTTGATTCCCAACGTTTTGGCAAGGAGTTGAGAATTTTCTTTACTATCTCCAAGCTGGAATAAATTTTACCAAGAGATGTCAAACTATTTATAATATTAGTAAAACGAGTATACATATAAGAAATAGATTCATCATAATTCATTTTGAACAATTCATATTCATGCGTAAGAATATAAATTTTTGATTATTTGACTTGCGAAGTTCCTTCATAGGTTACTTCCAAGTTATCCCAAATTTCTTTTGTTGTCATGCAAGTCATTATTCTGTTAAATTTATTACCATTGTGCGCATTATATAGAAAATTCATAACCATTACATTCACAGTATAAAGTCTATTGTCTTCGCGATCAAACTATTGCTCTTCATTTTTGACATTTACTCCATCAACAATTTTTGTTGGAATATAAGGCTCATTTACAATACATTTCTAGATTTCTCGACCTTGAGACTTAATAAATATTCTCATTTTAGTTTTCTAGAAAGTATAATTATCTCCACAAAATAGCGGAGGTCGGCTACTGGATTGATCTTCAGCGAAAGTAGCTATAATGTTAGTCATATGATCTTAACTCAACAGATAGTTAATCTTATAACAGAACCTTTGCTCTGATACCAATTATTTCCCAAATGACTAACACAAAATGGGAGGTAAATTGGGTTATATTATAAAAATTAATACTTATAAATCAAATACAAAATATAAAATATAAACAGAATATAAAGCAGCAAGAAATGTAAAGAATAGGGTAAGAATAAGCAAACTCAGTATTTTTACGAAATTCAGCCTTACTGTCTACGTTCTCACCTCAAGCTACCCCATTTGAGGATCCCAAATTCACTATTTCAATTTCATTTAGGTGGAGATAGAAACCTATTACACTTTTGAGCAGCACCGCTCCAAAGAATCCGTGTAAAACGTCATCTACACTTCCAATCACTTCACACTTGGTGATTTAACTATTCATCGTGTACAACACCTTCTACACACACAAGGGTTATACGCACCCTCTTACAAATACAAGAGTTGATAGTGGGTAAACTATCAAAGTACACTCCTCAATGAGGGAGATGGAAACAATACAACGCAACCTATATCTTTCTAAAAAAAAAAAGAATTAAAATTCAAAACTTTAGAAAAGAGAGAATGAAAGTTTTAAAATAATGATGCAAAACTTAGCAATAGCTGTGTAAGCTCTTGTTGTGATTTTTGCAAAACTCAAGTGAGCTATTTATCGGCAAATGAGTATTCAATTTCAAATTTGAAAAGATTCACATGTCAAATAAGAACACTATTTAATTTTCAAAAATTTAAATGAAAGCATTTCCTTTTTACATTTGTCAAAGATAACTCAATTCATTTTTCAAAGAAATCAAACTTAATCTTTTGCTTTTCATACATGACAAAATGAGCATAATTTATTTTTCAAATCAAATCATCTTCTTTTTGCATATGTCAAAAAAATACACAATCACCCTTTAAAATTTTCAAACAAAATCATCTACCTTTTGCATTTGTCAAAAAAACACACAGCCACTCTTCAAGACTTTCAAACAAAATATGCACATGTCAAATATGATAATCAATCATTTTACAAATTCAAATTTTTATATAAAAAATTATAATTTTTGAAATTATATTGTTTGATGATGTTATGCACATGTGAAAAACATAATTTTCAAAATTAAGACATTTAAAGATGCCTTGCATATGTAAAAAAAGTAATTTGATGTTTTATGAGAAAAAAGAGTAATTTAGAGCCTTAATCCAATTTCAAATTTTAATAGATATACAAAATTACTCTATGAGCTTCATTTGTAAACTTGTTCTTCTTTTTACTCATGCTTGATTTCTTGATGTGTTTAGTTCTCTTCATGCGTAGACAATTTTAACTTGAGTATTGAATTTATTTGTTATCACCAAAATTTATACATATATACAAAACCTGAAACATTGGATTCTATGCTAACTACTAACACATTTGTTTAAACTTTTTTGCAAATTCAAGTGACAAGGTTAAGTATACACATGTGACGTGATTCGTGAACTATAATAAATAATCCGTATGTCACATGGTAACACTAACACATGAGCTAAAAAAACATAGAAAAAAAAAAGATACAAGTTTAGTGGTTGGTTGGCACAAAGTGATGTGGCAAGTTAGACTTTGACCATGTTTGGCCTACAACTCCAGTTGTTTTGCCTGGAGGATCGTTGGTTGCACCGGCAGCCATGTGGCCTCGGTAAGGTTTGACGCTAGTTGGATTTGTCAATGCATTCATTGTATTTGTGATAATTTGCAACACGTTTTTCATCTGGTTTTTTCTGTTTAAATAATATTGTGATTTTTTTTCTATTTTAAAAAAATATTTTAAAATGTTATGAAAATCATGTAAAATAATATAAAAATACCTACTTTAAAATCATGTAAAAATTAAAAAATTAAAAAATTAAAAATTAAAAATTAAAAAAAATCTAAAACGGAACTCAATCGAAAGGCTTTTCAAAAGAAATAATAGCATTTTCCTTTGCTGACATCTGTTTTGCTTTTCCTTCTATCGAAGCCCCCATTTGTGTATTAGCCGGCTAAGCTTCTCAGTGCTGTGCATATGGCGGTGGGTTCAGATCAAATTTGATCTTTTAATGATGCAATCGTTCGAGTTGCTAGCCTCCAGCCAAAAGCTTCTTTCAGGCTTGTTGCAAAAGTTGAAAGTTGAATACTGAGATAGATAAATTAAAATAATTTTAAATGAAAGTTTAAAATTGAATAAAATATTATTTTTTAATATTATTCTTATTTCAAGATTTAAAAATATTGAATTAAAATTTTAAAAAATTAAATTATTTTTTATATTTTATATTAAATTTTTTTAAAAAAATTAAGAATTAGTTGAGATGTTAACAATTAACAATCCAAACGAGGCTTATTGCTCAAACGAGGAAACTGACTTGTCTTTTGGGTACATGGATGAGTTTGAATGTCTGGAGGCTGTTTCATTCATTTTCAATTCTTTTTTTTCTGTTTTCTAGCGTCAGATGTTAGCAATCACTGTTTGGGTTTCGTAGGTGATAGCTGTTAGAACACTAGTATTCAACTCATCAAAATTTTCTTTTAAAATTTAATAAAAAGTACAAATTTAATAAAAAAAATAACATAAAAAAAAAAACCTTACATTAGTCTTATCAAAAAGTTTTCATCATATTTATTTGATAAGAAATGAGTACAAAAAAACATAAATAAATAAAATACAAGTACTCTTAATTTAACTTTTGAATAGTAATCTTTGTCGTGGCAAACTAACCAGCTACAGGAAAAACTAGTCGAAGGCATTTGCATGCGCAACTATTATATTGCATCCGACATCCTATACCCTTCCCCAGTTTCTTCCAACTAATGAAGAACTCTAAAACCGAAGTTACTATCAAATGAAGATCGTGAATAGATGTGCTTACAAAGGCTAAACCTTTATACTCAAGCTTCTCATAAACAACTGCAAAGTCCATGATTCCATACCCTTATCAGATCATAAATAACATAAATAAATGCCGGTAAAAACAGAGACCCGTAACTATAAAAGAACTCAATAATATTATCTTGGACTACCTCCATTGGCTGGGCCTAAATCTAAGTGACGTTCTTTTTAATCAAAACAAGTACTACATTCTTTTTTTTATCAGTCCCTCTTTGGGCAGGGCTAGCCCGTTACCCTGAGAAGAATAGACGCCAATCAAAAATTGACACATCAGCATCCCACAAATTCATCATCTAAACCTTCACACACCAGATCAACATCTCCATTTCGGGTCCCTCCCCACGCACACAAAAATCCCTCGACCTCCCCTCCCTTCTAAAATTCATCAAACAAGCACAAGTCTGACGAATGAGAGACTTAATATAATGGCATAAGAAACGAACCCAGATGTCAAATTTGAGTATGAACAAACATTAAGCATAAATCACCCCGAGAAAACTCATGCCTTCACTGACATTGAATCAAATCCATACCCAATGGGCAAAACCACACAACCGCATAAATAATAAATTCCAATTGTAAAAAGTAAGATGACCTTGAGAGAGAATCTGGCGGCAATGGATTTCGGTGGAGGAATCTTTGGAGAAGCCCTTGTTTACTATGAAGGAGGTAGGGCTCCGATGTTTCAGGGGTGGCCTCAATCTCAGGCTTTAGAGGATTCCAGCCTGAATCTCAACATAGAGAGAGAGGAGAGGTGCGTCGAAAACTCTGGAATCCATTTGGTATCCTCTGAGATGCAGTACATCTAACGTTACATGTGATCTCTACGTGACACGAGTCAATTGATTTCTGCTGTTTTGAGGATAAATGGGAAGAGTCTGGTCCAAAGATATTCTCTTTTTTATTGGCACCAAGCGTCCGAAACGTCTCAACTAATCTCAGAGTGCACATACCCTCAACAAAGAGTTTTTCGCAAATACACCTTGATTATTCAAGAAAAAAATCTCCCAATCCGAGAGCCTCTAGACATTGTTTGCACTCAAGAAGATTTAAACCTTAGACCTAGAGAGAGCATAGCATACCCCTAAGCTCATGGCCTTTACCACTTGAACCAACCCTAGGGGATAACAACTACTACATTTCATAGCTCACAAACATTGTTGGGAGCAACACCCATATACATCAATCTAACAAACAAGCAGCAAAAACTGTACAAAGAACTATTTACACCTTACATATGCACAACCCACTTCGTCAAAGGTCAGTCTCCCTTCAACTGCTAATGTAGCATCTCTTCTCATAATAGATTTTAGAAAGGCGATGCTAGATTGCCCTCCAAATGTGCCCCCAAAAGTGGCTCCACTGCATTTTATTTCTTTTAAAAAAAGCGCGCACACACAAATTCACTAGTGGCAACTTTTCTAACAGTAGAACAAAAACAAATAAGCTAGGGGCACTGTTTTGGGGGACACGTTTGGATGGCAAGCATTTTCCATTTTGGAAACACCACCTGCATCATCTTTAGCAAAGAAACCTGCCACAGCATTGGCTTCCCCATACTACTTCGTCTTGATATCCAAGAATTTAAAGTGACTTTCTTCTACCTTTATCTTCTTTTAGATAGGCTTGTCTTTTTTATACTTCATGTGCCTAATATGACACAACGTTAAACCAGAAGATTAACAAAATATTCGAAGGAAACCGAAACATAAAATATCGAATTGTTTCCAGTATCAAGGTTTTATCCATCAGAATATCCAAAATAAATAGCAACAATCAAGCACTTGATGATACTTCCATCAGATATCATAAATTCTTATCGAAAGGACTCAAACTACCTAAGAAAAATAAACCACAAACGTCCGGGCCTTCACCGACAGTCAAATGCAAAATCTTCGACTACTGCACTAAAGAGAACATATCTATTAACAACAAATTAAGCCGTAGCCAATCAAGAACCCAGCGCTCGGGGGTCAGGGAACCTAAATTGAGTCAACCATGCGTTTCAACGCAAATTAAGTAGCCGTAACTAGAACCGTAAACATTCCGCAGCAAAATGAGCCCCAAACATAGTACAAAAAGTAAATGATTCCATGTATTTTCTCTAAAACCTCCAAGTTATTATCAACCGAAAGCAACAACCAACAGCCAGTTCCATAATTATGAATGAAAAGAAAATACTAGAAACCCCATTAGCATGCAAGCCTTAAATACCAAAACGATAACCTCAACACAGCTAAAAATAAAAACTTTGCCTTTTGATTTGGGATTTTCGATTCCTCAACGGTATGACTTCTGGAACCTAGCCCTGGCACCGCGACCACCGAACTTCTTGGGCTCACAGCGTCTCGGGTCAGCGACAAGCAAGGTTCGGTCGTACCTGACGAGGATATCCTTAATCTCCTTCTTGCTCTGTTCGTCCACATACTTCTGGTAGTACGCAACGAGAGCCTTAGCTATGCTTTGGCGGATGGCGTAGATCTGGGAAGTGTGGCCTCCACCCTTTACACGAATCCGCATGTCGACGTCTGCGAAACGGTGCCTTCCAAGCAGGAGGATCGGCTCGTAGGCCTTGAACCTCAGGATCTCCGGCTCCACCAGCTCAATCGGGCACCCGTTGATCTTGATCAGACCACGCCCCCGCTTGCAGTAGGTCACAGCCACTGCCGTCTTCTTGCGCCCGAAGCATTGCACCGACTCTACAGGAGCGGTCGCCATTGTTGCTTTGCAAGAGGTCCTCCTGAAGTAAAATCGCAGAAACAGAAACCCTAATTTGGTGAATGTGAGAAATGGAGGCGAAACAAGATATTTATATGGGTATGTCGTCTTCGCCCTAGGGTTTTGGCTTGGGCTGTAAATGCCTCGACTCGGAAAAAAATATTAATTTACCAAGTCAATCCCAGCCGTTCAACACTGGGTGGCAATTGTCACCAAAACAAAAAAAACCACTGCGCGGTAATATCTCACGAACGTGAAACAATAATACTATTAAAATTTTAAAATAAAATAATATTTTCACAAATTTTTTTTTAATTTTTTAATTTTTATATAAATTATCTCACATCGTCACAATATCTAAATATATGTAATTGAGTGAATCCACACTCAGCACACTCACACTCACAGAACAGTGCTCTGTGAATGTGAGTGTGCTGAGTGTGGATTCACTCTAGCATCACTCCATTCAACTCCAACCATTTAATTTTTTATTTAATTGTTTCTCAAACTCTTGCTCTCCGCCCAGCCCAGCCTTCTACAACTATTTCTATTTGTTTTCTTTTGGTTTTTTTAACTTTTTTTTCAAACTTTCTTAATTTTATATCTACAATCTAAAGAATTTTTGATCTACCACTTATTGGTCCTCTGCGATCACCAGGTGCTGGACCAACGGAATCTACAACCGTCGATATATGAAAGAAAAGAAGTGAAACGTCCAAACTAGCGGCTCATCAATCTCACGTACGATGAACAGTACTTTACTTATTACATCTCAATCTAATAACATTGATTTTTTTGAATTTAACTTTTCCATAAGATTTTATTATTGAATAATTCTTCATTGGTTTTCTTTCGTAACTAAATATTGTGTTTATTTTATGTTAATTACTAATCGGTGTTAAATGTTTTTGTTAAGCATAAACGTGCATTATCATAAATAACCTAAGAATCTCAATGATAAAATGTAATATTAAAGAAAACAGCTTCAAAATCGAGCAGATGAGGGAGATTTGTATTACAGCTTGCCGCTTGGGATTTCTTTGTTACTCTTACAATAGGTAGAAGATGACCCACCAACCTTTGAAAAAAAAAACTTATATCAAAATAAAATAGTGTACACGCTAATATCATGGCTAGAGTGTCAAAAAAGCAGGCGTGAGCATAGCACTACACTTTACAAAAATATTAGCCATGTTAGTTGGGGTTTGACTAACTATGACAAAATTAATTTGTTTGCATTCATTCATGATTCATCATCGACCCCATTCACAATATTCTAGACATAGTTTTTTTTTAGTAAGGTAGAGATATATTACCAACATAAAAGAGATACAAAGTTCAGCGTAGCCACAAACACAAAGGAGACAAAACAAACACAAATAGACATAAAGAGAAATTACAATCTCGAGCATAACAATTAAACAACGGGAGGGTCTTTGCCGCTATGGAAGTTCGGCAATGAGGGCGATATTTGGATCAGAGAGATGTTACTGAATTTATGCATTGTCGCTGCCTATTGCACCAAGTTGTATGCGCATCGATTTGAAGATCGATGAATTTTCCTAACCTTCTACTGAATTGCTAAACTGAGATGATACTTAATATCTTCAATAATTACAATCATTGTCCAGTCTTGTGGTTCAACCGATGTGGTCAAGGCTTGGATGGTAACATTTGAGTCTCCTTACAGTATTATGTTCATTAGTTTCCTGTTTGTTACTTATTTTAGTGCCATTAAGGCCGTCGATGCTTCTTCGATGTTGGGGATGGAGTTGCTAATGAAGTTCGCTTTAGCAAAGATGGGCTATCCTCTATCATTCCAACATATTGCTGCCAAAATACTTCCTTGGTTTCTAATGGTTGCATTGAATATGATCTCATGATAGTCTGGTGGATATTGCTCTTCGTGGGGCCATCTTAGCTATATTTTGTTGTCCATGCTTCTAAGTATTGTCGAAAACTATTGAGGACAGACTTAACAAACTTTAAAGGGGTAAGGGTGGACTGATGGAGGACTTTTTTATTTATGAGAAACCAGAGGTGATCCATTGCTAGGGAAGCGAATATTTAAAAAAAATGAATCTCTTCATCATGAATGTTCAAGTGCGAGGCTGGATTAATGATGATGTTGATCCATCTATGGATGGGTTGGTTCGCAAAGAGAGTGGAGTTAATTGGCCACTAAGAAAATCTCCAGAGGAACCTAGTGTAAATACAGTTAAAGAACAAATGGGAGATGGACTCTGGTTCAACTTGACACAAAGGACATTTTCTCTTATCGTCGTCGAGATGGGTCACATTACTAAGAAGATCCTTGGTGGGGACAATGTTATGACTAATCTTCCAGAATAGCAGTTTAAGCCTATATTTGAGTTTAAGCTTATCTTTGAGCTTAAGCTTACAAATTTGTTTCCAATTAATGGGAGAAGGGGTGGAATTGTGATGAGAGGTCTTTGTCGCATAAGTTGATTTGACGAAAAACTTGCCAGATGAGGGATGGATCCATCTAATCTGGTCAGGGAGACAATGAAAGTTATGGTTCGCCAGATAAATTTTAAAATCTCTTGGACACTCTCTTCTCCAAATAGGGCATTTAGAAGTAAAATATTCCATCGTCTGGATTCTTCTAGGATAAGTTTCGAGACTCTAAGATCCTTATCCAGGAAAGGGAGTGATAGATTGGATTGAGGGATGAAAGAATGATGAGTTGGAATCCAAGGATCAATCCAAGTTTTAGTCATAACACCATTGTTGATTTGATGACACACCCATTTTTTGGATAAATCTCTTTGCTTGAGCATGTCTTTCCAGGTTATGGAGTCAGAATTATGGGGCTTCACCTCCTAGAATGATTGATTCTTCATATAGCTATTTGACATAACTTTTATTCATAAGTTAGGAGCATTTGTAATAAAATTCCAAACAAGTTTTGAGACCAGGGATTCATTGAGAAATGCTCATGGATTTTAGGTCTAGACCTCCCATGGATTTGGGAAGACAAATGATTTTCCAAGATTTCGGAGTGAAGCGCTTCTTATCATTGTCATCAAAACCCTACCAGAATCTGCGAAATAAAGAGTCCATAGCTTTGGTGGTTTTCTTAGAAAAAAATAGAAGTGGCCATGGCATAAGAATGGATGGAACTTGCTATTGGTCTTATGAGGACAATTCGAGCATCTTTGAAAAGGATTTTAGACTTCCAACCCTAAAGTTTGCACTGAATCTTATTCAAGGTGATTTTGATGAAATTCCTTATTCGAGTACCATTAAAGAGAGAAAGACCCAAATATTTGCAATTGAAATGGGTATTTTTGAAACTGAAGAAAGATTTAACACTATGAATACTCTTAGAACCAGTGTTATAGCTAAAGTGGATCGAAGATTTGTTCTTGTTGATACTCTAACCAGACCAAGCCGAGTAAGTGCTAATACATTCCCAAAAATGTTGAGTAGGGAGATTGGATGATTCGTCAAAAAGGATGAAACCATCAACAAAGAGAATGTGGAATATAAGAGGGCATTTCCTGGTCATTTTGATCCCCTCAATGAATTTGGTATGCTTTATTTGAAGGAGTCGTCTAGAGATGATCTCTATTTCAAGGATGAAAATGAAAGGGGAGAGAGGGTTCCCTTGCCTAAGACCTCTTGAAAGGGTAAAAAAACTGTAGGGGGAGTCATTTACGATGACCGAGTACGAGACTATAGTGATGCATTCCTTGATCCAGTAAATCTAGGCCTAACAGAAACCCATATGAGATAAGATTGAAAGGATAAAGGACCACTCCAAAGGCTTTTGTCATATCTAGCTTGATGGTTATAATACCAGTTCTGCCACGTCTTTTACTCATCTTATGAAATATCTCTTGGGCAATAATGGTATTATTATGGATGAGCCTCCTGAGAATAAAGGCATATTGGAAGGGGAAATAAGAGAAGGAAATAGCTTTTTCAATATATTAGCTAAGATTTTAGAAATGATTTTATAACACATGTTGGATAGGCTAATAGGTCTGAACTGATTAACCTTATTGGGATTGTCATTCTTGAAAATGAGGACAAGGTTGGTGTGGTTTAACTCTTTTAGAAGTTTTCCTTGAGAAAAGAAACTTCTAATAGCTTCCACAACATCCTTCTTAATAGTTTTCCAAAATTTTTTGTAGAACAAACTAGTGAAATCGTCAAGACCAGGAGCTTTATGGGATAAGAGTTGTTTAACAGTCTCATGGATCTCATCTTCAGAGGGGATGGTGCACAATAAATCATTGTCTTGGTCGGACAATTTCTTTAGGAAAAGAGAATCAAGGTCGAGAGGTGGTTCGAGTCATTAGAGGTGAAGATAGATTGGAAGTGGTTGGTAATGTTTGAAATGATGGTTTTAGGGTCACTGATTGAGCTATTACGACCAATCTCGAGGGATTGAATGGTATTTCTACGATGCCTGATGTTCGTGATGGCATGAAAAAGTTTTGTATTCAAATCAGTGGTGGCTAGCCAGATGATTCTAGATTTTTTATTCCAATAAGATTATTCCTTGATGAGGAGTTCATTAATGTTGCTTTTGATGTTTTCTCATAAAGAATGGTTAGAGGTATCCTGAGCTTGAATAGCATAGAGGGTAGCATTGAGGTTTTTTAGCTTGGTCTGGATATGACCGAAACTCTCTCTATTCCAGATCTTCAGAGATTTTTTCGTGACTTTTAATTTTTGTACCAGAATGAAGGAGGGCATGCCAATGGGGTACAAAGTCCAAGCTTCGTTGATTATCTTGAATATGATATGATCACGAAGTCATAATTTTTCAAATTTGAAAGATTTCGAGTTGCTAGTTCTAGAAAAGGTGTCTAGAATAATAGGAGCATGATTCAAACAAGTACAGTTAAGAACGTGGAGGGAAGTATTGGGGAATAGCTCCAACCAATAAAGGTTAGCAATGCTTCTATCAAGACATTCTTTAATCAAAGACTTACAACTCCTATCATTAGATCAGGTGAATTTTGGACCCAAGAAGCCAAGGTCAACAAGACCAATTTATCCACGAAGAGTTGAAGACCGGAAGGCCTAGAAGACCGAGACACCAATTTGCCACCAAATTTTTCAGATTGAGTCAATAAGGAATTGAAATCACCAATAGCTAACATGGGACTAGCGAAAGATTAGGTAGTCTTCGTGATTGAGTCCCAAAAGATTAGTTTTATGTGGTGGACAATAAGACAATAGACTAAGTTAAGTAACCAAGGATAATGACATAGGTCCAAGTACATTAAAATAGAAAATATTAGTAGTGGTATGCATGATATTTAGGTCAATATCAGGATGATACAACAACAAAAGGTCTCCCTATCTACTTAAAGGGATACATATAAGAAGCAAAATCTAATAGAGTCACAATGTTTTCACATACAATAGTATTAATAAGACATTCTTGAAGGAACAACATTTCAGGATTAGAGGTTTTAATTCTAGCCCTAATATTTCGAATTGCATAAGGCCGGGCTAGCCCTCGGCAATTTCAAGCCAAAATCCTTATGATTCTTTCAGTGGTGGAGCTGCACTCGCCACCCCATTATTTGGATTTAAAGGAAAGAAGTTCATAGTCTGAAATTGGAATTTATTATTGATGAATTGAACTTTGGATTCTGAAATTTGAAGGCTCTTGTATGGTGCATATCTGATGACTAATGAATTGATGGATGCTTACTAGGTGATTTTCCTCTCTTAGTACCCAACATTTGTTGTGATTCAGGGGTTGCTCAGGCTTCTCCTGCTGATTATGTACCAAAGAAACTCCAACACTTGGATATTCTTCCACCTACACAGAGTGAGAAATGTGACATTTTTCATTGGGTTTTTCGAGCTAACTCTCCCATCCGAATCACCCTTCCTTTTCCTCATGAACTCCAATGGGTTGGTGAGAGTTGGATTCATGGTTTGATGGTTTAGGCTCGGGGTTTCAGGAAACATGTCTTTTGGGAAGACAAGGGGATGATGAATTTGAGGTGGATCAATGTCTGAGTTTAGCTGAAAAGCGTTGAAAGCTATTACGGCCTTTTCTTTTGGGCTCATCATAAAGCAGAAGTTTGTGTTTGGCCTTCAGTTTGAGTAGGAATGAGTTTTTTCCATTTGCCTTAATTGGGAGATGAGGTTTTGAATGATCACTGTTTTATTAATGGTTTCAAGCGTAGGTTGGGCTCCAGTCACGAGAGAGATGGGTTGTCTACTTTCCTTAAAGGATATATCTGGGTTCCTAGGTACAGACAGGCCTCGAGAATCATGGTTGGTTACAACTTCTAGGTTTGCTCTGAGTCGAGGTAGTAGTAGGCTGAGTATTGGGCCCAACTTGTTCTCAGTTGTATTGTCCTGCTCAAGGGAAGGTATGTCTTGAGTTAAGTGTCCTTTTGCATGTTGAAAGTGCTCGTCCGGGAAAGACTCCTGATTGGAGGGTATTCTTTGTTGTCATTAAAGGAGCTGATTAGCTGGCTTCTAATAGTAAAGGGATGGTTGTCGTGTTTCCTTAATTGCATATGTCAGCTCTTGCCGAAAATATACCTATTGAGAGCCACGTGTAGGAATGGAGTGGTCCCTTTCTGAAAAGGTAATTGCGGATGACTGTTGGGAATAGGGGCTGGTTGGCTTGACATTGTGGGGGATGGGTGAGTGAAATCATGGTTTGGTTGGTGAGGAAGAAAAGAAGGGCGGTTGGGAGGTGATAATTGGGGTTAAGATCAACGAGGAGTAGAAGGGCTCGTCTACAGGAAGAGAGCAACGTTTTCTAAATAGAGTTTGTTTGAACATTTAGATATTTTTAAAAAATTTCTTAATCTTTTTATCGATATCATTAAAATAAAAAATATTTTTAATTTAAAATCTTAAATTTGTTTCATATAATAATAACTAATCATTATTTCACTACAAAATCCAATATAATTCTCTTAAATTTCTAAACAAAATATAAAATTCAATACAACTTTTTTAATGATTTGATATTACATTATTTGATTTTTAAGATAAATTAAAAAATACAAAAATTTATTTAACTAAATCAATAATATGAGTGATATATTTTATATATACACTTGCTAATATGATAACATTTTAAATAATGTTACGCTCTTTACTATTTATTTTAAATAAGAGTAGTGCTATATTTTTGAAAGATGTAGTCCGAAATATTTGAGAAAGGCAAGAAAGATCTCTTTTATTTATTTGTTATTTTAGTATTTTTAAGTATTTAGAAAAAAGTCACATCATCATTAAAAAATATTTTTTCATTAAATAAAAAGAAAGTTAGAGACAAAATTTCAGGACAAATTATCAATGTATAAAACATTTCTCTTTAAATAGTGATTCTTTTTCTCAAAGACGGTACTCAACTTTTATTAATAAACATTCAATTGTACCAAATAAATTGCTTTCATAAAAATATTGAGTTACAACAACATTTAAATCCAAAAAAGGAGCTCCTTAAAATAAAATCCAAATATCATTATTAATTGAAAAATAATCAATCCAGAAAGATAATAATGGATTAAGGTGACAGCAGATCCACATAAAAACGTATTGCAAGGAGGCCGCCAGCTGGATCACATGGCATATTACGCGATTGGGTGATGCTTCACGGCCCGACCGCTAGTTTTTTTTTTTTTTTCATTCCTTTCCTTTTCTTTTCATATTTTTTAAATATTTTTAAATATTTTTAAAAAAATAAAAAATATATATCAATACACTTAAAATCATTTTCTTAATTATTAAATAAAAAAATTAATTAATTAAAAGAACCATCATTTGAAGCAGTCACATGAAACGGACATAGTAGAGTTTTCCTTGAACCGTGAACGATTAAGGCAAATTGCAGCTGTCACGAACAAAACGCCATCAACATGTTCCTTTCTCGCGGTGCCGTCTAGTGTCAACAAGTTTCTTGTTTTTTGAACTCATTTTCTATTTTGGGACTCGCATTGAATATAGATAAATGATATTTATAATTTGAGAGTAAATATATAATTGTCGAGTATTTTTTTAAATAAATAATAGATTATAAAAAATTTAATTTTTTTAATAATAAATTTCTTTTAAACGATATAATATTTATATATTTTATAACTGAATTTAATATTACTTAACTAAATCATTTGGAATGCCTGTCCTTTAGACTCGTGGATATTAATCATGCCAAATTTATAGAGAGCAACTCAAACAAACAAGAAGCATAAGATAGGAAAATAGACCAATATCATTCTTGAAAGTGATTCTAGTATAATCATCCAAGCTATTTTTGATTCTACCTTCATATAAGATTGGATTATTGCACCCGTCATTGGAGATATAAAGCATCTCTTCACATCTTTCAAGTCTTGGACGATGAGAAAAATTCATCGATTCAATAATCGATGCGCGCACAATTTAGTGCAATGGACAGCGACAACACAAGTTCTTGAAAACATTCATTTTATTCAAATTTCTCCTAATCTATTAAAATTTTATAGTGACAAAGATCTACGTTGTATTATTTAACTTGTATTTGAACTCTGTATCATTGTTTTTTAATAATTTACTTTATCTTTGCTCAAAAATAAAAATTCAAACAAACAAGATTAACCAATACTATGTAGAGATGGTCAATGCCAATTTTTTGTTTGGATTAAAGTGGGGGCAGGTTCTCGATCTAATTGATGGAATGTCTACACAATAGGTTAGTTGGTTATTCACGTGACCAACTTTAAAGAGTTACGTACGTTACAGCAATTGAGAATCTGAGATGCATATAGATATGGCAAAGGAAAGCGATCGAAAGATTTTTTTTATCAAAAAATGAAAAGGATGTGCAATTAAGTAATACAAGATGTGCAAGTGTGTAACACTATTAAGTGACTGCTGTCAAACACCCTTTTTTCATCTACTAGTCTCGAAAGCAAAAAAAAGATAGGAGTGATTATAGTAGATATTCTCCCCACTGTGACCATAAAAACCTTTTCTCATCGTAGATCGTGACTCGCGAGTTTATTAATAAAAAAATATTATTTATCGTCTTCATATTATATATGAATATATTATTTATTTATTTTAATATACAATTATACATTAATATATATTTAAATAAAAAGCTGAAAATAATGATAAGTAAATTTTTTAATGACAAGTAAACTTTTCTAAGAAGATAGGAAAATAATAGGAATTTCGTTAGGGGACTCTCTTACTGTTCTCCTTTTTTTTTTTTCTAGTGATTGAAAAATATTGTATAATAATATTGTGATATAATTTTTTAAATATTTAAAGATATTAAAAAATTATATAAAATGTAAAATAAAATTATATTAACGAGATGGATAAACAGGATTCCCAACAGGATTCCTAGCATTATCGAAGAAAATATGTTTCGAGTAGTTGAACGAGGCGAATGTTCAAAGAGCAGTAATAATTTAAGAGTAATGCTAGAGTCAAAGTTAAAAGGTTTTTTTTTTCTTTTATTTTTTTATATATTTTTTAATATTTTAATATACTTTTAAAAAAATTCACCACATCATTAAAAATATTTTTTTAATTATTAAGTAAAAAAATTAGTGAGATGTGATTTTTATTTGTAATTTTAGAGAGTTATTTTAGCATTTATGATAATTTAATACTTTACAGTAGCTAGGGTTTGCTAGTAGAAGATTTATTTTATAATTTATATTTTTCTTAGTGATCATTGACTATATGGCCTGTTTGAATTCAAAAATGAGATGAATTAAGATAAGTTTAATTTATTTTTTAATACTGTTATTATTTTAGAATTAAAAAAAAATTGAATTAAGATTTGAAAAATGTATATTGAAATATGAAAAAATTGTATTAAGATTTGTGTTTTGTATGAAAATTTGAAAAAATATAATAATAAAATAAAAATGAGTCAAGATGAGCTATACTCATCTTTGAATCCAAACCGAGCTATATATATGACAAATTTTTTTACTACAGACAAGGGTTATATAAAAGTTGTTGCCCAGATGACTAATACAAAAAGTGGGTGAATTTGGTTATATTAAAAAAATTAACACTTATAAAACAAATACACAATATAAAATATAAATAACATACGAAGAAGTAGGAAATATAAAGAGTAAGGCAAGAAGAAGCAAACTCAATATTTTAACGAGGTTCAGCCTCACTGCATACGTCCTTGTCTTAAGCTACCCATTGAGAATCCTAAATTCACTATTCAATCTCTTTCCGGTAGAGATAGAAATCTATTACATCTTTGAGCAACACCGCTACAGAGAATCCGTGTAGAACTCCCTCTACACTTACAATCACCTCATACTTAGTGATTCAACTATTTCCTGTGTAGAACACATTCTACACACACAAGAGTTATACACACCCTCTTACAAATACAAAAGTTGATAGTAGGTAGATTATCAGAGTACACTCCTCAATGAGTGAAATAAAAATAATACAACGCAATTTATACATCTCTCAAAATGAATAAAGATTAAGGCACAAAACTTAGAGAATAGAGAATGTAGGCTTTGAAAAAATGATGCAAAACTTAGCAATTGATGTGTAAGCTCTTGTTGTGATTTTTACAAAACTCATGTGGGCTATTTATAGGCAAATGAGTCTTCATATTCAAATTTGAAAATGTTCACATGTCAATAAGAGTACTATTAACTTTTCAAGAAATTCAAATAAAAATATCTCATTTTTATATTTGTCAAAGACAACTCAATTCATTTTTCAAAAAAATCTAATCTAATCTTTTACTTTTCATACATGACAAAATGAGTATGATTTATTTTTCAAACCAAATCATTTTCTTTTTGCATATGTCAAAAAAACACATAACCACCATTCAAGATTTTCAAACAAAATCATCTATCTTTTGCATTGGTCAAAAAAACACACAACCACCCTTCAAGATTTTCAAATAAAACATGCACATGTCAAAAATAACAATCGATCATCTTACAAATTCAAATCTTTATGCATATGTGGAAAAATAATAATAATTTTTGAAATTAAATATTTTAATAAAATTATGTAAATGTAAAAAATGTAATTTGATGATTTATGAGAATATATTAATTTTGAACCTTAATTCAATTTCAAATTTTAAGAGATATACAAAATTACTCTATGAATTTCATTTGTAGACTTGTTTTTCTTCTTGCTCATGCTTGATTTTTTGATATGCTTACCTTTCTTTATGCGTAGACAACTTGAGTTTAAGTCTTGAATTTATTTGTTATTATCAAAATCTATACGTAGATATAAAACTTGAAACATTGGGTTCTACAATCTCCTCCTTTTTGATGATGTCAAATACTTAATAGCAATCTGCGACCTGCAATAATACTAAACTTCCACTGAAAATATGCGTTAGTTTTTCAAGTAAAATATAGACATGATTCTAGCATATATAACAGTGTAGTATAATACTAGTATAAGACTTCTCCCCTTTTTGGCATCATTAAAAAGGAACCGCAATTGGTTTAAGTAAAATTTCTTCACCCCGTCCGTGTCCGACAATAGCTGTAAAGGCTGAGACCTAACTTTATCGTCTCGATGTAGAGATCCGCTTGATGTTGTTGACAAATGAAATATTATCGAGAATTGGTGCGGAAGGATATTTCTTCCCGCGTCCGTGTCTGACAAAACCTACAAAGGCTGGGACCTAGCTCTGGCAATTTGATGCAGAAGGAGATTTTGTAGAAAGTCGAATAATTAGAGTCACCCATGTCCGACAAAACCTGCAAAGGATGGAGGCCTAGCTCTGGAAATTTGATGCGAAAGGAGATTTTGTAGAGAGTCGAATAATTAAAGTCACCTGTATTCGACAAAACCTACAAAGGCTGGAGGCCTAGCTCTGGCAATTCGGTGCGGAAAGAGATTCAAATCCGTTTGACATTGTTGACGAACGAGATTTTATAGAAATTTGAAAACTTTTTATTTCTGTTTAAATTACCATTTTCACCCATCGAATACTCACAAAAAAATTCATACATTTCTCATTGATCCAGTATCTGTTTATCCAAAACGATAAAATGACGGAAAAAATTTTTTAGTAATCTTCTAGATTTGAACCAAACACCGTCTCAATCAGTCATCTCACCCGTCTCATCCAGCATATCTTGTAAGGTTGACTAAGTAAAATTTGAAGAGATGATAATGTGTTTTGTTTTTATTTCCGTCTCTATAAGAGCAATCCTTAACTTTATCTAATTAGTATCAAATCTTCTTCTCATCTTTGCAATTTGTCTGCATTCTTATTTTATAAATTTTTAATGGCTCATCAATTTCCTTTCAATACTTATCATGATCAATCTATTTATGCATCTGTCGTAGGTGCCATGAAGCAATAAGAAACTGATTTAGCTAATAAATCAGATCATGACGCCATTTATGAGCTTGTGGGTCTCGAAACTCGATACCCATCATCCATTGTTGCCTTTTCCGCTCGGTTGCATTTCAAAACTCGCGAAATTGAGAAGTTCAGTGAAACGATCTCTGTACTTCAACAACTTGTTTATGAGTCAAATAGAACAATAGTAGAGTTAAAGCAATAGAATAATGATTTGAAATCCTTACATACCTCTTCATTTCCACTGCCTAATCTTTTAGACAAAAATAATATGTTGATCTATGAATAGCAAATGCAGTTGAAAGATGAGGTTAGAAGTCACAAATTTTTGTAAGTCATTTGAGATAATAGAATAAAAATGTTTAACAGATATTCATGACATACATCATTCCTATTTCTCTTATAATCATGCATAATCTATCTTCTGGTAGGGGTTTTGTGAAAATATCCGTCAATTGATCATGTGTGCTTGTAAATTCTAGTACAATATTACATTTTTGCACATGATCTCTAAGAAAATGATATCTAATTTCAATATGATTAGTCATAGAATGTTGTATTGGATTCTTTGAAAGATTTATAGCACTAGTATTATCACATTTAATAGGAATATGACTGTACATAAGTTTAAAATCCTCAAATTGTTACTTCATGTAAAGAACTTGAGCACAACAACTACCTGCAGCAACATACTCTGTCTCAACAGTAGATAATGCAACCGAATTTTACTTTTTACTAAACCATGAAACAAGTGTATGACCTAAGAAATTACATATTCTACTAGTACTTTTTCAATTAACTTTGTAACCAGCATAATCTACATCTGAATAACTAATAAGATCGAAAAAAGTGTGCTAGAATACCATAACCCTAGGTCAATGGTACCAACAAGATATCTAAAAATACGTTTGACTATAATCAAATGAGATTGCTTTGGAGAAGATTGAAAACGTGAACATAAACATACACTAAACATAATATCAGGTCTACTGGCTGTCAAATATAATAAACTACCAGTCATATCTCGATATACCTTTGAGTCAATTGGCTTACCGCTTTCATCTTTATCAAGTTTGATGGTTTGACTCATTGGTGTTCCAATTACCTTCGCACATTCCATCTCAAACTTTTTGAGTAATTCTTTGATATATTTTGACTGATTAATGAATGTTTTACTTTTTGTTTACTTGATTTTCAATCCGAAAAAGAAATTAAGTTATCCCATCATGCTCATTTTAAATTTTTCCTGTATACTCTTAACAAAATTTTTGCACATATTTTTATTAGTAACACCAAATATTATATCATTCACATAAATTTGAACTAGAAGAATATCATCCTATTCATATTTGATGAAAATAGTTGTATCAATTTTTTCTTTTGAAAAATCTTTTTCAATAAAGAAACCACTAAACCTTTCATACAAAGCTCTAGGAGTTTGTTTAAGTCTATATAAAACTTTTGTAAGCTTTAAAATATTATTAGGAGATATATGCTTTTCAAAACCTGGAAGTTGCTCAACATATACCTCTTCATTTACAAAACCATTTAAGAAATCACTTTTAACATCCATTTGAAAAATTTTGAAAATTTTAAAATATGCATATGTAAGTAACATTCGAATAGTTTCTAATCTTATGACAGGTGCATACGTCTCATCATAATCAATTTATTCCTCTTGATTGAAACTTTGGGCTACAAGTCGAGTATTATTTCTAGTGATGATTCCGGACTCATCTTTCTTATTTCTAAAAACTAATTTTGTTTCAATAACAACATGATCTTTGGGTTTAGGAGCAAGTGTCCAAACATCATTTTTCTCAAAATGATCTAACTCTTTTTGCATAACTAGAATCCATGATTCATCAAGCAGTGCTTCGTCAATATTTTAGGTTAAATATGAGATAGAAAAGTAGTGTGATTGAAAATATTTCTAAGAGATGATCGAGTACTTACACCTCGTGAAAGTTCTTCTAGAATTTATTCCACTGAATGATCTTTTATATGTTTCCACTATTTGGTTGCATCTTGCACTAAGTCTTGATGATCTTTCCTAATGTCTCTATATTAGATTTCTTCCATTGTATTCTCATTATTGAGATTGAGATTATTTGTGTTTTTTGTACCTCCTGATTCTTCATCAATAGATTTCTTGAAGAGTAGAGAGTTAGATTCATCAAATATTACATGCATATATTTTTGTACAGTCAAAGTATTTTTATTGAATACTCTATAAGTTTTACTATTTGTTGAATATCCAAAAAAGATACATTCATTAGATTTTGCATTAAACTTTCCAAAATTATCTCTATCATTGAGTGTAAAATATTTGCATCAAAATACATGAAAGTGATTAATGTTGAGCTTTTTCTCATTCCAAAACTCATAATAGGTTTTATCTAAATTAGACTTTAACATAACTCTATTTATAACAAAACATGCAGTATTTGCCATTTCTTAAAAAGATATATTCTTCCTTCCTACTACCTCATTTTGTTGAGGAGTTATAGGAGCAGAGAAATTATGCAGAAAATAATTTTATCATAAAAAAACTCAACATCTTTATTGACAAATTATTTCCCTTGGTTACTTCGAATGTTTGAAATAGTATATCTCTTTTCATTTTAAATTCTTTTGCATAGTTTGGTAAATGCATTATGTACCTCATCTTTATTAGCGAGAAAGATGACTCCAGTATATCTAGAGAAATCATCAACAATAACAAAGTGCATAATATTTTCCTTCTAGACTCGCAACTCTGTTTAGTCTAAAAAAGTCCATATATATTAGTTGCAAATGTCTAGTAATGGAAATATGTTTATTAGTTTTGAAAGAAATTTTTGTTTGTTTACCAAATTGGCATACATCACAAATTTTATCTTTAAAAAAGTTTTCTTTTAATAAACCTTTCACAATATTATTTTTTGAAAGTTTGGAAATAAGTTCCATATTTGCATGACTTAACCTTTCTATGCCATAACCAACTATTTTCATGTTGAACTGATAAACAAATAGCATATTGTAAGACAGTTTTTTCAAATTCGATTGTATATACATTATCGTTTCTAATAACAATAAAACAAATAATACAATCATAATTATTTAAAATAACGCACTTATCTTTTTTGAAAGTAACTATAAATCCTTTATCACATAATTGACTTATACTCAAAAGATTATATTTTAAACCATCAACAATTAGAACATCTTCAATTATGAGAGAAGACTTCTTACCAACTTTACCTATTCCCATGGTATTCCCTTTTGAATTGTTTTCAAATGTCACATGTCATTCTTCTTTAGAAATAAGGTCAATGAATTTAGTTTTATTTCATATCATGTGTTTTGAGCATCTGCTGTCTAAAAATCATTTACTTTTATCTATGGAGGACTTCATGCATACCTATAAAAGCAATTAAAATAATTTTTCTTGGTACCCAAGTTATTTGGGTAATTTATTTATTAATATTAGAAGAAACAATATTTTTTGATACCCATATAGCCCTAATAGTCATTGTATGTCTTAATCTAATAGGACAAGTTTGATAATTATGACTATTTCTATTGCAAAAATTACAAATAACGTGTGACATACTTGAAAACCTTGAGTGGTTGTAATAATGTTTTTCTTTAAACAATTTATTTTTATGAAAAAAAATTTTGAAAATCTTATTTTGATTTAGTCGGTTTATCAAATAAATTTTTATAAGATTTGAGTTTTTCTTTTGGTCTGTATTCCAAACATACTTTATCAAAAACACGTATTTGACTACTAAGAAATTTTTCAAAATTTTTTTTTTTTTTTTGTAAAGTTTTCAACAATATTTTATAAATCAATCACTTTCTTTTTCAACTCATGATTTTCATCTTTCAAAACAATATTCTATTTTATTAAAACATCATTTTCATTTATTAAAAAAAAAAATTCTTTTTCAAAGCGGTATACTTGATATTTAATTTTTCAAATTCCTCATATACCTCTTCCAAAGCATTTTACAAATTTTCATAAAATTGATTTTCAATATTTTCAGCATTTGTTACCTCAAGATCATCTTTAGCCATGAGACAAAGATTTACAGATTTTTTATTATTTGCGTCACTGTCTGAGCTATTTGAATTATCATCCCATATAACTTTCATTGCTTTCTTGCCTTTGTATCGATCCTTCTTTAGTAGAGGAAAATCTGCTTTGATATGTCCAGACTTTTTACATTTATAACAAATTAATTAATCATTTTTACTTGTATCTTTGTTAGAATACCTTTTGAAAGATTTGCTTGGAGGAGTTTTATTTTTCTTTAAGAATCTCTGAAAATTTCTTGTGATCATTGCAATTTCTTCATCTTTGTTATCATTTTCCTCATCGTCATCGTTTTCACTTTCATGGAAAACAGCTTTGAGTGTCAATATCTTCTTTTGCTTTCATTTTTTTTCTCCTATTTTCAATGTATAATCATGAGTAATAAGTGACCCAATAAGTTTATTTACTTCGAATTTATTAATATCTCTAACTTCAAAAATCGTCGTCACTTTTGATTCCCAATATTTTGGCATAGAATTGAAATTTTTTTTATTATCTCAAAGTTAGAATAAATTTTTCTAAAAACTGTCAAACTATTTATAATATTAGTAAAACGAGTATACATAGAGAAAATAGATTCATCATCAATCATTTTAAAGATTTCATATTCATGCGTAAGAATATAAATTTTTGATTTTTTGACTTGTGAAGTTCCTTCATAAGTTATTTCTAAGTTATTCCATATTTTTTTTGCTGTCCTGCAAGTCATTATTCTGTTAAATTTATTGACATTGAGAGCATTTTACAGAAAATTCATAGCCATTACAACTGTATAAAGTCTATCATATTCAGGATCAAACTCTTCTTCTTTATTATTGACCTTTACTTCATTAACAATTTTTGTTGGAATATAAGGCCTATTTATAATATATTTTCAGATTTTTCGAACTTGACACTGAATGAATATTCTCATTTTAACTTTTCAAAAAGTATAATTGTCTTCACAAAATAACGGAGGCCAACTGCTGGATTGACCTTTAGCGAATGTAACTGCAATGTTAGCCATATGATCTTAACTCAAGAGATAATTAATCTTATAATAGAGCTCTTACTCTGATACCAATTGTTGTCCAGATGACTAATACAAGAGAAGGTGAATTGGGTTATATTAAAAAAATTAACACTTATAAAACAAATACACAATATAAAATATAAATAACATACGAAGAAACAGGAAATATAAAGAGTAAGGGCATGAAGAAACAAACTCATTATTTTAACGAGATTCAGCCCCACTACCTACGTATTCGCCTCAAGCTACCCCTTGAATATCCAAAATTCACTATTCAATCTTATTCAAGTGGAGATAGAAACTTATTACACATTTGAGCAACGCTGCTATAAAGAATCAGTGTAGAACGCCACCTACACTTGCAATTACTTCACACTTGGCGATTCAACTATTCCCTGTGTAAAATACTTTCTACACACACAAGGATTATACACACCGTCTTACAAATACAAAAGCTGATAGTGGGTAAGTTATCAGAGTATACTCCTCAATGAGTGAAATAAGAACAATACAGCGCAACTTATATCTCTCTCAAAATGAATAAGGATTAAAACACAAAACTTAGAGAATAGAGAATGAGGGTTTCGAAAGAATGATGTAAAATTTAACAATTAATGTGTAAGCTCTTGTTATGATTTTTGCAAAACTCAAGTGGGCTATTTATAGGCAAATGAGTCTTTATATTCAAATTTGAAAATATTCATATGTCAAATAAGAGCACTATTTACTTTTCAAAATATTCAAATAAAAACATCTCATTTTTATATTTGTCAAAGACAACTCCATTCATTTTTCAACATAATCAAATTAAATTTTTTACTTTTCATATATAACAAAATGAGCATGATTTATTTTTTAAATCAAATCATCTTCTTTTTGCATATAGCAAAAAAATACACAACTATCCTTCAAGATTTTCAAACAAAATCATCTATCTTTTACATTTGTAAAAAAAAAAAACACACAATCACCCTTCAAAATTTTCAAACAAAACATGCACATGTCAAAAATGACAATTAATCATCTTACAAATTCAAATCTTTATGCATATGTGAAAAATTAATAATAATTTTTGAAATTAAATATTTTAATAAAGTTATGCAAATGTAAAAAATGTAATTTGATGTTTTATGAGAAAATATTAATTTTGAACATTAATCAAATTTCAAATTTTAAGAGATGTACAAAATTACTTTATGAGTTTTATTTGTAGACTTGTTCTTCTTTTTACTCATACTTGATTTCTTGATGTGCTTAACTTTCTTTATGAGTAGACAATTTGAGCTTGAGTTTTGAATTTATTTATTATCATCAAAATCTATACGTAGATACGAGATTTGAAACCTTATGTTCTACAAAAGCAAAATCTTATCAAATTTTATCAATTTACATATAAACTTAATTAATTTTATTTCCCTATTGTTTTTTTTTTTTGAAAGAAGCTTTTCATATTGTTAAACATATTACTTTAGTATCTGTATTATAATTGTATAAAACTTAGATTTCGTTTAATAGATAAAGAAATATAAATTTAAAAGTTAAATAAGTTATTTATATAATTTAAAAGTTAATTAATATAATCTTTTTAGAAATCAAATTATTGATTATATTTATTATATATTTACAATATAATTTATTAAAAAATTATAATAATTAGATGAAATCATTCATTGATTTTAACCGTATAACCAAGCCTTCAAAAGTAAAATTACCGTATATAGAATTTGTTTTTGGTAGATACCGTATGAAAAAATCTGGACGGCAGTACGACTGCGTCAACAGTCACTAAACAGTATTTTATATATAACTAGACCGTACACATTCACAAGCGAGTCTGCGATCAGAAACAGCTCCTCACTTGTCCGAAACCAAACCCACTCTCACGCACAGACGCCTCTGTCTCTCCGATGGCTACGCTGGTATCCGAGAGCGACGAGCCGTTAACCCCGGCGGGACGTCTCTTCGTCCGACCCGAAATGAATCAATTTATCCACTGTGCCATCGGATTGAAGAACCCAATAGACATCGACTCCATCAAAGCACAGGTGCGCAATTCCGTCATGCTCCACCACCCCAGGTTCTGCAGTCTTCTGGTTCGCGACCCTGGCGGCCGTGAACACTGGAGACGGACCCACATCGACGTGGACCGCCACATCGTTGTACTGGACCGCCCGGTTTCCGCCACCGAAAGCAATAATGACGAATCCTCGGTGAACGAGTACTTGGCCGACATGTCCACTAGCTCGGGACTCAGCGAAGACAAGCCGTTATGGGAGATCCACCTGTTGCTAGCCCACAAGTGCGTGATTTTCCGCCTTCATCATGCCTTGGGAGATGGGGTCTCGTTGATGTCGATGCTCTTGGCGTGCTGCAGGAGGGAGGACGACCCGGACGCGCTACCTCGGATTGGTTCTGTTGGGAACCGTAGAAATGGTATGGCAGGGAAAAGGAGGGGTTGGTGGGAGTGGATTTACTACTATTGGAGGTTTTTGTGGAGCTTTTTGGAGATGGCTTGGTTTAGTTTGATCTTCGTGGTGGAGTTTATATTAAGGAGTTTGTGGGTCCGGGACCGAAAAACGGTTATCGCCGGTGGGGCAGGGGTGGAGCTCTGGCCAAGGAAGCTAGCAACGGCCAGGTTTTGGCTCGAGGACATGAAGTTGGTCAAGAAGGCTGTTCCGAATGCGGTGAGTGTTTAAATTTAAAAGGCAATTATAAATATCACCCCAAAAGCCAAAAAAAGAAGAAAAACAATCGATTTAAGTTTGAAACTTATAGTGATATAACTATTATATTGTTAGATGTAAAAACACGGAGGTATAGTAGAATATATGTTCATGTCAGCACGGATATGGAAATTCTGCGGCTACTACTTGATCTTGTTTTATCTAAAGGTTTAAGAGTTTTTAACGGTTAGGTATTAAAATTCTAGTAATTGATTTTTTAGTTAAATTGTTTAGATTTTGCCACTTAGCATACAACAAATACAACGCAATGAAGAAACTGATTTCAGAAGTTTTGTGTTAAGAGTTATTCCAAGAAATATAACGGATCTCGATTAGCTTCTATCGATTACTTTTAGCCTTTTAGGTAATGAAAGTTCTACAAGTTGCTGTCATCTGCGGACATTTTGGTGCTTCCTGAGTCATTAATGTTGTTGTTGTTGTTGTTTATTTATTTTTTATTATTATTTTTTATGTCACTAATGTGGTTGTGAATTGAGAAGCTTGACATACTTGAGAATTTAGAGTCTTAGACTATATGAGGAACGGCAGTTACAGAGTGTTGAAGTGAAACGCTAAAGAGAAACTCTCCTTTGAGAGCGGAAGTTGAAGAAAAGCAGGGTATTTGGGGGGATGATAAGATCCCTTTTGCTCCCTTTTTTCTTGTCCAATTCCAAGCAAACAAAAACCCAGTTGAATGGTTTGAAGTGATAGATTAGAGCTAAAATCTGAACCCTACTTAAACTCATCAAATGGAACATCTTGATCCTGTTAGATATTAGGTTCAAATCCCCACCCACCTGTTAATGTGGGTTTGTGTAGTCAGCTCACCTTTGTAGCAAGATATCACATTTCATATGGTCAATTGGTTGGATGGGAGAGGTTTCTACTCTCTCTCTCTCTCCACTTTTTCCCTTCTTAAAGTCAGTATACTTGATGACTGGGTATTGCCCGTTCTATGCATTAGGCTCATGATTTTTTCGAATACTCAATTCTCTTTAAACTTGACTGAATTGTTGACTTGAAATTTCACAATGATTCTTGTAGATGCAGGAAAAAATGAATTTACCAATTCAAATCCATATCTTAAAAAAGTTATTGCTAGTTTTCTGATTTGTGTAAGGCAGTATATATAAGTGCATTAGGTTGACTGAATATATTTGTTTGTTAAGAAAGTATGCAAATTTCACGGCCTGCAATTACAGCCTTTCTCGTCACTTATCAAAAAATAAATAAAAAATTACAGCCTTTCTCCTTGACTCTGCATATGGTTATGTGTGAGAACAGAAGTTAAAAAGGGAATAATGCAAGGCATGAGACCCAACAAGAATGTCAATACTCTTTTCTTTTTTGATCAGTAAACAAAAGTTTAATTGATGAGATTAATAGTCACTATTCATAAAAAATGAAATTCATAGTCATTGCCCAAGTACATGGCACAAATACAAGAGCGACAACTAGGCATGATTATTGGTTGACAGCATAACAATTAACAAATGCATTATTGAAATTTCTCCCTTATGTCTTTTTTGGTTCTTGAGATTTTTACATATATTTTCGTTTCTTTTTTATTCTTATCTCTAGTAAAGAAGTGGAGAGGGGGAAAGCACCTGGGTTCAAATATTAACAATGCAGTGCAACTTTGTCTTGTCTTGTTTTATTTCTCCCTCAATTGAAGTAGATTTGATTCGAGATTTTTTGTTTTGTTTTGATTAAGTTAGAGCTAATTTATTGATGGCATTGTGTGGTTGCTACCATGAAGCTTGATACATAGTTTTTGGGAACCCCCCATACTTTGATGCTCTTATTGTGATTTGTGGATTTCATGCCACCATGCAGACCATTAATGACGTCCTTTTCGGGGTGATATCATCAGGATTATCAAGATATCTAGATCACCGAGGGCCAAATGGTAAAGATCATTCATGTCATATAAGTGTTGTACTTGTAAATTTCCATGAAACTCAGTGATGAAAAATCATCATAACTATATTTAATTTAGTTGTCACTGTCAGTTCTGCAAGATGGGCTTCGAATGACGGGGGTAGCCATGGTTAATTTAAGAGAACAACTTGGATTGCAGGTCTGTTATGCCCATCTTTTTTATTTGCTCGTGCTAGTGTGTCTTCTTCATTGTTCTTTAATGTATTTGTTTTTTACTTGTTATCTTTCATTTTCTAGATACTTTTTGAGATACTATCATTTTCTAGATACTACCTGTGTACTTGGGGTATTAATATTTACTTGGAATAAAATTCTCTTATTATCTATAAAAAAAAAGATACTTTTTGAGAGATCATTGAAATTCAAATTTTTGTGTTGACTGGGAATTTCTGCTACTAGGATCTATCAGAATTGATGAAAGACAATTCGGGTTCCCGATGGGGTAACAAATTTGGAATGGTTCTCCTACCTGTTTATTACCATAAAAGTGGCGCCGATCCTCTACAGTATCTGAAGACAGCTAAGGCGATGCTTGATCGGAAGAAACAGTCTATAGAAGCTCATTTCTCATACAAAATTGGGTATCTTGTAATGACCTTCTTGGGATCAAAGGTGAATACCTAGTTAAGCAAATAATAAATTGGGAAAAGAAAATGATAATGTTTTGGTTCACACGGATAATTCTCTTCTTTTGTCTTGCAGTTTGCTGGCTTACTCAACTACAGAATTGTCTGTAATACAAGCTTTACGATCTCAAATGTCGTTGGCCCGCAAGAGACGATCATGATCGGAGACAATCCTATTACTTACATCAGAGCAAATTCATCAAGCCTATCCCATGTACAGCTTCTAAACTCACTTTACAGGTATATTATAAAGTAAAAAAGCAAATGATAATCATATAAATGACTTTGGTCATCTTGCTGGTCGGTAATGCAGGCACTCACAATGCACATGGTGAGCTACGCAGGAAGGGCTGACATGCAAATATTGGTGGCAAAAGATATCATTCCTGATCCAGACTTTCTTGCCAAGTGCTTTGAAGATGCATTGTTTGAAATGAAGCAAGCCGTTTCAGCCACCTGCAAAATATAGGAGGAATTTATTTTATTTGTTAGTATGCATTCTGATCAATTCACATGGACTACAATTACAAAGGAATATTTATTTAAATTTCACAAATAGAAATAATTTTGGAAGCAAAAAAGATTGCTTTGTAAGAAAAATTTGAGCTCAATTATTTGTTGTATGTATAGAATTAGGTCTTAAGTTACCCTTCTAGATCAATTAGCAGTGCTATTTCTTTCTTTTTTCTTTCTTTCTTACTTTCTTTAATAAAAGGGGATGGGGGTTTCGAACCCAACTGGGTCATATACCATTAGGTCATCAGGCTCTGGCAGCAGCACTGTCCTCCAAAACCTGTGACCGTTAGTAATATCTTAATCATTCAATACAAAATATTTTGGGAATTTTCGACAAATTTCCAATTTGATGCATCTGTCAATCTCTCTCATAAAACTAACAGAAGCGTGTCAATAAAAAGTGCCATTCTTGAATTTATTGATGCATAAAAGTTTGGAGTTTTCATTTGTATCTATGGAATCGCATTTGATTATGGAAAAGTTATGAACGATGGTACTAAGGAGCTCACTGGAAGGTTTTAGCTTTTGTGCCTTGCTCCTTTTTGTCTTTTTACTTAATGATTAAGAAAATATTATTTAATAATATTATAATTTTTTTTCTTTTTTAAAAAATATTTTAAGCACTTTTAAAAAATAATGTGAAAAAAATATAAATATAAAAAAATATATATCACTAAATGGGCATTCTAACAGGGCACAGTAACGGCCCCTAGCAATGACCATTGTAATTGCACTATTGAATAAGGATTATTTTATGGGAAATAATAACCGTACACATTACAAATATATATATATATATATAAAAATTATATATCAACGTTACTTTTTACCTTTCTTTCTTGTTTTATATTTTGTTTCCTAAATAAAATAAGAATAAGAATATATAAATTTACATATTCATAGTTATTATATTCATATTTCCTCTCCGCCGATTAGTATTTATTTGAAATTATATCAATATATATAAGATATCAGAAAAAGATTACCTATAATTATTATTTTAAAAAAAGGTTTATATAAATTTTAATAGGTACATTTCTCACTCTTTTTTCTTTTTCTTTTTTTTTTTTTTTTGTCCAAAAAACTCTCTTTCTCTTGCACGAAAAATCCAGAAGGAAAAAACCCTCCGAGAAAACCCAGCCCAGAGTGAGAGAGCCTCCCTTCCCCTCCCTCCCTCCACCAGAGAAGTATAATTTTTCTAGTAGTCGGTATTTTATTTTTCTATTTTGGATGGCGTTGGGGTGCGGTCGGACTGCACCCTAGCGTGAATGCAGCTCACTCCTTAAATCCTTATAATTTATGTAAAAACATAATAAAAAATATAAAAAATACAATAAAAAAATAAAATTTAGAAAACACAATAAAACATATAATAAAATAATAAAATGAATAGAACATAATAAAAAATATAATAAAAAATATAATAAAAAATAAAATAAAGATAACTTTTTAAAGGAATTTGGACCAACCCAGTCCCTGCCGTTGCTGATGGCGGTGGGCGACACCATCCATACCATCGGGATCGGAGGGAGCTAGTGACTCCACCTATGCAACGACGAGTCTTAACAATCTCCAGTGTGTTCACAGCGGCCTTAAATCTAAAATTGGTCCGTTTACCGTCGCATAGGTAGGGTCTCCGGCTCCCTCCGATCCCGATGGCATGGGCGGTGTCGCCCACCGTTGTCGATAATGAGAAGGGCAACAATTAGGGGGGGGAGTTCAGTCAGACTGAACCTCAGGAATTCTCTACTATTTTTTGTCCAACGTATGATGTTATGCCGCTTTGATGCTTTCTAGAATCCGAACTCAAAGAGTCAAAAACCACCACACGACGTATTGTAGGATCTCTAAGCCGTCAATTATGGCCAACTCAATATATATTGAGGTCTAAAACAATATTTTAAACGAGTCATTCATAATTATATATAATATAATAAAATATAAATTATTATATGAAAATACAATGAAATTTTATTTAAATCTTTACATAATTTTTTTTAAATTTTATATTTAATAATATAATTTATATGAAATGAGGCCTTAACACAAATTTTATACTTTAATTTAACATAATCTTAATAAAATTATTTAAAAATATAAATAATTCATTGTATTCAATATTAAATTTAGTATTATGAAGCCTTGTATATATTAAAAAATATAAAAATTATTTAAATTTTATTTAATGAGATATTTTTTATTTAAAAAAAAATGTTCATTTTTATTTTTGGAAGTTTCGTATAAAATGGGCCTTAGGCAATAGCCTAAATGCTCTTATGGCTAAGCTGGCCTTGCCATCAATCAATCGGACAATTAAAAGGTTTTTGTCAAATAGAGCGGTGTGTGAGCTATATGCTTGAGGCTTAAGAACGCGTGAAATCCTCGTGCCTCCGCTCTAGGAGGTTTCTATTGCCTTCACGCACAATTTTTTTGAGACTAAGGACTCTGATTTCCTCATACTTGGGTGGCCAAACATGCTTAGTATGCGTGCATGTCCCTCACGCATTACCATAATCGATTTTTAATACTTAATGTTTTATATTTTATATTTTAACAATGTTATATACAGTCCTAGAATGCATAAACGATGTGAAATTACTTTAAAAAATAATTTTTTTTTTTTTTATGTGGGGTTTGCATTTACTTATTTTTTTTAAAATGATTACATGATATTTATACATTTCACGATTGTAAATATCATTTCTCTTTATGTTTATGTTTGATGTCTTTCCTTTTGTTTAGATAAAAATAAAAATAAAAATAATTTCTTGAACATTTTATCTATAAAGTCAAAGTCCTATCTTCTTATAAAAGATGAGATTTGAAATTTTTGCCTTAAATAAAGTGTGGTCTCTCAAACTAATTTTCTGTAGAAAATTATAAAAATTAAGATTATATCAATTATAAAAGAATTTGTATACTGACACAGTCCCAACTATATGTAGTTGATTTGTAATTTAAAATTTTATTGATATATATTAATTACCGCTGTAATTTCACTCCCACGTAGGATAAAGTATATATCTAAAAAAAAAAAATTCTATAAATTATGTTTTTTTTTCTAATTCTTTTTTTTTAGTGGAAAATCTAAGACTCGAGACTTGTATCTAGATTACTCCCCGCATAATCACACGCGCGAGGGGTAAACGCGGAACGATAAAAGTTTCCTTCCACCTGCAGCCTCCATCTCTTCCCTCCAACCCTCGTCTCGATTTCCTTCGTACAGAGGATCAGACGGTTAGACCGATTCGGACTCCCCAAACTCACCGTGTCAATCTGATCGCAGACTCGAACCCATCAACATGGAGATCTCCCCGGAGTCGCCGCCTATTCGAGGCGGCAATAGTGTCGAAGCGTCGTCGTCGTCGTCGTCGTCGTCGTCTTCGTCTCCTTCTGTTTCGTCTTCTCTTCGAGGTATGAAGGAGAACGAAGCGGCGATGACCGTGACGGCGAGGTATGAGGAGGAGGAGGAGGAGGAGGATGTGTGTCGAATCTGCCGGAACCCAGGGGACACGGATAACCCACTCCGGTTCCCGTGTGCGTGTAGCGGAAGCATCAAGTACGTCCACCAGGACTGCCTTTTGCAGTGGCTCAATCACAGCAACGCTCGCCAGTGCGAGGTCTCTGCTCTCTCTCTTTCTCTCTCTCTCTCCCCTGTTCTGATCTGATCGTCTTGAATTATCAATTTAAATTTGTTGGTTTATATATTTTTTGAATTCTTTAACGAATACTTTAGATGAATAGTTGGGCTCGGTTCTTGGGTTGACATAAAATGCAATTAGGGTTTCTTGTTTATGTTAATTTTAAGCGTTAACTCTGTTTGAGTTGGTAGCTGATGATATATATATATATATATATATATAAAAGATTAAAAAAAAAAAAAAATAACAGATTAGACTATCTAAATAATTAATTCTGTTTATAAGTGTTCCTGAAGTAGGAAGCGGTGCGTATATTCATGGTGATTAACAGAAAAATGTTGAAGACTGATGGGCGGTTTCGTGTGTTTGCTTATCGCTTGCTCCTCTATCAGTGTAGCAAGCTATTGTTAAGCTACGTAACACCAATTACAATTGCATGGCAATCTTTGAAGTGGTTGGAACCATATTTTCCTACTTATGGATTGTTAAACATTTACTAGGACCCGTCATGGTGCAGCCTAGTGGTCAAGAGGTGGGCTAGGAAGAGTTGTAGACTCAGACGTTGTAGGTTCATGTTCTGTACTAAGAATTCTTCTAATTACTCAATACATAGTTCTGACTGCTGGGGTTGTGTGGGACTTACCTTCTAGGGAATAAATCCAAGGATTCATACCTTGGCGAGGTTCCGTGTTTTTTTTTTTTTTTTTTATAGACAAACAAAATTTATTGATCAAAGAATAGGCATAGCAACATAGCCATAATACAAAGTTCTAATAGAAAATACAAGAGTGCCCTGAATAAGTAGGCACATTAGAGCCAAGAAAGTTATATAAGTCTATGCCATTGACAATGACTCACTTACAAAGAGTTCTAAAAAATAAAGCTTTAAGCTCCTTCAAGGATCTCTCCTTGTCTTCG
Organism: Platycarya longipes; assembly: GCA_036559045.1. Taxonomy (NCBI): domain Eukaryota; kingdom Viridiplantae; phylum Streptophyta; class Magnoliopsida; order Fagales; family Juglandaceae; genus Platycarya; species Platycarya longipes. The sequence continues at coordinate 997,349 of CM071793.1, forward strand.
AACGTTCTATCGTTGCGCTCCTATCACAAACACTACATGATGCATATATGGATCATTTTCCCAACGGTTTTGATTTGTTGCATGCCTCTAAGATTTGTCTAGCTGGCTAGCACTACCTCTGGCATAACCCAAACCACGTATCATCTACTGAATACTGCATTCCATACTACCCTAGTTGTCTCACAATGAAGTAGGAGATGATTCACCGACTCGCTCCCTTTTCACATGCAACACCAATATGCAATGATTATCCTTCGTTTTTTAAAATGTCGGTTGTGAAAATCTTCCCCAATGCTGCTGTTCTCACGAAAAAATGTTGCTTTGGGGGCGCTTTGTGTCTCCAAATCCTTCTCCAAAGAAACTGAACATTGGGCTCTTGTGTAAGAACCTTATAAAAAGAGTGAACCGGAATACTCATTTACCTGCTGGTACCCATCATAAATCGAGGTTCAATGTTATATAAGAAAAACATTTATAAGGTCAAATCACTTTGTAAACTTAGCTTCAAAAATCTCACAGTTTAAGGAACTATGATATTGTTTTGCTAGCATTTAAAATGTACAATCTCATGTTGTTTTGATTTTATCATGAATATGATAACTATAACAATGTCTTAGGTACCAAAGGCTTGTGGCCCGATTGGCATAAGCCCAGCCTCCAAAATGGAGGTCTGTAGTTTGAAACTCCTCTCCCCCAAATGTATAAAAAAAAAAAAATGTCTTAGGTAAATACTAGGCCAATGAATCCCAAAGGGGCTACTTGATATCATACAAGCTGAATGTAATGCCCCAAGGGAGGCCTAACCCACTATGGGCCTATAGGATTAGTCAATAATACAATTGGAACCCAATTGAAATTATTGTAAAGAGCACTTCCCCTTCCTAAGCAACGCAAAATCTCATACACCATCTATCCTCATCATTCAATATGAGGTATCACATTGAAGCACAATGATATTTGAGCCTTATTTTTATGGGTTTGAGTAGACTTGCATTTCACAAGGAAACAATGGTTTCTTGGGCCACAACCTCAATGTTCCCCTTTTGTTTTTAGTTAACTTGATTTGTGTCTCAATCTGTTTGGAGATTAATTTATGGTGTGATCAAATAACTTCTTAATGTATTACAGGTCTGCAAACATGCATTTTCCTTCTCCCCGGTATATGCTGAGAATGCTCCAGCAAGGCTTCCTTTTCAGGAGTTCATAGTTGGGATGGCAATGAAAGCTTGTCATGTTCTGCAATTTTTTTTGCGCCTTGGTTTTGTCCTTTCAGTATGGCTCCTCATTATACCTTTCATTACATTCTGGATATGGCGGTTGGCTTTTGTTAGGAGTTTTGGTGAATCCCAGAGATTATTCCTAAGTCATTTATCCACTACAGTTATCCTTACCGATTGTTTACATGGGTTCCTACTTTCTGCTAGCATTGTGTTCATTTTTCTCTGTGCAACATCTTTGAGGGATTACTTCCGGCATCTACGGGAAATTGGAGGTCAGGATGCTGAGAGAGAAGATGAAGGGGAAAGAAATGGTGTTCGTGCTGGAAGAAGACCTCCTGGGCAAGCTAATAGGAATAATGCAGGTGATGGAAATGTTGAAGATGTGGGTGCGGGACAAGGGGTTGCAGGAGCTGGTCAAATGCTCAGGAGGAATGCAGAAAATGTTGCTGCCCGGTGGGAGATTCAGGCAGCTCGTCTTGAAGCTCATGTTGAACAGATGTTTGATGGTTTGGATGATGCTGATGGTGCAGAGGATGTGCCTTTTGACGAGCTTGTTGGCATGCAGGGCCCTGTCTTTCATTTGGTTGAAAATGCATTCACTGTGAGTACATCATATCGCTTCTGTTTTTATTCTTTGTCGATTCTTGTTATAACTTCTATTCTTCAGTTAGGTTTCCCAATCTATAATGCTTTTATGGCTCCCCTAATTTTTGAATTTTTTTGGGACAATTTTATGTGTTGTCAAGTACACCAAAGAATTAGTCATGAATTAAGCTGCTCCGTTTATGAGTTTTTTTTTGTAATCTTAAACTGATTTCTCAGTATGTTACTAGATCCTTGAAGCTTTGTTCAGCATCATAAATCTTTTGCTGGAAGACTGCTTTGTATTTTCCTGCATTTGGTGCAACTGTCAATTATTCATCAAAGAAGAAGGATTTGTGGTTGGTGGGGAATCATTATCCACAACTACCCTATGGGGTTGTGTTATATTTGACATAAAAACACGCAGGGAAAGAAAGGAGGCTTTACATATATATTTAGTACATATATTAAACAATAGAGGACAAAAATACTTCTATTGAAGTACACTAGTGGAAATAATATTTTGAGTTGAGTTTGGACAAGATGAATTTTCTAAATAAAATTCTCTCCATACGCATGCGATTTTTTTCTCCATACACATGCGTTTTTTTTCTCCATACACATGCGTTTTTTCTGCAAAACGTCAATGCTCATCTTCTTGTTAATTGTTTTAAGTGTTTTGCGGGTTTTAAGTGGATGGTGATTATGGGCCGTTCATGGGAAGTATTCATTGAATCGAAATGTTTCATCTTGGTACAAGAAGGTAGCCATTGCTGTATCACGGAGAAAAGCTGGAAAGCAGAACGTAAGATTTTGTTGAGAGATGCTGCAGTACATTGGCTGGAGAGAGTTTTAGGAGATTGTTTGAGGGAGGGCACGAGTAAAGCTGTTTATTCAGCTACCAAGGAGGGTTACCATAGCCTCATCGCTCAGAGATGCTCGAATAACAGGGGCCGATTCTTAGAGCTAGCTGAATACAATCAGGGAGGGAGAAGAAACGTGCTCTGTTTTCCAAAGGGGGAAAGCGGCTGGGGATGGTCAAAGATGGTGGACGAACTGGTGCGATGGGGCAATAGGAATAGACCGAAGGGTAAGGTTCTCGACATCGACAAGGCTGCGTCATCCAAGTCATACAAGGAAGCCGTAGCTTCCTCACCTCTACTACAGCCGAAGGATAGGGATGGAGGGGAGAAGAAGACCGTTGGAAACGTACGGCCAGTAAGGTCAAGGCAGAAGGGCTCCTTGAGCTTTGAGAATGGCAGGTCTGATTTGTGGGAGCTATGCAAAGGGATTTTGGATTTGCAGGGGCAAATAAGGGCGCTGCAGAGGGATGTAACTGCTATTGTACGCTTTGTCGGAATGTTTCAGGAAGGTGAAGGACTGAGGGGGGACTCGGGCTTTCCAGCTGCAAAACGAAAGGCTTATACTCAACATGGGCCTAGGCCCAAAGAGCGTGTGTCTAAAGCCAAAGGAATAGGAAAACAGGTTTGGAGAAGAACTCAAGCCCAGGTCCAGGGGAAGAGTGATCTCGGATCGTCTGGGGCTGGGCTTGCCCAGCCCAAGAACGTCTTAAGGGACATAAGCCGTGGGGGACAGCCAACGGAGTTGGGCTTGGGCCAGCTTAGCCCACGAGCTCTCAGAAGGGACCAAATCTCGCTTCATCCAGTGGAGCTGGGTATGGGCCAGGTCAAACGTATGTCATCGATGGTTCCGGTACGCAATCACAGGTTCCTAGCATCGTGGAGTTTGCACCGGCGGGAACGTCACCCGTGGGTACCAATCAGATCGAGTTGATGATTCCGGCTGGGGAGCTTAGTTGGCAACGGCGACAGCGGTAACCTCAGTCGAAATGCTCATAATCTCATTTTCAAATTCGATAGACACTTGGCTACGTTAGTGGCGACCCAGACTTCACTGGAGAGGGGCAGAGAGGTGGCTGTAGTGCCGGAAAATCTAGCTTTACAGTCTGACGACCTTCTAGACCTGTCAGATGACGATTCTAAAGACTAGATGCATTCGGTTGAGGAAGAGTCACTTTTTTTGGAATCCTTGCAGGGGTTAGAGGATATGGAGGAGCTCCAGAACCCAAATCCCTTGAGCTTTTTCTTCCCAGGTCAAGGCTCAGATTGGGTAATTGGTATTAGATGTGTTCGATATGAAGAACAGTTTATGGCATTACTAACAGCCATAGAATTAGGACATCAGACTAAACGCATTGGGGTATCCAAGCAGGTGAAGGAACTTAAACGTTTGGAATTGTCTATGAATCCGGAGGGACCTTACAGTAAGGGTAGGGCAAAAGGAAATGGTCTAATCATTCGTAAATGAAGCAGAAAATTATGTCTTGGAACGTCCGAGGACTCAATGCGTCTTCGGATTCGGAATAGGCTTCGGGAATGAAAATGGACATTGTGTGCCTTCAGGAGACAAAACTGAAACACATTGATAGGAGAATGATGCATAGCTTATGGAGTGGTGCACATGTGGATTGGGTCTACATGGTATCTTCAGGAGCATCGGGTGGTGTGTTAATGATGTGGGATAGGCGGGTGGTAGACAAAATAGAGGAATACATTGGTAGGTACACGATAGCGTGTCTTTTCAAAAGTGTGTCTGATAATTTTTTGTGGGCTTTTGCAGGTGTCTATGGTCCTAACATTGACACTGATAGATGACTTCTGTGGGAAGAACTAGCAGGGATACATAGCTGGTGGGAAGTTCTGTGGTGCATCAGTGGTGACTTCAACATAGTGAGATTCCCAAGCGAAAATTTTGGAAATAGAAGAGTGAGGAACGCTAGTTTGGAGTTTTTCGAGTGTATTTTTGAGTTGAACTTGGTGGATTTACCGCTTTTCGGGGTCTGGCTACGTGGTCTAACAACCAGTCTTGGTCCAGGTTGGATCGCTTTCTTGTATCCCCCGAGTTAGAAAGTCAGTTCCCAGATATGTATCAAAAGCGATTAGATCGAATATCTTCGGATCATTGGCCTATCATGCTTGATTGTGGAGGTCTTAGGAGAGGACGCCGATACTTTAAATTCGAGAATATGTGGTTGAAGGCGGAAGGTTTTGTGGATAGGGTTAAACAATGGTGGACCTCTTGCCATTTCGATGGGACTCCTAGCTTCATCTTTGCAAACAAGTTGAAAGCTTTGAAGAGCGACTTGAAGAATTGGAATACTTAGTCATTTGGCAACCTAGGGGAAAATAAAAACACCATTTTGAGGGATATTCAGGCACTTGAAAGGACGCAAGAAGGTAGGCCACTCACTCAGGAGGAGCTAGTGCGCAAGACCTCGCTGATGACAGATCTTGAGTGGGTGATTCTACAAGAAGAAATCTCTTGGCAACAAAAATCAAGAGCGTTATGGTTAAAAGAAGGAGACCGAAGCACTAAGTTTTTTCATAGAGTCGCAAACTCTCACCGCAGGAATAACAACATTGAGATGTTAAGGATTGAAGGTATTGAGTGTATTGATGAAGTGGTTATTCAAAACCACATAGTCGAATTTTATGAGAACCTCCTTATGGAGAAGGAGGTTTGGAGACTTAATCTTGATGGCATAAACTTCGATACCATAGACACACAAGATGTTATTTGGTTGGAGCGGGCATTTGAGGAAGATGAGGTGGTGAAAGCCATCCGTAATATGGTTAAAGATAAAGCGCCAAGGCCAGACGAATTTTCCATGGGATTTTTCCAAGATTGTTGGGAGGTGATCAAAGAAGACCTTATGAAAGAAAAAAGCCTCAACAACACCTTCCTTGCTCTGATTCCCAAAAAGGTTGGGGCTATGGAGATTAAGGACTCTCGACCCATTAGTCTAGTGAGTGGAGTTTATAAGATTATTTCCAAAGTGCTAGCTAATCGCTTGAGTGTAGTTATTGGGAAGATCATCACCAAGCCGCAAAATGCCTTCGTAAAAGGCAGGCAAATCCTAGATGCAGTTCTAATAGCAAATGAATGTATTGACATCAGATTAAAGTCGAAAATTCTGGGATCTTATGCAAGATAGATATGGAAAAAGCATATGACCATGTAAATTGGGATTTCCTGCTATACTTACTTGGCAGATGTGGTTTTGGAGAAATGTGGAGGTAATGGATTAGGTGGTGTATCACAACTGCTAGATTCTCGATGTTGATCAATGGTAGTCCAGAAAGATTCTTTCCAAGTTCTCGCGGTCTGAGATAGGGAGACTTGTTGTCCCCACTTTTGTTTGTTCTTGTCATGGAAGCACTAAGCAGGATGCTTTTAGCTTTGGTGGATGATGGTGTTTTTTGCGGGTTCCCAGTAGGAACCCCCGTACGAGGTTATGCTAACATATCTCATTTGTTATTTGCAGATGATACGCTTATTCTTTGCGAAGCTGACCGAGACTAGGTGCGAGCTTTGAAGGCTTTATTTCTATGCTTTGAAGCTGTATCGGGACTGAATGTGAATTATGACAAGTCTGAGATGGTACCGATTGGGAAAGTTGATAATGTGCATGAGTTAGCCAGAAAGCTTGGGTGCAAGATAAATTCACACCTGATAACTTATTTGGGGCTTCCTTTAGGATCTGCTTCAAGGGCAGCTGCGATATGGGACACAGTGGTTGAAAAAGTGGAAAGGAAACTCGTAGGGTGGAAAATGATGTATCTGTCAAGGGGGGGCGTGTCACTCTGATCAAAAGCACAATTTCCAATCTACCTACCTATTTCCTCTCTCTTTTTCCTATACCGGCAAGTGTGGTTGGACGCCTAGAGAAGTTGCAACGTGATTTCCTGTGGGATGGCTTGGGTGAGGAATTCAAGTATCATCTTGTTAAGTGGGAGAAGGTCTGTAGTCCTATCTCAGATGGCGGGTTGGGTATTCGAAATTTGAGGAGGTTCAAATGTGCACTACTTGGTAAGTGGTTATGAAGATACCATCAGGAACCTAAAGCTCTATGGAGAGTGATGATTGAGCACAAATACGGTAGTATGTGGGGGGTATGGAGCACTAATGAAGTAAATGGGGCTGGTAGGGTGGGGGTGTGGAAAAATATTAGAGGTGGGTGGGGGACTTTCAAGCGGCACACAAGACTCATCTAGGGCGATGGAAACAAAATTAGATTTTGGAAAGATGTCTGGAGCGGAGATAGGGCACTCAAGGATTTGTTTCAACCTATTTATCAGATTGCGAGAGACAAAGATGCCACTGTGGCGGAGTTGGTGGATTTTGAAGGGGGGAGGATTCTATGGAACGTTAATATCATCAGAGCAGCACAAGACTGGGAAGTAAACATATTTGTAGATTTCTACAGACTCATCTATTCTTAAAAGACTTAACGTCCGGACCACTGATGGATTGTGGTGGATCCTTGTGAGGAGAGGGTTTTTATAAGGCCCTCCTTAATACATCTGGTACCCAATTTCCCTGCAGGAAGATATGGAGTAGTAAGACACCCTCGAAAGCGGCTTTTTTTTGTGTGGACAGCGGCATTGGGTAAGATCCTCACAACGGATAACCTAAGAAGAATGGGGATTATCATAGCAGATTGGTGTTGTATGTGTCATAGTAGGGGTGAGTCGGTGAACCATCTCCTCTTGCATTGTGACATTGCGAAGATACTATGGACTGAGGTTTTTGTTAGATTGAATCTTGCATGGGTTATGCCAGAAACTGTGGAAGCAACAATGGCAAGCTGGAAATCAATCCGAGGCACGAGATAGATAAAAGCTATATGAAAAATAATCCTCATTTGCATTATGTGGTGTCTTTGGATGGAGCGCAACGATCGGACATTTGAAGACAAAGAAAGATCATTGGAGGAACTGACTCCGCTATACCCTTTGTACATGGTCCATTGCTGCGTGTAATGGCATGGACCTTCATACTTTTCTAGCTTCTAATGTAATAAGCGGATAGTTTTTGTAACTTAAATTGCTTTTCTAGTCTCAGATGTACTAGATCGTTGTAATTGGCATTTGCCCATTCATTGATTATTAATACAATTTTACTTATAAAAAAAAATATATTTTGAGCATTTTTTTGGTATGCTGTGTACTTGTTTTTTTTTTTTTTTTTTTTGTTTTTCATTTTTTAACATTTTGATTGCATACAAAGAAAGGAGTTGAGTGGTGGTTGATTGTACTGGAAGAAGAAAGGAGTTGTGTGGAGTCAATGGTTTCATTTTGTGTAACTTGTTACCAATGAGATGCTAAACATTTTGTGTTCTCAACCACACTCAATTGGGGAGAGGATGACATAAAAAAGGATAAAAAATTTATTTAATGAGATACGCCCCGTTTGGATACATAAATAGTTTCATCTTATGTTATCTCATTATTAAAATTTTTCCAAATTCCCATATCAAATATAATAAACAATTTAACTTTCTCAAATTTCAAAACAATAATAATTTTAAAAAATGATATTCTATCTATTTATTTTTTCAACTTTCAACTTATTTTAAAACCATTTCATCTCATCTCACTATCCAAACAGGGTCTTAAAAGCATTCTTTCTTTGTTGGGGCCTATGTCATTTGCATCGTATCATCTCATCTACCTAATGTTCTACATTATTTTATCTGGTGAAATTCTCTTATCATTGCAGCATGTCTGACATAATATTGCTGCAATTTATCTTTTTTAAGTTATTGTGTTGTTCCAATGGGGAAAAGAACTGAAGTTGTAAATTGTGGCTACTGTTTTTAATTGGTTTATATAATGGTCCGATGCCTCTGCAGGTTCTGGCAAGCAATATGATATTCCTTGGTGTTGTGATCTTTGTGCCTTTTTCGTTAGGTCGGATTATACTCTATTATGTATCTTGGATTTTCTTTGCTGCTAGTGGTCCAGTTTTGTCTGCGGTCCTGCCAATTACAGACAATGCCCTCTCCTTAGCAAATATTACATTGAAGAATGCATTGACTGCAGTTACAAATTTGTCATCTGAAAGTCAAGAAAATGGTCTGCTAGGCCAGGCTGCAGAAATGTTGAATAGTAACTTTAGTGGTCTAAATGAAGCCTCAAACAACATTACTTCAGCACTCTCAACAGATCTATTGAGAGGGGCCAGTGCTGGGGTATCACGGCTTTCTGATGTTACTACTCTCGCTGTTGGATATATTTTTATCTTTTCTCTAGTTTTCTTCTATCTTGGCATTGTTGCTTTGATTCGATACACTAAGGGTGAGCCTTTGACTATGGGGAGATTCTATGGTATTGCTTCTATAGCAGAGACGGTTCCATCTCTCTTAAGGCAGTTTCTGGCAGCAATGAGGCATTTGATGACCATGATAAAGGTTGCTTTCCTTCTTGTCATTGAACTTGGAGTGTTTCCTCTGATGTGTGGATGGTGGATAGATGTCTGTACTATAAGGATGTTTGGGAAGTCCATGGCTCAAAGAGTTCAATTCTTCTCAGCTTCTCCTTTAGCAAGCTCATTGGTTCATTGGGTTGTTGGAATTGTTTACATGCTACAAATAAGCATATTCGTCAGCCTTCTTAGAGGGGTATTCTTCTTTGCCATCATATCATAATACCTCAATTATTCGAACCACTTTCTTGTTATGTTATTAATGTGAGAGAATTTTCTTCTCTTGCTATTGTCAGGTTTTGCGTAATGGAGTCTTGTACTTTCTTCGTGATCCTGCTGATCCAAACTACAATCCATTCCGTGATTTGATTGATGACCCTGTGCACAAGCATGCTCGCAGGGTTCTGCTATCTGTTGCTGTTTATGGGAGTTTGATTGTCATGCTGGTGTTCTTACCAGTTAAACTTGCCATGCGGGTGGCTCCTGCCATTTTTCCACTTGATATATCGTAAGTTGGTCCTTGATGTTTCTGTGGGATCTGTTGTTAATGATTAACCTATGTATGCGATTTCCATGACATGCCACTGCTGTTTGCTAACTTATGGATTCTTATCTTTGCAGGGTATCTGACCCGTTTACTGAAATTCCGGCCGACATGCTTCTTTTTCAAATTTGCATTCCATTTGCCATCGAGCATTTTAAATTGCGGACAACAATCAAATCCTTTCTAAGATATTGGTTTACAGCAGTTGGCTGGGTACTTGGTTTAACAGATTTCTTATTGCCCAGACCTGAGGACAACGGTGGTCAGGAAAATGGGACCGGGGACCCAGGAAGGCAAGATAGAGTACAGGCAGTACAACTAGGTGTACAGGATCGGGCCCTGGTGGCAGTTGCAGGTGTAAATGATCCAAATAGAGGAGTTCTTGCATCAGAGGACTCGAATATTTCAGAAGACTATGATAGTGACGAACAATCTGATTCAGAGTAAGTTTCTGGATGCATCATGATTAATAGTCATGAGTGGGTCTTAATCATAGATAAATCTGCCTTACTAGTTTAGACCTTACCACCACTATAGGTATGCATTCACCCTTGACTCTGCAAATTGATTAGTTGACTAAGCTGTTAATTTGCAAATTCAAATCATATATAGATGTAGTTGTCACGTGGACCTCTTTTTCTTTTTGATTCTTCAACATATGTTATTGTGGCTGATGTTTTTGTTTATCGATTCTCGACTCTGGCAACAATCTAAAATTTACCGTGTCTTTTAGCAGGTATGGCTTTGTACTTCGTATTGTCCTCTTGTTGGTGGTGGCTTGGATGACTCTACTTATCTTCAACTCTACCTTGATAGTTATACCAGTTTCACTTGGAAGGACAATTTTCAATGCAATTCCTCTTCTCCCAATGACTCATGGCATCAAGTGTAATGGTAAAATGGTCCAAGTGAATTATTTTTCCTGCCAAGGGTGCTTCAAACTTCTGGGTGTAAATGCTAATATGTTTTCATTCTATTTATGTTCTTAGATCTTTATGCTTTCATTATTGGAAGCTATATGATTTGGACTGCTATAGCTGGTGCTAGATACTGCATTGAGCATCTTAGAACAAAGAGGGCTATAGTTTTGTTGAGCCAAATCTGGAAGTGGTGTGGCATTGTTTTCAAGAGTTCTGCACTTCTATCTATATGGGTAAGAATTAATCCATGATATTTCCCACACAAGTCACCATTTCTTTTGTTGTTAGACCTGGTTATTGTTCATTATCCATCTCAGGTTTTTTTTTCCCAGACTGATTAAAGTTCTTACATATGCTCGTGTTCCAGATTTTTGTTATCCCTGTATTGATTGGACTGCTATTTGAGCTTTTGGTGATTGTGCCTATGCGAGTGCCCGTGGATGAAAGCCCAGTTTTCCTCCTGTATCAGGATTGGGCATTGGGCCTGATCTTTCTTAAGATCTGGACTAGACTGGTGAGTAAATCACATTCTTTTCATTTCAACTTGGTATCAGCAAAATAAATAAATACATAGCTGGGACTGTCCTCGCATCTAGTTGCAATTGTTTAAGCCCCTTGAAGTATGCTGTTGCAGGATTTTTTTTTTTTATTTTTTGGGGTAAATCTGCTGTTGCAGTTATCAGGCCAATATAGGTATTTACTGGATCATTAGAATGCTGTTATAACTGGGAATTCAACAGTTGAGGAAACTTATGAGAGGGGAATGAGTCGTTGACATCTGTAGATGAGGACCATATTGTAGTCATGCTCTCTACAACTTGGTTGCTTCATTCTAGTTGATTTATGATTTTCTATTTTCTTGTGTTTGTTGTTAATTCTGAACAGGTTATGTTAGATCACATGATGCCACTGGTGGACGAAAGCTGGCGAATAAAATTTGAGAGAGTGAGAGAAGATGGTTTTTCCAGGCTGCAAGGATTTTGGGTGTTGCGTGAGATTGTTTTCCCAATCATAATGAAGCTGTTGACAGCCTTATGTGTACCTTATGTTTTAGCCAGAGGGGTGTTTCCAGTCCTTGGATATCCATTAGTAGTAAACTCTGCAGTCTACAGGTTTGCCTGGCTGGGATGCCTCTGCATTAGCCTTTTGTTTTTTTGTGCCAAGAGATTCCATGTCTGGTTCACCAATCTTCACAATGCCATACGCGATGATCGCTATTTGATTGGCCGGAGGCTTCATAACTTTGGGGAACCCATTGAAGAGAGTCGAAGTGAGGTAGGGACTTCCTTGGAAATGCAAAGTTCTAATCTGCATGGCACTAGTTTAATTAGACACGACCGAGAAGTTGATGTGGGAATGCGGCTGAGGCGTGCTAACCAACATGATCCTTAACGTATTTTGGGCATGAGCTTCGTCAGTTTTGGCATTGTCAATGTCGAGGCTTTAATGGAAAGCATTGGATGTGTACATGTACACTTCTCTCTTCGGTGTGTTCAATTGCTATGCTATGTTATGTGTTGAGGGCTGTGTGATTTGTGCATATTGTACTTTTGAAGTTAGTTATTAGACAAAAATAAATAAAATATATTTTGTTCAAAAAATTGCATATATATATTTTGTTTAGAAATGATAACACTTACAACTAATTTACAATTATTTTACAACTTTTTTTTTAATTTAATTTTTATTTGTACTTAATGATTAAGAATGTGAATATTAATAAAATTATATATTTTTATTAATTTTTTCTTAATAATTAAGAATATTAAAAAATACTGAATAAAATGATAACAAATAAAAAAAATCTGAATACATTACAAATTGTAAAAAAGTTGTAAAACACATCGTACGTGTATCACGGCTTTAGATTAGGACCTCATTTGAGTTGCATTTCCATTGTTTTGTCAGAAGTATATATATATATATGTGTGTGTATATATATGTATATATATGTATATATGTATATATATGTATATATGTATATATATGTATGTCACGGTGCGGCCGAACCAAGTGTACAATTAATCACCAGCTTACACGGTTCAAGCTGGAAGTTCATCTTCAGAAAATAGAATCAACTTGGATGTTTGCTCATTGCCACACGTGGAAGCTCAAAAACCAAATAGAACCAACTACACTTGCGTCCGAAAGATGGAAGCAAATTGTCACAATATTCAGCAAATACAAAACTCAAAGGAAAAACGAATTCAAGCATCGCATAGATGCCACAACGTCATAGTCATGAACAAGGAGGAAATAGAAAAGTCAACGGTACATACCCAACCAGCCCGTCCTGCCCAAAGGCACTCACTTTTAACTGAATAAAAAAGCCACGCCTACATCAGTTTCAATTTTCAATACCATTTCAAAAGGTAGAAGCACCACATTCAACTTCACTTCCTCAGGAAATAAGGCCATCATTCAGAGACAATGAGCCCAGTTGATCAGCTGCATTGCCAGCTTGCTGCTGTTGAACATTCCTCAGAACATCCATAGCCTCAGCCACCTTTGCTTTCAGAGCTTCTGGTGATTCGAGCAAGTGCAACACCTCGGTCTGATCCATCTCCAGAAGCATGCCTGTAACCTTAGCCGCATTTTCAGGCTCCAGCTGTTCCACGAGTGGGTAGAGATTCTCACCCAGCATCTACAGATTTTCATACACGAAAATCAAAATCAGCAATTAACATCATTAGCTCCACTAAAGCAGTAAACATCAGACATATCAGTACTCTGTTGCCTAGGATTGCCGTCAACTCTCATCCTGCCATGCTTCACCTCCAACATAATTTTGAATAGCAGGAAAGTAATCTCCACATGCAAGCATGCACACCACACTTTTGCAACGAAAAACACATACCTAAGAAATGGTGGCCACATTGTTCTTGCCAAAAGATGGCCTTAATGGACAATAGATTTAGAGCATTTTCAGGAAATAATAATTTTTCGACATCCAAGCAAATAATCATATCCTTAGATCATTACTTCAAATTTTACTTAAATGTGAAAAGAGAAATGATTTTTACAAGCCCCAAATAAACAAGTCAAGTGCAGTCTCTTTGTAATAAAGTGGACCCCCATCATGAAGAAGTGTTAAAAAAGGCCTATGCAGGCTTGTCTATTTAGTACTTAGCTTTACTCGCACGAAAAACGTCAAGAAAACCAGCCAGCTTCTCCCCCTAGGCAATAGGGAAAAAAAATAAAAAGCAATACTTACTGTTCTCTGCTGCTCCGGAGTAGCATTTGCAAGGGCACTAGCCAAAGCCCCTATAGGAATTGGCTGGGACAATGATGCATCACGCAGCGGCATACCACCCATGTCATATGGAACAGAAAACATGCCTCCAGCAACGCCAGGCATGGGAACATCGGGCAGGGCACGTCCAGGGGGGTAACGGTAGACACGGCCCCTTGGAAGCATCTGTTGTTCAACAGAGTCCATTATAACGTTTGTTTTAGATCCATACAAATAGATATTATTTAACATAGAAGGAAATGGAAACAGAATATCACCAACCTGCTGCTGCATTAGTGGAACTGGCTGCTGGGTTTGCTGCACAGCCCCTGCACGCCTGCCACCAGGACGCTGCCCTTGCTGCCCCTGCTGAACCATTGGCATGAAGAAATTGGGCATTGGAGCCCCACCAGGCCTCATACCAGGAACAAGTTGCTGCTGATATCCAAATCCAGGCTGACATAGAGCACATTGAATATGATTATTAATTTGTAGCCAAATTATGTAAGCACATTGACCAAATAACCTGGGGTGAAATAAAAGGATGTCCAAGATAAAACATAAACAAAATAGGGTAAGAAACAAATCAGGAATAAAGTTACCTGGGAAGGAATGATAGCAGGTGGACCTTGGCCATAGAATATTTGTTGTCCAAGACCTGGAGCACCCGGGGGGTACATTGGCATTCGAGGAGCAACTGACGGTGGCATCGCAACTGGCCGCATTTGAGAAAATTGAGCCTGTATAAGCAGCAGTACTCTATCAACCACAGATAAGTACACATGGCAGTTCTAAAATAACAAATAGTAACACACTGACAAATTCAGAACCAGACAGTAGCATCTGCTTTAAAGTATCCAGATAGAACTAAACAGACATAAAATAGCTCAACCAAAAATGGCATGGGGACAGAGAGGAGGGGAAAAAAGAATGGGGGAAGACATCTAGCATGCCTCAAATCTCACACCCTCCAAGGAAAATTCTACAATTTGTAGAGGGATCAAAACAACATAAAGCGAAACATGCCTGCAACCTAGCTCTTCTATCTTCTTTTCGCTGTGCAAGTGCAACATACAGAGGTTTGCTCACAACCATCTTGCCATTCATCTCCGACATCTGCCAATCATTTGAAAAAAAAAAAATTGTAAAAAAAAGAAGAAAAAAAAATGTTGAAGAGAATGTTATCATTGCTAAAGACGTCAACTTACAGCTCTAGATGCCTCTTCAGGAGTAGAGAATGCAACAAACCCCGATCCCCTACTTATTCCATTCGGGTCTCGCATAACCTGTTCGTGCATAAAAAAGAATGAAGTTTACAAAGCTTTTCCATTAGATTGAGCAGGACAAAACATAGGAGTTCTGCTTTCCCAAAATGATGCTACACACCTTGCATGAGGTAATGGTACCAAACTGAGAGAAAAGCTCCTTGAATTTATCATCGCCTATGCTATCATCCAAATTTTTAACATACAAATTTGCCCCTTGATATTTATCTGCTGCCTCTTTCATACTCTGTTCAAATCGAAGCTTCAATTCATTTTCCCTTTCAGACTTCTTCTGGGCTTTCCCAACATACCATTCCTTATCATCCACTTTCTTCCCATTAAGAGCCTCAACAGCCTTTGCAGCATCATCTGCATTCTCAAAGTTGACAAAACCAAAGCACTTTGATTTCCCATCCATATCCCTCATCACGATAACACTAGTGATAATTCCAAATTCTTCAAAAATATTGTTCAAATCTTCTTCAGTTGTCGATTCCGATAGATTTTTAACAAAGACATTGTTGAATTTCATCTTGTCAATAGCACTTTCTCTTTCCTGCTTGCGAAGGAAGGGTCCAACAAAAACTTGCTTATCATTCAACAGCATACCATTCAACTGCT
The DNA here is from genome assembly GCA_036559045.1 of Platycarya longipes. Taxonomy (NCBI): domain Eukaryota; kingdom Viridiplantae; phylum Streptophyta; class Magnoliopsida; order Fagales; family Juglandaceae; genus Platycarya; species Platycarya longipes. The sequence goes on from CM071793.1 coordinate 1,013,020, forward strand.
CTATAGCTTTTTGGGCAGACTCCTCAGTATCAAATTGAACAAACCCATAGCCTTTTGACTGGCCATAGGAGTCTGTAGCTACCTTGCAAGAAAGAATACTCCCAAATGCGGAAAATGTTTCTTGTAATGCTTTGTGGTCAATTGCCTTATCCAAATTCTACCAAGTTCAAAACAACTGGAGATTAGTAAAAGAGAGAAAATAAAATATACAAGATCATCAAGGATCCAAAAAGCATTGTTAAGAAATAAAAAGAAGGGTCCGATCAGAAACTAATAAATATCAGATGCGAATACCTTAATAAATATGTTTCCAGCCCCACTTTTGCGAATGCTAGGGTCGCGATGAGAATACATAATCCTAATGGGCCTTCCATTGAAAGAGGTGAAGTTCAGTACATCCAATGCCCTTGCAGCTGTAATCATTTCAAATTAAAGATGTAAGATTGAATAAAGAAATATTCACAATTTCATTGTACAGAACATGGAAAAAGGGAGAAAATTGGCCCAAAAATGTGAAATTGTTACCTTGGTTGGAATATATAATTTAATATTACGAATCTAGCCAACAAACTCTAGGTACAAAATCATTCTCTACCAATTTTGGTTTGGTCCTAGTTACACACACCATTCATATGTATCAAAGGCAAATACCAGACTAAACAAATAATAAATAATAATACTAACATGTAGTGCATAATAAATTGTGTGCTTTCACTTCATTTGAGTGGGTGCTTAGATCCTGCACCCTGCAGTTAGTCTACATGTGGCCTTTGTGCTGAGTTGAGACTAATGCTTTCAATAATATTAGGCATAGAGTCAAAGTTGTGGTCATGGAATTGAATCATTATTTCAATTTTGGGCAGCGTAGATGCTGCTCATGTTTCCACTATAGGCAACTTATATTAAGGTTCTAGCGTGTTCAGTTTAATGTTTGCTACTAAGTAGAGAAAAACATATTGTCCTCCTTTCAATGTCTAATTATAAATATATTGGAATAGCAATATAATAGAATAAGATCCCTTCACGATTAGGTCACACAAATGGTGTAAAAGCATCTTAAACTAAACTATATTATGTTGATTAGAGTGAAAATCAATTTTAACAAGCTTGGTTCTTTCATGAAACATGGGGTTAGAAATATATAAGTAAACAAGTTTATACTTTCCTCTGTAGTGAAATAAACAAATGAAAACTTCTGATATCAAAGGAAACCATTGTGGCTCCACAAGTTCTGGATTAAAAGAAATATAATTTCTTTCCAACCCCGCTCCCCACTTTTTTCTTAACTAGTCACAAGTCGGTATTAACTTGATGCAAATTTTATACCCAACAAAGCTCTCTTTGCCATACAATGTGTACCGTTTTTTAGATGTTCTTTGAAGTTTTTCTTACAATGCACACCCACCTTACATGTTAGCTGCCTATTCAGCATACAAGCATGAACCAATACCTGAATTACATTGTTTCAAAAAAAACCAATTGGCAACGAATCTAGCTAAATAATCAAGTTGCAAGGTATATAAATCTTCAAATATAAATTGGAAATTCGAACCAATAACTGACCGTCTTGAGGGTTGCTATAATTGACGTAGCCATAACCGAGAGATCGGCGGGTGGTCAAGTCCCTGCAAACCCTAACCGAAACCACCTGGCCCAGCTGGTTAAACAGATCATAGAGCTGCGAATCCGTCACGTTAGCGTCTAGATCTCCAACATAAAGTGACGTCGTCACGAACTGGTTGGCGCCACCCGCACCGCTGGCTCCCGGAATCGCATTCTGAGGCTGAGCTTGTACCTGTGCCATACCCAAGATTTTTTTTTTCAATCCAATTTTTTTTTTTTAATTTTTTTTTTCTTTATCTCTTCCCTCTCCTCGAGTTATTATGACCAAATCCTAGGAAGAAACGGAATGAAGCAGGAAATGAAGAAAAAGCTAAAGTAACGCCTAGACGCACACGAAGTGTTCGACAAAAGACCTCGGATACTAAATTACTTTGCTTTTTTTGTTTTGTTTTGTTTTGTTTTGTTTTGTTTATGATGATAGGTGGGAGGAGAGGGAAGGGCGGGTCAGGGATCCGCCGGAGGAGCGGCTCGTGAGGAGAAGAGAGAGCGAGAGACAGAGAGAACTGTGGTGGGGTTTAGTTAGAGAGGGCAGCTGGAACTGCACTGAGAAAAAACAGTGGATTCGAAGCTCAGAGGGTTATGTAGGTGGGTGGGTTTTGGTTAACCCTAGGATTAATGTAAGAAGGAGATCTGAGCCGTAGGATCTGAGAATTTTTTGTGGGACCCACTTGACGATGTCATGTCGGGGGGATGGGGTTAAGGTAACCGGTAACGGTTGTTTGTATAAGGTAACGTGTGTTTGGGGCCTTTGCTAAATGGGCGAGTGCTAGATAAAGATCTAACCCTGTATTATTGCCATCTCAGATTATTATTTTTTTCAAATAATGACCTTATAATTATTTAATTTACTTTTTAAAAATAAATTATAAAATAATTGTAGGTGTATTATTTTTATTTTGGTAAAAGTCCTGATCAATGATACAAGTAGCAAATATCTCTTTAAAGAATTAAGAAAGCATCATAATTTCCTATAAATAATTACCATTTTAGAAAGTGTTATTTTTGGGAAGAAATTTTGGTAAGAGTTCTAATAATTAGTGATACTTGTTACTTGTATATTAAATAATTATATATGTAATAGGAGTATTATTACCATTTTAGAGCATTTTTGATAGAGTAGTTAATTTTTTTTTTAAAATTATACTTTTTGCATAATTTTTTTAAAAATTTGATCATATTTGATCAAAAGTTATTAAAAAAATTGTAAAAAAAGGTTAAAAAGTACATCTTATTTTAAAAGTGAATAGTAAAATTAAAATTTTCTCTATATTTAAAGAAAAATTTTATTTTATTATTCACTTTTAAAAATAAAGTATACTTTTTGACATTTTTTTTATAATTTTGTTAGTAACTTTTGATCAAATATATTAAAATTTTTGAGAAATTATACAAAAAAGTATAATTTTAAAAAAAAAATTAACTACTCAATTAAGAATGCTTTACAAGAAAGTAATACGTGTTACTTGTTATTAGGTAAGCGTTCAAATACGAATAATTCTATAAAAAGTTGATGGGTAGTCGATTGACGTGGCTTTGTATAAAAAAATAAAAATAAAATAAAATAAACAAAATTTGTATATCGAAGATGTTCCCTTCTCCCCACCGAAGCCGAAGCATCAGACTGGGTAGTTTCCTTTCCTGGGTCATGTTTTACTTTTGTTATGGCTTCTGGTTCTATACCATCTATTGGGTAATACATGAGCTGCAAACTATTTTTGTTCTTCATTGGAAAGCTTGTCTAAGATCATGAAGCTTTCTCAAACCATATCTTCTCTTAATCATGGTCATTGGGAAGATCAACTTGTGGGGTGTGATTTGTTTTGTTTCTATTTATTTTGTATACTTTTTCGTCGTCTCGACCACTCATTTCTTCTGTAGAAATGAGGTGACTATTTCTAATTCAAACCAAGATACAGGCGAAATCACAATACCATTGCTGGGTTTTGTCAATGATATGAAAATCCAATCTTATTGGAGAAAGTCAAGCCAGACTTGATGTTTCCGATCTTTACCAGTGGACTTCTAGTAACCAGTTTCGATTGACATGTCATATCAGTTCTTAGTTCGATGCTTCAGCTCCGGTGGCAAACAGAAGAACCACTTCGGATCCATGAGGTTGAAGATGAATTTGAGTTTTCTCCCTCTTTAATCTCGCATTTTATACAAACTCTGTTTTTTTGTTTTTAAAATAAAGTCACGTTAACTAATTTTTCATCGAATTCTTAAAATCGACTATCTATAAAATTATTTTTCAAATATCGAGTTATAATATTCACAAATTATAATATGAGTAATGATATATTTATAAATCTTTACAACTTATTTTCTAACAACCAATAAAATTATATCACTTCATTAAAATTAAATTTCAATATTACAAAAACTACTATTCGTTTCATATAGAGTTGTAAAATAATTGTAAGGCTATCGTTTCCTTATAATATATTTGACTGATAATTATAGAGAAGAATGATAGTGCATACCACACTCTCGTTTTACCATGTAACTACTGGAATGTATCACTTTTATTATTATTTGATAATTACTCATTTTTTAAGAGAAAAATTTAAAAGTTTATGGATAATAGCACCTCATCATAATGGGACATGAGCATGGTATATAAGATTCTACTTTAAAAGAATCTTAACTCACATTATAGTTAGGAAAAATTAATGCACGCATTTTAATTAATCATATATAGAATGTCATATTATAAAATTTATTTTATTATAAACTATATATATTTGACATCTCCTATTAAATCACATTAGTTTTAAATTAGAAAAAATTTATATACAAGCAGGCTGACGCACATATTATTCACATGAACAATACTTTTACTGTTTATATGAATAGTAAAAATATTATTCATATAAGTGGGTTTGCGTGCAAGCCTGCTCATATTTAATACTACTTTTTAAATTATTAATCATTCTCAATATTAACTCGTGGTAGAGTTTGGGATCATGTTGATAAGCAATGATCTATTATCACACGTGATTTATAGAAAAATGATAGATTTACTATTTTTATAATTTTTTATATAATTATATTTTAAATGAAATGTATATGTTTCACCACTCGAGATTATACACCAATAATTTCCATTGGGCTTACTAGGTCTTATCTTCAAGGTCGGATTGACGACCCAAAGGCCAAAGTCCAATACATTTTTTGTGATTTCGAAATGATTCAAATTCATATTAAACAATTAAGAAACAAAAACGTTGAATCATACAAACGTGTAATTTTCAGACAAACATGTCGGCGTTAGTCCCCAAATGATTCGGAGAAAATTCAGTCGTTAAAATGAGAACAGAAGGTGAAACTCACGGTGGGCATTGTGACCTTTTCCTCCCACATAAATGGGGAGTGGCGAAATGGAATTTGGCTTATGAAGAAGGGTCTAAAAATTTAAATGATAATTTTTCTTGCCATCTATATTTAAAGATTATATTGTAGGCTGAATTGAAATGCTCGTATTTAATGAATAAATAAAATAAATTTTTTAAATTTTTAGAATCTTTGATTTATATATAAGAATATTTTAATTAATTTTATTCTAAAATAATTTTTTTTTAATTTTTTTATTATTTGGAAAGTAAAGAAATTCAATTTTATAAACGGTACGTAATATTGTCCAAAATTAAATATAAAGTATTGACTCACTTTTTTCCTAACAAATTTTTTGGACGGCTGAAAATTCTATAGAATGTAGGCTATCAAAATTGACGAATAATAATCAAGTTCATTTGAATGAGATGGCTAAAATATAAAGCATTAAATGAAATAAATTTTCTAAATTTAAAAAAATTTTGAATTTATAAATAAAAATATTTAATCAATTTTATTTTAAAATGATAATTTTTCTATTCTTTTATTATTTGGACGGTAAATGAAATATTGCCCAAAATCAAATATAAAGCATTGACTCACTTTTTTCCTAACACGTTTTTTGGATGGCTGAAAATTCTATAGAATGTAGGCTATCAAAATTGATGAATAATAATCAAGTTCATTTGAATCAGATGGCTAAAACTTGATTTCCAAACAAAAGAACCAGATTCGATCCCCCCGCCCTCTTTTTATACATAAAAATCACACGAATACTAGTTGATGGGAAAGAGCACCTTATAATTATTTAAAAAAAATTTAAATATCTGTCAAGTGTTATAATTTAACATGAAAAATGCAAAATATAAGAAAAAAATATTTAATTAAACGCTTTATATAAAGCCGGTTCTTCAAATAATCAATAATTTTAAGAATAATTAAGATGGGTCAAAATTGGAATCGATAAAAAATTTGAAACATACAAACCACGAGCGAGAGGAGTGGCTTGATCATATGATGTTTGACAAAAGTCTATCACGGAGGAGGAACCGCGCATTTTCGCTGCTGCTTTCAGCAGTCGCTCGTTACGACACGGAAGCCGCAACGAAACAACACATATATCCATTTATGGACGAAATTTTTCTAAATTTTCTTTTCAAATAAATAAATAAAGTATTAAATGAAAGACGTGATCATCCATCCGTACATATACGTAACCGCTCTGGAATCCTGGATTCTGGAACTCCCTTTGCAGAATCCCAGTCCGATTCTCCTTCTCTCCATCTCTCCGCGTCTCTACTTATACATATCCAGAATCTCAACAGGAAAAAGATCGAAAAAAACAGATAAAATAAAGCAGAGGGTTGGAGACGGGACTCACCATGGGGTTGATCACTCTCTCACCATCTGCCAGCTCCGCTGTTCTTCATTCTCACCCTCGCTTACCTTCTGATCTACTTTGCTCTTACCCTCGCTGCCCCCCCAGATCATCTTTGTTTCTCCCTACTTCTTTCTCCAAACGACTCTCTTTTCAACTTTACCACCGCCCTTCCACACTCCAAGGGCCCGCCGTCGGCCTCACCAACTCCGTGCCGGTGATTCCTCCTATCTCATTATTTGCATTTTGTTGTTGTTTCTCATAATTTATTTTCTCTCTTTGTTTACCTAAATTGAAAAGCAGCTATTGATGGGAATGGTTTATAATTATAGTACTCTTCGGGCTTTCTTTCTTTCTTTCAGATTTGGTAGCATTTGTATGATGTTCCTTTGCCCCTTCCAATTACTATTTCATAAGTTTTTTTTAATGTTTGCTATTAAAAAATTCTACGGTTCATTTTGCATTTAAGTTTTTGAATCTTGAATCTAGTTGAACCATCTGATACCACATGGCGGAGTATGCTAGTTCTGATTGTAGCATCAGAAAGATTTAACTGTTTATGAAGTTCCTTGGGAGAAAAAGTACTTCTGACTCAGCAAGTGTAATCTAGTCCGAAGAGCGTTACGCCCTTGTATCAGCTTTCAATTTTGATTCTGGGTTTTGGTCACAGACCGATTAGAAAATTGGACATCGCGCTAAAGAATTCCAAACAACACGCCTCGGTTGCCAATGCAATTTCATTTATTTATTTATTTATTCATCATACTAGTTAGCAAGGCACATACTATTGGCATGTTTTGTTTACAAAATTAAGTACGTTTAGCTCTGTCCTTTTCGTTGACTACGACAAAAGAAATTTGTTGACAAGGAAGGATGGTTCTTTGTGTAGCTAATTTGCCTTTGCAATCGTATTAGACAGACACATATGCATGTCCTTTTTATTTTTCTTGGATGTTATCTGTACTTGCAAAAATCAAGAATTCTGCTCAAATAAAAAACTACGAATTTGTTGTGATGGTGCGGCAATTACGATGAATAATATGTAATTAATTAAAAGAGAAAAACAAGAGAAAAATCACACAAAGATTTTACGTTGTTCGACCGTGTGCCTACGTCTACGGAAGCGAGTGGCGGAAATTTCACCATATCAAAAATAGGGTTATATGTATTTATACTTAACCTTAGGTGTATGGACGTATTTAAGAAAATTTACAAAAATATCCTTGTACTGTAACCCCAACCTAATCAGCGTTCCAAACACTCTTACTGCTGCTGTACATGCATCAGATATAAACTACATACTTAAACAGAATTAATTCTACAAAGGTTTCACTTACATATGTATTACTACTGAATTTTGTTCACCCATTAGTTTCTTCCAGTTGGGGTAGTGATGGTATTGTTTGTTATCTGCATTTTACGATATTCTATGATGCATTTAAAAAAAAAATAAAAAAATTCTTTGGTGGGTTAGCCTCTAGTCTTACCCTTCTGATTTATTGTGTTGGTTTTCAGCCTAGAAGCGAAACATACACAGTAGGTGATTTTATGACAAGGAAGGAGAATTTACATGTTGTGAGACCAACAACAAGTGTTGATGAAGGTATTGCTAATACTTGTGCTTCTGCTATTCATGTGTATTATATCGGTTCATGTTTTCATTCACTGGATTTTGTTGTTACAGCATTGGAGGCTCTCGTGGAGAAGAGAATAACTGGCTTTCCAGTTATTGATGATGACTGGAAATTGGTAATTCCACTAACATTTTAACCATAATAAGAAAAGAAGGAATTGTATTCATATATACAGCGTGATATGGTTTGGTATCTTATGGCACGCAAACCATTCATCATTCTCAATGTTGCATTGTAGATCTAGTTGACAACATTGTTAAGATTGCTGTTTGATTACATGTTTTAACAGCAGCTTTGTTTCTTGGAGATGGTTATCTGTAGAATGCTAAAGAATGATATACAGAAATTAGAATATGTGGTTGGTAATCTATATGTTTCCCTGATTAAATAAGTTACTGCTGAGGGGGCTCCACCAAGTTAAATGTGAATTTATAAATTTAAATGTTCTTTTTAAAGATCACGAAAAAGGAAGAATTGTGAGCCCTTTATATGTCTCGCCAAGGACAAGGTGCAACTTGCTGAAGGGTATGTGTTTCAAACACATTGAATTTAGAAACAGCCTTAAGGTGATAATGTGATATGATGTCTACGAGGTTAAAAAATGTCTTTATGATATTAATACCTGAGGAAGCAATGTGTTTTCTGTTTCCCGAACGCTCTCCTCTGCCATGAGTAGGTTGCTATGGGATAGGAAATGAGGAAGCCTGGATGCATGATTGGGTGGGAGTGAGGATGAGAACCTAGTACTTATGCCATACTAATGGAATTTTGAATGGTCATATGAATACCTTGTCTAAACTGGAATCCGAGGTCCTGTAAAAATAAATTTCGTCTGAAGTTTCTTTCAAAGAGACTCACACTAGAATTAGAAAGCAATAGCCCTTTATAATCCCGCAATTGCTGTTTTGGGACATAGGTGGCCTTTGGTTTCATTTTATGGGTTATTGAGAATGGACTTTGTGTGATGACTTTATTTGAGTCCCATGAGGAGTTCTTTTATTAGTCCAATTGCTGCTTAACGCTTTGCATGCTGCAATGGAATCTATCTACAGGCTATCGATAGTATGGTGAAGCTAGGAAGGGATAGATTGAGAGGAACAAGAAGTACCCTGGTCCCTGGCAAAGGAGCCTTCAATAAGCCAAAACATTTGAAATATGCTATAATCGACTTTAAATTATTTGAATTTAAGTTTTTCAGTTATGCTTAGGTGGTGTTGTTGTATATATGCCATGTACTTGGGCTATGTCTAGTCCTCTTCAATAAAATTCTTATTTACTGATTAAAAAAATGACTGCTGCCACTAATTCTTGCAACCTTTTTTCCTTGTTTCATCCCCTCTTGAGTCTTCACCCCTTCAAGACCAGTCTTTTTCAAGTTGTGTTTGGGCTATAAAGTATTGTCAAGTTTATACATTTCCAAGTTCTTAACACAGTAATTTTGTAAAAATCCCGAGCTCACCAGCTGTAGACAGGTTCTCTAGATTTGTCCTATATCGCACTCAGATTGGTATGTAGATCATAATTTAACCCCTTTTGAAAAAGAGCACGTGTCCAACTTTTTTAGTTGAACATGGTATTTTTTGCTATTACAGATTATCATTATTGTTTTAACAAGATCTTCCGTTATTGTAAGCTTCTATTATTTTTATTGTTATTTTTATACTTCAACAAAGGTAATCTGGCTATGTTAAAACAGTTTAATTTTTTAGATTGTTTACTCCAATGCATTGACTCGAGATTTTTTCCTGTGGCAGGTTGGTGTCGTTTCAGACTATGACTTGTTAGCACTCGATTCAATATCAGGTAGAATGGCTTTAATGTTCTAGTATATTGATTTGTAAATGACTATAAATTTGGGGATATGTACTTTTTAAAAAATCTGGGGATGTGCGGTTGCTTAAATTTAGATTTGGGAATTTCTGGCATCACGTATCGTATAAGATGTCGTTGCTGTCATCATAACATCTTCTGTGTTGGCATAACTTCTTTTCTTTCATTAAAAAACTCAAATCTTTCAGTTTGTCCCTTTTATCCTTTTTCCTTGGCAGGGAATCATAAAATTGGTTGTATAATTTTTTGGTTTAAATGCCTTTTTTGGCTTTGGAATATTAGTGATATTTTATGAGCCATAAAGAAATTGTGATTATAATTTTGACTAGAGTTCGTTAGAACACTAGTTGCTAATATTTTATCAGCTGTCTTTTTATTCCCGTAAAAAAGTTTCTTATTTCTTCTTTTGTGGCTGGTAGGTGGCAGTCAAAGTGACACAAGTGTGTTTCCTGATGTCAATAGTTCATGGAAAGTATGTAAGAAGCATCCTCTTTTTAAATGCCAGTCTTCTATCTTTGAGTTGATTTTGTTCATTGCTTAGTGAGATTCTCGGACATTTGGATTGTGTGTGCCCGTACACAGGCAATTGGAATCCTCTCTGGTTAGAGATTTGATATTGAGAATCTTCTGAAGTCGACCAAATCCCAGATTATGAGAATATCATACAAGCTAATTCTCCTCTATCATGTTGAGTAATATGGCTATGGTGAATTAAGCCCAATTAGCTATTAGAAATCATTGGGATTTTGTTTCCAGGTTCTATACATGCAACAATTAAGTCGACTTCTACTGCCTTGGTCTTTATAATATTATGCATTTTAGCATAAACCTTATTGTCTTTGTTTACATGCATAAACCTTATTGTCTTTGAGAAAGGGCTTACATGAATCATAGCAACTTGACTAAATTTTGTATGATTCCTTCTATACTTCAAGAGCATTGCAGTCCAATAGGTTTGGTATATTGGAACTGTACAGTTACTCTCAAGTCGCTCAATGAGCCATAGTCCAAGGAAATCTAATTGTGGGTTATTTTTGGAAAAAGATTAAATATTGACAATAAATGAAAAATATTTGGCCTCGTTCATGGTATCTAGGAATTTATTAGAACCCTTTTGATTCCACCAGCATAACCCCTCTCAGTGAACTATTTAGATTAGTTCGGTCAGAACATTGTATACATGTTGAAAATTTTTTGGTGGATTTGGCTTGGGCAGCCATGTCATGATACTGCCAAGGCTAGGGCAACTATGCCACTGCAGTTTGATTATGCAAGAAATATTAAGTTGTTGAGTAATTGGACCATATCATTTGAACATGACTTTACTCAGGTGTTATTTTATTGAAATTGCTAAAATCATAATTAGGAGAAATTATCTTTTGCACCCCAATCTATCACGTTTTTTCAATTTACATCCTAAACTTCCAAGTTCCAACATTGGCTATCAGTACCTTAACTAGCAAATTTTGGCAATTTGTGCCCTAGATTAAGATTTGACAATTTGTACCCTGAACTGCTAGATTGTGGTGCAAGTTATCAGTTTAAGTAGTTTAGAGCATAAATTAAGAGGACGGAGATAGTTTGGAGTGAAAAATGTAATTTTTCATAATCATCAAGATAGCTTTACTACTCCTGGTCTCAGTCTCCACATAAGCCACTGCTAAAATTAGTATGCCTGGTGTGAGTCCACAAAAGATGGAGTAAAAAACCTGGCCTTGAACAGAGCCATTCTCTCTCTCTCTCTCTCTCTCTCTGTGATCAAACAGACTCCCTATCAATGAATTTATTAAATTGTGTGGATAATTGCTTGATCAACTAGCTCTTCCTCTAATTTTGATAAGTGTTGCAGACATTCAATGAGATACATAACCTGCTAAGTAAAACTAATGGCAAGGTTGTTGGCGACTTGATGACACCCGCTCCACTTGTTGTTCACGAATCCACCAATCTGGAAGATGCTGCTAGGTATTTATGTCTTTTGCCTCTTTTAATACATCTTCTTTTTGTACCTACAAAAAATACATCCTTGTGTATTTGGGGGCGAGACTATTCCGGCACCATATGTATGTGGGAGGGAACTGATTGTTTCTTACAGAAGTGGTTTTACTATTTATATGCCGACATGAACTACAGACTACAACCCCAAGCATTGTGTATGATATGATGAGCCAATAGTCATTTTCTTGGTTGCAAAATTTGAACTCAAATGTTCTAAACCAATTCTTCTAATGCTAGGTTGTTGCTTGAAACAAAATTCCGTCGATTGCCTGTGGTAGATGGTGATGGTAAGCTGGTAAGAAAATTATATGCTTGTTTTTCTGGTTTGAAAATGCATTTGTAAGATACTTCACAGGAATATGTAGTTTCTGATCGGTCTATGATTAATTTGGTAGGTTGGACTAATAACCAGGGGGAATGTTGTTAGAGCTGCTCTTCAGATAAAACATGCTGGTGAAAAGTCGGCTTAGTTGAGAAGACTACTGTCGGAACTACTTTGGTGGTGCAGTCTTTGAATCGCATTGATGCATCGTTCTCTTATTATGGGTTCGTTTGGAGGGGGCCGGGCTTTTTAATTCTTTGTCCCAGTTATTTGCTGCCCGAGTACAGCATTTAGATTTTTAAAGTGCTTGATTGATTTCTTCTTCTGTTATACACTGGGGGTATAGATAGCTTGCGCCTGTAATTATCAGTTTATTATGTTCTTTGTTATGAATTGAGAAATATTGGCTAGGATTGGAGTTGACTTGGTGCAGCCTAAGCTGACATTGTTCGTAGTCGGTACTACTTTGATGTAGTTTATATTTAAACACTCAGAATCTTGTGAAAGTATAAATATTTGTTAAGCCTAAGGTATAAGAGTATTGTTGGACTGAACAAATCGACCGGACTAATAGTCTTATTGCGGTCTAGGTTTAGGGTCTTTTTTACCGGATTGGACTGAGACTGATAAAAATGTGTTTAAATATATATATTTAAATATTTTTTTCTATATGATATATTATTTTATATAATAATTATATAAATCAATTATATAATTTTCATCTAAGGGATTGTTGTTGATTATATATACACAATGAAATTATTTAATATTTATTAATCATATATAAAATATTAAAGAGATTACTTTATTTTAATTTTATTAATTTTATTGATTTTTTGCATTAATTTTTTTAATTATACAAATAAAATAAAAATTCATGAATCGAATGTACAGATCAAAGTGGCATAATTCAGTCATGAGGATAAAGATCATTTTCAATTTTATGTGAGCAAGGATGGATAAGAAGTAGCAGATGGTCTTCATGACCTGAACCAATATATGAAAAGGTAAGAAAAACATATATATATATTCTATGTAGGACCCATTCATGAATAGAGTCATACATATCCACAAGGAAAGCACTTGAGATAGAGGGAAACATCTTCCAGAAGGCGCCCTGCCCAATGGATACGGTACTATCCCATGAGCTAGAATGTCTCTGTCTTGTACGTTGCATGTGTAGGAAGCTTCGACAAACGACACTCTTCCTCCACAAAAACCAAAGATAAGGAGGGATCTTATACAAAGTTCCTTTCATTTTCTTCAGTGTTTCTGGAGACTCCAGACCACACTATGTCATTCGTGACGTTATGCAGCGATGTTTTTTTCTTCTTTCGTCTTAGTAAACATATTAATATATAATAGCTATAGAAAAATATAGTATGATTATGAAATATCTCTATTAAATACTCCTTCATATTCTTTTATTCTTTAATTTTAATTTTTTTTCTTTATACTTAAGTTTGTTTAAAAAATGCTTAAAGAAAAAGAAAAATTAAAAAAACTTATTCGTACCATTGTGCATATTTGGTGGGCATATTTTATAGGCACCCTCGTATTATCCTATAGATATATTTAACAGTTACAAGATGTTAGATCTCAACATTTATCTCAAATCAGCAAATACAATATAAAGAATAAAATAAAATAAAATAAAATAAAATTAAAAAAAAAAAAAGAAAAGTATATTGACTCTCATCCATTTCTCACAAAGTTAAACATTTTAAAACAATTTTAATACGGATCGAAAATAGACTAAAACATTGCAACTTTCAAACTTTCTATTGCATTTTGCTAGTTTGGACTAGCTACATGAGACTTTCACTACCTTTCTACCACGATGCTTGCTTAGATCAAGCAAAAACTTGGGAAAATGGTAAACATGACATGCTTCAAATCACCGACATATGATCACCTAAAAATGTGGAATCGCGCCATGTTAAAAAAGTGGAGGGTGGTTTGGTTTGAAGGATTCAAAGTCACTAGCCCTAAAAATGTCGTGCATGGCAGCAATGTAAATCTCATGCACAGTTTGAGTTGCACGTGTGACTCACTCACTACTTCATTTGATATTCTTCTTAAGCCATCTTGAAGATCGATAGCTAGGAAGTGGGGTTAGGCACATGGCAACCGCTAGGAGTCGAAAAGCAATAGATAAGCACTTCTCCTTATTATAGAGGGAAAACTAGATGAAGTTAATAAAATACAACCTGGACAATTTCTAGACAACCTAATAAGAATGAGTGAGGGAAGAACAGAAGCTCCAGCCTCCTCTCTATGGGCAGAGGGGGGTGGAGCTTAATCAGTGATGTTCACATATTTAAAATTTATTTTCCATTTGCTTTAACAAAAATAGATTCCATTTTTTTTGTATATTGGATTGTGATTTACAAAAGTGGATAGGTAAAGTTGATAAGTTATTTGAATATAATTTATAGTTTTTATATTGGATTTTGTAAAATTTGTTTTGATTTGGTTCTTTCTTACTTTTATTAGAATTTAATTGGATGAAAAGTTCAGAGTTTAAAATAGATTTTTTTAAAGTTAATATATATATATATATATATATATATATATATATTGAAAGATGTTTTGATTGAAATTGAAAAGGTTTTAAAAGAAATTAGAAACTAGTTGAAAATGTCCGCCCTACTCATATGATCTGTACATGCAAAAAATAATAAATAACCGAAACAGAACTAGTTACACGTTTCTTTTTATTTATTAGCAAGTTACACGTTTCTTTTTTTATTTATTGCAAGTTACACGTTTCATTCATTCATGTGGTTTGCATATAAGGTTTAGACATTGGGTATCGACTATCGAAAACAGTTATGGATATTTTTTATTTAGTGACTAAGTAAGTATTTTTTAATAATATTCAAATTTTTATTTTCAAAATATTAAAAAAATATTAAAAAAATATATGAAAAATTTAAAAAGAAAAATCAAGAGAAGACATTTGGCAAAAAAGTGAGTTTCACTATAAAATAATAATAATAATAATTGTTACAGAGGAGCTGATGCCTCAAATAATCAAATATTTTAGAATTATTAAAGAGGTGATCAGACACAAAACAATTATAAAGATAGGACTGCATTCTAGAATGGGTGGATTGCATTCACCGCTACGACGAAAAATCCAATCTTTCTTCTCTATATCTACCTTATACATCGTGTTCATCTTGTAAACATATGATACAAACAGTACGGGGGAATAACACTGTTGAGGACGTATTCTGCTGTCTAGTCTACCGATCCCGTGTGGGTGTAACCTGCGAAATAAGGACAAGGAAGGTCGGGGTCCGGGACCGCTCCGACGATCAAGTTAGTGTACGGGAGAAGATATATGATAGAGGGAATAAGAGAATTCGTGAATGTACCGTCTTCCCGTCGTTAGTTAGGTGCTATTTATAGGCGTTCCTCTGGGGAGTCTGGGTGGTGAGAGTGCCGGAAATCGGGACATCACCCGTCCGTCATCCTCGATAAGGAAACCTGGTCTGATTCGGTCGGTCTTATCGCATTAATTGAGTATCCCTTCAATTAATGCTCAATTAGACCCTTTTGGATGAGAGCATTAAATGCAGCGGTATCTTTTGTCAATTTAGTAATTAATGGCGTGTGTTTGTGGCGTCTCTGCATTAAATGGGGGGGGTCTGTAGACCGGCGGCTGTCTGTCGTTCATAAATGAGGGAGTGTCTCGATGGGAGATGGGCCCAGGAGACATATCGGTACGTGAGCCGCCGTTCTGTTCTTAGCGTGTTCTTGAGACCGATTTTGCCATCTCCTGCCCAGATCGGGGTAACCAGGGACTTGGCTCGTCCCCGGTTTCGGTCTTCCCGGTTGAATTCGGACGTTGCGTCGAGGTGAGTGCGGATAACGGGTCGTGGGCCTGCTAACCTTTTGGGCCCGGGCCCGGGCAGGTTTTGACCCCCCTTCAAACACAGCCTATTCAATCCTACCCTACTCTCTGTATCTCCTCCCGATCATCTCCTTGGTCTTGTTAAATCAAAACCCGCTTTCAAAGGTGTTATGGGTAGCAAAAATGGCGAGCTTCACATATTCTTCTTTCCATTGATGGCCCCTGGCCATATGATACCAATGATTGACATGGCTAGGCTATTCACAATCCAAGGCGTCAAAGCCACCATAATCACCACCCCGCTCAACCACCCTTCAGTCGCAAAAACGATCGAAAGATTCAAAACTTGCAGCGGTTTCAATATTGATATCAAGACCATCAAGTTCCCATCAGTAGAGGTTGGCCTGCCAGAAGGGTGCGAGAACATCGATTCCTTCACTTCCGATGAAAACACTTCTAGTTTCTTGACAGCCACGGGGATGCTCCGACAACCCTTCGAGCAGCTAATACAAGATTACCGACCTCATTGCATTGTTGCCGACATGTTCTTTCCATGGGCAACTGATGTTGCCACTAAATTTGGAATCCCAAGGCTTGTTTTTCATGGAACTAGTTATTTCTCTTTGTCTATAATGGTGAGTCTACAAGTATATGAACCTTGGAAAAAAGTTTTGTCTGATTCTGAACCTTTCGTCATTCCTAATCTTCCTGACGTGATAAAGTTGACAAGGATGAAAATGCCTCCGTTCAATAGTGAAGGCGAACCCGAAACAGTCTTGACCAAGGTGTTGAAAGAAGCCAAAGAAGCAGATGTGAAGAGCTATGGGGTTGTTGTAAACAGCTTCTATGAGCTCGAACCGGCTTATGCAAATCATTACATAAAGGTGTTGGGAAGGAAGGCATGGCATATAGGTCCAGTTTCACTATTCAACAAGGAGGCTGAAGACAAAGGTCAGAGGGGAAAAGAATCCTCCATTGATAAACATGAATGCTTGAAGTGGCTTAATACAAAGAAAAGTGATTCAGTTGTTTATATATGCTTTGGAAGTTTGGCCAAATTAACCAATTCTCAGCTAATGGAGATTGCAATGGGTCTTGAGGCTTCTGAACAAGAATTCATTTGGGTGGTGAAGAAAGGAAAAGAGGAGAAAGAAGATGAAGATTGGTTGCCAATAGGATTCGAGAAGAGAATGGAAGGAAAGGGAGTAATAATAAGAGGTTGGGCACCCCAAGTTTTGATTTTGGATCATGAAGCGGTTGGAGGATTTGTGACTCATTGTGGATGGAACTCAGCGTTAGAAGGAGTGAGTGCTGGGGTGCCTATGGTCACATGGCCAATGTTTGCTGAGCAATTTTATAATGAGAAATTAGTGACTCAAGTGTTGAAAATTGGAGTTTCTGTGGGTGCTCAGCAACGCGTTAATATGATTGGAAATGATGTTTATATCATTAAAAAGGAAGCAATAGAGAAGGCCGTGAGACGAATTATGATGGGAAGTGAAGAAGCAAAGGAAATGAGAAGCAGAGCCAAGGGACTTGGGGAGATTGCAAGGAGAGCCATGGAAAAAGGTGGATCATCCTATTCCAATTTGAATGCTTTAATTGAAGAACTCAAGATCCTCAGCAGTTGATATATGATACAAACGTAGGGGTAGGTTCATAATAAAAATGTTGTGATATTGATGGTCTGTTACAATGAAGTAATTTGGATTTGAGCGCAATTATATTAATAGCTTTGTATAAAGGTAAGCTTTGGAGAGGATGGTCCTTTCTTTCTTTCTTTCTTCCTTTCTTCTTTCTTATTTCTTTTGGTCAACTAAGGGTCCATTGAGTTGAGATTGTGGTGCAGTTGGTAGTTTAGAGTAAAAATAGAAGGATGGAGATAGACAAAAAGCAATAGATAAGCACTTCTCCTTGCTATGGATGGAAAACTAGATAAAACTGATAAAATACAACATGGACAAATTCTGGACAACTCAACAAGGAGGAGGGATGGAGGAGCAGAAGCTCCACCCCCTCCCTTTGGGCGGAGAAGATGGGATATATGGTTGGGTCAGATAGACATAAATCGCCTCTAGAGAGAGAACAAAAAACACCTGAAACTTAAGCAACAATGTAATACCCAACCTTTAATAAAGCCTGGCCCATTAGTTTTTCTTATAAAAACTTAGAGAGAGAGAGAGAGAGAGAGAGAGAGAGAGAGAGAGAGAGAGAGGGGGGGGGAGGGAGCCACTGGGGATTTTATTTTCATTTTTCCTTCTTAAGGCACGCAGCTTTCATCTTCTTCCTCTTTTCTTTTTCAGTTTTCATATTTCAGAGCAGCCGCACCTCTTCATTCTTTAGCATTTTACGTTAATTTAAGATTCTCTTTTAATCTCTCTCATAATTTGCCTTGAAGATGAAATCATCATCCCTTCAGATTTGTAACGAAGTTTTCTTAACATTTGGCCATCAAGTGAAGGGTTTTTCCCTTATAAAAAATTAAAGAGTCTTCTTCTAGTGGGGATTTTCGAAATCCTTACCACGTTTTTCCGAGAATAATTAATCCTTCCAATTTTCTCTGCAAGTTGGTGGATTTCTGTAAGTTTATTGTCTTGAATTCATTATTTTATTTTAAATGTGATATTATCTTTTGAATATGATGGTATTATATTGATTCATCATGTTTGTCTAATTTGCTTACTCAAGTGTGGATTCTATTTTTCCTTCCACGTAAGTTGTTTCTTTATTTGTTCTTATATATTGTTGCTTTGGTTTTTGATGAAAATGCTTATCAGAAAGAGAAATGACTTTTGTTTATGGGTCTTTGACTCTTTATTACCACAGCCTAAAAAAGTGTTTTTTTTAAGACTCTAGTTGAAAAGGCCCTGACTTTGATGAGTTCTTTTCGTTTTCTTCTTTTTATTTTTTTATAAATATCTAACAGTAGTTTCATCTTAAATTTATTAATATGTCTTTACTTTTAGTGGAAGAATATTATAGTTATAACCGAATACCTGGAGGTTATAAACAAAACATAAAGGCCAAACCCTAGACATAAAAAAAGTAACTTATAACCAATCATAATGTCCACTTACAAATCTAATTATAGGCAACCCAAACAACGGCAAAGCAAAACAAAACAAGAAGAGAAAACTAGACCTGCAATAAAGCATACCCATGAGATGAAACAAAACTAAATGAACAAGTTACCAAACACAACATTAAGAAGTCTACAAGTTAGGAAGACTCATTTTGTCCATATGAAAAAGGCCTCTTATGTTTTTGGGTAGCATAAAATCTCTAGACCAATTCAAATTCATACCCTAAGTTTCCCGCTTAGCAAGAAAATCTGAAACAATATTTCCCTCATGAAAAACATGAGTAATAGTATATTTCATGCAATTAAATAATTATGTAACTTGTTCAAAAAATCTTTTAAATATCAAATATTACAATGACCCCGTTTTATCCAATTTACAAGGATGTTGGAATTAATCTCAATCCCAACCTTGAAAAAATCAAGCTGATAACATCTACGGACTCCTTCCAATAAACTTTTCGTTTTAGCAAAATCGTTGAATTCCATGCGCAAGGAAATAGAGTACGCCATAATTAAATTACCACAATCATCATGAACAACACCTCCAATAACAAAGAGCCCAGAATTTTTAAGACCACCACCATTAGAATAAAGTTTAACTCAATCCTACTAAGACCGAATTCGTCTCACAATGCAAACATTTTTAGGCATAGGAGCTAAAAAATCCATGTTGAGGTTGAGTCCATCTTTTCGTTTTCTCCTTAGTACCTGAAGAAAATTAATGTCAATGACAGCTATGATGTACTATATGGCTTTTCTTGGGTTTTGAATTTCTTCCTTGGTACTGGAAGTAATTTCATCACGTTGAGGTCGTTGCGATTTTGAGATGAGTTTTCCTGGAGATTGGTCAGACCAATCCCCATGCAAAAAGCAGTCTGTCACCTTCGATGGCGGTGGGCGACCCCGCCCATCCCATCGGGACCGGCGAGCTTACTCTTTCAATGGCGAGCTCTGGCGACCTCCGGTATGCCCTACAGAGGCTTAAACTCGAAATGGATCTGATGCCCACCACCCACCAGAGGCGACGGGCTACAGTTAAGGCCGAATACCCCCTAAAATTCATCTCTATTTTATATTTTTATTATATTTTTTATTATATTTTTATTGTATTTTTTATTATATTTTCTTCATTTTATTTTTTATTATATTTTTTATTGTGTTTTTTTAATTTTATCATATTTTTTTATATTTTATATTTTATTTTAATATATTTTTCATCAAAAAACAACCTAACTGTCGTTGCGCTGTTCTAGACGTTAGAGATAGCCTGACTGGTTCCCAACATCTCTCTTTTGAGATAGGTTGTCTGTTTTGCAGCAGGATTTTTCTTGGTATTAGATTATTAATTTAGAAATGTTAGAGCACTTTCAGATAAATTATTAATTTTTGAAACGTTTATCTTGAGCCTAAACTTGTATGTAACTAGGCATAATATGTTTATGGAAACTTTATGTATATTTAAGTTACATCAAATCTTATATGAGTTATAGGGTATATAATAACATAGTGTTGTTTCTAATTTTACTTGGGAGGAAAACCATACCAAAGGGCTTTGAGAAGGTATAGTCCCATTAAATGAGAAATGTATAGAGATGATAATTATTCTGAAGAACAATGAGAAGATATAGACCCTAAATAAAAAGGAGAATGATAACTACACCGAATTATATTTAAAAATATGTAGTTCCCAAAGTAAGAAATGATTATGGAAAGGATATCTACCTTTGAAGAGGTAGGTTCTCTAAGGAGAAAGTTTAATTTTTAAAATCTCATACTATAAGCATTTTCTTTTATGATGTAATCATGTTAAAAGCTATTATTTATTTGATTTATTGGATTATTTATTGAGGTTCATATGTTTCATCTAGTTTAATCAATCCTACTTACTGAGTCGTGGACTTATCATTCCACCAATAAAAAATTATTTCTCAGATATCAAAAGGGAGCGAGACAAAAATGGAGCTTAGTTGATATGTGGAAGAGTTAGTTTAAGAGTGATGGAATAAGTGTGAGTTATAAAATAGTTTGAATTTTAAATTGTGGCATTTTTTTTTTATGAACGAACAATTTGAGGGAAATGTGTTTTGCACTTGTTTTATATAAAGGTCTCTTAGTTCTTTTCTTGTTATTCCTACATTATCATAATTTAATGACAATGAAAATACTTTCAATAGTTGGAAATTTGGTGGCATTACAAGCGAGGTTCACATGTTTGAAATTTATTTTCTTATTTGATTTTATGAAAATAGATTAGAAGTCTTTTTTTTTATATATATATATATATAGATTTTGGATTATGATTTGTAAAAGTGGATAGGTAAAATTGATAAGTCATTTTCATATAATTTATAGTTTTTATATTAGATTTTGTAAAATTTATTTTCATGATTTATATTACAAGAAAACAGAACAGATATAAAACAGAGCAGATGTGACACTAGTGTCATAGAGCAGTGTCACATCTGCTCTGTTTTATCGCAATTAAAGTATCATAAAGTATCACATCTGTTCTATTTTATCGCAATTGAAGTGTCACATTTATCCTTTTTTTTTATAGTTAGTTCTTTCTTATTTTTTACTTTAATTTAATTAGATGAAAAGTTAAGAGTTTAAAATAGACTTTTTTAAGTTAAAAATATATATATTTTGAAAGATATTTGGATTGAAATTGAAAAAGTCTTAAAAGAAATTAGAAACTAGTTGAAAATGTTTGCCCTACCCATATGATGAGTACATGCAAAATAGAAAAAATAACTCATGAAGCAGTACTAGTTCCACGTTTCATTCATTCATGTGGTTTGTATTTAAGGTTTGGAGATTGGGTACGGACTATGGAGAACAGTTATGGATATTTTATTATTTAGTGATTAAGTAAGTATTTTTTAATAATATTTAAAATTTTATTTCAAAAACATATTTAAAAATAAAATTAATTAAAAAAAGACAAGAGAAGATATTTGGCGTTCTCGAAATAATTTGTTACCTTCTGGTTGGTATAGCATGTCTCCTTTACATATAAAAAAAATTTGATAGACACGAAATTTTTTTTAACATATTTTATAATTATATTTTAAAATAAAAGATACTATTTTGTAAACTATCATATAGAAATAACATCATTTTTATGTAAATATTCTTATTTTATATTATACATTGTGAAATAGTGTTGTGAATCATTCCTGTTAAAATAAAAATAAACTTTATATTATTTTATTTGTTGCGATGGAAAAAGCAAGTAATCATTTTCTGGCATTTATGCTACCGAAAACAGAGTTCATGCCTCAAATATTCAAATATTTTAAAGTCTTTAAAGGGGTGAGGCAGAAAAACAATTTTATGGATAGGAGTGCATGAATGGGTGGACTGCATTCACCGCTACGACGAAAACGGAAAAACCCAATCTTCCTTCTCTACATATAACCAGCTTATAATACATGGTTCGTGTTCATCTTGTAAACATAGGATACAAACAGTACGGGGCCGGGATAACACAGCCTAGCCAATCCTTAGCCTACTCTCTGTATATTCTCCCCATCTCCTCGTTATCGTCGCATCGTACGTACGAATCACCCTGTTCTTGTTAAATCAAAGGTATTATGGGTGGCAAAAGTGGCGAGCTTCACATATTCTTTTTTCCCTTGATGGCCCCTGGCCATATGATACCAATGATTGACATGGCTAGGCTATTCACAATCCAAGGCGTCAAAGCCACCATAATCACCACCCCGCTCAACCACCCTTCAGTCGCAAAAACGACCGAAAGAATCAAAACTTGCAGCGGTTTCAATATTGATATCAAGACCATCAAGTTCCCATCAGTAGAGGTTGGCCTGCCAGAAGGGTGCGAGAACGTCGATTCCTTCACTTCCGATGAAAACACTTCTAGTTTCTTGATAGCCACGGGGATGCTCCGACAACCCTTCGAGCAGCTAATACAAGATTACCGACCTCATTGCATTGTTGCCGACACGTTCTTTCCATGGGCAACTGATGTTGCCACTAAATTTGGAATCCCAAGGCTTGTTTTTCATGGAACTAGTTATTTCTCTTTGTCTATAATGGTGAGTCTACAAGTATATGAACCTTGGAAAAAAGTTTTGTCTGATTCTGAACCTTTCGTCATTCCTAATCTTCCTGACGTGATAAAGTTGAAAAGGATGAAAATGCCTCCGTTCAATAGTGAAGGCGAATCTGAAAGAGTCTTTACCAAGGTGTTGAAAGAAGCCAAAGAAGCAGATGTGAAGAGCTATGGGGTTGTTGTAAACAGCTTCTATGAGCTCGAACCGGCTTATGCAAATCATTACATAAAGGTGTTGGGAAGGAAGGCATGGCATATAGGTCCAGTTTCACTATCCAACAATGAGGCTGAAGACAAAGGTCAGAGGGGAAAAGAATCCTCCATTGATAAACATGAATGCTTGAAGTGGCTTAATACAAAGAAAAGTGATTCAGTTGTTTATGTATGCTTTGGAAGTTTGGCCAAATTAACCAATTCTCAGCTAATGGAGATTGCAATGGGTCTTGAGGCTTCTGAACAAGAATTCATTTGGGTGATGAAGAAAGGAAAAGAGGGGAAAGAAGATGAAGATTGGTTGCCAATAGGATTCGAGAAGAGAATGGAAGGAAAGGGAGTAATAATAAGAGGTTGGGCACCCCAAGTTTTGATTTTGGATCATGAAGCGGTTGGGGGATTTGTGACTCATTGTGGATGGAACTCAGCGTTAGAAGGAGTGAGTGCTGGGGTGCCTATGGTCACATGGCCAATGTTTGCTGAGCAATTTTATAATGAGAAATTAGTGACTCAAGTGTTGAAAATTGGAGTTTCTGTGGGTGCTCAGCAACGCGTAAATATGATTGGGAATGATGCTTATATCATTAAAAATGAAGCAATAGAGAATGCAGTGAGGCGAATTATGATAGTAAGTGAAGAAGCAAAGGAAATGAGAAGCAGAGCCAAGGCACTTGGAGAGATGGCAAGGACAGCCATGGAAAAAGGTGGATCATCCTATTCCGCTTTGAATGCTTTAATTGAAGAACTCAAGATCCTTAGCGGTTGATATATGCTAGTAACGTTGGGGCCAGAGGTTTCATAGTATAAATGTTAATTCTGATATTGATGGTCTGTTACAATGAAGTAATTTGGATTTGAGAGCAATTATATTTTTAATCCGGATTGAGCGCGTGCATTGATTGAAGATCTGAGCTTGCTTAATTTGCTGTGAATCAATCGAAAAACGTACAACCAGTTTTCACTTTCATGTGCTGTAACTTGATCACAAATATATTCTAAGAGCTGGTATGTATGTAAAATCAATCTCCAAAGATGTGATTTTATATATATATAGAAAAAAATCAATGCTAATTCTCGCATTCATCTGTCTCGTCAACTGTACATTTAGGCACCCTAATGAAATAATTTTAGATAAAAATTGAAAGTTAAATAAAATATTTATTATTATTATTATTATTTTTGAATTTAAAAAAGTTTATTTAAAATTTTTAAAAAAATTAAATTATTTATTATATTTATATTAAAATTTAAAAATATTATAATAATGAGATGGAAATAACAATTGATCCAAAATGTCAAGCATTTACAACCAGCCAAAAATTGATCCAAAATGTCAAGCAAGAACAATTAACGATCGGCCAGAACTGAGACTCCACTTCAAAAGCAGCAAGATGAAATCTGCAACATGGGTTCAACCGTTCAGACTTCAGAATTCAACCCTCTATAGAAATATAGCACGCAATTCAGCCCTATGTGAGTATCAATCCGGAGCTAGAGGAAAAAGTTTCCACCAATACTAGGCTAACCAAGGTCCTTTTCTTTTTGCACATTTGAGATCTCGTTTGGATTCGAATCAGCTTTAACTTATTTTAATTTATTTTAATTTTATTATTTTAATTTTTTTAAATCTCCACATGATAATAATAAATAATTTGATTTTTTAAATTTTAATTTGATTTTTCTCAAATTTTAAAATAATAAACATATTAAAAAATATTTTTTTTAATTTTTAAAAATTTATTTTATCTTATCTAACTTTGAATTCAAACAAGAGCTCATTCTTTTCTTGTACTTTTTTACAGTTTCATAAATTACTTATGTGTTAAATATATATTAGAGGGTGTAAATAACAGATAAACACAAAGTCATATATATGTAATATGAAGATACTCTTTTATAAAAATGAATTTTTTTTTTAAATAAAAACTATTTTATCAAATTTTAGAAAAAAAGATTTCACTTCAAAAGTTACTAGTGGATACATAAAGATATTATGTTAAAGATAAATTTATAAATGATGTAGATTTATAAAACTTATTAGATTTAATTTATGATAAAAATAACAAAAATAATACTTTATTATCTCATTTTGACATTTTAATTTGACATCTCATATATTTTAATTTTTTTTAAATTTTTTATTCTTCATTAATAATTATTAGTATATTTCTATTTTTTAAAAATATTTTAAAAAAATAAAAAAATATGATAAAAAATAGAAAAAATTATTTTTTTATTATTTTTCTTTTCATATTTTTTAAATGTATTTACATATTTTTAAAAAATATGAAAAATATTAATATACTAATAATTACTTATTTAATTATTAAATAAAATTAAAAATTAAAAATTAAAATAGATAAAATATTAAATTGAAGTATTAAAATGAGAGAGCATATCATTACTTTAAAAATAAATTTATAATCTGATCAAATTAATTTATAAAAAAATCTATGTAAAAAGAAATTATTAACACGTTACAACGTCATTCATGTCGTCACCACATGCTGCCACTTTACATTGCTTTTCAATCGGTCCCCACTCCCCCGGCTCTCAACTCTCCGTCAGTGCATCAAAAGTTGAAAAACTAAACACACGGTAGAACTTTGGACTCTTTCCCACGCCACTCATACATTATTATAATCACGCGGGTGTTGCCTTTGCTGATCGACACGCGGGTGTTGCCTTTGCTGATCGACACGCGTCCTATTTTGTTCCATCCGTGTAGAAGCCACTTCTTCTTCGGGAAAGCACGAATACCCAATATCACCAAACTCTTATTTTGATGTTGTTGCTGCAGCTTCATCTCTGTTAAGCCAAGCTTCTAGCTAGCTTTGTATTATCTTTCCTTCGAGGCCAAATCCAACACTAATTTTCAAGCATGGCGACTGAAATTGATCAGCTTCACGTCCTATTCTTCCCTCTGATGGCACAGGGACATATTTTACCAACCATTGACATGGTTAGGCTCTTTGCAGCCAGAGGCGTCAAGACCTCCATAATCACTACCACTCACAACGCCCATTACTTCACCAAAACTATCGAAAAAACCCAAGACCCTCCCACCCAAATCACCCTCAAAGTCATCGAATTCCCTGCCAAACAGGCCGGCCTCCCCGAAGGCATTGAAAACCTCGACTCCGTTTCCAACCAAGAACAACAACGCAAATTCTTCGATGCCCTCTCCTTGCTCCAACATCCTCTCGCCAACCTAATGCAAGAACTACGCCCGCATGCCCTTGTTGCCGACATGTTCTTTCCGTGGACAACGGATCTAGCATCCAAGTATGGAGTTCCGAGGTTGGTCTTCCATGGTACCAGCTTCTTCTCCATGTGTGCTATGGAAAGCATAAAAAAGTACAACCCTCACAAAACCGTCTCATCCGACAATGAGAAGTTTGTCCTGCCTGGCCTACCGGACGAGATCCAAATGAAGAGAACCCAACTCATGGATCACATACGGCTAGGATTCGAGAACGATTTTACAAGGTTGCTAGATAGTGCCCAAAAAGCGGAAAAGCAAAGCTTTGGAATGCTTGTCAATAGCTTTTACGAGCTCGAACCGGACTATGTTGATTTTTACAGGAAGGTTATGGGGAGAAAAGCTTGGCATATAGGCCCGGTTTCTCTTTGCAACAGGAAAGCCGAAGATAAGGCTCAGAGAGGAGGAAAGGCAGCCTCCATTGACGAGCATGAGTACTGCTTGAAATGGCTTGGATCCAAGAAACCAAATTCGGTTGTCTATGTATGCTTTGGGACGATCTCAAACTTTCCAGATTCTCAATTGCGCGAGATTGCATTAGGCCTTGAGGCTTCAGGGCAACAATTTATTTGGGTTGTGAGGAAGAACAAGAACAGTGAGGAAGAAGAGGAAGATTGGTTGCCCGAAGGGTATGAGAAGAGAATGGAAGGTAAGGTACTAATAATTAGAGGGTGGGCACCCCAGGTTCTGATTCTTGATCACGAAGCAGTTGGAGGTTTTGTGACTCACTGTGGTTGGAACTCAGCGCTCGAAGGAATCAGCGCGGGGCTCCCAATGGTAACATGGCCCCTATTCGCCGAACAGTTCTTTAACGAAAAGCTGATCACCGATGTTTTGAAGATTGGTGTTGGGGTTGGTGCTCAGCAATGGGTTAGACTGGTAGGAGACTACATCAAAAGGGAAGCCATAGAGAAGGCGGTTAAGGAGATTATGGTGGGTGAGAGAGTTGAGGAAATGAGAAGCAGAGCCAGGGCGCTTGGGGAGATGGCAAAGAGGGCTGTTGAAGAAGGGGGCTCGTCTTTCTCTGATATGAGTGCTTTATTGGAAGAATTAAGGTCTTATCATTCTTCCAGAAACCAAGATTTTTAAGTTTGAATAGTTATGGATATGTATTTGTTTTGTTTGGAGTCCAAATAATTTCAGATTTGACTTTCGGCGTGTATGTAATTATGATGATTGCCATGCCAGAATTCTTATTGAGTATGTAAATTTACGAATTACATCATTTGATGTGACAAATTAAATGTATTTTGTTTGATGTTCCTCATTTATCAGAAAGTTTTAAGTTTTTGTTTGGATGATAAATTATGAATAATAAAAATAATATGTATAATTTAAAAATACTAGTAAAATAATATAATAATATTCAAAATAATGATACTCTCAAACGCAGCTTAAAGAGCTTTACTTGCTTTAGAGTCTATTTGGAATTATATTTTAAATTAAAAAAATATTTTTAAACAATTAAATGTATTTTTTTTTAAATGACATGATTAATAATTTTTTAAAATATATTTTAATCAGTTAAAAAAAAGTTGAAAATTCAAAATTTTTTTTAAAAAAAATTAAATTAAAATTTTTATCAAAAAATTCATACCAATAATTATATATTATTTAAAGTCAAGGGATTCTACTTCAACTAATCAAGGAGGCATATTTATAAACTCAAAGCATTAGAGGGAATTTGGACTCTAATTACCAAACATGAAAGTTGGACTTGACCCTGAAAGAAGTAATCGTAATTGCCCGGATTAAGGTTCGATTACTATTAGCTAAATCAAGAAATTAACTTCACTAAATTCTGCGTCCATAATTTGCTCTCAAGAAGAGTCCCCCATGAAATGGGGCTTTTTAGGCCCATATCCATACCAATGGGCTCTCCCCCAATCTCAGGTAGGTTGCTGTTTATGGTGGGTACCGTACCAGTAACTAGGCCCATCAAAATCCGAACATATCCTTCCTCTTATATGCTAACATTATAGCCGATTCCGTAAGCATGTAGGCTGTAGCCATGATATACACGTCAAGAAATAAGGTTAATTTGATTCAAAATTTTCTACTAAAAGATTGCTACATCACTTAGAAATGCCATATATTATCTCGTCAAAGGGACTTATTTTTTAAAATAACCAGGATGTTAAAAAATAACTGGATATGGGTTGTTTTAAAAAAATTTATTAAGGCGACATTGAGATTAGTGAGGCGATGTTTTTGACCAGGAAGATTATTTCATCTCATCTCGTATTACCTTATCTCATTATTATTATTTTTTTAAATTATCATATAAAATAAAATAAACAATTTAATTCTTTTCAGATTCTAAAATAATTTTTTCAAATCTCAAAACAAAATTAATATTAAAAAAATATGTCATAATAAAATTTTATTTAATTTTTAACTTTTATCTCATCTCATCTAATGTATAAGTGCATCCCCATTGGTCTCATCAAAATAAATCATCAAAATTTGATAAAAAGTATAAATTTATACATATATTAAAAAAAAATCGTCATATTTGATCAAAAATTTAAAAAAAAATGTGGAGAGATCAAATTTGATGATTTACTATTTAAAAGTCAAGCAAAAAGTATTTTTATGTTATTATTCACATTTTTTATTAAATATGACGAAATTTTTTTAATATATTTATAAATTTATGTTCTTTTATCAAAATTTAATAATTTATTTTGATGAAAATCAATAAAAATGCTCTAAAAATAAACCAAGCCTAAATCGCTTTTAACACTTTTGAGTCTTTGACTCGAGTAGGACATGAGACCAAGTTAATGGCACATATTAAATCAATAACAAAAGAATTAATCAGGAGATTCCACCGAACTCAATTCTAGCATCATGGACAACTTTACCAATAAATAAAAATCATATAATGTTTGGATTTGGGATGAGTATATCTTAAACAACTGAAATGATAGGGTACAGTGGTGGGCAGAATGCTCATATCTCAACTTTTCTAAAAGTTACTTCCATCATGGGAACGCACTTTTTGCCACTATTACCTACCAAACAATCCCGCCACTGTCCCAATTCTGTCGTATCTATGAAATTTATTAAAATAAATATGCATTTGAAATTATTAAAATAAATAAATATGCATTTGAAACATGATTATTTTTCTCTTTTTTTTTTTCTTTATCGATCCACTTACTCGGTCGTTTATCACATTAATAAATATAGAAAAATACTAAAGTTACAAACATAAGTCAGAAATAAAAAAACACACCTCACTAAAATAAAAAATCATATTTTTTAAATAATTAAGTAAGTATTTTTCTAATAATATTGTGATTTAAAAAAATATTAAAACTGTTTTTAAAAAATATTTTTAAAAAATAAAAATAAAATATAAGTTTGCTTTCGCAAGATCTCAGTCGACCTCGCAAGAGTGGCTCTAGTGTCACTCGTAAATATATTTGAATATGATATATTGTTGTTATTTTTAAATATTATATTGATGTAATATTATTTATCAAAATTTTAAATCTTTTTTCTTGTAAATAATAAATTCAATATTTGAGGGTAGCTTGCCATCGATACAATAAGATATGAGTAACGTCTAAATTTAATATATAATATTGACTTAAAATTCGAAAGGG
The DNA here is from genome assembly GCA_036559045.1 of Platycarya longipes. Lineage (NCBI taxonomy): Eukaryota > Viridiplantae > Streptophyta > Magnoliopsida > Fagales > Juglandaceae > Platycarya > Platycarya longipes. The sequence goes on from CM071793.1 coordinate 1,043,249, forward strand.
AGGGGGGGGGGGGGGAAACAAAACTTTGTGTACTTTTTAACATCAATATTTAGGGGCGTTAAACGCGGAGAAGGTGCTTGTCATGTCCAAAAATTAAAAAACGAGCTTTTTTTCCGGGCTGTCGTTTGGTGCCATCTCTTCCATTCAAACCCGACAATGATCGAAACATTGGAAACTTTTTAGAAATCTGTAATGTTCTCATAAATTCAGGTAATTTTGCTGCTTTTATTTTTTCACAATGCTCAGGTTAAAGCTGTCAGTTGTCACGCACCGCCTAACTAACTGTATAAGTTATTAATTTGGTTCGTCCGCTCTTGTTGATTGAGTGCACCTTACAGTTTCCAAGGTGCCCATGTCCATTAATTCGAAATATTGATGCATTTTGTAAATTTTTTCAGAGGGATCGCGTTGCTCTTAAATCATTATAATTTAGAGTTAATTATTTAATAGAATGTGAGAAATTAAGATAAGAATAGATTGTGTTTTAGTGATGAAAGTATTTGTAAATAGTAATAAAAAATAGTTAAAAAATAATAATTAAATATTAAATAATAATAAATAATAAATAATAATAAAAGTATGTGAAAATAATAATAAAATAGTAAATAGTAATAAAAAATGTTAAAAAACTCTTGACATCTAAGAGCACTAGCATTGGTAAGCACTGACATTGATTTAGCCAAATGCTAGTGCTCTTCAAATTTTAAAAAAATTTGTTAAAATGCAGCTGTATCGGATTAGCTATATACTCTTCATCCTAACTTTTATATACAGTAAATTCATTTTACTTTCTATATATGAAAAGTTATTGTAGCTTTTCATTCCTTTATTTTATTAATTTCCTTCTTGCGACCTCGCATGTTCTCTCCCTTGAATACTCATCCTTTCATTTTTAGTTATTCCCGTCATCAGGTCATCCTCGTCGGCACTAACTCTTCATCGTCAACTCTTCTTTGTCGTCGATAAGGGTTCTGTTTTCATCTCCCATCGTCATCTCTAGACTTTTCACTCCAAACCGTGACCTCTCTTCCAGATTCTCTATTTCAAAAAAAGGGTTTTTCTCTCCAGGTAAATCGAGTCGCTTATTGGCATTAACGCCGTCACCAAGAAGCTCACCACTGTTGGTTTCATAGCCAAGTCCTCCAAACCTAAACTCAACCCTAACCCTAGCCCGTGATTTACTCTAGTGTTGGGTCCTTGGAAAGTTCGCTTGGCGATGGTGATGATGACGACCACGAGGATGAAGACAACAAAAATGTTGTAGGGTTTGATGAAAGAGTTGCGAGGAAGCATCAGATGGAGAGCGTAGATTTATCCGATGGGACAGTATGCAGGAAATTGGCGAGAGCTATATTGAAGTTTGGGGAGATCTACAAGAGGATTGAGAGCTCGAAGCACAAGCAGATGATGGAGCTAGAGAGGCAGAGGATGGAATTTACTAAGGACCTTGAGTTTTAGATGATGAATATGTTCATGGATGTCCAGTGGGAGATTGAAAAAATGAAGCGCCCTAACTCTTAAATATGTGTAGGGCTCACGTGACATTCTCAAAGATCTAAATTTTTTCTCTTTATTGTTTGATGATTCAAATTTTCTTGGTGTTTAATTTGAAAATTAGTTAGTTGAATTGATTGTATTTTGATTATATATTTGTGGGCACATTGTAATATGGAAATCCCCAATTCAAATTGGAATAGGTCATCGCAAGTTCACATATTGTGGGTAATTTTACTTTCTGATTGTATTTCAAAGGGATATTGGAATTTGAAATGCCAATTCTCTTATATGATATTGTTTTTAGCCACTATTTGGTTTTAATTGTTAGTGGGAATTATGAAGCAAAGTAATTAAAAGGATGGTATTTTACAGGACAGGTTTTCGATTGTGCCTGTCCTAGTTTCAAAGAATGGTGGTGTTGAATAGTTAATCTCATTGATTTAATGTTATGTTGCTCAAAAGCTATAAGTAGTTAAGGTTGCACGACGTAATTTCATTAAGATGGTTGAATGGTTTTGTACAATTAATCGTTAGAGGCTCTCAGGCCATGACAAGCATTTTCTTGCTTGTTTTGCATTAATGATTGTTGAAGGTTATTGAAGATTATAAAAAAAAAAATTTAATAAATATAGATAATAAAAAATAATAATATTTTATTATTACAGAGAATAGAATAGTCAATCTAATGTATACTTCATACTTTAAGTGATTAACTAAAATATGAAAAGTTGTATTTTCTGCAAATTTTGAAGATTGGAATGGCTAAATCAATATCAGTGCTCTAAACTCTCTCCAACATTGGCATTGGATTAATCAAATGTCAATACTTTTCAAAATTTGAAGAAAACTAATTAAAATGTCCCTACATTAAATTAGTTATCCACTTTTCAAATTTTGAAAAGTTTACAATTCTTTCCTTTTACTTTTCATATATGAAAAGAATTATTCACATCTTCATCCATTAAAAATAATTATATAAGTAATTATTTGATTGAAAAAAATAATTTTTTAACAAAAAATAATTATTTAAGTATCAAATTAAATTATTAAAATACACATAGTTAATATAATTACAAAATATGAAAAAACATTTAAATATATTCTTATTAAAAAAAAAGAATATGAATATGATTCTTGAAAATTATTAAGGATTATGAAAATAAAATAATAAATAATTACAAAATAATAAATAAATATAAATAATTAAAAATATTAATATTTTATTATTATAAAAAATGTGATAGTTAATTCAATGTAAATTTTATACTTTGAGTGATGAGCTAAAAAATAAAAGTTGTACATTTTTTAAATTTTAAAAATGAAAATGGCTAATTCAATGCTAATATTTTAAGTCTAATATATCGTTCTATTTGATTACTGTTTAAATAAATTTTTTTATTTAAAGATTAAAAAAATAATTTTTAGTATATTGATATATAAAAAAAATTAAAAAAATTTATATATTTATACTAAAGACACGTCCAACAATCATTACTTGAGAGTAAAAGGTAATGAATCAATCGCTAGATCGAGAAAGTAGCTAGATAGGATTTTTTTTTTTTTTTTTAAGTTCATTTTTTGAAATCGAAAGCTAGATATGTTTATCTTTAAGCAGATTGCACGAAATTTATTGTATGGGCTATGCTTTAGCCTATAGAGGGTTCTGCTTTAAATGTGGTGCCGATTATGTTAAGTGACAACTGCAATCCTCTCGCATGGACTCCACGTAACCACCTCTTTAAATGTCCTTCCTTGCCAGATACTGTGACAGTGTATCAATACGACATTACTGTAACTAAAGAATAACGACAACAAACTTGATAGACACCAACGATGTCGTACTGGTCGATATATATGTTTTATTATATAATCTGGGGCCTTTCCCTTCCCTCGTTTATTGAGATGTCGTCCGACTGTCCCCGCACACAACAACCTCAATCTCATAGGGCGCACCCTAATATTTCATCTCCACCGCTCACATCTTCTTCATCGGTTCATCCCTCGGTCGTCGTGGAATCTCGTGGCTCTTGCTGAAGTTTGAACTGAAATCTCCAACGTTATTACTCCCTCAATCAAAACCCCAAATTCCCAATAAAACAAAACGAAACGAAAGAGAGCCGCCGAAGAGGGAAATTTCGGTTCCTCTCCCGTGTTCCGTACGTGCTTCCCACCCAAGAAAATGAAGAACACCACCAACACCAAGCTCATACTAATTCACAAACAAAACGGTGCTGTCGCCTCCTCCTTCTCAAGCTCCCACCGCCTCTGGTTCCTCTTCGTCACCACGTTCCTCACCTTAGCTTTCACTCTCACCCTCATAAACTCCACCGTCCCATATTCCTCCTCCAAACACGCAAGCTTTACCTCGGCCGCATCATTTGCCTCTCCGCTTCCGCCCTCCATCTCTGATGCCCTCCTCCACTACGCTGCCACCGCCTCCAACTCCACTCCCCACATGTCCTCCGCCGAGCTCACCGCCATAGCCACCGCTCTTAACCTCTGCTCTCCCCGCTGCAACTTTTTAGCCTTTGGCCTCACTCACGAATCCCTCCTCTGGCACGCCCTCAACTTCCATGGCCACGCAGTCTACCTTGACGAAAGTGAGTTCTTGGTGTCCAGGTTCGAACAGTCCCACCCTGGGATCGAAGCCTACGACGTGTCCTTCTCCACGAAGGTCTCCGACATGCCGGCGCTCATTAAAGAAACCAAATCCCAAGTCCGCAACGAGTGCAGACCCGTGCAGAACCTCTTGTTCTCGGAATGCAAGCTCGGGATCAACGATCTGCCCAACCACATTTACGACGTGCCTTGGGATGTGATTCTAGTCGACGGGCCACGTGGGTATTTCCCCAAGGCCCCTGGGAGGATGTCTGCGATATTCACGGCTAGCGTGCTGGCGAGGAGCAAGAGGGACGGTGGATCTCCGACCCATGTGTTCGTGCACGACTTTAACAGAGAGGTCGAGAGGATTTGCAGCGATGAATTCTTGTGCGAAGAGAATTTGGTTGAGACCGTGGATTTGTTGGGGCATTTTGTGTTGAAGAGAATGGAGGTTAAGAGCTTTGAGTTCTGTAAAAATTCGACCTTTTCTTCATCATCATTGCCATCATCGGGTTTAGCTTCTTTATAATCAGGGGATGATGAAGATGATCCTTGAGATGGGGTTTATGCTTAAGGTGTACTATTATTACCCTTTCGTTTTCGTTTTTTATTCTTAACATACCAAATGTTAATATTCTTATAGGCGTAAACATTTTTCAAGTGTTTCCAAACAAAAATTGAAGGATCAAAATTTTGGGTGTCCGAAAGTATTAATTTTTAGTACTGGTGGTCTGTTTGGTTGGTTAGAAATTATGGGAAAAGAAATTTGAATATTTATTGAACATCAATTTTTGGCTTAGAAGACGGGTTGAAGACAATAACCAATAAAATGATTAAACTGATTTGAGAAAGAAATGATTAAGATAGATTTTACTCCCGTTAAACAATATATCTTAATTTATTACGGACTCGTTTATATTTTGATGATGAGACGAGTTAATTTATTTTTTAATATTATTATTATTTTAAAATTTAAAAAAAAAATATTAAAATTGAAAAAAGATATATTAAAATTTAAAAAATTTGTATTAAAATTTTAAAAATATATAAAAAATTATATATTATATAAAAAATTATAAAAATATAATAATAAAATAAAAATAAATTGAATTAAACTTCTTTAAATCCATACTAGGCTTATAGGCTGATTTCTTTATAAAGAAAGTAAGGCGATATGCACCATAACATAAGTTGTCGGTGGCGGTGATTAGGGCTGTTTCAAATTTGAAGGTGAGACTCGCTGTGGGTTCCGCAGCTACGCTTTGTATAGCGCTTTCAAGATTGGCGGACCTTGGGAACTGTACCAATAGAGTTACGCGCGTAGATGCTGTATGAAGGCAACGCCTATTGTTATTGGTGTAGGAGAGCGCGTGAGAGTGGAAGCTTCGGAGCATGTCGTCAGATTGTTTCCGGCCGGGCCCTCCGCCTGCAACCAATTTGCTCAGCTGTTTCTGAGTTGTAACTTTTGCTTTCACTGCCTGCTTACGTGTCTCACGTGGATAAAGAGTACGTTATCGCATAAAAATTAAAGTGATTTGTCACCGGATGCTGCAGAGTATATATACGTGTATTGTTTTTTTTTAAAGAGACACGGTATTTATTTTTACTAATTACAATTTCATTATTCTTTATTTATTATTTTGTGTATTTATTTATTTTTAATTTTTTATTTTAATATCCTTAATTACTAAAAATGAAATTTAAAAATATACAATTTTAATGATAATCACTTTCTTTATTATTAAATAAAAAATAAAAAATAAAAAATAAAAAATAAAAAGATAAAAAAATGTAGATAAATAATAATGCTATCATTTTTTTGGAAGATGACACTGAAAACTATGAATTTATGGAAATAACTTTAATGACATACTTTCTAATGGGAAATATACTGTATATATCATTTCTTTCGTAACACAGTATAGTCAGAGAGCGCTGACTTAGAAAAACAGCATGACACGCACCAAAAATACAAAAAAGAGTCATTAATACTTCTGTAAATCATGTGAATCTTTGAATATTTTTTTAGTTGAAAATTTTTAAAAGATGAATGGAACTTAAAGAATGTGACGTTGGTTTTGAAAGTCTAAAGAGCTTAAAATTGGGGAAACCAAAGGTTGAAGTTTTTGACAAACGACAAAAATTGTTTTGATAGGAGACGAAGCCTAATTATTTTTCAGATAAATTTTAATTATCATCTTCACACCATAGAATCACATTACATATAACTTTTTTTAAGAAGAATAAAAAGAAGAATTAAAAGAATGGTAAATAGCAAATTTTTTTTTCAAAAAATATTGAAAAAAGTGATATTTATAATTATTATATTCACACACGTATGAATAATAAGGTATTATTATTTATATATATATGAGTATAATAAATATAGAGAAATAATAGATATAATCATGGAATTACAAATGGCGTGCAATCGCTTTAAAAAAAAGTGAAATTCACTATTAAAAAAATTAAAATGACAACACATCATTTATAATTTTACGACAATACGTAACATTACTCATGAGTATAATATCATTCTAATATTAGTATTTTTTTTAATCAACACACCGCACACGTACAATAATACGATATAATATTGATCTGAAAAGTTGGTCCTTGATTTCGTGGCTGCAGAGATCTTTTAAGTTGTCGGTGAATCAAAAATGAAGACTATCTGGTGCCCAGGCATGTTTGGAGTCGGACGATATCTACATTTTTTATTTTTTATTTATTTTTTCTTCGATTTTATCAGTTTGCTGGAGTCTGCCTAAGGCCGCCACGTATACATATGTGGAAGATAATGAGCCGACGATAAGGATATTGCATGCTATCTGTTTGTCTGTAATTTGTCTAGAGAGCGTTGATAATCGGGAGTATAAGGTGGTTGGATAAAGTTCGGATAAATACTTAACTCCAAGTTCCCGTTGGCATTTTTAAAGACGAAACGAATTTTAAAATAATAATAATATTAAAAAATAAATTTAATTCAACCTAATTTGAATATCCAATATCTTAAGCCCCCGTCTATATAAGTTAAAACGATTAAAATTATCATTATAGTAAATTTAAAATCGAAGTTGTTCTTTGGTAAACTATGATCGCCGACATAGAATTAAAAAACAAAAAAATGCAAGCTGCGCGTGTCACCATACAAACTGATCGATCAGATAGGTATATTATATTGTGTTGACTCTGAAGATGTCAATGACAGTGGATGGCACATTACTCATGCTAGCTAGCTAAAGGTTTAATTTGTTGGTATGAAAAATAAGTGGGGGATTATCAACATGATCCCAATGGGTGCACTGCATTTCAATATTTCACGTACACCATCGAATTGTTGGACTTTGAGTGTGTTTTCTTTAATCGCAATTAGTTACATAATTTTCATTTTTGTTTTTGAAGTAATAATTTCCAATTATTAGACAACGGACTAATACCGCGTGTTAGTTAGGTTCTTAGAATCTTGTTGGAACGAGCTAGCTAGAGACGTGCAGGTGATGTAAAAGTGTCATCTAGCTGACGATAATTATAATATAAAGTTTATAATTTGGTGAAAGTCAATTAATAATTATTAACACAATTTTCACATATTGGGATGCCTGAACGTGCATATTGGTATATATACATGACTATTTTATATGTTTTGTTGTTACTTAATATATTATCAAATATAATTAGAGATATTATTTTTATCATAAATAATTTTTTTTTAATTATAATTAAAATATCATAAATGAAACATTAATTAAAAAGAAAAAAAAAAGAATCTTTTGCTTGAGTGGCTGGGAGGGTTCGGTGGATTCTGTCATTAGGAAAGAGAGGAAGAAGAGGAGAATATTATGTAAATAAAATTTCTGTATGAATTTGTGAAACCCCAGCTAGCGCAGGAGAAAAAGCCCACCCAATTAAAGTGGTGATTCGGAATTGTTAGATTAATATGGGCTGAATGGAATCACTACTACAATAGGTATGTCAGTGGACAATCATTGCTCCCACCTACTATTATTTCTTTTTTATTTTTTCTATTCCAAAGCCCATTTTGTTCATCGTTGGTCTCAAAATCTCAATACGTTTATATAAAGTTTTAATATTATTTCTTGCAGTTTCTCATGAATTTCTTCTTCTACCCGTACGAGTTCTAAATACGTTTTAGTAAATTCTAAATCTAGAGCTAGCGTGGATATATATTGCAAGTTAGATTAGCTATAGGCCTGTTCATCCGAGCTAGGTTGTATCCGGTTCGATTTAAAATTTTATATATTTATTAATACTTTTAAATTTTTTTTCAAAAAAAATTTAAGAAAATTTTAAATCCAGGTTCCGGATTCCCAAATCTGAAATCTGGATGAACACTCCTAACTAGCTAGCTAGGACTTGCAGCCACACTTTTTTATATTGTAATACGTATATGTCTTCCTAGACCATATAATTAAATACTCAGTAAGCTGTATTAATATATATATATATATATATATATATATATAATTAGAGTATTCTAAACGGAATAGGCAAAAGTAAAAATAAATAAATAAATAAAATAAAATCATATTTAGCTATCACAGAATGAAAACTGGCTGCAGTGAATTAAGCAAAGTCAACTAAATCAAGTTTTACCTACAGGTTTTCTCTTGATGGGGTAGTATATATATAGCAAACTTTTATTTTATTATTTTTTTCTTTCTAATTTTTGACCGCGCCTCCATTTTTCTCATGAAATTTAGATCATGTCAAATAATGGGGTTTAAGAAGTAAAAAAATTTAATTATTTCGTTTGTGGTGGTTTTTATTTTCTGATTTTTATTTTTTCTTGAGGTTAATTTATGGTTGTGTTGAGATTATAGACTTTTAACATTTTTAGATTTCTTGATCATGGCTATGGCCTATGCTTTTCTAACAATTAAATCATTAGTTATCATGGTGATCTATTAATTCGTTGTATATTTAGTCACAATTTGCTTCTTCTTTTTTTAAATCTTCTTTAATTTTGTGCTGGCTGAATTATTTGTTCTGGTTTTCAAATAAACATATTGAGAAGTTTTGGATTTAACTATAGACGTTTATATAGAATTTCAGAAGGGTTTAATTACACGTTTGTGGTTGTTAGCATTAAATGACAATTAAAAATAAATTTTTTAACCAATAATTTAATTAAGTTATGATTACTAATTAACATATAATAGATAGAATAATAAAATATTATAAAATTGAATAAATTAATAATTAAAATAATTAAAATTATTTTATTTTATTATTAATAAATAGATAATCTAATATGAAAATTTGATATGAATGAATAGGCCAAACCAAATTTATCTCATATTAATTAAAACTTAGATTTGGCTTGGGCTCTTACAATGAAAGTGCTCTTAGCGTGTATATTATATATATACATATATATATATGTATATATATGAGCAGCACTATATTCATAAAAAAAATTTATTAAAATAATTATATAATTTAATATAATTTAAATTATTAAGTTTATTTTATAATAAAAAATAATATTATAATCTAATAAATTACATCAAATTATATTAATTTATAAAATTATTTTTATATATTAATTTTTTTTATAGTTAGAATATTTTTTTTAATTATATATATATATATATATATATTTCTCTGTCACAAATGTCAAAATATACTAGATTCTACGTAAATAGTACTTTTTTTTGTCCTCAGCTAAGTAGATGGTACTTGGGATAATTATAATGGATCTTGAGTTACAAATGTCAAATACTAGATTCTTTGTAAACGTCATGTATTCGTTTTTGATTAGACTTATTATTTAGATCACACTCATTAATTAATGGAGATTGAACAGCTAATTGGTTGTGAATTATTGGTGTTCATTCGCATCTGAAGTTACTTGTAGTTACGACTGACTTGACTCCCCCGCCCACTTTTCCAGAGGTTTATCATTAGAAAATACTTTACAGCTACTAGCGATGGACCAACGTCGTGATCCATGGGTTTATTTTACATGATTTACTTAAGCCAATATTATTTCTATCCCATAATTATAATTAATTCATTGATACCAAAAATAGGTCGTACTATTAATCCAATCCGACGGTCCGAGTAGTACTAGGAACCTCAGAGTCTCTCATGTCTTGAAAGAGCAGCATAAGACAACAGCTTTCTCTTAGACCCTAATTTGGGACGAGGATGTCCATGAACTGGATGTGGAGGAGCCTTACAAGGAATGTAAGTGGTGTACCACGAGGAATACTGGCAGTGCCAGTGGCTGTGGTACAATGAGAACCACCAGCAATCCGTCGCCGATCTTTGATCCGGAAGTCCAACGATGCAGTTCTTCCTCAAATCAAGAACTCCACTGTCCACCAGCTTTTTACATGTCGGCCCTATAATGCTAAAATAGTTATCGGACAGGGAAAGATTCAGCAAACTCCCCAGTTCACACACCACCTCCGGCACCAGCCCGTACAGAAGGTTTCCGGAGAAGTTCAGCTGCTCCATCTTCTCCAGGCAGCCCAATGAGAATGGCAAGGGGCCGGTCAACAAGTTGTTGCTGGCGTCAAAAACTGTTGCTTCTTTTAGGAGTCCTATTTCGTATGGAAGACAACCGGATAATTTGTTGTTCAAGAATAGTACTTCGATCAATGTCGATGAAGCGTTTCCGATACTTGGGGGGATTGTACCGGTGAATCTGTTGTTGGCAAATGTTAGATAGGATACCGGCGTGTTGCCGAGGTTATCGGGTAGTTTTTGCATGAATTTGTTGTTGTTAATGAAGAGCACCTCTAGGGGCTGCATGAAGATCTGTGCCGGAACCGTCCCGCTAAAGCCATTGAAACGGATGTCCAAGAACTCTAGGCCATTCATCCCAAGCACCGATTGCGGGAATTCGCCGGAAAAGTCGTTGTTACTGATATCGAGCTCGAAGAAATAAGGGAGTTTGGAGATGTTGGAAGGAATAATGCCGGTGAAGTTATTGGAGTTGGCATGGAAGAGTGCAAGGTCTGGAAATCGATCAATAAAACCTACTAGAGAAGGGGCAGCAAGATTATAGCCATTGAAATCGATGGAAGCGACGGCAACGGCGGAGCCATTGTCCGGTGGAGATTCACAGTAGAAGCCCTTGTAGCCGTTGCAAATGTCTGGGCCAACCCAAGTTTGGGCGATTCCTTGGGGATCTGCCGTGATCTTTGTCTTGAAGTCTTGGATGACTTGATAAACCACGGCGATTCTTTGGTCGGCAAAGGTTAAATTAAAACCTGCCGGAGGAGATGTTGGTGATCGAGCGGGTCCTCGACTGCAGGATGGACCACAGGTCTGGCAGATTACACAGAGGAGACAAGGGAAGAAGATGAATAAGGTGATAAAGCATTTAAAAGGTAATGAGTTGCTACCGGCCATTTGACACATAGGGGAGAGAGAGAGAGAGAGAGAGAGAGAGAGAGAGAGAATGAGAGAGATTATAAAAGAGATGGTGTTTAAAGAATCTTGATCTTGTTTTTATAATAGTCGATCATGTGGTCCTTGCAATACACTTTGGAAAGCAAGTATAATATTATATTGATCAGCTCAATATGCCTCTCGATCGAGATCTCTAGCTCCTGATGATCTTCTTCCTCTTTAATTTCTTGTTAGTGGGTTGGGAACTTAACAATCATAATGTTTCATTAGAAGAAATGGTGGTTAAAGGAGTGTTGACACTAATACTTCTCCGATAGTGGATTGTAGTGGTTGTTTCGTGGGTCTAGACTGCCATCTCCTATAGTGGACTTTCTTCTCAGTGGGTGGATTTGAAGTATTACTTCTTCATCACAATGTACTTATGAATTATGATTCTCCATGTTTTTCGCAGGTATTTAATTCATTTTATCTGACCAAAAAACAAAATAGATCATAGTAATATTATATATATACATATACATGTACGGACATGTATCATATATATTCAGTACTGCAAGCGAGAGATCACAAGAGAGTTAATAATATATGGAAAATACTGGGGATTGGTCCGTCTAATTTCTTTGAAAAATGGATGCCGGCGGTGGGCAACACTGCCCACCCTATCGTGACCGTCGACGTGCAGGTCAAAACGGGTCTAAAGTTGCATGGGGCACACCGGAAGTCTCCGATGGTCGACGTTGTAGGGGTAGGATCGCTGGACGCCGGCAGTCACGATGGGGTGGGCGGTGTCTCCCACCGCTGGTGGCACTGACGCCGTCTGAATTAAGGCCGAACACCAATTTAAATCATCTTATTTTATTTTTTTATTGTATTTTTTATTGTGTTTTTATTTTTTTTATTATGTTTTTTATCGTGTTTTCTAAATTTTATTTTTTTTTATATATTTTAAAATTTTTTATTGTATTTTTTATTATGTTTTATTGATGGACTATTTTTAATGAAAATTGGATAGACCGATGCCAGTGTCTCCGATAATATATATATATATACACACACGATATATATACTCCCGACAATGATGGTGATCTCCTCCGCTGACTAATTACGTCCAACTTTGAGTATCGTACGTAGTCACCAGATCGATCATCATCAAGATCACTATACATGTATATTAACAAATAGTTATCCAAACAACTCATGCACTTCATTAATATTTGACATATACATCAATATACGTACGAAAATGGGGACATGTAATATCATATATCTTATATTGTACTTTAAAGAATTTTGTTATTTGTGAGTCGGTATCTAGAGTACGTACAGTACATTTAGATGATTTAAATAGTAAAATTTTAAATTTATCTTTTAAATCAACTTATGCAATTACTTTACTAAATACGCTCTACGCATACACATGCTTTGAGAATAGAATACGTACATGTTATTAATGGTACTTCAAGTTTCTCGACGTACACTTTTGTAATAATCATGCTTCGGACGTGTTCTATATATGATTAGCTGTACGCAAAAAGGCATGACATAATTTTGCAATGATAAAGACAGAAATTTACGTATGTAGGGCAAAATTGATTGATGGAAGTAGGCTAGTAGCTACATTTTTAAATAGAGTAATGGTAGAAATTCTTATTTTTGGATTTCTATTCTCAAATTCTTATTTAAAATTTTTATTTGGGGCATTTTTTTAATTTTTTAATTTTACATGATTTTTATATAAGTATTTTAAAATAATATTATGATTTGTTTACATTTTTAAAAAATAGTTTAAGATGTTAAAAAAATCATGTAAATAAAACATACATCTTAAAATACTTAAATTTTTAATTTTTTTTACATGATTTTTTTAACATCTTAAAATATTTTTTAAAAATACATTGTTTTTAAACACTTATATAAAAATTATGTAAAATTTAAAAATTTTAAAAAAATTCTCAAATAGGAATTTTTAAGTAGAGATTCAAAAATAGGGATCTATAACATTTTTCTTTTTAAATATATTAAATTATTAAATGTTAAAGCGGTACCAAATAGCTAGTGTCCAATATAATTGTGCCGAGGACCCCTTCCTTTCATGCCCTTAGTTGGAGAACCGTTCACATTTGAATAGGAGATAGCCAACCATGTATTGGAAAGTGAAGGGTGCGCACGCCGCTACCTAGTGGGGATGCCACGCCAATGTGTCTCACCTCTAGTATATTTCTCACGTCATTATATATATATATATATATATATATATCATATTTTATATATTCAATAGAATGAAAATAAAATGATGATATGATGTATAACATTATTTATATGAAAAATAATATTTACAATTATGAATTATGCAATCATCACATAATTATTTTTAAAAAATAAGTAAAACATGTACTTACATTTAAAAAAAAATAATAGATTTTACTGATCTTTTTAAAACGGTTACACAATATTTATATAGTCTACGATTATATATAACATTATTGTATTTATATATACAAACATGCTTATATGTGTGGATGTTTCCTCCTCTAATCTCATTTTTTTTTAATTACTAGTGTAGGAGCTATGTGCTTGCACATAGTAACTGGTTTAAATAAGAATAATATATTTAGAAAATTTAGAAAATGTTGAAGTAGAATAATTTATATAAGAAATCTGAGAAAAAAAGTAAAATTTAGAACAGATTTTGGGAATGAAACCTTTGTTAAATTTATCTTTATATTTTGAAAGAAAAATTAGGGTTTTGAATAATAATATTATTAATCTTACATCAAATATAGGGTATACTTTTATAACATATTATTATAAAAGTTTAGTTAAAAAGTCAATTGAAAAGATTATAATGAACACACTATCCTTATTTAAAAAATAATATTTTTTTATTAAAAAGGGGTTAGAACTAAACATCTTTCTCTTGTACACTTCCTAAATATTTAACTAAAAATGAAATAAGTTAGATTAATTAAAAAAAAAAACCTTGACATAGAGAAGGCCCAAAGACCACTCACTAAAATAGTTGCTTAAATAATCCCAATTTAAAAAATTATGGAAGCAATCTCTTGAGAAAAAATAGGAAGGCTCAAGGCCCATTTTAGAAATTTGCCCACGTATATAATAAGGTAAAGCAGAGACAATGATAGAGCTGTAATTTTAACCAAGGGTGAGGTTGGGGTCCGGATTGGTGCAAGTTTTGCACCATGCAGTCATATGTTGCCATGTAGTTGATGTATGTGTTGAAACCATGCACCCGCACCCAGGAAATTGGAGTTTGACTCGTCCCTTTGCCTGCGATTCCCAATTTCCCGCTGCTGCGGTTTTCTCTTCTCTCCCAATGCGTGGAAATTGGGTAGTTTAGCTATGCCTACTTCAGTTCAAAAACCCAAGCAAACATCTTGGTCTTTCTTGGTTTTGACTCATGTGTGTTTAGATTTGGATGCATGACCTAAACAACTATTTCTTCTAGTGATTTTTAATAAGGTTGTAAAAAGATCGAACTAGACCGGTGGATCGGGACTGGACCAGATGAAATTTGGTTGGGTCTAATCCAATTTTTTTATGGATCGAAAATTTTCGGTTCGGTCCTGGTCCAGGCAATTTTTCTCTCGAGACCGGACCGAACCGAACCGAATGCAATTTTTTTTTATATATGTATATACAAGTAGTAGTATATAAATTATAAAATTAATATTAATATAGATTACGAGTGCTAATATAACATATTAATATATAATATATACTTTTATAATAATTGATATTAACATATTATAATTTATAATAATTGGAGTATAAAAATATAAATTATTAAATTATAGTATATCTATATAGAGTATTAGTAATAACTTATAACTACTAAGTGTATTATTATTATTATTTAATATATAATATATTATTACTAATTTATCACTATTCACTAATATATAAATTTATAATATAATAATATAATAATGTTATTAGTTATAATTAACCAACATATTATGTCTCACTAAATCACTATTAACTAATTAGTAATTACTCTTCTTATGATTACCTGTAACAATTATAAATATTAATGTTGTTTTTAACTATATATATAATATGATCATTAATATTACTGATTAATTGATATAACTTATGATGATTAAATTAACTAATCAACCTATTAACTATATATAATATAGAATATTATTTATAACTTATAGTATAAATAATAAGTCTATAGATTATAAGTTATAACTATGTATTTTATTTAATATTTATATAAGAATAGAAATTGACAAAGATGGTTATTTTTTATGGAAGTAGACTAGTAGTACTAGACTATATTTAATAAATTTTATACCCATGTAGCCCGCCGAATGATAGCAATATATTATATGCCAATAACTATTTATTTATTTTATTTAGATTATTTTTCATTTGTCTTTTTTTTTTTTAAGAGTAAGTTTTATTTAAATATTTTTTAGCTCAAATTTGTGATAATTACGTAAATTGGACTGAAAATAATTAAACTTGGGTCAAAAAATATATTCAATCATTGTTAGATTTTGGATCAAATTAAGCTAATTAAATCATATCAGGTACCTCTAGACCGGACCGGATTGCCCTTGGACCGGACCAATATGGACTGAATAGGAGTTCAATCCGGTTCAGGGTGAGAGAATTCTTGGACCAAAGGGAATCGGTCCACAAATTTTTCGAACCGAACCGGACCGGATAATTTACACCTCTAATTTTTAGTCTTGATTTTGATCATCATCTCTCTCTCTTTTTGCTTAGGCTTGAGTTG
Organism: Platycarya longipes; assembly: GCA_036559045.1. Classification (NCBI taxonomy): domain Eukaryota; kingdom Viridiplantae; phylum Streptophyta; class Magnoliopsida; order Fagales; family Juglandaceae; genus Platycarya; species Platycarya longipes. Next base: position 1,059,501 of record CM071793.1, read on the forward strand.
AAATCATGGCAAATTGGTGGTGGACTAGACAAATGGGTCTAGCTGGACTGGAAAACTCGACAAGTTCATCTCCAATGACACAACCAAATATGGGAATATCCATTAACAATGATAGTGGAACTAAAAATAGTAGAGGTGGGAATGCAGAAGATGAAGAAAGGGAGAATAGTGAGAAAGCTTCAAACCAAAAAACCCACAACCAAATCAACTATTTAAACAAAGAAAATGAAGCAAAAAATTCAAGAGTTGTACAACACACAATGGAAAGAAGAAAATACTTAGATTCGTCGAAGAGTTCATTGACGGGAGGGATGACGCACATTGATCATTAGGGACAATGTACTCCAACGATGGGGATGGGGATGGGTGGTTCGACGGAGATGGGTTTTTTCGGTCTCGAGTTTTTTCAAATTTCGAAGATGAAGCATCTTGATTCCAAGAGAGGGAGAAGAGAGCACAAAAAATGGATCTGATGCAGGTGAGTCCACGAGGGTGTAAAATGAAATAATAACGTGTCGCTACCTGATTGGTTTGGTGCAAAAAAGCCTTTTAAACCAATCCAGATTCTATGTTTTCTCTTTAACCAAAGGTTTTCAAAAGTTACAAAATTAGGGGCTTAAAGGGTACTACGATAAATATATAATTTATTTAAGGGCCTTTAGGAAAACTTGAAACAAAACATAAAGAGAAGAACAAAATAAAGTAGCTAATGGGAGAAGGCTTGTGCAAATCTGCGATGTCTGGGTAGCGTGAGACAGCGACTCTGATTGGCTGAGGGTGATTGATGACAACACTGGGTATTTTCTGTCTTTTTTATAGAGAAGAAGAATGCTATATAAATTTTCTTTTGTAAGAATCCAAGATTTCATACAAAGATTTTTTTTTGGTGCAAATTATGTTTATTGATAGTTGACCTGAGAAGTTACTGATGAGTCATCAAAGTGAAGAGTACGACATGAGTTTCGAAGTTAAACTTAAAAGTCAATTGGGAATGACGCGAATTATTGTATGGAGCTAATGACTATTATAATTTTTTAGAGATTGTATTATGGTCCTTGTAGATATCTAGATCTAAGACTTCATGACTGTCTTAGGAGTCCTAGACATGATATGCCATTTGGAGACAAGTATGGTTATAATGGAAGCACCTTCTGGAGTAAATATGAGGGAACAACATTCGTAGGTGTTTGAGGAAATGAGTGATTGTATAATTTTGTTTCGAGCAAGTTATGAGTGGTGTGATAAGTGAATTGTTGGAGTTCTTCGTTGAGTAGCAACCATCCCTCCCCTTCATCACCATCTCACGGCCTCAATCTATAATTAGTTTTCTTTTATTTTGCTGCAATCATTTTTTTTCGAACTTCTTTCTAGATGTGAAAGTTTTTTATCTTAAATGTTTTTTTCTTATTTTTGTACGTTGAGTGAGCATTTTAATCTTACTGCTTAGACAAACCATACTACAACGGGTTATAAGGGGGAGAAAGAGTGAGAGAGTTAGAGAGAGAAAATTGAGAGCTATAAATTTGAGAGAGAGGTATTCCGGCTGAAACTCACTGGAAGTCATACCGAATGGTGGGTGGTGAAGCATGTAGGGGGTCAATTAGAACAACATAGGGGGCAAATTAGGCAAACCATATTGTTCAGTTCATTGATGGAAGAAAAATGTTGAATAAAATCTACTGCTCATTGAGGGAACAAAATTTGCTGTCATTGAGGATTGTCGCTTTGTAAGTATAAAGAAATTAAAAAATATAGCCCAATTCTTCTCAGGCCCAATTGAAAATAACTGGTGTGGACGTCCCACCTACTACGTGGCATACTTCGTGGATTTTTCCCTTTTTTTTAGTCCGTTCGGGCGTCCGAGCACAATGAACCTCAAAGCAACTCTATGGCTTGGATGGGCCTAGCCCAACCCCACCCCCACCCAACCCTGTCGTGTCTGTGGAATGCAAAGTGTAATGGTGAGTAAAACCCTTGTGCTGTACAACTCTCTATTTTCTCTCGCTCTGTCCAGGGTTTACAATAGCTCGGCTACATATCCGTAGTCAGAGATGGAGCACGAGAATGATGGCGATGTTTCGCATCCGCCGAAGTCGAAGAAGCACAAGGGGAAGCACGACAAGCCTAAGCCATGGGACGACGACCCCAACATTGACCACTGGAAGATCGACAAGTTCGACGCCTCCTGGAACGAATCCGGCTTGCTCGAAGTCAGCTCCTTCTCCACTCTCTTTCCTCAATACAGAGGTAATTATAACCTAAAGCCACCTTCTTAGCTCTATTTTTCTTTCTCTCTTGTTTTTTTTCCCCAAGAAATTTCCTTTTCGTCTTTTGTCTATTTTAGGTGATTTAGGATCCTTTTTCTGAATTTTCTATTTCTTCGTTCAGAAAAGTACTTGCAAGAGGTTTGGCCCAATGTGAAATCCGCTTTGAAAGAGTATGGCATTTCGGCTGAACTTAATCTGGTGAGTGTCCGCAAATATTTTCTTTTAAGTCAATGAATCATTGATTTTGGTGAAAATGGCTTACGACTATAGTATTATTGCATGCTGATACTGAGTATACTGGTGTCGGGTGGTTAGGACTGGTCACTTAAGGGTTTATGGCAGCAGAACTTGTTGTTTGACTAAGGAAGAGTCGGGAAGAGTGATTCTGATGAGTTATTGGGTCAGTTTTGGTGTACAACTAGAAAGAAACAGTCAACGACCGGATATATATCCTGCTTTCTAGAGTGTAGGAGGTATTAATTATATATAAAAAACCGACTGGATATATCTTGAGATGTGGACCAAAAGGCAAAAAGTGCCCGAGAAAGAGAGTAGAAGAAATAGAGTGGAATCTGGGCGGCAATTTATTTGTTATTTCAAACTGGTCATATTCGCATGAATGTAACATAGATTTAACAATTTCTTTGTTAGATCAGATTGGATTTATACTGCATTACATGAAACTTTAGCATGATAGTGTATATGTCATTTCTTTGGTTTCTTAGTTTATAAACTTTGTAGCCTTTATTAGGCTTCTTTATTACCTAGTGCCAATTTCCATCTCTGCTAGTAGTTGGAACTTCAAAATTTGAGACTCATTTAACAATTTTGACTTTTAAGAAATCTATTTCACACCATTGTTAATTTTTTACTTGGAGGACATTACAGTCTTCTGATTTGTTGTATGATTTACTGTTTGTCAGGTAGAGGGATCCATGACAGTTTCCACAACCAGAAAGACCAGGGACCCTTATATTATCATTAAGGCTAGGGATCTTATTAAGCTTTTGTCGAGAAGTGTTCCTGTACATCAGGTACAATTTTTTACTTCTGCTTTCAATGTTGTTTACTTTTCTAAATTGTATGGATTCTCTTTAATAACAAAGGTGTGAAATAGTTACCAAGATATTGCTTTCTGTTACCACCATCGAAATTATTTTATTAGTGTCTGTTGTGAGACAGCTACCTCATTTTGTAGTTGGCTAATTTTTGTTCTTACACAACGTTTTGGTGGCAGGCATTAAAAATTCTGGATGACGAAATCCAATGTGACATCATCAAGATTGCCAACTTGGTCCGTAATAAGGTATGAGGTGAAGCCATGAAAAGATCAATATTTAATGTCAATTTTCAGTTTTGGCTCATGTGAGGGATCCATGTGTGATACTAGATTGGGATAGGGTCTCTACTTTTTTGAAGGTCAAGTCCTTAGGAGATAGTTAAATATTCTCTTTTGGATGTTTGGTTTATGAGCTATGATTAATTATGTACTCAGTGTCAAGTCTAATTTTTTCCATTATTGATGTTAAGATAATTTGGCATTGATATAAGGGCTTCGGTTGTGTGCAGGAGCGATTTGTGAAACGCAGGCAACATCTTGTTGGTCCTAATTCTTCCACTTTAAAGGTGTGTACAGTGGTTACATTTGCTAATTACTCCCCCCTTCCCCCCCCCCCCCCCAAAAAAAAAAAGGAAAGGAAAGAAAGAAAGAAAATGGAATAGCTACTTGGCTGGCTTGATGCAGTATGCTGTCAGATGTACCTACTTCTTTTCCAGTGGCTTATAACTATGAATTTGTTGAGGTGCAGGCACTTGAAATACTGACAGGCTGCTATATTCTCGTTCAGGTGATTGTTACTATTCTGTGTTGTTTTGGAGGTCAAATTACCACTGTTTTTTTGTTCCTCCCTCTCCTAAGGCAATGTGGAGTCATGAAATGAATTCCTTCTCTCTCTCTCTCTATTTATTATTATAAATGCACAGGGCAATACAGTTGCTGCTATGGGTTCATTTAAAGGTTTGAAGCAAGTCAGGAGGATCGTGGAAGACTGCATACTAAATAAAATGCATCCTGTATACCATATCAAGGTGAACAGATTGGTCCTCTTTTTTGATTGAAATTGTTGTTTTCTCTTGAGGGCTGTTAACAGTTATGATATGCTTGGGGATCTGTAAATATTCTCAATCTCCCTTTTCTGAGTAGGTTCTTATGATGAAGAAAGAACTTGAAAAGGATCCAGCACTTGCACATGAAAACTGGGATAGGTTTCTTCCAAAATTCAAAAAGTAAAACATCTACTACTTCTTTTGTTGTATATAGATATGATCATTTTCTTTCAATCTCCTGTTATGCATATTTCTTCTATTTTACATTACTTCTATGATTTTGACACAGGAAAAATGTTAAACAAAAGAAGGTTAAGAGTAAAGAAAAGAAACAGTATACACCTTTCCCTCCTCCACAACAGCCTAGCAAGGTGAGGAACTGCTTCTAGTCTCAACATATTTTAGATTCCGGCAAGAGATTCAGTGCTTTAATGTATTTATTAAGCTACTTGTTTCTTTGATTTTATTTATTAATATTGTTGAGAACTTGATAAACAGAGGATGAAAACTGGAAAACTTGGAAGGAAATTGGGAGAACTCGAGAGTTTGTGTAATCTGAATTGAACAAATGAATTACTTGAAGTAAAATACAGGAAGTCCTTTAATATTTATACTATACAGAAAAAATAATAACTGTATAACAGAAATAACAGCATTTAAGTCTTCTCTAGCTTCATCTCTGCCTTTAGCTTTTCTTCTTTAGACTTCAACTCCATGCTGTCAGTATGAGAGGCCATACTCCAAGACCCCCTCTCAAGATGAGCATGTATATTTATAATGCTCATATTGCACAAATTATGATGGAAAGGCAGTGATCCAAGAGGTTTTGTAAATATATCTGCTAGCTGTAATCTTGAGGGAATGTGAAAAAGTTAAATAACATTTTGCTGCAGTTTTTCCCTGACAAGATGACAATCGATTTGAATATGTTTAGTCCTCTCATGTTGTACTGGGTTGGTTGCAATTGACAGAGCTGACTTGCTATCAGAATAGAGCATGGTTGGCTGAGGATGACCACACTGAGATCTTGAAGAGCATAAAGTAACCATTGGACCTCACATGTGGTGGCTGCAAGAGCCCTATATTCTGCTTCTGCAGATGAATGGCTAACTGTGGCTTGTTTCTTAGATTTCCATGAGATCAATGAGTCCCCTAGAAAAATTGCATAACCTGTAACACTTCTCCTGGTGTCTAAGCAGCCTGCCCAATCACTGTCAGAAAAAGCTTTCAACTTTAAATCTGAAGATGAAGAGAAGAATAACCCTTGGCCTGGTGTTGCTTTTAAGTATCTACGCACACGAATGGCAGCTTGATGATGAGCCACTGCTGGTTTAGCAAGAAATTGACTAAGAACCTGAACAGAATAGGCCTGGTCAGGCCTTGTGATTGTCAAATATAGTAATCTGCCACTTAATCTTCTGTAACCCGAGACATCTTCATAAAGATTGGAATCATTTGCACTAAGTTTAAGATTAGATTCCATTGGAAATGCAGCTGGTTTGGATCCTATAAGACCTGTATCTTGAAGTATGTCCAAAGTGTACTTTCTTTGGCAAAGAGAAATCCCAGACTTTGATCTGGCTACTTCCAATACTAGGAAGTACTTCAGCTGTCCCAAGTCCTTGATTGTGAATTTATCATGCAGAAAAGTCTTGAGTTGCTGAATCTCAATTAGACTATCACTACCTAGTAAAACATCATCTACATATACTAGTAGTGCTATAAAAGAAGTGTCAGTTTTCTTGATCAAAAGAGAGCAATCAGAATTGCCTTGAGTGAAGCCATAATCAAGAAGAGCTTGGGAAAGTTTTGCAAACCATTGTCGAGAGGCCTGCTTCAGGCCATAGAGACTCTTTAACAGTTTACAAACCATATTGGGTTGTTTTACATCCAAACCAGGGGGTACTTCCATGTAAACTTCTTCATGCAATTCACCATGTAAAAAAGCATTATTTACATCTAATTGGTGAATATGCCAACCCCTAATAGCAGCAACAGCTAATAACGATCGAATCGAAGTAATTTTTGCCACTGGAGAAAAAGTATCAAAGAAGTCTAATCCTTCTTGTTGAGTGTAGCCTTTGGCTACTAGCCTTGCTTTATGTCTTTCTATAGTTCCATCAGCTTTGTATTTCACTCGAAAAACCCATTTACAACCTATGGTCTGTTTATTTTTAGGGAGAGTAACAAGTTCCCAGGTTTTGTTTAACTTTAAAGCATTGATGTCATTTCTCATAGCAACTTGCCATTCATGTAATTTTGCAGCTTGTTTATATGTTTTGGGTTCTTTGGTAACAGAAATTGAAGCTAAAAAGGCTTTGTGTGGTGCTGAAAGTCTATTGACAGAGATAAAAGATGATATAGGATAGAGATTAACTGTGTTAGAGGAACAACCAATGGCAGCAGATGAGTTGTTTGCATAAGGAAACAATGAGACATTACCACAATAATAATCCTGCAAAAATTTTGGTGGTTGTTTAATTCTGGTTGATTTTCTGATATATGAATCAGTAGGAATGGAATCTGCTAAAATCTGATACCATGTTGAGAACTTGATAAACAGAGGATGAATGGAAGGAAATTGGGAGAACTCGAGAGTTTGTTTAATCTGAATTGAACAAATGAAATACTTGAAGTAAAATACAGGAAGTCCTTGAATATTTATACTACACAGAAAAAATAATAACTGTATAACAGAAATAACAGCATTTAAGTTTTCTCTGGCTTCATCTCTGCCTTTAGCTTTTCTTCCTTAGACTTCAACTTCATGCTGTCAATATGAGAGGCTATACTCCAAGAAATATTAAGGTCTAAAAGCCTCGTGTCATATCTCTTCCACACATGAAAAAGATACAAATTTCAGTGGTTTTATATGGGTTTTTATCTTTTTAGTTGGTTTTTCACTCTTGATCTTTTCTTTTTGTTTTTCTTATCTTTTCTTTTTATTTCTCAATGGTATTCCCTCTCATTTCTCTGATACTTCAGTTTCTGGGGAAAATGTTTTGAATGATTAATCTGTTTCAATGTCAATTTTTTCTTTTTGCTTTACTTGGCGGTTGGTTTGTGAGTCGAAACAAAGATTTTCTTGCTAGTTTAGTTGGATACAGTGAGGTATTTTCTGGAGTCCCGTTCGTTTCAGTGGGTTCCTTGAATATATTTGTAGTGTACTTTGTGTAATTGGACTCCTTGCCCGTGCTATCTTTTAACTAATCTGTTTGTTGTCTAGTTAAAAGGAATAATATTAATACATGGGAAGCAATATTCTATGGTATTTTCAGATTGATGAACAATTGGCGAGTGGAGAATTTTTCATGTCAGAGAAAAAGAAATCAACGAAGAAGTGGCGAGAGAAGCAGGATCAGCAGGCACAAAAAACAGCAGAAAGCAAAAGAAAAAGAGAAGCTGCATTTGTTCCCCCAGAGGTGGTTTATTCTGAAGCTAATTATTTCAATTGTCTCCATTTTATTGTCATCTTGATTTGTGCTATTTTACGCGATGTTATCTTTTATATGAATGAACTTTATCAATTTTGGCATGGCAATCTTAGGAACCGAGAGACCGGGAGGCAAAGTCTGAGGATAATAATAAAGATGTGGCAGCCATGGCCATGTCTCTCAAGGTAATATAAGATCATAGGATTTAGGTTGTCTTACTTCATGAGATCTTTCCATTATAATTCAAGTTCTTACATGATTGAATGCTCTACAGAAAAAGGCTAAGGAGTTTGGGAAGCAAAAATTGAATGAGAATATCAATGCTGAAGCTTATATTGCAGCAACTGGAGAAACTTCGAGAAAGAAATCCAAGCGCTCAGTGTGAGGGTGATTGCTGATGCTTATAAGGCAGTGGCCTCGGTCTCATATTGCAGCAAGTATGAGGTGTTTAGTGAATGAAAGAAGTTGAATGGATGATCCGGCCAAGCTTGTACGAGTTGGTAGTCTTAAAATTTTGCCGTGCATGAGAAGAAAGCTAATTTATTGAGTAAAGAAAATGAAAAACGGTATTTACTATTTGGATATATATATTCCCCCTTTTTGGTAACCCATACTGTGTTATAAAGTTTTTAGTTTTTTGGTTCTTGTTTTGAGTCGTTTGGATAGATTGCATTTACTATTTGGATATATATATTCCCCCTTTTTGGTAACCCATACTGTGTTATAAAGTTTTTAGTTTTTTGGTTCTTGTTTTGAGTCGTTTGGATAGATTGCTGTAGTTTTCTTTTGCTTGTTAGATGTGGGCCGGAAGCAGGCAATCGGGTCAAGAGAATACCCCCATCGACTCATTGGGCTTCAATTTCTTTTCAATTTCTAAATTCTCCGTTTTTATCATCATCTTTGTCAAGCCATCAAGATTTTACAATGTATTTCTATTTTCAAAACAAAAATATTTTCTAAAATTTATTCAAAAAAATAAAATGCCCTATCAAATAAAAGAATTTTTTTTTTTAACAATATGAGAGTTTTTTAAAACTAATTTATGACTGAAAATATAATATTTTTAAAATTTTACCCGTTTGGATTTGGAGATTAGAGGAGTTGAAAAGAATTTAGTTAATTTTTTAATATTATTATTATTTTAGAATTTGAAAAATGAAATTGAGATTAAAAAAAAAAGTATATTGAAATGTAAAAATATATATTAAATTTTATTTTTATTTAAAAATTTAAAAAAATATAATAATAAATTTTAAAAAAATTAAAATAAGATCGTCTCGTCTCGTGTTTCAATCCAAACAAGCAATTAACTTGGGAAAGATATCTTTATTACGAACTGGAACTCCCAAATACATGTGCATTATTAGAAGATCACCTACCCTTTTTTCCGCCGACCCAGGCCTTCGTTTGAACCAAATAAACAAACAAAACCCAGCCCTTTCCAGTTGGCAAAATCCCATTTGCCAAACCACTAACATTCCCCAAAATCTAGGTGGGCCAACATGACAGACAAACTCCTACAATTTCAACGAAGTTTTTGGTTCCGCCTAGGCCTCTGCGATACTCTCTCTCCTCTCCCTCTCCCGCTCCCTCTCTCCCCACCTAGCATATCCTATATTAATGCACATCTTTATTCGAATCCGCCTTCATTCCCCTCGGGAGCTAATTTTTTCCGAAAAAGGCATGGCGAAGTCTTCATTTTTGGCTCTGATTTCTTGTTTGGTCCTCTTCGTCGCTCTTGCGACGGCCATGGACATGTCAATCATCGACTACGATCTAAAACACGGCCCGAGGACTGAGAGCCATATGCGGGCCATGTACGAGGCCTGGCTGGTCAAACATGGCAAGGCCTATAATGCCCTGGGAGAGAAGGAGACGCGGTTCGAGATTTTTAAGGATAACCTGAGGTTCATCGACGGGCACAACAAGATGGAGAACCGGACGTATAAGGTTGGATTGAATCGGTTTGCAGACCTGACCAACGAGGAGTACCGGTCCATGTATTTGGGAGGCAGGATGGAGCGGAAGAACAGGCTCTCTAGGACCCATAGTGACCGGTACGCGTACCAGGCCGGCGAGGAATTGCCGGAGTTTGTGGATTGGAGGGAGAAAGGGGCTGTTGTGGAGGTTAAGGATCAAGGCCAATGCGGTGAGTTTTTGGGGTTTTCATTGTTTATTTTTATCTTATTTTGTTGGTTTTTGTTTTATGTCGGTGGATCTAATTATAATGATTCTCTATTAATCGATTAAAATATTTGAATTAATTTTTAATTAGTCAATTAAACATAATGCTTCAAGATTTCGTTATATAAAAAAATTGAGAAAAAAAAAAGTTCCAGGGTCGAGGTACCATGGTATGATAATGGACGTTGTCATTGTCGTGAGCTAACCAATTTCTGATTCGTTTGTTAGACTTCGACTCCGAAAGACATTTTACCGGAAAATTGCTTGGAAATTGCTTTACTTATTATTGTTTATTTTCAATCACGGAGGAGACTTTTGATGCGTTTAGATCCATTTTTGTATTTTGTCAACGTGGCTTGAAGAATTGTTCTGAAGAGAAATAAAACATTTTTATTGAAAGAAACTACTGTTTGTGAAAAATTAACTTTACGTTCAGTTTATATTTTGTGGTCAACTGGATGCACTTTGATTGCCTAATTTGATGCTTACATGATGATGTTTCTTCGATGATACAAAAATTCAAATTGATGTGAGATTCGTAGTAAACAATTGACTCTGATTGGTGGCGGAGGAAGAGTAATGCCATGATATTAAGTAGACATCACATGCCAACTGCTATAAAATATGTGAATTTGCACATGGGGCTTAAGTTTGCTTAGATTGGCAAATGATGTTGTCTGGTCAAATATTAAGAATACCATAAAATTTTGTTGATGACCCGTGCATTGATTGATGAAGGGAGTTGCTGGGCATTCTCGACCATTGGTGCGGTTGAAGGTATAAATAAAATTGTGACAGGTGACCTTATCTCCTTGTCGGAGCAAGAATTGGTGGACTGTGATACTGCATATAACCAAGGATGCAATGGAGGCCTCATGGACTATGCCTTCCAATTCATTATTAACAATGGTGGCATTGATACTGAAGAAGACTATCGATACAGTGCTCGTGATGGTGCTTGTGATCCCAACCGGGTTCGTGTCAATGCATGCTGTTTTTCTATTTTCTTGTGTAGGAATAAGATTTTATTGACGGGAAGAGCATGAAGTTGTGCAATTCCTGCCAGAACATTCTGTGTTGTATCCTACTTTATTCTTTCATCTATTTATCCTTTCAGAAAAATGCCCGGGTTGTGACCATTGATGGGTATGAAGATGTTCCAGAAAATGATGAGAACTCCTTGAAGAAGGCTGTGGCAAATCAACCTGTTAGCGTTGCCATTGAAGCCGGTGGCAGAGCTTTCCAACTTTATGAGTCGGTAATGGCTGTATCTCATTGGTGTTCAACTCCCTAGTTGTGTCACTCTAATTTCAATTGCATGTGGTTCTGTGTCAGCTGAATGGTGATAATTGTTTTGGTCTTGCTTACAAATGCCCCACTAACTTACTAATGAAAAATGGCGTTTCACTATTTGTCCAGTGGATTCAGCTGTACAAGAGCTAAGCTCCTGTATCATTTGACTGAATCCAAACTTGCTTCCTTTCCAGACCAAGTGAAGTTGGTCTAAATTCCTCTAGCTCAATTCTTTGTTTTGATGCCATGAATAACTCAAGTTTGCCACTCAAAAGGATTGAATTCTAGACAAGTCCTGGAGACAACAAAAATTTTCATGCACATCACATTAATCTTCTTCTGTTCCAAAATTTGTTTGTCCATTTAGGGCGTCTTCACTGGGCTTTGTGGGACACAATTGGATCACGGTGTGGTTGCTGTCGGATATGGTACAGAAAATGGCGTTGATTACTGGCTAGTCAGGAACTCTTGGGGTCCCAGGTGGGGAGAAGATGGGTACATCAAGATGGAGCGTAATGTGGCTAACACCAATACTGGAAAGTGCGGGATTGCTGTTGAGGCCTCCTACCCCATTAAAACCGGTCAGAATCCTCCTAACCCTGGGCCCTCTCCCCCATCTCCTGCTAGTCCAGAAACCGTCTGTGATGATTACTACTCATGCCCCACGGGAAGCACCTGCTGCTGTATATATGAGTATGGTAACTTCTGCTTTGGATGGGGATGCTGTCCCTTGGAGTCTGCAACCTGCTGCAATGACCATTCCAGCTGCTGCCCTCAGGATTATCCCGTCTGCGATCTTGATGCAGGAACCTGCCGAATGGTAATTATTTGATTGTTTAAAGATACTAGGACCTCCTTTTGGTTTTCCCAGTTTGTTGGGGTTTTGCTTATATGATGTTTTATGAAACAGAGCAACAGCAATCCATTGGGAGTTAAAGCGTTGAAGCGGGCTCCTGCTAAAAGCACTCGGCCTCACTCTATTGCTGGCAGGAAGATAGGCAGCAATTGAGAAGCCTTGGGATCAGAGACTCGGGTCTGGAAAAGGCTGAGGAAACCCACATGAAGAAGAAGGAAGACGCGTTTGACGACCCAATCATTGCTAGGGGAGGTTGCTTGGAAGAATTGCTTTGGTCTCACTAAACTACCTGTTTGCCTAACTTTAATTTTAAATGGGGATGTAAAATTTCAACTTCCGTGATTATTGTAAATACCTTTTATTATTTGCCCCAACAAAGACAAATTAAAAGCTTTCTATCAAAATCAATAAGTTGTACATACTGGTACCATTAGTCTCGATAGCTTGTATAAGTTCTGTGATATGCTCTTTCTTTCTTGTTTTTATATTTTATTTTTCATAGGTGTTAATAATTGGTCTATTATATCCAGAGTTTTCTCTTGAATTACTTGAAATGTACTTAAAAAGAAAATTTTCTTGTCGAGGATATGCGCATTCCAAGACCAGTCAAAACTTTGTTCCTGAACACACCAGTGTCAATAAAAGAAAATATTTTCATAGTGGAGCATGAGTTATAGCTCGGATGCGCAAGGCCTGATTTGTTGTTGGTTGGGGGTGAAAACTAAGCTACCACCAGTGAAAACTCAGCTCTGCGGGAAAAATTACTTAGGGTAGTTTGTATATTTGCAGATAAAAGTGACGGATGTTTCTTAGTTGCAGTATATGTTGTAATAGTTGAGCTCGAAATGCGTCCAAAAGAATTTCTCGATGCAATGCAATATTAAACATGCAAATCCAATGGCACCTGTTACGGGTGAATCGGGTGATTCAATGCTCTAGCTATTCTTCCTGGTGTAGCAAATCCAAATTTAAACTGTTCACATGAAAGTCGATTGTGGGTTCTTTGAGTAGAAGAATAATGACCAGATTGATGTGTGATTGATTGTAAAAGAGCAGGAATACAGATGCTGTTTGATTTTGTAGCCATGGTTTTGGCTTATAAATATCTCGTGTTAAAAAATAATAAAATTTATTATTTAAAATATAATTATTTTTATATAAATTTTATAATTATTTATTTTTATAAAAATTAAATGTGCAACGACGTTTATAGATTCATAATTGTAAATATTATTTTTAAAAAGAAAAAAGAGACACAAGATATCTTGCGTTTGGATAATAGATATGAGTTAAAGATTATTTAATTTAATGTGTGAATAGTAATATTTTATAAGATATTTTATTAAAATATATAAATCTGTCGAGATTGATTTTATTTTATTTTATTTATTTTTATATAAAAAGTTAAAATAATAAATTGTATCTGATTTGAAATGGAATGATAGCTCTGACTCTCCGTCGTCACGATTCACCATCGAAAACCTCAAAACTTGACCACCGTCAGATTACAAACTATCAGCCCAGGCCCCCTCAGATGCATTGACCAACCGAGGCCCAGTCTGAGCTGACTCCCATTACCATCACCTTCAAAACCGCCCGATTACGAACCATCACCCCCTCTCTACCCTAATTAGCTTTCTAAGCTCTATAGGACCGACCTTTCAGTCTCGGTAAGATAATTATACTTCTCCTGATCAAAGTTTCGTGGCCATGGATCTGCAAATGCTCGATTGTTTGCGCGGGCTTGTTTAATCGAAATGAGTGATCATCGATTTTTAGTTTCTTTTTGGAGGTTTTGTATTCAATCTTGTTGGTTTAGTTTGCAATAACTAAATTCTCATGACTGTTGGCGCGGTTTCGCCGATTGAAGATATTTTCTGAATTTCTAATTGTAAATAATTTGTAGCTAGCTGTAGTTTACGCTAGATTGGCTATTTCACGGAGTTCAGTTAAATGGTATCATTATCTGTGTGTGGATTATAAACGCTCTACTAAGCGAAAGTAGCTTTGATTTTAGCTATGATAAAAGACCTTTTTTTTTTTTGGGTGGGAAACTAAATTATTTGGTTATTGTTATTCTGTAGTTGCAGGTTTAATTTCAATAGGGACACCTTTTATGTTGCGACCTTGAACTGCTATCGTTAGTCGGTCAAAATCTCTGTGGTTGTGGAATGGATTCAGAATCTGCTGATTCATCAACTTCACCTCCTCTTAAAGCCCCTAATGTCCCCCCTCCAGCTCCCATAAAAGCTGCTACTTATTCTGGACTGGATAATTCTCCCCATGATGCACCATCTAAATTATCTCCTTCTTCAATATCCTCATGGGCCAAAAGTCTGAGAATTCCACAGCCATTGGCATCCACGCAAGATGACTCTCCAACTGGAAATGCTGGAAAATCAACTTTTACACGTTTTACAAGCGGATTAGCATTACGGTTGTCTCCAAAAGCTCGTTCATCAGAAGATACGTCTGAAGGAACTTCAATGACCACACAACCTGGTTTTATTGGAACCATAACGAAAGGGTTAGTAGATTCTTCTAAGAATGCAGTGAAGGCTGTACAGGTTAAGGCCCGGCATGCTGTCTCTCAAAACAAACGAAGATACCAGGTGGGTTTCTTGCCTTATCAACTTGTTTCCTTACCTATCTATATAATCTATTTAGGATGAAATGTAAATGTATATTTGTTTTTTGGCTATATTTTTATTCTCATTTTTGTAACTGTATTTGATTGATATGCATATTTCCATGTAATATAACCTTGACTAGTGTAACTCGTCTCAGGAAGGAGGATTTGATCTGGATATGTCTTATATCACAGAAAATATAATTGCTATGGGGTTCCCTGCCGGTGATATGAGCTCTGGGTTTTTTGGTTATGTTGAGGTACCCAACTCATCCACACTGCAGAGTTTTCCTCAGCTTGTTCAATTATGTGTGTGTTTTCATTCTATCTTCTTATATGATGCCAGGGGCTCTACCGAAACCACATGGAAGAAGTGATCAAATTCTTTGAAACTCATCACAAGGTAATTAAAATTGATTGATTATTGACCCTTTGATATCTTAGCATGCTTCTTTGTAGAGAAGAAACAGAATACTCTTGAACACTTTGTTGTTAGGGTATATTCTATTTCACAAGTTTTTCTATCCAATATTGTTGCATCATTACCTGTTAGATTTGTTTGATAAGTCCATTACCCTTTAGATTTTTCTTGTAAACTTAGTCAATAATATGCAATTCTTTCCCTGGCATTGAAATATCCAAATTTCTCTCTTAAAAGTGGTCACCTTTGTTTCATTTCATTGCGGCTAGGCTATTTTTTTCTCATAATTATAGTTAATTGTGGTGCAATATCCGCTACAGATGTTCATGGGAAATGGAAATAAAATTTATTTTCTATGAAATTGAGATTTCTTTTGTTCTATCAAGATTATTCTGACGCAAAATGTTTGACTGATATTTTGTTTTGGTGTTTGTCAAGATTGATACAGCCACTAATTGATTTTAATCTATTCTGTCAAATTAGAGTGGACAAGATCTTATTTGGGTAATGTTTTTATAAATCGGAATTGGTTATGGTTCAAGTGTAAAGAATGTGTATACTTATCAGAAAAAAGTGTAAACACTCTGTAAGCCTACCTTTTAGTTAGTTAGTTAGTTAGTCCAGTGGAAATGGAATGCAGGTTCAGGCATTGTTGTTATCATTATGATTAGTATTCTGTACTAAAAATGTACTTGGGCATTGCCTAGTTTCACTATTAAATAAAGATTATTACCTATAAAAAAAAAGTATTCTGTACTAAAAATAAAATGGTATTTTGGTGCTCTGAAATTTTGTCCTTGTCTTACCATTTGTATGGGTATAAACTGTATTACTTGCTCAATATGCAGGGCAATTATAAAGTGTACAACCTTTGTTCTGAGAGGCTGTATGATGCGTCCTTATTTGAAGGAAAGGTGTGCCATGATTTGTTACTTAATTTACTGGGTGGAAAATATATGGTTTGAGTCCTTGCATTATTTAAATCAGAATCCATAACTGTAGCGGGACATTTTCCTGTTTGAATGTAGCTTGGAAAGGTATTGCAAGTAGCTCTCAAGTGACTCAGATTATTAAGAAATATTAGTTCACATTTGAAATGACAAAATGATTTAGACTTCCCTCTAGGTATAATCCTACATGGTGAAACAGACAGACAATGGTCAACGAGGTATCACAAGGGCATTATGAATAAATGTTTCAATGACAAATGTTTATATTTTATATATCAATCCTCAAGTCTCTCTCTCCAGGTGGCTTGTTTCCCATTTGATGACCATAATTGCCCCCCAATTCAAATGATAATATCCTTTTGCCAAAGTGCTTACTCGTGGTTGAAGGAGGATATTGAGAATGTCGTGGTTGTGCATTGCAAGGCCGGAATGGCAAGAACAGGGTTGATGATTTCCAGTCTTCTTCTATTCTTGAAGGCAAGAATTCATTGTGTTTTTAAATTATGTGACAATGAGTTTTGTGTTTGATAAATTTTTCTTCTATTTATTTATTTATTAAAAAAAACACTTTTATTTATTGTACTTCTCATCCTTTTGCAGTTCTTCCCAACCGCTGAGGAGTCAATTGACTACTACAATCAGAAAAGATGTGTAGATGGAAAAGGGCTTGTTCTCCCGAGTCAAATTGTTAGTCTTTCATTTTTATCTGATAATTTTTTAGCTCTTTTTATGTTATCTGTTGCTGAGTTTCTATGTTTTACTTTATAGGCATGTTTTTTTTGTTCCATCTATTTTTTCAGAGGTATGTCAAATATTTTGAACGTATTCTAAGAAACTTCAATGGGGAAACCCCTCCTGGGCGTAGGTATACTTTTCACTATGTATTTCTCTTGTAGCATCAACAGACTTTTGCAAGGCTTTGACATCACATCTGGTGCAGGTGCATGCTTAGGGGATTTCGAATTCACAGGTGCCCTTATTGGATCAGGCCCTCCATTACCATCTCTGATCATAATGGTTGGTTGTGAATTCCAGTTTTATTCGAAGCTTTTCCTCCCTTCCCGTTGATATCTGATCATACTGTATTGATAAAGCTCATTTGTCATACTTAAGTTAGTTTTTCCCTCTGATATTCATCAGTGATTGGGCATATATATATATATATCATCTTAAATGTTCTTTGTAACAGACTATAACAGTCACATCATGATAGTAGGGGTTCTTCTTAGTCATGCATTGGTATGGCTAATGAGGACTTGAATGACAGCTTTAAGGATAAATGCTGTAATCTGACCCAATTTTGATTGCATAGTTATCTTCTAAAAACTGCACAGCTTCAAAACTTGCATATCATTCATTATGCTTTGCTCAATTATTTTTCTGTGTTTTTTATATTGCATTCTGATGGCTTTGTTTTGATATGTTTTACTAATGAATAGGTGTTCTCTTCTCCACAAAAAAGCATTCGCGAACCAAGGATCTTTTGGTAGGTCTGATTGTCTGGTAGCAACTCGTTTGAAATCTGAAGAATAATTCTTGGTGACATATCTTTTGTACATTTTGGGCTTTGGAGTGTTGCACCAATTTTAGATTTCATGCATCTCTATTATTTTTATGCAGCCAGAAGATTTTTGGTTTAGTGCACCAAAGAAGGGGGTAATGGTCTTTGCATTACCAGGGGAGGCTGGCCTAACAGAGTTGGCTGGGGACTTCAAAGTCCATTTTCACGACCGCCAAGGAGATTTCTACTTGTCTGTAATTCATCTTCATTGTAACAAATCACTCTCTTTTTAGCTATTCATATGAGATACTGAAATTATTATTTATTTAAATTTCAGTTGGTTAAACACAACAATGACGGAAAATAGAAAAGTTCTGAACACCAACGATCTTGATGGGTTTGACAAGGTGAAGGTCAAGCATTTACCATGTGATGATCTGCACAGGCTATACAGCACTTACATTCCTGCACTTAAATATTTTTCTTTACAAGTTGTCATTACATTAATTCTGAATCAGTTGGATCCCGTTATTAGTGTTACTGCTTTACTAGCTTTCTTTATAATTAGCGTCTGACAATATTAATTTTTCTTCCTTACGCACTGCAGAGGAAACTTCCTTCCCCTGGATTTCAGGTTGAAGTTGTGCTGGTAGATTATAATGGCAGTGGCCCTACAACACCAAATACTGAAACTACTGTCGACAAAACAGACGAAAGCTCGGGCACTGTAAATGCATCGGTTGATGAGGGTGCACCCATACCCAGCCAAAATAAAGACCTGAAAAGTCACGAAAAAGATGACGTTTTTTCAGATGGTGAGGCAGAGGAAACTGGGTCCTCAAAGAGCAGACAAGCAGAAGCTGCACCTGCAGCAGGAGGAACTGCCACTAGTACCACCTCTAGTTCGGAAACAAAGACAACTTCTGATCAAATAGCAAGTGTGACTCGTGAAACCGAACATATGTCTATGGGAAGCACTACTGTCTCTGGCCTTGAGGTGCCCATCAATACAGAGAGTGAATTCAAGGCAATGGCAGCTGATGCTTCTGTTTTCACATTTGGAGATGAAGAGGACTACGAAAGTGAGTAAATCGGTGGTAGCTTGGCTTGGATTCTCAGGTAATCTGTACATAAAATGGCATACAGGATGTAAATACTCAAGTTGCTTATTGCTGGGTCATGTTCAATTCATTTGTTTCCTTGGTGATGCAATGACTATTTCTGGTTTTTTGGGTTGTTGAAACAAAACAAAACAAAAAAACTAGCTGGACGTGAGAATAATTCTTGTATTATTGGGCTCAAAATGCCAAATTTGTTTCGTTACTTTCCAGTGAAGGGGGGAAAATGTAAGATGTTAAAGTTGGTTATTTGTTTTGTTCTGTTTTACTTATTTTTAGTTTTTATTTGTTCTGTTCTGAAACTTATATATATATATATATATATGTATATATATATACACACAAAGGGATTTATAAAGAATTGTGAAATATGATTACTGCATGAACGGTTAATTGGTTTATCATTTCTAGGAAACTGCTTCCGCATTAGGTTGGCGGTTGGGCTTTTAAAATCAGTACTTCGTGGTGCGCCCATTGAAAATTATAGCCCTCTCACGTCTCTTGCCTTCAAAACCGCATGCTGAGTCGTAGGGAAATTTCTGAGAAGCTCACTGTAATAATATATGTGAAGCTTATATGTGTCTTGAATCCAAAGCCAACGGTATTGGCTTTTAGGCTGAACATTAAGGATTAGTTTTATAGTTCCATTGGCAATATTTTACACCACAATCCTTAATGTTTACACTCGGCATGAAACTAGTCTAGGCCTTGGAGTTTAGAGCGGAGCCAATTTAGTTTATATTATATTATTCATCCCTGGATATATCCGTCTCTCTCTTTTTTTTTTTTTCTCTTTTTTACATGCTTAATAATTTCAAACCACAAATCTAAGGAAAAATGATTCCACTACTTGGGGTATTTCTTTTTAATAAAACAGACTAAAGAATAATGTAGTGGGTGTATTTAAAAAATAAACAAAGTTTTATTTTTATTTTTATTTTTTATTTTTCCCGTTAGAATCATTTCTTTTATCTTGTTGAGGACCAATCCTAAGGTCTGTTACCTGTGGATTGGATTCCCTCAAGTTTCGCAAATATTGAAGGGCAAGTCAAAATATTGGCAAGTGCAGCATAAACAATCCTGAAAAAGTAAGTAAAAAGGAATCTGAAAAGGTTGCAATAAAGATGTGAAAAGGGGTTGCAATAAAGGTTGCAATAACGATTAGAGCCACGAAGCTATGTCAAACTCTTTCAACAGATATTCCAGCCAAATAATTTACAAATTGGGAAACAAACAGGTGAGCTTAAGACAACGAAACTAGAGACTTTGGTTCAAGATCAGGATTTTTCTCTCGATTAATGAGCAAGAAATTAAATAAATAAATGTTTTTATACCAACGACTTTTCAATTTATTAAATAAAATTGTTGATATTTATCCAAGTAATGTTACTTATTACATCCCTGTTTAATCAATTACATAACATTATCGATTTAATAAATATCTAATATAAGTCATTATTTAAGTTTTAAAATATGCTTAAAATAATTTGTTACCATGCATTTTCCCATCGTGCATGGACAAAAGTAGGGTCTAATTCGGGATGCGTAGGTTGCCAAATTGTTGCAAGGTATCTTTCTTGAAATTTTCTATTCATTATTTCACATATTATTATTGTTTTTTTAATTTTAAAATTAAATAAATTATTCTACTTATCATCTATACATCACATATATGAGAATGATGAGTATAATTTTTCTATAAATAATACCAAATACAAGACTCAAAGACAAACCTTATATAAATTTTTTTTATAAAAAAATGTCTCATTAATTAAATATTTTTTAATATTTTTGTTAAATGAGATTTAAAAATAATAATAATAAGATTTGTCTGTTAAACGTGAGAATTGTACAAATTATTTATCCTTTTCTATCTACTTTAGCCGCGTCATCTTTCTACACACGCTGGCAACTCACGCGGTCAGCATTCGAGTCCCTCGACCCTGGGCTCTTGTATAAATGAAAGGGGCGACCTTGTGGAGATCAAAATCGAAAAGTCAATCGCAACCTTGCTCGTCCATGTCGATTACTGGTATTCAAGGCCAGCTTCTTGAGGTTACCGGTAATCATTTCCATAGCCTTACACTGTTCTCTCTATCTCTCTATTTCATTATTCCTTTAAACTAATGATAAAGAAGGAGAGAAAAAACGACACCCCATCTCCGTGTCCCTCTTCTTTAATTTGGTCTTTGATTTTGTGCAGTTGTTGGGTGCAACAAATTGAAGGACACCGAGTGGATTTCGCGGCAGGACCCGTACGTGTGTGTTGAATATGGTAGCACCAAAACCCGCACCAGAACCTGCACTGGTTTGTACCCATATCTCTTTCAGATCTCAAATCAAGCATATGCTCTACGTGTTCTTTTAACTTTTAAGACTGCTACAGTATCTAGTCTCATCCACGTTGTTTCTATTGTAAAATAGATGGTGGCAAAAACCCAACTTTCCAGGAGAAGTTCGTGTTTACGTTAATCGAAGGTCTTCGGGAGTTGAACGTTGTCGTTTGGAACAGCAATACCCTTACATACGACGACTTCATCGGCAGCGGAAAGTAATTAGCTTTCTTTATTTTTGTTTCTTAAATTATCTCGTGTGCTTTTTAGATGTATTGATTAATTTTAATTGGGTCGCTTTGATTTTTGGTTTTGTCGTTGATAGGGTCCAATTGCTGAAGGTTCTTTCTCAGGGTTTCGACGACACCGCCTGGCCACTTCAGACTAAAACTGGCAGGTAAATAAAAATATATACATCAACATACATATGCCATCTGATTAGGAGATCTACAAACAGCTTCCCGTAGTCTAAGTAAACAAACTTATGTCGATACAATTGAATGATTTTGTCTTATTTGTTAGCCATGGCCGCTAATCTTAACAATTCCACATAAACGTTTGTAATTCCTTTGGTGAGTTATCCAGCAATTCAACCCTAAGGGTTGGCTCAAGTGGTAAAGGCCTTGGGTTTTGGGTAATGCTCCACCCAGGTCGAAGTTTCAAATCCCATTGGGTGTAAACAATTTCTAGGAGGCATCGGACTGTAGGATCATCCGATGTGTACTTGCGGAAAAATCCTTGTCAAGGGGCTTTGCATTTTTGGGATTAGTCGGAACGCTGTTTCTGGACACCAGTGCCAATAAAAAAAAGTTATCCAGCAATTCAATTCTGAGCTGTATTGAGCAGTTGCTGATTCTTTTTCTAATTCATTTATGAAGACATCCTTTCTTAATAGTGATAGAGGAATTTTGAGAAAGGAGGGGAGAGCCTAGAGGCGACTAGAAAATGTTAGAGGAGCATTTTTCTTTCCTGTCTAGGATGTTAGAGGCATTCTTCTTTTCCCATGTTGACTTTTGGGGAGTAAAGTTGTACCGTGAGACTTGGGATGGAGAGAAACAGAATAATGGTAGGGATAATTTTAATCCTAAGAGTTCTCGCAATATATATATATATATATATATATTTTAACAAATTTGTTCTTGATCGGAGTTGTAAATAACTTTTTCATGGACCAAAACTCGTGATTTTTAACGTACACTTTTTCCCATTGCAGATATGCAGGAGAAGTGCGACTGATATTGCATTATTCTAATGCCATTGTAAGTTACAGTGCTAGTTCTTACAGTACTCTGGGTGATTGTTTAATTGCATAGTCTTGCCGTAATTCATTATGGATACTTTTCTATGCCGACTGAATAATTGTATTGCGGTACTGCAGAGACCTGGAGCAAGCTTTGCTCCATCAGCACCACCATATGTAACACCATCTATGCCTCAAGCCCCTTTATTCTCTACGGCCCCACCAGCACCTGCTGCTCCTTACGCTCCTTCCGCACATCCAGCTTACCCAGCTCCATCTCCTTACTCTTCGTACACACCTAATTCAGCTGGTTATCCACCATCACCATACTCAGCTCCACCGCCGTCTGCCTATCCTCCACCACCATACCCACCAACTTCAGCTTATCCTCCACCTCCATACCCGCCACCGCCACAGTCCTCTTCCTATTATCCTCCAGGTATTTTTGCCTTTGAGTGCATCTTCCTACTGCTTATATGAGTTATATTTAAGGGTAGTTCTACAATGCTGCCCAGCAATGACTGCTAGTTTTTTTTTTCATATTTTTTTAATGTAATTAAATATTTTTTTTAAATATGAAAAAAATATTAATACACTAATAACCACTTCTTTAATCATTAAGTAAAATAAAATTTAAAAAAAAAAATAAAATGCAAGAGGTGTCAAACTTAGTGGGCATTCTAGCATTTTTCTATATTGAAATCATCAACTTGACTAATTTCTGCGTGTTTTCAATCAGGTCCTTATCCTGGAATGTATCCTCCACCTCCATACTGAGTACACTGAGAGGTAAGCTTGAGTTATTTGCAGCTTCTGCAAAATTGAAAGAAGTAACTTGTAAAATTTAATGCTAGGTTGTTGTGTATACAATTGGAGGTTAGTATTTAGTAGCTGTCAACTCCAAGAATGTAAAAGGTTTAATAACGAAGTTGTATTGGTTTTCCTTATTCGAAATGTTAATAGACTATTCTGTTAAAAAATTATTTGATTTTCTCTTTCTCCACCGTCCTTTCCCTTTTCTACTCATATGTACCATCTTAGATCAGACAGTCGTTCACCTTTGGAGCTAACTGACCTTATGTGCTAAGGTTGGAATGTGATGTTGCTGGACTGAACTTTTTATTTATTTATTTTTTTTTTATAAGCATTGCTTTCTTTCTTAGCATACGTTCTACTGACTTATGTGGCTAACATAACGAGTGTCAGCGGTTTCTAAAAGAAGAGGAAAATCTTGGCATTTGCAGAGACCTGTGTTATTGGTAAACAGTCGCGCGGGCTTGGTCACTGCGACCCCCTTTATGACGAGGCACCCATTCTCCTAAAGTTACGGGGCTATTTTGCCGAGTTCTTTGGAGGGACTTATCTCACCAAAATAACCAGGAGCAGCAACAATGATGTTATAAGTTTCTTCCTCTTAGACCGAATTTGTAATCTTCATTAGCAGATTTGTTTTCTATGGTTTTCCTGATCAAACGAGAAGTTTGCTCATCCTATTTGGACTTATATTGGCTAGAGAAGAATCCAATTGCTCAAGAAAAGGAGGGGAAAAAAATATAAAAGCAGCACAATCCCCAAAAGTTAGCCAAGTGCTGTTGCATCTCCGGGGACGAACTGCAATTTCCAAATATGTGGCTATTAAGATTCTTTTTATGATCAAAATATTTTCTACAGCTCAGAGCAATATGTGTCTGTATGAAATGGTTAATTCGTAGTTATCACTAACATGAAATTGTCTTAATTTTAACTGAAAAGATTCTTTAGTTAGTTTTAAAATGAAACCCCGAGTGATATTCACCCTTTGTAACTAATCCAATTCAAAGATGCATGCTCAACTGTCATACAAATAAACTACTTTAAAACATAATAACTAAACTGTTTTCTCGTGTGAAAATGCCATTTTCTTTTGAGTTCTACTCTCGTTTGTTGTTACAAATTATATTATCTCATTTCATCTTAAATTTATCATTACATTTTTTAAATTTCTATGCAAAATAAAGTATATAATTCAAATTTTTTAAATTTTAAAACAAAATTAAGATTTTAAAAATATTTTACAATAATATTTTATTTTTTTAATTTTTATCTCACTTTATTTATAAAAACAAACAAACAAACAAATTTCTTTCCTATTCTCGATGGTTAAGAACTTAAAAATGAATGTTTTTCCCTTTTTACAACACCACATCGCCACTCTTCCACATTTTACATCAAACATATAATAATCTGACAAATGGTGTCTCCATATCTCTCCCTTTCTCTCCGAGGATTAGTAAAATTGAATGCCAGCCCTCTTGGGGGAGTCTCCATTCTTGTTTGAGACTAGGATCAAGATGTATGGTGAAATCAAATATATATAATTATTTCCAATGGTCCCTTTTGCAAAACACTTACAAAAGTTTTATCTATAATCAACATATGAAACATTCGATTTGTTATCGAGGAAAATCCGAGATGTGAACATTTTCCCAAAGAATATTATATATATATATATATATTGGTCGCTCGGCAATGGTTGATTGGGAGAAATAAAACTTAAAAAGAAAGAAAAAAATGAAAAAGAAGAAATCAACACGCTATCTTCGCACCATGCGCATGGAACAATGTTGATTTCTTGAGTAATTCAATTGAAAATGCACAAGTCTCAATCAAAAAATTTGTCGCAAGTACATCTTGAATAATTCAATAGAAAATTTTTATAATCCGAGGACTCTTAGAGATTATTTACACTCAACGAAATTATAATCTCAGACCTAGAAAGAACGTACCTCAAGCCAAATGACTTTATACAATTATATTTTAAAATAAGAATATTTATATAAAAATGTCCCTCATTTAAAATAGTCATATAAAATGTTGTAAAAAGAGTTGTATGTCTTTTTTTTTTTCTTTCACTATAGATGATCTAGAAACTAATTATTTACAAATCTTATACAACTGTGTAATAAAATAATATATTTTTAATTTTTTTTTTTTACTATTACTCTAATTTAATGTGTTTATATATATATATTTTTAAAAATATATTCTTATTATAAAATTTATGAGTTGTTGATTGGACTGTGGTTGAATCAGTTATTAAGATGGGATGGATTGAGACCATTTGTGAAAACCAAATGGAGTTGCTTCCTATTTTCATCTCTACCTCGTCAAGACTTCAGAAATATTATAATAAGAACTTGAACAATTCTTCATATTTATAATATAAGGAATGCTTAATTTAACAAAAAGTTATATATAATTTTTTTTTATAAATTAATGTTATTTAATATGATTTATGAGATTAAATCATTTTTATAATAAATAAATTTAACATATTACATTAAACAATATTATTTTATAAATTTTGGAGTATATATACGATTTACGTGCAATCTTTAAAAAAAATGAAATGGCTATGATCTTGAGAATCTGGTGGTCCATTTTGACTTTTTAAGTTTTGTCTCTTCTGGTTGAGGACCAAATCGTATAAGAGCCCTGGGAAGGGGGCCCACCCACATTTGATTTAGGCCCGGCTGATTTATGGGAATGAAATTAAAAATTTAAAACAAATATTATATTTATTATTATATTTTTTAAAATTTTTATACAAAATATAATAAAAATTGTCAATTTTTTCAAATTCTAAAATATCTTTTTCAAATTTTAAAATAAAAATAATATTAAATAAATATTTTATAATAATATTTTATTATTAACTTTTATCCAATTTTTAAAAATAAATCAAGCCTTAAAATTCTAATGCTAGTTAGAAAAGGTCTACCGAAATCGTAAACCTTTCGACCTAGAAGGGCCTTCTTCAGTATTAACACCTTTTTCTGTTGGGGGTCTGGACTCTGGACCCACTTCAATTGGACTCATATTTTATTTTAATTAACTAATAATTATTTTTTTAATTATTAAAAAATAAAGTAAAAGTCGCATAATTTATTATTATTTTTTTTAAAAAAATATCCACTATCAAAAAAATTATGCAGCACATGAACTTATAAATATCATTTTTTTTTTAAAAAAAACATTAATTAATAACGAGCATTACAAATGAATTTGAAACATATATTACAAATTAACTGAACGATGATTTGTAACTTCTCAATACATTAAAAATAATTGACATTTTCTAACCCTAACTGCAACACTCTCTAGAACAATGTCTAAGAGACAGCTCTAACTCTCTTCTAAGGCAGAGTAACCAACCAATCCAAACCAAAACCTAAATTCATACTAAGACGAACTATAGGACAAATTATAAGGACCACAAATCCTAGAGATCAGATTTTTTTAGTTTTTATTTAAAACTAAAATATAGAAATTAAAATTAAAATTGGAAGAACCAGATCCTAGTGATCCGTTTTCAATATTAGAGAAATAAAAAGGACAGCATAGGAGACCATTATTATAGTGGCACGTGGAACCCATGCCCCGCCTCTGGTGATTGTAGAAAAAGCTGAACGACTGGCGCCAGTGCCCTGGGTGCTACAGCCTTGTGTGTGGCTACGATGGACCCCTTCAGTGATGACATACGAAGAGCAGTCACTTACTGTGATGAAGTACGTATGAAGCACGCACAACTCCAAATGGCACGATTATGTTATGGTTAGTAGATCGGCGCCTTGTGAGTATCATGAAAGGGTTTGTGTGAAAATCAGTAAGCCAGAAGCTATCATATCAGTTGACCTTCAAAATACGCAAGTCAGACCAGCACACTAGAAGCTGTCGTATCAATTGACCTTCAAAACACACAAAATAGACCAGCACGCTAGAAACGGTCGTATCAATCGACCTTCAAAACACACAAATCCTCCCAAGTCGTTGCTGCGGTCCCTGCAAAAGAAACAAAACCAAACCAAAAAAAATTAATCAGTCAAACAGAGGACATTTCCGTAAAATTTCCTCTGTGTTGTACGCGTAGCCACACGCGTTCAGCTAGCATCCCTGAAATTTCCATACAGAGGAAATTTCCGTGCAATACAGGGGGGCTTCTCTCCCGAAGTTACCGGGAATTAAAAATCCAAATCCAGAACATTATAAATCTGGGATTCAATTTCCTCTTTCTGAACACATGGCCGCCGGAGCTCGGAATTAGAAACGTCTAATCCAACACACCACCAAGTCATAATTTATCTGCTAGCTTACTCCGGATTCTCCGATCCCCTTGGCCGGAAGCATCATCAAAGATCATTAAACATAAAGCAGCATCAAGATCCAAGTCAATTCAGTACCTTCTTATAAAATATTCATCGTCCATGTCGATTAAGGGTATCCAAGGCCAGCTTCTTGAAGTCACTGGTAATAGATAGTTTCCATTGTCATTGACTGATCATTCACCCTTTTCTTTTCCATTTTCTTATGTACTTTTTGGTTTGGAACTCATGCATATTGTAGTCGTTGCGTGCAACAAATTGAAGGATACCGAGTGGATTTCAAAGCAGGATCCGTACGTGCGCCTCGAATATGGTGTCACCAAGTTTACCACCAAAACATGCACTGGTAAGTTGAAGTCGAACTCTATTAATTCTGTGTCTCATGATACCAAATTAATCAAACCTATAATTTGTTTATCTTACGCAATATTTCTTTTAATTTTCTAGCTATATACTGCATTGCTAGCTATAGCCATCATGTACTTGACCATAATTTTGATGGGTGCATGTACGTACAGATGGGCATACGGATCCCGTATTTCAGGAGAAGTTTCCGTTTCCCTTAATCGAAGGTCTTAGAGAGTTAACCTGCGAAGTTTGGAACAGCAATACTTTTCAACGCCACACTTTCATTGGCAGCGCAAAGTAATTAATTATTTTTAATTATATACTCATTAAATGAGTTGATCGTCGTGCTTTCATTTATAAGATTTATCATTTTGGATCATGAATAATATTTAATTTAAACGAGTCTTTATGGTATATATATATTAATGTTGATGATAGGGTTCTATTGCAAAGGCTTCTCTCTCGGGGCTACGACGACTCCGTCTGGCCGCTTCAAGATAAAAATGGCAGGTATATAACGCCTTTTTAAATAGTGTACTACAGTACTACTACTAGTCTTATTTCATGATTAAGTAAATATTTTTTAAATGGTATTCTGAATATTTTTTTATTAATTTAAAGGTATTAAAAAAATGTGTAAAAAAGAGAAGTGAAAAAGTACACTAGCGGAACGGCAGAGCCATTCTTCTAAGATATTGAGTACTAATCTAATTTATATTGTACTAACTAGTACCTAGTTAGTATTAATCCATGCAATTGGAGCTGTTGATCAGAAATAATCTTATATTGTTTGTGAATAAAATCTTGAACATATTTATAAAGAATAAACAATCATATCTTGTTAAATTAATTTTATGAGATGAGTTAAACTCATAAATTTTTCTATAATATCGGAGCCTACTATAGAACGGATGAGAGTCTTGTATACTATTTATGCTGTGATAAGGACCAGAAAAAATATTGACATATATGTGAGAATTAGTGTTCAGAAATAATTTCATATCATCTCATGTGGATAAGCTGGCCGAGCATGTTTAATATAAGGAATGAACAATTATCTCTTATTGAATCGATTTATGAGATAAATTAAACCTATAAATTTCTAGGGAGCTGTTAATTTATGTTTACTCAATTTGTGTTGACACTGTTTCATCATGGGATTTATCTCAATTTGCCCGCGTTAATATATACTTCGTGTCATGAAGGGCTATGGTTGGGTTAAATTACTAGCCCGGATTTTAAAAAAAAAAAAAAAAAACTGATGAAGATTTATCTCGATTAAATATAAATGTAATTATGTAAATATCCCATTTTCTTAACGAAAATATAATTCTCCTCTATAATGAATTCTTTAGTTGGGACATAATTAATTGGTATATAACTATATATAGATTAGAAAAAAAAATGGGTATATATAGGCCAGAGATTATGATCATAAAAGTGATAGATACCGTTTATATATATATATATAATCAGCCCAAGAGGATTAATATATCGTCTTTCTCCTGTCATTGCAGATATGCAGGACAAGTGCGACTAATACTACATTATGAGAATAATGTCGTGGTAAGTTACGTCAATATATAATAGTCACATGAAATGATATTTGAAAACATGAATGGTGTAAATATTGGGTAATTTAAAAAAAAAAAGTGAGTAAAATGTGATATTTACATTAAAAATTTTAATTCTTTTAATAATAAACTCTATTATTTTTTAAAATAATTACGTGATATTTATGACTCTACCGTCTCTACTGTACGTAACATTATAAAATATATAATTAATATTGCCTATTATATACTTAATACTGGGGTATTGCATGCAGGAACGTCCAGCAACAAGCAGCTTTGCTCATCTGCCGCCGTCGTCGTCATGGCGGCCATCTGTAACTCAACCAATATTCTTCCAAGACCTTCATTGGTGCTCTCCGACAACAGCTGCCAATCCTTACCCAACTCCTGCACCGGCAGCTCTTTTCGCAGCTTCGGCACGGCCTTACCCACCTCCATCTGATCCTTACTCTTCATACTCAATATCTAACGCAGCAGGCTATCAACCATTCCCATACTCAGCTCCACCACCGCCGGTCTATCCTCCCCCACAGATACACCGGCCACAATATTCAGCTTATCATCCACCTCTATATCCACCACCTCCGCAATCTTCAGACAGTTACTATCCTCCAGGTATCTTTGCGACGACGTTTTAGGTGCATAAATAAATTAATATACTTTGATCTGCTGCAGCTAGCTGCTAATATATAGTGATCAATCCAAATCACTTTAATTGAACTTATCTATCATATTCTATCCAGGTCCTTATCAAGCGCCGTACCCTCCCCCGCCATTTTGAGAGACAACCTGGCCGAGCTTCTGCACACGGAAACGAACGAAGTTCGCAGCCCAGTAATTGTATGCGTGATATAATATTGCGTGTATACATGATTTGTTTTGAGAGCATTCTGGTTACCTAAAATATATGTCTTCTTCAATGTGCAAATATTTGTCCAAATTAAATGAATGTAGAATGAATTATGTATCACAGTGATTGACAAGCTATGTCGCGTGATCATCACTTCATCAAAAGTGTGAATTTATTTGTAATTTTGAGTTTCTCGTCTGATTTGATATTTAAGATTTGATATTAGGACTGTTTGGATTTGGATATTAAATGAGTTGAAATAAATTTAATTTATTTTTTAATATTATTATTATTTTAAAATTTAAAAAATATATATTAGGATTTGAAAAAAGTGTATAGAAATTTATATTTTATATAAAAAATTAAAAAATAATTAAAATGAGTCCGAAATCTAAACTCGGCTTTACTTCTCTTTTTCTTTTCTTTTGTCCGTTTTTCTTTCAAAAAGTCGAAGCTCACGTGGAAACAGTATCCCATTCCAAATTTATTAATAGCCCAGGAATACCGCAATAATAGAACAAGCATATGAGAATTTAACAATAAGGCACCATACCCACTTCTCAGTTCAGAACAAAATTATAAAAATTTGTCTACATATATAGATCATTACTCGTTTAAAAAAAAAAAAATGAATTTCATGCTGCTTGCATGTAAATGTACAGGAAGGGAATAGGTTTGAGCACCAATATATATTATTTTAGATATCAGGATTAATCTGATGGGCTGAAAATGGTAGGGATCAATATCGAGTCACACACCAGATCAGTGTTTTTCACTCTCGTTGCAAGTGGTGCATGCCAATCTCAAACGGCTGGCCTTTCCCGGTCCATGGGGTAATCATGGCCTGGGCCAGGCTAGAATGAAAGCTTAACTAGAATTAAAGGCCGAAAATCAGCCTATCGACTCTCATTCATGTCCAAGCTAGCTTGTGGGTTTTTGAAGATCTTCTTAAAATTGAAATGACCTTTAAATACAAGCGCTTCTTATTGAAGTTACAACTTCAGACTAGTAATACTTGGAATTATAGGATACAAATGCCCATTAGTTATTGAATAATATATTTCAAAACAGCATAATGATAATGTAACTAGCTATATATGCATATAGAATAATGATAATATTATCACTTTTCTATAACTCTTTTACTATTTTTATTTTATTTTAAAAATTTCTTTTAGTTAATATTCTATAACTCTTTTACTAATAATTAAGAAAGTGATTATTAGTGAATAAGGATATTAAAAAATAAATAAGGATATTAAAAAATAAAATAAAAAATAAGATTTTTAAATATATTAAAAATAATAAACAAAAAATAATGAAATAGGAAGATATCAATACCATACATATACATGTTTTCTAGTTTTCATGTGAGGTTTGAGCTCCAAATTCAGAACTGCATCGCTTCCCTCGTTCTCGGTGCTCTTGATAGCATAATTTTAAATTTCGTACCATACCAGAACAGTGATTGATACATAAATTGGATTTGTTTCATACCAATCCATATTTTAATCGTATCGATCAATATTTTGGCCATACCGGTCATGTGTATTGGCCTGTATCGAATTTAAGAATTTCATTTTTTTTTGGTTATTTTTTAATCCTAATTTAGACTAAATTATTTACATATATATATATATATAATTTATTCATATATTAAGTATTATTTTAAAATATAATTTATTTTAAAATAATATATAAAACGATATCTATATTAAAATACTTAAATTCAGTACTACATTTTTTTATTTATAAGTACAATATTCAAAACATTACCAAGAGTCTCAGTATTAGTGTTGCGACGGAGAATCAGTCGAACATACTTTTCAAAATAGTAAATTAAACCGAACTTTTATATTAAATAATTAAACATAGTTTTTTCGATTTCCGAAAAACAAGAGAAGATAATTAAGAATACTTTTGGTGATTCGGTTCTATGCATGTTTTGGAATTGAATCCATGTATTTTGATTTTGTAAATTTGAAATTTGGAATCGATCGACCGATTCATCAGGATCAAAATTAAAATTAAAATTTTTTTCAATTTTAGTCGGATTTGATTGATATTAATAACTTAAGATTGATTAATATAATATAACAAATTAAGTAAATATTTTATATTATATTATAGATAAAAATATTTCTATCCAATTCATTTCAAATCAATTTTTAAAAATTAAAAATTCAGGATCAAACTCCATTCGATTCTTAAGAATTGAGACCAAACCTTCTTGAACTTTTTAAAAACCGAAATCGAATCGAACTGATTATGAATCCGACGATGGATTCAACCGCGATTTTTTTGTTCTTCTTAAGAATCGTGATGTGTCCCGTCACCCGTGCCCATGATTTTTCGGAAGGATGCTGCTATTCGATCATCCGGCAATGACCACTGCACGTGCCTACAGTGCAATTGTTATTTTTTCTTATAAATATTTTTTAAACACTTACGAAATATTTAAATACATTAATAGTTCCTTTTACTAATTATTAAAAAATAAAATGCATGAAAACTCAAAAATTAAAATAATGGATAAATAGCATTTTTCATTGTTCTTTGTTGGAAAGTATAAAGAATGTATTATTAAAATTTATAGATACATGATATTGCATACTTTTTATAAAATTGTTGACGTGATAATATCAATTAAAATATTAAAAAAATATCAGAATAAATATAAAAACATAATAAAATAAAAATAAAAATAAAAATAAAAAATAAGAATAATTAAATTAAAGAGTGAGTAAAAATAATATTTTTATATAGCGTGTATGTAGAAG
Source organism: Platycarya longipes (assembly GCA_036559045.1). Taxonomy (NCBI): domain Eukaryota; kingdom Viridiplantae; phylum Streptophyta; class Magnoliopsida; order Fagales; family Juglandaceae; genus Platycarya; species Platycarya longipes. The sequence goes on from CM071793.1 coordinate 1,092,526, forward strand.
ATACACAAATCGTATATAAATAATATTTTTATCATTTAAATATTCTTTTTTTATTCTTTTTAAACATTTCTTTTCTACTAATACATTTATAATTCTCATATATCTGCAATATATTATTATATACAATATAAGATAATTCAATCCTATACACATAACATAAAAGTATATAAACCAAATAAAAATTAAATATAAAATCAAAATATAAAAAATTGAATAAATAACATTTTCAAAATATTTCTAGAAAAATAAAATAGAAGTGTTTTAAATGATGAACAATAAAGAGAGTTTGAATTGAAAATTAAAATATATAAGTAAATAAAAATAAAAGAGTAAATGAAGTATAAATAAAGAGTAAATGAAGTATAAATAAAATAAAAAATTATATGTTATAAAACTAAAGAAAGAAACTACTATTGCAAAAGAGAAATTAGAAACTTTTTGGAACTCTTAAGAACTGAAATTTTCTTCTCTCTCTATATTTTCTTATGAAATTCATTACAACTGAAGTCCCTATTTATAGACTTCGAAATTACTATGCAAGTTACTATACAAATTACTATGCAAGTCACTATGCAAGATTTAAAATAATAGTGGTGGGGTCATTCACATAATTTTAGTGGTGGGACAGGGGGCGGCAGCCGTCCCTTCATTTATTTCTCTGGTTTCATTACACTCCCTCTTGAATGACCACCCATAAAGAATCTACCTCGTTAAAACCTTGCCAAGGAAAAACTCAGTGGGTAGAAAAACCAATGGCGAAGGAAAAAGAGTACAGTCTTCTTATGTATCTACAAGTGCTTTAAGATTGCCTCATTAAAACCTTACAAAGGAAAACCCAGTGGGACAAAACCTTAGCGAAGGAAAAAGAGTACAATCAACACAAGTTTTTTACTCTCCCTAAAAAGTGCATGACAATAGATATTTGAGTCTTCGCATTCTAATGTTATGCACAATTTTCTTCAATGTAGAAATTGGTAACGCCTTCGTCTTAAACGCTGTCAGATTATCACTAGATCGTATCTGTTTAACATCAATTTCACATTTCTCTTGAAGTTCATGAATATAAAAGAATTTAGGTGAAATATGTTTGGTTCTGTCACATTTGATATATCCTCCTCTGATTTGAGTGATACAAGCAGTATTATCTTTATATAAAATTGTTGGGCTATTATTGATCATGGGAAGTCTACACTTTTCCTGGATATGTTGAATAACTGATCTCAGCCAAATACACTCTCAACTTGCTTCATAAATAGCAATGATCTCTAAGTGATTTGAAGAAGTATTAGATAGTGCCTGCTTAACAGATCTCCATGATATGACAGTATCTCCATAAGTAAATAAATATCCAGTTTGAAATCTACCTCTATGTGGGTCTGAAAGATAGCCTGCATCTGCATACCCAATCAATTGTGGACTTGATCCACGTTGATAAAATAATCTCAAATCAACCGTACTATGAAGGTAACGAATGACATATTTAATGTCATTCCAATGTTTTCGAATTGGTACAGAACTATATCTTGCAAGCAGATTAATTGAGAATGTAATATCTGGTCGAGTGCAATTTGCAAGATACATCAAAACTCCAATTGCACTGAGATATGGTACTTCAGGACCAAGAATTTATTCATCGTCATCACAAGGACGGAATTGGTCATTCTTCATATCAAGTATTCAAACAATCATTAGAGTACTCAAGGGATGAGATTTGTCCATATAAAAATACTTTAGGACTTTCTCAGTATACATGGACTGATGAATAAAAATTATATTTGGCAAGTGCTCGAGCTGCAGGCCGAGACAAAGTTTTGTTTTGCCAAGATCTTTCATTTCAAATTCATTCTTTAAATATATAGTGGTTTTTTAGATCTATTCAGGAGTTTCCACAATATTTAAATCATCAACATAAATCGCAATAATGACAAATCCGGATTTTGATTTCTTAATAAAAACACATGGGCATATAGGATTATTTTCAAATCCTTCTTTCAATAGATATTCGCTTAAGCGATTATACCACATGCGTCCGGATTGTTTCAACCCATATAAAGATCTTTGTAGTCTATAGAGTACATATTTCTAGATGTACTTGTAGATGCTTCAGGCATTTTATATCCTTCAGAGATTTTCATATATATGTCATGGTCTAAGGATCCATATAAATATGCAGTGACCACATCCATCAACCGCATTTCTAATCATTTTGTAACAATTAGACTAATCAAAAATCTAAATGTGATTCTATCCATAATGGGAGAATATGTTTCTTCATAATCATTCCCGGGTTTCTGCAGGAAATCTTGTGCGAGAAGTCGTGCTTTGTATCGCACAATTTCATTTTTCTCATTATGTTTTTGTACAAATACCCACTTATATCCAATAGGCATTACACCCTTTGGTGTTTGGACAACAGGTCCAAATACTTTTCGCTTTGCTAGTGAATTTAATTCAGCTTCAATAGTTGTTTTCGATTTTGGCCAATCATTTCTACGTCGACATTTTTTGACGGTTTTTGGCTCACTTTCTTCATTACTTCTGGTAATGTCAAGGGCTATTTCATATGAAAATATGTTGTCGACAATAGTTTTATTTCTATCCAGAATTTCTCCAGTATTCATGAAATGTATTGAGATCTCATTATTTTCAGGTACCTGTTCCTATTCAGGAGAAAACATTTCATGACACACCTCTTCAGGAGGTCCCTTTTCAGGAGATTTATACTCTTTAGGAGGTTCTGGAATAGAAGATTTCATGACACACCTATTATATTTGTAGTCTGTATTATGGGTACGTGTTCTTTAGGAATACCAAATTCATTTTGTATTCTTTTCCTTCTGGGAATTTTGTCTTTTGTATCAATAGGTCTTCCACGCTTCAGGCGTGTTTTAGATTCACCTATTGCTGTTTTGACAATTTGTCCTTTAGGGATTTCAATCCTTATTGGAGTATTAACAGCAGGAATATAAGATTTTACTACACCTTTAGTGTCAGTAAATACATCCGGTAATTGATTTGCAACATTTTGTAAATGAATAATCCTCTGAACTTCCAGTTTACATTCATTTGTAGGATGATCAAATTGAGACAGGATCTTATTATCCCAAATAATATCTTGTCGTGCTTCAGGCACCGACTTTTCTTTACCCATTAATGGAAAATTGGATTCGTCAAAATGACAATCCTCAAAGCGTGCTTTAAACATATCCCCTTTAAGGGGTTCAAGGTATATAATAATAGATGGAGAATCAAAACCAATATATATCCCAAGTCTACGTTGAGGGCTCATTTTTGTACGTTGTGGAAGTGCAATTAGAACATATACAGTACATCCAAAAGTACGAAGATGAGAAATATTTGTTTGTTGACTAAATGCAAGCTGTAATGGAGAATATTTATGATATGCAGATGGTCTAATACGAATTAAAGATGCTGCATGAAGTATAGCATGTCCCCAAGCAAAAACAGGTAGTCTTGATTTTATAAGTAAAGGTTTAGCGATTAGCTGAAGCCTTTTGATCAAAGATTCAGCTAAACCGTTTTGTGTGTGTGTATGGGCAACAGGATGTTCAACATCTATTCCTATTGACATGCAATAATCATCAAAAGCTTGAGATGAAAATTCACCTGCATTATCCAATCGAATGGTCTTAATTAGATACTCAGAAAATTGTGCTCATAGTTTAATTATCTGAACAAGAAGTCTAGCAAATGTAACATTTTTAGTGGAAAGTAGACAAACATGTGACCATCGACTAGATGCATCAATCAAAACCATAAAGTATCTAAATGGTCTACTTGATGGATGAATAGGCCCACATATATCTTCGTAAATCATTTGTAAAAATGATGGAGATTCAACAATGACTTTTGAGGGAGATGATCTGATAATCAATTTACTTTGAGAACATGCAGAGCATGGAGATTCATTGGGTAAAAATATCTTTTGATTCTTTAAGGGATGCCGATGCGAATTTTCAATAATTCGTCTCATCATTATAGATCCTGGATGTCCAAGGCGATCGTGCAAAGTCATAAATATTTTGGGGTCAATGCACTTCTGGTACATTACCACATATGATTCAATTGTTCTCATCTTTGTACAATACAATCCAGAATATAAAGCAGACAGTTTTTCTTATACGAGCTTCTGGCCCGATATTATTTTAGTAATAAGAAGATGCTCTTTACTGCATTCATTGGTCGTTTCAATATAGTAGTCATTACGACGTATATCTTTGAAACTCAATAAATTTCTTCTGGATTGTGAAGAGAATAGAGTATCATCAATACAAAATTTGGTGCCATTAGGCAACACAATATAAGCTCTTCCGAAACCCTCAATTAAATCTGATGAACCTGATATGGTATGGACATATGTTTTATTTAGTGTTAGATTTTGAAAGTATTTTTTTTCTTTGAGAATTGTGTGAGTTGTAGCACTGTCATCCAGATATATATCTTTATCATTCAACTCAAAGATAAAAAGCTCATCAATGTGATCTATAATTCTACAAAATATACAAAACTTTGATTACAAATAATAGAAAGAAAATACATTAATTGAGTGGAACACTTCCATATCCAATTAAGTGGTCAATACTACATTCAGGATGATTAATAAAATTAGAGATATCAAGATGAGTAACATCTACATCTACTGAATCTAGTAAATCATCTGATGGTTCTACTAAATTTGTTTAATGCATTTTATTCTTTCCTTTAATAGATGCTTGATATAAATCAGCTAAGTGCCTGGCCGTACGACAGGTACGTGACCAATGTCCAGTCAGTCCACATCTATGGCACACCTCTTCACTTTTTTTTGAAGAATTATTCTGAGGATTTTTACCAATTTTTGAATTGTACTATTTCTGGTGATACGGTATATTATTATCCCTTTTAATGTTGTCACTTCTGGGACCAACATTTCTATAATTTCTCCTACCACGTCCACGCCCCCGATTTCTTCTAAAGGATGCACCATTCATTTATGAGAATGATGCAAACCTATTACCATTGACTTTAGGGAATGATATTGAGCGAGTAGGGCGTAACTGGTGGTTTGCTAATAAGAGCTCATTGTTCTGCTCAGCTATTAGAAGACATGATATAAGTTCAGAATATTTCTTAAACTTTCTCTCTCGATACTGCTGCTACAGGAGCACATTTGAGGCATGAAATGTAGTATAAGTCTTCTCTAGTATATTATCATCGGTGATTTTCTCACCGCATAATTTTAGTACTGAACTTATTTTAAAAAGTGCGAAATTATACTCACTAACACTTTTATAATCTTGTAACTTCAGGTGCAACCAATCAAAACGAGCTCTTGGGAGGATGACAATCTTCTGGTGTTTATACCTCACCCTTAAACTGTTCTACAAAATATATGAATATTATATTGTAAGATATTCAGTTTTCAATTCTTCGTGAAGATGGTGACGAAGGAAAATTATTGATTTAGCATGATCCTGCAGGGACGTTTGATTTCCTTCTTTAATCGTTTCACCCAGGTTTATCGCATCAAGATGAATTTCAGCATCAAGTATCCAGGATAAATAATTTTTTCCAGATATGTCAAGAGCAACAAATTCCAATTTTGTAAGATTTGTCATTTTCTACACATATAAATCATGAAATAAATGTGTATCATAGAAAATATATTTATAAATTCACACAGATAATCATCAATAAAATATATCAAAGACTGCAAATAATATATTAAAAAAGTTACAGAGGAATAAAACCACTAACTTTAGAATTGGTAGAACCGTCGTGCTGATAACGTGTTATAAAACTAAAGAAAGAAACAACTATTGTAAGAGAGAAATAAGAAACATTTTGGAACTCTTAAGAACTGAAACTTTCTTATTTCTCTGTATTTTCTTATGAATTTCATTAAAACTGAAGCTCCTTTATAGGCCTTGAAATTACTATGTAAGTTACTATGCAAGTCACTATATAGGATTTAAAATAATAGTGAAGGAGTCATTTATATAATTTTAATAGTGGGACAGGGGGCAACAGCCGTCCTTTCACTTATTTCTATCTTTTCATTACATTATATTCATTATCTTTATATATATCATATTATTATTTTTTATTAAAAAATATAATATATAAATGTTTTTTATATATTAAAATATAATATATTATTTTTGTGCTCTTTTATAAAGAGAAAAAAAAAAAAGTGGAGAGAGAGAGTTTAGACTAATGTGCACGTCAAAGAAAGGAAAGCGTACCGCAAACGGCGTAAATTTATCTGTCAGTTTGCTCAGACAAGACGGCATCATTTATGACTTTCCAAATGCAGGGCCCTTGAAACTTGAAAGAGTCAGCCTCCTCTCCTCCCACTTTGCCACTCGCTGTGCTATTATAGTCCGGATATTGAATTAGTTAGTTTTTTTTAAAAAAAAAAATTAAATTTACACATATTAATTTTTTTTATCATATTTAATTAAAAATAAAATAAAAATAATTTTTATTTTTAAAAACAAATAATAACCTTTTATAAATGAAAAGTTTTGAAAAATTACTATTTATTTTTAAAGACAAAAGTGATTTTATTCTCTTATCTCACTTTTTTTTCATTTTTAATTAAATATGATAAGTTTTTTTTGATATGTGTACAAATTTATATTTTTTGAAGAAAAATTTTGACTAATCAAATGCTAATACTCTTACGCATTATGGACACCCCTCTTTGCCATACTACTACTACACCTAAAACAAGTCAATTTTAAATTCCGATAATGGTGAGGTGTGAGAAGTAATTAGGATTGTATGAATTATTCTACTCGATACTTGTTTAATTAAATTCAGATTGATTTGTAAAAAAAAAAATCATTCGTGAAAATAGATATCTACTCAATTATTCAATTATACATATTCGATAAAATTTAATTTGATTCGACTAAGACTCGTTAAAACTTGCTTGTTTATACTCGAATTGACTCGTTTGCTTAACTTATTTAAAATTCATTTATATATTAATAAACATACACACACACACACACATATATATATATATATGTATTGCTAATAATATAAGCACAATATTTTTATAATTAAATATATAATATATAACTTAATTACTCATGTCTATATAATATAATGAATATAATTCATAACTATAATTTATAATTTATATAATAATTATTCTAAAAAATTTAATAATTTCTTATATTAGTACGCAACATGACTATTTGACAGAAAATAGTTTCTTAGCTATTAAATGTAAATAAATACTATAAGAAAATTAAGTATCTGTGGTCAATTATTATTTGTCAACATGACTATTTGCCGTAAAAATTGATTGAAAATAGCTATTTTGATATAAAATAATTGGCCACAAATATCTAATTTTCTTATAGTGAAATTTGGATATATGTAATATGAAATAGGTTGATATATGCAATTGAGATGTGTTAATTTATGTGTGAAGTAAGTTGACGTGAATTTAACTTTTTTATAAGAAGTTGAAAAAACAGTATATTTGATTAGAAAAATTAATTTGAAATGAGCTCACTCCAACAACTAAAAATAGCTCAAAACTTAAATTATAAAATTGAAATATTTATACAATCGTAAGATTCCTACGTCAATAATTTGATAGGTTTTCCTTCTAATATACCGGTTAAAAAAAAGGTATAATATCGTCATTATAAGAAAATTATTTATTTATTATTATTTATTAGTAATAAATAATCCATTTTAATTAATATTAATTTATTTTAATTATTAATAATCTTTTAATTATAAATATTTGATTATTATTATCTATTTTTCTTGTATTGCGTATAGCTTAACGAAAACATGCCAGGAAACCCATTCTCGAACCATGCGTTGCGGAAAAAATGAAATACATGCATTTGTATATACTTGTCGAATGTTCCTCCTTTTGGGTCAAAGGCTCAAAGCAATCACTTCACTTTTCAGCCAAATTTAAAAGGATATTGGTGTGAATATAAAAGAAACATGTGAAGAATTTGATTAATTTTGCATGCATGCACATTGTTAGTTAAAGAAATTCTCTCTAATTCTAATACCATAATTTATAAGATCGTTAATTAGATTAGAAATATCAACATCCTTTTTAAACTTGAATATCTCAAACTCAAATGCTTCCACTCTTTAGTCTCTTTACATGAATTTTCGAATTATCATCCATGCTTCTACTTTTTAGAGCCCTCAAATTAAATATTAATGGCGCTTCCACTCTCTCTCTCTCTCTCTCATTAACTAATCCAAGTAATTTAAATGATACAGTGATTCAAACTACAATATATGTAAGCATTGGACATTAACTACTTCCTCAATAAGAACGCGACTGTGGTGCCGTGAGACGTTGTTTTCGTGGGGTCTGACTCCGGCTTGGTGTGTGTGCCGTTTCATTTTTGCCCGCCAACTAAATACACCGAAAGCACAAAGAATTCCATACATATAAAAATAAAAAACAAAAGGACAAGCGTGAAATCACTCCGCTAAAAATATCAAATACGTTCTACTTTTCCTTCTGATCTGCTTTCAACTTCTGGCCGTCTCTGCACCCCCACTCAAAGTTTTGAGGGTGAGAGAGATGGGGTTGAGACTTGAGACCCAGATTTCTTTTTTGTAATGAATAGAGCACTGAAACCACTTCTTCTGAAAAGAAGATGGCGATTCAACTACAGAATGAGCAGCAAATAGAACAACAACACGAACAAGGCTCTTCATTATTGCTGGACGCTCTATACTGTGAAGAAGAGAGATGGGTGGAAGAAGGGGAAGAAGTTTTACAAGGGGAGAGTGAAAGTGAGACGTATGGCAGTCAAAACAATAATGCCAATAAACCCTCTATTTTCCCTTTGTACTTGTCGGAGCAAGATCTGTTCTGGGAAGATGAAGAGCTTCTTTCTCTCTTCTCCAAAGAACAGAAACAATCTCATCTTGATTTCAGCACTGTAGAAACAGACTCTAGTACCACTGTAGCACGTCGTGAGGCTGTCCAATGGATGCTCAAAGTCCATGTTTATTATGGGTTCTCAATACCCACAGCAATCCTAGCCATTAACTATCTCGATAGATTCCTCACAAGCCTCCATATTCAGAGAGATAAGCTGCCATACATCATCCAACTTGTGGCTGTGGCTTGTCTCTCTTTGGCTGCAAAAGTGGAAGAAACCCAAGTGCCACTTCTCTTGGACCTCCAAGTACGTGCGTGCGTTCAACCAAATCTATTACATGTTTTATAAAGTGGGCGTCTTTTTGTTGATTTTTCAGAGTCGACGAATCTCGGCTAATCTGTTCATGAGTACGTTTCAGGTGGAGGGCACAAAGTATGTGTTTGAGGCTAAAATTATTCAGAGAATGGAGCTTCTGGTGCTCGCCACCCTTGAGTGGAAGATGCAACCGGTGACCCCACTCTCATTTATTGACCACGTCATAAGGAGGGTTGGATTGAAGACCCGTCTCCACGTGGATTTCCTCAGGCGTTGTGAGCGTCTCCTTCTCTCTGTACTGGTCTCCGGTAAGCATCCCCATAACTTTCAGCTTAGTATTTTCGAAAAGAACGAAGGATAAAAGGAAGATTTTAAAAAAAAAAAAAAAAAAAAAATTCCTGAGCAGTAATTTACATTTTTTTTTTCTTTCAACTATTGTAGGTTCAAGATTTGTCGGTTATCTTCCTTCTGTATTGGCCACTGCAACTATGATGCACGTTATCGACCAAGTTGAGCCTTGTAATTACTTAGAATACGAAAACCAGCTTCTGGGCGTCCTTGAAATAAGCAAGGTTTATTTCTGGAATCTATGAATTTTTTGTCTTCAATTTTTGTCCTTATTTAAGTTCGAACGTGAAGACATTAATACGGATTATTGACATGCATCATAACAGGAAAAAGTGAATGACTGTTATAATCTCATCGTTGAGCTGTTAAAGGCCGATAATTGCGACAAATATTACAACCTTCACAAGCGCAAGAACGAGCAAATTCCTTGCAGCCCAAATGGTGTAATCGATGCTGTTTTTGGCTCCGATGGGTCCAACGATTCTTGGGCGGTGGGGTCCTCGGTTTATTCATCACCGGAGCCTCTGTTCAAGAAGAGCAGAGCTAATGAACAGCAATTGAAATTTTCACCATTCAGCCGAGTCTCTGTGGGCATTGTTGGCAGCTCTCCATGATAATCTCTCCGCCCTCCCCCACCCAACAAAAAAAGTCGATATCTTATTATATAGATAATCTCTCTTTTGATGCAAGTTGATGTACGTTCGGGGGTCCATCTTGGCACTTCCAAGAAAATGCAAGTTGGAGAGGAAAGGAAACACATGCATGCAGTTGTGGAGATGGATGGAATTTCGCAGGAGAAGAGACGAGTGAAATTTAAGAGTGTATAATGGAAGTCTTCTCGTCACTATATGTTTTTGGTACTCTTTTCTCCATCTACATGAGCCACAGGTCTCTATAGACATAGTTTATCTGGACATGTTAAATCATCCTAATTTATAATAAATTCAAAACTATTTCCTTGCTTTGTATATATAATATGGTGATCGATCTGTTCACTTCTGACGTGCATAGAAGCTTTAGATTTGTGTGAAACTATGACATGATACATTTAACCAAGTAAAACTGGTTTGACAGGAAACAAATTTAAGGGAGGGAATGGAGAGTGGATTTGTTTGCATGTGAAGGCAGGAATAGGTTGTCGGCCAGTGGGGTTTTGGAGGGCTTGGTTTATGGGAGACTTTTTGATTATGGGATTTTGAGTGGTTTGACCTAGTTTGAAGAGCCAGCTCCTCCTTTCTTGGTGATAGATATATCGTAATTATCACTGACCTCATGAAAAACCACCCACCTAGTGCTCATAGATTTTCTACACTTTTTGGCTTCAAGTGTAGGACCAAATCATAGCGTTTGTATGTATATAGGTTTATTTACAAATTTACATACAGGTTTATTTACAATTTTATTACTCTCTTTCGCTGCCATGGTAATTAATCAGAAATGAATATATGTGCCTTTCACAATTCACATACTGCCATGCTAATTAATGTGTGATTTAGATAGTGAATTAAGATTAAATAAAATATTATTAGAGTATTTTACTATTAATATTATTTTGAAATTAAAAAATAATTTATTTATTATATTTTATATAAAATTTAAATTATAATGATAAAGTATGTGCGGTTTAAGGGATTTGCCTATTTAAAAGTTAGAGAAATGCTACTTATTATATCTTATTTCAAACATAAATGTGTGATTTGATATTTTTATCATTCTATTTAAACGCATATATTTACATATCAATAGGTATGTTTAAATAGAATGATAAAAATATTAAGTTGATGTGTGGTGTAGGAAATCATTACAAGAAATTTTTATAGAAGTTATGCCCTTGATCATGGTTATGATCTGCATCTGTTCTAATGAGATAACTTATAAAATAATTCTACTTGTCATCTCCATCTATACATTACATCTATTTTATTTTATTTATAATAAGTATGTAGTATATGAATGATAAGTAGAACAAATCAATTAATTTAATAAAAGTAAGACAAAATAAAAATAAAAATATTAAAAAATAGTTTTTAAAATATGTAAAGTTTGTGGTACAGTGGGATGATGAATAACATTTAACTTATAAATATGTAATGATAGACGGCTTAGGTATATATACTTGTTATTTCCACAGTAAAAATAATCATATTCGCCAGTAGGGCTAGGGAATTATTAAGAAGCGGATATATATGTAGTGCGTTATGCAGCTTGCTAATACCAACCAAAGTTAATCGTTATTTAAGATCAGTTTCTCTCCCGATAACATTAACCCTAACCGATGGTTCGTGTTGATGTACTTCCTCCCGGCTTAATTCCATTCATTCTTATATACTATGGAACATATTCATAAAACAGTACTAGGCATTATTTTAATTAGTGAAATTAAAGCATACCCCTTATACGTACGCACGTACGTTTTTTTTTTTTGGGGGGGTTCATGTTGTACTATAATTTTATTACTAGGGTATAATTAAGAAGTCTCTTGATCATCGATTAATAACTAGCCAGCTAGTATGTGGAGAAGTGCATGGCGCAAGACTTTCTGTTTCTAAAACAACAAGCTGCCACACCAGCTTATATATTCAAGTACTACTCCATGACCTGCATGCCTAGCTAGCTCGCCTTTGCTATGTATGATTTTTCTGTTTACGACTTGATGTTGTTAAGGTCACACGTGTCTAGTAAAAAGATCCATAGAAATTTAGCAATGCTCCATAGATATTAAATGAGTAGTGCTCCATAGCGTCTACGAATATGAAGATGTAGTCTTTAATTAACGACATGATACATGAGCTTATATAACGACCGAATTGAGTCTAACCGGCCAGCCAGAGAATGTATTGATTTTCACAATTAATATTAGCAGTTAAAGATCGTACTTGCGCTGCCGATCTTAACTCCTTGCTCTCGTATGGTAAGGACACCAAAAGGGATGCCCAAAAAATAATAGAAATTATTTTTATTATTTAAAAGAAAAAAGAAGAAGGATATCAAACCCAGAATTAGAACGCTTGCATGCATCGCTTTTAACACCTGATCCAGTACTTTTAACTATTGTCTAGTGTCTACTGATATTGTAATATTGCTGACTTTAATTTGTCCAATCATTCACAAGTCATGTATTGTTATTTGGATTAGACTAAGTCGGATATATTAACAGACCCTATAATATATGTCGATCTTTCAAGTGTAAAGTAATGTGAAAGTACGCACACCCACCCCCCCAGATCTTTGCTTTCTCTATTTGTTTTTCCTAAAAAAAAAAAAAAAAGGTTCTGTTTGCTTTTTTCACGCGTTGCATGCTGAATTCGTTTATTTGAATAACCTTTTTTTTTTTTTGTAGAGGAATCGTCATAAATTAATAATAACTTCTATATTAGTGTACTGATTGACTTGATATATGTTGTGGTCATAAAAAAAGTTTATTTGATACTTGGAATTTGTCACCGAGGAGTTCACAAAGACATGAATAATGATCAAAAGCATTAATTTAATTGCTCTATACTTTAATCATATATTTTCCTTTGAGAATGTGTTTATTAGCTAGATAGCATTACGTACTGACGAAAGCGCACATACAAGAATTACTCATTCATAAATCTGCTGCCACTGAAGAGGAACACAAAAGAAATGGTGGCAGTTGAAAGACAAAATAATGCGTATGATCATTATCCATGATGGGTAATAAAAATAATTGGCACAAACCCTCCCACGTACAGGAAATGACATTTCACCGAAGAAACGATCGAGAAGTCTTCCCACAAAAGAAAGGCAGAGAGAGAGAGAGAGAGAGAGAGAGAGAGAGAGAGATTGATTTTTGGGTTTTCGGTCTCTTGGTTTCATTTGATAGAGCACTCAACCTCCAAAAAGGTGAAAAGGGAAACGGTGGGGATTTTGAATTTGGGAGACAAGATCTTTGATTTTGTAGGAAAATTGTCTTTGGCCCTTCTTTTGTTCTTACTTTAAGGTTGGTAGCATATAGATTGCAGTAGATCATGCATGCTCGTGATCATGATGAGAGAGAGAGAGAGAGAGAGAGAGAGAGAGAGAGAGAGAGAGTTTTTTTTTTCAAAGGGAAACAGCTTGCTCGCAAGGTCGACCAGAGCTCGTAAGGTCAGTCAGTCTGTCCCCATGTCAATAATTTTGGAATAATATATAATATAGGTGGCTAGGGTTTTAAATTGGGTGTTTGTCTTTGTATTAATTTATAATTTTATTGTTTTGCCAAAAAACTTGCTGATTAGCGATTCTTCTTTTTTGACCTGGTCACATCCCCGATCATATGCATGTCCTTGTTATCATTTCATTAATATGATCACATGAATCTAATTTGCACCAAAAACCCTATAGGCTATAGCAATTTTCATATAGCCTTTTCTTGCTTCCAACTGTAAAGTCTAAAGGACAAAAAAATAAAAAGAAAAAAGACGAGGACCATAAGAGTCAGTGGACCCTCTCTCCCACACACATACACTGATATACACATTTCCCAGCCAAGCTGGGATTGTCTGTTTGTGAAGGATAAAAACAATCTGGGTGGGAATGACAAGTAAAACATACAATCGTGTTGCTTTATAGGCCGGCCTGCAATCTTTAGCTATTGGACAATCAATGGTCCTTTTGACTGAAACCAGTTCAAAATGTTATGTTCCCAACTTTCGATATGATCATATCCTCCATATATATATATGTATATATATGTATGTGAGTAATACTATATAGAAGAATTACATTCTCACATCATAGAAGAATTACATTCTCACATCAAATATTTTTAAATAAAATAAAAGAGAGTAAAAAAATAAAATCACACTTTTAAATGAGTGTGGAGCACTGGAGGGTGTATATATAAGCTTCTGATTAGAATTTATATATATATATATATATATATATGAACTTTGAAATGGGAAGCACATCCAAAAGAATATATATATATCTGCTTTCTAATTTCATTGTTTCTTCTTTTGAAGGAATTTCTTTCATCTTTATATGATACTCTAATATGATGTACAATATATATAATAGATTGCAAATGGAATGAGTAGTGATGCAGCCAGAGCTTCGATCTCACCTTAGACCTCGAGAAACTCACATGAGGTTGAGCAGAAAACGGCTCAATATATATATATATATGTGTGTGTGTGTGTGTGTGTGGATTATTATACGATATAATCGGACCACAAGGGGAAATAGTCATATGTTTTTTCACCGAAACATATGATTAAGCAGTTAGGGTAATATCATATTCAAGTTGATGGAACGTTGGACTGCCAGGGATCATTATTACACCCACCCGGGCGACTCAACAAACATACATGCATCTTATTAATGATTTATGTCACGTCTTCAACTTCCAGTAAGTAATAACTATCCAACGAATTCATACAGTCCCAGCTGGACGCCAGAGGGGCTCCAGCAGGAAGTTGACGTACGTATTATCCAGCCATGCATTCCAATGGCCTATCTATCTGGTTCTGGCCCCCCCCAAAGCCACTGCATGTCAACTACCCTGTGCTAATTATATTATATATGGCTCATGTATATATTGCACATCCAATATTGCGTGACTCAAATTATTGTCCCAAACATCATCTCTTGATCATCTTGTCTGTAAAAAGTTCAATGTCGATACTATACTATGGGCATCCAATGCACTTGGAATGGATCGCATTCAAAGTGAAGTGGGGCACCATCTTACGTAATGCCAAATACCTGAAACATTTAGCCAAGGCCTGCAATTAATTAAAGACTTCTCTTCAACTAATTGTTACAACCAAAATTACCATATAGTCTGCATAATCACTAAAAATTTCCTCTGTGGTACTGTCATAAAGTTTATAAATTAAACGTCTTATATGGAAGCTTAGAATTCAATAAACATACATTGAAATAAACTCTTGTACATAGTTTATATACTCTGTAACTAAGCCAGTGCTACGTTTATGCATGTGGTCCTTAATTGGCCTTGGGCGTGTTAAATTTGAAGATGATACGTCTCTTTTACTAAACTCCTTTTTGGCCTTGTAAAGTTAAATTTCTAAGCTAAGTGGTGTGCTTTTTAGGCTTTCAAGCTAGCTATGGTCCTTTTATAGGGTCAGAAGAAAATGACAAGAGAGTTTTGTAAGAAGTTTTCGGGTCAGCCATGGCATGTCTGAAATCAATGAAACTGTGCAAGCATGCCTGGCTTGGCAGACTAAGATTTGGATATCTTTCCACAGATTTCAAATGGCCCAACCGGACCCCGATCATAATCAGCAAATTAATATCTAAAGTTTATTATTTTAAACAGGATCCTGTGGTGTTAGGTGAATGTAAAACTAAAAACTAGGACCTATATATGGTAAATATATATTAGCTTTAAATTAGTCTTGGATGGCTCAACTGGTAAAGTACTTGGGTTTAGGGAAATGCCTCTCAAGTTTAAGGTTTAAATTTCTTTTTAGTGCAAAACTGATCTTTAGGGGCCATGATTAGATTCAAATATTTTTTAAAGTGAATTATTCAAAATGGACTAGTAGATCAAGATTTCTCATCTTAAAAATTAGTCCGGACACCATTCCCAGACATTTGATGTCAATAAAACAAATATATATATAAGCAATGTTACATGTATACGACCATGTATATCTTTTGCAGAACTAAGGACGTAGCAATAATGCCACGTCACCTTAAATATTAAAAAAATTATATTAAAAAATAAAAAATAAAAAATAAAAATATGATAAGAGAGAAACAAAAATAAAAAACACAAATAATTAAATTATAAAATATGTAAAAATAACATTTATACACGACATATTGCAAAAGGTACACAAGTCATGTACAAATAGTAATTTTGTATATATATATATATATATATATATATATATATATAATATTAGCTTTCAATCGCACAAATACTTTCAGGCAAAATTGGGAATGTAAAAGTTTAATTATCTCATTGGCCAATATTGATGTTCATTTCTCCTATGGATTGTTAGGCCAGAAACTATTGGTAAACTTGGGATTTGATACCAGTGTTGAGTGATCTTGGACCTCTCTTAACCTTAAAAACTAGCTCAAGAAGTGAAACTTTCTTTCACACTTATAAACTGACCATCAGCTTTTTTCATAAACGATATGAGACAACCCCGATAGTCAACATTGAAATAATACCATCTTTTTTATCTCTTTCTTAAATACTATTATTTGTCCAATTTTTGGGTTTAGTGTTGTCATGCATGGTAGTGCTAGTCAATCCACAAATTGACCTCAAAATGAATTTATTGAGATTATAATTTTTATATATTTCTGTGGTTGGCTGGTTTGCAAGGGCCAACAAAAAAGATCGGACCAGTAGTGTATGAGGACCAATATTATTAATGCCGGTGACGCTCTAAAGGGATAGTGCGGGCACCATTGACTACATAGTCTGAAATTGCATATAAGGATAGAGATGATGCAGCATGGTTTATAAAGAGCTTAATTGTAAAGGATCTTATAAAGTGAGTGGTACTTCTTTCTTTCTGTCTTTAGACCATGCCGGCCTGCACCCAAAATGTAGTGATATATTGGTCCACATAAATGATCTCTATATATAGAGATACAGAACTATACTATAAAAAAATTGATTATTCGTGACTAATTATTCTTTATCAAAATAGTTATTTCTTGTTAAAATGAGTTTATTTTTACAGTAAATAATCATTTATTACGAACACTCTTTTTCTTGTAGTGCCAGTAGCATAGGACGTTCGCGTGTTCCTGCTTCATTGCTGGAACTCTATGAACATGATGCATCATTAAGTGTGTACATACGTACTCATGTATGGGATATTGTTACCAGAAGTGTTGATCAATTTTATTTCCTAGATATTGCACTCTTGTTAATTCTCTCTCTTTTGGGCTTTGATATATAATTTGGTTTTTTTTTATTTCTCTCGACTTGCTGATCAGCTTTTGTGCCAATGGGCTGGGATAACGCCAATTGCCCCCAATGTATGTTTTTATTGGATCCGCACCCGATCCACATCCATCGCAGATAAAGCCTATCAGACCAGTCTACCACACCAATTCTTACATTAATTCAAGAATGCCTGTTCAAATATTTACAAAAAGACAAGACAACGCCAAATACAAGCTGGTTATGGAATAAACGTACGTGATTTTAAATCACATTCATATATAACAATCTCCATATAAAGATCAATAACCTTTAATTGCCATATATCCTCGAGAAGTCAAGCAACTCCACTCCAATTTGTCTAGGCATTAATATTTACTAATGACAGCATTAATATTTAATAAAAAAAAATGGTTTTATTCATTGATCACTATAATATGTGATGCTAAATATATATAATATAAAAAAAAAATAGATGATCAGCAGAAGCAATGGCAGAAGTGATTTGGAGGTGGGCTTTTGAGAACCTTGCAGGCACCTCCATTACCGCAACTCTTCTGGCAAAGTTGGTTGCAGGCGTCGTCATCCTGCCCTGGCAGGCACCTCCCAATGTGGTTGTCGTGGCAGCACTTTATCTTACCTGAATCGCTCTCAACCTGCTTCATTTCTGAGCTACATATTATGGTCACCATTACCATGAATACGACCAAACCAGATCTCTCTTTCCCCATCTCAATTAATTTCTAACTTAATAATTTGCTGCTTAATTAGTTATAAATTTCTTACTTTATTTTTTTTGGTATTATACACTGGTATAAATACTGCTGTTTTTTTATTTAAAACTTTTGTAAGACTATTTTTGACATCAGTAGGCATGGAAAGTTGGTAGTTTTTCCCGGAATTCATTGCGTTTCACTAATTATCACGCGATGAATCGATAAAATCTGAAACATTCTTAGCCAGAAGAGTTAGTCCTTCTTTGACTGTTTGACTGTACGTATGGATGTTGATTCTCATTTCATTTTCATCTCACGATGATCATTAGATCATCCGTTTATAGAATCATAGCTAATAATATCAGTAGTATATATATATAACTAGAACTAATTTAAATTAACGGTGCGTTTCATTAGATTATATTGGATGCTTTGATAACATGATCTCCACTAAATAAATATATATATATAGGTCTAAATATTCAAGAACATCTATCTTTAATTCTTAAGCAAAATATTTATTAAGACGTTCATGGTACGTAGTAAAATCATAAATTTTTCCGTATAATTATGTATTTGACCTGGCCATATGCTAAATTATATATGTATTTGACCGGGTAATATAATTAACCACGATTACGTAGACCGTACTTATAGGCTTGTAAATTGGGTGGTGATTTTAAGAGAGAGAGAGAGAGAGAGAGAGAGAGAGAGAGTAATTTTATGACTAAAACAAAAGTGTAAAAAGACATGTTGGACAAGCAACCCTTTCTCCGAGACCATCCTAGCTAGATATAGATATATATAAGCTCTCGTTTTTTAGGAAGAACAATCTGCAGCTCCAGTACTCTTTCTCTCAATTCTAGCTTCATGAAATTAATTAGTTGTACAAATTATATATCCGGTCTAGCTTTTAAAATAATTTTAATTTTAGAAGCACCTACATATACTCAAATATTTATGATCGAATACACTGATCATAAGGATTGATGGATAGGTTTAGAATATCATCTCAACATATTTGTACTGGCCGGGCTCTTAATTCTACTCATCAACATCTCTGATAATTCTTGACATTTGAACAAATCTAGACTGAAGGTCCGGCGCTTAATTTGTTTGTTATTGCTACCGATATTTACATTTTTAAATGGACATGCATCATCAAACACCCCAAGCAACAAGATTATTATTTCATGATAAGGATGCGCATGATCTTGTCGGAGATCCCAGCTCTGCATGACCAAGCAACTTAAGATCGGGTAATTAAGCAATGTACATTACATATTCCTGCCGGGACGTCATCCAGCTTTAGGGATACCGAATATGCATCTCAAGTTTAAGGTTTAAATTTCTTTCTAATGCAAATTATTGTACTCTTTAAGGGCCGGCCATTAGATTCAAAGATTTTTTTAAGTGAATTATTCAAAATTTATTTGTACAAAATTTCTTATCAAGGGCTGTGCACCTTAAAAATTAGTCGGGAGACATTTGATGTTAATAAAAAAAAGTATATACATTTTATTATTTTTATTTTTATTATATTTTTCATGACCTTCTGGTGGTCACTGTTTTTAATTTAAAAAACAATTTATTATTTTTTTACATCTTATGTCATTGGAATAAGAATTACATATTAATTTTAGGTATGACATTAATATATAGTTTCGCGAGATAACATAGATTAATAATAATAATGAAATGACGTGTAGAATTAGCAAGACTCCATTCAACCACTATAATAAGTGACATCAATAATATTACTTAATAAAAAAACGTTTTTTATTTAGTGATCACTATAATAAGTGATGTTTAATATAAATATAAATAAATAAATATGGATCATGATCAGCAGAAACAATGACAGAAGTGATTTGGTGGTGGGCGTTTGAGAACCTTGCAGGCACCTCCTTTACTGCAACTCTTCTGGCAAAGTTGGTCGCAGGCGTTGTCATCCTTCCCTGGCAGGCAACTCCCAATGTGGTTGTCGTGGCAGCACTTTATCTCATCTGAATTGCTCTCAGCCTGCTTCATTTCTAAGCTGCATATTATGGCCACCATTATCATGAAAACCACTAAAACAGATCTCTCTTTCCCCATCTCAATTACTTTTCAACTTAATTTGTTGCTTTATGTTCTTTGGGATTACCTAGTACCGGTATAAATAGTGGTGTTTTTTTTCTTTGTAAGTGAAGCAGTAGGTGGGATACCAACAGGCTGCGAGATACCAAACAATTTAGCCATAAATCACTTTCCTAAAGAGCTACTACAGATTTTATTTCCATTCGAATAAAGTAATTTCCTTATAAGTTGTTAACGTTATAGCTAGCAGTCTATCTTCTTTCCTTTTGAATAAATTTCCTAAGTTGTTAAGCTTCCTTTATAATTAGAATGTGATTTAAATGTCGGCCTGCTGAATATGACCTACTGTCTTAATCCTTCTCACTATATTCCTGTATCTGGATTGACTGCATGATAGGGTTAGTCCTTAGAGTTCACGAGTTTGTTATTTGTTAGTAAAAATTGTTAAGGAAAGTCGATCGATCAGCCTGGTATATTGGAAGATCAAGAGGGAGGCATGATTGAGTGATTTATGGGATGCTCCTTCCTTTTCGGTGTTCCACGATCGATCTGCTGCCTCATGTTAATTCTTTTAATCTCTTTTGACATTTCTTTCCTAATTTTATTCTTTATTCTTTATTTGTATAGAATATACAGTCATTAAATTGTAATCGTGTATATAAATGAGAATATGTTCTGATCTTGGTGAGTTGAACCAACACCAGTTTATACAATTCTTTCATGATTATTTTTTTTCTTTTTTTAACTTTAATCTAGATTCTTCACCTAATATTAACACATCTTCAATTTGTTTGTTCAGAACATGGGTCGAGGAAAACTCACATAGCTAATAATATCACTCATATATATAGCTAGAACGTTAAAAATTACTAATTAGAAAACTTTATTGGAATGGAAATCAAATCTTTAGTAGCTCTTTATTATATGTTACTATGTTTCGTGGAGTTTCTGTCTTAGTATATTGGTAATTAATCATTTTCAATTGATGATTTCGCATCGTTTAAAAAGGAAATTACTTGTTTAATTAGCGCCATAGATATCAATGATAGTACTATATCATCGCATCAAAATTAAGTTATAAATTGGTAATTAATCGTGCGAATGATATATATTTAGAGAAATGTTAAATCATCCCGTAAAATTTACCTATTAAATTTTTCGATCCAAAAAAAAAAATTATTTTTTCACTTCGTGATTGAATAAATATTTTTTAATGATTTTGTGTGAATTTTTTTCAATTTTAAAAAATATTTAAAAATATAAAAAATGAATGAAAAAAAAAATTATGCTTCTCGAACAAATTCAGACTATACATTCCATGGGAATGTAGCACTACTCGCTTGATATTATTTATTTGGTATGACTGTATATAGGATTATTTTTTTTAAAGAAATTATTTCATTAATACACGTTAACTAATCATAAGAGTACAAACAGGGGCATTGGTAACGCTAAAACTTATTGCAATATCAGGCGGCTTATGATTAAAAAGGGGGCAATGCTACATACAGTCCAAAAATTTAGACTTCTTTACAATCCAAGCAATAAACAAATAGAAAAATCCTCATTTTAGAATAAAATTGATTAAATTATCCTTATTTACAAATAAAAAAAATTTTAAAATCTGAAAATTCATTTCATTTAATCATAAAATAAGAGCGTTTCTATGTGGACTACAATACAATCCATCAAATATGAACTGTAAAAAGAATTATTCTTAAAAAGGAGTTCGACACAAGCTTCGTGGGATTCACAACACGTACGGATGGGACAAACTGTTGATAGGGAATTAAAAAAAAAATATCATGCATGCCATCAAACTTGTTGGTAAGATATCATGCATGCCAACATGACATGTCGTTTAAATAAGTATAGAACCCGATGATTGGTATCTTCAAAATCTCTTTGCATGTTGCATTGATATTATTCTAATCCTTCATGCATATAATTTCATTTAAAACTACATCAATCGTTCCGCGCTCCACCACACACACACACACACACACACACACACACACATATATATATATATATACCTGTGAAATAATGTAGTACTACTCGATCCGGTTCTAGTTTTTCTACGGACATTGCTTGATTTATAATTATTTCTTGTTCGTGATATTAGCATATATATTATATCTGCCTTTCTCTTGCAAATCAGCTAGTAGTTCTACCAACAAATCTTTCTGTTATGCCATGTAGGAATTGATTACTTAACTGTTTCTGCATATGAACTGCATGCAATCGGTCCCGTCTCATCTTCTATTTCTGGAAAGCAGGGTACGTAAGAATTATCATATAATCTTTGTCTAATGAGTTGTCAATTCTTCCATATTTAATTTTTATAAAGGGTTTTGCTATATAAGTTACGTACGTTATAGCTAACGATACTGGCGTACGTACGTATCTACCTGCAGGTAAAATATATAAGTTTATCCTAATAATTTTCTTAAACTACTCATGTATTTATAGTTTCTTATTTCATTTCTGAGTTTCATGTGCATGCCATATATATATATATATATAATGAGAACTTAGTATGAGAAGGGATGAATGAGGGATCTCTCGCATTTCAGGACGAGACTCATAACAATTTAATTGATCAGGGAGTACTGTAATATTTGTAATTTTAACCAATATTCCTTTATTCCTTTAACAGTATATATAGACTCAACTGCATGTAACTTGAGCTTTCCATTAGTCAATTGTACTCAAGATAAAGTGCTAGCTAGTTTCACGTACTAGCTACGTAAGCAACATGATAAAGCTTTATTTGTAATTTGACTTTACCAGCTTCTTTAAATGCTGATCTGGAGCTATATAGGATCAAATAAATTTTCTACGATTAATCCGTTGCTGTATAAATACAAAAATGTTTATTTAATATGCAATTATTATATAAAGAGATCCGAGGAGGGTTGTATTCTTAACGTACGTTGTTTGTTATTGGGGTGTTTGATGATGATGTCCATTTAAAAATCTAAATATCAATAGCAATAACAAACAAATTAAGCAAACAGCCTTCAGTCAAGAATTATCAGAGATGTTGAGTAGAATTATAGAGCCCGGCCAGTACTAATATGTTGAGATAATATTCTAAATCAATCCATCCTTATGATGGTACTGTACTTGATCATAAATATCACTACAAGAAAAATAATTTTTTATAGCTAGTTAATTTCAACTAAATGACTATTTACAATTAAAATTAATCGCAAATAATATTTTATTCGATATTCATTAGTCACAAAAGCTCATATTTCTTGTAGTGAATATTTGAGTATAACGCAAGTGCTTCTAAATTAAAATTATTTTAAAAGCTAGCCCAGATAATTTGTACACCTAATTTCATGAAGTTAGGATTGAAAAAAAGTGTAATACTGGAGCTGATTGTTCTTCCTAAAAAACGAGAGCTTATATAGGATGGTCTCGATCAGAGAAAGAGTTGCTTGTCCATGCATGTCTTTTTACACTTTTTTTTGTCATTAAAATTACTCTCTCTCTCTCTCTGAAAATCACCACCAATTTACAAAGCCTAGTGGCCGGTCTACGTAATCGTGGTTAATTAAATATATTACGTACCCGGTCAAATACATAATATATACTTTAGCATATGGCCTGGTCAAGAACATAATTATACGGAAAGATTAATGATTTTACTACCAACTTAGAAATTTTTTGCATAAGAATTAAAGATGTAATTATTACTAGATGTTCTAGAATATTTAGACCTATATATATATTTATTTATTTATTTAGTTGAGATCATGTTCTATAGATATATTATTAACGCGCGCGTTAATTTAGATTAGACGTTCTAGCTATATATATGAGTGATGTTATTATAAACTATGTCAGTTTTCCTCGACCCAGTTTCTGAACAAACAAATTGAAGATGTGTTTAGGTGAAGAATCTAGATTAAAGTTTAAAAAAAAATCATGAAAGAATTGTATAAACTGGTGTTGGTTCAACTTAACAAGATCAGAACATATTCTCATTTATATACACGATTACAATTCAATGACTGGATATTCTATACAAATAAAGAATAAAGAATTAGATTAGGAAAGAATGTCAAAAGAGATTGAAAGAATTAACATGAGGCAGCAGATCGATTGTGGAACACCGAAAAGGAAGGAGCATCCCATAAATCAGTCAATCATGCCTCTCTCTTTATCTTCTAATATATCAGGCTGACCGATCGACTTTCCTTAACAATTTTTACTAACAAGTAACAAACTCGTGAACTCCAAGGACAAACCCTGTCATGTAGTCAATTTAGATACATGAATATAGTGGGAAGGATTAGGATAATAGGTCATATTCAGCAGGCCGACATTTAAATCACATTCTAATTATAAAGGAAGCTTAAAAACTTAGGAAATTTATTCAAAAGGAAAGAAGATCGAATGGTAATAACGTTAACAACTAAGAAAATTTTATTGCAGAAATGGTAATAAAATCTATAGTAGCTCTTTAGGGAAGTGATTTATGGCTGAATTGTTTGGTATCTCGCGGCCTGCTAGTATCCCACTTACTGCTTGATCACTTACAAAGAAAAAAAAACACCACTATTTATACTGGTACTGGGTAATCCCAAAGAACATAAAGCAGCAAATTAAGTTGAAAAGTAATTGACATGGGGAAAGAGAGATCTGTTTTGGTGGTTTTCATGATAATGGTGGGCATAATATGCAGCTCAGAAATGAAGCAGGTTGAGAGCGATTCAGATGATATAAAGTGCTGCCACGACAACCACATTGTGAGTTGCCTGCCAGGGAAGGATGACAATGCCTGCGACCAACTTTGCCAGAAGAGTTGCAGTAAAGGAGGTGCCTGTAAGGTTCTCAAATGCCCACCACCAAATCACTTCTGTCATTGTTTCTGCTGATCATGATCCAATTTATTTATTTATATTTATAATAAGCATCACTTATTATAGTGATCACTAAATAAAAGACCTTTTTTTATTAAATAATGTTATTGATGTCACTTATTATAGTGGTTGAGTGGAGTCTTGCTAATTCTACACGTCATTTTATTATTATTTTTATTTATGTTATCTCGCAAAACTATATATTAATATCATACCTAAAATTAATATGTAATTCTTATTCCAATGACATAAGATGTAAATAAATATAAATTGTTTTTTAAATTAAAAACAGTGACCACCAGTAGGTCGTGCATGAAACACATAATAAAAATTAAAATAAAAATAAAAATCCAATCATCACATCAAACAAAAAAATTGGAAATAAAAAAAAAATGTAATAAAAATCTCCATGTCGAACATTGAGGCACTAAAATCAAAAGAATGGCCTGCATGCAGTGCTTGAAAAATCTGTAGTAAGTGGCAGGTCTCGATCGTGAGCCATACGTTGCGAACAACGGTACTCTTTCTTAGCAAGATCTAAGGTTTTAAGATTATTTTATTGGCTCGCACAAGAAATTAGAATCATCATTCTAATCCATTAACAACTCCCCAAGTCAGGCTCGTCAACTTCTGAAGAATCCCCATTAAGAATACAGCCCTACCTCGAATGATCTCTTCATATAATAATTATATATTAGATCACCAACACTTTTATATTTTACAACAGCTGATCATTAGTAGAAAATCTTATTTGATCATATATAGCTCCAGATCAGCATTTAAGGCTGGCAAAGTCAAATTACAAATAAAGCTTTATCACGTGGCTTACGTAGACATCCACACTTACAAATACAAGGAATTAAACTACATAATTAACGTACGTAACATATTGCGTATCATATTGCTGTTTCCTGTAAATATTACCGAGGCACAAGTACATATAGTAGTACTTGTCTCTAGACTAATATTCTTGTTCCACTCGATCGATACCTCCTGAGGCGGCCAATGCTCATGTTTCGCGTTGAATGGGGAAGATGATCAACATATATAGGATCGATATGTGGAATTTTGGGATAGAAAACTTACAACAAGATTATTATTTGATAAGGATGCATCTTGTCAGAGATCCCTCTGCCCCAAGCAATCTAAGAGGTAAGCAACGTACATTATATATTCCCGCCGGGACGTCATCCAGCTTTAGGCTTTCCAAAAGAATGATTTCCTAATTAAGCAGTACTGTTATAGATATAACAGTTGAGTCTATATATATTATATACTGTAATTACTTGAATTGACTAATGGAAAGCTCAAGTTACAGTTGAGTCTATATATATTATATACTGTAAAAGGAATATTGGTTAAAATTATAAATTTTGCAGGCCCTGATCAATTAAATTGTTATGTATCTCATGAATCCTCCTCCCCTGAAAAATGTGAGAGATCTCTCATTCATCCTTTTTCATATGAAATTCTAAGTGTTATATATAATCTTCTCTCACACTCTTAAGGCACTCGTTATAATAATCTCACATGACTATGTAGAATCAATATATATGGCATGCACAAACTCAGAAATGAAACAATTTTATAAGAAAATTGTTTATTTGTGACCAATAACTTTTAATAAAATGACCTATCACAAAAGCTCAATTTTTTTGTAATGTATAAGAAACTATAAATACAATACTAGGATAATGTTACAATTACTTGCAGGTAGATATGTACGTACACCAATATCGTTAGCTAAAAGATAACGTACGCATTACAAAAAATCGCTTATTTAAGATTAGTCATTTCTAGTGAAATGACTATTTGTAATCAAAAGCTCGATTTTGTTGTAGTAAATACATCAAATCACTATATAAAAGTTAAATATGGAAGAATCGTCAACTCATCAGACAAAGACATGATAATTCTTACATACCCTGCTTTCCAGAAAGAGAAGATGAGACGGCATTGCATGTTTGTAGGCTGAAGCAGATAAGTAATCAAATCCTACATGGCACAATAGAAGATGAGAAAAATGTGTTAGTGGAACTACTAGTTGATCATTTGCAAGAGAAAGACTGATCAGAAATGCTAGTAATATCACAAGCAAGAAATAAATTAAGCATTGTTCGTACAATAACTAGAGCCTGATCGAGTGCTACATTAATATTCACAGGGATATATATATGTTATTGAGCGGAACGATTGAACTAGTTTTAAATGAAATATGAAGGATTAGAATATTAATATTGCAACAAAGAGATTTCGAAGATACCGATCATCGAGTACTGTCATGTTCATGGCATGCATGCATATCTTACCAACAAGTTTGATGTTAGTGTTCTCAATCAACCATTCTGTCCCATCCGTTGCGAATCCCACGAAACTTGTGTCGAACTCCTTTCTAAACATAAGCCGCCTGTTATTGCAATAAGTTTTAGTGTTATAGAAGAATTATAGAAAAAGAAGTGCAGGACAAGTGTTTGAAAATATGCTTCACATAATTGTTTTCATTCCAGAGTACATTAATCGACAGACTTGGATTTTCCTCAATACAATAGTCTACTGATACTAGCTATTTATAATCAATTCTCAACCAAGATTATACACTCGTAGTGGACACTTCAGCACTTTAAAAGTCTTCTAGAATCATCTGTAATATTCCTTTTCCAGGGTTTGCTAGACCTGCTGCTGATCTAGAGTCGTGTTTGTTGGATTAATTTTGCTGTGAAGTGGAACTTGCTAAGGCAGGTTGTAGGTGAATTGGTACAATGTACTTGCATAGACGTAGGGCACTACAACATTTAACAGCTTTTTTGGCACTAACAATTCATCGTAAGTGATGGGAAAACCGTGGTAAAACGGTTTCAGCTGCAGTTTTAAGCTCGTAGGAGAAACGCCAGAAATTAGTCTTGACATATACTCTGTTTCTCCTCGCAAGCGTACTGCCGAAGTTCTTCCTGCCTTTTACCGCGATCTTCACGTCGAGAAATCCATTAACAGCAACTACCGCTACTGCTTCCCTCCCAAGTCAACCTGAGCGCCGATAATGACACGGATTCCTCTGCGCGCATATGTCTGTCGCAAATTAAGGTTCAACTTCGGCGATTTTCGAAGCGTAACTATTGTGGTTCTCGGCACTTCGATTATCGCCGGTGAGATTATTTGGTAAGCCTATCGGCTCTTCGCACCTGGTATTTATGGCGTTTGCCATTATCATAGCAGTTGAGAAGTATGAAGCCCCCAGTTTTTCTTGCTGCAGGTGTGTGTTCGTCATCGGAGAAATAACTGATGCCAAATTTCATTCCCAATTTTTCGGCGTTAGGGAAGAACTTTATTGTTCGTTGTTCCACCGGCTATTCATATATTATTTACAGAACCCTCATATTATTGTTCTACCGGTAAATTTCTTTCATGATCTGTCGAAATTTCAAACTTAAATAATAGTTGGGAGCAGGAAAATAGAGGTTGAAATGTAGTATACCAGGAAAGTTAAACAACAAAACTGAATTTTGTAATGGAAAAACAACAACGTAGCGTAGTTTACCCACAAAACTTTTAACAAATAGAACTTTGAAATTAGCTGTTGGAAATATACTTCTAGAAAAGAAAAGAACATCAAAACTTTGCAGGACTTTGCTTGAAGAACTTCTAATGGAGTAACAAGACCTTTGCAGTAGAAATACTAAGCAATCTGGAAATGATTTGCTTGAAAAACTTTTAATGCTCCAGCTGCAACAATTGTTGGAATCAAAGAAGAGTTCGCACCGTTGGAGCAAGCTTTGGAGAAAAATCATCCCCGAAGAGAGTGAAGGGAGTTCTCGCACTCATCGTCATTGTTGAAATGGAGTTCTCGCTAGAGTTGTCTAAAGTGTTTTTGACGATAAGTGTTGTTTCATTTTCACTAAAAAATTAAAACATCCCGATTCGGACAAGCACTTCAGGTTTTATTTCTTCCACCTCATGATAAGACGCACCGTTTGATTAAATTTGAGTATCTAAGAGAAGATTTTTTGTCATCATGTTGTGGGTCCCAATTCTGTGCGCAATGGTTGTGCAGATGGCTTGAGAGTGAGCTTAATTCCCGCCCATTTTAATTTCAATCGGCACAGGTGCAGGCATCAAATCTTAATTGTGGCGATATGGTGATGATGACGGCACAGGTGTTAACGAGTGCTAATTTCTGATTCAAGCCTATAATGCTCACTCACAATACTGCTGCAATGTCTAAGTGTTAGGCATAATTTGATTTTTGACCTATTTTTAAAAAAAATTAAATTGAAAAAATTAATATACTAATAATTATTTTTTTAATAATTAAATTAAAAATTAAAAAATTAAAAAATAAAATAAAATATATAAAATATATTAAAATTAGTGAACAAAATACTAATTTTCTTTAAAAAAATGAAAATATCTCTTGAACAGCTTAACTGTAAAATAAAGTGAAAAATAATTTTATCTATAAAAAAATTTTATTTGAAATAAATCTATAAATTAATATAATATATTATTAAAATATTTTTTCTTATTTTATTAAAATGTTTACAATGAAACATATTAATTTAAAATTTTGATTTTATAACATTTATATATAAGTCCTGATCACTTAAAACAAATGGTAATTTGAGACAAACACCGACAGAAAGTAAAAAATTTTTAAAATGACTTATCTTTTTTTTATAACATATCACATCAGTTTTCATTTTACGCAAAAGTAAAGAAATCAGTTTAAACTTGTACCTGCAAAGGTAATAAATGCAGCACTCTTTATCTTACTTAACTTTATTTGCAAGTATAATAAATGCAACAACTACATCGAATTTGGGGACAACAGCAGATATATATATATATATATATATATATAAAGCAATTTATATATCTAAGTGTAAGTTTATAAACCAGTTACAGCGCATGTGTGCGCCGCGAAAATAACAGCAAATATATATAAACTTATATCTGCGTTTTTTCAATCGTGAACATGTTACGCCGAGACGGCATTTGCGGCAAAAATGTAAACCAACGGTGACTCTGACATCTGCGCATTTCCACTCAATTTCTTGCTGCAGTTTTATGTCCCGCTTAAACTACTCGCGGCAAATGAATAATGATACGCCTGCGAGGTCCAAACTGGCCGCGAATTTAGCAACGACAAGTGAAATATAAGTAACTTTGCCGCCAACTAGACACGCGGAAATATAAAATGCAGCAAATGCTAACATATGTTGTAGTGGGGTGTATAGCTCAATTAATGGTGGATTCCAATAAGAGTGCTGGTCATCAGCACCCGACATGGCCGTGAATCATCTAATATTATGAATTATGTCTTGATTATTATTGAATCATCACCCATGAAAATGATTAATTACCAAGATAGAGATTCCAACTTGCCGGTCAGTATTTAATGTTCTGAAAAGGACACGGCGTACTCCCCTGGGAATATTCAAAAACTTCATAACTTCAGCTGTAAAAGGAGTAGACTTCAAGATAAGGGCCTTGGAATTAAAATTAGTTGAGCATGTTCTAAAATTTTGATAACAGCTAGCGCACATGCATCCCCCCCTAGCCTCCCCCACACCACAAAAGAGTTATACTATATAGAAGAGTTACATTCTCACATCATAGAAGAATTACATTCTCACATCAAATATTTTTAAATAAAATAAAAGAGAGTAAAAATATAAAATCACACTTTTAAATAAGTGTGGAGCACTGGAGGGTGTATATATAAGCTTCTGATTAGAATATATATATATATATATATATATATATATGAACTTTGAAATGGGAAGTACATCCGAAAGAATATATATATCTGCTTTCTAATTTCATTGTTTCTTTCTTTTGAAGGAATTTCTTTAATCTTTATTTGATACTCTAATATGATGTACAATATATATAATAGATTGCAAATGGAATGAGTAGTGATGCAGCCAGAGCTTCGATCTCACCTTAGACCTCGAGAAACTCACATGAGGTTGAGCAGAAAACGGCTCAATATATATATATATATATATATGTGGATTATTATACGATATTGTTAAGGTCATAAAAATCGGCCAACAGGTCGGTGTGAGAGAAAAAATTATTTCCAACTCCCTGGCGCAAATTGGGGCTTCATTTGAGGTCGTTTGGGGCTCCCGGTGAGATTCCGGCGTTACTGTACGTACGCGATAACAGATGAAATAAAGAGAGATGGACACACAATTTTACGTGGTTCGGCGAATGCCTACGTCCACGGGTGTTTGGGGATGAGCATCTAATATAATGAGAATTTTTACAGTCTCTCATAGCTCACTGTACAGAGAAATATAAATGAATATTTAGATAAATTCGCCGTGCTGCTTTTGGAGAAATCTGGGGAAGCCAAGGGTTGAAGAAGAAGAGACCCCCTCTCGTTCCAGCCGGCCAGAGTCCTTTTATAGCCAAGTGAAATATCTGGGCAGATCTTTATCTTGCGTGTCACAATCGACTTCCTTTTCTTTACCGTCTTGCTTTTCATCTCATCTATTCCCAATGTCCATCAGCTCACCTTTCAGTCCCATCATCTGTCCTTTTGTTCCCTTTGTCATAAATGCACAATAAGTGCCTTTAATTTCATCCCTTTCAGTACCCCGCGAATTCTTAGCAAAAGATATTTTGATGGGAATTCTGTCTTGTTGTCTTGTATCCTGAATTTCGAGCGGTGTAGTCCATGCTATTTACTGGGCCCGAGCTGGTGGACCACTGAGCTAAGAGAGCTCGGATTGGAGGATTCCCGAGTTGGGATCCTGGACTGGAGGATCTCCGAGCTGGGAGAGCTTGGACCGAAGGTGTCCGAGTTGGGAGCCCCGAGCATGGGGTGAAGGGTCCTGAATGGGTGGAACCCGAACTGCGATGTCCGAGGAGGATGCTCGGATTTCGCCATCTGAGAAGAGTGCTCGGAATCAGCGAGCTGGGGAGCTCGGATTGACGAGCTGGTGAGGCTCGGATTTTGCCATCTGAGAAGCGTGCTCGGATTCAGCGAGCAGGGGGAGCTCGGATTTAACGAGCTGGGAGAGCTCGGATTTAACGAGCTGGGGGAGCTCGGGTTTAACGAGCTGGTGAGATGCTCGGAATCCGACCCTGAATGCACACCATGCCTGTGGAGTGCGCCTCGCCACCTGGTGAACTGACCGACGGGAGTACATCGCCCAGGATTCTGTTACTTCGCGTAGGTGGATTTTTGGGTAGGTTGTGGATGGTCCGACAATTCCGCGAATCGTCAATGAGATTTCGCTATGGTGAGGCGAAGAGCCTGTTCCGTCGCAGTATGAATCATTACATGGGACTCGGCGGGAGGTGTCATTGCATGAGACCTGGCGGGAGTGCATCGCCTAGGACTCCACGGGAGGTGTCATCGCGTGAGACCCGGCGGGAATGCATCGCCTAGGGCTCCGCGGGAGGTGTCGTCGCGTGAGACCCAGCGGGAATGCATCGCCTAGGGCTCCACGGGAGGTGTCATCGCGTGAGACCTGGCGGGAGTGCATCGCCTAGGACTCCGCGGGAAATGTCATCGCGTGAGGCCTGGTGGGAGTGTATCGCCTAGGACTCCGCGGGAGGTGTCATTGCGTGAGACCCGGCGGGAATGCATCGCCTAGGGCTCCGCGGGAGGTGTCTTCGCGTGAGACCCGGCGGGAATGCATCGCCTAGGGCTCCGCGGGAGGTGTCATCGCGTGAGACCCAGCGGGAATGCATCGCCTAGGGTTCCGCGGGAAGTGTCATCGCGTGAGACTCGGCGGGAATGCATCACCTAGGGCTCCGCGGGATTCTGCCACTTCGCGTGGGTGGATAGACCGACCCCGCGGGATTCTGTTACTTCGCGTAGGTGGCGCAGACCGACCCCGCGGGAGGTGATAACGCGTCGACGTCCCATGCTACAGGCAATAACTTAATCAGTACAAAGATAAATTCACATATTGTAAGAGACAAACTGATGTATTTTTGTCTGTGGAAAAAGATGTTCGAGTGTCGAATGTCGAGTGATGAATATCTGAACGTCGACTCCCGAGCGAGGAGCTGTGAGATCCTAAGCTTTAACTCCCGAGCGTCGTGTTCCGAGTGTCGAGGCATGGGTGATGGTTGCCTGATTCCTGCAAAAAGGTGAGGAAGATAGCTCTTATAGAGTATGAGCATTTCGAGCTTGTGAGTTTTCCATGAACGAGGTAAGCCCCGAGTTTATAGACAAATGAGAACCCAAGCTGCTTATTATAGTTCCTGATAACTTTCTAAGGCTGGTGTGCCCGCGAGGAGGGCATAATTGGTCTCGAGTGGGTGACAACATTCCATGTCCTGAGGAATGAATCCATGTAAACGGGTCGAGGGGAATCCCAAGAGCACAAAGACGTAAATCTTGAGCGTGATGCCGTGGGTTCACAGGTGGTGGATTTCTGGATGTGTGTAAGGTGTTTGGCCTGAATATACATGAGTGATGTGAGTTTCGAGTAGTCCAGGGTATGCGAGAAAAATGGTACCCCGGCTATTAAACCCTGATCTGGTCGAGAGAGTAATCTCGAGTCGGTGGAGTGGTGTTTTATTTTTCGAGCGACACTCCTGAGTAATATCCAAACTGCTTGATGCTCGTTCTACAAAGATTCTCGAGTGTATGGGGTTTGGGAGAATTGAGCGATAATTCCGTGTGCTGTGAGTGTGTTCCTGTGCGATGGTATAACCGACCGCGTAAGAAATCCCGAGCGATGTATGTGTCTAGTTGTGTGGTGGCCCGTGGAAGACAACTGAGCTAGTGGAATTCCGAGTGAAGTGATGCCTAGGTTGGTAACCCTGAGCTAGCTAAGGGTACAACTTCGAGTAGGTTTTTCGTGCAAGGTGGAGCCTTTGTCGTATAGGGAGTATGAATGTAGTAAGTTGGGGTTCGTGTGAAATGTCCTGGGAGAGAGGGAGGGAATCCGACCTCGTTTTAGTAAAGAGAATCTGGTCGTGTTGTGGTAAGAGGAGTTCCCGGGTTTGCGCTTTCCGAGCTGGTGTCTCGGATTGAAGGAGTCTGTATGACAAATCTGGGAGAGAGGGAAGGTGCTTAATGGATTTTCGAGCTGGTAGAGCTCGGACCGAAGAACCTGGAGTCAGTGGAGCTCGCTTCGAGGGCGTCCGAGTTTGACAAATACCGAACTGGTATCATCCACGAGCTGGGGGAGATCCGAGCAAGAGACTCGTGGGGCCCCGTGACAGGTCCCAAGAGAGATGGAGGGAGCTTGGTGGACCCTTGAGTTGATGGAGCCCGTGAAGTTGAGTCGTGCATACAATCCACTATGGCATGAGTGTCGTGGAGGGTATCGAGTGTGTTCGTGAGGAGTGTCCCTAATGGCACAATGGGCGCGTTGTAAGTTATGCGACTGGATGAGGCGAGGGGCGTGTGAGCCCGTGTGATGGTAATTTGGGTCGATATCTGAGATAGTGTTTGTGATAGTTTGGTTCCCGAGTTTGCGAGTTTTGAGTAAGTGAGGGTAGGCAAGCCTGTGCGG
Source organism: Platycarya longipes (assembly GCA_036559045.1). NCBI lineage: Eukaryota > Viridiplantae > Streptophyta > Magnoliopsida > Fagales > Juglandaceae > Platycarya > Platycarya longipes. The sequence goes on from CM071793.1 coordinate 1,127,113, forward strand.
CGACTTGGTGAGCGGCGTATGTGAGAAGTCGTGATCGAACGAGTGTTCTATATACAGGATGTATTATCGTGATCCTGCACCGATGTAGTTACCGTGCACCAGCATAGTCTCTATGCATGCATGCACTCTGTGACCGAGCCGGTTGAACCTCGAGTTGTAGGAGCCTGAGATGGGGAAGCTTGAATTGGTGCTCCGAGCTAGTGGGAGACCGAGCTAGTGGGAGACCGAGCTGGGGAGTTCCCGAGCTGAAGGGCTCGAACTGGGGATGTCCGAGTGGGTGGTGTTTGTTCGTGGTTTCAGAGCTGAGTCGTCCATGCAAGTTGGTGAGACGGACTATCGGGTCAATGTGGTTTCTGTGGTCGGATCTGAGCGTTACAGTTGATAAGCCTATAATGTGAGATAGCGTGAATGGGCTCCCGAGCATGGAGGGTGAGGTTTCGAGGGTGACTTTTCCGAGATGAGAGAATCTGATCCGAGCTGAGAGAAATCCGAGCTGGAAGGAATCTGAGCTGGTGCTTGGTCTGTCGGAGCTTGAGGGAGTCTGAGCTGGTGCTCGGTCTGTCGGAGCTTGAGGGAGTCCAAGATTGATGTTTCCTGAGCAGTAGAGATCTGAGAGGCACTTCCAAAGTGGTGGAGAACCAAGAGGTATATCCGAATGGTTGGGCTGGTTGGTGTGAGGTGTCCATGTGTCTCGAGCTGGGCCTCCCGTGTGAAAATCGAGCACTAAGCGTGCTCGGGAAAGTCCGAGCTAACGGGTCCGAGTGGGCTGAAGGTATCCGAGGTGTGAAGAAGGTATCCGAACGGGTGGTGTTAGTTAACCCAAGCCGGCCGAGGGTGTCGACCGGAAGGGCTCGGACTGGAGGTCATGTCCGAGTCGAGATGGCGTCTGTTTATGGTTCCCGAGTAAGGGAGTTTCGAGAGGGGAGCTCCGAGCGTAGTGGGTGATTGCCCAGGGGGTCACCGGTGAGCCGGCCGCCCATCGGGCAGGTCAGACAGAGCCGGCGACTCTCAGGGAGTCGCCGGCGGGCTAGCCATGCCCCAACGGGATTGGGCTCTGCCGTAGTTGCCGTGCGAGAGTTTGTTTATGATGGGTCCGCCACTTCCGGCGAAGCCACCGGTCGGGAGTAGCTTTGTCGGGGACAGAATACGCCGGCGACCCCTGCGATGGGTGATGGCGCCACTCCCCTCCTTCCGGCATGACGTGGCCACTGGAAAATGCATTTCCAGTTTTCCGGCGTGGTCGCCGGGGGGCTAAGCACGCCTTCGGGCGTAGTCTCCAGTCGAGGCAGAAGCAGCCGGCGGTCACGGGGCTGACCTCCGGCCTCCTTTTCGAGCTCGTGGCGCCGGACTACCAAGCTCGGATGCCCCCTCGTCATACTTCTGAGCCTGGTGTATGCATGCCGAGTACACAGTGCATGCATGCCCAGTGCACGTAGAGGGGTCGTGTACAGTGCATGCACGTCCAGTGCATGCACAGTATATGTGTATTGTGTCCTTAAGTGTACTGTGCATTTTAAGTGCACAGTACACTATACTTCCGCATTGTGCTCAGGGCCTCTGCATATTAATGCATGTGTTTGTGGCTTTTGTGAGCACCTGGGTTGGGAAGGTAAATAGACAGATGGCCCAGCATAAGAGTCCGACCGAGCTGGTGCCAGCACTCTTCTGGCCGTGACAACGACAAAGAAGAAAAGAAATAAATATAAAAATAAGAATGAGGTGGTCGAGCACACTTATCTGGAGAAAATTTTTGTTGAGTCGGTCGGTCGAATACACTTATCCAGTGGGTTAGAAAATTATTATTTTCTCACTACCGATAATGGAATCCCACAGACGGCGCCACTGTTAAGGTCATAAAAATCGGCCAACAGGTCGGTGTGAGGGAAATAATTATTTCCAACCCCCTGGCACAAGTTGGGGCTTCATTTGAGGTCGTTTGGGGCTCCCGGTGAGATCCCGGCGTTACTGTACGTACGCGATAACAGATGAAATAAAGAGATGGACACACAATTTTACGTAGTTCGGCGAATGCCTACGTTCACGGGTGTTTGGGGATAAGAATCCAATATAATAGAGATTTTTATAGTCTCTCATAGCTCACTGTACAGAGAAATACAAATGAATATTTAGATAAATTCGCCGTGCTGCTTTTGGAGAAATCTGGGGAAGCCAAGGGTTGAAGAAGAAGAGACCCCCTCTCATTCCAGCTAGCCAGAGTCCTTTTATAGCCAAGTGAAATATCTGGGTAGATCTTTATCTTGCGTGTCACAGTCGACTTCCTTTTCCTTACCGTCTTGTTTTCTTCTCATCTACTCCCAATGTCCATCAGCTCACCTTTCAGTTCCATTATCTATCCTTTTATTTCCTTTATCATAAATGCATAATAAATACTTTTAATTTCATCCATTTCAAATATAATCGGACCACAATGGAAAATAGTCATATGTTTTTTCACCGAAACATATGATTAAGCAGTTAGGGTAATATCATTCAAGTTGATGGAACGTTGGACTGCCAGGGATCATTATTTCACCCACCCGGGCGACTCAACAAACATACATGCATCTTATTAATGATTGATGTCACGTCTTCAACTTCCAATAAGTAATAACTATCCAACTAATTCATACAGTCCCAGCTGGAAGCCAGAGGGGCTCCAGCAGGAAGTTGACGTACGTATTATCCAGCCATGCATTCCAATGGCCTATCTATCTGGTTCTGCCCCCCCCCCCCCCCCCCCCCAAAGCCACTGCATGTCAACTACCCTGTGCTAATTATATTATATATGGCTCATGTATATATTGCACAGCCAATATTGCGTGACTCAAATTATTGTCCCAAACATCATCTCTTGATCATCTTGTCTGTAAAAAGTTCAATGTCGATACTATACTATGGGCATCCAATGCACTTGGAATGGATCACATTCAAAGTGAAGTGGGGCACCATCTTACGTAATGCCAAATACCTGAAACGTTTAGCCAAGGCCTGCAATTAATTAAAGACTTCTCTTCAACTAATTGTTACAACCAAAATTACCATATAGTCTGCATAATCACTAAAAATTTCCTCTGTGGTACTGTCATAAAGTTTATAAATTAAACGTCTTATATGGAAGCTTAGAATTCAATAAACATACATTGAAATAAACTCTTGTACATAGTTTATATACTCTGTAACCAAGCCAGTGCTACGTTTATGCATGTGGTCCTTAATTGGCCTTGGGCGTGTTAAATTTGAAGATAATACGTCTCTTTTACTAAACTCCTTTTTGGCCTTGTAAAGTTAAATTTCTAAGCTAAGTGGTGTGCTTTTTAGGCTTTCAAGCTAGCTACGGTCCTTTTATAGGGTCAGAAGAAAATGACGAGAGAGTTTTGTAAGAAGTTTTCGGGTCAGCCATGGCATGTCTGAAATCAATGAAACTGTGCAAGCATGCCTGGCTTGGCAGACTAAGATTTGGATATCTTTTCACAGATTTCAAATGACCCAACCGGGCCCCGATCATAATCAGCAAATTAATATCTAAAGTTTATTATTTTAAACAGGATCCTGTGGTGTTAGGTGAATGTAAAACTAAAAACTAGGACCTATATATGGTAAATATATATTAGCTTTAAATTAGTCTTGGATGACTCAACTGGTAAAGTACTTGGGTTTAGGGAAATGCCTCTCAAGTTTAAGGTTTAAATTTCTTTTTAGTGCAAAACTGATCTTTAGGGGCCATGATTAGATTCAAATATTTTTTTAAGTGAATTATTCAAAATGGACTAGTAGATCAAGATTTCTCATCTTAAAAATTAGTCCGGACACCATTCCCAGACATTTGATGTCAATAAAACAAATATATATATAAGCAATGTTACATGTATACGACCATGTATATCTTTTGCAGAACTAAGGACGTAGCAATAATGCCACGTCACCTTAAATATTAAAAAAATTATATTAAAAAATAAAAAATAAAAAATAAAAATATGATAAGAGAGAAACAAAAATAAAAAACACAAATAATTAAATTATAAAATGTGTAAAAATAACATTTAGACACGACATATTGTAAAAGGTACACAAGTCATATATAAATAGTAATTTTTTATATATATATAATATTAGCGTTCAGTCGCACAAATACTTTCAGGCAAAATTGAGAATGTCAAAATTTAATTATCCCATTGGCCAGTATTAATGTTCATTTCTCCTGCGGATTGTTAGGCTCGAAACTGTTGGTAAACTTGGGATTTGATACCAGTGTTAAGTGATTCTGGACCTCTCTTAATCTTAAAAACTAGCTCAAGAAGTGAAACTTTCTTTCACACTTATAAACTGACCATCAACTTTTTTCATAATCGATATGAGACAACCTCGATAGTTAACATTGATATAATACCATCTTTTTTATCTCTTTCTTAAATACTATTATTTGTCCAATTTTTGGGTTTAGTGTTGTCATGCATGGTAGTGCTAGTCAATCCACAAATTGACCTCAAAATGAATTTATTGAGATTATAATTTTTATATATTTCTGTGGTTGGCTGGTTTGCAAGGGCCAACAAAAAAGATCGGACCACTAGTGTATGAGGACCAATATTATTAATGCCTGTGACGCTCTAAAGGGATAGTGCGGGCACCATTGACTACATAGTCTGAAATTGCATATAAGGATAGAGATGATGCAGCATGGTTCATAAAGAGCTTAATTGTAAACGATCTTATAAAGTGAGTGGTACTTCTTTCTTTCTGACTTTAGACCATGCCGGCCTGCACCCAAAATGTAGTGATATATTGGTCCACATAAATGATCTCTATATATAGAGATACAGAACCATACTACAAAAAAATTGGTTATTCGTGACTAATTATTCTTTATTAAAATAATTATTTCTTGTTAAAATGAGTTTATTTTTACAGTAAATAATCATTTATTACAAACACTCTTTTTCTTGTAATGCCAGTAGCATAGGACGTTCGCGTGTTCCTGCTTCATTGCCGGAACTCTATGAACATGATGCATCATTAAGTGTGTACATACGTACTCATGTATGGGATATTGTTACCAGAAGTGTTGATCAATTTTATTTCCTAAATATTGCACTCTTGATAATTCTCTCTCTTTTGGGCTTTGATATATAATTTGGTTTTTTTTTATTTCTCTCGACTTGCTGATCAGCTTTTGTGCCAATGGGCTGGGATAACGCCAATTGCCCCCAATGTATGTTTTTATTGGATCCGCACCCGATCCACATCCATCGCAGATAAAGCCTATCAGACCAGTCTACCACACCAATTCTTACATTAATTCAAGAATGCCTGTTCAAATATTTATAAAAAGACAAGACAACGCCAAATACAAGCTGGTTATGGAATAAACGTACGTGATTTTAAATCACATTCATATATAACAATCTCCATATAAAGATCAATAACCTTTAATTGCCATATATCCTCGAGAAGTCAAGCAACTCCACTCCAATTTGTCTAGGCATTAATATTTACTAATGACAGCATTAATATTTAATAAAAAAAATGGTTTTATTCAGTGATCACTATAATATGTGATGCTAAATATATATAATATAAAAAAAAAATAGATGATCAACAAAAGCAATGGCAGAAGTGATTTGGAGGTGGGCTTTTGAGAACCTTGCAGGCACCTCCATTACCGCAACTATTCTGGCAAAGTTGGTTGCAGGCGTCGACATCCTGCCCTGGCAGGCACCTCCCAATGTGGTTGTCGTGGCAGCACTTTATCTTACTTGAATCGCTCTCAACCCGCTTAATTTCTGAGCTACATATTATGGTCACCATTACCATGAATACGACCAAAACAGATCTCTCTTTCCCCATCTCAATTAATTTCCAACTTAATAATTTGCTGCTTAATTAGTTATAAATTTATTGCTTTATTTTTTTTGGTATTATCCACCGGTATAAATACTGCTGTTTTTTTTTTTTAAACTTTTTGTAAGACTATTTTTGACATCAGTAGGCATGAAAAGTAGGTAGTTTTTCCCAGAATTCATTGCGTTTCACTAATTATCACGCGATGAATCGATAAAATCTGAAACATTCTTAGCCAGAAGAGTTAGTCCTTCTTTGACTGTTTGACTGTACGTATGGATGTTGATTCTCATTTCATTTTCATCTCACGATGATCATTAGATGATTCGTTTATAGAATCATGGCTAATAATATCAGTAGTATATATATATAACTAGAACTAATTTAAATTAACGGCGCGTTTCATTAGAGTATATTGGATGCTTTGATAACATGATCTCCACTAAATAAATATATATATAGGTCTAAATATTCAAGAACATCTATCTTTAATTCTTTAGCAAAATATTTATTAAGACGTTCATGGTACGTAGTAAAATCATTAATTTTTCCGTATAATTATGTATTTGACCTGGCCATATGCTAAATTATATATGTATTTGACCGGGTAATATAATTAATTAACCACGATTACGTAGACCGTACTCATAGGCTTGTAAATTGGGTTTAGATATAGATATAGATATTTTAATGACTAAAACAAAAGTGTAAAAAGACATGATGGACAAGCAATCCTTTCTCTGAGACCATCCTAGCTAGATATAGATATATATAAGCTCTCGTTTTTTAGGATGAACAATCAGCAGCTCCAGTACTCTTTTTCTCAATTCTAGCTTCATGAAATTAATTAGTTGTACAAATTATATATCCGGTCTAGCTTTTAAAGTAATTTTAATTTTAGAAGCACCTACATATACTCAAATATTTATGATCGAATACACTGATCATAAGGATCGATGGATAGGTTTAGAATATCATCTCAAAATATTTGTACTGGCCGGGTTCTTAATTCTACTCATGAACATCTCTGATAATTCTTCACATTTGAACAAATCTAGACTGAACGTCCGGCGCTTAATTTGTTTGTTATTGCTACCGATATTTACATTTTTAAATGGACATGCATCATCAAACACCCCAAGCAACAAGATTATTATTTCATGATAAGGATGCGCATGATCTTGTCGGAGATCCCAGCTCTGCATGACCAAGCAACTTAAGATCAGGTAATTAAGCAATGTACATTACATATTCCTGCCGGGACGTCATCCAGCTTTAGGGATACCGAATATGCATCTCAAGTTTAAGGTTTAAATTTCTTTTTAATGCAAATTATTGTACTCTTTAAGGGCCGGCCATTAGATTCAAAGATTTTTTTAAGTGAATTATTCAAAATTTATTTGTACAAAATTTCTTATCAAGGGCTGTGCACCTTAAAAATTAGTTGGGAGACATTTGATGTCAATCAAAAAAAGTATATACATTTTATTATTTTTATTTTTATTATATTTTTCACGACCTTCTGGTGGTCACTGTTTTTAATTTAAAAAACAATTTATTATTTTTTTACATCTTATGTCATTGGAATAAGAATTACATATTAATTTTAGGTATGATATTAATATATAGTTTCGCGAGATAACATAGAATAATAATAATAATGAAATGACGTGTAGAATTAGCAAGACTCCACTCAACCACTATAATAAGTGACATCAATAATATTATTTAATAAAAAAACATTTTTTATTTAGTGATCACTATAATAAGTGATGCTTAATATAAATATAAATAAATAAATATGGATCATGATCAGCAGAAACAATGACAGAAGTGATTCGGTGGTGGGCGTTTGAGAACCTTGCAGGCACCTCCTTTACTGCAACTCTTCTGGCAAAGTTGGTTGCAGGCATTGTCATCCTTCCCTGGCCGGCAACTCCCAATGTGGTTGTCGTGGCAGCATTGTATGTCATCTGAATCACTCTCAACCTGCTTCATTTCTGAGCTGCATATTATGGCCACCATTATCATGAAAACCACTAAAACAGATCTCTCTTTCCCCATCTCAATTACTTTTCAACTTAATTTGCTGCTTTATGTTCTTTGGGATTACCCATACTGGTATAAATAGTGGTGTTTTTTTTCTTTGTAGGTGAAGCAGTAGGCAGGATACCAACAGGCCGCGAGATACCAAACAATTTAGCCATAAATCACTTTCCTGAAGAGCTACTACAGATTTTATTTCCATTCGAATAAAGTAATTTCCTTATAAGTTGTTAACATTATAGCTAGCAGTCTATCTTTTTTCCTTTTGAATAAATTTCGTAAGTTGTTAAGCTTCCTTTATAATTAGAATGTGATTTAAATGTCGGCCTGCTGAATATGACCTACTGTCCTAATCCTTCCCACTATATTTCTGTATTTGAATTGACTGCATGATAGGGTTAGTCCTTAGAGTTCACGAGTTTGTTACTTGTTAGTAAAAATTGTTAAGGAAAGTCGATCGATCAGCCTGGTATATTGGAAGATCAAGAGGGAGGTATGATTGAGTGATTTATGGGATGCTCCTTCCTTTTCGGTGTTCCACGATTGATCTGCTGTCTCATGTTAATTCTTTAATCTCTTTTGACATTTCTTTCCTAATTTTATTCATTATTCTTTATTTGTATAGAATATACAATCATTAAATTGTAATTGTGTATATAAATGAGAATATATTCTGATCTTGGTGAGTTGAACCAACACCAGTTTATACAATTCTTTCATGATTATTATTATTTTTTTTAACTTTAATCTAGATTCTTCACCTAATATTAACACATCTTCCATTTGTTTGTTCAGAACATGGGTCGAGGAAAACTCACATAGCTAATAATATCACTCATATATATAGCTAGAACGTTAAAAATTACTAATTAGGAAACTTTATTGGAATGGAAATCAAATTTGTAGTAGCTCTTTGTTATAAGTTACTATGTTTCGTGGAGTTTCTGTCTAAGCATATTGGTAATTAATCATTTTCAATTGATGATTTCGCATCGTTTAAAAAGGAAATTACTTGTTTAATTAGCGCCATAGATATCAATGATAGTACTATATCATCGCATCAAAATTAAATTATAAATTTGTAATTAATCGTGCGAATGATATATATTTAGAGAAATGTTAAATCATTCTGTAAAATTTACCTATTAAATTTTTTGATCCAAAAAAAAAAAAATTATTTTTTCACTTCGTGATTAAATAAATATTTTTTAATGATTTTGTGTGAGTTTTTTTCAATTTTAAAAAATATTTAAAAATATAAAAAATGAATGAAAAAAAAAATATGCTTCTCGAACAAATTCGGACTATACATTCCATGGAAATGTAGCACTACTGGCTTGATATTATTTATTTGGTATGACTGTATATATGAATATTTTTTTTAAAAGAAATTATTTCATTAATACACGTTAACTAATCATAAGAGTACAATCAGGGGCATTTGTCATGCTAAAACTTATTGCAATATCAGACGGCTTATGTTTAAAAAGGAGTTCGACACAAGCTTCGTGGGATTCACAACACGTACGGATGGGACAAAATGTTGATAAGAGAATTAAAAAAAAATATCATGCATGCCATCAAACTTGTTGGTAAGATATCATGCATGCCAACATGACATGTCGTTTAAATAAGTATAGAACCCGATGATTGGTATCTTCAAAATCTCTTTGCATGTTGCATTGATATTATTCTAATCCTTCATGCATATAATTTCATTTAAAACTACATCAATCGTTCCGCGCTTCACACACACACACACACACACACACACACACACACACATATATATATATACCTGTGAAAAATAATGTAGTACTACTCGATCCGGTTCTAGTTTTTCTACGGACATTGCTTTATTTATAATTATTTCTTGTTCGTGATATTAGCATATATATTATATCTGCCTTTCTCTTGCAAATCAGCTAGTAGTTCTACCAACAAATCTTTCTGTTATGCCATGTAGGAATTGATTACTTAACTGTTTCTGCATATGAACTGCATGCAATCGGTCCCGTCTCATCTTCTTTTTCTGGAAAGCAGGGTACGTAAGAATTATCATATAATCTTTGTCTAATGAGTTGTCAATTCTTCCATATTTAATTTTTATAAAGGGTTTTGCTATATAAGTTACGTACGTTATAGCTAACGATACTGGCGTACGTACGTATCTACCTGCAGGTAAAATATATAAGTTTATCCTAATAATTTTCTTAAACTACTCATGTATTTATAGTTTCTTATTTCATTTCTGAGTTTCATGTGCATGCCATATATATATATATATATATATATATATATAATGAGAACTTAGTATGAGAAGGGATGAATGAGAGATCTCTCGCATTTTTCAGGACGAGACTCATAACAATTTAATTGATCAGGGAGTACTGTAATATTTGTAATTTTAACCAATATTCCTTTAACAGTATATATAGACTCAACTGCATGTAACTTGAGCTTTCCATTAGTCAATTGTACTCAAGATAAAGTGCTAGCTAGTTTCACGTACTAGCTACGTAAGCAACATGATAAAGCTTTATTTGTAATTTGACTTTACCAGCTTCTTTAAATGCTGATCTGGAGCTATATAGGATCAAATAAATTTTCTACGATTAATCCGTTGCTGTATAAATACAAAAATGTTTATTTAATATGCAATTATTATATAAAGAGATCCGAGGAGGGTTGTATTCTTAACGTACGTTGTTTGTTATTGGGGTGTTTGATGATGATGTCCATTTAAAAATCTAAATATCAATAGCAATAACAAACAAATTAAGCAAACAGCCTTCAGTCAAGAATTATCAGAGATGTTGAGTAGAATTATAGAGCCCGGCCAGTACTAATATGTTGAGATAATATTCTAAATCAATCCATCCTTATGATGGTACTGTACTTGATCATAAATATCACTACAAGAAAAATAATTTTTTATAGCTAGTTAATTTCAACTAAATGACTATTTACAATTAAAATTAATCGCAAATAATATTTTATTCGATATTCATTAGTCACAAAAGCTCATATTTCTTGTAGTGAATATTTGAGTATAACGCAAGTGCTTCTAAATTAAAATTATTTTAAAAGCTAGCCCAGATAATTTGTACACCTAATTTCATGAAGTTAGGATTGAAAAAAAGTGTAATACTGGAGCTGATTGTTCTTCCTAAAAAACGAGAGCTTATATAGGATGGTCTCGATCAGAGAAAGAGTTGCTTGTCCATGCATGTCTTTTTACACTTTTTTTTGTCATTAAAATTACTCTCTCTCTCTCTCTGAAAATCACCACCAATTTACAAAGCCTAGTGGCCGGTCTACGTAATCGTGGTTAATTAAATATATTACGTACCCGGTCAAATACATAATATATACTTTAGCATATGGCCTGGTCAAGAACATAATTATACGGAAAGATTAATGATTTTACTACCAACTTAGAAATTTTTTGCATAAGAATTAAAGATGTAATTATTACTAGATGTTCTAGAATATTTAGACCTATATATATATTTATTTATTTATTTAGTTGAGATCATGTTCTATAGATATATTATTAACGCGCGCGTTAATTTAGATTAGACGTTCTAGCTATATATATGAGTGATGTTATTATAAACTATGTCAGTTTTCCTCGACCCAGTTTCTGAACAAACAAATTGAAGATGTGTTTAGGTGAAGAATCTAGATTAAAGTTTAAAAAAAAATCATGAAAGAATTGTATAAACTGGTATTGGTTCAACTTACCAAGATCAAAACATATTCTCATTTATATACACGATTACAATTCAATGACTGGATATTCTATACAAATAAAGAATAAAGAATAAAATTAGGAAAGAATGTCAAAAGAGATTGAAAGAATTAACATGAGGCAGCAGATTGATCGTGGAACACCGAAAAGGAATGAGCATCCCATAAATCACTCAATCATGCCTCTCTCTTGATCTTCCAATATATCAGGCTGACCGATCGACTTTCCTTAACAATTTTTACTAACAAGTAACAAACTCGTGAACTCTAAGGACAAACCCTGTCATGCAGTCAATTCAGATACAAGAATATAGTGGGAAGGTTTAGGACAATAGGTCATATTCAGCAGGCCGACATTTAAATCACATTCTAATTATAAAGGAAGCTTAACAACTTAGGAAATTTATTCAAAAGGAAAGAAGATCGAATGGTAATAACGTTAACAACTAAGAAAATTTTATTGCAGGAATGGTATTAAAATTTGTAGTAGCTCTTTAGGGAAGTGATTTATGGCTGAATTGTTTGGTATCTCGCGGCCTACTAGTATCTTGCTTACTGCTTGATCACTTATAAAGAAAAAAAAAACACCACTATTTATACTGGTACTGGGTAATCCTAAAGAATATTAAGCAGCAAATTAAGTTGAAAAGTAATTGACATGGGGAAAGAGAGATCTGTTTTGGTGGTTTTCATGATAATGGTGGCCATAATATACAGCTCAGAAATGAAGCAGGTTGAGAGCGATTCAGATGATATAAAGTGCTGCCACGACAACCACATTGGGAGTTGCCTGCCAGGGAAGGATGACAACGCCTGCAACCAACTTTGCCAGAAGAGTTGCAGTAAAGGAGGTGCCTGCAAGGTTCTCAAACGCCCACCACCAAATCACTTTTGTCATTGTTTCTGCTGATCATGATCCATATTTATTTATTTATATTTCTATTAAGCATCACTTATTATAGTAATCACTAAATAAAAAACCTTTTTTTATTAAATAATGATATTGATGTCACTTATTATAGTGGTTGAGTGGAGTCTTGCTAATTCTACACGTCATTTTATTATTATTATTATTATTCTATGTTATCTCGCAAAACTATATATTAATATCATACCTAAAATTAATATGTAATTCTTATTCCAATGACATAAGATATAAATAAATATAAGTTGTTTTTTAAATTAAAAACAGTGACCACCAGTAGGTCGTGCATGAAACAAATAATAAAAATAAAAATAAAAATAAAAATAAAAATCCAATCATCACATCAAACAAAAAAATTGGAAATAAAAAAAAAATGTAATAAAAATCTCCATGTCGAACATTGTGGCACTAAAATCAAAAGAATGGCCTGCATGCAGTCCTTGAAAAATCTGTAGTAAGTGGCCGGTCTCGATCGTGAGCCATACGTTGCGAACAACGGTACTCTTTCTTAGCAAGATCTAAGGTTTTAAGATTATTTTATTGGCTCGCACAAGAAATTAGAATCATCATTCAAATCCATTAACAACTCCCCAAGTCAGGCTCGTCAACTTCTGAAGAATCCCCCGTTAAGAATACAGCCACTACAACAGAAATTACCTTTCTCAGCAAAATATTTCGCTACCAAAACTACAACTTTCACGACAAACCATTTTTAGCGGCGACTTAACTTCGCTATAGCATCGCCGGTACAAATTCTTGACTTCTGCCTCCATGCAGCGGAACGGAAAAGTCGCCGCTAGAAGTATACTATTTCATGGCCTTTTTTTTTCGTCGCTATAAGTACTTCAGCCGCCGCAAAAATGATTCCGCCTTTCAGTTACATATCGTTGCCAAAGATCAATAACAGCAGGCAGAAGTTTCATTTGCGGCGACATAATTTCGCCGTAAAAAAGTTTTCCCAGCATCCAGGATCACGCCGCTATATACTTTTGGGTTTCGTTTAACCAATAGCAGCGATAACTATTCGCCGCTATTAATATTTACACGGTGTTTTTGGCCACGCCGGTAATGAGAAGGACTCTTTTGAAGGGCTCAATTGCAGCGACATATTCTCGCCGCTAATTTAGTTTCGCGTTGTTTTTTGCCACTCCGCTATTAGATTCTGGTGTCCGTATTTTCAATTGCGGCGGTTTTAAAACGCTGCTAAAGGAGTTTACGTAGCGAATTTTTAGGACGCCGTGAAAAAGCTTACGTGCAATAATATCAATACTGGCGACTTTTTTTCGCTAGGAAAATGGTTAAATGGCTCGATTTGTTTCTGTTGTGCCCCAATTGATTTTCCTGTTACAAATTCCTGCTCAGTTGTTTCTTTCTCTCAGATCATATTCATTTACACATATACTAAATACCATACAAATTTGTTTCAATTAACAAATGACATTCATAAATATCTTCACAAATGACATCCAAAGTCATATATTTTATACATTGAGATGGTGCATTATACCAAGTCAAGTACAAACTGGGCGTTTAATAAATAAGTCACATATGACTATTATAATAGATTTAAGGAGTCTGCTACCACTAAAATAATGCAGCAAATCTTGGCTTCACGCTCACGTTGCTACTACTCATCAATCCAATCTTTATGAATTGCCATATCACCATATATGGTTCAAAAGCTCTTCTCTTTCGCACAAGCCACTACATCCATATTTGCTATGCCTAACATAGAGATGAAATGAAAAACCATAATGTGAGCAACACATTATGACTTGCTAACTATACTTCACTTATAAGAAAAACCATTGCAAATATACCCAATGCATACAAGTCACTAGTACTTATTATGTAACAAAAACTAACTCAACTACTAGGAAAAAAACTATATCTGTGTTGACAAAATACCAAAAGTGCAAATTATCTTCTTTTCAATCAATCAATATAAATAAATAAATAATAAGTCCTCTCCTTCATATATTCATCCTATAAATTGCATCTACTAATATTCACCAACATCATCGATCTTCTCATAACTTCAATTTAGTTTTAGAATTTCGCGTATGCAAATGTATCATAAGGATACATAATCTAACTGTACATTTGAGAATATGAAAGGATTTTTAGTTTTTACAAATATGGGTCATGTGCATGATTTTTCTGTATATAAAAGGGTGTTTAGTTTTCACAAACATAAATCTATCAGATGATTGCATCCAATGCATCCAAGTCACCAGTCACCATTAAACAAAAAATAACAAAACCTATGAACTACTAGGAAAAAAGAAGACATATCAAAGAGTCAAATTGAATTAACAAGGTATGTGGAGATTTATAATAGACAAAACTTATGTAACATATATCTAACACTAAAAAGGGCTCATATGAGACATACTTGCTTGAAAATGAAATGCAACATCAATAAAGGAAATAGATATCCTAGTTTCAGGTACATCTCGTAATTCATGATGTTTCTTCATATGAAGTTGACTATCATTAATATAAAGTAATAGCAAAGTATCTATCTTTAGTATTTTTTCCTCTTCGAGACAATCTTAACAAGTTTATTATATCATTGGTTATAAAAATTTCCCTTCTAATTTTTCTTCACGATTTCTCACCAAACATTATAACTATCTCTTACTCCGAAAATTTCCTTTAAAGAGAACAGGAAAAGAATTTCTGAATAAAGCAAACCCAATATATTGGCAGAACAAAATTCAGGAAAAAATGAAATCTAGAAAAACAAAATAGACGTGTATGTTTAACAAATTGTGCTGGTTTAGAGACAGAAAAATAAATATTAAGCGTGCAAAGAACTTGCTTTATGTAAACAAGACCTATAGTAAACGCAAAAACTGAGTCATGGACCCAGTTGGGCTACCGAGATCTTCAAATAGATGGTCGTCAATTTCCAATTAAACTTCCGAATCATTCCAATTGAAAAGACATCAAAAACAATACCTGGAGTAAATCAACGATCAAATATAGCATATCCCCATTGAATGTTATAATGGGGATATGCTAATTAAACTACAAAGTGAATCCATATAAGGCAGCTGCATAACTCAAAGGCATATCATTGATTGTGTTTTAAGAAACAAAACAAAATACACTAAGCCTAAATATTTCACCCATGCATGAATTACCAAAGTCTATCAAAACCAAGCTGGTTGGCTACAACAATCATTAAACATATGTTAACCCTATATAACAAATTCCCACTGGTCAGTAGAAAGATATAGCATTTTCAGGCCTAATGAAGTGTATAAATAGGCCTATAATTAATCTTAACAGGTGGAGCTAATTTAGCAAGGAAGATAGAAGGGAAAATATCCATACCTCAATGAGGTTGATCAGGAAATCCATCATCAAGCACTAACTGCAATATATAACAAAATATAACCAAGAATGAGATTATGAAGGTTTGGACACATTCATGCAAAAATAGAAGAATACATGAGATTCCCGATACTCACCTGAGAATTCAGCTAGAACAAAAAAAGTCACAACAAAATGGAAACCAACGTGAACTGTTTGGGGAACTCACGAAGACTTTTCAAGGTCGAGGCATCATTGCAAAAGTCATTCATGTCAGTTTACTCTTGAGGTACCTAGAATAACCATAGGAAGAATGTGTCAACAAGTATTTGTGGATAAGAGTGAGAAAAGTTTGTTTGATATAAGAAACACAACCTGTGATTTAACTATACTCCTTGCCCAAAAGCTTCTCAAAAATAAAAAACCCACCAACGTTTGAACAGAACCCTTTGTATATATATATGTATATATATATTATATATCTATAGCCCAATTGTCATATTGTCCCACAAAAAGCACCCAAAATTGTCTAAACATACAGTCCCCTTAAGTATCAGAGGAATTACTTCAACCCAAAATTGTCTAAGCATAGATCCCGGGGAATGTAATTGCACTACTCACATAAGTTTCTTCTGTCGCTGGTGTCACAAACGCATTCTTCTTCTTCGACCAACGCGTCTCCTTGTAATAGTCAATCGTATTCTTGGAATTTTCAGCCCGCTACATGAGTCAGCAATGTGTACAGTATAAGAATATATTTTCCTAGGAGAGAACTTTCATGAAAGTGGACATGTGCATTCTAAGCCCAAACAGCTAGAGTAATCATTCACAACAATAATTTACCACGAACACAAAAATAAAAGAAATACTATTCACCCAAAAATAGTATCTAAAACAACACTAAAAACCATATTCCTAAAATAATAACATACTATAAAATACCCATCTATCGTTGCATATCGTTGTGTTACTTATTCAGGCTTTTGATTTAATACATTATGAGTCATTATGTTACTTATTGTTTGGGATATGAGTGTATATTTGGTACAAGTGTAACCTCTATGAGAAGAAGTTATTTTAAACCTATACCTTTTGCGCAAGGATCCGGAAAAATGATTTACGTCCTAATGTGTGATTAATCATGAGCTTCTTTCGATTCTCTCGATTTTGAGCTGACATTTTCTGCCACGTAAATTCCCAACGTTAGCTATAATAAACAAACTTGCCACAACAATTTTTAGATATTAAATGGGTAAATAATTTGTTTAATATTGTATACAATACATACCTTAAAGGCGTCGCTGCCCCACCTCCCACACAACTTAACCCATACAAGCGGGTCGACCAAACTAGTCCCGTTAGCCAACGCCTCTTCATGGCTTCCATATGATAGATATATCTTGTGCAAGTCATGGTGAAATGCATTGAAGCGCTTACGCAATTGCTTGGTTACTGTCAATCGGTGGTTTTCGCGTTCCCAATCCAACTCAAAGTCACTCTACAATAAAGTGTCATCATGTGATTTATGCAACGATTATACTATGACAAAACTTTCTAGCAATCAATATTAATTAACAAGGATCATACCTTGACACGACTAATCAGCTCGTCTTTCTGGGCTTGCGGGACATCAGACAATTGTGCGTGACAGATGTCACAATATTGTTTAATAATCCATGACACCCGAGATGTGAACATGGCCGCATTCTCACAACACAGGGCAGTCTCGCCATCATTTATCTTCAAAATTACTTTCCCGTTCTTCCTCAGTTTCTCAAACAGGGTGCCTTTCGCGGGACCACGCTTACGTTTCCTCTCTTGCTGGTTTGCTACGGCCTCCATGGGGACATCCGCAACAATAATTTACAATGATCACAACATTAGTGTTTGAAACTGGAGTTAATCTTTAGACTCAATTCACATGTATAAATAGGCCAATGAATTCTTTATATCTAGGAAAAAACATGACAATTTGTGGTTTACCGAGATCTTCATTGCTTGTAGGTTTTCTAGGAGGTGATTGTTCTCTAACTGGTGTGGGTTCTCGTATGGGATCCGGTGGGGGAACTGGGTTGAGGCATGGAGGTACCCAGGGCTGGCTCGGAGGCTGCCTGAAATCATCTGAGCTGGTTTGCTCTGCCTCCTCAGAGCTATGGGGTGAAGAGAGACGCGCTCCACGCGCTCGGCCAAATCGACATGAGTACGGTACAGGGCCTCTTCCATGAGAACCTCGGAGTCTCTCTCCGCCTTTTGAACTTCCTCCCAATCGATTACCTGCGTGTGTACGAGTTAATTGTTTGAGACAGATAACATTCTATTCCACATGATAGTCTCAAAGTCAAAGACAGGTACAATGAAAAGATCATATGTCGCCCATTTTGCAATAAGTTGTTAGTAGACTAATTCTTACATTTTATAAGGATTATATTTTTGCAAATTAGAATCTTCAAAAGTAATGTCATTTAATGCACTTAGATAGTAGCCTATGTTATGAGCACAACATAGAAAAATAACTAAATTGTCAAATTATAAACCTTGATAGTTGATATTGCTCATCGTGCCTCTAGATTGAAGATGGGATTGCGATGACATGTTGACAAGGCGTACCGGCTACAGTTATGTTATGTACCCAATTTCCAGAACCCTGAAGGAAATAAGTATCGCACGTTAGGCTTTGTTTCAGCAGGTATTAAAGTAGTAAAGATGAATACTTCTTCTGTACTTGTTTGTTATTTGCATAATTAAATAGGCCGAGACTGAAGCAAGTAAATTCTACCTTGATTGGATTCAAGGAAGCGAAGTCACACGCAACATCGTCTGTTTTCCCCTCACCTGAAAAAGAATAATATCATACATATCTGAAGTCAAACAAGTTTAGAGAAAAATAAATAAACTATCATTTATATTTATCCCTTTATATATATATATATATATATGAAAACATAAATACTATGTTGTGTATATTAGTCCAGCCCATTTATCAATAATAAATATGTTAATTTTAATAAAAAAATCAAAGTAAGAATTTTATATGACATAATAATCAACTACCTATGTCTACAATTCAATTTCAAAGAGTTAATCTATTATGTTACCTTTCAAATTGACGATGTTTTTTTCTTTGTTTTTGATGTAATTATAAATCTGACACAGACTCTTCCTCTATGGATAGATCCCCCTCATCTGAATATTCCACATCACCATATGCATCTCCAGAACCAGAAGCCATAATGTCATCATTGATAAAGTCTGTTGAATCTATGCATTGACCAACCTGATCCGTGATATCTCGTACATCAATATGTCTAGGTAGTATATCCATCCTACTCAGTGGAGTTGGCATTGGATCCGCATCACATTGTACTGGTGCATAATAATATGATGAATCATCTTCTTGATCGGCATCATCGTCACTTGATTCGCCATCAATATCTTCCAAAACCCTTGGCATTGGAGGAATGTTGTATACATTTCTATTTGTATAGTTCTGCACAACACCCCAATTCCCTTTCGCCCTTGAATCTTTGATGTAGAAACATTGAGAAGCCTGACTCGCCAACATGAATAGTTCATCCTTATACCACTTCATGTCCATGTTGAGACTAATCATATGGTCATCCACCCGCACCCCTCTTTTTCGATCACCCACGTTAAACCAATCACATTCAAATAGGTACACCCGACGCCATTCCATGTATCGTAACTCTACGATATTATTAATAACACCGTAGAAATCTAGATTATTTATAACCTCGTCACCAGTTACCAACACCCCAGAATTTTGTGTACGCATGCGAAGTTCACGCTGATTTGTATGAAACATTTTTCCATTTATAATGCAAGCAGTATACGATGCCACCCAACGGTCAGACCCACAAGCTAACGCATACAAATCAGAGGTCACTGAATGTGGATTGGAGATACGTTGTTCCTGGATCTACACCAAAATTGTTAAAAAATCACAACATAAATTTTTTTCATTCCAAAACATAACAAAATCTATGATATTTGAAGTAGATATGGATAGAGAATAACTTACATGTTGCTTGAACCAAGTTGGAAAATCATTTTGATACGTACGATCAATGCAATTTGGGTGTTGCACCTTACATTTCTCGTAGTGTTCCCTGCATTTGGAGCATGAAATCGCCAAAAAAAATATTCAAGTTAACTAGTGTGGGTCGATAAGAACTTGTTAAGTTCAAATGGAAGTATATATGTATAAGTAAAGCCATTGATGCTTACTCTATATAGGATCTAATCTCCGCACAGTTGTTAAACACATACCAGATGGCTGCTTTAAAGACTTTATTTTCTAATTGCACATTAGAAGCTATACCCAAGGGACGAACTTTTTGGTTGAAAATTTTGAATCCATCTATAGTTTCCTCTTCGTCAGCATCAACGTTGCGATCCACTTGACTAAACTTCGTCTCAACATCATGGAGGTACATGGAGCAAAATGTCAGACATTCGATGTGAATGTAAGCTTCTGCTATTGAACCTTCTGGACGGGTTTTATTCTTAACATACCTCTTGGATTTGTTGAAATATCTCTCAAATGGATACATCCACCTATATTGTACTGGACCCCCAAGAATAGCTTCACGGGGTAAATGAACAGCTAGGTGAACCATAATATCGAAAAAAGAAGGACGGAATATCATCTCTAGTTTGCATAAAATGGTGATGATATCAGTTTGGAGTTGGAATAAACGATTCACATCCAAAGTTCGAGCACATAACTCTTTGAAAAAAGTGCTAAGTTCAGTCAATGCCAAAGTAATGTCACTTCTTAAGTACCCTCCAACAGCAATGGGGAGTATGCGTTTAAGGAAAACATGACAATCGTGGTTTTTCAACCCTGAGATTTTGCAATCACGTAGAGAAACACATTTAGCAATATTATAAGCGAACCCATCAGGGAATTTGATATCGGTCAACCACTCACAAAATTTATTCCTTTCATTTTCGTGTAATGTGTAAAGTGCATGCGGCATTGTTACACGTTCACCTTCACGCCTTAAATGTAATTCTTTTCTGTAGCCCAAAATCTCTAAGTCACGCCGAGAATTGATGTTATCCTTAGTTTTACCTGAAATGTTCATTAAAGTAAATAAGATGTTATCGGCAATATTCTTCTCAATATGCATAACATCTAGATTATGCCGAAGTCGAAGTGTTGACCAATAAGGTAACTTGAAGAATATACTACACTTTGTCCAGTTCAGCTCTTCAGCAGTGCGTTTTCTCTTCTTATGAGATTTACCAAACTGAACATCCCCAATCATATGCAATTGCGTTTGAATATCGTCTCCTCCTAGATCTCTCGGTGGCATGCGGCGATCTTCTTTACCATTAAATAACCATTTTCTCGTTCTCCATATGTGATCAGGTGGTAAGAAACGTCGATGTCCCATATAACAATGCTTTCGGCCATATTTCAACCAATTGGAGTCTATGTCGGCATTAAAAGATGGACAAGCCAATTTTCCTTTTGTTGACCAGCCAGAAAGATTCCGGTAAGCAGGAAAGTCATTAATTGTCCACAATAAGGCAGCATGTAACATAAATGTTTCCCTAGTCGATGTATCATATGTAGGTATCCCATGTTCCCAAAATTCAAGTAGTTCATCGAGCAGCGGCTGGAAGTAAACATCGATGTCATTCCCTGGTGACCTTGGACCAGGAATAATCAAAGATGTCATGAAGAACTGGTCTTGCATGCATGACCACGACGGCAAGTTATACGGAACAAGGATCATTGGCCAAATGCTATGAGGTTTAGCCAAATTGTTGAAGGGAGTGAAGCCATCACTTGACAGACAGAGCCTTACATTGCGAGGATCCGCAGCGAACCAATTATATTCCTCATCAAATTTCTTCCAGGACTCAGAGTTGGCCGGATGTCTCATACTGGTATCTTTTATTGTTCGTTGTTCTTTATGCCATCTCATATCACCTGCTATCTTTGAGTCATAAAGAGACGCTGTAATCTCGGTTTCAAAGGAAAATGTCGCAACACTTTTTGAGGTATCACTCATGACCCATGTGTATTTGGCATCCACCTCGAGGCCTTACATACATGGCACTCATTAAGAGCTTCATTTTCTTTCCAGAATAAGATGCAGTCGTTGACGCATGCATGTATTTTGTTGTACTTGAATCCCAAACCGCGCTCCAAAGACCTTGACTCCTCATATGATTGTGGCAAGAGCACATCTGGGAAGGCAGACCTCAACAGGTTAAGGAGCATGTCGAATGACTTAATTGACCATCCACCGATTGATTTGATGTGTAATAACTTGACAATGAATGACAACAATGAATGTACACCCGTCGAAAAGAGGACGTCGAGCATCCTCCAGTATCTGGTCAAAAGATGACGCTTGTGTGGCTTCAGGTATTGGTGGCCTATTTGGCGAATGAGTGTTGTCTTGAGGCACATCAACAAAGGTGCCTGCCTGAATGTCATCCAACATCTGCTGCATGTCGTCGATGTAATCATCTTCTAGTATAACCTCGTCCTGAATATCGTCATCACTGACATTAAATATCTCATCCTCTCCATGAAATACCCATTGAGTGTAATTTGGATTGATCCCTTTGATATACAAATGAGTTTCCATCTCATATATAGGAAACCACAGATTGTTAAGACATGTACGACAGGGACATCGAATGCGATCCCTTCCACCTGCATGGTTCCTTGCTTGTGTGAGAAAATTGTTAACCCCATCAGCATATGCAGGTGATAAAAGTCTATCGGGCTCGTTCATCCAACTTTTGTCCATATAGAGAAAACACATGATTGGAAAATTTTATTAGATAACCTGAGTTATGCGATAATTTTCAACACATTGATCAAGTCACATTTAATGAAAATGAAGGTTACATATATTTTGTTGCATGTGATTAAATGAATGGTCTCACCACATTATTTGTTGCGACAACATACGTGTGGGAATGGAAATCATAAAATGGTTTCCAAAGAGTTCACCATGAATATATTTTATTTCTTCCTAGTACTTGGGCACTTTAGCATTTTCTAATGTTCATATTTGAAAAAGTTATTCTTCTTCATTTAATAGGTGGTTCATATGGTTGTATCAAAGTCAGATTTTGGATGTTCCTAATTCTCAGATTAACCAGATGATAGCTTGGAAACCGTCTTTTATGGGTTTTGATAATCTTGGATATGAACTTTCTACTTAAATAGATCCAATCTATTTATAGGCTTAGACATTCATTTAAGGATACTTTATACCTCTAACGTTTTAGTAGTGAATTCTAGTGCGGACTATATGCTCAAGGCATATCATGATACGCTCAAGGCATATCACATGAATTTTCAAATGACTTGAATGTTGCTTTGAAAATGTCGGTTCATTTACATCTCATATCACAGTATATCATTCTATAGGTTTAAAAAACATCTGAACATCAGATGAAGATGAAGTTGTTACATTTTTATTGCCTTTAATCATAAGCTGCAAATAGAAATTCTGGTGCAAATTTGGTTAATGCCTTTACAATTTATGTGATAAGGTTGTTCTCTAAAGACTCATCAATAGATCTGTGATGATTTTGTAATTTACAAAAACAAAATTCACTACTATTTTTTTATGATCACAAGGAATGTTGAATATTCCTTGTGTCACTACTTATCCAAAAAAATCCGTAATTATATAGCACAATATGCTGCCAACTATAAAAACAAACAGAGTAGACGTTTCCTCACCATATAATAATAAAACTGGTGCATATTCATCATTCATTTATTAATATGATTATTATATTAACACCAAAGCAAACATATACAAATGAATTTTATAACTAAGTAATGTACACTAGAAATACTCTATATATAGCCGTTGAAGTTTTATGCATCAATTATGCATTTCTTCAACAACTAACACTGTCCATGTGCAATATATTATTACACCCAATATAATTATATATTTAAATCATATATAGATACTCACACGCACACACAATCATGTCCCCTCTCATTATTCTCACTTCTAGTACAATAGTTAAAATCAAGAGATTTTATTGGTTAGGAGTCAAGGGAAGATTAGTAGAAAAATATAAAGCAAAAAAGTGTAGCTTTGTGTACTAGGATCCAAGTGGAAAGATTAGGCCTAGGTCTTGAGGAAACTAATCAATAAAACTATGATATATATATAGACACACATAAATCTAATCACATAAGGAAACCAATCAATAAAATATTAATATATCATATATATATAGACACACTCAAAACCTACCGGTATTAGAGAGCCCAAAAGTAAAAGAGAAAGATTCAAAAGAAACAAATCTAATCTATGTAATTACAGATTAATGAGTTGGCTGGCCTTCTCTTCATTTGTTCAGAGATCAACATTGAATATTGTATCTAAGAGTCATAATAACCCTACTGTTAGAAAGTGCTAAAATCGACCAGAAAACAGAGCATTATGAACACATAATAAAGAGATACTGAAACTGGGAGGAAGGATAATTTTCGAGGGGCTTTATGCATTTTTAGGTTGGAATAAATATTTCATTAATAAAAAGTGATTAAAAAAAGAGAATTATAAAACTAAAGAAAATGGGCATTTTACATAAACCACAGCAACAAAGGACGTTCATATATAGAATGTTTTGATTAAAAAAGTGTATCTATAAATTTAAGGAATTACACAAATCAGAATTATGGTTTAAAAAATGTATAAAAAATTAAAAGACATTAATGATACCTACAAATCATTATATCTGATTTATCCTTTTCTATGTTTAAATTAGTTTAAAAGTATATATTAATTCTTCCTAATAAATTGGTCGCCTAAAAACTGGGATTTTTTTCTAGCAAGAAATTATTTATGAATCAAAATCGTATGTGAAATATTTTATTTCAATTTGCTTGAAATAAAATAGAATAGAAACAATAAAGTGCAGTACTTATAATAAAACTTTTTAAAAACGAAAGGTAATTTAAAGCAAGGTTGGCTCCCCAAACTCCTCCTAATTGACTTCTTCTCTAAATGAACCATATCAAATTTATTTAAACATTTAATATTTTATGAAAAACTTGTACAGACAATAATAAATGTTACATATGTAATTCATTTAAAATCCTTAAATCCAATAAAACATTAATTATTAGATAATGATCTAGCTTGTGATCTCATTGTTTATTGCACTGCCACCTGTATATATCTTATATATAATAAGTGCCAATAACAAGAGGGGGCTTGAGGAATGGTTAAGCTGCACATAGCATGTCTTCTAGCTTTGCGTGTTATGATTTGATCATATCTGCTCCAAAGGGTCAAGTTATATTAATCAAATCACTTTCATGATTTGATCTGTGTAAATTTGTGTAGGAATACAACATCAGACATAGGCCTCAGACACAAGCCAGCACGCAATGTACAAAATCTTAGTATTAATATCTGCATATAGCTATAATAAAATCGGACCAGTGGTCTTGAAGTTATTGTTTAAAGGATAACAGGCTGCTTGAAGTTATTGTTTAAAGGATAACAGGCTGCATGACCATTGGTTTTAGAGTTATAGTCTACAAGTTTGGGGGAGGCGGTAGGATAAAAATCTCAGTATTACAGGGGTTGTAGGAGAAAAATAGGTACTAATTTAGGATAGTAAATAGACTTAGACAGCAAAACTTTGGGGGGGCGGTAGCCCCCCATTGGGGTACTGGTTCCGCCCAAGCATGCATGATTAGTGCTACTTCAGAAATAAAAAATCCCACATTTGTATCCCTAAAAAAAACATTGATCGAACTCAAAACAAACTCCAATATACAAAACCAAAACAAACATTGATCAAATTCAAAGTAATTTATTCAGATTCGACCATAAATCAAAAAACTGGAAAAAAAAAGTAATCAACAAATACCAATGCGCACACACATGGACGTTCTCTATGTATAATCGTCAGCATCTACATATACAAACACACGCACATGGAGGAATTTAAGAATTACATTCAGTTTACTCTTCGGTGGAGGAATACTTAACGTAATTTATGTGGATTTTATGGATTTAACAAAACGATTAGAGTTTTACCAATAGATTCTACCGTAAATCACATAATAATGCATTAAAGCACTTTAAGCATGAACCCACCGAATCAGTTCCAGTCTTCCAGAAGCTTACCTTCGAGCTGTGTCTTCCACGATCTAGGGCTCCTAACCGAGGAACTCGTCAAAATGGCAGAAATCGGAGGCAGCAAGCTCCAAGAGCACAAACTAATTCGGTGGAGGAACTTAGGTATTTGTGGATTTTGGAGAAAATTGGAAGTGTACCTCCAAATCCTTTCGGTGGCTCAGACGATGCTAGCGCAGGAAGATAAATAGGTCCCAGCGGTGAGGCGGTGGCAGTTCGCAGTGGAGCAGTGGCCGATGAGAGGGTGGGTTGTCGCGCGATCGCAGCGGTGGAAGGTTCTTTGGAGGGCGATTTCACAAAGGCCAGCGGGAAATTGAAGGGAGGGGGGGAATAGGCGCAAAACGAAGGGGGCGGGCTAATTAAGGGTGTTTATTCCCGCCTCATTAAATTTAATTTTGCGGCGATTTGTTTCGCCGCAATACATCCAGTTACATTTGCAGCGACTCTTTTTCGCCGTAATAATCACCCACTCTATGAGACTGGGGTCGGGGTCAAAAGTATTTGAAAACTAAGCGGCGAATTATTAATCGCCGCAAATATAAATTTTTCCCAGCAAAAAAATTTGCAGTGGATAGAAAATCGCTGCAAAAGGCAAAATTTCTTGTAGTGAGCCCTACCTCGAATGATCTCTTCATATAATAATTATATATTAGATCACCAACACTTTTGTATTTTACAACAACTGATCATTAGTAGAAAATCTTATTTGATCATATATAGCTCCAGATCAGCATTTAAGGCTGGCAAAGTCAAATTACAAATAAAGCTTTATCACGTTGCTTACGTAGACATCCACACTTACATATACAAGGAATTAAACTACATAATTAACGTACGTAACATATTGCGTATCATATTGCTGTTTCCTGTAAATATTACCGAGGCACAAGAACATATAGTAGTACTTGTCCCTAGACTAATATTCTTGTTCCACTCGATCGATACCTCCTGAGGCGGCCAATGCTCATGTTTCGCGTTGAATGGGGAAGATGATCAACATATATAGGATCGATATGTGGAATTTTGGGATAGAAAACTTACAACAAGATTATTATTTGATAAGGATGCATCTTGTCAGAGATCCCTCTGCCCCAAGCAATCTAAGAGGTAAGCAACGTACATTATATATTCCCGCCGGGACGTCATCCAGCTTTAGGCTTTCCAAAAGAATGATTTCCTAATTAAGCAGTACTGTTATACATATAACAGTACGAACATCTCTGATAATTCTTCACATTTGAACAAATCTAGACTGAAGGTCCGGCGCTTAATTTGTTTGTTATTGCTAGCGATATTTACATTTTTAAATGGACATGCATCATCAAACACCCCAAGCAACAAGATTATTATTTCATGATAAGGATGCGCATGATCTTGTCGGAGATCCCAGCTCTGCATGACCAAGCAACTTAAGATCAGGTAATTAAGCAATGTACATTACATATTCCTGCCGGGACGTCATCCAGCTTTAGGGATACCGAATATGCATCTCAAGTTTAAGCTTTAAATTTCTTTTTAATGCAAATTATTGTACTCTTTAAGGGCCGGCCATTAGATTCAAAGATTTTTTTAAGTGAATTATTCAATAAAAAAAAGTATATACATTTTATTAATTTTATTTTTATTATATTTTTCACGACCTTCTGGTGGTCACTGTTTTTAATTTTAAAAACAATTTATTATTATTTTACATCTCATGTCATTGGAATAACAAGTATATATTAATTTTAGGCCGTATGATATTAATATATAGTTTTGCGAGATAACATAGAATAATAATAATAATGAAATGACGTGTAGAATTAGCAGACTCCACTCAACCACTATAATAAGTGACATCAATAATATTATTTAATAAAAAAAGGTTTTTTATTTAGTGATCACTATAATAAGTGATGCTTAATATAAATATAAATAAATAAATATGGATCATGATCAGCAGAAACAATGACAGAAGTGATTTGGTGGTGGGCGTTTGAGAACCTTGCAGGCACCTCCTTTACTGCAACTCTTCTGGCAAAGTTGGTCGCAGGCATTGTCATCCTTCCCTGGCAGGCAACTCCCAATGTGGTTGTCGTGGCAACACTTTATCTCATCTGAATCGCTCTCAACTTGCTTCATTTTTGAGCTGCATATTATGGCCACCATTATCATGAAAACCACCAAAACAGATCTCTCTTTCCCCATCTCAATTACTTTTTAACTTAATTTGTTGCTTTATGTTCTTTGGGATTACCCACTGGTATAAATAGTGGTGTTTTTTTCTTTGTAAGTGAAGCAGTAGGCAGGATACCAGCAGGCCACGAGATACCAAACAATTCAGCCATAAATCACTTTCCTAAAGAGCTACTATAGATTTTATTTCCATTCGAATAAAGTAATTTCCTTATAAGTTGTTAACGTTATAGCTAGCAGTCTATCTTCTTTCCTTTTGAATAAATTTTCAAAGTTGTTAAGCTTCCTTTATAATTAGAATGTGATTTAAATGTCGGCCTGCTGAATATGACCTTCTGTCCTAATCCTTCCTACTATATTCTTGTTACTTGTATCTGGATTGACTACGTGATAGGGTTAGTCCTTAGAGTTTACGAATTTGTTACTCGTTAATAAAAATTGTTAAGGAAAGTCTGTCAACCTGGTATATTGGAAGATCAAGAGGCAGGCATGATTGAGTGATTTATGGGATGCTCCTTCCTTTTCGGTGTTCCACGATCGATCTGCTGCCTCATGTTAATTCTTTCAATCTTTGACATACTTTCCTAATTTTATTCTTTATTCTATATTTATATAGAATATACAGTCATTAATTTGTAATTGTGTATATAAATGAGAATATGTTCTGATCTTGGTGAGTTGAACCAAGTACACCAGTTTATACAATTCTTTCATGATTTTTTTTTCTTTTTCTAACTTTAATCTAGATTCTTCACCTAATATTAACACATTTTCAATTTGTTTGTTCAGAAACTGGGTCGAGAAAAACTGACATAGTTTATAATAACATCACTCATATATATAGCTAGAACGTCTAATCTAAATTAACGCGCTCGTTAATAATATATATATAGAACATGATCTCAACTAAATAAATAAATATATATATATATATATAGGTATAAATATTCTAGAACATCTAGTAATAATTACATCTTTAATTCTTATGCAAAATATTTCTAAGTTGGTAGTAAAATCATTAATCTTTCCGTATAATTATGTTCTTGACCTGGCCATATGCTAAATTATATATTATGTATTTGATCACCGGGTACGTAATATATTTAATTAACTACGATTACGTAGACCGGCCACTAGGCTTTGTAAATTGGTGGTGATTTTCACACACAGAGAGAGAGAGTAATTTTAATGACAAAAAAAAGTGTAAAAAGACATGCATGGACAAGCAACTCTTTCTCTGATCGAGACCATCCTATATAAGCTCTCGTTTTTTAGGAAGAACAATCAGCTCCAGTACTACTCTTTTTTTCAATCCTAACTTCATGAAATTAGGTGTCGGTCTAGCTTTTAAAATAATTTTAATTTAGAAGCACCTACATTATACTCAAATATTCACTACAAGAAATGTGAATTTTTGTGATCAATAAATATCGAATAAAATGTTATTTACAACTAATTTTAGTTGTAAATAGTCATTTGGTTGAAATTAACTAACTATAAAAAATTATTTTTCTTGTAGTGATATTTATGATCAAGTACAGTACTGATCATCATAAGGATGCATTGATTTAGAATATCATCTCAACATATTAGTACTGGCCGGGCTCTATAATTCTACTCAACATCTCTGATAATTCTTGACTGAAGGCTGTTTGCTTAATTTGTTTGTTATTGCTATTGATATTTAGATTTTTAAATGGACATCATCATCAAACACCCCAATAACAAACAACGTACGTTAAGAATACAATCCTCCTCGGATCTCTTTATATAATAATTGCATATTAAATAAACATTTTTGTATTTTTACAGCAACGGATTAATCGTAGAAAATTTATTTGATCATATATAGCTCCAGATCAGCATTTAAAGAAGCTGGTAAAGTCAAATTACAAATAAAGCTTTATCATGTTGCTTACGTAGCTAGTACGTGAAACTAGCTAGACATCCACACGAACATATATAAGGAAAGGAAACTATATAATTAACGTACGTACGTAGGTATCATGTTGTTGTTTCCTGTATACATTACCGAGTACACAAGTATATATTATATAACTTGCCTCTAGACCAATCGTTCCATGCAGTCGATCGATGCTGATGTACTACGTACGTATCTACCTGCAGGTTTCGCATTGAATGGGCCGGGGAAGATGCTCGACATAAATATAGGATCGATATGCAGTACTTTAGATAAATAGACTACAATAAAAATAAGTGTTTGTGGTATTTTAATTATAATTAGAATGACTATTTGTGACTAAAACAGATTGTTAGAGTATGTGACTCATATTTGATAAGGATATAATAGTAAATAATAGATGACGGAGTGAGCGAGCGACACCTATGTTTAGTATAAATTATACATATGTTGTAATTATAATTCTGATGATAGTGAAATTTGCCGCTCGCTCTTGTGGATGTAGATACATTGTCGAACCACGTAAATCTCTATATTATTTCTCTCTTATTTTCTTTTTGATTATTCTATACTATTGTTCATCATAAATTATAATTACTGCACGATCATAACACAGACTTATATTTTTTGTAGTGATAGAAAACTTACAACAAGAATCAAGATTATTATTTGATAAGGATGCATCTTGTCGGAGATCCATCTGCCCAAAGCAACCTAAGAGGTAATTAAGCAATTTACATTATATATTCCTGCCGGGACGTCATCCAGCGTTAGGGCTTCCAAAAGGATGATTTCCTGAATATTAAGCAGTAAAGTTATCACCCTACCAATATTCCCAATTTTTTTTTTTACTTGCACTAATGGAAAGCTCAAGTTACATGCAGTTGAGTCTATATAAACTGTTAAAGGAATATTGGTTAAAATTACAAATATTACAGTACTCCCTGATCAATTAAATTGTTATGAGTCTCGTCCTGAAATGCGAGAGATCGCTCATTCATCCCTTCTCATACTAAGTTCTCATTATATATATATATATGGCATGCACATGAAACTCAGAAATGAAATAAGAAACTATAAATACATGAGTAGTTTAAGAAAATTATTAGGATAAACTTATATATTTTACCTGCAGGTAGATACGTACGTACGCCAGTATCGTTAGCTATAACGTACGTAACTTATATAGCAAAACCCTTTATAAAAATTAAATATGGAAGAATTGACAACTCATTAGACAAAGATTATATGATAATTCTTACGTACCCTGCTTTCCAGAAATAGAAGATGAGACGGGACCGATTGCATGCAGTTCATATGCAGAAACAGTTAAGTAATCAATTCCTACATGGCATAACAGAAAGATTTGTTGGTAGAACTACTAGCTGATTTGCAAGAGAAAGGCAGATATAATATATATGCTAATATCACGAACAAGAAATAATTATAAATCAAGCAATGTCCGTAGAAAAACTAGAACCGGATCGAGTAGTACTACATTATCATTCACAGGTATATATATATATATATATATATATGTGTGTGTGTGTGTGTGTGTGTGTGTGTGGTGGAGCGCGGAACGATTGATGTAGTTTTAAATGAAATTATATGCATGAAGGATTAGAATAATATCAATGCAACATGCAAAGAGATTTTGAAGATACCAATCATCGAGTTCTATACTTATTTAAACGACATGTCATGTTGGCATGCATGATATCTTACCAACAAGTTTGATGGCATGCATGATATATTTTTTTTTAATTCCCTATCAACAGTTTGTCCCATCCGTACGTGTTGTGAATCCCATGAAGCTTGTGTCGAACTCCTTTTTAAGAATAATTCTTTTTACAGTTATATTTAATGGATTGTATTGTAGTCCACATAGAAACGCTATTATTTTATGATTAAATGAAATGAATTTTCAGATTTTAAAATTTTTTTTATTTGTAAATAAGGATAATTTAATCAATTTTATTCTAAAATGAGGATTTTTCTATTTGTTTATTGCTTGGATTGTAAAGAAGTCTAATTTTTTGGACTGTATGTAGCATTGCCCCTTTTTTAATCATAAGCCGCCTGATATTGCAATAAGTTTTAGCGTTACAAATGCCCCTGTTTGTACTCTTATGATTAGTTAACGTGTATTAATGAAATAATTTCTTTAAAAAAAAATAATCCTATATACAGTCATACCAAATAAATAATATCAAGCGAGTAGTGCTACATTCCCACGGAATGTATAGTCCGAATTTGTTCGAGAAGCATAATTTTTTTTTTTCATTCATTTTTTATATTTTTAAATATTTTTTAAAATTGAAAAAAATTCACACAAAATCATTAAAAAATATTTATTTAATCACGAAGTAAAAATATATATATATATATTTTGTATCGAAAAATTTAATAGGTAAATTTTACAAGATGATTTAACATTTCTCTAAATATATATCATTCGCACG
This sequence comes from Platycarya longipes, assembly GCA_036559045.1. Taxonomy (NCBI): domain Eukaryota; kingdom Viridiplantae; phylum Streptophyta; class Magnoliopsida; order Fagales; family Juglandaceae; genus Platycarya; species Platycarya longipes. The sequence goes on from CM071793.1 coordinate 1,159,726, forward strand.
ATTAATTACCAATTTATAATTTAATTTTGATGCGATGATATAGTACTGTCATTGATATCTATGGCGCTAATTAAACAAGTAATTTCCTTTTAAAACGATGCAAAATCATCAATTGAAAATGATTAATTACCAATATACTAAGACAGAAACTCCACGAAACATAGTAACTTATAATAAAGAGCTACTACAGATTTGATTTCCATTCCAATAAAGTTTCCAAATTAGTAATTTTTAACGTTCTAGCTATATATATATATGAGTGATATTATTAGCTATGTGAGTTTTCCTCGACCCATGTTTTGAACAAACAAATTGAAGATGTGTTAATATTAGGTGAAGAAACTAGATTAAAGTTAAAAAAAGAAAAAAAAAATCATGAAAGAATTGTATATACTGGTGTTGGTTCAACTCACCAAGATCAGAACATATTCTCATTTATATACACGATTACAATTTAACGACTGTATATTCTATACAAATAAAGAATAAAGAATAAAATTAGGAAAGAAGTGTCAAAATAGATTAAAAGAACTAATATGAGGCAGCAGATCGATCGTGGAACACCGAAAAGGAATGAGCATCCCATAAATCACTCAATCATGCCTCCCTCTTGATCTTCCAATATATCAGGCTGATCGATCGACTTTCCTTAACAATTTTTACTAACAAGTAACAAACTCGTGAACTCTAAGGACTAACCCTATCATGCAGTCAATCCAGATACAGGAATATAGTGGGAAGGATTAGGACAGTAGGTCATATTCAGCAAGCCGACATTTAAATCACGTTCTAATTATAAAGGAAGCTTAACAACTTAGGAAATTTATTCGAAAGGAAAGAAGATAGACTGCTAGCTATAACGTTAACAACTTATAAGGAAATTACTTTATTCGAATGAAAATAAAATCTGTAGTAGCTCTTTAGGAAAGTGATTTATGGCTGAATTGTTTGGTATCTCGCGGCCTGCTAGTATCCCGCCTACTGCTTAATCACTTACAAAGAAAAAAAAAACACCACTATTTATACCGGTGGGTAATCCCAAAGAACATAAAGCAACAAATTAAGTTGAGAAGTAATTGAAAGATGGGGAAAGAGAGATCTGTTTTGGTGGTTTTCATGATAATGGTGGCCATAATATGCAGCTCAGAAATGAAGCAGGTTGAGAGCGATTCAGATGAGATACAGTGCTGCCACGACAACCACATTGGGAGTTGCCGGCCAGGGAAGGATGACAATGCCTGCAACCAACTTTGCCAGAAGAGTTGCAGTAAAGGAGGTGCCTGCAAGGTTCTCAAAAGCCCACCACCAAATCACTTCTGTCATTGTTTTTGCTGATCATTATCCATATTTATTTATTTATATTTATATTAAGCATCACTTATTATAGTGATCACTAAATAAAAAAAATGTTTTTTTATTAAATAATATTATTGATGTCACTTATTATAGTGGTTGAGTGGAGTCTTGCTAATTCTACACGTCATTTCATTATTATTATTATTCTATGTTATCTCGCGAAACTATATATTAATATCATACCTAAAATTAATATGTAATTCTTATTCCAATGACATAAGATGTAAAAAAATAATAAATTGTTTTTCAAATTAAAAACAGTGACCCCCAGAAGGTCGTGCATGAAAAACATAATAAAAATAAAAATCCAGTCATCACATCAAACAAAAAAATTGGAAATAAAAAAAAAATGTGATAAAAAATCTCCATGTCGAACATTGAGGCACCAAAATCAAAAGAATGGCCTGCATGCAGTGCTTGAAAAATCTGTAGTAAGTGGCCAGTCTCGATCGTGAGCCATACGTTGCGAACAACGGTACTCTTTCTTAGCAAGATCTAAGGTTTTAAGATTATTTTATTGGCTCGCACAAGAAATTAGAATCATCATTCAAATCCATTAACAACTCCCCAAGTCAGGCTCGTCAACTTCTGACGAATCTCCGTTAAGAATACAGCCCTACCTCGAATGATCTCTTCATATAATAATTATATATTAGATCACCAACACTTTTGTATTTTACAACAACTGATCATTCGTAGAAAATCTTATTTGATCATATATAGCTCCAGATCAGCATTTAAGGCTGGCAAAGTCAAATTACAAATAAAGCTTTATCATGTTGCTTACGTTGACATCCACACTTACATATACAAGGAATTAAACTACATAATTAACGTACGTAACATATTGCGTATCATATTGCTGTTTCCTGTAAATACTACCGAGGCAGTACAAGTACATATAGTAGTACTTGTCTCTAGACTAATATTCTTGTTCCACTCGATCGATACCTCCTGAGGCGGCCAATGCTCATGTTTCGCGTTGAATGGGGAAGATGATCAACATATATAGGATCGATATGTAGTACTTTCGGATAGAAAACTTACAACAAGATTATTATTTGAGAAGGATGCACCTTGTCGGAGATCCCTCTGCCCCAAGCAATCTAAGAGGTAAGCAACGTACATTATATATTCCCGCCGGGACGTCATCCAGCTTTAGGCTTTCCAAAAGAATGATTTCCTATTAGAATTTATATATTTTTCATGTGTATTTTGGTCCTCTTATGTAATTTTACTTACATTGATAGCTGGCTAAGTCGGTTATATTTTTCTATAAATAGATGTACTGTTCATTGTAATAATAAGAAGAATTTTGAGGCATTATTCAGAAACACGTGGCTTGGCCCACTAAAGTACTTTCTTGGTTTGGAAGTAGCAAGGTCTCCACGAGGTATTTCTTTGTGCCAAAGAAAATATGCCTTGGAAATTTTACAAGATGTTGGATTTCTTGGAGTGAAGTCTTCATCCTTTCCCATGGAGCAAAATTTAAAACTTAGTAGGGATTCTAGTGAATTGTTGAAAGATCCTACTATGTTTAGACGTTTAATTGGGAGATTATTGTACTTGACTATCACACGGCCAGATTTAACCTTCTCTGTGCATCGGCTTAGTCAATATATGGATAAGCCTCGTGAGCCTCATTTGCAAGCAGCTTATCGTATATTGCAGTATGTTAAATCTACCCCAGGCCATGGTCTATTCTTTCCAACAACTTCTTCTCTACAAATCAAGGCTTTCACAGATTCAGATTGGGGTTCTTGTCCAGATACTCGAAGGTCCACTACTGGATATTGTGTTTTTCTTGGAGATTCATTGGTCTCATGGAAATAAAAAAAAACAACAAACAGTGTCTAGATCATCTGCAGAAGCTGAATATCGATCTATGGCTACAACTACTTGTGAAATAGTTTGGCTTCTCAACTTACTTTCGGATTTTCGAGTTCCTCATACTAATGCTGCTCATTTGTTTTGTGATAGTACAGCTGCATTGCATATTGCAGCGAATCCTGTTTTTCATGAACGAACAAAGCATATTGAGCTTGACTGCCACTTTATAAGGGACAAGCTTCAAGATGGAATTATTCAGACTTTTCATGTTGCCTCCCAACATCAACTTGCTGATGTCCTCACCAAACCATTGGGATTTCAGCAATTTTCAACTCTGATAGCCAAGATGGGAGTTCATTCCATTTACTCTCCATCTTGAGGGGGAGTATTAGAATTTATATATTTTTCATGTGTATTTTGGTCCTCTTATGTAATTTTACTTACATTGATAGCTGGCTAAGTCGGTTATATTTTTCTATAAATAGATGTACTGTTCATTGTAATGATAAGAAGAATTTTGAGGCATTATTCAGAAACACGTGGCTTGTTATTTCCCAATTAAGCAGTACTGTTATATATATAACAGTTGAGTCTATATATATTATATATTGTAATTACATGAATTGACTAATGGAAAGCTCAAGTTACAGTTGAGTCAATATATATTATATACAGTAAAAGGAATATTGGTTAAAATTATAAATATTGCCGGCCCTGATCAATTAAATTGTTATGTATCTCAGGAATCCTCCTCCCCTGAAAAATGTGAGAGATCTCTCATTCATCCTTTTTCATATGAAATTCTAAGTATTAAATATAATCTTCTCTCACATTCCTAAGGCACTCGTTATAATAATCTTACATGACTATGTAGAATCAATATAATATGGCATGCACAAACCCATAAATGATATAGTTCTTTAAGAAAATTGCTTATTTGCAACCAATTATTTTTAGTAAAATAACTTATCATAAAAGCTCAATTTTTTTGTAGTGTATAAGAAACTATGAATTGACCATTAGCCTTTTTCATAATTGATGTAAGACAACCCCAACAGTCAATACTGAAATAATACCATCTTTTTTATCTCTTTCTTAAATACTATTATTTGTCCAATTTTTGGGTTTAGTGTTGTCATGCATGGTAGTGCTAGTCAATCCACAAATTGACCTCAAAATGAATTTATTGATACCAGATAGAATAGCGATTATTCTGCAAGCTAGTTTCAACAGATGAATTCACAGGGAAGAACACAAGAAATTCGCCCAAAATACAGAGAATACGTCTCTGAGAAAAAAATTGAATATTACCAAAATAAAAAATTGTCGAAAATCAGTCCACAAGCCGAACTCTATAGCTAAAATTCGTCTGTAACCGAATTTTACCAAAAATGGCAAAATTTCGAAAATAACGTAAAATTGAAATTCAAAATCAAATAAGCAATCTGCGAAAAATCCGGAACAAATTGGATTTAAAATGACTTCCTAACAAACATACGAAATATTATCAAAAATAGTAAAAAATAACTAAAAACAATTATTCGGAAGGTAAAACAACGAAATTTGAGGTCGAAAAAAAAGGCACATGGAGCCATGCTTAATGTGGACAGCGTGCGCGTCGAAAAGAGCTTTTCGAATATGGGTGTCAGAATCGCGCATAAAACCCCAATTCGGAAAGCTCTTTTCGACGCGCACGCTGTCCACATTGAGCATGGCTCCATGTGCCTTTTTTTCGATCTCAAATTTTGCTATTTTTCCTTCCGAATCATTGTTTTTAGTTATTTTTTACTATTTTTGATAATATTTCGTATATTTGTGAGGAAGTCATTTTAAATCCAATTTGTTCTCAATTTTTCGCAGATTGTTTATTTGATTTTGAATTTCAATTTTATGTTATTTTCGAGATTTTGCCATTTTTGGTAAAATTCGGTTACAGACGAATTTTAGCTATGCACGGCTTGTGGACTGATTTTTGACACTCTTTCATTTTGGTAATATTCAGTTTTTTTTCTTAGAGACGTATTCTCTATATTTTGGACGAATTTCTTGTGTTCTTTCCTGGAAATTCATCTGTTGAAACTAGCCTGCAGAATAATCGTTATTCTGTCTGACATCAGATACAAAACCATACTACAAGAAAATTGGTTATTCGTGACTAATTATTCTTTATCAAAATAATTATTTCTTGTTAAAATGAATTTATTTTTATAATAAATAGTCATTTTTGTAATAAATAATTTATTACGAAAACTCTTTTTCTTGTAGTGCCAGTAGCATAGGACGTTCGCGTGTTCCTACTTCACTGTTGGAACTCTATGAACATCATGCATCATTGAGTGTGTACATACGTACTCGTGCATGGGATATTGTTACCAGAAGTGTAGATCAATTTTATTTCCTAAATATTGCACTCTTGATAATTCTCTCTCTTTTGGGCTTTGATATATAATTTGGTTTTTTTTATTTCTCTCGACTTGCTGATCAGCTTTTGTGCCAATGGGCTGGGATAACGCCAATTGCCCCCAATGTATGTTTTTATTGGATCCGCACCCGATCCACATCCATCGCAGATAAAGCCTATCAGACCAATCCACCACACCAATTCTTACATTAATTCCAAGAATGCCTGTTCAAATATTTATAAAAAGACAAGACAACGCCAAATACAAGATGGTTATGGAATAAGCGTACGTGATTTTAAATCACATTCATATATAACAATCTCCATATAAAGATCAATAACCTTTAATTGCCATATCCTCGAGAAGTCAAGCAGCTCCACTCCAATTTGTCTAGGCATTAATATTTACTAATGACAGCATTAATATTTAATAAAAAAAATGGTTTTATTCAGTGATCACTATAATATGTCATGTTAAATATATGTATTATATAAAAAAATAAATGATCAGCAGAAGCAATGGCAGAAGTGATTTGGAGGTGGGCTTTTGAGAACCTTGCAGGCACCTCCATTACCGCAACTCTTCTGGCAAAGTTGGTCGCAGGCGTTGTCATCCTGTCCTGGCAGGCACCTCCCAATATGGTTGTCGTGGCAGCACTTTATCTTACTTGAATCGCTCTCAACTCGCTTCATTTTTGAGCTACATATTATGGTCACCATTACCATGAATACGATCAAAACAGATCTCTCTTTCCCCATCTCAATTAATTTCCAACTTAATAATTTCTTACTTTATTTATTTTGGTATTATCCACGGGTATAAATATTGCTGTTTTTTTTTTTATAAAAAACTTTTGTAAGACTATTTTTGACATCAGTAGGCATGGAAAGCTAGTAGTTTTTCCTGGAATTCATTGCGTTTCACTAATTATCACGCGATGAATCGATAAAAGCTGAAACATTCTTAGCCAGAAGAGTTAGTCCTCTTTTGACTGTTTGACTGTAAGTATGGATGTTGATTCTCATTTCATTTTCATCTCACGATGATCATTAGATCATTCGTTTACAGAATCATAGCTATTAATATCAGTACTATATATATATATATATATATATAACTAGAACTAAATTATATTAACGCGTTTCATTAGATTATATTGGATATATTGGATGCTTTGATAACATGATCTCCACTAAATAAATATATATAGGTCTAAATATTCAAGAACATCTATCTTTAATTCTTAAGCAAAATATTTATTAAGACGTTCATGGTACGTAGTAAAATCATTAATTTTTCCGTATAATTATGTATTTGACCCGGCCATAAGCTAAATCATATATGTATTTGACCGGGTAATATAATTAACCACGATTACGTAGACCGTACTTATAGGCTTGTAAATTGGGTGGTGATTTTAAGAGAGAGAGAGAGAGAGAGAGAGAGAGAGAGAGAGTAATTTTATGACTAAAGCAAAAGTGTAAAAAGACATGATGGACAAGCAACCCTTTCTCTGAGACCATCCTAGCTAGATATAGATATATATAAGCTCTCGTTTTTTAGGAAGAACAATCAGCAGCTCCAGTACTCTTTTTCTCAATTCTAGCTTCATGAAATTAATTAGTTGTACAAATTATATATCCGGTCTAGCTTTTAAAGTAATTTTAATTTTAGAAGCACCTACATATACTCAAATATTTATGATCGAATACACTGATCATAAGGATCGATGGATAGGTTTAGAATATCATCTCAACATATTTGTACTGGCCGGGCTCTTAATTCTACTCATGAACATCTCTGATAATTCTTGACATTTGAACAAATGATCTAGACTGAAGGTCCGGCGCTTAATTTGTTTGTTATTGCTACCGATATTTACATTTTTAAATGGACATGCATCATCAAACACCCCAAGCAACAAGATTATTATTTCATGATAAGGATGCGCATGATCTTGTCGGAGATCCCAGCTCTGCATGACCAAGCAACTTAAGATCAGGTAATTAAGCAATGTACATTACATATTCCTGCCGGGACGTCATTCAGCTTTAGGGATACCGAATATGCATCTCAAGTTTAAGGTTTAAATTTCTTTTTAATGCAAATTATTGTACTCTTTAAGGGCCGGCCATTAGATTCAAAGATTTTTTTAAGTGAATTATTCAAAATTTATTTGTACAAAATTTCTTGTCAAGGGCTGTGCATCTTAAAAATTAGTCGGGAGACATTTGATGTCAATAAAAAAAAGTATATATATTTTATTATTTTTATTTTTATTATATTTTTCACGACCTTCTGGTGGTCACTGTTTTTAATTTAAAAAACAATTTATTATTTTTTTACATCTTATGTCATTGGAATAAGAATTACATATTAATTTTAGGTATGACATTAATATATAGTTTCGCGAGATAACATAGAATAATAATAATAATGAAATGACGTGTAGAATTAGCAAGACTCCACTCAACCACTATAATAAGTGACATCATAATATTACTTAATAAAAAAACGTTTTTTATTTAGTGATCACTATAATAAGTGATGCTTAATATAAATATAAATAAATAAATATGGATCATGATCAGCAGAAACAGTGACAGAAGTGATTTGGTGGTGGGCGTTTGAGAACCTTGCAGGCACCTCCTTTACTGCAACTCTTCTGGCAAAGTTGGTCGCAGGCGTTGTCATCCTTCCCTGGCAGGCAACTCCCAATGTGGTTGTCGTGGCAGCACTTTATCTCATCTGAATCGCTCTCAGCCTGCTTCATTTCTGAGCTGCATATTATGGCCACCATTATCATGAAAACCATTAAAACAGATCTCTCTTTCCCCATCTCAATTATTTTTCAATTTAATTTGCTGCTTTATGTTCTTTGGGATTACCCAGTATCGGTATAAATAGTAGTGTTTTTTTTCTTTGTAGGTGAAGCAGTAGGCGGGATACCAACAGGCCGCGAGATACCAAACAATTTAGCCATAAATCACTTTCCTAAAGAGCTACTACAGATTTTATTTCCATTCGAATAAAGTAATTTCCTTATAAGTTGTTAACGTTATAGCTAGCAGTCTATCTTCTTTCCTTTTGAATAAATTTCCTAAGTTGTTAAGCTTCCTTTATAATTAGAATGTGATTTAAATGTCGGCCTGCTGAATATGACCTACTGTCCTAATCCTTCCCACTATATTCCTGTATCTGGATTGACTGCATGATAGAGTTAGTCCTTAAAGTTCACGAGTTTGTTACTTGTTAGTAAAAATTGTTAAGGAAAGTCGATCGATGAGCCTGGTATATTGGAAGATCAAGAGGGAGGCATGATTGAGTGATTTATGGGATGCTCCTTCCTTTTCGATGTTCCACGATCGATCTGCTGTCTCATGTTAATTCTTTTAATCTCTTTTGGCATTTCTTTCCTAATTTTATTCTTTATTCTTTATTCTTTATTTGTATAGAATATACAATCATTAAATTGTAATTGTGTATATAATTGAGAATATGTTCTGATCTTGGTGAGTTGAACCAACACCAGTTTATACAATTCTTTCATGATTATTTTTTTCTTTTTTTAACTTTAATCTAGATTCTTCACCTAATGCTAACACATCTTCAATTTGTTTGTTCAGAAAATGGGTCAAGGAAAACTCACATAGCTAATAATATCACTCATATATATAGCTAGAACGTTAACAACTAATTAGGAACTTTATTGGAATGGAAATCAAATCTGTAGTAGCTCTTTAAATAAGTTACTATGTTTCGTGGAGTTTCTGTCTTAGTATATTGGTAATTAATCATTTTCAATTGGTGATTTCGCATCGTTTAAAAAGGAAATTACTTGTTTAATTAGCGCCATAGATATCAATGATAGTACTATATCATCGCATCAAAATTAAATTATAAATTGGTAATTAATCGTGCGAATGATATATATTTAGAGAAATGTTAAATCATCCTGTAAAATTTACCTATTAAATTTTTTGATCCAAAAAAAAAAGAATTATTTTTTCACTTTGTGATTAAATAAATATTTTTTAATGATTTTGTGTGAATTTTTTTCAATTTTAAAAAATATTTAAAAATATAAAAAATGAATGAAAAAAAAAATTATGCTTCTCGAACAAATTCGGACTATACATTCCATGGGAATGTAGCACTACTCGCTTGATATTATTTATTTGGTATGACTGTATATATGAATATTTTTTTTTAAAAGAAATTATTTCATTAATACACGTTAACTAATCATAAGAGTACAATCAGGGGCATTTGTAATGCTAAAACTTATTGCAATATCAGACGGCTTATGTTTAAAAAGGAGTTCGACACAAGCTTCGTGGGATTCACAACACGTACGGATGGGACAAAATGTTGATAAGAGAATTAAAAAAAAATATCATGCATGCCATCAAACTTGTTGGTAAGATATCATGCATGCCAACATGACATGTCGTTTAAATAAGTATAGAACCCGATGATTGGTATCTTCAAAATCTCTTTGCATGTTGCATTGATATTATTCTAATCCTTCATGCATATAATTTCATTTAAAACTACATCAATCGTTCCGCGCTTCACACACACACACACACACACACACATATATATATATACCTGTGAAAAATAATGTAGTACTACTCGATCCGGTTCTAGTTTTTCTACGGACATTGCTTGATTTATAATTATTTCTTGTTCGTGATATTAGCATATATATTATATCTGCCTTTCTCTTGCAAATCAGCTAGTAGTTCTACCAACAAATCTTTCTGTTATGCCATGTAGGAATTGATTACTTAACTGTTTCTGCATATGAACTGCATGCAATCGGTCCCGTCTCATCTTCTATTTCTGGAAAGCAGGGTACGTAAGAATTATCATATAATCTTTGTCTAATGAGTTGTCAATTCTTCCATATTTAATTTTTATAAAGGGTTTTGCTATTTAAGTTACGTACGTTATAGCTAACGATACTGGCGTACGTACGTATCTACCTGCAGGTAAAATATATAAGTTTATCCTAATAATTTTCTTAAACTACTCATGTATTTATAGTTTCTTATTTCATTTCTGAGTTTCATGTGCATGCCATATATATATATATAATGAGAACTTAGTATGAGAAGGGATGAATGAGCGATCTCTCGCATTTTTCAGGACGAGACTCATAACAATTTAATTGATCAGGGAGTACTGTAATATTTGTAATTTTAACCAATATTCCTTTAACAGTATATATAGACTCAACTGCATGTAACTTGAGCTTTCCATTAGTCAATTGTAATCAAGATAAAGTGCTGACGTCGTTATATATATATATATATATATATATATTTTCGTGTCTAGTGCAAGTAAAAAAAAAAAGAATATTGGTAGGGTGATAACTTTACTGCTTAATATTCAGGAAATAATCCTTTCGGAAGCCTTAAAGGTGGACGACGTCCCGGCAGAAATATATAATGTAAATTGCTTAATTACCTCTTAGGTTGCTTTGGGCAGAGGGATCTCCGACAAGATGCATCCTTATCAAATAATAATCTTGATTCTTGTTGTAAGTTTTCTATCACTACAAAAAATATAAGTCTGTGTTATGATAATTATAATTTATGATGAACGATAGTACAGAATAATCAAAAAGAAAATAAAAGAAAAATAACATAGAAATGTACGTGGTTTGGCAATGTGCCTACATCCACAAGAACGAGCGGCAAATTTCACTATCATCAAAATTATGATTACAACATATGTATTTATACTAACTATAAGTGTCGCTCGCTCCCTCCGTCATCTATCACTTGCCACTATATCCTTATTAAATATGAGCCACATATTCTAACAATCTTTTTTAGTCGCAAATAGTCATTCTAATTATAATTAAAATATTACAAATATTTATTTTTATTATAGTCTATTTATCTAAAGTACTACATATATTCGATCCTACATATATGTCGAGCATCTTCCCCGGCCCATTCAATGCGAAACCTGCAGGTAGATACGTCCGTAGTACACCAGTATCGATCGACTGCATGGAACGATTGGTCTAGAGACAAGTTATATATTATATACTTGTGTGTCGGTAATGTATACTGGAAACAACAACATGATACCTACGTACGTACGTTAATTATATAGTTTCCATTCCTTATATATGTACGTGTGGATGTCTAGCTAGTTTCACGTACTAGCTACGTAAGCAACATGATAAAGCTTTATTTGTAATTTGGCTTTACCAGCTTCTTTAAATGCTGATCTGGAGCTATATATGATCAAATAAATTTTCTATGATTAATCCGTTGCTGTATAAATACAAAAATGTTTATTTAATATGCAATTATTATATAAAGAGATCCGAGGAGGGTTGTATTCTTAACGTACGTTGTTTGTTATTGGGGTGTTTGATGATGATGTCCATTTAAAAATCTAAATATCAATAGCAATAACAAACAAATTAAGCAAACAGCCTTCAGTCAAGAATTATCAGAGACGTTGAGTAGAATTATAGAGCCCGGCCAGTACTAATATGTTGAGATGATATTCTAAATCAATGCATCCTTATGATGATCAGTACTGTACTTGATCATAAATATCACTACAAGAAAAATAATTTTTTATAGTTAGTTAATTTCAACCAAATGACTATTTACAACTAAAATTAGTTGTAAATAACATTTTATTCGATATTTATTGATCACAAAAATTCACATTTCTTGTAGTGAATATTTGAGTATAATGTAGGTGCTTCTAAATTAAAATTATTTTAAAAGCTAGACCGGATAATTTGTACACCTAATTTCATGAAGTTAGGATTGAAAAAAAGAGTAGTACTGGAGCTGATTGTTCTTCCTAAAAAACGAGAGCTTATATAGGATGGTCTCGATCAGAGAAAGAGTTGCTTGTCCATGCATGTCTTTTTACACTTTTTTTTGTCATTAAAATTACTCTCTCTCTCTGAAAATCACCACCAATTTACAAAGCCTAGTGGCCGGTCTACGTAATCGTGGTTAATTAAATATATTACGTACCCGGTCAAATACATAATATATAATTTAGCATATGGCCAGGTCAAGAACATAATTATACGGAAAGATTAATGATTTTACTACCAACTTAGAAATATTTTGCATAAGAATTAAAGATGTAATTATTACTAAATGTTCTAGAATATTTATTTATTTATTTAGTTGAGATCATGTTCTATATATATATTATTAACGCGCGTTAATTTAGATTAGACGTTCTAGCTATATATATGAGTGATGTTATTATAAACTATGTCAGTTTTCCTCGACTCAGTTTCTGAACAAACAAATTGAAGATGTGTTTAGGTGAAGAATCTAGATTAAAGTTTAAAAAAAAATCATGAAAGAATTGTATAAACTGGTGTTGGTTCAACTTACCAAGATCAAAACATATTCTCATTTATATACACGATTACAATTCAATGACTGGATATTCTAAACAAATAAAGAATAAAGAATAAAATTAGGAAAGAATGTCAAAAGAGATTGAAAGAATTAAAATGAGGCAGCAGATCGATCGTGGAACACCGAAAAGGAAGGAGCATCCCATAAATCACTCAATCATGCCTCTCTCTTTATCTTCCAATATATCAGGCTGACCGATCGACTTTCCTTAACAATTTTTACTAACAAGTAACAAACTCGTGAACTCTAAGGACAAACCCTGTCATGCAGTCAATTCAGATACAGGAATATAGTGGGAAGGATTAGGACAATAGGTCATATTTAGCAGGCCGACATTTAAATCACATTCTAATTATAAAGGAAGCTTAACAACTTATAAAATTTATTCAAAAGGAAAGAAGATCAAATGGTAATAACGTTAACAACTAAGAAAATTTTATTGCAGGAATGGTATTAAAATCTGTAGTAGCTCTTTAGGGAAGTGATTTATGGCTGAATTGTTTGGTATCTCGCAGCCTGCTAGTATCCCGCTTACTGCTTGATCACTTGCAAAGAAAAAAAAACACCACTATTTATACTGGTACTGGGTAATCCCAAAGAATATAAATCAGCAAATTAAGTTGAAAAGTAATTGACATGGGAAAAGAGAGATCTGTTTTGGTGGTTTTCATGATAATGGTGGCCATAATATGCAGCTCAGAATTGAAGCAGGTTGAGAGCGATTCAGATGATATAAAGTGCTGCCACGACAACCACATTGGGAGTTGCCTGCCAGGGAAGGATGACAACGCCTGCGACCAACTTTGCCAAAAGAGTTGCAGTAAAGGAGGTGCCTGCAAGGTTCTCAAACGCCCACCACCAAATCACTTTTGTCATTGTTTCTGCTGATCATGATCCATATTTATTTATTTATATTTATATTAAGCATCACTTGTTATAGTGATCACTAAATAAAAAACCTTTTTTTATGAAATAATGTTATTGATGTCACTTATTATAGTGGTTGAGTGGAGTCTTGCTAATTCTACACGTCATTTTATTATTATTATTATTATATGTTATCTCGCAAAATTATATATTAATATCATACCTAAAATTAATATGTAATTCTTATTCCAATGACATAAGATGTAAATAAATATAAATTGTTTTTTAAATTAAAAACAGTGACCACCAGTAGGTCGTGCATGAAACACATAATAAAAATAAAAATAAAAATAAAAATCCAATCATCACATCAAACAAAAAAATTGGAAATAAAAAAAAATGTAATAAAAATCTCAATGTCGAACATTGAGGCACTAAAATCAAAAGAATGGCCTGAATGCAGTGCTTGAAAAATCTGTAGTAAGTGGCCGGTCTCGATCGTGAGCCATACGTTGCGAACAACGGTACTCTTTCTTAGCAAGATCTAAGGTTCTAAGATTATTTTATTGGCTCGCACAAGAAATTAGAATCATCATTCAAATCCATTAACAACTCCCCAAGTCAGGCTCGTCAACTACAACTTTCGCGGCAAACCATTTTTAGCGGCGACTTAACTTCGCTACAGCATCGCCGGTACAAATTCTTCACTTCTGCCTCCATGCAACAGAACGGAAAAGTCGCCGCTAAAAGTATACTATTTCACGGCGTTTTTTTTTCGTCGCTATAAGTACTACAGCCGCCGCAAAAATGATTCCGCCTTTCAGTTACATATCGTTGCCAAAGATCAATAACAGCAGGCAGAAGTTTCATTTGCGGCGATATAATTTCGTCGTAAAAAAGTTTTCCCAGCGTCCAGGATCACGCCGCTATATACTTTTGGGTTTCGTTTAACCAATAGCAGCGATAACTGTTCGCCGCTATTAATATTTACACGGCGTTTTTGGCCACGCCGGTAATGAGAAGGACTTTTTTGAAGGGCTCAATTGCAGCGACATATTCTCGCCGCTAATTTAGTTTCGCGTCGTTTTTTGCCACACCGCTATTAGATTTTGGTGTCCGTATTTTCAATTGCGGCAGTTTTAAAACGCTGCTAAAGGAGTTTACGTAGCGAATTTTTAGGACGCCGTGAAAAAGCTTACGTGCAATAATATCAATACCGGCGACTTTTTTTCACTGGGAAAATGGTTAAATGGCCCAATTTGTTTCTGTTGTGCCCCAATTGATTTTCCTATTACAAATTCCTGCTCAGTTGTTTCTTTTTCTCAGATCACATTCATTTACACATATACTAAATATCATACAATCTTTGTTTCAATTAACAAATGACATTCATAAATATCTTCACAAATGACATCCAAAGTCATATATTTTATACATTGAGATGGTGCATTATACCAAGTCAAGTACAAACTGGGCGTTTAATAAATAAGTCACATATGACTATTATAATAGATTTAAGGAGTCTGCTACCACTAAAATAATGCAGCAAATCTTGGCTTCATGCTCACGTTGCTGCTACTCATCAACCCAATCTTTATGAATTGCCATATCACCATATATGGTTCAAAAGCTCTTCTCTTTCGCACAAGCCACTACATCCATATTTGCTATGCCTGACATAGAGATGAAATGAAAACCATAATGTGAGCAACACATTATGACTTGCTAACTATACTTCACTTATAAGAAAAACCATTGCAAATATACCCAATGCATACAAGTCACTAGTACTTATTATGTAACAAAAACTAACTCAACTACTAGGAAAAAAGCTAGATCTGTGTTGACAAAATACCAAAAGTGCAAATTATCTTCTTTTCAATCAATCAATATAAATAAATAAATAATAAGTCCTCTCCTTCATATATTCATCCTATAAATTGTATCTACTAATATTCACCAACATCATCGATCTTCTCAGAACTTCAATTTAGTTTTAGAATTTCGCGTATGCAAATGAATCATAAGGATACATAATCTAACTGTACATTTGAGAATATGAAAGGATGTTTAGTTTTTACAAATATGGGTCATGTGCATGATTTTTCTGTATATAAAATAGTGTTTAGTTTTCACAAACATAAATCTATCAGATGATTGCATCCAATGCATCCAAGTCACCAGTCACCATTAAACAAAAAATAACAAAATCTATGAACTACTAGGAAAAAAGAAGACATATCAAAGAGTCAAATTGAATTAACAAGGTATGTGGAGATTTATAATAGACAAAACTTATGTAACATATATCTAACACTAAAAAAGGCTCATATGAGACATACTTGCTTGAAAATGAAATGCAACATCAACAAAGGAAATAGATATCCTAGTTGCAGGTACATCTCGTAATTCATGATGTTTCTTCATATGAAGTTGACTATCATTAATATAAAGTAATAGCAAAGTATCTATCTTTAGTATTTTTTCCTCTTCGAGACAATCTTAACAAGTTTATTATATCATTGGTTATTAAAATTTCCCTTCTAATTTTTCTTCACGATTTCTCACCAAGCATTATAACTATCTCTTACTCCAAAAATTTCCTTTAAAGAAAACAGGAAAAGAATTTCTGAATAAAGCAAACCCAATATATTGGCAGAACAAAATTCAGGAAAAAATGAAATCTAGAAAAACAAAATAGACGTGTATGTTTAACAAATTGTGCTGGTTTAGAGACAGAAAAATAAATATTAAGCGTGCAAAGAACTTGCTTTATGTAAACAAGACCTATAGTAAACGCAAAAACTGAGTCATGGACCCAGTTGGGCTACCGAGATCTTCAAATAGATGGTCATCAATTTCCAATTAAACTTCCGAATCGTTCCAATTGAAAAGACATCAAAAACAATACCTGGAGTAAATCAACGATCAAATATAGCATATCCCCATTGAATGTTACAATGGGGATATGCTAATTAAACTACAAAGTGAATCCATATAAGGCAGCTGCATAACTCAAAGGCATATCATTGATTGTGTTTTAAGAAACAAAACAAAATACACTAAGCCTAAATATTTCACCCATGCATGAACTACCAAAGTCTATCAAAACCAAGCTGGTTGGCTACAACAATCATTAAACATATGTTAACCCTATATAACAAATTCCCACTGGTCAGTAGAAAGATATGGCATTTTCAGGCCTAATGAAGTGTATAAATAGGCCTATAATTAATCTTAACAGGTGGTGCTAATTTAGCAAGGAAGACAGAAGGGAAAATATCCATACCTCAATGAGGTTGATCAGGAAATCCATCCTCGAGCACTAACTGCAATATATAACAAAATATAACCAAGAATGAGATTATGAAGGTCTGGACACATTCATGCAGAAATAGAAGAATACATGAGATTCCCGATACTCACCTGAGAATTCAGCTAGAACAAAAAAAGTCACAACAAAATGGAAACCAACGTGAACTGTTTGGGGAACTCACGAAGACTTTTCAAGGTCGAGGCATCATTGCAAAAGCCATTCATGTCAGTTTACTCTTGAGGTACCTAGAATAACCATAGGAAGAATATGTCAACAAGTATTTGTGGATAAGAGTGAGAAAAGTTTGTTTGATATAAGAAACACAACCTGTGATTTAACTGCACTCCTTGCCCAAAAGCTTCTCAAAAATCAAAAACCTACCAACGTTTGAACAGACCCCTTTGTATAAATATATATATATATATATATGTATATATATTATATATCTATAGCCTAATTGTCATATTGTCCTACAAAAAGCACCCAAAATTGTCTAAACATACAGTCCCCTAATTGTCATATATATATATTTAACTGCACTCCAACCCTGATTCTGTTGGAATGACTCAGTGAATCCAGGCAAACCCCTCATTAAAGTCTGGAGCATCATGTTATTCTACATCTGCTACTCCCTAAGATCCCGCATCTCTTCTCTCACTTCTTGGAGTTGACCCTTGTACTGTTTAGCATCTTTCTTATATTGTTCAGCATCCTGCCTTTGTCTTTCAATCTCGGCCAAATACTGTTGCATTTTAAGTTGGTCACGTTGTCTACTTGACTCAGGGATGACCATCTCTTCGAGTCCCCGTGCATATCCAGGTCTATGGCCAAGAACCTCCCTAAAGACAATTGCTGCTGCCTCATCAGTACACTGCTCTGGTGCTAGGCCATCCATCCTACCTTGCATAGTCCTCTGCACATTGACAATGCTTTCAATTATTAAAAATGTATATACATCTTGTGCTATTTATGCATTTATCACATTTGAAAAGAAGCATAGATCCCGGGGAATGTAATTGCACTACTCACATAAGTTTCTTCTGTCGCTGGTGTCACAAACGCATTCTTCTTCTTCGACCAACGCATCTCCTTGTAATAGTCAATCCTATTCTTGGAATTTTCAGCCCGCTACATGAGTTAGCAATGTGTACAGTATAAGAATATATTTTCCCACGAGAGAACTTTCATGAAAGTGGACATGTGCATTCTAAGCCCAAACAGCTAGAGTAATCATTCACAACAATAATTTACCACGAACACAAAAATAAAAGAAATACTATTCACCCAAAAATAGTATCTAAAACAACACTAAAAACCATATTCCTAAAATAATAACATACTATAAAATACCCATCTATCGTTGCATATCGTTGTGTTACTTATTCGGGCTTTTGATTTAATACATTATGAGTCATTATGTTACTTATTGTTTGGGATATGAGTTTATATTTGGTACAAGTGTAACCTCTATGAGAAGAAGTTATTTTAAACCTATACCTTTTGCGCAAGGATCCGGACAAATGATTTACGTCCTGATGTGTGATTAATCATGAGCTTCTTTCGATTCTCTCGATTTTGAGCTGACATTTTCTGCCACGTAAATTCCCAACTTTAGCTATAATAAACAAACTTGCCACAACAATTTTTAGACATTAAATGGGTAAATAATTTGTTTAATATTGTATACAATACATACCTTAAAGGCGTCGCTGCCCCACCTCACACACAACTTAACCCATACAAGCGGGTCGACCAAACTAGTCCCGTTAGCCAACGCCTCTTCATGGCTTCCATATGATAGATATATCTTGTGCAAGTCATGGTGAAATGCATTGAAGCACTTACGCAATTGCTTGGTTACTGTCAATCGGTGGTTTTCGCGTTTCCAATCCAACTCAAAGTCACTCCACAAGAAAGTGTCATCATGTCATTTACGCAACGATTATACTATGACAAAACTTTCTAGCAATCAATATTAATTAACAAGGATCATACCTTGACTCGACTAATCAGCTCGTCTTTCTGGGCTTGCGGGACATTAGACCATCGTGCGTGACTCATGTCACAATATTGTTTAATAATCCATGACACCCGAGATGTGAACATGGCCGCATTCTCACAACACGGGGCAGTCTCGCCATCATTTATCTTCAAAATTACTTTTCCGTTCTTCCTCAGTTTCTCAAACAGGGTGCCTTTCGCGGGACCACGCTTACGTTTCCTCTCTTGCTGGTTTGCTATGGCCTCCATGGGGGCATCTGCAACAATAATTTACAATGATCACAACATTAGTGTTTGAAACTGGAGTTAATATTTAAACTCAATTCACATGTATAAATAGGCCAATGAATTCTTTATATCTAGGAAAAAACATGACAATTTGTGGTTTACCGAGATCTTCATTGCTTGTAGGTTCTCTGAGAGGTGATTGTTCTCTAACTGATGTGGGTTCTCGTATGGGATCCGGTGGAGGAACTGGGTTGGGGCATGGAGGTACCCAGGGTTGGCTCGGAGGCTGCGTGGAATCATCTGAGCTGGTTTGCTCTGCCTCCTCAGAGCTATGTCCATGTGCAATATATTACTACACCCAATATAATTATATATTTAAATCATATATAGACACTCACACGCACACAAAACCATGTCCCCTCTCATTATTCTCACTTCTAGTACAATAGTTAAAATCAAGAGATTTTATTGGTTAGGAGTCAAGGGAAGATTAGTAGAAAAATATAAAGCAAAAAAGTGTAGCTTTGTGTACTAGGATCCAAGTGGAAAGATTAGGCCTAGATCTTGAGGAAACTAATCAATAAAACCATGATATATATATATAGACACACATAAATCTAATCACATAAGGAAACCAATCAATGAAATATTAATATATCATATATATATAGACACACTCAAAACCTAACGGTATTAGAGAGCCCAAAAGCAAAAGAGAAAAAGATTCAAAAAGAAACAAATCTAATCTATGTAATTACAGATTAATGAGTTGGCTGGCCTTCTCTTCATTTGTTCAGAGATCAACATTGAATATTGTATCTAAGAGTCATAATAACCCTATTGTTAGAAAGTGCTAAAATCGACCAGAAAACAGAGCACTATGAACACATAATAAAGAGATACTGAAACTGGGAGTAAGGATAATTTTCGAGGGGCTTTATGCATTTTTAGGTTGGAATAAATATTTCATTAATAAAAAGTGATTAAAAAAAGAGAATTATAAAACTAAAGAAAATGGGCATTTTACATAAACCACGGCAACAAAGGACGTTCATATATAGAATGTTTTAATTAAAAAAGTGTATCTATAAATTTAAGGAATTACACAAATCAAAATTATGGTTTAAAAAATGTATAAAAAATTAAAAGATATTAATGATACCTACAAATCATAATATCCGATTTATCCTTTTCTATGTTTAAATTAGTTTAAAAGTATATATTAATTCTTCCTAATAAATTGATCGCCTAAAAACTGGGATTTTTTTCTAGCAAGAAATTATTTATGAATCAAAATCGTATGTGAAATATTTTATTTCAATTTGCTTGAAATAAAATAGAATAGAAACAATAAAGTGCAGTACTTATAATAAAACTTTTTAAAAACGAAAGCTAATTTAAAGCAAGGTTGGCTCCCCTCTCTCCTCCTAATTGACTTCTTCTCTAAATGAACCATATCAAATTTATTTAAACATTTAATATTTTATGAAAAATTTGTACAGACAATAATAAATGTTACATATGTAATTCATTTAAAATCCTTAAATCCAATAAAACATTAATTATTAGATAATGATCTAGCTTGTGATCTCATTGTTTATTGCACTGCCACCTGTATATATCTTATATATAATAAGTGCCAATAACATGAGGCGGCTTGAGGAATGGTTAAGCTGCACATAGCATGTCTTCTAGCTTTGCGTGTTATGATTTGATCATATCTGCTCCAAAGGGTCAAGTTATATTAATCAGATCACTTTCATGATTTGATCTGTGTAAATTTGTGTAGGAATACAACATCAGACATAGGCCTCAGACACAGGCCAGCACGCAATGTACAAAATCTTAGTATTAATATCTGCATATAGCTATAATAAAATCGGACCAGTGGTCTTGAAGTTATTGTTTAAAGGATAACAGGCTGCTTTTTAGATATATGCATGACCATTGGTTTTAGAGTTATAGTCTACAAGTTTGGGGGAGGCGGTAGAATAAAAATCTCAGTATTACAGGGGTTGTAGGAGAAAAATAGGTACTAATTTAGGATAGTAAATAGACTTAGGCAGCAAAACTTTGGGGGGGCAGTAGCCCCCCATTGGGGTACTGGTTCCGCCCAAGCATGCATGATTAGTACTACTTCAGAAATAAAAAATCCCACATTTGTATCCCTAAAAAAAACATTGATCGAACTCAAAACAAACTCCAATATACAAAACCAAAACAAAGATTGATCAAATTCAAAGTAATTTATTCAGATTCGACCATAAATCAAAAAACTAGAAAAAAAAAAAGTAATCAACAAATACCAATGCGCACACACATGGACGTTCTTTATGTATATCCGTCAGCATCTACATATACAAACACACGCACATGGAGGAATTTAAGAATTACATTCAGTTTACTCTTCGGTGGAGGAATACTTAACGTAATTTATGTGGATTTTATGGATTTAACAAAACGATTAGAGTTTTACCAATAGATTCTACCGTAAATCACAGAATAATGCATTAAAGCACTTTAAGCATGAACCCACCGAATCAATTCCAGTCTTCCAGAAGCTTACCTTCGAGCTGTGTCTTCCACGAACTAGGGCTCCTAACCGAGGAACTCGGCAAAATGGCAGAAATCGGAGGCAGCAAGCTCCAAGAGCACAAACTAATTCGGTGGAGGAACTTAGGTATTTGTGGATTTTGGAGAAAATTGGAAGTGTACCTCCAAATCCTTTCGGTGGCTCAGACGATGCTAGCGCAGGAAGATAAATAGGTCCCAGCGGTGAGGCGGTGGCAGTTCACGGTGGAGCAGTGGCAAGTGAGAGGGTGGGTTGTCGCGCGATCGCAGCGATGGAAGGTTCTTAGAAGGGCGATTTCACAGAGGCCAGCAGGAAATTGAAGGGAGAGGGGGAATAGGCGCAAAACGAAGGGGGCGGGCTAATTTAGGGTGTTTATTCCCGCCTCATTAAATTTAATTTTGCGGCGATTTGTTTCGCCGCAATACATCCAGTTACATTTGCAGCGATTCTTTTTCGCCGTAATAATCACCCACTCTATGAGACTGGGGTCGGCGTCAAAAGTATTTGAAAACTAAGCGGCAAATTATTAATCGCCGCAAATATAAATTTTTCCCAGCGAAAAAATTTGCAGCAGATAGAAAATCGCTACAAAAGACAAAATTTCTTGTAGTGAGCCCTACCTCGAATGATCTCTTCATATAATAATTATATATTAGATCACCAACACTTGTGTATTTTTCAACAACTGATCATTAGAAGAAAATCTTATTTGATCATATATAGCTCCAGATCAGCATTTAAGGCTGGCAAAGTCAAATTACAAATAAAGCTTTATCATGTTGCTTACGTAGACATCCACACTTACATATACAAGGAATTAAACTACATAATTAACGTACGTAACATATTGTGTATCATATTGCTGTTTCCTGTAAATATTACCGAGGCACAAGAACATATAGTAGTACTTGTCTCTAGACTAATATTCTTGTTCCACTCGATCGATACCTCCTGAGGCGGCCAATGCTCACGTTTCGCGTTGAATGGGGAAGATGATCAACATATATAGGATCGATATGTGGAATTTTGGGATAGAAAACTTACAACAAGATTATTATTTGATAAGGATGCATCTTGTCAGAGATCCCTCTGCCCCAAGCAATCTAAGAGGTAAGCAACGTACATTATATATTCCCGCCGGGACGTCATCCAGCTTTAGGCTTTCCAAAAGAATGATTTCCTAATTAAGCAGTACTGTTATATATATAACAGTACGAACATCTCTGATAATTCTTCGCATTTGAACAAATCTAGACTGAAGGTCCGGCGCTTAATTTGTTTGTCATTGCAAGCGATATTTACATTTTTAAATGGACATGCATCATCAAACACCCCAAGCAACAAGATTATTATTTCATGATAAGGATGCGCATGATCTTGTCGGAGATCCCAGCTCTGCATGACCAAGCAACTTAAGATCAGGTAATTAAGCAATGTACATTACATATTCCTGCCGGGACGTCATCCAGCTTTAGGGATACCGAATATGCATCTCAAGTTTAAGCTTTAAATTTCTTTTTAATGCAAATTATTGTACTCTTTAAGGGCCGGCCATTAGATTCAAAGATTTTTTTAAGTGAATTATTCAAAATCTACTTGTACAAAATTTCTTGTCAAGGGCTGTGCACCTTAAAAATTAGTCGGGAGACATTTGATGTCAATAAAAAAAAGTATATACATTTTATTATTTTTATTTTTATTATATTTTTCACGACCTTCTGGTGGTCGCTGTTTTTAATTTAAAAAACAATTTATTATTTTTTTACATCTCATATAATTGGAATAACAAGTATATATTAATTTAAGGCCGTATGATATTAATATATAGTTTCGCGAGATAACATAGAATAATAATAATAATGAAATGACGTGTAGAATTAGCAAGACTCCACTCAACCACTAGTGACATCAATAATATTATTTAATAAAAAAAAGTTTTTTATTTAGTGATCACTATAATAAGTGATGCTTAATATAAATATAAATAAATAAATATGGATCATGATCAGCAGAAACAATGACAGAAGTGATTTGGTGGTGGGCGTTTGAGAACCTTGCAGGCACCTCCTTTACTGCAACTCTTCTGGCAAAGTTGGTCGCAGGCATTGTCATCCTTCCCTGGCAGGCAACTCCCAATGTGGTTGTCGTGGCAACACTTTATCTCATCTGAATCGCTCTCAACCTGCTTCATTTCTGAGATGCATATTATGACCACCATTATCATGAAAACCACCAAAACAGATCTCTCTTTCCCCATCTCAATTACTTTTCAACTTAATTTGCTGCTTTATGTTCTTTGGGATTACCCACCGGTATAAATAGTGGTGTTTTTTTCTTTGTAAGTGAAGCAGTAGGCAGGATACTAGCAGGCCACGAGATAGCAAACAATTCAGCCATAAATCACTTTCCTAAAGAGCTACTACAGATTTTATTTCCATTCGAATAAAGTAATTTCCTTATAAGTTGTTAACGTTATAGCTAGCAGTCTATCTTCTTTCCTTTTGAATAAATTTCCGAAGTTGTTAAGCTTCCTTTATAATTAGAATGTGATTTAAATGTCGGCCTGCTGAATATGACCTACTGTCCTAATCCTTCCCACTATATTCTTGTTACTTGTATTTGGATTGACTACGTGATAGGGTTAGTCCTTAGAGTTTACGAATTTATTACTCGTTAGTAAAAATTGTTAAGGAAAGTCTGTCAACCTGGTATATTGGAAGATCAAGAGGCAGGCATGATTGAGTGATTTATGGGATGCTCCTTCCTTTTCAGTGTACCACGATCGATCTGCTGCCTCATGTTAATTCTTTCAATCTTTGACATTCTTTCCTAATTTTATTCTTTATTCTTTATTTATATAGAATATACAGTCATTAATTTGTAATCGTGTATATAAATGAGAATATGTTCTGATCTTGGTAAGTTGAACCAACACCAGTTTATAAAATTCTATCATGATTTTTTTTTTAGTTTTTTTTTTTTTAACTTTAATCTAGATTCTTCACCTAAACACATCTTCAATTTGTTTGTTCAGAAACTGGGTCGAGGAAAACTGACATAGTTTATAATAACATCACTCATATATATAGCTAGAACGTCTAATCTAAATTAACGTGCGCGTTAATAATATATATATAGAACATGATCTCAACTAAATAAATAAATATATATATATAGGTCTAAATATTCTAGAACATCTAGTAATAATTACATCTTTAATTCTTATGCAAAATATTTCTAAGTTGGTAGTAAAATCATTAATCTTTCCGTATAATTATGTTCTTGACCTGGCCATATGCTAAATTATATATTATGTATTTGACCGGGTACGTAATATATTTAATTAACCACGATTACGTAGACCGGCCACTAGGCTTTGTAAATTGGTGGTGATTTTCAGAGAGAGAGAGAGAGAGAGAGAGTAATTTTAATGACAAAAAAAAGTGTAAAAAGACATGCATGGACAAGCAACTCTTTCTCTGATCGAGACCATCCTATATAAGCTCTCGTTTTTTAGGAAGAACAATCAGCTCCAGTACTACTCTTTTTTTCAATCCTAACTTCATGAAATTAGGTGTACAAATTATCCGGTCTAGCTTTTAAAATAATTTTAATTTAGAAGCACCTACATTATACTCAAATATTCACTACAAGAAATGTGAATTTTTGTGATCAATAAATATCGAATAAAATGTTATTTACAACTAATTTTAGTTGTAAATAGTCATTTGGTTGAAATTAACTAACTATAAAAAATTATTTTTCTTGTAGTGATATTTATGATCAAGTACAGTACTGATCATCATAAGGATGCATTGATTTAGAATATCATCTCAACATATTAGTACTGGCCGGGCTCTATAATTCTACTCAACATCTCTGATAATTCTTAATTTTTTAACAAATCTCACTACAAGAAAAAGTATTTATTGCAGCAATTTTTATTTTGTTGCAAATAAAATCGTTGCAAAAAATCACTTTTTGCAGCAGTTTTATTTTCGTCGCAGCCAATTTACGATTTTAAATTTTTAAGCAGATGATCACACTTTTGACATTTGAATTTGCGCAAGTTTTAGAGTTGTTGAGGCGACTTATTTTGCCGCAACAAAAAGCGGGGTCACAAAGTCACGAATAAATTAATCCCCGCCCCCCTCTCTCTACAACTTTTCCCCCCAAACCCTTAGACGTCTTTGTTCTTCCCCCAGCTTAGATGTCTCTGTTCTTCCACATTCTCGAGTATCAGCTTAATCCACCCACCCCGCTCGGCTTCATCTCTGTTCTTCGGCGGAAGCGATACCTCTTCAGTACCCGTGAAGCCCTCCATCTTGTTCTTTCCCATCGATTTCCGGCAGCTACCTGCAAACGAATTCACAGAGATCGAGATCTTTCGCGATTCCTCCTGCTTTCACGCCATCGTCTCCTCGCCTTCAAGGTGGTTCTCTCTTTCTCTCACTCACACACTCTCTCTCTAGATCTATAAATGATCTCACTCAGTCCCTCTCTTTGCTTGGTGTCCGTCTCAGCTCTCTCCCTCTCTTTTTTCCCTCTACGTACATAGGTAGAAATCTCTCATCCTATAACCCTAGCTTCGATTTTACTGGATTTTGGGAAAAGTCCTGTATCCTAGCTTCAATCTCTTGCTTCAGTTTGCTTTCTCTTGTTTGGCTAGATTAATTGGTTGTTAGGGTTGTTCAAATATCATATTTTTCCGCTATTTTGCCTTCTAGATTGCTCTGTTTTGTACTGCTCCTTGCATGTTATTCATGTTGCCTACTGATTTAACAGATGGACTTATTTTCTTTATTAATTAATTAGGTATAATAGACATGAATTAAATGGAGCTTTTTTGGTGTTGAGTACCTCTTTTAGAAAAATGGTAAGTAAGAAAAATGCAATTAACATCATGTAGACCAAGTACATAAACCCATTTAATTAATTATGTTCAAGCACTTTTATACATGTACAGGTACTAATTTGCCTTTTTTTAATTGCATTTTGTTCATATATGGTTAAATTTGGGTTAGTGTATTCGAAAAAATAGGCAGATATTTATCTTTAAGTGCTGTATACTGGGTGGTTGATATTTGAATTGGGATTGTTTTTCCTGTGATAATGTAAGTTATGGAACTGTACTTTGGTCTTGGCTTTAAAAAGAGCATATGATGATTTCAAGTCTTGGCTTTAAAATGGTAAGTTGTCTACTATAACATTTTAACATGCTTTGACTCATGTCATATAAAAATTCAAATCTTCATTCCTAAAAAAAAGTCTTCCCATGTTCTGATGATAGTTTTAATGTAGGTTTACACAGCAAAATTTTCTGGGGGTCTATCCAAATGGTACATGCATTAACTTATCAAATTACAACCCCTTAATTGGGTGGTCGCATGGAGCCCAAATGTTTGTAATTAACATGCAGGTTTGTTTTGGTTGTTTGTTTTGTTTTCTTCTTTTAATGTTTTTAAGTTGGGGATATCTAGCTTTAACTATTCCCTTTATCATTTGATCAAATTGCTGCTCTTTCTTATTGTCCTTTTCTTTTATTCTGAAGTTATGATTATAGTAATTAATTGCTAGTGCTCCTTAATTTTCTTTTGACCCTAAAGTTACATTATTAGTGAAAGAGACTTTGCAGGTAAGTGCTTTTTAATGATAAGGCTTTTGGCTGCCTTAGTTTCCTTAGTGATTCAGGGAAGTGCCTTCCAATATATACATATATTCTTTTTGTTTATGTCTTGATCAATGGTTAGTTCTTTTGTTATTCACCAGGTCACTGTATATATGGGTGAAGGATGGTATTATGATTTCAATCACATTCACTTTGATTTCAATCACCAGGTCACAAATCCACAAATTTATTGCTCTCCTTTTGTTCCATTTGGTAGTATCAGTTCATAGAACTTCCTTTTGTGCCATTGCTCTCCATTATTTTATTTCAATATTATTGTCATTGTTTTTCTTAAATAAAAACTTATTCGTTGCAGGTTCCTTCTCATGTGTTGATGGGTGTTTCACATAGTGCTTCATTCTCTCCCGTGTCTCCACTTGGTGAGGCATGCTCAAGAAGGGACTTGACTGCTATAGATTTTGCATAAGTTGTTTAAAAAACACAGCAGGCAGTAAGTGTGCTTTCAGTACATATGTGATGAATTTATGTATAATGCACTATATTGTTGTGAAATTTATAAGATATAATAGGTTTTTATTTTTTGCAACTAGTTTGGTTGGCTATTTTCTACCCTGTTTTAATTTCAGTTATATAGCTTATTCAAAAAAATTCTATCATGACTATTTGTTAACTTACTTAAGTCTTTGATTCTAAAGTTTGGGCATTCAAAAAAAGGATTGAATGGAAGGGGATTTAAATGCAGTCCACCTATCTTTGACATCTTAACCAACATAATAGCAACCACCAAGCTACACCATCTATATTTATTTACCAGGCTCCCTTTATTTATGTGTTAAACTAGTGGAGATGAAAATGTATTTTGTTATCACTTTTCTTCAAATTAATAGCTAAGTAAGCAACTAAGATTGAATTGAGTAAGTATGTTGTAATTGCAAGCATCAATGGGTTTTATAAGTAATTCTGTGTGAACGTTAATTAATTAGGTGCTAATCATTTCATATGCCTATATATTTTACTGCATCCAACTTGCATCATTAATGTTATTTAATATAAATTCAAGCATCACACATCATATATATATATATATATATATATATTAAACCCCTCATCCGTAGTTAGGCCATTTGGGTTTTAGTTTGAATGAGTAATTTGAGTGTATTAAACCCTACATCCCTCTTTTTATTTATTTTTTTATTTTTTTATTTTTTTATTTTTATCACAGGTTTATAACTTTATTGATTATGGCCTTGCAAAGAAATATAGAGATCTTCAGACTCAAACACATACCATACAAGTAAATATTGTCACTTTTCCATCAAAAGCATGATTAATTATATGTAATTGCTTAAATATGGTTTTATGTATAAAAAAACTACTTACATTTATTTTTGTTAGCATGACTGAACTATAAAAGCTAGTTTTCATCATATTGGATATCTCTTTGCCAGAATTGCAAGGCCTGAAAACATTAGAAGTTGCTTTGACCATGCTACCAAGGATGAAGTGAGTACGGATGGTAGTCAATTCTCTTGAATAGTTATTCTTTTATTGCATTAAGTTAAGCTTTATGCCACTCAATGTACTACTGTTATGTTGTTAGGTTGTAATTCATACTATTAGATTACCAAAGCAGAGCACTGTATGAGATATTATTAATAACCTAAAGGCAAAGGTAACTTGCATCTTTTCTACAAAATTGCTGCTACTTAATTTAATTTTGATATCTGCCTCTATTGAACATATTTGCTTCCATTTGATTGATGAACATTTGTTTTTCTAGGCTGCAGTTCGGATATTGACCTATGCCCAGCAACATTTGGATGTTCAACTGAAGGAGTCATGGTAAAGTTCAGCATTCATCTACTATCATTCATTTTTGTGTATGCAAAACAAGCAACAATGGACCTATTTTTATGTGTCTTCAGAATCAAGTATTTCCACATGGAGTGCTCACATTAAATTTCTCTTTTCTTAGTTATGAGGAATTGCAATGATGGGATGATGCACTTAGGCTTACACTGCCAAAGTATCTCAAGCAACTAGCCCACCTAATTTAGTTTTGGATGCCATTTTAGGTCAGCCTTTGTTAATGTGTTAGTTTCAAGTCATTCTTGTATGTATTAATTTGTATGAATAATTCATATTTGGGTCTTGTGCAAGGAAGGTCAGATGTGATGCATTGCTGCATTAGCTCGATGGGAGGAGCTCAACTATTTATGCGAGGAATATTGGACCCCTATGGAGCCAGCTGCTCGACTAGAAATGGCATCAATGGTTAGCTTGTTATGTTTTTTTTTTCTTTTGTGTTTTATAGTTTTCTTTTTTGAAAAGTAAACAATTTAATTATATTTCACAGAAATGCCATAAATTGTATTTCATTAATACAGGAAGAATGGCCACCCAAATCTTGAATTTTACCAATATTTGATAGTAATTATACTGTTAATAATAATTGTTTGATGAACTATTTAAATGGCTAGTTTAGAGTTTTGATGAATGAATGAGTAGTTAAATTAGATTTTTTTCCTTCAAGATCCTCTCTCTTTAACCATTTTATATTTAGAATATTATAATGTATTGTAACAAATTGACCAGCTCAGCTTGAAATTTTTATTTTATTTTTTTTAATGTATAAGATAATTTGCGGCGACTTAAAGTCGTCGCCGCACAAAGTGCTTAATTGCCGCAATTGACTTTTCTCAACTCTTTCGAGTGATGTCTAAATAGCAATTGTGGCGATAATTATTTTATTTACGACGACAACAATTCGCGGCAAAAAATTCTTTTTTGCAACGAAATCAAGTCAGCTACGCAGATGTCTTAATTCAATGAAACAGTCTCGACAAACGTGCGGCGTTGAGTTTTGCGCTGGAAAAGTATAACTGCAGCGAAATGAGAAGTTTTTTGCTACAAAACTAAACGCTGCAAAAAGGCATTTTTTTGGTAGTGTGACTGAAGGCTGTTGGCTTAATTTGTTTGTTATTGCTATTGATATTTAGATTTTTAAATGGACATCATCATCAAACACCCCAATAACAAACAACGTACGTTAAGAATACAACCCTCCTCGGATCTCTTTATATAATAATTGCATATTAAATAAACATTTTTGTATTTTTACAGCAACGGATTAATCGTAGAAAATTTATTTGATCGTATATAGCTCCAGATCAGCATTTAAAGAAGCTGGTAAAGTCAAATTACAAATAAAGCTTTATCATGTTGCTTACGTAGCTAGTACGTGAAACTAGCTAGACATCCACACGTACATATATAAGGAAAGGAAACTATATAATTAACGTACGTACGTAGGTATCATGTTGTTGTTTCCTGTATACATTACCGACACACAAGTATATAATATATAACTTGTCTCTAGACCAATCGTTCCATGCAGTCGATCGATACTGGTGTACTGCGTACGTATCTACCTGCAGATTTCGCATTGAATGGGCCGGGGAAGATGCTCGACATATATATAGGATCGATATATAGTACTTTAGATAAATAGACTACAACAAAAATAAGTATTTGTGATAATATTTTAATTATAATTAGAATGACTATTTGTGACTAAAACAGATTGTTAGAGTATGTGACTCCTATTTGATAAGAATACAATGATAAATGATAGATGACGGAGTGAGCGAGCGACACCTATGATTAGTATAAATTATACATATGTTGTAATCATAATTCTGATAATAGTGAAATTTGTCGCTCGCTCTTATGGATGTAGGCACATTACCGAACTACGTATATCTCTATATTATTTCTCTCTTATTTTCTTTTTGATTATTCTGTACTATTGTTCATCATAAATTATAATTGCTGCACGATCATAACACAGACTTATATTTTTTGTAGTGATAGAAAACTTACAACAAGAATATTCAAGATTATTATTTGATAAGGATGCATCTTGTCGGAGATCCATCTGCCCAAAGCAACCTAAGAGGTAATTAAGCAATTTACATTATATATTCCTGCCGGGACGTCGTCCAGCTTTAGGGCTTCCAAAAGGATGATTTCCTGAATATTAAGCAGTAAAGTTATCACCCTACCAATATTCTTTTTTTTTTTTTTTACTTGCACTAGACACGTATATATATATATATATAACGACGTCAGCACTTTATCTTGAGTACAATTGACTAATGGAAAGCTCAAGTTACATGCAGTTGAGTCTATATATACTGTTAAAGGAATATTGGTTAAAATTACAAATATTACAGTACTCCCTGATCAATTAAATTGTTATGAGTCTCGTCCTGAAAAATGCGAGAGATCTCTCATTCATCCCTTCTCATACTAAGTTCTCATTATATA
This sequence comes from Platycarya longipes, assembly GCA_036559045.1. NCBI lineage: Eukaryota > Viridiplantae > Streptophyta > Magnoliopsida > Fagales > Juglandaceae > Platycarya > Platycarya longipes. The sequence goes on from CM071793.1 coordinate 1,191,680, forward strand.
TATATATGGCATGCACATGAAACTCAGAAATGAAATAAGAAACTATAAATACATGAGTAGTTTAAGAAAATTATTAGGATAAACTTATATATTTTACCTGCAGGTAGATACGTACGTACGCCAGTATCATTAGCTAGCTAAAAGATAACGTACGTAACTTATATAGCAAAACCCTTTATAAAAATTAAATTGTTGAAAACCACCTCACTGTAAATGCATGGCTGCACTGTCAACAATGGAGGCAACGTCCACCATGGCTGCACCACCAACCTCACCTACCTCCCTCACCTACCGTCCCACAGTCTTTTTTAGCTGCGGGAGTTGTTGGCAATCCTCTCCTATAAAAGGAGAGCTCTGATATTTGAAATGGCAGAGCAGTGGAGAGCAGAGTGTATGTAAATTTGAGAGTTACGTGAGAAATTTTTGAGTGATTTGTAAATCTCAGAAATTATAGTAAATTTGGCACCAGTGGACGTAGGCAAATTGCTGAACCACTTTAAAATCGTCTTGTGTGATTTTTGGACAGGTTTGGAGGCTCAACATAAATATGGAAGAATTGTCAACTCATTAGACAAAGATTATATGATAATTCTTACGTACCCTGCTTTCCAGAAATAGAAGATGTGACGGGACCGATTGCATGCAGTTCATATGCAGAAACAGTTAAGTAATCAATTCCTACATGGCATAACAGAAAGATTTGTTGGTAGAACTACTAGCTGATTTGCAAGAGAAAGGCAGATATAATATATATGCTAATATCACGAACAAGAAATAATTATAAATCAAGCAATGTCCGTAGAAAAACTAGAACCGGATCGAGTAGTACTACATTATTTTTCACAGGTATATATATATATATGTGTGTGTGTGTGTGTGTGAAGCGCGGAACGATTGATGTAGTTTTAAATGAAATTATATGCATGAAGGATTAGAATAATATCAATGCAACATGCAAAGAGATTTTGAAGATACCAATCATCGGGTTCTATACTTGTTTAAACGACATATCATGTTGGCACATTGCCAAATCACGTAAATTTCTATACTTATTTTGATGATAGTGAAATTTGTCGCTCTTTCTTGTGGATGTAGGCACATTGCCAAACCACGTAAATTTCTATGTTATTTTTTTCTTATTTTCTTTTTAATTATTTTGTACTATCGTTCATCGTAAATTATAATTGCTGCACGATCATAACTCAGACTTATATTTTTTGTAGTGATAGAAAACTTACAACAAGAATCAAGATTATTATTTGATAAGGATGCATCTTGTCGGAGATCCCTCTGCCCAAAGCAACCTAAGAGGTAATTAAGCAATTTACATTATATATTCCTGCCGGGACGTCGTCCACCTTTAAGGCTTCCGAAAGGATGATTTCCTGAATATTAAGCAGTAAAGTTATCACCCTACCAATATTCTTTTTTTTTTTTTTACTTGCACTAGACACGTATATATATATATATATATAACGACGTCAGCACTTTATCTTGAGTACAATTGACTAATGGAAAGCTCAAGTTACATGCAGTTGAGTCTATATATACTGTTAAAGGAATATTGGTTAAAATTACAAATATTACAGTACTCCCTGATCAATTAAATTGTTATGAGTCTCGTCCTGAAAAATGCGAGAGATCTCTCATTCATCCCTTCTCATACTAAGTTCTCATTATATATATATATATATATATGGCATGCACATGAAACTCAGAAATGAAATAAGAAACTATAAATACATGAGTAGTTTAAGAAAATTATTAGGATAAACTTATATATTTTACCTGCAGGTAGATACGTACGTACGCCAGTATCGTTAGCTATAACGTACGTAACTTATATAGCAAAACCCTTTATAAAAATTAAATATGGAAGAATTGACAACTCATTAGACAAAGATTATATGATAATTCTTACGTACCCTGCTTTCCAGAAATAGAAGATGAGACGGGACCGATTGCATGCAGTTCATATGCAGAAACAGTTAAGTAATCACTTCCTACATGGCATAACAGAAAGATTTGTTGGTAGAACTACTAGCTGATTTGAAAGAGAAAGGCAGATATAATATATATGCTAATATCACGAACAAGAAATAATTATAAATCAAGCAATGTCCGTAGAAAAACTAGAACCGGATCGAGTAGTACTACTTTATTATTCACAGGTATATATATGTGTGTGTGTGTGTGTGTGTGGTGGAGCGCGGAACGATTGATGTAGTTTTAAATGAAATTATATGCATGAAGGATTAGAATAATATCAATGCAACATTGAAAGAGATTTTGAAGATTCCAATCATCGGGTTCTATACTTATTTAAACGACATGTCATATTGGCATGCATGATATTTTTTTTTAATTCTCTATCAACAGTTTGTCCCATCCGTACGTGTTGTGAATCCCACGAAGCTTGTGTCGAACTCCTTTTTAAACATAAGCCGCCTGATATTGCAATAAGTTTTAGCATTACAAATGCCCCTGTTTGTACTCTTATGATTAGTTAACGTGTATTAATGAAATAATTTCTTTTAAAAAAAATATTCATATATACAGTCATACCAAATAAATAATATTAAGCTAGTAGTGCTACATTCCCATGGAATGTATAGTCCGAATTTGTTCGAGAAGCATAATTTTTTTTTTTTCATTCATTTTTTATATTTTTAAATATTTTTTAAAATTGAAAAAAATTCACACAAAATCATTAAAAAATATTTATTTAATCACGAAGTAAAAAAATAATTTTTTTTTTTTGTATCGAAAAATTTAATAGGTAAATTTTACAGGATGATTTAACATTTCTCTAAATATATATCATTCGCACGATTAATTACCAATTAATAATTTAATTTTGATGCGATGATATAGTATTGTCATTGATATCTATGGCGCTAATTAAACAAGTAATTTCCTTTTAAAACGATGCGAAATCATCAATTGAAAATGATTAATTACCAATATACTAAGATAGAAATTCCACCAAACATAGTAACTTATAATAAAGAGCTACTACAAATTTGATTTCCATTCCAACAAAGTTTCCTAATTAGTAATTTTTGACGTTCTAGCTATATATATATGAGTGATATTATTAGCTATGGAGTTTTCCTTGACCCATGTTCTGAACAAACAAATTGAAGATGTATTAATATTAGGTGAAGAATCTAGATTAAAGTTTTAAAAAAAATGAAATCATGAAAGAATTGTATAAACTGGTGTTGGTTCAACTCACCAAGATCAGAATATATTCTCATTTATATACACGATTACAATTTAATGATTGTATATTCTATACAAATAAAGAATAAAATTAGGAAAGAAATGTCAAAAGAGATTAAAAGAATTAACATGAGGCAGCAGATCGATCGTAGAATACCGAAAAGGAAGAAACATCCCATAAATCACTCAATCATGCCTCCCTCTTGATCTTCCAATATACCAGGCTGACCGATCGACTTTCCTTAACAATTTTTACTAACAAGTAACAAACTCGTGAACTCTAATGACTAACCCTATCATGCAGTCAATCCAGATACAGGAATATAGTGGGAAGGATTAGGACAGTAGGTCATATTCAACAAGCCGACATTTAAATCACATTCTAATTATAAAGGAAGCTTAACAACTTAGGAAATTTATTCAAAAAAAAAGAAGATAAACTTGCTAGCTATAACGTTAACAACTTATAAGGAAATTACTTTATTCGAATGATAAAATCTGTAGTAGCTCTTTAGGAAAGTGATTTATGGCTGAATTGTTTGGTATCTCGCGGCCTACTGGTATCCCACCTACTGCTTCACTTACAAAGAAAAAAAACACTGCTATTTATACCGGTGAGTAATCCCAAAGAATATAAAGCAGCAAATTAAGTTGAAAAGTAATTGAGATGGAGAAAGAGAGATCTGTTTTGGTGGTTTTCATGATAATGGTGGCTATAATATGCAACTCAGAAATGAAGCAGGTTGAGAGCGATTCAGATGAGATAAAGTGCTGCCACGACAACCACATGGGGAGTTGCCTGCCAGGGAAGGATGACAATGCCTGCGACCAACTTTGCCAGAAGAGTTGTAGTAAAGGAGGTGCCTGCAAGGTTCTCAAACGCCCACCACCAAATCACTTTTGTCATTGTTTCTGCTAATCATGATCCATATTTATTTATTTATATTTATATTAAGCATCACTTATTATAATGATCACTAAATAAATTTTTTTTTTATTAAATAATATTATTGATGTCACTTATTATAGTGGTTGAGTGGAGTCTTGCTAATTCTACACGTCATTTCATTATTATTATTATTCTTTGTTATCTCGCAAAACTATATATTAATATCATACCTAAAATTAATATGTAATTCTTATTCCAATGACATAAGATGTAAAAAAATAATAAATTGTTTTTTAAATTAAAAACAGTGACCACCAGAAGGTCGTGCATGAAAAACATAATAAAAATAAAAATCCAGTCATCACATCAAACAAAAAAATTGGAAATAAAAAAAAATGTAATAAAAATCTCCATGTCGAACATTGAGGCACTAAAATCAAAAGAATGGCCTGCATGCAGTGCTTGAAAAATCTGTAGTAAGTGGCCGGTCTCGACTCTCGATCGTTAGCCATATGTTGCGAACAGCGGTCTTTCTAATTAGCAAGATCTAAGGTTTTAAGATTATTTTATTGGGTCGCACAAGAAATTAGAATCATCATTCAAATCCATTAACAACTCCCCAAGTCAGGCTCGTCAACTTCTGAAGAATCCCCGTTAGAATACAGCCCTACCTCGAATCTCTTCATATAATAATTCTTTATTAGATCACCAACAACTTTTGTATTTTACAACAACTGATCATTGGTAGAAAATCTTATTTGATCATATATAGCTCCAGATCAGCATTTAAGTCTGGCAAAGTCAAATTACAAATAAAGCTTTATCATGTTGCTTACGTAGACATCCACACTTACATATACAAGGAATTAAACTACATAATTAACGTACGTAACATATTGCGTATCATATTGCTGTTTCCTGTAAATACTACCGAGGCAATACAAGTACATATAGTAGTACTTGTCTCTAGACTAATATTCTTGTTCCACTCGATCGATACCTCCTGAGGCGGCCAATGCTCATGTTTCGCGTTGAATGGGGAAGATGATCAACATATATAGGATCGATATGTAGTACTTTCGGGTGATAGAAAACTTACAACAAGATTATTATTTGATAAGGATGCATCTTGTCGGAGATCCCTCTGCCCCAAGCAATCTAAGAGGTAAGCAACGTACATTATATATTCCCGCCGGGACGTCATCCAGCTTTAGGCTTTCCAAAAGAATGATTTCCTAATTTATAAGCAGTACTGTTGTATATATAACAGTTGAGTCTATATATATTATATACTGTAATTACATGAATTGACTAATGGAAAGCGCAAGCTACAGTTGAGTCTATATATATTATATACTGTAAAAGGAATATTGGTTAAAATTATAAATATTGCAGGCCCTGATCAATTAAATTGTTATGCATCTCATGAATCCTCCTCTCCTGAAAATTGTGAGAGATCTCTCATTCATCCTTTTTCATATGAAATTCTAAGTATTATATATAATCTTCTCTCACATTCCTAAGGCACTCGTTATAATAATCTCACATGACTATGTAGAATCAATACATATGGCATGCACAAACCCAGAAATGAAATAATTCTATAAGAAAATTGCTTATTTGCGACCACTTATTTTTAGTAAAATGACTTATCACAAAAATCCAATTTTTTTATACTGTATAAGAAATTATAAATACAGTACTAGGATAATGTTACAATTACCTGTAAGTAGATAGTACACCAATATTGTTAGCTAAAAGATAACGTACACGTTACAAAAAATTGCTTATTTAGGATTAGTTATTTCTAGTGAAATGACTATTTACAGTCAAAATGAGTCGTAAATAGTTTTTTCGTCACAAATAATCTTTTCATTACAAATGATTAGTCACAAAAACTCGATTTTGTTGTAGTAAATACATCAAATCACTATATAAAAGTTAAATATGGAAGAATCGTCAACTCATCAGACAAAGACATGATAATTCTTACGTACCCTGCTTTCCAGAAAGAGAAGATGAGACGGCATTGCATGTTCGTAGGCAGAAGCAGATAAGTAATCAATTCCTACATGGCACAACAGAAAATGAGAAAAATGTGTTAGTGGAACTACTAGCTGATCATTTGCAAGAGAAAGACAGATCAGAAATGCTAGTAATATCACGAACAAGAAATAAATTAAGCATTGTCCGTACAATAACTAGAACCTGATCGAGTACTACATTAATATTCACAGGGATATATATATATGTTATCGAGCGGAATGATTGAACTAGTTTTAAATGAAATACGAAGGATTAGAATATTAATAATGCAACAAAGAGATTTCGAAGATACCGATCATCGAGTACTGTCATGTTCATGGCATGCATGCATATCTTACCAACAAGTTTGATGTCAGTGTTCTCAATCAACCATTTTGTCCCATCCGTTGTGAATCCCACGAAGCTTGTGTCGAACTCCTTTCTAAACATAAGCCGCCTGTTATTGCAATAAGTTTAAGTATTATAGAAGAATTATAGAAAAAGAAGTGCAGGACAAGTGTTTGAAAATGTACTTCAGATAATTGTTTTCATTCCAGAGTACATTAATCGACAGACTTGGATTTTCCTCAATACAATAGTCTACTGATACTAGCTATTTATAATCAATTCTCAACCAAGATTATACACTCGTAGTGGACACTTCAGCACTTTAAAAGCCTTCTAGAATCATCTGTAATATTCCTTTGTGCAGGGTTTGCCAGACCTGCTGCTGATCCAGAGTCGTGTTTGTTGGATTAATTTTGCTGTGAGGTGGAACTTGCTAAGGTAGGTTGTAGGTGAATTGGTGCAATGTACTTGCATAGACGTAGGGTGTAGCTCAATTAATGGTGGATTCCAATAAGAGTGCTGGTCATCAGCACCCGACATGGCCGTGAATCATCTAATATTATGAATTATGTCTTGATGATTATTGAATCATCACCCATGAAAATGATTAATTACCAAGATAGAAATTCCAACTTACCAGTCAGTATTTAATGTTCTGAAAAGGACACGGCGTACTCCCCTGGGAATATTCAAAAACTTCATAACTTCCGCTGTAAAAGGAGTAGACTTGAAGATAAGGGCCTTGAAATTAAAATTAGAAGAGCATGTTCTAAAATTTTGAAAACAGCTACCGCGCATGCATCCCCCCCCCCCCCCCCCCTAGCCTCCCCCACACCACAAAAGAGAAAGGAAGGGGAGGGAGGGGGGGAGGTGAAAGGGGGCCTATCATCATTTAGTTTACCTGTAATGTTCTTGTCTCTTGGAATATCAACTAATAACGCCAGACCTATTGAAACAAAAGAAAAATATATTATTATTCATGTCTCATCAAGACACCACAAACTAATTAATACATTAATTTATAAATGATCTCATTTCGTGATCACAAAATAAATATGTGTGAAACTCCCATTTCCATGCAGCCAAGATATGAAGAGCAGAACATATTTAATGAAGAAAACATTAAAAGGATAAAAACGAAGTCAAGATGCATGATGATAATGTATTCTTCGCAACAGAGAATGATGACGATTATGACTGCAAAATTCAGAAGTAGAAGGAGAAAGTACAAGGAGTTCACCATTGAGCATGTGATACCCCATATGAGAATGATAAGATAGATGGTGTATGGGATCCCACATTGTTTGGGAAGGAGAAGTTCTAGCTCTTTATAAGGTTCCAATGGGGCTCCAATTGTATCATTGACTAGTCCTTTTGGAGTATAGGCCATGTGGTTTGGGCCTTCCATTGGGGCGTTACAAATGGTATCAGAGCCTATCCCAACCAGAAATGTGAGACTTGAGCCGTGCCACCTACAATGGACAGACCCGACGAGGACGTCGGGCATTTAAGGGGGGTAGATTGTGATACCCCATATGAGAATGATAAGATAAGTGGTGTATGGGATCCCACATTGCTTGGGAAGGAGAAGTTCTAGCTCTTTATAAGGTTCCAATGGGGCTCCAATTGTATCATTGACTAGTCCTTTTGGAGTATAGGCCATGTGGTTTGGGCCTTCCATTGGGGCGTTACAGAGCACTTCCAAGTCAAGCGTGTCAACGTCGAAGCCAGCGTCAAAGTAGCGTTCAAAGAAATGGCCGGGGGAGTCGACTTGCGTGCCGCCGTGAGCGGGAAGTTTCATTACAGAGGCGTTAGCGAGCGAGCCGTTCTTCATGCTAGCCGCGAGCCAGAGGAATTGGCCCAGTCCATCGCTTGACGCCCAATACGGCATGTTGGGTGTGTACCTATGGCTGATATCGATGATTCGGCCACCGTCATATATTTCTCGCCGAACCGGGATAAGGTCGTCATAGTTGTTGGACGGCGAGCAATCGGAGGTTTCAGCACCAGGTACAGATGGATAGGCGATGGTGGAGTACGTGGGGATGGTTTTGGAGGCGGCGCAGAGTAGGAGGAAGATGGGCATGAAAGCCATTGTTGTAGTTTGTCAAAGATGAAGACGGAGTCTGGACTACACTTCGAAGGATCAGGGTATTGAGGATCACTCTAGTCTATAGATAATTAAATTATAGAGGCTTCACTGGTTGAAAATGATCGAGGTGGAGTGGAGTGGTTGAGTGGAGTTTTGCTAAGTCTTTCCGGCATTTCATTCTTATTTTATAGCGTGTCGTGAAACTATCTATCGTTTGGATTAAATAAATAAATAAATAAAATTCTTTTAACTCGAATCGTTTTTTCATTCTCACAAAATATATTAAATAATTTAAAATTTTCAAGTTTTAAAACAATAATAATATATTAATAATATTTTATTCCACTTTTATTTCAACTCATCTCATCTCTACTTATTATCCAAACCTCTCCTAAATTAGTTCTTATTTCAATTATATAACATGTAAAAAATAATAAACTATTTTTAAAATTAAAAACAGTGACCACCACGTAGCTAGAGGTCGGTTGGGGCGCCATTACTCACCGCCTCAACCTGAAAAATATAATAAAAATCCCTTTCACACCAAACAAAAAATTGGAAAAAATTTGTAATAAAGAAGTCCATGTGGAACGTTGAGGTCTAAGAATCCATGCAGTTCTTGAAAAATATGTGATAAGTGGGTCTCGTTAGCCATATGTTGCGAACACCTGTCTTTATTAGCAGTAGCAAAAGATCTAAGGCTTTCAGATTATATTATTGGCTCGCACAAGAATCATCATTTCAAATCCCAAGCCATTCGCGTCAATGTCGAGCCTGCCCCGTTATTTATAATTATAATAGAGCTCGAAGTTACTGACATTTGATATCTATCTGAGGACCCAAAGCTCCGCAACTTCTGAAGGCAGAGAGTCAAAAGACATGTTTATATGTGGCTCATATAATATAACCCATGCACACATATATATGCATCTAAAGTCTATTGGGTATATCCCTCCTGCTCTATTGGGGCACAAGAAACCCTCTCTACAATACTTATTACTTGACACGGCACCTCTGTAGGCTGACACTGTTTCCTGTAACAATTTAACGAACAAGCATACCATTAACAGTAACATCGACAAGATCGTAGGTTTCTAGTTAAACAAGGAAAAATGTATCACAGGATAGATCACAGCTTTCACTTTTATAACACTTACATTCGAAATTATTATTTGATGAGAATGCATCTTATCGGCGATCCCTCCGCACCAAGCAACCTGAGAGGTAAACAACGGACCGAATATATTCCTGGTTGGATGTCATCGAGCTTTAGGCCTTCTACGAGTATGATATCCTGCATAGTTAAGCTGTGTTGGTATCGGGTGTCGATCCTACTAGTTATATATGAATCCAAAAACCATAAAATTCAAATTTTCTTATCCGCAAAAATACACATCCACCCGCCAACTTATAAAATAGTTCACACTTTACAGCAAAACCATCGTTAGACACTCAAACTAACATTAGCTAACCAATGGTTTTTTTTTGCCAAATGGGATACCATAATCGTTATTGTAACAGAAGATACAAGTGTAGAAACAAAGGTATCCCACTTGGAGTAATTAGAACCAGCTGCTCCAAGCCAGAACATCGAACTTCAGCTGGATGCTGGTTAGCCAACCCCAACAAGCAGGGAGAAGGCATTGATCAAGACCATGGCTAAATAACATACTCTGCAATGGCCAATCTGTACATTTTCTAGACTATCCATAGAGAAAAGCAATTATGGAAAGATAATCACATAAAAGGGAAGTAGTCTGATGCATTTGGCCCATGTCGGTATCACTGCACAACAGTTCATTTGAGAGGTAAAAGGAATGAATGTGCCAACATGAGGTATCCGTAACCACCCATGCTCATTCACATTGAACCTAATAAGTTTTTAGATAGTTCAAGTTAACAACATATGAGGTCTCATCAAAGACCATAGCTGAATCAGCTTCTGTAAGTCGGTATACCACTCTGATTGGCAAAACTAATTACCAGGGATATGATTTTCAATGAGATTTAATCCGATGATGGCTCCAATCACCAGGAAAATATTCACTAAGATGAATATGATATGAGATTCATACTCAGAAAATTGACAGAAAATCATCATCAGAAATCTCTAGAAATTCTGCTATAAATAAACCCTCCCCCCTTTCCCCACCCAAAAAAAGCACAAATATAAAACTATAAATACAATAAGACAAAAGAGACCCAATTTTGAGATTAGGGAAAATAAGACTTCACCTGATAGATACATAATGCTCAAGTAATCGGTAATAACAGCAATATTCCTTCTAAAATGGTACATGGAAGAATATCAAACTTAAAGACAGTTTCTTACCCTGCCTTCCAAAAAGACAAGATGAGCTGAAACCAAATCTTCGTGAGCAGCAGCTGATAAGTAATCGATTCCTATATTCCATAACAGAGAATGTGTTAGTGTGACCACTACATTTGCAAGTGGAAGCACAAATGAAAATATCGTAAACTGGAATCGGCAGGCATTAGTTAAGGTAACTCACAAGCAGAAGACCAGACAAAAAGAATACACTGAGTGTTGGCATATCTTACCAACAAGTTTAATGTCGGTGTTCTCAACCAACCATTTTGCCCCGTCCTTCATAAATCCTACATAACTTGTGTCATATTCCTTTTTAAACATCAGCCGCCTGAAATTGCAATAAGTTTAGCTCGACTTAAGATGTGTTTTATCGTCATAGTCAAAATATGTTTTTTAAACATTTCAAATGCGATCAGTTAAAGCATACCAGTAACACCAATTAGGACTTATCGAAGAAAAATATCTAAGATAAAATCATAAATAGAAAATATCCATCATGGAGGAAATTATACAGAATATGGTTGTTCTCAAGTACCTCTCTGTATTTAATGTCCTAAAAAGGACACGACGTGTTCCCTTCGGGATATTTAAATCCTTCATGACTTCAGCTGCAAGAAACAAAATTCAATATTTAGATAAATCATTAGTAGATTTTTAGTTAGCTGCTGCAGGCCTAAGAAGCATTTGACTTCGATCTTATGGTTTATGTGAGTATTTATGGGCTGATGTACACATATGTACACCGCAAATGTTAAAGATTCTTCCAGAGGAAAATTACACAGAACGTCCAGAAAATGTGAAGTAGCATATCCCCCATCCACCACACCCCCAAATAAGCTACGTCTTAATTTACATGAACAGAAGCTTGTCAGTGACAGAAAGAGGTAATATGGAGGAAATTTCATTTACCAGTTATGTTCTTGTCCCTTGGAACGTCAATCAACAAGGCCAGACCTATTGAAAGGAACAACTCTAATCATCAGTTATAACGACAACATAAATTATTATCTTGTGCATTATTGACAATATTTCATTAGAGAGGAAGATGTGAGAAATTCCCATTTAGTGCATGGTAAGAAGAACAAACCATATCAAGCAACAAAGAGCAAATAAGGATTCCACTTAACAGAGAACCGAAAAGAAAAGATTCCTTAAAGTAATCCTTAGTTCTAAAGCTATATCTACAGCCTCTAAGCAAGCTCAAATATTCTCCTACTTGCTTACGACTCCTAGTCCTTTAGTTCACGGTCTCATCTCGCACATAACTAAGTAAGGGTACAATTCAAGAACGAGCACACATATAAAAGATATTAATCACAAAAACAGAAGAAAAAACTAAACATAAAATCGCTTGATTCCAACCGTAAATTTCCATAAAATTCAGTATATATTATTACCAAGCGACAGAGATGAAGTGATGCTGTGAGAAGGAGCAAAGGCGATGAGGCAACTGTGGTTGAAAACTTGAAATTTTACAAATAAACTAGATTTTTTTTTTCTTCTGCAATTGTTAATTTTTTTCCCTTTTCCTGTTTTAGTCATATTTGAAGTGGTTTTAAGTCTGGTCTGCCTCAAAGTATAGAATTGTCTCAGCAAACAAACAGCTTAGATTGAAATTGTCCAAGTTTCACATCGGAGCTATAACAAAAAGAATAGAACGGTTAATAAATATAACGTTATAGTCCCCTACTCCCCAGATATTTATTCTTCACGACAACTGGGAAGTTATGGATATCACACTGAGAATCCCTTTGCACGCTGACGCTCTACGATATGTTTCTCCAAGTTCAGAATTTGCCAATGATCGGTTAATTTCTAACTTCATAACAATGAATTTTGACGACCAATTAATAGACCGAAGTAAACGAAAAAAGATAATTACCATTGAGAACTTCCAGGTCAAGCGTGTCGACATCGAAGCCAGCGTCCAAATAGTGATCGAAAAAGTGACCGGGAGAGTCGACGTGCGTGCCGGTGTGAGTGGGCAACTTCATTTCCGAAGAGTTGGCGACTGAGCCGTTCTTCATGCTCCGCCGGAGCCAGAGAAACTGGCCGAGGCTGCCCATAGAGTCCCAAGACGGCAAATCTGGAGTATACCTGTGGCTGATGTCCATGATTCGGCCTCCGTCGTAGACCTCTCGGCGAACGGGGATGAGCTCCTCGTGTTTGTCAGAGATCGAGCACTCGGTGGCATCTGCGCCAGGGTTGGAGGGGTATGCTGCAGTTGAGGTGGAGAACATGAGAATAGCCTGCGAAGCAACACAAAGTAGGAGGAGGGGGAGTACTAGAGAAGCCATGGTTGTCAGCTCGTTAAAGAAAATATGAAATGGAGTCGAGTGGTATGGATTGGTAGAGTTGAGTGTCTCAGTGCGCGTGAGAGAGAGATTAGAGTTTGTCGAGATGAGTTGTTGAAATACGCGAGTGTCAGCAATGGTTTAAAAAATGAGTAGAGCTAGGGATTCCCGTGAGGGATCCCCCGTGAGGGATTGATAGAGACCTCGGTCTTGTCCCGATCACCCGAAGGGTTCCTCCTTGCAAGTTTGGTTCCCTCCAACGACCGAGTTGACTCTAGTGCTTGGGAATGGAAATATAGGTGAGGGAAAGGGTTAAGTGAGGCTAGGATTGAGTGGGGTTAAGATGGAATGTGAGGTTAATTGGCTAGAGGGGAGGCAAAGGGGTTCACGGCCAAGGGTCTTTTGGTGAGTTCGGCTAGGCTAGTTTGGGGTTTAGGCAAGTGGGGTTTGTTTAGGGTTATGAATGGCCGAATATGGCTTATGGGGAGGCTAGGGTTTCGGCACAAGTGTTTAGGGATAAGATTCTAGGGTTTTGATGGAGTTTTGGATAAGTCCTAAAATGTAGGGATATGGCTTATGGCCAATTGAGTGGGCGGCACTATGGTGGTTGGTGTTGGCCGAATATGCTAGCTTTTTGGGGAGGGATTTGATTGGTTCTCCTCTTCACTTGATGACCAATCAAATGAGAGTGTGAGGTGGCAATTTAGGTGATGTGGCAAGTGGTTTTAGGGTAGGATAAGGTGAAATCCGAAATTGAGAAAAAGTAGGGATTTTGGTGAGATTTGGATTTGAATTCTTTTGAATTCAAAACCAATGGGTGGCCGGTCTTGCTAGGGTTTGAGGGGCACGAAATTGCTTTGTTTTGGATGAGGGATGAGGTGGTTTTAAGTGAGGAAAAATAGGAGAGGATGGGGTAAGGTGGCCGGCTAGGGTTAGGGGCAAGATGGGCAAGTGTTTAGGCTAGGGTTTCATGCCTTAGGCCGTGTGGCTCTAGGGCTTGGGAAGCTTGTTGCCGTGGCCTTCTTTGGGGCAAGGAAACTCTTTTCAATCCAAGTGATCAACCAAATGATGATTGAACACTCAAATTTCCAAGAACACACCAATGCCCTTCATGCACTTCAAGTTTCGGCACACACCAATTCTTCAAGTCTCCAACACTTCCTTCAATCAACACACACTCACTCTCACTCACAAGAGCAATCCGAATCTCCCTTTGGAGGAGGATTTCGAATTCCTCTATGGACACACACACAAATTCTCAAATCCACAAGTGGTGTGGATTTGGCCTCACAAATACAAAATCACTCAACAATGAACAAACAACTCAAGAACACCAAAACATGAAAATCACTCACACAACTCACTCCAAAAACCAAAACTCTTTTTATGAATTACCTCAAGATTTTTATAAATAAAAATGAAAAACAAATAAAGGATAGATGTGGATCACCGATTCACGAATTGCACGATGATCCTCTTCCAAAGGGATTCACGAATTGCACCCTAGGGAAGCCCAAGTGCCAAGCACCGAAATCCAAACCACAAGGCTTGTGGCCGGCCTAACTCTTTTCCAAGAGCAAAAGTCTAATTCTCAAATTTGTCAAAAGATGTGAAATGAAAGCCTAAAGGTCCTATTTATAGAGTCTAACAAATTGGAAACCCCCAAAAGGTCCCTTATTAAAACTAGCTAATTACCAAATTAACCTAAGCAATAAAATAATAAAATAACATAAAAATAAGATGGAGGGAGGCGCCATTAGCATAGGTGGCCGTGGGGTATAGGTGGCCCATGGTGGGCTTGTGTCATGCTTCATCCACGGTCAGTCTTGTCTCGTGCTGTCTCGCTGCATGGCGCCTAGTGGTGCGCGGGCATGGCTCTGTGCAGGGCCAACTGGTGGTGCTCATGGCCATGTGCCATGCATGGTCCTGGTGGTAGGCACAGGGTCAAGCCACGGCGCTCTGGTGCTGCCCAGTCAAGGTGCTCGGGCGGTGATCCTGCATAGCCCGGGCTGAGTGCCGGGGTGGTGTGCATGCATGGCCCAAGCTGATGGTCTAGGCGCGGGCTGCATGGCGCGGGCTGGTGCCGCGCGCTGGATGGCATGCATGGTGTGCATGCCACTAGCCTGCTCTGCAAGGCGCGGGCTGGATGGCGTGCCTGTGAAGACACGCCACTAACCTCGCTAAGTGGGGCTGTGGGGCGCAGATGCACGCGCACGCGTGTGCGCAGGTGAATGCGCTGTGGGGCGCGCCTAGGCACACGCCGGGCTGTGCGCACGCACTGTGCATGGCCAGTAGCCTCGCCGGGCCCCTGCTGCGTGTCAAGGCCTAAGCCAAGGCATGCCTGCAGGCTAGCCAAGGAACTGTCCTGGCCCTCCAAGGCCTGAGTCAGGGCTCGGCCTTGGGCGACTCTCCTAGGGGTTCTGACAGGGATCCCCGCCGCGTCCTCGCGGCTGACGTGGCATTATCAGCCACTTTATTTAAATTTATTTAAAAAAAAAAAAGGAAACGAAAAGAAAAGAAAGGAGAGGGAAATAATCACTTTTCGACGTCGAACAGAGGACGAAGCAGAGGACGAGAGCATAGCAGAGCGACCTTCCACTCTCCTCTTCGTCTGAACTTCACCGGAAAGCATAGCCACCTCCGCCCAGCTTATCTCAACCACTCTGGTTTGGTTGCCGTGCGTTGTCCTAGTGTCCAGTTGTTGTCGTCATCCCGATAATGGTCTCGCCAGTTCGTTTCTCTTCCATCTGTTGGTTCTTCCATTTTTTTGTTTTTGCGTCCAGTTTTTGGTGCTTGGTCTTCGTTATTTGCTATCATCTTGCATTAGTGATTGCATTTATTTTTTCACAGTTTTGAAACCCAGAGAGACGTTCAAAGAACTGATTTTTGGCACGCTCAAAGACCAGATACACGTTCTTCTGGGCAGAGGTATGATTGTGCTTCTTCGCCGGTTATTTTTGGCCCCCTTTTTTTCTTTACAAATAAATGAGGTAGATTCTGTTGCCATGGAATTCTCTGCCCTAGAAATTTTATACAAAGGAATGTGTAGGTTCTGTTGCGCGCGTCTATAAATTAGAGTATCTATATCATCCTTTTGCAGATTTGGTAAACTTTTCCTTCCCAAAGAATTGCAATTAAATAGAGTCAAGTAGAGAATGAAATACCACCAATGGGTAATTCAACATCAATATGACCAATAAATACAAGTGTCTAGAAGAGATGGAAACAAGAAACGAATCTCCACTAAACTCTTTAGGGGAAGTCAAAAACGAATCTCCACATTTTGCTAACGTAGAACCAGAAACAATGAACAGATACTTGCTTGATGTTGACATGACTCATCCAATAAAAAACAAATTATAGAATGAGATTGGAGTTTACTTTTCAAAGTACCCAAAGCTATCTTTGGTAAACTCAAAATTATCTTTACCTATTTTTTGTTAGCTGATAGTTAACTTCTAAAATCAAATACCATATTTTTACTATTTGAGTTTACCTCTACTAGAATATGAAATAAGTAGCTATAGCTGTGCATACTTGTGCATTTGTGAGTTCAGTTCCCGAATCAGTATATCCAGAGTTGAAAAGCATGTCGTCTAAATCACTGGTCATTAATGAAACTCTACCTTCTAAAGCGTATTACACGTACAGACATCTCTCCAAAAACAACTCAAGCAGTAAAAAAAAAATGCGTAAATCAAACTCCTTAGTTATTTGCCATAACCTTTCAAAGCCCATTTTCACAAATATGCCTAGCCAAAAGTATGCTTAACCAAAAGTATTTATGCCTAGCCAAAAAAATTGATTTTTTTTTCACAAATATTCAACTCGATCTTTGGCATACATATATTGAACTTGTATCATCTTATACAGCATGGGAGACGGGAAAGAACCATCATTGGGGCCACTACCATATGAATCTCCTACAGTTGAAGAAAATATTGAAGGTAGACCACTTCTTAGGGAAGCCGAAGATGTTAGTGCCGGGACATCTCAAAATGTGCAAGTGGACGATAATACGATTAAGGAGCCCAAATCAGGGATGGAGTTTGATTCCCTTGAAGATTTATTAAGTTACTATAAGGAATATGGAAAGAAAAGCGGGTTTGGGGTGATGATAAAACGGACAGAGAGAGAAGATGATGAGACTGATACAGTTAGATATGTCACTCTCGCGTGTGCCCGCGGTGGGAAGGCTCGGAATAGGACCACAAACATTTCTAACCCACGTCCTACAGGAAAAACAGAATGTAAAGCAAAAATTAATGCCTTAAGACAAGATGGAAAGCTACGGCTGACTACATTACACAATATTCATAACCATGGCCTTAGTCCAAGGAAGGCTCGATTTTTTCGATGTAATAGAGAAGTCAATGATGCCGTTAAAAGAGTTCTAAATACAAATGATCAAGTGGGCATCCAAACAAGTAAGACATACGGATCTCTTGCTTTTGACGCAGGTGGATATGATAAGCTTCCATTTACAGAAAAATATTGTCGTAACTATGTTGACAAGGTAAGGCATTTACGACTTGGCGCTGGAGCGCTTCAAGAGTATTTTTTGCGGATGCAGTTTAAAAACCCTGGATTTTTTTATATAATGGACGTGGATGATGACGGGGTGTTAAAAAATATTTTCTGGGCAGACCCTCGTAGTAGAGCAGCGTACAAATATTTCGGTGATGTGGTCACGTTCGACACTACATACCTAACGAATCGATATAATATGCCATTTGCACCATTTGTTGGCGTAAACCACCATGGCCAATCAATTTTATTGGGAGCAGGTTTGATTGCCAATGAGGATACTGATACATTTATCTGGTTATTTGAAACTTGGTTGAAGTGCATGGATGGTATCGCTCCAAAGGCTATCATCACTGATCAGGATAGAGCGATGAAAAATGCAATCGCTATTATTTTTCCGGAAGCTCGACACAGACTTTGTCTTTGGCACATAATGAAGAAAATCCCCGAGAAACTTGGCTCGTATGGTTCCTACAAAATTGGAATGAAGAATGCATTGATGAGATGCGTTTATGAAACCCAATCTGTTGAAGAGTTTGAGGAATGTTGGACTCAATTGATTACCACGTACAGCTTGACTGAGAATCCATGGTTGCAGAGCCTGTATGTTGAGCGTGAGCATTGGGTACCAGTGTACTTGAAGGAGTCTTTTTGGGCTGGAATGAATACAACCCAGCGGAGTGAGAGCATGAATGCATATTTTGATGGTTATGTTAACTCTAAGACAAACTTGAAGGAGTTTGTGGACCAATTTGATATCGCATTGAAACGAAAAATTGAGAATGAAAATCTCGCGGACTTCCATTCATTTAATGCCATGATTCCTTGTATATCTAGATCTCCGATTGAGAGGAGGTTCCAGACCTTGTACACGAATGTGAAGTTCAAAGAAGTTCAACTTCAGGTCACCGGCATAATCGATATGAATCCAAAGTTACATAAGGAGGATGGTGCATTAAAGACGTATCTAGTTAAGGATGAAATTCGTTTTGAAGAGTTAAGTAAACCGGTTACATATTTTGTAGAGTTCAATGAGAAAGATGCAGTTGCAAAGTGCTCTTGTAGATTATTTGAGACGAGGGGGATATTGTGTCGCCACATTTTGTGTTTATTTCAGCGGAATGAAATTACTATTTTGCCAGATATGTATATTTTAGATCGATGGAGGAAGGATATTAAAAGGCAATATTCGTTAATCCACAATAGATATGATGCAGGGGACCAACGGGAAGAATCTAGCAGATACTCAAGTTTGTTGCCTATCTGTTATCAGATGATTACATATGCAGCATATTCAAGAGAGCATACTGAGGATGCGAGAAGCAAGTTATATGCAATGACTGAGTTGTATCGTACTAACCAGGAACCCCCATTGATAACCAATGTTGATGGTATAAGAACGGATGGTACAGGCGGTGATTCTGTGCAAGTACGCAGTCCGCGTGTTATGCGAGGGAAGGGTAGACCCCCATCTCAAAGGAGAGCCTCGAGAATGGAGTTGGAAATGCGGAAAGCTAAAGGAAAGACAAAGAAAGCACA
This sequence comes from Platycarya longipes, assembly GCA_036559045.1. Lineage (NCBI taxonomy): Eukaryota > Viridiplantae > Streptophyta > Magnoliopsida > Fagales > Juglandaceae > Platycarya > Platycarya longipes. Next base: position 1,210,951 of record CM071793.1, read on the forward strand.
AACAAAGGGGAAGCGTAAAGAGGTAAACTTATGAGTCTTTTATTTAAAGTTATTTGACTATGAATCTTTTATTTAAATTAATAAAATGAAATAATATTTGGATAATGTGTTCTTGTTTATTACTTATTTAATAGCGAGATGGAGAAGATGCCCAAGTTGGGGATAGGGGAGATACATGCAGGAATTTATTTGGTCGATCAGAGATGGATTTTTCCAATGTTGGTAACATCCAGCATCATCTATATGTTTATTTATTTATTTTTTTCCCATCTTTCATTCAGAATTCATATTTTTTAACATCTCCAATTTATATTTGATTTCCAGCAGAGTGAGTTGCTAGGAAGCGCAGTTTTAGATATTGCTGGAACTCAGTCCCCAGAAACAGTAATGCCGAGTCAAGAAAGCGTAAGTGGATCCTACTCAATTTTTTTTCCAAGTTTACTACTATATCTTTTAGCTGATTAATATATTATGGATGCATTTATGATTTACAGATGCAATTTGGATTAGATGGATCACAACCGCTGCACTTTGTTTTGGATGGATCGCAACCAACAGAATAACGACCATCGTTTGATGGATGGGTTACTACTGATATATTTTTGTATAAGAACTGTATTACAACCCATTTTTGTTGTATAGTGAATGTATTTTAACCCATTTTTTGGGTTTTTTGTTCTAATGTTTTTGACATTCACGTTGGGCTGATTTGAGACAAAAGATTATGGGTTTTTGTAAGTAACAGTTGTGGAAAATTGTGTTTGGTTATATGTATATATATGGATCATATGGTATATACGCGGGCAGATTTTTTGGGCAGGTTTTGAGTAGGTTTTAAGTTATATATGCGTTGATTTTTTGCCCAAGTTTTTTGAGCAGGCTTTGAGTTATATATAAGTCGATTTTTTGACCAAGTTTTTTTAGCAGGTTTTGAGTTATACATGAGTCGATTTTTTGACCAAGTTTTTTGTTATATATGAGTATATTCTTTGACTAGGTTTGGAGTTATATAATAGTAGATTTTTTGAGCAGGCTTTGAGTTATATATGAGTAGATTTTTTTTTTTGCAGGTTTTGAGCAGATTTTGAGTTATATATGAGTAGATTTTTTTTTCTTATGGAATTATGTTAATTTATTTTTGCTGTACAAAGGAGAAAGGAAATAGATTGGTATGTTTAAAATCTATAAACAAGTCGTGCTTCAATGAGGGAATTTACTACTGAAATTTAGCCCTTGTGTCTCTTGGGGGAATTTACTACTAAAATTTCTTTGTAACATAATTATGTGCACATTTCATAGATGAAAAACACAAATGCTACGTAAGATGTGTGGTTTATTTTGTAGTACATTAAAAACCCTCTTTTATTTTATATTTTGTTTTTTCGTTATATGAGCAGGTTTATTTTGTAGTACCGATTCATCCATTTTTTTTAATTTTAAACACAATAATAATTAAGACTTGACATAATGCTATTGGTCCATTTATTTTATTTTAAACACAATAATAATTAAAACTTGACATAATGCTATTGGACGCACTTTTTATGCTATTGGACCCAGAAGCTGCAGCGTAATTTGGAATGCTTTTGTAGACTGATTTTTTAAACCCCCCATTCATGAATGTTATATATATTGCTACTTTGGCTGCTTTGGATTGTCATTCACGTTTGCACCGAAAGCTAGTTGGGGAAAAGCTTCATATATTACAAAGATCTAGTTAATTAAAACAAACCTACCAAAAAAGGAGCAGCCACCACAGTTCCAAAATGCTCGATTTACTTCTATAGTACTAAATAAAGCACGTGTACAAATGCAAAACAGCAATAAATACGAAATAATTTGCCTAAACCGCATATTTTAGCTTCTTCTGCATTAAGCACCAACTGGTTCTGCATAACTTGGTCGATTTGATTGGATAGAACCATTTGTTCTCTCTTGATCTCATCCACTAACCTACGCAGCTCCATTTCCCTCTTTTCGAGCCCATTGAGTATCTTCTCGACCCCTTGCTCATTTTTTAAAAACTCATTCAGTCTTTCATGAAGTTGGAACTCAATGACTTCATTACTATCCACCACCCACTTGAAAAACTTACAATATGGCAATCCCTGATAATTTTTTTCATAAGAATTATTAGAAATTATAAACTGAACAGCACGCACTAAAAAAAATTATATAAACTGCACACATACACATACAAATTACCTCTTTGTTGTACCGTGGACACCCTAAGAAGGGACGTCTAGGATTTTTTGTAGTAGTTGAGTACTTCAGTGTGGCTTCAAGCTCACAGAAGCACAGTGGTTGGCCAACATTACGTTTGGCAAAAGATGAAGGTATTGATGATGATGATGATGCCGACATTCTAGTATTAAAAATAAGAAGGCAAATATTAAAAATCCATAAAATGTTCTACAAAAACATTTACTGGGTTTATAACTCTCGGCAATACTAATCAAGATATGTAGAAAATACAAATTAAGCCGCCAAGTTAAATGAGACTAAAATGATGTACCCAAATTGAAACAATCATTCATTTGGGTGAACATTCCTTGACTGTTGAGGTTGTAAAAAAAAAAAATTCACATCAACAACTATAGAGAAACCAATAAATACGGATCAATTGGAAAACACAAGCTCAACATAAGCCAACAGATCTTAAACAATGAAAACAACAAAAACAAATTTGCAGCAACACTTACAAAATCTCAATTACCAACTATAGAGAACCCAATAGATAAGTAAGGATCAATTTGAAAACACAAGCTCAAAATAAGCCAACAGATCTTAAACAATGAAAACAACAAAAACAAATTTGCAACAACACTTACAAAATCGCAATCAACACTTCAAATCCAACTGAACACTTTAACAATCACAATCAGAAATCCAACAGTTTCATAATACTAAAAGCAACAATCCGAAAAATACCTGAGTTTTCTAGCAGAGAGAAGTGACCCCCGAAAGCAAATTGTTCGGATTCGCAAGGGTTAGGGTTTTCAACACTTCAAAAAATTACAATCAACACTTCAAATCCAACTGATCAACACTTTAACAATCACAATCAGAAATCCAACATTTTCATAACACTAAAAGCAACAATCCGAAAAATACCTGGGTTTACGAGCACAGAGAAGTGACCTCTGAACAAGTTTTGGAGCAGAAAATAAGCTTTGAGTGGATTTGGGTTAGGGTTTCGGGGCTTTGTGGGAAGGGGGTTCATGTGGGTTATTGGGTTCGTATGGATTCGTGGGTTCGTGTGGGTTCGTGTGGGTTTGCGGGTCCGTGGGTTTGTGTGGGTTCGCGGGTCTGTGGGTTTCGTGGGTTCCCGATCGAGGATGGACTGGTTCTCCGTGAGCTCTGGTTCGTGAGCTCCGTGAGCTCTGGTTCGTGGCTTTAGGGTGGAAGACAACGGGTATGCAGCTTCAGGAGAGGGGGAGGACGACGCTGGAGAGGGAAATGGAAGAGTTTCACAGAAGAAAATCGAGAGAGAAATGAGAGAAATGAAATGAAAGAGGAAGGAAAAGGAAATGACTCGGTGAATAATGAAACGACGCCGTTTCATTAGTGTGCCACGCTGGCGATGTCGCGGCGGGGTTAATGACTCGGGGGTATAAAGTACTTTCCTTAAAAAATATATATATTATTATTAAAAAATTAATTATAAATTTATTTTATATAAAAATAATTTAATAAAACAAAAACAGTTCAAATCAATCCACACCACATATTTGCTTCGATTTTTACTGGGAAAATACTTTAGGTCCCAGGGTAATAATCCCGGCATAACCCCAACATCCCATGTGGCCGTTTTATTTACTTCGTAGTCGTTTCGATCTTCTCCACTCAATCCCAGAATCTCCTTCATCGCCCCTTTTCACCATCGAAATCGACCCACGAAGCTCCACCTTCCTCAGCAAAATCGACCCACGAAACCAATCGAATCTCTCTCTTTGTTGCAGAAAGTGCAGCGAGAGATGATGCTCTTGTTGGTCCAGCCCTCCGTCTTCCAATTCTACTTGCACTACATGAGTATCGTAATGGCTACTCAGATTGGAAGAAATGGATGAATTTTCTTTAGAGAAGGAATTTAGCCTGAGATGCGATGAAGTCAAGCAGGTGGCCAATGAATTGGTTGTGCCAGATTCTGGTTGTGAGCTTTGTGATGATGGTGTTGTCTCCCTTGCTGATGACAGAGAAGAGACATGGGGCAGCTCTGAAAAATTGAAACCTTTCTGTGTATATATTCCAGTTGCATTTAAACACTCTACCATGAATTACACAATGTGCAATACCTTCAGTGATAAGAATTTTGATATCCTGATTTTTAAAGTTCACGAGAAGAAGCATGTTCCTCCCGGCAAGATGGAAACTGGTGTGCCCGAACTGTTTGATGATCTGTGCTCCTCCGAGCTGAGGTTTGATGCTTGGGTCAAGAACACCGCACAAAATGAATCGAAGGCATACAATATTCTGAAGAGGCAATGGTCGAAATGGCAAGATGGTTTTAGTTTATATAAGGAATTTTGCTCTCTGACCAAATTCAAAAGCAAATGGGTTTCGTGCTTTCCATCCCTCTTTCTGAGTTTTTATTTTAATTTTTCTCACTCTTTTTTTTTTCTTTTTTTTTTAAATAATAAAATTATTTAACTATCAGCCGCGTGGCCACGGCAGAGATCCCTTCTGAAGAATTCCTAACATTATTGTATAATTTAATTTAATTTATCGGGGGTTTAAAATTGAAATTAATAAATAAAGAGTGGTTATTCTATGATGACTAGCATCGTTCAAATCTATCGTTAGTTTAAAGTTAAGCTTATTTTTTCTTATTTATTTTTTATTATTATAAGATATTTTTGAAAAATATTAAGAAATATCAATAAATGAATAATTATTTTTTTAATCATTAAATTCAAAAAATTAAAATTCGAAAAATATCAAAATAAGATTTAAAAAAAAGTTGACAATCATTTCAAAAAAAAAAAAAAGTAGACAAAATAACATTTCTCATAAAGTAGTTTAAGTTCTATTTGAATTTTCATTTACTGATGGGAGAAATAATTAAGGTGAAATTATAGTAGAGGATTCATATATTAGTCTCTCGCTAAATATAATATGGCCTATATATTCGAGCAAATCATCCGAAAAAATGCAAAAATCCTCAATTCTCTATTTCTGGAAGTAACATTCAAGTGTTCGTCTTTTCTCCCTGGAAGGGTCTTCTTTTGATTTTCAATGTTGCAATCTTTCTTTTGGTTTGTTTAACTTAACCCGATTAACATTGGATTTTCCAGCAATCGCACAGAAAATTATTTCATAAATCCATATGACAGGATATGCTAAATAGCCCACCCAAGTCTAATAAGCCTTCTTTCTTGTGCGTTACAATCTAGCTAGAGCTTATAAATTCAGAGTCAAACACGTTTATTATAAATATCAGAAAACTGTACCAAACTATGTTGCTACTCTCCCTCTCTCTCTCTCTCTCTTATCTAGCACAACACCTCCGCAGAGGCTCAAAAGTTAAAACATTGTTTCCTGTTGTAAAATTATTTGATGAGGATGCATCTGATTGGTGATCCCTCGGCACTAAGCAACCTAAGAGGTAAGCAATGGACGGTATATATTCCTGCCGCGACGTCATCGAGCTTTAGGCCTTCCACCAGGATGATTTCCTGAATATTTAAGCAGTGTTAGTATCGGCTGTCAGTCTTACTAGTTTTATTTGAGTTTTTTCAAGTGAGCCACACACACTTATATAATGCAATAGAGACTAATCGTTAATGCAATAGAGGATAAGAGGGGGAAACTGAGATGCATGTGCCATGAGTCAAACTAGAACCAGCAGTTACAATATAACTTCAGCTATATGTTCATCAGCCAACCCAAATAATTTTAATCAGGAAGAAGACATTGCCATGAACACGACTAAAATAACATGCTCTACAATGGCCAATCAGTATATTTCTCCAGACCATGTTGTATAGAAAGCCAATGATGGAAAGATAATTATAGTATTTTATTTATTTATTGCAAATATCATCACTATAGACACCACCTTACCACAATTTCACTTGTTCCAATTATGACCCAATTGTTTTCATTAGGAAACAATATATTAAGAAATCAATCTAAAAGTGGCTAAAAGAGTAGTAGTCAAATATTGTCCATAAACGGCTAAAAGCCTAAAACTCCAATATCACACCCACATAAAACAATTTCTTTTTTTCTTTGGGAACTAATACGCAGGTTTCTGCTTTTCCAAAGTACTTTAGTGACAGTTCATTTGTACTCCAAGAATAAAGTTCTCATAAAACCAACTTGGTTACATGACAAATATGAACCTAGAGGTTGACTAAGTTTCACTCAATGGGGAAAGAATTTCTTACCCTGCCTTCCAGAAGAACAAGATGAGATGGGATCAAATCATCAAAGGCAGCAACTGATAAGTAATCAATTCCTACATTCCATAATGGTAAATGTGTAAGAGAAACCACTAAATTTGCAAGAGAAAGCAAAGATATGAGAACATTAAAAAAAAAAAAAAAAGGAAATTCATGTATGTTCCCTTCGTAAATGGATAGATTTATGCTATTGAGTAGAAAAGTACTTATTTCAATGACAAATTAACATATTAGAATATTGCAACCAATAAATTTCATGTAGAATGAATCCTGCATCACTGTTGAATTACCTTGAATATGTTAAGGTTGTCCATAAGTGGAAAACTTTTCAAAAAGAGGAAACCAAGTGTTGGCATTATCTTACCCACAAGTTTGATGTCGGTGTTCTCCACCAACCATTTTGCTCCATCCTTCATAAATCCCACATAGCTGGTGTCAAACTCCTTTTTAAACATAAGCCGCCTGAAAATACAACTGAGTTCAAGCCCAATTTAAAATTACATATTTTTTTGCTTTCTTAGTCAAAACAAGTTTATGATTAATAAAAATGATTTTTCAATGAAGCATCACCAATGGAAACTAATAATGCAATATATCATTTTAGATAAAATCATCATATAAATGCTTCTCCATGGTGAAAATTCTACAATGTATAACGGATCTAAGCTTACCTGTCAGTATTTAATGTTCTGAAAAGGACCCGACGTACTCCCCTTGGGATATTTAGAAACTTCATAACTTCAGCTGCAAGGAATTTACATAGACTATTATATGCCAAACTCAAGTAAATAGAAGATAAAAGTACACATTACTTTAGACATATAAATAGGTCTTCATTCAGCAGCCAAAAGAGTAGCCATGTAGTAGGGCCTAAGAAGTGCCTGTCATACCAACTTAAGACAGCACATTGTTTCATTAGAGCAAACAGTAACATGTACTGAAAATAAGATCCCCCCCCCCCCCCCCCAAAAAAAAAAAAAAGTTTACTTGGAGGGAAGCTAATCACCAAAATAGAAAAGGCCACAAAAAGCATTCACTTACCAGTTATGTTCTTGTCCCTTGGAACATCAACTAACAGTGCTGGACCTATAGAAACAAATGAATATAGTTACATTAAGCTCTGATCAAGAAAACGTGAAATTCCTACTTTCTACAGAGAAAGATGCGAGAAATTCTATTTTCATGAAAGATATCAGAGCAAAAACTACCATACAACCACAGAGATAATGAGAGATGGTAAGATCAAGATTTCAGAGAACCAAAAATATTCCTTAAGAAGCAGTGATCTAAACTGAAATCCTTTGTATCAACCAAGCTCAAAGATTCTCATTGTCACATTTTCAGATGCACCAGCCTGTAGAAAGAGCAGATGCTCTACAAGAAAGGGGAAATTCTTGTTTCCATTATCAAGGCAGTTCAACTAGACAATAGTAGGAAATTTTGCCTCTGTTTAGATAAATTTTACATTCTTCCAACCAAAACATATAACGTGAACTAATAATTGCTTTCTCTTCCCCTTCGGCAGTCCTCTATGCAAAGAAGCAAAGAGTACGATAACAATCACAGCATCAGATAAGTCACCAAGTCCATCAGTCTCCATGCCAGACATTTCTTCAACTGGATTAGAATGCCTCAAACAAAATGCATAGAGTCATTCCCCCCACTTTAAGCTTTATTAATGCCACACCATAAAACAGTTCAATACCTGATCGGCTAATCCCTGCCTTTTTTGTGGATCAAGCACTTGTACAATACGCCATGTAATATTCAAAATTGTTGCAGACAATCCAGATGATAGGACAAGGAATGGGCAGACTCCCACAACAGAAAAATTAAGCATCCAAATGATTTGGAAGTTTGCCATGTCCACATAGGAGAAACACACCTACCATCAACAATAACAAGCAAAAAATTCTCGAACTCTCGCCTACTTGCACTAGACAAGCATGTCACACCATGATACCAAGAGGCAAGATAACAGTGAAAAAGTGACCAACAAGTGAAGGTGGTCCTAGTCAGCGGGGTCTGGCCCCCAAGACCCCAAAAAATAGTTTCAGGATCCCACAGATAAAGAAGAGGGTTCAAAAATCGTAAACGGTTATTTGAGTTAAAACCTTTAGATGATGTGTCAACATATCAATAGGTCTTGGTCTAACACACAGTAGTAAACTTTTATAGGCCCAACAAGTGATTGTTTTATTTTTTTAGCTCGAGTCAACACTGAATTTTTATCCTCCAAGGAAACTCCAAAAAACAATTCGAGAAGAATAAGGCAAGAATAATGAAATTTACAGCGAGACTTCCTATGCAATCACAACCTCCAGAAGAAGCTTCAAAGATTAAAATTTGCAAACGACCGTATGCTACTTTCGAACTCCACAACAAAGAATTATAAACAAACAAACAAACAACAAACGTTAATTACCATTTAGCACTTCCAAGTCAAGCGTGTCGACATCGAAGCCAGCGTCGAAGTAGTGATCGAAAACATGGCCCGGGGCATCAACGTGCGTTCCACTGTGAGTGGGCAGTTTCATCTCCGAGTTGTTGGCGAGTGAACCGTTCTTCATGCTCTTCGGGAGCCAGAGGAACTGACCGATCCCGTCACTCGATTCCCACGAAGGCATGTCCGTGGTATACCTGTGGGTTATATCGATGATTCGGCCTCCGTCATAGACCTCTCGGCGAATCGGGATGAGGTCGCCGTAGTTTTCGGAGAGCGAGCAGTCGGTGTTTTCGGTGCCAGGGATAGTGGGGTATGCGGTGGTGGCGGCGGCGGGGATTGTCAGCGACGCGGCACATAATAGGAGGATGAGTAGGGAAGCCATCGTAATAAGTTCCTTGAAGATGAAATCGGAGAGTTTGGTTGGAGTTTGACCTGCAGTGACGAATACTCGAGTAAAACTGTTCCGGGGAGTGAATGATTCGATGATATTTCGTTTCTTTTGAAAGAGATTTGATGATATCTATTTAGGAGTCTAGGACTCTTCTTTATCATTAAAAAAAAAAATTTCTATTTAGGACTCTGGAGATTCGGACTCCACAAGAATGTGACTCGCGGGCATGATTCTCTACATGTTGACAAATGATACAGTGTATGCACCAGCCGAACATGAACGGCCCAACATGAGTGAGTGAAAACCTTGCAGGGGCCGCATCAATCTCTTTGAAAAGAGAAGGTAAGTTGGGTCGTCTGAGCCCCAAGGCCATGGGAAGCCCAATATAATTCTAGGCCCAACTCCTCCAAGTTTACGACCATCGCATTTAGCACACTCGAAGACCTTTATAGTTAATACTTTAATTCAATAAGAGTTGTCCTAGTATAAAAAAGATTGTTCAGCATCCAAGTGAGCGGATCAGAGTGGATATATGCTTCACCACATCACACAGGCGTTAAGGAGATAGCTTATATGTGAACTCATTAATATTGTCTTTGCATTAAAGTAAAAAAAAAAATTAAAATTAAAATTAAAATTTTCAGAATCTTGAATTTAAAAAAATTTAAATCCAAATCTAAATTTTTCAATCCAAGCGTAGCTTGTAAGTTGGAAAACTGTATTTTCTTCCCCTTTAATCAGGTATGATTTTAGTTATTTGAATTGAAGTACAAACCTAACTTTTTGAAAGAAAGAAACATAAATAAATACTATTAGAAGGAAGTCTATCCATCCAACAGACATATGATGATATATCATATATAACTTTAAAAAAAGAAAGAAAGTAATAGTTGGATGCTAATTACAAAGTTTAGACAGTGATAAACCTTCCATATGATTTTGACTTTTTCTCAAGTGAAGTGCCTCAACATTCAGCGATCAGCGAACCTACCCTCTGTAAATAAATATCTCAAGACATAAAACGCAGCACAAGGTACCATTGGTTGCCCGTAATCTTAGTGCCCTCCAGCCTCCATCAGAGACTGAACCCCACCCAACTCCCCAAACTGCCCAACTTCACATTTCCACGCCCTACAAATTCAATTACACATTACATCACCATCCGTGGCTCAGTCACATACACTCTCTCTCTCTCTCTCTCTCTAAGAAAACCCAGACCCCTCCCTCCAAATTGAAAATGCCAAACCGAACCATCCCCGACCGCCGCCTCCTCCTCTTCTTCATCCTTCTCCGCTTCTCTTTCTTCCATTCCAGCAGTGTCCCGGTCCAAGCCCTCACGTCACCGACTGACATCTCCGCCCTCAAGGCCTTCAAAGCCTCCATCAAACCTTCCTCTATCCCACCCTGGTCCTGCTTAGCCTCCTGGAACTTCTCCACCGATCCATGTGCCGTTCCTCGCCGCACCCAATTCATCTGCGGCCTCTCCTGCAACTCCAACTCTACCCGAGTCACGCAGCTTGTTCTCGACCCGGCTGGCTACTCTGGCACGCTCACCCCCCTCATCTCCCATCTCTTCCAACTCACTACCCTCGACCTGTCCGACAACTCCTTCTTTGGTCCAATTCCTTCTTCCATTTCTTCTCTTTTCAATCTCCAGACCCTGACCCTCCGATCGAACTCCTTCTCTGGCTCCCTCCCCGTCTCCATTACCTCCCTCAAATCCCTCGAATCCTTGGACCTTTCTCACAATTCTCTAAATGGGTTCCTTCCAAACCCGATGAACTCGCTCTCCAATTTGAGACGATTCGATCTGAGTTACAATAAACTCTCCGGATCACTCCCTAAACTCCCGCCAAACTTGCTAGAACTCGCGCTAAAGCATAATTCCTTATCTGGGTCTCTGCCCAAATCCTCATTTGACGGGCTGACCCAGTTGGAAGTCATTGAACTCAGTGAAAATGCCTTCACGGGGACACTACAGGCTTGGTTCTTTCTCATGCCGTCACTTCAGCAGGTTGACTTGGCCAATAACAGCCTGACACGTGTCGAGATCTTGAAACCAGCCGGTGGTAAAAGCGAGCTCGTTGCCGTTGATCTGGGATTCAACAGAATCGAAGGTTACTTGCCCATGAATTTCACCGGTCATCCTCTGTTATCGTCTTTGTCAATTCGTGGCAACCGTCTACGTGGCACGATCCCATCGGAGTACAGCAAGACTAAGTTTTTAAGGAGATTGTTTCTGGACGGTAATTTCTTGATCGGGAAGCCGCCGGCTGGATTTTTTGGAAGTGACAACCCAGTCTCCGGCAGCTTGGGGGACAATTGTCTGCGGGGGTGTCCAACATCTTCACAGCTATGTGTGCCTCATCAGAAACCCGACGCACTATGCAAGCAAGCATACGGTGGAAAACCGAGGTCCTAAAGTGAAAGATGTTAGTCAAAGATTTCTATTTTTTTATCTTATTGGAGCGAATAAGAAAATTTATAATGCGTTACATCTAAGCAATTTGAAAAGTTTTAAGATGGAAGCAAGTTGTAGTACGAGTCTGTATAAACTGAACATTATCAGATGTAGGCACAGATATCGCAAATGTCATATTGGTGTCTGTGTATATAGTCTTTTTTTGTTTTCCTTCAGTTTTTGGATAATGTACCTTGGTTAATTTGGCTCTATTTTACTAGCTTCGGTGGCTTATTTGATGTCCTTGGCTAGATAAACTTTGACCCGTTGATCTGTATTTCAGTGAAGGGTTCCTGAAGACATAAATAATAATGTCTTGGAAAACGAGCCACTATTATAGAAAGGATGGGGAGCGGCTAAAAAGTTTATGAACAGGTTCCAGTACACAGGAGTTGAATCGCCCGCGTGCACTCTGCATCTACGCAGTACCAACAATGTGTCTGGGATCTTTCGTTACAGTCTGGAAGAAACACAACTGAAGCTGTCAGAAATGGCATATATTTCCCATGTTTGGCGTCGGCGATACGTGAGTGTGAGGCATTTCTGTGAAGTTAAGGCCTTCGTTTGTTTTGATAGATAAAAGTTATAATAAAATTATTTTGAGGATTATGTAAAATTGAATTACTTATTTTATTTTTTATAAAAATTTAAGAAAATAATAATAATAAAATAAGAAGAGAAATTTTTTTTATATATATAAATAATCAACGGACCGTGTAAAAAGCAAAGACCTTAATCTGCCGTTGTTTTGACATAAGTCGTTGGCACAGTTGTAGTTTTTTTTATGTGTGATGTAGCTGTGTCGGTGCGGTATTATTTATGCGACATGTGTTGTGAATGTAGCGTGATGTGGTTGGTTTTGTGGGGTTAGGTAATTTGGTCGATATTCAACTATTCTCTTTTGAATTCTGATACAACTATTCAACCAATAGTGATGCATAATGAGAACCTATCTTTGTAACTTCTACGAGGTTCGAGCATCTTATGTGTAGTTTGGATAATGACTTCGATGAGATAAATTGAAAAAATTAAAATTAAAAATTGAATAAAATATTTTTTTAATATTAATATTATTTTAATATTTGAAAAAATTAAATTATTTATAATATTTTATATAAAAATCTACTAAAATTATAATAATAAAATGAGATAAAATAAAATAAAATAATTCTTGTATCTAAAATGAAAACTTACCTCTATTTTTAAGACATGAAAAAGTTGTATCCAAAGTTTAGAGAGAGTTACGAATGAAAAGTTACCCCTATTTTATAAAATTGTTGTAAAATAATTGCAAGGGATGGATACAAGATGTAGACCGTACATTTGTCCAAAATGCATTCATTAGAATTTAGACACGATGTAGACCTTACATTTGTGTGTGCCATTTCCCAATTCCAATACTGTATTCTTCACTCAGAAGATGGACAAACTGGGTCCCGATTCGAGAGGACTTCACTTACATTTCAAGCTTCATAATCACTCAACATCGGAAAAGTAAACTAAACATGCTACTCGGCTTTATTCCTAATCCCCCATGGCCCAACCAGTCCCATTTTTCCTTAATGCTTCCAAGGGCCAGCTTTCAAAGTCAGTCCTCTTTTATCTTTCTACGATCTGCGTGTGGCAACAAAAAATAAAGGACCCATATCCTTATTGATATGGCCCTCCAATTCCAAAAGTTATGTCAACTTGTAGTGCTACTTGTTATCATTTAAGCCCCGCTTGGATTTAGAGGTGAGCTCAGCTCATCTCAACTCATCTCAACTCATCTTCATTTTATTATTATATTTTTATAATTTTTTATATAAAACACAAATTTCTATACACCTTTTTCAATTCTCAATACACCTTTTTCAATTTCCAATACACCTTTTTCAATTCCCAATATACCTTTTTCAAATCTCAAAATAATAATAATATTAAAAAATAAACTAAACTTATCTAAACTCATCTCAACTCATCTCATCTCTGAATTCAAGCAGGGCTAGTGTTGGAGTTGGACAGAAGAAGCCAGAAAATAAGTATTATTGGGGTAATTAGCTAGGTGCTGTTCCTCCCCTTTTACCTGAGTTGTTGGAGACTTGGATCGGAATCAACCATTAAAGTTATCAAGTTCTATTTCTCTGCATTTTTTTTTTTTTTAATCTCAGACTTTGTTTCTTCTAAAATATATTAAAAATACATGGCCAACCCAAATAAGTGTAAATAAATCCTTTCTGCAAGTTTCATGGCTTCCTTTAACTGCAAAGAAATATTAAAAATAAATAAATTAAAAATAAATTAAAAAAACACACACAGACACACACAAAAGGGCAAGCTGGCAAATAGCTTTGTTTATACGTAACTGATAATATTATAATGATTAGTTTTCCCAAGAAACTGCTGTTTTCCAATTCTGTATTATAAACACGGGGAATCCTCGATATATTGTCACCTAAAACTTAATTTATGCTTACTACAATATCTTTTATATTTTTTAATTTTAGGTTGTTAGGAGACAAAGATATTCCTACTGGCTTATTTTAATACCTCGAATTCGAAATGGCACTACTTTTTTTTAGCATTTCTTTTATGTGAAACATGCCATATGGACTTGTTGGTAGGCCCAGTTGATTGCCACATGGGCCAATAGGGCTAAACCATTTAACATGGGCCTTACTCTCAGGTAATCAAACCTACTTATCTGGTCCAACATAGCCCGAGCGCTACATTACAGAGCCCAATAAAGACAACGTGCATGTTAGCCGTTCTGAAATCGTCTATGCTTCTCTGCTCAATCATGGTTGATCAATGCCCAAAGGCCAAGTCAAATGTTGTTTGAAATATTGTAACTATTGTTGGATAGCCACTCGAGGCCGTCATACAGTCCTTGGCCAGATATGGCAGAAGTGCTCTGGATGTACCTGCAGAGATATAAATAAAAGGTTTTTAATTTATTTTTATGAATTATGATCATTATTATTATTATTATTTTTTTTTTTTTTTTGGCTTTTGCTTTTGTTACGTTTGTCAAGGTGGTTTCGTCTAGTATTCTCGTTAGAACGATCAGTGAATTTCATGACTGCTTTAAAGCCTTCATTTCTTTTATTTTCAATGGGTTTTAACTTTAGCAAAGCTAATGCTTACCAACGATGCTGATGGAGTGAGTGTAGACCAAGTTTATCGGCAACCTCAGAAACACTCAGAGAATTTGGAAGGTCTTGCTTATTGGCAAAGACAAGAAGCAAGGCATTGCGTAATTCATACTGCAAAAAAGTGAGCAAAAGTGAATCTTTTTTCCCTATAATTATGGTTTGATCAATGCAATACTTCTATAAGGATAACTTTGTTCCTGTTCATTTTATTATGAAAGATTCACCAAGCACAGGTTTAATTGCACCAAAACAAACTTGATATCTTTTTCTATCTGGAAGTTTCTCAGTGCTCAACAAACAGTTCTTTAGAGGCATTCGGATACGATGCTTCGAAGGTAATATAGAATCCTATTCTAATGCATTGCTCTTAGCCTCTTTCTAACCTCGCCAAGAATACGATGAAGCTCGTTGCGGGCTTCTGGGATTCTCTCTCTATCATTGCTGTCCACAACAAAGATTACTCCTCTAGTATTCTGAAAGTAATGTCTCCACAAAGGTCGAATCTGTTAAGAAAAGAAATTGGCTTAGAACATGTTGATTACATTAAAGTGATGAACTTTATTAAAGTTTGTCTGAATTACAACCAAATTTAACCCCTCTTCAATTGATCAGTTGAGTAAATGCAACTGCTCGGGCAGATTTTCAGATCAATTTTCCTGTTTCTGGTAATTTTGCCTGTACAACAAATAGAAAGAGGTCAAGCTGGTACCTTATCTTGTCCTCCTAAATCCCAGACAGTGAAGGTAATATTTTTGTACTTTACAGTCTCCACATTAAAACCTGGTCCATGACAAATGCAGACCTGTGAAATGCTATATCAGAAAACAGGAAATTATCACAAATCAACATAATTTTCTAATTCTACTCAAAGTTTCAAACCAGCACAGATAGCCAATGGAAAATTGCAGAGCAGATAAATTCTGCTTAAACTTTGAAATATCTTGGGCTTGAGCAAAAGAAAGATTGAGTATCAAAAATAAATTTCAATTCATTTAGTTCCAATGAAATAATGTTTAGATCAAAGCACATGCCTCGTGTATCAATTTCAGCCCGTGAAGTGTATGACGGAATTTCTGAAAGAGATGATGCAGCTAAACATAAAAATTGAAAAACCTTAGACAGGGTTCCTTAGACTTCATTAAGGTCAGAGTTTCTAAGGCAGTTACCGACTGTCGGTATGGTGGTTGCAATCTGACCCAGTTTGAGCTTGTACAGGATAGTTGTCTTCCCAGAAGCATCAAGACCCAGCATCAGAATCCTCATTTCACATTTCGGGAAAAGCCTCTTTGCTAGCCGAGATATGGCAGCACCCATGTCAAAATACGAACCCAACGGAGGTATGAAAGATGAAAATTGGATAAATGAGTGAACTCATTGAACAGGGAGCAAATTGAGGAGGAACAAATAGAAATGGATTTCTTGTGTCATAAGAAAACACCTAATGCGACATTATTGGGTGAGAATTGGGAAAGGTAAAGGAGAATAAATTCTGATTCGACGACAGGAATAAAGTTACTCTATTTATTTTGAAACCTTATGTTATATTGGGGTAGAATGCCAACATTCTGTGGGTTGCCTTCGGGTGAAAGTGAAACAGTATACATTTGACCTTATAAAAAGCTATGCACTTGGTCGAGAATGTCACTGGAGTCTACAAACAGATAAATATCATTCTCAATAAGCACTTGGAATGATTCCCTGACATAAGCCTAACCTACCAGATCAGAAACCTACCCAAGCTTTCTTTTATCTGGAATCCGATCTATAAAAATAATTATGACCCTGGAAAAATACGGTTGTTTTCTTCCTACTGCTGAACATGCGCTCTTCTCAAGTCTGTTCGGAAAGCACAGAATCAATATTCCCAGATCAAAGCAATCCACTAAAGCATACGCAAATTAGGGCTTTTTGATATCTCTCTCTTATATTTGGAGGACATTAAAACGGCATTATTTAAGAAAAAATTTCTACAAATAGCATTAAGTTGGACAAAAAACTCCACTGAGAAATAAGTAGAAGTAATGTCACTGAGAAAAGCTTTTACATACAGTTTCCATATCTAATACATTCTCCACTCTTAATTTCATTGTTGGCACTGTAACAAAATTACAATAACCAACGAACAAGAACGTGACATTGTAAAATATTCATAATTACGACAGCTTTACAAAATGAGGCAACCTAAAATGCGATCAATCTTTTGAAGCAGACTGGAAGATGAAAATGGCTGTCAAAACACCCACCAATCCGGTAATTGCCAAGGCTACTGTAGGTAGGGGAGACGTGAGCCCAAAATTCTGCGAAACAAAAAGGGAAAAAAATAATCAAGCATGCATTTTATGGAATAATTATTATGTGTTGTTCTGCTGTTCATATTTGCTTGTGTACATGTTTATCTGTGGAGAAAGAATGGGGAAGGGAAGGGTGGAAGCTTTCAATTTCAGCTAAAGAAGTATTGAAACCAAAACTATTTGATATACCCCAACTTCCAAGCTACAGGTCACAGATTGAAACAGGATTCCTAATAGCTAGTATTGTAATTACAAACTACCTATATATAAAAGAAGTATTTGTAGTTACAAACCAATAATTGGATTACATTGACCTTTTGTCCAGGACCAGACCTAGGAACTCTTTGCCTCCTCTTCTTTTTGTGGGTTGTAACAGATTAGAGATACCATCCCCTTATCTACCAAATGAATTTGCATGTTTTTCATTGCAGGGTTCTGAATAATAACCGTAATCCCTTGATGTGTATATCCCATATTCGTGCCAAATGGCATGGTTTACATATATATTTATATGTATCATTTTCATTGCGAACATGCTTCAAATGCTCATCGGTAACAGGCCTAATAATAATCAGTATTTGTGGGGATATACTTTTGACTTTACACCATTAGAAAAGGGCCTTAAATGTTCATCAGGAAACAACAAAGTAATAATAATCCCAAAGTTATCTTTACTTATCAAAAAATAATAATCCGAAAGTTATCATATATTGAACAGTTATTGTGATGCAACACTGGAGAAGACTAAATGTAACACACGTATGGTTGACTAACAAGAACATAAGAGAGAAAATAAAGAAATTATGGATGAACATCGAAGAAATGTAATGTATTTTAATCACACTGTCTTACTTCGAGGGAAGACTTCCTCCAAAATCAAGAAGATTCACAAATGTTCTGAATGATTACATACAATGCAATCTGAGTTATTTATAGCCTATGGCAGCTCACTAATGCTCTAATACATGGACCCAAATGCAAGACATATGAAATACACACATGAATCAAAAGATAAATGGACTTAAGCCCAAGCCCAACGAGAGACTTTATTTCTTCACTCAAACCAGGCCCAAGACCCGAGCCCATTCCTTGTCTTAGCCTTATGACAAGGCGTATCACACTAAACCACATGACAATAATAGTTCAGACATCATCTACTGTGTAAGGCAATCCCTCTTTAATAAGATTTCAATTAGAGATGTCGAACATATATTTCTTTAGAGAAGGACAATGTATGTGTGTGTAAACAACAAGGATGGAGGGGCAAGAGGGGAGGGAGAGGGGAGGGAATAGGGGGTGGGTTTGTTTGATTGAGGAGTTTTCACTCAAACAATTAAACCAAAATGTTCTTCTTCAGTTTTAAACCTAAAAAAAAATAATATGATGCTTCTATTAGAGGGAAATATCATCATTGCGTCTCAAATGAGTGGTTGATACTAAAAAGCAAGCATCAATTTTCTGAGCTCATGTGATAAGCAACAGCATACTACCTACATATACGAGACTTTTCCAACATATGCTGCACTATTATACAAGATTTTGCTCATTCTAATTTCTTACTGAATTTATTACTTTGACATTTCTTTTATTCGGCTTTGTACTAAAACTGCAAGTTGTAGCCCACCTTGTTAACATGCTGACCGATGTTGATAACAAAAACCATGTCTGAAACTAAACTAATAGACACTGCAAAGCCAACCATTGCATGCAACATACCTCCAGAAGTCCCTTGCCTGTTGCTATCTCCACACTAATAGCCACTGCAAAGCCAACCATTGCAGCCCGGCCTAGCCATACATCCACACCATCCTTGGTACTTTGTTCACATCTTATGGAAAATGACATAGCTTTGAATGCAGGCTTTCGACAATAAGTTCTGCATATCACTACAAATAGAAGCAAGCATCAGCTCCCGCTGCTGAACTTATAATTTAGAAAGTGACTTATCAAAAAAAAAACTTATAATTTAGAAAGTGATCATTTAGTCACCAAGAATAGTGAGGAATATTGGAACTAAATTTATGGATAGTCCAAATATCTCTCTCTCTCTCTCTCTCTCTCTCATGTTCTCTTTGCATCCATACAGAAAATAAGGGGAAAGGACGAATAGAAAAGCCATAACATTTGACAGAAAGAAAAGATGAGAAAAGGAAAGAATGGCAAAGTTTAGACTGAACTTTTGATGATATAAATGCGGTTTGAACTTCTGGAGCAAACAAAAACCATATCTGTAAAGATCTTCTCAAGTAAACATTCAAGATCAAAGCTCATGGGCTCATAAACAGAAGGACTAATGGAGTGACTGAATCAATGCACATGTTGCTAACAGCGTGACAGCCATTACCTAGGTAAGCAAAGATATTGGAAGTACAATTATGGGATTCTGCATGATGAGTAGTAACAAATGAGCTTGCAATTTGTTCTATTGAACAGATTGTACAAAAACAGCCCGCATATACAGAATTGATACATGGTAGCATTTCATTAGTATAATTTACTTATATATATATAAATAAATTAAATTAAAGTGTCAGCCCATAGAAGAAGCTTGTATATACAGCAATTTGTTCCGTTAAAAGGCCTTCCTAATTTGCCTCCCACTGACTACCAAGGGTACCTTCAGAGAAGAGGACTTGAGGCCCGAGGGTTCTTGTCTAACAACGTAGTTATTTTTATTTTTTCACAAGCAGTTTTGGGTTCCGACCAATTGGGCAACAATTCAAACACTTGTTTTTGCGGCACATCTTAATAAGAAAAACTGGAGAAAGTCAAACAAAAAAGAAGCATTAGGATGCTTACAGAGAGAAGAACCGGTGGTGAAGGAAGATCTAATTGATGAACATTTACAAAGAGGAAGCCAAGGAGTTGCAGCAGGGGCTTTGGCTGTGGCTGAACTAAATGCACGAACATCTGCCACAGATAGATAAAAACAAACCCACTAAAATGGGAATCCTAAACCTCGAAGAGAGAGAGAGAGAGAGAGAGAGAGTTACCGAAGAAGGAAAGGGAAAGGGAGGCGGAAGTTGGAGCTGCTAAGGCCATTGAAGCTGCAATAGAAGTGAGCACTCGAACTTTGTGAAGAAAGGCCACTCAGAACTTCGGAAGTCAGGTGGAAAAGGCTAATGTGACACATGCACCGTACCATCGTGGGACGGTTGGTATTGGTACGAGCGATATGGATAAAATCATAAAACTTGCCAATGTGTTTTTCTTTTAAAATAAAAAATTATTGTATTCGCTATTTTTAAAATATAAACTATTCTAATCATAACATAATTATTTATAAATTCACATAATTTAATATAATTAATCAAATTATAAAAACATTTTTATTATAAAATAAATATAACAAATCAGATAAAACACATCAATTTATAAAATTATTTATAAATGTAGCCGTTCTCAAATTTTTTTATATAGCATGGTGTTTGATAAATGAAAATTTTCATAAAAATTTCTCTAAAGTATGGGTATAAGAAAAAATTGATAAATTAGATTGGGCCAATCTAAACTGGGGGAATCGATTCAATTTTAAATTGGTACCAGTCCAATCGATTTTTATAAGTCAAAATTGATTGATATCGATTCGATTTTCGTTCTAAATTTTTTAGAACTGGAATGAACTAAACTGGGCCGATTCAAAATAATATATATTTTAAATTAATTTTTTCATATATATAATATTTTATTTATTAGTATATAATGTAAATTAACTATAATTTATATTTTATGACCTATAATATTATATTATTGTTAGTAATATATTTTTAGTCTATGTATAAATTATTATATTAAATAATTATATATGAAATAATGATATAATAATACTAATATTATATGTATTAGTATACTAATATTAATATTATCATTATCAATGATATGATTATAAGAAATTAAACTTACTATAACAAATACTAATATATAATTATTCTAATCATTGTAACTAATACTTATGTATATACTAATAGTTTAAATAGACTAATTTAAAATCGAAAAATCAAATCGGTATTACTAATTTTGAGAGGTAATCGGTGTGTAATCGATTTTAAAAAATATAAAACCGATGGTACCGGTTCAATTCTAAATTGTAAAAAATCGAACCAATTAAACCATTACTCAAAAGTAGGAGTATAAGAAATCCGATTTGGACCAGACCGAATCGATTATTTTAGATCGGACTGGATCGAACTGAATGAAATTTGAATCAGATCGGATCGAACCGAATAAAGTTTGGTTCGGTCCAATCCAATAAAGAAAAACGACCAAATAATATTTGGTTAGGTCCAAGTCCATAGAATTTTTCCTCTTGAATCGAATTGGACTGGACCAAAAAACTTTATAAAAAATAGATATATTCCTTAATATGTAAATGTAATATATAGTATATAAGTACTAGTGTATAACTATAATATATAATATATAAATACAAATATATATATAAGTACTAAGAGTATTAGAGTTGTAACGTAAAACAATGTAATAAGAGTATAACTATTATTTAATATATTATTATTAAGAGTAACTTTTTTTAATATTTTTTTTAATTTAAATCTTGATAAAAATGTGAAATAGGGCAAAAATAATTAAATTTGGCACAAAAAACAAATTTCATTATTGCAAATTTTTGGGTTAAATTTGATTCATTAAGTTACGTTCAGTCATTCTGGATCGAATCTGGACGGAATGGAACCAAACTAATATGAACCAAATATAAGTTTGGTCCGATCAAGGTTGAGGAAAATGTTTGATTGAATAGAATCGATCCATCACTTCCTCAAATTGAATCGGATTGTTTTTACTCTACTCAAAAGTTTTACAAAGTTTGTATTAGACCCGTTCATTCGAATTTTAAATTTAGAATTTTCTTGAATCTTTTAAATGAAAATATTAAAATTATTTTAAAAAAATCACAACAAGATCGAGCAAAACTGAATAGGCCTACTCTCGGACGGCCTCTATATACATAACATATAGATAATAAAGAAAAGAACTCAATTAATATAATATAAACAAAAAAATAAGTATCACGTGTGAGACGATGAATAGTAAAAACTAGGAATTTTACAACAAATAAAAATGAACAAACTTAAAAAAAAAAAAAAAAAAAAGAGTCTCAAAAAGTTTTATTTTTCCCTAGTATTTTTAATGGTATCATAATTTGTTTAAATTTTAATAAAAAAATCATATTAAAAAGTAAGTATACGAATTATGCATATTTTAAAAATAATATATATGAAACTAATATTTTTATAAAAGAAAAAAATTATTTATTATTATTTTATAATATAATGTTAAATGATAAATTTATAAATAAAATATAACAAATAATTTTTAAATAATCTAATATTATTATACGTTATGAGATAATAAAAAGATGAATACAAAAAGAGCACAAATTTTGTACGAGAACAGGTTTTCAACTCCAAGGTTGACCATCACCCAAACTCTACCAGCGATGGAAAATTAAGCGCGCTTCCACTCCCATTTCCACTCCCCCGTTCATCCACCCTGCACGCTACCAATCCCATTCCGCTCCCTGGAACTTGTATCAACGAGTCATTAATCGCTTTCCTTAGCCAAAAGGCCCGGAAGACCCCTCCTCCTCCTCCTCCTCCTCCTCCTCCATTAACCTCCTCCTCCTCCTCCTCCTCCAACTTTTGAGTACCTCACGGCTCACGCTGAAACCGGAAGCTCCCATGGCCTCCCTCCCGAGTTTGTCTCACCTGTACCCAACCCACCACTTCAAGAAGAGCTCACATCGCTCTTCATCTCTTCCCACCCCTCTCTTTCAGACGCAACCCTTAATCCTTTGCTTTGACTCGTCTTTGTGTAAAACCAGGGGTTCGAAGTCGCTTCGCAATCGTGTTATTGCTAGAGCTGAAGATAAGGCCAGGGGTTCGACATCATCATCATCTTCTTCTCCGTCTCAGCAGCAGCGTGGTCAATCAAACTCTGAGAATCAGCTAGAGGTCATTCTTACCCATCCTTACTCCCAAAAAATTACTCTTTTATAGTATCCATGTAATGAAATTTCTAGATCATGAATTTCGATGAGGAAATTTGGTGAATAGTTTGATCAATACCGGGGATTGTAGGATTAAACTCAATGGTAGTAGTATCAGCATTTCTTGTTCAATTTGGAAACTTAATGTCGTCATCGCAATGAGGTTTCGCTTTGCTAAAGGTAGATATCTTGCTTCCAAAATAGACCATTATCGCTGATTCCCGTAATGAAAACCTAGGAAAAGAAAAGAAAAGAAAAGAAATGAGTATCCTGATTATATGCAAGGATTTCAATTCATCGTGTTTCAATGTTGTTATCATTAATGCGGAGCTTATCGTTTCTGCTAATACTTCCGCTTAAAGACTGACTCTTTAGCATGACACCAGGAGCTGATACCAAAATCTGGATCATGTGATCCTTTGTGTTCACTAGATGAAACCAGTTCACGTGATTTTGTAGCCGCTTACCAGCCCAAGACCGATTTTCTTAAAGCTCTTGCCATATTTGCAGCAACTACAACAGGGGCAGTGGCGATTAATCATTCATGGGTTGCTGCCAATCAGGTCCATTTTGTCTTATTCCCTTGTTTCTTGGTGTGTTTCCTATGTGAAATTCCCTTTTTATCCCTGTACGACCAAATATATCTAACAATTTTTATAATCAAATTTGTTAGATATCAATCGTGTGAATATTCATAATTATGCAATAAATAAACTATCAAGCATAACACACCGATTGGTTACGAAGGGAAACCTTTTAAAGAACTCTTCAAAAGTAAAACCTTACGAGACAACCAAATTCAGGAAAGTTATTTTTATTGATTAAATATCAGTTTACAAGTAAGCTATTCAATTACAAAACCTTTGTCAATTGACTCATTTACTTGACCGGACAAATGACCCGTTTATCCCTACTGCAATAGCAATCAGAACTTCTGACGATTTTCAATCTATGTCTTTCCTACTAGAACCTCTAGTGGTTGATCACGTACACCAATCAACGATCTTCTCAAACCTTGAACAAGATCACACTTGCAATTGTATAAAAATCACAAGGAAAATTCTCCACTAATTTTCCTCTCAAATGGCTTTTAAATATATCTAAAATCAATTTTGGCCGAAATCCCTTCCTAGGGTTACTATATGACTTGATTTAAATAGACAATCTAAAAGTACTGCTGAAACGCGTCTGCTGACAGGTTATCCTTTATCTGCTGACAGGTTGCTAACAAACTTTCGGATTTACTGCTGCAATTTGAATTTCGAATTTGCCTTCTAATTTTATCATTCCAGATTTTGAAATTCAACTCTCCAACCTTTTTAACAGACTCTTAGACACCTAAATAATTCAAAATACTATGGATAAATCCCATAGTTTAAATTACATTCATTCAAAAATCAAAACTTATCCTATTTGAATTTAAATTCAACAATTCAAAATTACAACTTTAGAGATAAGATGAAATATTATCCTATTTGAATTCAAATACGTCAACACTATTCCAAACCAATAAAATTTATATTAACAATCACCCCCTTTGGCTGATTGGTGATAAAATATTTTTTATGAAAGTATATTTCATATCCTGTTCGAGTTTTCTCCCCATTCATCAATGATTCTCCCCCTTAGTATGTGCTGCTGCTTCCCCTCACTCCTCACTTTTCTCCCTCTTTTTGTCACCAATTTAGCCAAATTAATGTCATGTATAAGCTGAAAGTGTAGTCTCACTTGAGGAATCGGGTGAGTGAGGATTTTGCTTTTTCCTTAGTTCTCATCTAAGCACTCACAATCAAAATATTAGAAAAAAAATAAACGCAAGTTAGTTTTATAAGAGAACCCGAGTATCAAGCTTGCATTGAAATGGACAAAAATTCCAAAAAAATAACCATATTTCTTAAGGATAGAATCCGAACCTTAGAATGGAAAAATCAAGATTAAAGTTAAAGTGACTTACCTGGATGTCGAGAGATGGAAGATACTTCCTGAGCGTAGTCCAAAATCACGAAAAAACTTTGTGAGATTTTATAGAACTTGGGACTTAGGGTAGAATGAGAAGTGGAGCCTTAGAGCACCAAATAGTCTTGCATGCGATATGGATACCAGAGAGTCTAACGCACTAGGAATGGGCAACTAAGGTTGCCGTGAGTCACTTTAAGTGACCAAACACTTGGTCACGTGTTGTGACCTTGCCGAGACCTTTCTTTGTGTCCCACCGGGACTTAGCAACAAACTAGAACAATTAGATCACTCCCACATAAACCTCAAGAAGTCCTAAGCATTGATTCTCAAAGAAGGCCTCATATGCACTTGTAAAACCAAAAACTTGACCAAATTTTTTTCTTTTTTCGTGTTGGTCATAAAATAAATTGCCAAAAAAATGTTTATATGCAGATTTAAAAAAAAAAAAAACAAAAAACAATGGCAATGAGGCAAGTAGTATAAAGAGATGCATTTAGGTTTGATCAAAGTGTTACTCACCAAATGAATTCAAGACCATACATCCTCTTGATTGCAACACCCATAATAGATTTTCACTCCTCATAAAATCATTAAAGTCAAGGTTCATGTGAGTGTATGAGTGAGCAACTTATGAAAGGTAGCAACCTTTTCTTGATGATTTTATTCCTTAATTTTTTTCATGAATTTTTTTTTTTTTTTTTATAATCATTTTTAATAGGAATCTTCTTTTAAAAGATGCTCCCAAGAGATTGTCACTCACCTTAAAGCAAACTTTATGCTAGGGCCTAGATACATAAGTGTCTCATCCAAACACTTTACTTGCATAGTCCCTTTTTAGTTCATTTTTATTACTTATCTTTTTCCACAATGATAGGAGCAATGATTTTTTCTATAAAAACTTTCAAGGCTAGATTCATGTGGGGTGTGAGTCTTTTTCCGCAATGAATATCACACCGACTTTTTCTATATAGATCAACAAGAGGTGTTTGGCAAGGAGAGACATTTTTCATACTTGTACTAGGTTTAGCTAGTATTAGTCAATTTAAAGTTTAGACTTTCTCAATAATGAGCATCTTAATACACTAATTTAGGTCATTTTTTTTTTTTAATTAAACAAAAGTGCATTCAGACAAGTTTCTCATAGTGTATTAAGAGTGAACCTTTACTATGATGACCCATAGGGTTAGGATGCACGATGTGGGATGCACAACACAAGAATAGTGCATGAGTGCAAGGATTTATAAAGTGAGTATCAACATGTTCAAAGCCTTCAACACACCATCAAACATGCACTCTACATTAATTGGCCGAAGAACACATTTTTTTTTTAAATAAAAAGTAGGAAACCAAAACAAAATAAACCAACCAAAAAAATTTAAATTTTTTTTTTGTTTAAAACTTATAAACAAAACAAAACACAATAAAAATGCATGTCCTATACTAACGATATGCAAGAAATACAAGAACATGCATGTGGTCCTATAAACTAACGTGGCACGACATCCTTTTTGACCACCCATTTTGCCTTGAGATTTGGCTTGTCCTTTTCATTCTTTTGAATACATAGCCTAACCAATTCACCAAGCTCACGACTTATAAAATTAATTTGTTGGTCCATCTCATCAACTTGATTTTGTAGGCTTTTTCCACTCATTTTTGGACTTTTTCCAATTTTTATTTTCTGCCCTTGAGACACATTAAAACAATATGGTCTTATATGCCCAACAATTCCACAATTATGACAAATAGGAGTAAACTTACCTTCATACCTACCTTTCTTCATCATGGTCGATGGAGAATTTTTGTGCAAATTTCTTGAGTCGCCAGCCTTTGGCATGGGAGGATTGTTATGGTTCTTCTTTTGACTTTCTTTTACAAACACAATGCCTTTGGAGCTCGATGCAGCGGATAAGGGTATTTGTTTTCCTTTTCCTTTAGAAACCATATATCTTAATCTCATCATATCACTGCTTGGTTTTTAAAATCTCAACATTTCATTTAATTTTTGGGTTACTGAATTTTGTTCATACTCTTGAAAATTTTTCAATTTTTGTTCTATTTCAACCTTTTGATTTTTTAGTCTCAACACCTCAACCTCAGAAACTTTTACAGCCTCAATCAAATTATTTTTCTCATTTTCTATAGTTATAAGGTTTTTATACAGCTTTTTATTGAGTTTTTTCAACTTGACTACCTCTTCACACAATTCATTGTAAGCATCTTGAACACTAAGTTCTTGGTTGGCCTCAACTAGTGTAATGTCCAAACACTAGAAGCACAATTATTTTCAGATTTTGTTAGTGAATTTTCAGCTAAATCATTCACAATAGTAGAAAAAGGTATAAAAAAATTTTCATTATCGGAAGATAAGTTTTCACTTTCAGAATCCGAAGTATCACTAGAGGACACATTTGATGTTTTTCCTTTATTTCTCTTGAAGTTAGGATACTCAATTCTAATATGACCATAGCCTAAGCATTCATAACATTTTACCTTCTTATTTTTCTCAACTTTTTCTTTATTCCAATTTTCTAATTCATTTTTCTTTGCTGGAAATTCTTTTGCTCTCTTTTGTTTTTCATTAGGTTTTTTCTTAAACATAAACTTTTTGAATTTTCTAGCAATAAGATCTATATCCTCATCATTTAAACTCTCTTCACCACAATTATCATCATACTTTTCTTTCATAGTTTTTAAAGTAATATATTTACCTTTTCTCGTTTGGGGAAGAGATGATTCATACGTTTGTAAGGACCTGATGAACTCTTCAACTTTGATTGTATCCAAGTCTTTGCTTTCCTCAATGACTGTGATTTTGGGTCGAAATCTCTCTGGTAGAGACCTCAAGATTTTCTTCACGACTCTCGAGTCTTCAACCTTTTCTCCAAGATTAAATCTGGAATTCACAAGATCATTTAGTTTAGCATAAAAATTATTAAAACATTCATTTTCAAGCATTTTAATTTCTTCAAATCTAGATGTTAGCAATTGTAATTTAGAAATTTTCACAGTCATTGTTCCTTCATGTGTGACTTCCAATATATCCCATGTCTCATTCGCTATCTCACACATGGAGATCCTTTTGAACTCTTCTTGAGATACCGCCATGAAGATGGCATTCAACCTTTTGCTATTGAAATTGCTATTATTTAACTCATCTTTCGACCAAGTATCAATACTGGTCTCAGGTTTTTTCCACCCTCTTTCAACGGCGTGCTATACTTGTTTATCCAATGACTTTAGGAATGCTCTCATACATACTTTTCAATACGCATAGTTTTCACCATCAAATTCCGGTGGAACATACAATGATGCCATCTCTACCAGGGGAACGAATCACACTCGAATGAGTGAACCCTCTCTGATACCAATTGAAATTTCCTTTTTAACCCCTGTATGGACAAATATATCTAACAATTTTTACAATCAAATTTGTTAGATATCAATCGTGTGAATATTTATAAATATGCAATAAATAAATTATCAAGCATAACACACCGATTGGTTACGAAGTCAAACCTTTTGAAGAACTCTTCAAAAGTAAAACCCTACGGGGCAACTAAACCCAGGAAAGTCATTTTTATTGATTGAAAATCAGTTTACAAGTAAGTTATTCAATTACAAAACCTTTGTCAATTGAATCCTTTACTTGACCAGACAAACGACCCGTTTATCCCTACCGCAGTAGCAACCAGAACCTCTGACGATCTTCAATCTATGCCTTTCCTACTGGAACCTCCAGTGGTTGATCACGTACACCAATCAACGATCTTCTCAAATCTTGAACAAGATCACACTCGCAAGTGTATAAAAATCACAAGGAAAATTCTCCACTAATTTTTTTCTCAAATGACTCTCAAATATATCTAAAATCAGTTCTGGCCGAAATCCCTTCCTAGGGTTACCATATGACTTGTTTTAAATAAACAATCCAAAAGTGCTGCTAAAACGCGTCTGCTGACAGGTTATCCTTCATCAGAATCCGTCTGTTGACAGGTTGCTAATAGACTTCCGGATTTACTGCTGCAATTTGAATTTCGAATTTGCCTTCTAATTTTATTATTCCAGATTTCGAAATTCAACTCTCCAACCTCTTTAACAGACTCCTAGACACCTAAATGAATTCAAAATACTATGGATAAATCTCATAGTTTATATTACATTCATTCAAAAATCAAAACTTATTCTATTTGAATTCAAATTCAACAATTCAAAATTACAGCTTTAGAGATAAGATGAAATCTTATCCTATTTGAATTCAAATACGCCAATACTAATCCAAACAAATAAAATTTACATTAACAGCATGATAATTACACGCCTTTGAAGAAAAAGGGGACTGATTTATCTTGAGTTATAACCTTGGTTAATTTGATTAAATGTTGTGATTTAGGATGTTGCCATGGCACTATTATTTGGAATCGGGTATGCAGGCATCATTTTCGAAGAATCTCTGGCCTTCAATAAAAGTGGAGTAGGATTACTGATGGCCGTGAGCTTATGGGTAGTGCGAAGCATTGGGGTAATATATTTTAGTTTGCATCATGTTCTGTGGTCGGGGATTTTTTTGGGCACTGTAAAGAAAGTTTTAGAAAAAAATGATGTTTGTGGGCCTTTTTCCTTTTTTGGGTTCCTGGTTTTCAGCAGAAATTATAGTGCCCATGATAGTTTATTGGGTGCCGTCATTGATGAGTTTGCTGCCTATTTGATACTGGGATCAATAAATCAAAGCTGCTTTGGACTGACATCCGCATAACAAACCTTCACAAAAAACATGGCTACTTATGGTTTCAAATCAAATCAAACTGTAGAAAAACATCGTTTATATTTACTTATCAAAAAAAAAGAAAAACATCGTTTATATTTAGCTTTAGATGGGGTCAAATGAGATCTAGCTGTTGAAAAACAATGTTATTCTTTAGCTTTGGATATGAGGGGTGCTGAAATGATTCTTATTTTTCCTATAACCATAATTTGGATGTAACAGAATGTCGAAAGTGTTGTTCTTTTGAGAGTTTAAACAGGCCTTTTCTTTTTATGAATAGAGGTTAGGATAAGAAGTACTTATTTCTGCACTCAACTACAATAGCATAACTGTTCTTCCTTGTCAAGTTTTAGGTGCGGTTTGGATAGTGAGATGAGATGAGATGGTTTTAGATGAAAATTGAATGTTGGATAAAATATTGAATCATCTAATATTGCCATACAGATTTCTTCTTTTGTCTTAGTTACTCTGTGATTAGGGACCATCTCATAGCTGATAGCTCCATCTATAGGAATGTGTACGCGACAGTTTTTATTATTATATCATTATCTGCAAATACTATTATTATAACAAAAGCATCCCCCTCCCCAAGGAAGCCCCCAAGAGCAAGAAAGACAAGGAATTATGTATTTTCAGTTATATTAATCAATCATATGCTTTTTCTATATGTTTAGTAGGGTCAAAATCTGGATCATGTGATGCTTTTCAAGAGAACATATCATTTTGACCCTACTAAACATATAATTTTTTTTACTTATAAAAAAAATGTTCTCATGTAAGTGTGTTCCTAATGGAGTTTAGTACATGTTGCTTTCAGTGTCCTCTGTAAATCCATTGTCTTAATGACTCTTAATTGATGTGGCTGCATCTGTCAATTAAAATATTGGTTGATTTTTTTTTTTTTTTTATTTATCAATCTTAGTTACTTTGTATATAGTCTTCTTTGGTTATCTGACTTGTTTAGGCTCCTTCGACCGAGATAGCTGTTTCGGAGTTAACGCATGCATCTGCAGAAGTCAGTGAAATAGTGTTTTTCTTGCTTGGTGCAATGACAATTGTAGAAATAGTTGATGCTCATCAAGGTTTTAAGCTGGTTACTGACAATATAACCACTCGAAAGCCACGGACTCTCCTCTGGGTGGTGAGTGCTCTTTTATCATTATTATTATTGACTTATGTGGGAGTTTTATTGTAACATATTTATTGCCGGAATTTATATGTTATAACGGTTAACCGTTCTACAGAAATTACTTATAAAAAAACATTCTACAGAAATTATTCAGTCAATCATCTATTGAAATAATGATGTGCCATACCTGTTTAGTCAGGGATCCCAGAAGTCTTTAAGTTTCTATAGAAATTAGTTTTATTTGTCTCATTCTAACTATATGCTTTTAACTGCAGAGAATCTTAGAGTGAGATATTTGATTCTAAATATTTCAGAGAATGAGTCTGCTGTATCATCCTCATCTTTCTAATTACAGTTTTCTATCAATTAATGGCATTTGACCCATAGTACTGAAAATTGCAGGTTGGTTTTGTGACTTTTTTCCTCAGTGCGATCCTAGACAACCTGACATCTACCATTGTCATGGTGTCATTATTGCGGAAACTAGTACCTCCATCAGAATTCCGCAAGTATGTTTTTCTGTTTAAATTATGTATATATCCCCCAGAGTTGACATTTATGGCTGCTTGAAATGTATTCTTGGGAATGCGTTTTTTATTTTATTTTATTTCACATTAATAGTGGATCCCTTCAATCCAGTATCTCTCCAAGGTTCAATTTTATTGTTCTTGTATCTCACTTTTAATAGCAGAGAGACCAGAGTTTTTTATGTTGAACCCAAGATGGTTGGCTTTGATACCATCTTATGTAACTAATTACTTAACATCCTAAGATAATAGAGAACAGTCTGATTCATTTATGGGCATTTTACAATGCTATTATACTTACTGAAGCAGAACACGGTGATCTGAAGCATGCCTAAATTGCGAAGTCCACTGTCACTGTTGGCAAGAAAGATAAAGATCCAGTTCTTGATATGGCCACTGCACATCCAAACGTGTGCTAGCCATATCGGAACCACAATCTTAAAAGGACCATGACCGTTCAGAAGGCCATTGAAAGTAAATAATTCAGAAATGGATATCAGCTTTTGATTTATCTTAGGAAGCAAGGACAATAAGAAGCGCACATCGGAGGAGTTAATGCCTTCATACATAACAGTCAAGAACCTCATCTTTACCAAGAATCTATCAGATAACGATATCATTATAGGATACTTGTGTGTTATTCTGACATATTTATACCATTATCTTAAATCAACTATGTTTGGTTAGAAGGCCACTGAAAAATAAATATTTTGAAATGTATGTAATTTTCAATTTCTCTCAGGTTTGAAGGACAATAAGGCCGTGTTTGGGAAGTATGAGTTGAGAACATCTTATCTCATCTTATCTCATCTCAAAACTTCTCATAATTTCATTCCCAAATATCACTCAAATACAAAACACTTTTCAATTTTAAATCTTCAACTCTTTTATCTAATCATTACAATTTTTTCAAATTTTCAAACAAAACACAAAAGACAATACTACTTTTTCAAATTTCAAAACAAAAATAACATTCCAACAATTTTTTAACTTTATAATATTTTTATTCAATTTCATCTCTCATTTTCCAAAACATAATAAAACGTCTTAACTTAAATCATTTTACTACTATTCACAAATCACTTTACTTTTATTTACAGAATTCTCAGCTCATCTCACTACCCAAGCATGCCCTAAAAGCACACTTCAAAGAAGTTAATGCCTTCATACATGACAGTCGTGAACCTCTTTTTTACTAGAATCTTTAAGGGGACAATGTGAAGTGCAGATAATGTTATCATTATAGGATACGCGTGTGTTTTTCAGACACCTCTATCTATTAGTGTTCGTATGGAGTGGCCTTAGGCCTTAACGGCTTTAAGGAGGTCCTGTTACATTGAAATTTGACGCCTTACACCAACCCCCCCACCCCCCCCCCCCCCCCCCCCCCCCTCCCCAAAAAAAAAAAAAGTGGATGCTCATTTGCTATCTTATGTCTACCAGAAGACTAAAAGTCAACTCCTTGCTAATCTCTCTCTCTCTCTCTCTCTGCTTTTCTAATTTTTATTGGTTAATATTCATTTTCCTATATGGACGTTTATCGACAGGCTTCTAGGAGCTGTTGTAGTGATAGCAGCAAATGCAGGTGGTGCATGGACTCCTATTGGTGATGTTACCACTACTATGCTGTGGATACATGGTCAAATATCCACTCTGCCGACAATGAAGGTGTTTTAACATCATCCTAAAGGACTGCTCCCATAAAGACAATATGCTTATATTTATTTATTTTTATAATAAGAATATGGTTATCTTTTTATTTTGCATTGTTTATATATCTGTTTTTTGAAGACTTAATACATGATTTGTGTGATCTATTCTCACCAAATTATTCATTTTACTGGCTTGTTATATATGTGATGCTTCTTTTAGCATCTTTGCCTACCCAGTTTATGCAAATGGATAAAGTGGTATTGGGTGGTCCAACATGTCCAGAGAAAACATTTGGATTAGCAAAGTTGCCTTCCCTTAATGTCTCTAAAACATAATAGATAATAGAACTAATTTTGTGACCTGATAAATAGGCATGTATTTCTGTTTGGTTAAACGACCTGGATATGCGCTTATTTGTGGACTTGGTATGGTACGCTGACTGAGGGGGTTGAAATTTCTCTTGCAGATATGGAACTCTACTATTTTTATAAAGATAAGTTTATTGATGATGATTCCATTCTAAATCTTAAAGTTGAGATTTGATCATGCCAGTTTTTTAAGAAGAGGGACAGTACCCTCAATTTTATTGATACCTCTCACTTAAGTTGGAGGAAAACCGTGGTCATAAAGAAAGCTTGGGGATATAGAAAACCCAAAATCAAGCTTTAAATTATGGTAAGAAGAGTATATCCTACATGTACAAACTAAAATTTCTATAGCTATACAGTAAACTACACCAATGAAAGCAATCAATTCAACCAAAAATAACCAACAAAAACAAAATGTATCAAGAAAACAACTTACCAAATCAGTGTCTGAACCAAGGTAGACTCATGCAGTCCATCCTATATTTGCCCAAGTCCTTTTTAGGAAGATGAGAAGCCAAAAATATGAGACTGATGTAATTGTGAACCATTTTCAGTTTTTCTTTTAGTCTTTTTTCCGTAAGGAGACGATGCTTTTTGTTTGTGATAAGAAAAGCTTATACGGCTTATGGCTCGCAACTAAATCTCTGTTCTGATCAATTGAAGAGTTCCCATAATAGCATTTTCTTTTCTTACAGGGATTATTTGTACCTGCAGCCGTTTCTCTAGCTGTCCCTCTAGCACTCATGTCCCTGACCAGGTACTATTCTTGCATTGTCAAAGCAAGGCCAGGGGATTTGATTTGTGAAAGGTTAGATTTGAATTGTTTGATTACAGATTAAATTATATGAGTTTCTCTTCTTCCATTCAGTGAAGTTAATGGCACGGGACAGGATTCTCCGAACCTGTTGGCATCTGAACAGATGGCTCCTCGAGGACAGCTTGTTTTCGCAGTAGGTATTGGGGCTTTGATGTTTGTTCCAGTGTTCAAGGCCCTAACTGGTTTGCCTCCCTATATGGGTATGCTACTTGGACTTGGAGTTCTTTGGATTCTGACTGATGCTATCCACTATGGTGAATCTGAAAGGCAGAAGTTGAAAGTACCACAAGCTTTATCACGGATTGACACTCAAGGAGCACTTTTCTTCCTTGGAATCCTTTTGTCTGTAAGCAGGTGAGTTCAGTAACACTAACACCGTTTGAACTACCGTCTAAAGTTTCATGTACTGGTTTTTTATTCTGTATAATGTACTTTGTAGCTGTCCCTTTCAACGTGTGAATCATGACAAATTTGATTTTGCATTTCTAGCCTTGAGGCTGCAGGGATTCTTCGGGAATTGGCAAATTTCCTTGATGCTCACATTCCTAATTCTGAATTGATTGCAAGTGCAATTGGAGTCGTATCAGCAATTATAGACAATGTTCCACTGGTTGCAGCAACAATGGGAATGTATGATCTCACGTCTTATCCCCAAGATTCTGAGTTTTGGCAGTTGATTGCATATTGTGCCGGCACTGGTGGATCCATGCTAGTTATTGGCTCAGCAGCTGGAGTTGCCTTCATGGGGATGGAAAAGGTGGACTTCTTTTGGTACCTGCGGAAGGTATGTGCTTGCTTTTTAATGACATTCCCTTTTTCTTTTTAACTATAATTTATTTTTCTTTCAATTAAAAGAAGCCATACTCCTTTGTGCAGGTGAGTGGTTTTGCTCTGGCAGGTTACGCTGCTGGGATTGCTGCTTTCCTTGCAGTACATAACCTTCCCATCTCCCTACCTATGACTCTAGCGGATGTTCCTTTCCTCTCTGGTTCATAAATCATAGAACTTTGGCCAGGATGTCTCCTTGGCTTCAAGCTAGGCAGTACGCATTAATCTAGCAGAGTCGCGATCTATGAAGTTCGATAATTTGGAAAGTCGAATGAAGAAAGGTTGGCAAAGATGGTGACATCTGATAAGTTGAGATTATTTAGATCTAATGCCCGCAAAATTCACATTCTTATGACTTCACTGGGAAATGGAATAAGCTTTATAGCTTATAGTAGAATAAGTTCTTTCTTTCCAGGTTGGAATGTTAAGGGGCGAAGTCCATGTTTTCATTTTATTTTATTTATTTTAATTTCCTTGACCGCAGACATTCTTTGGCGAGGACACATTTGCATTGAACAGCTTGGACGGACTCTATGACGTCTCGACTCTTCAGTTTTCACGGTAAGATCCATTTTTAAAGCAGTAAAGAAAAACAGAATCAAAGTTATAGATTGTCGTAAATCAGAGGTTGTGAATCACATTGATCTGAAAATGCTAGCCTTTGTGATTCTGAGCGAGCCGTCCTTGTATCCGTGGTGGTTATCTTCTTATAACACTAACCTCAATGTTTTTTTTTTTAATTTTTGAATTTTTGAATTTTTATTATTATTAGTACTGGGTGTTCGGATGAATGTCTTGACTAATTTCAAAGATGCACAAACTTTTCGATAAAAAGTTTCTCACAAATATTTCTCAGAAAAAATCTTTCAGATGATCTTTCGAAATTGTTTGCACCCAAATAGGGGAATTTGATATCATACAACATATGATTGCATTGATATTGGATAATCAAATAATACAACCACAGTTCGGCAGATTGAAACAGAAACTTTGCACGAGGGGAAATCGCAAATTAATAAAATACAAAATTTTCATTGCAGGGTAAAGTCATGATTTTCTCTTCCCTGCGAGCTAGTAGACAAGAAAAAACAATCAAAATCGGCGTAGGACATTGGCTATAATACCCATCTATGGGGAAAAGGGAGCCTCTTAAGGGCAGAAAGATAAAGTAAAGATACCACACACACACTACAACTTGAGAAAAACAATCTCTTCAACGGCCGGAACATCACCAATTTTCTTCAAAGCTTCTTTGCTAGGTTGATCATCCACCCCAATTGCCATCACAGCTTGCTTTCTGGGGGCAATCCTTCCGACACTCATAAAGCTGACATTCACATTCTCTTCCCCCAGAATGCTCCCAACCTTTCCAATCATACCTGGCTGATCAACCTGCCTGCAGAGTATAATACTACCTTCTAAGGAGACATCAACTTCGAAAGATCCTACCTTTGTAAGATGAGGAACGCCATCCTTTACCCGTCCCTCGACCTTAATCTCCCCAGCCTCAGATATGGCACTAGCAAATCTGGATTCCACATTGGCAACCTGGACTTGAATGAAATCGAGTGGAGTCTCAGGCGAACCATCTAGACTAATTCTCTCTTCAGTTATCCTCAAACCTCTCTGCTTAGCAGTGAAATCAGCGTTAACCAAATTCACAAAGACACTGGATATGGGCTCAATAAGACCCTTTGTGATCATGGCACGAAGAAGCCTCGTGTCAAGATCATCAGGAGCCCTAGCAGAAGCATATGTCACTTTAACACTCTTCATACCACTTCCACCAGCTACCAATTGGACAGCAAGCCTACCAAGTTTCTCGGTAAGTTCAACATATGGTTTCAGCTCAGTTAACACCTGCATTTAAAAATGAATTGACAAATTGGCAGACTTTTAAGTAACTAATTTAATTAAATCTAGTTGAATGCATCACATATAATGAATCAAAATTATAGATCGGTAATTTCTGTAAATATATTACAGAAAATAACAATCTGGAACTATATTTTGGCGAGTCGTGGTTATATAAACAACTTGAAGCATTTAATGAAGAACCAGAAATGTTGAGTGAAACGGAACCACTTTCAAAAGTTTAAAAGTCAACATATTTTGGTATGCAGCTAATTTGCACGTCCAAAACACAGACTAAACAGGATATATTTTTTTAATAAAACAAAAGAAATGAGGGAGGGAGGGCCACATTAAATACAAAATTGAGATTTAAATAATACACTGGATCTTGTCAATTAAAGCAAAGAAAGATGACAAACACATAAAAATTACCTCGGCAGGAACCATTGGCGCATTGACTGCAGTAGCAGCAAGCTCGCCTTTGAGGGCTCCCACAACAGCTTCGGCTATTTCAATGGCCACCCCTTCCTGCATATCAAATCCAAATATTAGAAAACTTGGTCAGAGGAAAAGTTGAGTATACAAAAAAGTTCTGTTCATTCAGCACACCTGAGCTTCCATTGTACTGGCACCAAGATGAGGAGTCGCAATAACTCTCTCATCCTGAACCAATTTACTGTCTTGTGGTGGTGGCTCCTGTGTGAAAACATCAAGTGCCGCCTATAAAAAATAAAAATAAAAAGAGAGCATTGTTATTGGTCTCTCTCAGCAGAAAGACATTTTTTTTTCTTTCGAGCGTGAAAATGTAAGAACCTGGGCAACAATTCCAGCATCTAGTGCCCTAACGAGAGCTTCTTCATCAATAACTCCCCCACGAGCAACATTGACAATCCGAACTCCTTTCTTCATCTTTGCAAAAGTTCCATCATTGAGAATCTTTGATGTAGCAGGAGTAAGAGGCATGTGCAAAGAAATGAAATCTGCAGTTGCTATGGCTTCATCAAAGCTCACAAGGTCCACACCTATTGCACGGGCACGGTCCGCTGGGGCATATGGGTCATGTGCGATCACATGCATACCAAGCCCCTTGGCACGCCGTGCAACTTCTGATCCAACCTTTCCAAATCCCATCACGGCAAGCGTTTTTCCAACGAGTGAGACTCCAACATATTTATTCCGCTGCCACTTTCCTGGAATAGAAAATTGTGTAAACAGAGGTCTTAATGCTTGTAGAAACAAATTGACTTAACAAAAAAACATATCATACACCCACAAAGCCAGGAAGGAGCCAGTATCAATCGCAGGGTTGCGTACCCCAAAGACTAGCAAAATACCTTCCCTTTACCTAAAAATAATCTTTTTTGTTCAAGTTATCAAAGTGAAAAACAAAAGGGGACAACACACTTAAATTTGGAAACCCGTGTATCAAGAGATTCTACATATATCAATAACCCCGTAAAGTCAATCTAAAAGGCAAGAAAGCAGATCTGCATAAGAAAGGCATTTCTAAAGTATTTTTCCTGCTTTTCAAAGCAAAAGCACTAGAATAAATACCATCCAAGATTCCAAACACTACTGCTACTTCAAAATGGAGTCCATGCCCATCTACTTTGCACCGAAGAAACATTAGATCAAATGCTCCGGAGGAATTCATTTCAAATACCCATGCAAAAAAGAAGTAATATATTCACTAACCAGATTTAATAGAAGCATCGGCTTGAGCAACGTTCCTGGCCATGGCAGTCAAGAGAGCGATACCATGCTCGGCGGCGGCGATGGTGTTGGCGGTGGGCGCGTTGACGACCAAGCATCCGTGCTCGGTCGCCGCAGACAGATCCACATTGTCGATGCCCACGCCGGCCCTCCCGACGACCTTGAGCCGCCCGGCCGAGGACTCGAACACCTCGCGGCTGACCTTGGTCCCGCTCCTCACGATCAGCGCGTCACATAGCGAGATCTTGGTGCACAGCTCTTCGGGGCTTAGGTTGTAGGCGCAATCGACGTTGGCAAACTCCTTTAGCAACTCAATCCCGGCTTCACCCAGCTTCTCCGCCACAAGCACGGTTGGCTTGGCATCCAGAGCCGCCGCAGATACCACCACGAATAGCGGCTTGACTGCTCGGCGGTTCGTACGGAGCGCCAAGGAAAACGCGGAGGGAAGCGGTAGCCTAGAATTAAGAGACAGCGACATGAGAAATGGGCTCCGGAGGGTTCGGGGTGCGGACGTAGCCATGAGCGGTGGTGTGAGAGTAAAGGCGTGGGGGTGTAAATGAGGTCGAAAGTTGCGCCGGAGTGGAGATTCCACTGGGTTCCTACAAAGGAGAGTGGATTTATTAGTGTACAGTGAATGTGGTTTATAGCCCAAGAGATCCCAACTGGAAGGGTTTAATGCTGGGAGAGAGCGAGGGAGATGGACCAGATGGAAGTTTTTACACGCGCTCCTGATGGTGAGAGTGGGATCGGGTTTGGTATATTCTTTGTTTTCTCTTTTTAAAATATCTCCTAATTTATATTATTTCGCTCTGTTTCTTGCATGTAATACTACGTAATTTATTAAAAAATAAAAGGATGCTACCTAAAAATATTAAAAAAAACTAAAATTTTAGATTTTTTCTATTATATATATAGTTTATTTTAATAAACACTCATCAAAAGACAATAAATGGTATAAATGAGTGAGTATTAGGGCTGTGCAAAACACTGAATATAGTAATATATATATATATATATATATGAAAAAGAACAGTTGGTATCGATTATTTGAAAGAAAATAAAAATATATTCAAATATATATATATGAGAAATTTGTATAGGTATACACAGTACAGTGACTGTTGTCAATCACCCCTTATATATATATATATTATCTTTTTTTTTGATATTGTTATGGTCAGTCATCGACACCATCATGTCTCATGACTTTAGGTTGTATTTAGATGTCGAAATGAGATAAATTGAATTGAAATGAGTTGAATAATATATTATTAAAATATTATTTTTTAATATTATGAGTATTTTAAAATTTAAAAAAATTTATTTGTTATTAT
Organism: Platycarya longipes; assembly: GCA_036559045.1. NCBI lineage: Eukaryota > Viridiplantae > Streptophyta > Magnoliopsida > Fagales > Juglandaceae > Platycarya > Platycarya longipes. Next base: position 1,251,029 of record CM071793.1, read on the forward strand.
ATTTTATATGAAAATTTGATAAAGTATATAAAAATTTTAAAAAGTTATAATAATAAAATGATATAAATTGAGTTGAGTCTGCTAACCAAATTTAATAGTATAGAAATTAGAAAAATTAAGAATAATACTATATGCACGTATATTTTTATTTATAATTTTATTTGTAATATTTATTTTATTAGTTTTATTTTAAAATTTAAAATTTATAATTTTCAATAAATCAATAATTGATATATAAAGATGTAAGTTTTTTGTTAAGTATATTTAGTATTTTAAAAAATAAAATATGAAATTTTGAATTAGAGGGAAAATAAACATATAAAATAGAAATTCTAATAATTATTGACCATAATATAAGAAAATTTTACACAATTAATAATAAAAATGGTAATTTTATGTCTTAAAATTCAAACAAAACTTTCAGACAAACAAACTTAAATTTAATCTAGTAGGGACAGTTGTCGTTTTTGGTACGTCATAAGTATAAATTCAACAATTGTAAGCTGGATAACCGTATGTTATCAATGAATTTGATTAGTTTAGCTAGTTTAGCTAGTTAGCTTATTAATCAATTCAATATTTTCTCTATCCACCTAAATCTTTGTAGGTTGGAAGACGATATGTTTGAACCGTCGGAAGGTGCTAATTATAGGTTAGAATGAGAAACACTAGGAAACAGTCCAGTTGCGCTTGGGGTAAAAACATGAGCTGCCTACACGTAAGACAATAGGATGTAGCGCAATAGCACTCGAAATCATCTGATTATTTCTCATATATCACTGCTGAAACCTACTACACCCCACCCTTCCCCTTAGATTATTTCTCACCCGATTATTCCGTTGGGCCACTCTTGCCGACGTTGCCATCACACCTATTTACATGATTTGATTTCTAGTCCCAATTTCTACGGGCTCTAGCCATGTATTGGAGAGAGGAATGGTTCTATAATCCTAAATCTGTGCTCTGTAGTTGATTTTTTTAGCTCTAGCCATGTAGTGGAGATGGATCGATTGAGTTTGAAATTGTCGAAAAAGAGAAGTCGAAGGGATGAAATTAGTCAAATAGTCTAAGCAACAGTTATGATACTAAAAGACAAGAATAATAGGAGCTGATGGGAGAAAAAAGAAGGCTGACAAATTAGGGCATACGTACATGGACGGGACAGACGGGAAAGAGAGGGAAGAAAAGAAGAGTAGGCTAATTGACATATGCAAGTCAATTAAGTCTGTAAAAGACCTCGAACAAATGAAAGAGAGGGCGGGCTGAAACGATTTCACGGTATCTTCCTCAACATTATCTTCTTCAACCTTCTTAGAGGAATTCAAGAGCTTCAACCAGCGAATTTTATTCGCATATTGATGTATATTTTTTCTTATACAGTAAGCCATGAAAGATTATAAAAATATCTATTATAGTGGATCTTCATCCCCAAATTCTCGTGGACGTAAGCACTTGCTGAACCATGTACATACTATGTCCATCTCCATATATTTTATCTACTATTCACGTATGTTCAACCGCATCGGAATCTCGTTGGGGGTCTCAAATGATCTCGAACAAAGCCCAACTTGCACCAGTGGGTCGGGAATGATTTTTTCTCTCGCCCTGACCTATTGGCCGATTTTTATGGCTTCATCACTCAACTCAAGACTTCAAATAGGACCCAGCACCAACCTAAACGGCATCTAGCCCACTTGGACTCGGTCGTTCGCCACAGACAAAAAAAAAACATTTCAATTTGTCTCTTTTGCAATATGTGAATTTATTTTCACTGACAAAATTATTGTCTGTAGCATAGGACATCGGCGCGATGACAAAATCTCGCAGGGTCGATCTATTCACCTATGCGAATTCAACAAAGTCTTGCAAGGTCGGTTTACCCACCTACGCGAAGTCAATCAAGTCCCACAGGATCTGTCTACCCACCTACGTGAAGTCAATCAAGTCCCGCAGGGTTGGTCTACCCACCTATGAGAAGTCAATAAAATCCCGTGGGGTCAGTCTCCACCTATGCGAAGTCAACAAAGTCCCGTGAGGTCGGTCTACCCACCTACGCGAAGTCAATCAAGTCCCGCGGGATCAGTCTACCCACCTACGCAAAATCAACAAAGTCTCGCGGGGTTGGTCTACCCACTTACACAAAGTCGATCAAGTCCCGTGGGATCAGTTAACCCACCTACGTGAAGTCAACAAAAGTCCCGTGGGATGACGACCAAACTCCAACCTAACGCCTCAGCTCACCTATGCAATGACTTCTCCTGCGGGGTCCCAGGCGATGCATTCCCGCCAGGTCCCATGCAATGACACCTCCTGCGGGGTGACGGCCGAGCTCTAGCCTCGCCCCTCAGCTCACCTACGCGTTGACTCCTCCCGCGGGGTCCCAAACGATGCCACCTCCCACGATGGAAGGGGTTCGCGCTATCATCACACGCAGTTGAGCCATCTCCCTCACATGGGGTGATCCACTCACCCAAGCATACTTGTCGAGCCTTCACATTCAGGATGGTCGCGCGCAAATCGCAGGGTTGTCTGGCCACCCACAAACCCACTCAACGATTCATCCATCTCCTGGATGCTTACTCACAAATCGCGGAGTTGTCTGGTCACCCACAAACTTGCTCAACGATTTGTCCACCTCTTGGATGCTTACTCATAAATCACGGGGCTGTCTGGTCACCCACAACCCGCTCTACGATTTGCTCGCCACCTTTGAGCTCCGTTCTTACACTTTAGCGGTCGAGTCCATCTCCCGCCACCTTAGAACTCCATGCTCTCACATCAGCAGTCGAGTTCATCTCCCACCTTAACCTAGCCCCACAGTTGCATTTTACGCAATCAGTATTTTTGGAATCAGGAGACAAACCATCACCTTCTCGGAGTTCAGAATACAAGACGACAAGACAGAATTCCCATCAAAATACATTTGCTAAAGAATTCACGGGGATACTGGAATTGATGAAATTAGGAGTCAAATAGTCCAAGTAACATTTATGGCACTGAAAGACAAGAATAATGGGAGGTGATGGGAGGAAAAAGCAGGCTGGCAAGTCAGGGCATACGTATATGGACGAGACAGACTAGAAAGAAAGGGAAGAAAAGAAGAGCAGGCTAACTGACACACCTAAGCCAATTAAGTCTATAACAAGGCCTCGAATAGATGAAAGAGGGGGGCGAACTGAAACGATTTCACGGTATCTTTTCTAACATCATCTTCTTCAGCCTTCTCAGAGGGATTCGAGAGTTTCAACCAGTGGATTTTATTCGCATATATATATGTATATTTTTTCTTGTACAGTGAGCCATTAGAGATTATAAAAACATCTATTATAGTGGATCATCATCCCCAAACTCTCGTAGACGTAGGAACTTGCCGAACCACGTACATATTGTGTCTCTCTCCATTTATTTTATCTGCTATCCACGTATGTACAGTCGCACCGGAGTCTCGCCGGGGGCTTCAAACGACCTTGAACGGAGCTCAACTTGCACCAATGGGTCGGGAATGATTCTATCTCCCACTCCGACCTGTTGGCCGATTTTTATGGCTTCAACAAAAAGAGTTAGGCTTGCTAAAAAAAAGATTATAAAATCCAAACCCCGTGATATCTTAAAAGGTATATATTGTTGTTGTGCCTTTGTCTACTACTGTGTTTGAAAGCTATGTATGTGGTCAAATACCGATTAATTGAAAGCTATATATTTAACTGAATGTAGATTAGTTGGCCCTGCTTTCAGTATAAAAGATTAGTTGAAAGCATAATGTGATGGGCTGGTTCTTGTTCACAAAAACGTAATTCAGGAAGAAATGGCTACGTGATTCAGGAATAAGAAATGAGTAAGACATTTGGTGTAGGCAAGCTCATGTTTATTCACATAAATGATGATGTGGCTAATTTTTATTGGTGGGCTGATTTTATTAAAAGATTAGATGGGCTGATTATCAGATTTTCTCTTAGAGAAGAGAATAAGTATCATTTCTAACTCATTTGATTTGTAGTCTTCTTAGGCTCGGATCATCTTAAATTTATCATTACATATTTTTAAATTCTCATACAAAACACAAATCTCAATACAATTTTTTCAAATTTCAATACAGTTGTTTCAAATCTTAAAATAATAATAATATTAAAAAATAATATTTTATTCAACTTTTAAAACTCATCTCATCTCATCTGAACCCAAGGTTTCAAGTCTCGTATCTACGTATAAATTTTGATGATAACAAATAATATTTAAAACTCAAGCTCAAGTTGTCTACTCATGAAGGGAGCTAAACACATCAAGAAGTCAAGCATGAGCAAGAAAGAGATCAAGTCTACAAATGATGCTCATAGAGTAATTTTGTACATCTCTTAAAATTTGAAATTGGATTAAGGCTCAAAATTAATATTTTCTCATAAAACATCAAATTACATTTTTTACATTTGCATAACTTTATTAAAATATTAATTTTGAATTTTTTTTTTTTCACATATGCATAAATATTTGAATTTGTAAGTTGATTGATTGTCATCTTTAACATGTGTATTTGTTATTTGAAAATCATAAAACATGTGCATGGTTGTGTGTTTTTTTTTACAAATGCAAAAGATAGATGATTTGTTTGAAAATCTTGAAAGGTAATTGTGTGTTTTTTTGACATATGCAAAAAGAAGATGATTTGATTTGAAAAATAAATCATACTCATTTTGTCATGTATGAAAAATAAAAGATTGGGTTTGATTTCTTAGAAAAATGAATGGAGTTGTCTTTGACAAATGCAAAAAGGAAATGCTTTTATTTGAATTTTTTAAAAAGTGAATAGTGTTCTTATTTGACATGTGAATCTTTTCAAATTTGAAATTGAAGACTCATTTGCTTATAAATAGCTCACTTGAGTTTTGCAAAAATCACAATAAGAGCTTATACATCTATTGCTAAGTTTTGCATCATTATTTCAAAAGTCTCATTCTCTCATTTCTAAAGTTTTGAACCTTAATTTTTGTTCTTTTTGAGAGAGATATAGGTTGCGCTGTATTGTTTCTATCTTACTCATTGAGAAGTGTACTTTGATAGTCTACCTACTATCAACTCTTGTATCAGTAAGAGGGTGCGTATAACCCTTGTGTGTGTATAATGTGTTCTATATAGGGAATAGTTGAATCACCAAGTATGAGGAGATTGGAAGTGTAGAGGGTGTTCTACACGGATTCTTTGGAGCGGTACTGCTCAAAGGTGTAATAGGTTTCTATCTCCACCTAAAAGAGATTAAATAGTTAATTTGGGATCCTCAAGGGGTAGCTTGAGGTGAGGACGTAGGCAGTGGGGCTGAACCTCGTAAAAATACTGAGTTTGCTTCTTCCTACCCTACTCTTTAGATTTCTTGCTACTATATATTCTGTTTATATTTTATATTGTGTATTTGATTTATAAGTGTTAATTTTTATAATATAACTCAATTCACCCCTCTCTTCATCTAGACAACAACTTGTAGGTACTTTAGCCAATACAAGAAATTCTAAGGATAAATGGTGGATTACAAACACGGGACAAACTGCGGATGTGGCATGACATCAGCCACTATATTAAAAGGAAAATGATACACTTACACCGTTTCTACAACCTCGTTACCACTCATTTTATTTATTTATTTATTTTTAGAAACTTTTCTTTTACTTAATGATTAAGAAAATGATTATTAATAAAGTTATATATATTTTAAATTTTTTCTTAATGATTAAAGATATTAAAAAAATACTTAAAAGAAAATAACAAAAAATAAAAATACTATAAGTAGTGAATAGGTAATGATATAGTTGTAAATGTATCATTACCCATATTAAAAATACAAAAAATAAATAAATCAAAACAAAAATGAGAGTGGTTTCGAATACAAGCTTCAACCATTAATTTCCCATTTCCCGCTTGAGCTCGTCGTCGGCTGAGTCACAAGTCGCCTTTGAAACAAGAAAGATTGCAAAACCCGTTAAAGAGTAAACATCAATCTTTGGTCTTTGGTCATTCACAAACATACAAAAACAATATATTTTTCTTTGAAGAACCACCCATTTAATTATTCAAAAAATGAAACAAACCCATTATTTTTCTGTCTACGGTAGATTTGAAGGAAAATGAAAGCGAGAATCACTCCCTTTAGATGGGAATGCTGCTGCTATTGTTGTTGTTATTTACATAAGAAGTCAAAGCCTGGGACCTTGAGACTTTTCTGGTTGATGATGGGTCTCCATTAATGGATTTGCATCAACAAAAGAGTATCCCAAGAACTGACTAATTTTTTCCCTTGATTTGATCGAAAAAATTAGAGATTGAAAAAGGAATAAAATAGAGAAAGAACGGAGGAAAACTGGATTAAAAAAAGGAGGAAGCTACTACAGACAACCGAAGTTGAGGAACCTTAAGAAACCAGCTGACGTGGCATTTAACGGTGCATTTCACTTCCAGTGCTTTATTTGTCCCACGACACCGTTTACACTTCTCCATTCAATTTACTTTTATTTTCAGAAGCCTCTTCAACAAAACAATTTCCCAACTCCATCTATTCACTTCACTTATGTTAACACTTTAAGATGGAGCCTTTTGCCAGTTCGTGTGTCTCATCTTCTTCTGCTCAAATCGGAACATTTCTCTCTTAAGGGTTCTTAAAGTTTTTTCTTATTCCAAAGATTCTGAAATCGACAAAACTGATAATGGAATTGGAATTGTAACTTTGGGTTTTGACCCAAATTGGAGAATTCAGATCTTAAACAAAAAGAAATTAAAATTAAAATTCCCATAGATTCCTTCCTTATTTTTCCCTTCCAACTTTTTTTTTCTGGTCTGTAAAATAAGTCTGTCACAGTTTCTTCTCTCGGCCTCACAATCACCATGACACAATAATGTGAAGATGCTAAAATAGAGTGGTTGTGGGACATCAAAACCATTTTTCCAATTTGAGACATGGAAAGGAAATGAAGTTAATAATGAATATAAGTTATAAACACAACAATAAGATAACTGAAAGTCAAGAACAGAAGAACCTGCTTTTGTGAGAAGATGAGGAGAAGAAGACAAGAAGAAGAGCTTGATTTTATGAGAATACGAGGAGAAAAAGATAAAAGGAAGAGTCTGTGAGGGTGAAATATCTCAAGTAGGGCCCAGACCTATTATGTAGTACACTAGAAGACAAGAATACGTGAGGGACACGCATAAAGAATGTAGACTGACACACGCAACCCAAATAATCTATAAAAAGGCCTTGGACAGGTGAAAGAAGGGAATGACTCTCTGGCTGGATAACAATTTCTCTCTTCTCTCGGATCATCTGCTTCGTCTTCTCAGATGAACCCAATAGCTCATACCAGTAGAATTATGTATATTATTCATATACAATGAGAGTCCTGAGAGACTATAAAAATATTTATTATAGTGGATTCTCTTCCCCAAATCCCGTGGACATAGGCCTTACGCTGAACCACGTAAATACTGTGTTTCTCTATTTATTTATCTGCTATCCATGTACATACAGCCGTACCGAAATCTTGCCGGGAGCCCCAAACGATGCCCAACGAAGCCCAACTCGTCCCAGTGGACTGGGAATGACTCTTTTTCCTACCATGGCCTGTTGACTGATTTTTATGGCATCAACAGTGGCGCCGTCTGTGGGATCTTTAGACCAGGGTGGGAAAATGATAATTTTCTGGGACACTGGATGACTTATTAAATATGCAAACGATGTCCCCAAATGAGTATTCTTAATTGTGCTATTTTTGTATAATATCGGGTAAAGGTGAGAAAATATCTCGTCTGAAAGAAAGATTTGTTGTCCTAATCTCTTTTATGTATATCACTTAGTATTTTCTTACGGACACTACACTCGCCAGTTATTATTTTTATATTGCAAAAATAGCACATATACATAAGCCTGCTAGATAAAAGTAAGGCGAACACACTCACAACACAGTGCATACAGACGGACCACGTGCACTGGATTTGGGAAAGCACTGTGCACTTAAGTGCACAGTGCGGTCAGGTGTGTGTGGCATTGTACAGTGCCATGCACAGTACACGGGCATGGCAAAGTGTCGTGCCCAGTTTCTTATTGGCGGGCCCACAACCAATAGCATAGGCATGCATGCACAGGGCATGCCCGCCAGGCATGCATGCACAGGGCATGCCCGCCCGGCATGCACCCACAGGACTGGCCTTAGTCTCGTGGCCCCTCCACGGAAAAGTCGTCGGCGATCATCACCGTGATCGCCAGGATTTTCTGTCTCCGGCAAGACATCCGCCTGCCGGAGACATGCATGAAACGTATGGCATGCATGCACACCTGCGAGAGGAACCAAGTCTCGCGACACCACGCCGCAAGCCTAGAATAATCACCGGCGGTTACCACCTTGACCGCTGGAGTTTTCTGTCTCCGGCAAGCCAAGGGAAAACCGGTCAACACGCTGGAGCATCCTAGCCGCTTTCACCTGTTCTCCCGCACGGCTGTGGTGCGTTGCCCAGCCACTCAGCAGCGTGACTGGGTCTCCGGTGACCACGCAAGGGGTCGCCGGCGTTCTTTGGCACCGGCGAGCATGCCTCCGGCCGGAAAACGCGCCACACAACTTCCCTTACTTCGGGAGCTCCCTTCACGGCTCTGGATCGAGCCCAACCTCTCCAATAAACGGGCTCATGCCGAAGTTCAGAACACTCCTTTTTGGCGTGAAAGTCCCTCGGTATTGCACGCCCGGACCTCCACTCATGGCCCGCCAGCCAGCTCGCCACCTCTCTTACATTTCCTCTCGCCACTCGCCCAACTCTCACGGCAATGTGGAGTCGCTAGTTCACACTCAGCCCGTCCAAAGTACTCGCCCTCTCGCCAAGTCGCTTTCTCATTGACTCGCACACGAGCCTCGCCACACTCACTCGATGGACTCACGGCTTGTTTGTCCTCGCCAAATTCACGGTGCTCGCCTAGTGCACTTGCACTCAGTGCATCACTCGGTCACCTTATTGACTCAGCTCCCAGCTTGAACTCCAGCAAGTGAGCTCATTAAGTCATAACACGCACACCCCTCGCCTAAAAAAACCCCTTAGCTCGGAACTTGCCAGCTTAGACCACCATGTTCGCCAGAGTTGCTAGCTCACCCTTTCTCCACCTCACAGGCACCATGCACGACCCACCGGTGAGCCCTCCTCATCTCGCCAGACTCATGGCGCTCGCCCAGACCACGAGCATGCCAACTCAGCTCTCACCCAACACACAGACTGCCCGCCACTTCTAGGGCGATTGCCCAGACCACCATGATCGCCCAGTTTATTGGCGGGCATCATGCTCGCCCAGACTACCAAGCCTCGCCACCTCTCTTATGGCTCGCTCAGCTCACATCACACTCATAATTCATACTCCCACTAGCTCGCCGCCTCACACCCAGATTTCTTCTCACTAACAGATTGCCAACCCAGCTCGCCGAACCTCGCCATACACGTTTGACGTCACTTTTAATAGTCGCCATTTTAAGTCCTCGCCAGCTCGCTTCCTCGCCCTTTCTCCCTCACCTCACGGGCACCATGCATGACCCGCCAGCAAACTCTCCCTCAGCTCGCCAAGCTCACGACGCTTGCCCAATACACCTTCATTTAGAAAACAACTTACCATTTGCTTACTCGTGACCACCATTTGGTCACCACATGGGCTCAGACCTCCCCTTGCATGCCTACAGCTCACGTATGGATCACCATGCTCACCACAGCTCATCATATGTGTTCGACCCTTGCCTCACACAGCTCGCCAAAATTGTTCTCGAACCGTAACTCACCTCTCACACTTGGATCACCCATTTCACAAACAAGGCACCAAGCACGCCTCCCAGCTTGCCCGACCACCTCTCCTGCTCACACTCCCGCCAGCTCGCCAATCATGCTCGTTTAAAAACAGTTACTAGCCAACTCATCTCGTCCATCTCCCTCGCGACAATAGGTACTCACCATGCATGTTTGCCTAACACATATAGGCTGTGTCCTAGCTCACATAACTCGCCTCATTTGTTTAGAAATTCAGGGTTCTACATACAGCAAGTCTCCGAGGTGGGACTCGCCTATTTTCTATTTTATTTACTTGGACATGTTACTTGCCACCTCAGATCATGGGAATTAAAAATGCTACAATACTAAGGAATAGATTTTGACAAATTTTATACTCCGACGGTGCACATGCAAATTCGGACTCAGCACTCGAACTCAGTGGCATGAAAAATCATATTTCTACTAACAAAATTGTTTTGCAGCGCAAAGCCGAAGCACACTACTCGTCATACGGGGACAGGTTTAGTTGCGGGGTCGTCCGGCCACCCATGACCAGTTCAACGATTCGTTCGTCAAGGGCTCAAGGCTTGAGGTCCAGTACCCAAGCGCACTCGTCAAGTCTTCACATCCATGATAAGCTCGAGGCTTGCGATCCGCCTACCAAGCACACTCGACAAGTCTCATCTTGGATGCTTGCGAATCGCAGGGTTGAGTCTCGGGTTTAGGCTAGCGTGTAAACCCTCGCACGCCTGGTTTTCTGCCAATGATCGCTTGTGGATCGCGGGGTCGTAAACCCTTGCACGCCTTACAACATTTTCTTAACAAAATATATATTACATGTGTCTTTTTTACATCAGGCTCAGAAGATAAATCACCACCTTCTCAATTTTTAGATACTTTAGAATTCTCACCAAAGTGTCTTTGGTAAGAATTCGCAGGGTTCTGTGAGGGTGAAAAATCTCAAGTAGGGCCCAGACCTATTATGTAGTGCACTAGAAGACAAGAACACGTGAGGGACACGCATAAAGAATGTAGACTGACACACGCAACCCAAATAATCTATAAAAAGGCCTTGGACAGGTGAAAGAAGGGGATGACTCTCTGGCTGGATAACAATTTCTCTCTTCTCTCGGATCACCTGCTTCGTCTTCTCAGATGAACCCAATAGCTCATACCAGTAAAATTATATATATTATTCATATACAGTGAGAACCCTGAGAGACTGTAAAAGTGGATCCCCTTCTCCAAACCCCGTGGACGTAGGTCTTACGCCGAATCACGTAAATACTATATTTCTCTATTTATTTATCTGCTATCTATGTACATACAGCCGTACCAGAGTCTCACCGGGGCCTCAAACAACGCCCAACTCGTCCCAGTGGACTGGGAATGACTCTTTTTTCTGTCCTGGCTTGTTGACTGATTTTTATGGCATCAACAGAGTTTGCTTTTGTCCTTGCGTTCGTCTGTGGGAAGCTGCGACCTCTTGCAGTCTTGCTCTTTTTCTTTTTTGAGTCAAAAGTCTTGCTCTATTATGTGAGAAGACGAATGAAAGGGAGGGTAGAAATGAAACGCATAGTTTCATTTGCATAGGTGGCATCGATTGCACGGGGGGTTCCCCCAACTCGGTTGCAACTAGCATTTTAATTTTTATAAATATAACGGCTGACGTTATGTCAGTCATTTGTTAGGCGTTCATAAATCCCTAGAATTTCTCATCGAATACAGAGTGGGTATCTATTGTTTTTTTCAAAAATTTTAAATTTTTATTATTTAAAGTTTTAAAAAATAATAAAAGATAAAAAAAAGTAATGGGAATCTCGGTGAGAATTCCCGACGTAACATTTCCCTTATCTTAATAGAAAAAGTTTAAAACATAGTTGGCAAATCCTAAACCCATAGCTAGGAAAATTCTATTAATATTAATATATTATGCTTCACACGGTCACACGGCACACGGCACACGGCACACCCTTGAAGTCGCTTGATAGGAAATGGCGTTGGGTAATGCTGGGGGATACGCAGCACTCAGCGTATCCCCCTCACATGAACAGTGCCATGCACTGTTCATGGCACTGTTCATGTGAGGGGGATGCGCTGAGTGCTGCGTGATCCCCCTCATTTCTCAATGGCGTTATACCTTTTGGGTTGGTGAGTCGGTGACCCTTCACCCAAAAAAGAAATACGAAAGTCTACAAACACATCTCAATCCAGAGAGAGAGAGAGATCAAATCATAAAAATAGCACATTTGTAATGAAAACAAAAAAGCCCACCAAAAGCACCTACAGGTACAAGTGGGGGAATGGGCTTCGATTCTTTCAAGTCAAGGCATGCTGGCCAAGGAAGCGGGAGGCGATGGCTCAAAGTTGGTGAGGTATGCCTCAGCCAGCATGTGGCCCAACTTAACCTGTGACTCCGTGGTTAGATGCAGCTGGTCTCCTTTCAGCTCCAATCCCTTCGCGTCAACGCATACAACCTTTGCCAGATTGATTCTCAGCTGAGCTTCTCTAACTTTCTCAATGTATCTCCCATCCCCCGACACGATTGCTACCTTTTTAATTCATATATACATTAATCGCTATCTCATCATAGATTCATATATACATTGATTGAAGATTAGAGTTTACCTGAATTATTGGAAGCAAGGGCAAACCCAGATCCTCCCGCACGTTGTTTATGAGAATCTCCATTTTCCCCTTATATGCCTCCGCATCGTGCTGATTATACGTGTCACTCTCTCCTTGGTACCATAGCAAGGCTCTGATTTCCCCACCACCCTTCACGCTCTCTCTCACCCTCCTCACCATACTCTCGTACAGGTGCTCCCCACGCCCCCACTCCTTCAACGCCGTCCCGCCCACCGCGCATGGGACCAGCCCCACCACAGCACCCCCCTTGATCCGCTCCCTCACAGCGTTGGCGAATGACATCCCAGGCCCAATCCCGCAGACCTTCTTGGTGTCTATGTCGGCGTGGAGAGGCTCAGCCGCTGGCTCCCATTGGAGATCGGCGCTGAGGCGGAAAATGGAAGGGTTGGGATGGCACTCGGGGGGGACAACGCCGTCCCAGAGGTGGTGCTTGGTAACGCCACCGCGGCCGGACATGTTGCTCTGACCGGACAAGATGAAGATCTGTTTGTTTGGTGGGGATTCTGGTTCCGATCTGGGCATTTCCATGGCTTTCCAAGCGGGTGTAGCCTACCTGGGTTTTGTTCAGAACGTAAAAACGGCGGAATATATAAAGGCGACAATAAGGTTCGACGTAGCTTACACCTGTAAATTAAGCGTTACTAATACTAACTAGTACGTTATGTCCGTTTAATTTTTCGTTTTGTTAGGAAGTTGACTGAGAAGTGAGAAACTTCCCAGCTCATAAGTGAACGTGGACTGCTCTGAGTGGGCCTGTTGGTCCTAATTTCTTTATACCGTTGGGCCAGAAGGAACACTACGTGAGCTTTAGCTTTAATTAGTTTGGGCCTGCAAAATTTCTATAGGCTTATGATTTTTCACAGACTTGAATCTTGATTCTTGATCTAATAATATGCACATGACTTGTGGGGATTGCTCATTTTTCATCCTAATCTGTACGCTTCATTTATATATCTCTACTGCCTCTTTAACATTTATTGGAAGTTTGGTTTGTATCAGAGAAACCAACCAATCCATTATGATACAACCAGAAACCCAACCCATCAAGGTTAGATAGGGGGAAATAAAAGTGCTCAAGGCCCACAATCGCAATGCGTTGCAGATTACAAACAACCAATCCATTGGCAATATTCAATGTGCAATTGCAGCTAGCAATTCGCCTTTGCTAGGATTCTCTAAAGTCTTCGTTTTTGAGTTATAAATTCTCCACTCCCCTCCTCTCATCTCCTTTGAACTTGATTCGTTGTTGTGAACATAAAAGTAAAATAAAATTGTCATACCACCATGCTATAGCCTATAATCACTTCTTATACATATAAAAATAATCAGTCAAAACATTCAGCACTTCCCTCGCATCTGTTAGCTCTTTATGCAGCATTCAAGAATCAAAACGACACAAGATGAAAAATGAAAAAATAAATAAAAAGGGAAACCAAAGAATCCATCTGTAGTGGGACCCAAAGTCCCAAAACTCATCATTAATTAGCAAGAAGAGCATGGGGTCCGCTCCAGGACTTGAAGAGCTTCTTTCATGGAGGGTCTCTTATGTGAAGCAAAAGAGGCACAACTAAATCCTAATTTCATGCATGCCAGCATCGCATCCTCCCTGCCTTCCACTTCACTTCTGATTGACACATCAGCCATTCTCAAAACCCGGTTTTTATCATCTGCCACTGAACCGGCGGTCCATTGACTCAGTTCCCCGTCTGAAAGTACTCTCCCCGTTAGAAGTTCAAGCAAAACTATCCCAAACGAGTACACGTCCCACTTGGGGTTGGGCTTCAGGTTCCTCAGGGACTCGGGCGCTTGATAAGGCGACGATACACTACTTCCCACCGACGAGCCCACAGCCGGTGCATAGGGACTGGCACCAGTATTTGGGAGGTCTTGTTGTATGCCGTCGCGAGAGGGTCCTGGTGTGGATCTTTGGCTTCCCAAAAACCGGGCCGAGCTGCTCACTTTGTAGCTGGTGCTGCCCAAGACGAGGCGTTCCAGACCAAAGTCACCGATGATAGGCTCCATGTCAGAGTTTAAGAGGATGTTGCTGGGTTTAATGTTGCCATGTACGTGTTTCTTCTCGTGGATGTAGGCAAGTCCTCGGGCCACTCCTCTTGCTAACTTGAACCGTACCTCAAGAGGTAGATGACTTGGTGATGAGCCTGCTTTTCCTGAGTTTTCAGAAAATGTTAGTTGAACATGTGAAATCCCAAAACTTTTATTATTGATCAATAGGTTCAAAGTGACTTGAGCAACATAAGTGCACAACATGACTAGCTCAAATATATCATATATGCCTGGAGTATCGGTTCAATATCAAGTTATGCCCTTTAATTATGTTACATAAACGAACGAGTCTCCTTGTAGCTAGGGCTGCAAACGATCCGATCAAAGACGAGTTCGAGTCGAGTCGAGTCGAGTCGAGCTGGACTAAAATAATTCGAGTTCGAGTTCGAGTCGAGCTGAGAGTTTGCCGAGTCGAGTCGAATTCGAGCCGATCAAAGACGAGCTCGAGTCGAATCGAGTTATTTATCGATCTTTGTTTTTACTCTCTAACGAACGAGCCGAATTTAGTCGAGTAATTACTCGAGTTTCTTACTCTTAAGAACTGAAGTAACAAAATATATTACTTATACAAAATATCAAAAATAATATATATAACACATAAAATATATATAATAAAAGAATATATGTAAGAATATATGCAAAATTATATATATGTATATAGAAATATTACGAGTATTGTTACGAGCTCAAAACGAGTAGAATCGAGTTTATACGAATCTTGTTCACGAACACAAACCGAGTTTATACGAGTCGAGTCGAGATTATACGAGTTTAGCTCGTTTAATATTCGAACCAATATTAGTGCTCACGAACAACTCATTTATTAAACGAATCGAGTTCGAATCGAGTTTATACGAGTCGAGCTCAAATTGTTCACGAGCAGCTCTGTTCGTTTGCAGCCCTACTTGTAGCCAATCTTGCTAAACGGTCTTTATACGAAAATGACCAATGAGGTTGGCATATTATACGTTTTTCTTTCAAAAATGGTCCTCTGTGGGCTACTCGGAGCCAGATATTGCCATATGGTCCATGACAGGTTTCGTCCTCCTGAGTTCGAAAATGATGTGGTTTTGGCACCACAGGTGTCTTATATATATGCAGACCCGTGTTAGATTAGTGTTTATGCTTGAGATACTGGGTGGAAATTGGAATTAATTATAAATGTTCGTAACCAAAAAGACTCATTTTTTTCTGTAATTTGAAAACAACCAAAACATCAGGTTCCAGAGATAGGACAAGGATTCTCCCTTCATTGGTAACCAATCACGGGAATCTAGTGGTTTAAAATGCACCATGAGGTAGCTAGCCACCTTGTCATTTATATGAGGGTGATTTGTCCAAATTTATTATATGCTTTAGATTGTTCGCGTTAAAATAAAAGAAAGGGGTTGCGGGCAGTGTCCTAACTCCTAACACCTATGTAATTAATGGGGGAGGTACCTCCACAATTAGGTGTAGGGAGTAATAAATTACGGTTGAAGTCTTACGTTAAAGCATTAAATTTAATAACATGGTGGTTTCAGCTTGGGTTTCTAGTTTTAAATGGCCTTATTAGTCACTATGTTTGACGCTCTGATGGTTAGAAGAAGACCATAGAAAAAGCATGAGGTGGATTTCTAATTTTGGTAGATTTCGGCACTAAAAGATGTGGTGCGTGTGAGACTGAATTTCGACGTAAATGTTTGTATCGTTTCAAATTCAATGAGATGGGGATGAGTATAACGGTATCTCCGGTATTGGGGATTTGAACAAAAATGAGAATTTAGTCTGTCAGTTGAGAAACAGAGTAATTTTGGTTGACAACCAATCGGTCAGTAGTCTGTACTATTAAGTGTTCAGTGTGATATGGATTTTGACTGTCCTTGCACCTGTCTGTGACTGTGAGTGTACATTTGAAATTGACCCTGTGGCTGTAATCACTGAATGTTTTACATTTTTTCCACTTCTTGTCGCTTGTTTTTTTTTTTTTTTTCTATGGGAACTGCTAAATTCAGATGTAGTTAGGAAGATAAACATGCATTTGAGTGAAAAACACAGGTTTTCGCTAATAAAAATACGCTAAATGATATGAAGATCAGGGAGCTTACTGTAACTGGCGCTAGCAAGGCTGCCATTGGAGACAAAGTCATAGATAACGAGCTTCTCATCATCTCCCCAGTAGAAACCACGAACGCGAACCAAGTTGGGGTGGCGCAGCTTAGCTATGGCCCTGACCTGGTTCTCAAACTCCCTCATCCTCTCAACCCCGCTCTCCCCTATCCTCCTCACTGCCAGCGCAGTCCCATCCTCCAGCACCGCTTTGTACACAATGCTCGCCCCGCTTGCTCCAAGTATATACGCCGACGCCTTCAGCAAAGTCTCTATCTCCAGCTTTGTCTCTCCGTCTACTGTCACAAGTTGACCTTTCTGACGATCGTCCCCGTTTGGATAAATACTAATTGTATGAACTTCGCGTTCGTTATCGTGGTCACTCTCAGAAGTAGTTGCCTCTGAAACCTCTTCGCCTAAGCAGGAACAAGCCGCGGGCTTTCTGCAAATTGTGTCTTGTTTGATGCTCGCTTCTACTTTCTTTTCTGTCTCGGTTCTGGCATTTTTTGGTTTGAGAATATTGTTTCCCTTTCTCAGATGGTAGACGTAGAAAATAACCATCGCAAGGAGGCTTATACCGGCCAAGTCTCCGATAGCTATTCCGGCTATGGTCCCGGCTTTAGACCACCTTGTGCTGAGTTCTGAACAGTCCCATTTGGTGCGCCGGGTGAGCCTGTTACTGGGATTGAGTTAATGGTTTCGGGTATGGCCGCGATTGCTGGAGAAGACGTGGA
Organism: Platycarya longipes; assembly: GCA_036559045.1. Lineage (NCBI taxonomy): Eukaryota > Viridiplantae > Streptophyta > Magnoliopsida > Fagales > Juglandaceae > Platycarya > Platycarya longipes. The sequence goes on from CM071793.1 coordinate 1,268,332, forward strand.
GGTGTCATTGGGGGGCTTAGACAAAGCGGAAGGAATCGAGCATAGGTTCTTCAAGGGTTTGCCACATAGATCCGCATTTCCGAAAAGGAACTCGTCTTTCTGGTTGAGCAAAGCTAGAGACTCCGGAATAGGTCCGGTTAGGTTGTTGAATGAGAGATCGATTGTAGTATTTTGTGGTATTCGTTTTGAAAACTCTGGTGGTATTATTCCCGAAATCTTATTGTAAGAGAGGTTCAAGTAGTGCAAACTCTCTCCACCAAATCCAACAGGCAAAGACCCGTTGAGCAGATTCGAAGACAGATCTAACACTTCAACCGAGTTAAACCCGTTTGGAACATTCCCAGAAAAGTAGTTACTCCTCAAAGAAACAACAGTCAGGTTCGGCAAAGTAGGCAGATTTTGAGGTATATTCCCGGCCAAGGCATTATCAGAAAGATTTAGCAACTGTAAGCTTCCTAACCCACCTATAAGCTCAGCTGGTAGCTCGCCAGAGATAACATTGTTTGAAAGGGAAATCACCTGAAGTTCTGAGGCATTGAAGATTGAATTGGGTAGAGACCCATTGAAGAAGTTGCCAGAGAGATCGAGGTGGCGAAGGTATTGGATCATGCCGATGTCGGTGACGATCGAACCCAGAAGCTGGCTGTTGGGGAGGGCTAAGCTGGTGACCCTGAACATATCCGGCATGGCCGAGTTTCCTATTTCGGTGCAGGTGACTCCGGTCCATGCACACGGTGTTTCGTCGTAGTAGTTCCAGCTCTGCAAGACTGACAGCGGGTCGCTTAGGATTGAGTATTTGAAGGAAAGAAGTAGGATCCCATCTGAGTTTAGAGCAAATGAGGGAATTAGTAGAAGGAGAACAAAGGAAGTGATTCTCCACCAGATCAAATGGAGGTTCATGGTGTTGGAGCTTATGATTTCTGGAACTGATTCACCATCTTGGCTGCAAGTTCATGGTAAAGAAATAGTCACAGAAAGACAGAGAAGATGACCAACTACCGGGTATGGTTGTTTTGGTGACCAAATCTTTCAAGAATGAGGAGAATGAAAATATAGGAAAAGGCGCCGAATGTGAAGAGCAATGAGAAAGATGAGAGTCAGTAAAAGATTGATACTAAGAAAATGGAGGAAAAGTTGTTTAGTTGCAGAGAGTCGGAGTGAGTAGCAAGGCCATAGAGCAAAGGGATGGTGCAACTCCTGAGGGCATGCTAAATGAATGAAAATGTAATGAAAATGGGAAACATTTCATTATAAAATGGGGTACAGTTGTACTGCTTCTCCCAATCCTCTGTTTACTCTCTTGTAAACTTGGGCAGGGAAAGCATGTGAGAATCTCTGCTACAAGACACCGCGAGTTGAGCCCATATCACGTTGCCGAAGAACCAAGTCCACCCAGCTATCTAAAATGATATTTTTCAGTGTGAACTGTGAAGTGCAAGGCAGAATTTTTTTAAAAATAATAATAATAAGTATGACATCCACAAAAATAAAAAAATCTAAAAAAACTCTCATATGTAAATGGAAATGGTTTCCAAGTCTCTTGTGGTTTACTTTTAAAAGATGAGAACAGGCACAAAGAAATTTCATAAAAAAACAATTCATAAATTGATATATTTTATAATAAAAATAATTTTATAATTTGACGTATTACATTAAACCACATTAATTTATAGATTTATTTTTGTATAATTCTTTTATGATTAAAGCATTTTTCTTAAATATTGTCTGCCTCTTTAGCATTATGCTCCAAATTCAAATAAACTTCAGATGACTTTTTTCATTATATTTTATAATCTGCCATCTTTTCTATTATATGTTGTCACAAGCGAAGTCACCCCATCCAATTAAAGGGCGGAAGCAAGCCAATAAAGCATATATAAATAATGAATCTGTCTCAGGTATTCATTCATTCACCATCACAAGAGCAGTTGTAAAACTAATCATTTCCAGTTTCAATTAGACTTAAATGTACAACAGTGCAAGGACAAATATAACCCATTTCAGAACAGTTAAAAGTGGGGAAAGGAAAGAGAGACGAAGGAGGCTAAAACTGCCAAACTCCTCTCACATGAAAAGCCGAAAGAACCTATCCATTATTCACCATTGAATGGGCCACAACCTATTATTTTCTTTTTCTTCTGCCTAAATTGCGTGGCGTATGGTTCTGGTCACCCAAAACACTCTACTTCTAATCAAACCACAGTAGTAACCAGCCATGACCCAGGTTCACATTTCAAAATCCAACATCCCAGGTTCACATTTCAAAATCCACTCCTCATCCTCTACCTTCCCTTTTTAATAATACAGGCAGCAAATCACGTTCTATTATTATAATGGTTGTCATTAGTGAAAAGTAAGCTTATGGGTAAAAACCAATGTTAAAGTTGGCAAACAAACAACATTATTAAGACTTGGCATGACTGCTTTGATTGGTGGGCCATTTAGTCTCCCATCATCCATGCGTATTTGACATTAAGAAAAAACTCTCACACCTCCTTCGACAAAGATGCACAAAATCCAAAACCAGGTATACTTTCCATCATAGTCACGAGTTCATGTTTTGCTTACTAAAATATTAAATATTATTGCACATAATAAGCCAATCCTTTTGTACGTTCTATGCACTATAACTATATAAGAAAGGAGACCAATTTCAAAGAAAGGAGCTTTCAACACCAGAGTTTGGGAATCAATAACAATTTTTAAACCATATTTGAGCACTAAAGAATAGATATTGAAATCTGAGGAAGAACTTCAGGGGCCCAACCAGAGGAAGGGCCTCCAGGATACATAAATAGTACCTCTTTCTTTATATGTTTGATAAAGGTTGCCAGCCAATTTGGAAGCTCAAACTAGTGGCTTAAGCTTTCCCTAGTTTCCAGATAACAAATTCAGAACCCTTAGCGAAGTGGTTCGACTTCCAAGACACCATTGTTTAGATGATTTTCAGTAGGGAAAATGATGGCATGATATCTGGTACTGTAGAGGTCCAAGATTCAGACCGCACCTTATTGTCTTCGTGCATATACTTTGTCAAAAGAATGGTCAGAGAACTCCCAGAGAAGATCATCTTTTTTTCAAGTCCTAAACAGTAAATTCCACACCATCAAATCTTTCACTTTACTTGTCCCAAATGCTCTCTTTTTTTCTTCCACTCCAGAGTCACACGGTGTTGTTTTCTTTCACAGAAGTCGTTAAAGTAGTAGAGCTACAATAATTACACGCCAATAGGCAATGAATTGGAAAATTCACAAGCTGGCCTCATAAAGCTGGATGTAACTTGACTCTTGAGCCGCAAAAGCAGCTGGAAAAACCTGAGAAATTGAAAAGAGTTATAATATAAATGCTTGGTCTTACTTTAATAAATGAAGGCGATAGAATGCACATAATTCGTTAGTCTCCCTTTGATTGCTGCCCTGTTCTGTCCCCTGTTACAAAAAAAAAAATATTCACACAAATACACACTTTATTGTCTTCTTGGCGCCTTGTTATTAATGCTTTGAAAAGAAAGAGAGGGGTGGGGGAAGGATAATTTATAAAAAGATCAATCTCATTTCAAATCTAGGCTTCTCATCTGCTTGGTATTTGGAGTTCCAATTGTAGTGATGCAAATTGCAACGTTATGTTCAAATCGAAAGACGGAATAACTTGGACGTATTTTTCTGATCGAAAAAATCCTCAATCGTTAGATTCTAGAATCTATTAAACCCGTGAAGGAGGGAGGGTTTTCCTTTTCTTTTTCTTTTTTTTTTCTTTCCCTTCTTGGAGTTGGGATTTTTTTTTTATTTTTTTAAAAGCAACGCTTTTATAAAGCAGTTGGAGTCAACAGGGCTATGAACATTACACATGATCTCCATTACTACTCAGACGAGTACCGGAAATGTCTGCCTTAACTAATGACATGAATTCGTAGGGGATTTCTTCTATCCAGTAGGTATCATTTTCAGATTGCACTGCCCTCTTGGCTATGTTGTGTGCTACTTGATTGCCTACTCTGGGTACCCATGTTACATTCCAGCTTGGTCTGTTTGATAACACTTCTTTAATATTTTGTATCTGATGAGTGTTCCTAGTCTGATCATGCTTTGTATTGGTAATTTGTTTGACTAGCAATCTTGCATCTCCTTCGAAAATTGCTTCCTGAACATTCAACTCAGCTGATATTTCCATAGCTTTCCATAGCGCTTGTGATTCAGCCATATCACTTTCACCTGTGAAATGTTTCATAATAGAAGCCGCAAACATCACCTCCCCTGTATTGTTCCTGGCAATGATTCCTATTCCCAATTTATTATTTCCCGTATCAATGGCAGCATCATAGTTTATCTTTGTGTGAGTTGTTCCTGGTGGTAGCCATCTTCTGTCTCTGTTAGTAGCCGTTGCTGGGTGTTTTTTTGCTTTATTTTTCTGCTCTGCTTCATTAAATAGATTCAACATATTTTTGGCTCTTTCTATTATCATCATTGGGCTATCAAACTGCTGCTGAAACACCCATTTATTCCTCATGTTCCATATGCCTGCCAGAATCATTGCTACCATTGCTATCTTCTCGTTGTCCATTCTTGAGGTGATTTGCTTCCATAGATCCCACAAGTCTTGTTCCTCTAAACTCCATTTTGATACCTCAGTGACTCTCTCGGCCCAGACATTATTTGCAGCAGGACAATTCCATAATATGTGCATCACTGTTTCAGTTTGTTGATTGCAGATAGGACATGTTGCTTCTAAAATGATCTTTCTTCTGTGCAGGTTTTCCTTTATCGGCAAGATTGAGTGAAGAGCTTTCCACATGAAGTGTTTTACCTTGTTTGGAACTGTAAGCTTCCACAAGTGTTGCCATACGTTTTTTTTTTCCTGCCAAGTTGAACTCTGTCCTGTGACTATGGTTTCCAAGTTTTTTCCTAGATAATATGCACTTCTTACCGTGAAACAGCCTGTTTTTGTATTAACTCCAAGCTGGAGTGTCATTTCTCCCAGTTCTGCTGAGTGGTATACTTCTAATCTTGACTGCTTCTGCTTCCTCAAACATAATTTTGATTAAATCAACTTTCCAGGTCGAATCTTGCTCATTGATTAGCTCTGTCAGTGTTGCATTGTGTGATAAAGTGTTAACATGTGACCTGACTTTATGTTGAGGAGTTTGGGGTAACCATTTGTTCTGCCAGATTGAAATCTGCTTACCATTCCCCACTCGCCACTCCAGACCTTCTCTCACAATGGTTTGAGCTGCCATTAAACTTTTCCATATGTAAGATGGTATGCGTCCCAGTTTAGCTTTGATATAGGAAGTGAAAGGGGGTCCAACTTGCCCAGGCCCGAGCCCACAAGATTACCAGGCCCAAGGCCCGTTACCCGCACCCACCTCGACGGGATGTCCGAATCCAACTGGGGAGACCAAAATCGGGGACGAGCCGAGTCCCTGATTTTCCCGATCTGGGCAGGAAATGGTTAAACCGGCTTCGAGGACACGCTAAGGGCAGAACGGCGGCTCACGTGCTGGTATATCTCCTGAACCCGTCTCCCATCAAGACCACTCCCGCATTTATGAACGACAGACAGCCGCCGGTCTACATCCCCCCCCTTCTTTAATACAGAGACACTACAAACATACACCATTAATTACCAAATTGACAAAAGATGCAGCAGCATTTAATGCCCCTGTCCAAAAGGGGCTAATCGAGCATTAATTGGGAGGATACTCAATTAATGCGATAAGACCGACCGAATCGAACCAGGTTTCCTTATCGAGGATGACGGACGAGTGATGCCCCGATTTCCAGCGCTCTCGTCACACAGACCCTCCTCCCAGGGGGAGCATCTATAAATAACACCCAACCGACGACGGGGGGACGGTACGCTCACAAATTCTCTTATTCCCTCTATCATATATCTTCTCCCATACACTAACTTGATCGTCGGAGCGGTCCCGGACCCCGACCCCTCTTGTCCTTGTCTTGCAGGTTACCATCACACGGGATCGGTAGACAAGAAGCAGAATACGTCCTTAGCCTCGGAATCCCGCGGGGTCGGTCAATCCACCCACGCGAAGTATCCGCCTCGGAGTCCCGCGGGGTCGGTCAACCCACCCACGCGAAGCATCCGCCTCGGAGTCCCGCGGGGTCGGTCAACCCACCCACGCGAAGCATCCGCCTCGGAATCCCACGGGGTCGGTCAACCCACCCACGCGAAGCATCCGCCTCGGAATCCCGCGGGGTCGGTCAATCCACCCACGCGAAGTATCCGCCTCGGAGTCCCGCGGGGTCGGTCAATCCACCCACGCGAAGCATCCGCCTCGGAGTCCCGCGGGGTCGGTCAACCCACCCACGCGAAGCATCCGCCTCGGAGTCCCGCGGGGTCGGTCAACCCACCCACGCGAAGCATCCGCCTCGGAGTCCCGCGGGGTCGGTCAACCCACCCACGCGAAGCATCCGCCTCGGAGTCCCGCGGGATCGGTCAACCCACCCACGCGAAGCATCCGCCTCGGAGTCCCGCGGGGTCGGTCAACCCACCCACGCGAAGCATCCGCCTCGGAGTCCCGCGGGGTCGGTCAACCCACCCACGCGAAGCATCCGCCTCGGAGTCCCGCGGGGTCGGTCAACCCACCCACGCGAAGCATCCGCCTCGGAGTCCCGCGGGGTCGGTCAATCCACCCACGCGAAGGATCCGCCTCGGAGTCTCGCGGGGTCGGTCAACCCACCCACGCGAAGCATCCGCCTCGGAGTCCCGCGGGGTCGGTCAACCCACCCACGCGAAGCATCCGCCTCGGAGTCCCGCGGGGTCGGTCAACCCACCCACGCGAAGCATCCGCCTCGGAGTCCCGCGGGGTCGGTCAACCCACCCACGCGAAGCATCCGCCTCGGAGTCCCGCGGGGTCGGTCAACCCACCCACGCGAAGCATCCGCCTCGGAGTCCCGCGGGGTCGGTCAACCCACCCACGCGAAGCATCCGCCTCGGAGTCCCGCGGGGTCGGTCAACCCACCCACGCGAAGCATCCGCCTCGGAATCCCGCGGGGTCGGTCAAATCCACGCAAACCAATTCGGAACTCCTGAACCCCGATCTTAAGCACATCGACCGGGTACGTTTGAGAAAATTTTTTCTTAAGTTTACACTTATCCAAAAAATTTCGCGGGGTAAAGACAAGAATGAAATTATGAACAAAGCACCAGAGGAAGATTAAGTCAAAATTCATATATATCATCGGTCATACAAACTTGCTCGAGTCAAGCTCGAGTATCATTACAAAAAAAAAAAAAAAAAAAACTTGTACAAAAATCAGGTCAAGCCTCAGGAGGGGGAGGAGGAGGATTGAGGTCGTCAAAGGGAGGGTAGCCGCGCTTCCCGATCTTCTTGACGAATCTCTTCGCAGCCCGGTCTGGACGAAGAGACTTCACGCTTATCCTCTGTGGATCGAGCTGGGGATCCACCAAGAGCTGGGATCCTAGTCGGCGAAGGCCCTCGGCATAACCATGCCCCCAGGCGGAGTTACGGATCGCCACCACTCGGGATATCTGCTGCTCGAGATCAGCAATCCTCGAGTGGGCCTCTTCTAGAGCACTCCGGGCACCCGCGAGCTCGGACTCCCGAGCAGCCCGGACCTCCTCGGACCGCGCCAACTCCGCTTGCAGGATCTCCCGGGCGCGCCGCGAACCGACCAGTTCCTCCTTCAGAGCAATCCGAGCCTGCTCGGACATAGCTAACTCTTCTTCCCTCAGAGATAGAATCTGGGAAGAGGCTGCCAGCTCCGCTGTCCGAACGGTTAGCTCGGACTGAAGGAGGATCTTGTCCTGCTCGGTGGCCGATCTTGCGTCCACGAGACGGGCATTCCTCCGATGGGCCACTGCCAGCGATTCCCGAGCCGCCTCCAGTTCGGCTCGAAGAGAAGAGTTGGCTCTCTCCAGCCTGCTCTTTTCCACCCCCAGCTCCTCGACCGATCTTATCAGCCCCCTGCAGGTTTCCTGTGACTGCTCGAACTGGTCCCGTGCCTGCTGCAGCTTGTAGAGCCCGAACTTGCAGACGGTTCCGAGCTCACTGTTGAATTCGGCAAGCTCGGCCAGCTCGGATCCCACTGTCCGGGATATCTCCATGGCGACCTAAAACACCGAACAAACAAAAAAGAGAAAGAAAAACTTAGCAGATTAAAAAGAGAAGACCACCCAAAATTCAACAAGGCCTACCGAACAAACCTGAGTCAGCAGAGGCTCCAGCATCGAGGCCACTCGGGCGGAAGCATCCGCCTTCGCTTGATCGAATCGGGAAGGCCGCTCTGAACCGGCCTCACCGGCCTGGCGAGCTCCTTCCTCCGAATCCGACCCGAAGAGCTGGCCGAGCACAGCGACCCCACTTCGAAGCCGAAAAGGAGATGGGGGTCGGGGAGGAACTTCCGAGCCCGGGGGTGGGCATGCGTCCTCGGAGTGAACCCCCGAGGTCGACCCCCTCTCGAAAGTCGGAGGTGGGCGCTCAGGGGACCCCTCGGACTCAGTGGCCGCTCGACCGCTCCCGTCTCCGACCTCCGTATGGCTCCCTTCCTCGGGATGGTCGGACCCCCTCGACCTCTCGGGAGTAGCCTCGTCCCGATCTTCTTGGGCCGGAGCCCCCTGCTGCTCGGCTCCCTCGCAGGCGCCCTCGGAATGAGCCTCCTCGCCGGGCACTTCATCTTCCCCCTCGGAGGCATCTGAGTGGCGCTCGGAAGATGAAGGGGGAGGGGTGGGCAACTGATTTGCCCTAACAGCTTGCTCCTCCGACTCCTGTCGGAAGACCTCCGCAAATGGCATGGCCCCCAAAGTCAGATCGGCGGCATGTTCCAGAGCCTCCTGAAAGGCGCGCTCTATCTCCTCCCCGTCTGAGGAGTCGACCCCGGCCAGGTCGGACGCCTCGATCTGGGCTTCCATGACCGTCCTCCCGGCCTCAGCCCTCATCCCCTCGGTCTGCAAGAACCGGAGCTCGTCCGAGGACGACGACGAGGAAGTCGGCTCGGGATGTCGTGCGGGAGAGCCTGCGGGGGGGGCACCTCCGTCCGGACCCTCGGCCTGTGGACCCTTCCCCTTCCTCTGTTTCTTGGGTCGGGCACCACGGCTCGAAGTGGCCTCGCCGGCCCGACTCTTGGTGCGCCTCTCTTGTTCTACCTCCCGATCAGAGGCTCGCTTGCGAGAGGAGGTAGGAGGCTCTTCCGGGACAGTGAAGAAGTTTTGACCCTCGGCGTAGGACCGGTCTGGTCGGGTCAAGAACTCCTCGATGTTCTCCTCGGTGAGGAGATTATCGGACCATAGCCGATCGGGATCCGCTGCCCCCCAGGAGAGGACCGCCTTCACCCTCTCCGCCTCCTGGGCCGAGAGGGTAACCTCCATATGCGTCTGAGAGGGGAGGAAGCCCCAGTCTTTCTGAACGGGGAAATCGCTCCCCTCTCCCTCCGGGAACTCCCACTCCCTGCCCGAGACGAAGAAGAACCTCTTGTGGTAGTCCCGGGCACTCGAGTGCCTCTCCTCCATTCTGATCAGCCTACATTTCGGCTTTATCTGGAAGCCGGCAACATTCCAGTCTCGCCGAAGGAGCCGGTACAGTGAGAAGAATTCTCGAGCGGTCAGGTCGGGGTAGGGATCGTTCCTCCCGGACAGAACGACCCTGAACGCCACACAGGTGGCCAGCAGGATACGCCACCCGTTCGGCATGAGTTGGGCAGGGGCCAAACCCAAGAAGTGCAGGACTTCCCGAACGGGCCGAATGAAGGGAAGGCGTAGTCCCTTCGAGAGCATGAGGGAGAAGAGCACGACCTTCTCAGCCCTCCCATCACGTTCGCAGGCCCTAACTCCATCCCCCGGGGCCTCCAAGGTGTGCCGCCAGGAAACCTGGTGCTTCTTCCTAAGCGTGTCCACATCGGAGGATTGCATGGTGGACACCCAGCCGTTGCCGGCGAAGAAAGGGCATGGGTCAGAAGAAGCCATGGGGGCGAAAGCAGGGAGTGGCAAGAAAGCGACAGAGAAAGAATGAAAGATGGCGAAGAACAGAGGCAAGGAAGGAGGACAGCAGAATGGCAGGAAAGCAAACAGTGAAACGAGGACAGGGACAAGACCGCTGGGTAATTTATACCCAGAAGCAAAATTTAATGCGAGCGGGAAACGAGGCCGCGCCGAAACCGTCACCTCAGACGTGGCTCTTGGGAACAGAAAGCACGCCCCGAACTGACCAATCAAAGAGAAGAAGCGTGCGCCGAAATGACAAGTCAGTTAATGATGGCCACGCGCGTGCGCCTCACCATTTAATAACGGGTCACTGACGGTTCGGGAATCGGAACGACGGCACAATTAAATTTCAAAACTGCATTAAATGCCTGACACGGAATATGACGGGTCACGATTCGGCATTAATTAGTCAGAATTCAAATCATCCCTCTGAAGTCCGGTCGGTAAACGAAACGACGTACCAGCAGGGATAGCCCGAGCACACCCAACTTCGTGTTCCCGCTCGGCAGGGAAAACAAAGGAACACCGCCCAGTATCGAAGGACGGTACAATCAAAGGAAAGGAAGACCCTAGCTCTAAAACGTTCGGAATTTCCATCGAAGTGCCTTCGATGGAAACTCGCGGGGTACTGAAAGGGGGTCCAACTTGCCCAGGCCCGAGCCCACAAGATTACCAGGCCCAAGGCCCGTTACCCGCACCCACCTCGACGGGATGTCCGAATCCAACTGGGGAGACCGAAATCGGGGACGAGCCGAGTCCCTGATTTTCCCGATCTGGGCAGGAAATGGTTAAACCGGCTTCGAGGACACGCTAAGGGCAGAACGGCGGCTCACGTGCTAGTATATCTCCTGAACCCGTCTCCCATCAAGACCACTCCCGCATTTATGAACGACAGACAGCCGCCGGTCTACATCCCCCCCCCTTCTTTAATACAGAGACACTACAAACATACACCATTAATTACCAAATTGACAAAAGATGCAGCAGCATTTAATGCCCCTGTCCAAAAGGGGCTAATCGAGCATTAATTGGGAGGATACTCAATTAATGCGATAAGACCGACCGAATCGAACCAGGTTTCCTTATCGAGGATGACGGACGAGTGATGCCCCGATTTCCGGCGCTCTCGTCACACAGACCCTCCTCCCAGGGGGAGCATCTATAAATAACACCCAACCGACGACGGGGGGACGGTACGCTCACAAATTCTCTTATTCCCTCTATCATATATCTTCTCCCATACACTAACTTGATCGTCGGAGCGGTCCCGGACCCCGACCCCTCTTGTCCTTGTCTTGCAGGTTACCATCACACTGGATCGGTAGACAAGAAGCAGAATACGTCCTTAACAGGAAGTGTCCTTGAAATACTTCTCTTTGTAAACCTGTGAAACCAACGAGTTTTGATTTGTTTGCAATAGCCACCCTTGTTTGGCCAAAAGAGCTTTATTAAACACTTCAATGTCCCTAAACCCCATGCCTTCCATCTCTTTATTTTCTCCGATGGTGGACCATTTTCTCCAGCATATAGGCTGTTTGTCTTGATGCTGTTGCCACCAGAATCTTGCTAACAGCCACCAGAATCTTTCTACTAGAGAATTTATATCTTTTGATAACCTTTTGGGAAGCAAGAAGACATTCATAGTGTATGTTGGGACAGATTGAAGAACCGCTTTGATGAGTATCTCTTTGCCTGCTGTAGACAGTAGTGCATTCTTGGAGTTGGGAGTTGGGACTTGGGACTTGGGACTTGGAACTTGGGAGTGTCACGGGCAGAGCAAGATTTTTTTTTTAGAGGACTTGCTAGAATAATCTAAGCACTCCCATACTGGGCCTCGTTACATACAAAGGAAATCCATTTTGCCCAAATGCAGAAGGGGGACAAGCCCACCAGCTTGAAGGCCCATCTCTGATCTATCGACGGATCCACAAAACAGCTCTGCAATGGCGGTATAATTTGCCCTTCTCTCGCAAGGCAAGTACCAACTCCATTAGTGCTCTAGAATATTTATATATCTTTGTCGACGCCTCGCTCGGCTCCCCTCCCTTTTTCTCATAGACTCTCCTTCAACCATGCAAACACTACTACTGCCGGTGACGGCTGTGTCAGTGGGATCATCTTCCGCTTCTCGCCTTCCCCGACGAGCAATTCCAGTTCGTCACGTCTCTAATTTTGCTCTTCCGCTTCTAAATCCCCACTCTGCTTCCTCCAAAACCTTCCGACCTCTTTCTTTTCCTGCGCCTTCTTATGCCGCTCCCAACCACAGGCGACCAAATCTCTCATTCACTGTTAAGGCTTCTGAAATTTCATCCCAGAACGGTGAGGCCGAAAAGGAAAAGCTCGCTCAGGTTGTCTTTCTTTCTTCCCGGATTTTCTTCCCAACACTAAAGTTCAACTGTGCTTCGTTTGGTAGCTCAGAAAATGTATCAATATAATTTCTTTTAATAATGTGTAATTGTACTCGCATAAACAATCCTTGTTTTATGACGTAGGGTTTTAAAAATGTCACTAAATCAGAATCAATAAATTTTCGGTAGATAATCTGACCTGCAGGATTTCTTCTGCCATGTTTAATTACGATTGATGGGAAGATGAAGTAACTTGCATGATGTTGTAGGTGGCAAAAAGGTTGGAGAACACTTCAAGGCAGTTTAAGAGGTTTGGCACTATTGGCTTTTGGGCACAGCTTGTGTCCACTGTTGTGGCTGCTGTGATTCTTTCGTTTTCAGTAGTTGTTACCGGGAAGGTCTCGTCGCCGGCTACTTTTTATGCCACTGCTGCTGGCATTGCGGCAGCGTTCATTTCCGTTTTTTGGTCATTTGGGTATATTCGGCTTTCTGACAAACTTCGAAGAACTGCCAATGATCCTTCAAAGGTAAGTATTCATATTTTAGTTTTATTACGGTGTCATTGTCCTACATCACTACATGTGTTTTCACTAGAATATTTGAAGTGAGCGAGTGTACTGACATCAGGTGTGAGAATGAATGCATTACTAACTATATTTTATAAGTTTTGATGGACTTTGTTTCCTTGCTGACAGTGCTGTTTATGGATGATTGCCACCCACTTTACATTGATAAAATTGACTGGATATTCATGTCTTTGATGATGCATTTGTATATAAATGCTGCAATTTCTTTGAATCTATCTTTGCCAAGGAAAATTTACCCATTTAATCCCTTTTTTTGTGAATTAAATTCTGCTGAAGTTTTTCTCCAATAGCTATGAACGGATTGCTCCTTTTTTTTTATTCTTCTTTTAATTCATTCTAGCAAATAAAAACCTTGGTTCAGCTTTGATCAATGACTGTTACCTAGTTTTGCCTCCCATTGAGTGAATAGAGCATATGCTTTAGTATTTTACTCGCAAGACGCCTGGGTGTCTGTGTCGTATTAATTGCTTGCGGTTTTCAGGCTCCTACCCGTGCAAACGTTGTGAAAAGCTTACAAAATGGCATAGTAGTAAACCTACTTGGATTGGGTGCTGCCATTCTTGGTATGCAAGCCACAGTTGGAGTGCTGGTTGCCAAGTCTCTTACCTCTTCAGCAAATCCTTATTACCAGGGAATAGCTCCTGGGTACAGTCCTGTTCTGGCATTGGATGTGTTCCTTGTACAGGTATTGGCTTATTATAACTTTCCAATTCAAAACTAATGAAGTTTTGACTTTGAACTTGTTGGAAGCCAATTCAAAACTACGTTTGGATGTTGAGATGAGTTGAGTTGGAATAGTAGTATTTTGTAGATCCCATTGATATGAGTTTAATCTTTCAAGTTAAAATGTATGAAGTGGGTTGAGATGAGTTAAACTTTATTATAGGAAGTTGAAGAAGTAGTGGTTCCCATCAATGATTGGTTTGAAATAAGTTGTTTTGTTCAACAACCAAACACAACCCAATATACATTGACCTCGTATCCTGAAATGATTGCATTTCTGTGACTTTGGTTTCTATTTGTCATTTTTACCAGCCATAATGGCTCTTTCTGCTGGTGTGACTTATCCGACACTGTTCTTCCCTAATTTCAGAAAGAGGTAGAAATGGCAACCCACTTAACACCATAGAGAAGGTAAAACCTTTAAAAAGTAATTCAAATAGACATGAATGAACGAAAGCATAGAAAATGTCTTGCCTCTAGAAGAGAAGAAATGAGGGGGACTGTATGTAATTACATGGATTACCTATTTTTTGCTTGGATCGGTAAAACTAGCCAGCTTTCTGAGTCGATTGGATGGAAATTTAACATATCAAGCTTCTATTTTGAATAGTTTGAGACGTGTGGCTTAGTATTGAATGTTTTCATTGTTTACCGTCATCCATTTGCCTCGTTTTGCAGGCATCGGCAAACACCATCCTTTCTCATTTCTTGGGGCTCGTTTTCTCGTTGGGGTTGTTGCGATCAGTGACATTACCACCACCTGAAACCATTCCAGTTCCTAGGGTCGCATGATTGGTCCTTTGTGCAGCCGGCGTAATTTTCAAATTCAGAGGTGATATTCCGGTTCCTTGAGCATTCACTTTTCTGTGCGGTAACTCAGAAATTTTATGCATTCATATTCCATGATCTTGAAGCCTCTTTCCAAATGCATATAATTGGTTACAAAGACTCCAATTCCTGGGAAGAAGTTAAAGCTTCTAAGTGATGGGGTATGAAATTACATAAACTAGGTGGTTCATTTGCAGAGAAAATTGCGATCGGAATTGTGCCCCTTCTGCCGGTTTTCTTATATTTTATTGTTTTTTGGGTTTTTTGTTTTTTCCTATTTGTTTTTGGGTTTTTCAGAATGTTTTAGATCGTTAATAATGACTGCAATGTGGTGCATCTGTGAAGAGCTAGCAGAATGTGGACTCTTTGGGTGATTTTCTGGCACTCATTACTCCTTTGAAAAGAAAAAAAGAAACAGGAACCAAAAAAGAGTAAAGTCGAGGTAAATTGTAATGGCTCGAGGATTTTGTATTCTCGAGTTCTCACGTAGTGTACCTTTTATAAAATACAAAATTCGGAGACTAAATGGAAAAAGGCGCATATTCTGTAAGTGAAGGTTAGGACTTGCTATTAAATGCAACACCCAATTTTACCTTGCAAAAAAGGTTCTGCCATTTAAAGTATGTTGCAGTCTTCCAGAAGTATGCGTCTCATTAATTTTGCTCCCTTCTGCTCTTTAAATCAAGGCTAGGGTAGCACCTCCCCCCGCCCTTCTCTCCCTCTTATAATTTCTTTGTTACCAATTGGAATCACACCACATTTTTCGGACAACTGTAATGCCCCTTTTTAGAGAGCTACGTTGCGTTTATCTCACCTTGATGTAGATTGAACAAATCCCCTTCACAGTTTGTGACCTTTCGACCTTTTATGACCCATCTTATAAGAGTTAATCTTCAGACTGGTCCTATCCATTTTTCTTCAAATAACGGAGATCAACAATAAGAGTTAAATCCCATTCCCTCTCTCTCTCTCTCTCACGATCTGTGTTTGGGTGCTGAGAAAATGAAAAAGAATTCCAGCTTGCCCAGAATAAAGTCTTGCAAGCGAAAATGAACAAAACAATTTTCAAGTTTGGGCAAGATTTCACTTATCGAAAGCGAAATTTCTTCTTTAGAGCAAAGTTTTTTCTCGAAAGCGAAAATGAAGGAAACGATTTTCAAGTCTGAGCTGAGAAAATGAAAAATTCGTTCTAGAAAGTGATTTATCAAGTCAGGCACGATTTTCAATTTCATTTTTCATTCTTTTCCCGTTTCATTCTTATTCTTTTGTTGGTCTCTCAAACAATTTTTCAGGCATCCAATGCTCTCATCAATGCAGAAATGTCCCATTCATTGGTGTCGTGCAAATAGTAGATGGAGTTGTTGGCCCCATCGCCATTCACACAAATTTTCACCTATCTTAACAACCGTTTGGCTACCGAGAAAACGAAAGAAGTTTTTAAAAAACTGCACAAAACCTAAAAACTTGAAATCTAAGTAACCTAATTTATCTATTCGGCAGATTCTCCAACCCAAAATTCGAAAATAATAATGGCAACAAGAGATATCAATCATAACCATTAAAAACAAAAAGAAAATACTCCTAATTTCAATGTTCTCGAAGACAAATTATTATTCTTCCTACTTCTATTAGGTTCAATTCCGTTGAACGGCAAGGACTCTGGTTTATCTATTCGGCAGATTCTCCAACCCAAAATTCGAAAATAATAATGGCAACAAGAGATATCAATCATAACCATTAAAAACAAAAAAGAAAATACTCCTAATTTCAATGTTCTCGAAGACAAATTATTATTCTTCCTACTTCTATTAGGTTCAATTCCGTTGAACGGCAAGGACTCTGGTTTCGCCGTAACGTCTAAGGATGAGAGGGGCGGTCGTCGAGAGGGGAGGCCAACAGAATCACAGCTACTCTTGGGGGAAGGGCAGGGTTGAAGGTAAGAGGAGAGAGGGGGGGGGGGGGGCTGGGTGGAGTTTAGGTCCAGTTATGTGATAATTTTGTGTGCAGGTGTAGAAGGATATCTTGTAAATTGCTGATGTGTCAAATGTTAATTAGTGTCCATTTTTCTTTGAATAGCAGATGAGACCGTTCCCAAGAGGGACTGATCTTATAATTCAAATTAGATGCAAGTTTGAAATTTAATGAATATCCAATATAACAGAATGAAGCTTTCAGCCAAGATAACAACTCTCTTCTTCTTTTGATTTTTGGGCTTTCCTTTTTCACTATTACTCTTTAGGGAGCTTAATGTGGGGTGAAGGTCAAAGAATGTAAACCCTAAGCCACATCCCAAGGGATATGCTAAGGCAATAATAGGTGAAAGAATTTCATCTCAATAAATTTTCTAAATTTTTATATATAATATAATAAATAATTTAATTTTTTCAAATCTTAAAATAATATTTAATTTTCAACTTTCATCTCAATTCACTGTCCAAAAGGACACTTATCTCTCTCTCTCTCACACTCAACAACGGCACCTATATTAACTTAGCAGTGCATTGACCACAGACCTTATAGCCCAATTAATAGGAAAACAAACTACTGAGAGAGATCATGCACAAAGGCATACCGGGGAATTAAAAATTCCGGCTTTCATAAACAAGCGGCAGCTTTCCCCTCACCATGGAGCAATATTTCATCCAGAATAGATCAACATAAAGGTATAACCAACAAGGCAAATAACTGTATTCCAAAAACTATCAACCATGTGTCCCCCCAGAGGACGACAAAAAACACAAACACAAAACAAAATTATAAACAATTGAAATACACCCAAAGCTATTAGCTGCCAGGCCTGCTTCTGATCGATTCTAATGATTACACTGGGAGTTTTAACAAAAATCCTGAATATGGTGAGTGGCACTTACTAGAACTGACAGCATCCCAGCAAAACCAATTTCTAAGTTCCTAATCAAACGTTGCCGGACAACCCAATACCCTGCACTAAATGTGAATATATTTTCAGTGTATCTTCAAATGAAAAAAACAAAACAAAAACACTAACCACAATCACATAACGATTCCGATTATGTAACCGGAAAAAGAAGAGTGGGGATTCTGTATGTAAACCAAGTTAATAAAACAACATAGCTGACTCCTTGAAAATCACCGTATCCTTGTTTTTCCCCTTTTCTCTCATATTCGAAATTGGAATTAATGCACCACACACATTAAGCGATCAGATACCAAAAATTGAACCTGGAGTTTTTCTATGTTTTCATACTACATAAAAACGATAGGTTCCTAGGAGGTGGTAGAAAACACAAGGAGAGAATCTTTTTTTTTTTTTTTTTTTATATAGGTGATAAGAAATTTAATTCTAATAAATAGACAAAAATCAAGTACACAGGGAGTGTACAAGATGAAAACCTAGATACAAGCTAAATGAAGAGAAACTTAAAACAAAATATTACAAGAAATCCAATCCCTTAAGAGATTTTGCACCAAAAAACAAAGAGAAGTAGAGAACTATGGAAAAAGACCCTAAAATCCGTCAAAGAACGTTCACAATTATCAAAACACCTCCCATTTCTCTCAGACCATAAACAACAAAACAAACACAAAAAGACCACCCTCCAAAATTCTGCGTTGCTTCCACAAACCGTAGAGCCATTCCAGTTTGCCAAGAAATCCACCACGCCCAATTACATAACCCAAGCAATGCCAACCTTACTAAATATCTCAATCCATAAGGCAGATACCATCTCACAATGAAGGAAGAGATGATTGACAAATTCGGCATTTTTTTTTTTGCACGTGTCGTACCAATCGATAATGAAGAGCCATTTTTTCCTCATGTCGGTGGTTAAAATTTTTCTAGAGAAACCAGCCAGCGAAAAAACCATTTTAGAGGGTTTTGGTTTCCAAATGCATTTTCAAGGAAAAACAGTGTCACCATGAAAATTCAACACTTTGAAATAAAATCTCAAAGAAAAATTGGACTTAGAGTCATGTTTCCACAGCACCTTATCCTCCCCTATTAAAATCTAGCTTCAACTCATATAACTTAGTGACGAAGTCAAAAGCTTCGTGTAATTTCCAATCCTGTAAATCTCTATTAAACTCGACATTCCAAAGCAACTGGTTATTAGAATTCTGGAACAAGTCAACCATTGCAGCCCCTTTATTACTAGCTACCCTAAAAAGATTAGGATAGATAGATTTGAAAGCTGAATCCTCATACCATACATCATGCTAGAAAGAAATATTTTTCCCAATCCCAATTTTGTAAATGATATTATTAGCGAAGTCTCCCGAACCCAACCGAATGAATTTCCGTAAACCACTCCAAAAGCCCCTTTAATTTCATTAGTACACCAGTTCCCCCACATTCTTCCATATTTAAAATCCACAATCTGCTTCCATAAAGCTTCACTCTCAAAAGTGTACCAAAGCCACTTCCCAAGAAGTGCCTTATTGAAAAGCTTTAAGTTTCTGATGCCCAAAGACACCAGGACACAAACTTTATTTCAACTTACCAAATGAAATTTTCTATCATCACCGATTCCATCCCATAGAAAATTCTTGAAATTTTTCTCAATTCTTTTAGCAACCCCCACAGGAAGTGGAAATAAAGAGAGAAAATAGGAAGGAAGATTAGACAAGGTGCTTTTAATCAAAGTGACTCTATCCCCTTTAGATAAATAAACCTTTTCCAGCCAGCAAGTCCTCTTTCAGTCTTCTCGATCACCCCATCCCATATAGATACAGCTTTATGAGATGCTCCCAAAGGAAGCCCAAGGTATTTAATAGGTAAAGAAGGTACCTTACAACCCAAAATGTTGGCAAGATCATGAGTGTTACTAATGGAACCCACAGGAACAATTTCAGACTTAGAGAAGTTTATTCTAAACTCAGAAACAACTTCAAAACACAGCAACAAGGCTTTCAAGGCTTTAAGGTGATCTTGATTAGCATTGCTGAAAATATGCTTTAAGGTGATCTTGATTAGCATCACTGAAAATTAAAGTATCATCAGCAAAGAGCAGTGAGAAATAGAAATGCAGCCACTAGAGGCATCTCCAACCTTTAAACCCGCCATAATGCCACCACCAACAGCCGCATCAATCATACAGCTCAAAGCATCCATGACAATGACAAAGAGGAGCAGGGATAATGGGTCACCTTGCCTTAAACCATGGGAACTGTTTAAGAAACCAACTGGAGAACCATAACTGGAGAACCATTCACCAAAATAGAAAATTTGGCCATCAAAATACAATGTGTTATTCATGAACACCACTTCTCACCAAAACCTATTCTCCCGAGCAAGTAAAGAAGGAATTCCCAATTGACATGATCAAAAGCCTTTTCCATGTCCAATTTCACTAAAATTCCAGATTGACCTGACCTTAATCTCCTATCTAAGCACTCATATGCTATTAAAATAGAATCCAGAATTTGTCTACCCTTAACAAAGGCATTCTGAGATTTCGAAATGACCTTATCCATAACCACACTAAGGCGGTTAGCAAGCACCTTAGAACCTTAGAAATGATTTTATACATCCCATTTACTAAGCTAATGAGGCGAAAATCTCTTATTTCAGCAGCACCAAATATTTTGGGAATTAGAGTGATGAATGTTTAAAACTCTTCTCAAACTTCATAAAGGAGTGAAATTCATCAAAGACTTTCATGATATCATGCTTGAAAATATCCCAACAAGTTTGGAAGAAAGTCATGGAGAAACCACATACTCCTAACCACATCAACAACTTCCTCTTCTTCAAAGGATCTTTCTAACCAACTTGCTGAAAAATGGTCAATGCAATCAAAGTGCAATCCATCTAACTTAGGCCTCCAAGAAAAATCTTCTCGAAAGAGCTTCTCATAAAATTCACAATATGATCTTCAATCTCTTCCTTCTTACTAATATCCTTGTCGCCTACATGGAGGACTTTGATAGAAACTCATACATTCGTCCCTTCTTTCAGCCAAAGAATTCTGGATTTTTTATGCCTACATGAATAAGAGAATCTAGATGATCATAAACTTAGGGATGTCTTCTTACAGGTGATTTTATATATCTATTAAGATCTTAGCAACTAATGTATTCCTTGAAGGAGAGCAAAAAAATGGCAAGCTATTTCAATCCATGATGTTGTAACTCTTATCTACGCATAAAATTCTTAAAATTGCTGCAACTATATTAATGAACGGTACAAATATATATTTATAAGTAAGAAGTTTATTAAATCACGTAAGTAGGCATAGTCCAAATACACAATAAGTGAACAAAAAAAGGCACCTAATTACAATAACCAAATGTATTAAGACTATTCTCATCCATTACAATAACCAAAGCCCATTACATTAAAATTGTCGCAACGATATTAATGAATGGTACAAATTTTTAAAATTAATCTTGTTACAAGATCATGTGGAAATCACTCAAGCCATACGTATGTTGCAAAGCAGAATGCACAATTTACAAAAGTGTGTGGACGTCAGAGAGAGAGATTATATTTACCTGTTTACCTAGTCTATCTTCTTTTGCTTGTTTAAAACTGGAATCTTTTTCAGAAGATTATCATCAATTTTCCTATACTGCTTCTGAGAGATTTCGTGCATTATGAACAGCTTTGCATCAATCTTGTCCTGGTACTTATCATACACGTAGGGAACTGAAAGACTAAGAATAATCCCTACAGAAATTAAACTATTGGTCAAGGAATTCTTTGCAATGTTACACACATTTGCAAAAGAATAAAGGGCAGCAATGCAGCTCACCAATATAGATAAGAGTGAGGAAGTTGATGAGGCTGCCAATGAAAGAAATTATCCACAAGCTAATAGCAACCTGAAAACCCAAATCCACTTTACACAAATGCAACGCCATTTGTATTAAGAGAATCATTTTAAAAAATGGTATCATGGAGTTTACAACACTCAACCTTAAGAAAAAGTCTTATATTCCGCCTGTTCGCAATGTCATTTGCAATTGACAATGCAGGATTAATCCACACTAGGATTGCATCAGAAGCCTTCACAACAGACTCCTCAGAGATTTCCATATCGGGAAGGGGAGGCAGAGGCCTGAATCACACAGCATAGAATAAGTTTCATTTATCACAAACAAAAATCCATGCAAAATCAAATTTTTGTTCTAGGTAATTCAAGGCCCAGGACAGCATACATAAATAAGAATTGTTCCACAGGAATTCAGATTCCATTTTCTACCCAAAGCTCCATTATATTGATAATCGTGTGAGCATATTTTGGGGAACATCCAACAAAATTTATCAATTGCTTTTATCATTCACGTGACTCTCTATGTCCAGTTTAATCAAAGCAGTATCTTTCAGCATTGTTCTTACAAAATTTTATTGTAATATCTTCAGGGCCTGAACTTGTCATTTTCCTTGGGAGATTTTTCCCGATAGGAACGTCTTCCATTTTAGCAAACAGAACCTTAAAAATTTACGAAGAAAATCAGTAAAGAAAAATACCTATTGAGTAGTGAAGCAGATTTTCCCCAACAGAAGAGAATGACAACAAGAAGCAATAGAACATTTGCCACAAATGATAGAAGGTTATAGCCGGCTACTTCAAAGAGGCACCAGAAGGTCGTGGCAGAGATTAGCGTCACAATTCCTCCATAACATTTCTTCCACAGCAGGACATCAGCAACTATCATAACCAAAAACACAAATCGATATAATTAGTTACGAAATTAGTTAACTGACTGATTGATTGATTGATTTGGTTCATCAATTATTACCAATATAAAAGTATACCATAATTTTGAATTAAAAAGGAGACAAGAAAATCAATCAACGAATTGAAATTACGGAATCGATGCCATATAGCGCATTCCGCCAATTATCAATCAGAAAGCAATGTGATATAGGAGTAATCGGATTGACGTATGAGCACTATACGTATAACTATACGCGTATGGATGTGAATAGGCTTACGACGAGTATATATGAATAAATGCACACACATTCATGAATTGGGGGAAAAGAGAGGGAACCTGAACCACCACCGAGAGCCTGATGAACGTCTACCATGACGGGAATCTTAGGGTTTCGCAGAGCTAGACGGGGGGAGAGAGAAAGTGAAATAGGAAAGGGAACGGGGAAGAAATGGAAACGCGATGTTGCCGAGGCAAGTAATATTTTTTAAATTTTCCCG
The DNA here is from genome assembly GCA_036559045.1 of Platycarya longipes. Taxonomy (NCBI): domain Eukaryota; kingdom Viridiplantae; phylum Streptophyta; class Magnoliopsida; order Fagales; family Juglandaceae; genus Platycarya; species Platycarya longipes. The sequence continues at coordinate 1,290,916 of CM071793.1, forward strand.
TAGAAAGGTTGAGGACTTCAGAATGAGGACTTGGCAGTTGGCCCTCAGGTGTGTTTCCCTTTTGCTCACTGCGCGACTTTGTTAACGCAATCGGTTTACAGTGTATCTGTACTGCGAAGGATATTACAGCGACTAGTGTATAGTTTCCGCATGCCACAAAATGATTATTGATTCCTCACGGCTCACGCTTCTTCCTTTCTTTTTCACTGGGAGTCGCTGCAATATAACAGCTCCAGACTCCTGTAACATTAGTAGTGGCGGTGTTATTGCATTTCCTACAGTATATATGCAGTTTTGGACGGGCATTGATTGAAAAGGAATTAAAGGATGTTAAAATTACTTCTTCTTTTTTTTTTTGAAATGATGTTAAAATTACTTTTAGTGTCATATAATGCAATGGATGACTAAATTTATTAAATAAAATTATTATTTTAAAAAATATTAAATATACTTAAGAAAAACTTATAAAAAAAAAACTTAACTTTTTTACATTTAAGTTATTGATATGCTAAAAATTATAAAATTTGAAATTCAAAATTTGAATTTGCAAAAAAAAAAAAACTAATAAAATGAGATTGTAAGTAAAAATGTAAGTAATACCGTAAGTATATGTAACATTGCTCTATTGTATTTTACTAACTTAGCAGTTAAAATGACCTTAAATCATTAATAATAGATGCAATTATACAACTTTTAAAGAATCCTCAATTTATTTAAGTATTCGTGACAAGTAATCTGTAGGGGATTCTGAATTTCTGATCGTTAATTATGATCGAACGCGGATCATATAAAGCATGTAAAGCAGCAAAGTGAAAAGTAATTACTTGAGTGAGTCAAGTTAAGATAGAGCCTCGTTTTGCGATGATTTTGTGAGCTACACACCAAACAACCAAGCAAGCACATAAATCCGAATCACATTACTGCAATGTTAATGTAAATTGTAAACCATATCAAAGCGAGCAAAGTGAAATGTGAAGCAAATTAACGTAATCAACATTGAGGTATGCAATGATTTCCCACTCTTCCCCCCCTTAATATATATCAATCGAAATGGGAGAGCATTAGGCTCTGTTTTTTTTCTTTTTTCTTTTTTTTTTTTAAGGGCAGAAGGTGAACGACTACATCTGGTTGTTCGGATAAAACCACCAGTCAACCACCTGCTCACTCGTCTTGTAAGCAATGTTGTTGGTACCAATCCGAGCAACTTCTTACCAAATACATTTTGGCAAAGAAAAAAAAAATTAAGCTTCTGCCACCAAAAAGATAAAGAAAATAATCTAGACAAGATAATTCATATCGAGTTAATATGCACTATCTATTAACATGGAACTAGATAGGCATAGGCAGGCCGCAGGGTATACCAGTCCATTTATTAGTATCATCGTCTCTAACAAACGGAACTCATTTCATCATGTTTGGCAAAATACATTTGAAAAAAGAGATGGCAATCAATCAGCTAAAAGGATGGCAAAATTCTTTTTTAGTGAGATCAAGAGTTTCAAGTTATCTGACCCGCGAGTACGTACAGTGGAGTTCAGCTTACACAAATGACAGAAAGTATAACGCAGGAACTGTAATCCGAACTGAAATCTACTTGAAGATGCTTTACTTAAAACCTTAACCCACTACTTGAAGATAAGACTTTGGTAGAAGCTTTTGTTCATTCATTTTGCTGCCTCCTCACCATCATCGGAGTCCCCTCCGTCGTCTGAAGAGTCTTCTTTATGATGCTCTTCTCCTCCTTCATTCAATTTGCTTTTTTTCTCCTTTTTCCTTTGCCTTTTCTTTTGACGCTTCAAACGCTTCTTTGCAGTCCGATCCTCGGCAGCTTTCATTCTTTCCTCCCTTCTCATATGGAATTCTGCCTCTTCTTTCCTTCTCTGGTAGTCAGCATCCATCCTAGCAATCCGATCTTGTTCTTTTCGTCTCATTTGGCGATACTGTTTTAACAACAATTTGATAGAAAACAAGATGTGAAATATGTAAATTCAATCCACCAGCAAGCTTGAACTAAACATAACGACTCATAGATCCCCGCCATGCAAAAAGTAAGCATCCAACTTATTAAAAAAAAAAAACTGGGTAAATAACAATATCTGATGAGGTATGATATGAGCATGTTTTAAATTAATTCATCATTGAACATGGAAAGAATACGATTCAAATGCAATTGAAAGTGCTAGTAATAAAATAACGGGGTTCAACTCTACATGAAAGATGGCAAGATATTCTTCTTCTTCGTTTCCCCCCTCTCAGTCATATCCATTCCTTAATACCTCCTAATCATTCTGAACGCTTGCTTAAAGATAGAGATAACCTCTAAAATAAAAAGTTCACCAGGTAACAGGGACCCTAATTCATCATTGATGCTTTAGAGAGAGAGAGAGAGAGATTATTGCAAAATGAAAATGTGCTACTTGATTGAATGTGCTCTCACACCACCCTTCATCGCTTGAGTCGAAGCCCAAGGCCACAAAATTGTGTGCTATTTCGAATGCTTAAAAGACAAGGCAAACTTATCAATATATCGTGCAACTTCAGAAATGCATTTAGCCAATTGGTTAGGTTAAGCATTAAGAATCCTATGGAATAATGTGGCACCCTAGTTTTCTTAGTTCTTTCAATACAAATGCATGCATAAATGTAAATATATGCACAAACGTGCATTAATTCATGGGAAAGTTTGAAGGGCAACGAAGTGTTAGGGTTACTAACGCAATCTCTATGGTTTACAAAACCAGTTCGTCACACAATTTGAAATACCCTCCTCATAATCCTATAATCTTAATGCACCCTCTCTATCTCCGACTATGCATTCAAATAAATTCAATGACAAAGCAATTAAATGCACCAATCCTCCAAAATCAATAATAGATAACATATGAATAGATTAATTTAGCACATGAACTTCCGGTGTAGGGTTTTTAAGAAAAACTGTAAATTTTGAAAATTTTACCTGGTGAAAGTCGCCAGAGCCGGAGCCGGCGGAGCTACCGGAGGTGTTGCTGACACGGACAGGAACGTTCTCGAGAATCCGCCGTAGCTTGATCTCCAGGTCCTCCTCTTCCTGCTTAAAAGCAGGCGGCGCGTACTCAACGAGCGCGTTCGACCCAGTTGCAAGCTCCGACTTGTCCGCCGTCGCAGCAACCACCTGAAGCTCTCTGGGTCTGCCCGTCGACATGGTCGCCGTTCTTAAAAAAAACCCTAATTTCTTTTCTCAACCAACCCAAACTTCAATATCGGAAATTATATACGACTATTGGACCAAGAATTTACTATTTAGAATGGGTTTCTGATTGTTCTTGAGGGAAAGTTTGACGTTGACTGTGAATTCAGCGCTACTTGGTGATTCGAAAGCTTGACGAATTATTTCCACTCGGGGACTGGAAGAATAACCCCTCTTTTTTTTTTTTTTTTGAGAGAGAAGAATAACCCCTTTGGTTCATTTCGCCTCATCTCGTATAATGTAGTTTTTTTTTTTTTCTTTTTTTGAGGATCTAGTATCATATAGTTAGTCAAATTTTCTGAAATTTTTACATAAAATGTATCTCAAAATGTTCAAATATTAAAAAAATATATAAATTAAATGTTATATTCTAATAATACTATGTTTAATTTTAACTTGGACTTATCTCATTTTCGTATTTCAAGGAAATATAATTCTCTTTAACATTCTATCTCGTGCACCACGTTTCTTTTAACTTTTTCGTTTGTTATGCAGAGGATGAACTAATTTCATTGATTTAATATAAGTAAAATTAATAAACTAAAATTAAAATTTTAAAATATGTATAGCAAGTGGCATGAGAGTACTCACATCCGATCTACTAATATATTATGCTAGTTAAATTTTGAGGATCAAAACCCATTTTGACCCTCACATCCGCTCTTCCAAATTGGGAGAGTTGATCCGTTTTGCTATTCTCACATAAATAAAAAAATGACTGTAGCCCTCTATCACAATCGATTTGTTGCTCCCCCACACTATCTCTCTCTCTCAAGCCCTCTCTACTGCAACCTACTTCCTTCATCTCTATTTATGTGCTCCATCGCCGACTATTTACTCCTCTTTTCTATTATATTTTCTGCTAGTAAGATCAAAGGATAACTATTTAGTCAAAATGTAATTTTTGTGCCTCTTTAAGGTTACGTTGATTGCAATATTGGGTTATTTTTTTCTTTATTTTAACTGTTTTTGATTTCTTGATACTCGATTGGGTTGATTGTGGCACTAATTTGGAGTGATTTGAATAAATTTTGTGGTTGTCTCTCTAGGATTATGCCAATTGTTAACATTTCACATTTCTTGGTGTTGCTAGGTTTTCTTTTTCTTGATGCTCAACTAGGTTGATTGTGGCATTGATTTGGGATGATTTGAACAATTTTTCGTGCCTCTCTCTAGGATTACGCCGATTCCAATTTCATATTGCTAGTTGTGTGTTTTTTTGAGTTCTTGATACCTGATTGAGGTTGATTGCGGCACTGATATTGGATTATTTGAGCGGTTGTTTCAAAAGATAGTATTAGCTCAATTTGAGATATTGTAAATTGTTTTTCATGCCTTTTTTTCAGTATTTTCCTTACTTATATGTTATGTTTTGGTGCTTACTAAATCATGCATTTTGTGGCACTGATTTGTGGCTTTTTTCAACATTTTTCTTGCCTAATTTGTTATGTTTTGGTGTTTACTAAACCATGCATTTTGTAACACTGGTTTGTGGCTTTTTTCAATATTTCCCTTGCCTAATTTATTATGTTTTGGTGTTTACTAAACCATGCATTTTGTGGCACTGATTTGGATACTTTTTACAAACCTTTTTGCTTACATATTGGAGTTGTTTTTACCATTTTGCTTGCCATTGGAATTGTTTGTGTGCTTGCTACACCATACATTGTTTCCTTATAAATTTGGATACTTTTTATCACTATTTGATTTGCATATCGTTTCAGTTTTGGTGATTACTAAACCATGTTTTTCTGCCTTAGAGTCTTGGGTAATTTTTCTAACAATTGCCATGCCTAATTGTTCTGTTTTGGTATTTACTTAAACTATGTCTTTTCTCTTGTCAATTTGGATACTTTTTGTCACCATTTGGAGTAGTTTTTGTGCTTACTACACCATGCTCGATTGCTTTAGAGTTTTGGGTACTTTTGTCACCGTTTGCATTGCCTATTAGATCTATTTTGGTGCTTCATGCTTTGTACCTTGGAGTTTTGGATAAATTTTGATGACTCTGCCTTACCTATGTTAGTGCTAAATTGGTTCGAGATTGCTACAGTATGTTTAAGAACTTATTCTATTTTGGTGATGTATTTCGTATCAAGATAGTTTTGGGGATGGATATTTAAGTTGTAGGCTATGATGAGTGGGCTCAATTAACGAGTGTTTAGACGTGAGGTGTCATTGATATGGCGAGGTAATCTGCGAAGCCTAAATGACCAACAATTGACAACTGATTTTCATAACTTTGCAGCCATTCGTGCATGCCTCATGTCAGCAACTGATATTACGTTAATATTTTATCACTCTAAACCCCATAAGTATTAATCTACATACTCTAGCATATCTATATAGATTTTGTATGTGTTTAATTTATGTTTTCTATAAACTTGAAGTAAAAAACAACCTCAATGTCTGGATCAAGTAATAACACGACCAATATGTCACTCTTTCCATGCAACGAATACCCAATATGTTTTTATAGTATTAAAGTTTGTTGACGAAAAGTACACACTGACGAGAATGATGGCCACTGATTTTTCGATTATCAAAATTATGAGGTTAGTTTTCGCATCCATTTTGATTGATTGCCACAATTTCTTTTTGTAGCATCTAGGGTTCTTTTGCTAGATGACCCAAAATTACCACAATATGGATAGAAGACAATTAATTGATTAAAGAACAATCTTCTGAATATACAAGCCTTGTTGGACATCCAAAGTAGTAAACATCATTTAAAAATTGATGTAGAGAGGCGTAAGCAAACAGTGAAGAAAATGATTTTTTTAATTTGTATTTTAATATCATAATTACTTGTAATACTTTTGTATTTTGGCAAGTTTTGAGCTCGCCCACCTGTTGAATTGTAATTATACAACTTAATTATATTTGTTTTGTAAATTTAATTGTTTAGAGTTTTTCTTTGTACTTATATTCCTTTAATTGTAAAAGACTACATATTACAATTTTTTTTTTATGAGGTTGGTTTATTATCGTATTAAATTTATGTACTCAAAAGTATCGACAAGAAAATTTTATACCATATTTTTTTGTAGCCAACTGAAGTTGGAAATAATTAAACAAAGAAAAAGACAACAAAGTAAGTGGTTAAGCATGAAAATGAAGGTGAGAGGAAAAAAATAGAAAAATAGAAAAATGTTATTTTAATATATGAGAGAAAGTAAAAGGGATTAGATGTATGAGGTTTTTTTAAAATAGTTAAAATTTAGGAAAAACTTATAGAAAGTGAGATTTTTGGTTAAAATTTGGAGAATATTATAAGAAATTGGATGTGAGTACTCCGAAATGCTAATTAGCATAACTCCAGTAAGATTGGTAGATAGTAATTGAAAACTCTATGCATCACATATTTCTAAGATTGCGTTTGAATGTTGAGCTAGATTAAAATAAGTTGAGTTATTTAAGAATAATAATAAATTGAAATAATGAAATAAATTTTGTAGGACTCACTTAAGACAAGTTTATATGTATTTGGATATTAAAATGAATTTAGATATATTTATGAAAGTTTAAAAAAGGCTGTGGGTCAAATGTGTAAATTTGTGTTAAGTTAAAAAAAGTTGTATACTCCACATGTAAAGAGATTTGAAATTGAGACGAGTTTAATGATTAGAAAATTCAATGTTTAGATGCTAGATTTAATTTAAAACTAGATCGAATTCAGTTGATCTTAGTACGTTTCAAGAATCGTAGGAAAGCTATCTACGTGAACACGACCCAATACTTTAAAGCTAGCGCTAGATATAATCCATAAAATTGGACTTTTTTGCAGTCCAAATATAAGAACAGATGGAATGTCCCATTTACTCATACAATTGACCAAAATACCCTTATTTCCAAATCATATATTAGAATATGACCTTATATAGCTTTTGGTTTCTCTCTCACTCTATATTTCATCTATTTGTATGATTTGGAACGTCAAAGACCACCCCACTAAGTATAAAGCGTCGAAAAAGAAGTAGTGTATCTTATCCCAGAGTACCAGACCATGGACATGCAAAAATGAAATAAAATAGAAAATGAATCATGTAGTTTAATAATTTCCTAAAAGATTAGAAAATTTCTATGATTTTATTCTCACTGCTTGCCAATCAGCTTTTTTTTCGATAAAGAATTCACATACAAAACCTTCGGATAAAATTCACAAGAGATAGTCAGAGCCAGCAGACAATTATGAGATGATTTTTGTAAGAAGTTTGAGCAACTTGTCCTTGACTGCTCTGAAATAGCTGGGACAGGGGGGGTTTGAGGGCGAGGGCAAGTCCATCTGATGAAGGAAATGATTTTTCAATTTTCACTCAACTCGTATCTGGTTGCTCTGAAACAAGATTTTTCAATCTAAAGCACCCTGTTTCATTATGGAATGAGGTTTGTAATGCAGTCTATTATTAATAGACTACACTCAAAATTATTCATACTTTAATTAATGTAATAAAGATCTTATAGAGAGATCCTATACTAGAGATCTGCTAAGAAAAAAAAAATCCAATTAACATAGAGACAATGAATAAACTAATAATGACCCGCTGTACATTTTGGTATTGTTATGTGAGATAAATAGTACTATTTAAAAGTCTTCATCTTACACACTATTCATTTGTAGTATAATTTTACAAATCAAATCATGTCACGTAAAAATAATGCGTACTATAAAATTTTTGAACATAATTGATTACATGATAGGTGTCGTGCATAATATGATTACATGGTTATTGTTTATTGAGCCGTGCTACCACCCTAGGTGGTGTAGCGGCGTAGCCCGATGAATTGTACGGATAAGGCTAAATGCTTTATTTTTCATATAATTTTGTTTTATATTCTTAAATATTAAAAAAATCATAATATCTATAGTTAAAAAAACATTTAGGCTCGATTTAGATTTAAAGATGGATTCAATTCATCTCAACTTATTTTCATCTTATCATTATATTTTTTTAATTTTTTATATAAAATATAAATTTTAATACAATTTTTTTTAAATTTTAATATATATTTTTTAAATCCTAATTTAATTTTTTTAAATTTTAAAGTAATAATAATATTAAAAAATAAATTAAATTCATCTAAATTAATCTTATCTCTAAATCTAAACGAGAACTTATTTTCGAAATCCATCCTCGAAATAACATTTCCCCTGTCAATGTAAGGCGACAATAACAAAATTAAATAAATAATGAAGGGAACGTGTGATCACTAATCAGTGATTAGCAATAGGGCCCATAATTAAAACGAGGATTATCAAAGATATGTAAGGCCCTTCCTAAATGAAACTGTTTCAGTTTTTTACCAAAAGAACGCAACATTAAAATTAGGATTACATATATATGAATGAACAAGAATTTTTTTTTGTAGTTCACATTACAAACTTAAATAAAACGTTTTAGTTTTATAAATAAATGAAATAAATGTTTTATATTTTTAAAATTCTTATTTTATAAAATAAAGATATTTTAGACAATCTTATTTAAATTGAAATATTTTTATCTGTTTATTGATTAGATTATAAAAAAGTCTATAAAAATAGACTATATGTAATATTATCCATGAATAAATTTTATGATTATAAAGGACGATGACATATATACGTTATAATTAATTCGTGGATACGTTAAAATCACGCTTAAATTTTGGAGTCTAAATGCATTTATTGGAAACATCAATATAATAATTGATTTAAAAGTATAATTGTTGGGTTTTCATTTTAACCGTTAAAAACCCGCAATCCTTACTATTGTTGTGGAAATCATTTATCAAATTTTGACAAACTTCCCATCTTAAGAAGGCGGAATCAACAAACTCCTATAAGTAGATGTTATTTGCGCTAAACAACCAATGATTTTGGTAAATAAAAATAAAAAAAAAATCAATGATTTTGTTTTGGTCGTATATTATTAAAACACTTATATTAACTGCTACTTTTTAATGATATGGTTCGAAGTTCTACATGTCTGTATCTAAAGAATGATTATCTCTAAATTACTTATTTATTTAGGATTAAAAAATCGAGGTATATTAATTATTTTTCATTATGGTTGATACTTAATAGATATTTATTTGTTCACTTGTAATAATATATTATTGTTATTTTTATAATAAAGTAGATTTAATGGATATTATAAAATTATATTAATTTATGAATTTTTTTTTATGTAATTTTTTTTTGTATCTCGTGATCATCTAATAATTATTAAAAAAACTATTAGTTTGCTTTTTCCTAGAAATCCCAATTCAAAATTTAAACCGAAGCACAGATAAGGAAATTACCCCTGGCTGCGTTTCATTCTTTTAATTATAACGATTTTTGTTAGTGCCGTTGCAACTTGCAACATGCCGGTCATTCTAATAGAAAACTCCTCACTATTTTTTTTAATTTTTTGGGAAGACAACTCCTCCCTCACTATTTTGCACTCGGTTGTTGTTTCCGAAATGGAATATCTTACGTAGAGCAAACGAATACGTACTTGGGAAGTAGAGTCAGTTTTGGGAGTTCATAATAGGAGGTCAGTGACCGCCTCGTGTCGGTGGACAGGCCCGTTGGGGTGTCCTCTGTGCGGCCAGTATCACAGCCTGGACTGACAGCTTGTCAGTAATGATCCGTTCTCCAATTCTGCGACCGTTCTTGTCGTTTTAGACACGTCGTCGCTTCCGTGCGCCCCAAAAAATCTCAAAAAAGACAAACTATCCAAGTGATCAAACTAAAATTCCCCTCACGTAAATGCTATCCAGCCTGGCCTAGTCAAGCTTATCTTCTGGCTCTCAAATTCTCTCCTAACTCACTCCGTGTTATCGTGATATATTTCCCATCCGAGAACTTCCTTCACTCCTTCCCCTTCAAGTAACTTCCATAACAGGAGGTGTCAAATTAGGAAAACCAAACAAAGCCGCTCCCCCTCGATAAATTCCATACCGCGCCGAGATTTTAGTGAGGATCCTCAGAAATCCTCTAGCCTACGTGGCGACGCGTGGTAGTTAATACAGCTGTATACTAGTGCAACCGGTAACCGTACACTACCGGTTCTCGTAACGCCTATTACCTGTATCCGTTAAACGGCTCCATCAGTTACCCTAACCCTCTCTTTATAAGCCTCTCGTACTCCCTTCTTACCTCGCTGCCATAGAGGTCCCAGACTTCTCTATACTCATCTCATATATCAGTGAAAATTTTCTCTCTCTCGATTATACATATATATGTAGGGTTTCTGATAAATAGATCGAGGTTTCACGGCTATGGAGGAGGCGTCACAGAGAGACATAGATCGGGTTAAGGGTCCGTGGAGCCCCGAGGAGGATGAGATGTTGCGGAAGCTAGTGCAGAGCCAGGGGGCTCGGAGCTGGTCTGTGATTAGCAAGGCGATCGCCGGGAGGTCAGGCAAGTCGTGCCGGCTTCGTTGGTGCAACCAACTTTCACCGGAGGTGGAGCACCGGCCGTTCACGCTAGAGGAGGACGAGATCATTGTAAAGGCCCACGCCAAGTACGGCAACAAGTGGGCCACCATCGCCAGGCTGCTCAACGGCCGTACGGACAACGCGATCAAGAACCACTGGAACTCTACACTGAAGAGGAAATACTCATTGATGAGCGATGACACTACAACTACCGTTGACGAAACTCTATCACGACCGCACAAGAAATCTGCGGGACAGCCTCCTCTTGTGACGGTTTCTAGTCGACATTACAGTCCAGGTAGTCCGTCTGGATCCAACGTTAGCGATTCGAGTCTCCCCGCAATATCCAACTCATACGTTATTCGACCTGGAGCCAGAAGTTGCGCGATTCCCACTCCTTCCCACAGGGACGAGTCACCACCGATTCATAACCAAAACAAGGAAGACAACCGGAATAACGATAACGAGCCGTCGACTTTTCTCAGTCTGTCCCTGCCTGGAACCGAGTCCTACGAGTTTCGTAGCGTCGGTAACTCGACGCCTTGCCGAGAATATAGGAAAAGTAATTCACCATCAGCAGTGCTCGATAATAAATACAGTACAAAGACTTTTCCGCCAGATTTATTGTCTGTGATGCAGGATATGATTAGAAAGGAAGTGAGAAGTTACATGGCCAGGCTTGAACTTTGAACATAGTACTGATCAAGGCGTTAAAGCAGAGAGATAAAAAGGGTAAGGAAAAAGGAGATTCAGAGTAGGAATTAAAGTTTTAGGATGAGGGTTGGCAACTGGCTAAACAGAAAGAAACGAACCTGTGTTTCTGTTGTTTATTTTTGCCTAATTTGTCTTTCATAATCCGAAAAAAAGGTGATTTTGGGGCTGCTGTACAGAAATTAGATGAAAAAGTATTTTGAGAAAGAAAGAAAGTGATCATAGAGATAGATCTTGGAGGATTTTGTATTTAGTTTTGCCGCGGAGGATGGCATTATATTTATTATGCAAAATTAGTCGTAAAAGTGTCGAGTTTTTCTTTCGAGAAATGCTATTATTTCTCTCGAATTGTTTTTTATTTTTATTTTTATTTTTTATTAATCGATAAAAAAAGTTTTTTAATAATAATATGTTTTTTTAATTATTTAAAATTATCAAAAAAATTGTTAAAAATAATTTTTTTTTTTTTAAATTGCCCTTTCGATCTCGAGAGATATAGTACCGTTCTTTTTTTTATTGGAAGTGTCGCGTGCTGTAGGTTTTGTATTAAAATCGTGCAGAGCAAAAAATATGGTTAATTCTTTTTTAATGATAGATTTATTATTTCATATTGCTTATTTATTATTATTATTATTTATTTAATAATTAAAAAATGATTATTAATGGAGTTATGTATTTTCTTAAGATTTTTTAATGATCAAACATGTTAAAAACTACTTATTAAAAGAATATAAAAAAATAAAAGTTTTAAACACACCATAAAGTAGTAAAATGTTGGTAGGAGAATAGTAAGCTTATCATTATTTATTTTTTATTAAAAAAATTGCATTAGACTAGTAATTAAATGCATTATTCAAGTAGATTATGAGACTATGAGTTACAAAATTTATTGCAAAAGTCATATATTGAAGAGTGTGTTCACCAACCAAAAGCATTTTTTATTGAAAAATAATCTAGGAAAGCGATCCAATTTTCAGTATAAACGTCCTAGAAAAATTAATGTTCAATTTTATCATTATAAGTAGAGAAATGATAAATCCACAATAATTTTCACAAAATATTACACAATATATGTTATAAAGTAAAGGTATTTTGTAAAGTGATGTTAATTTTATAAAGTAGATTAGAGTAATATCCTTATTTTATAACTTATGTTGTGTAAGTGTTGTGAAATGTGTTGTATGTATATTATTTCATTTACAAGTATCAGTATTATCAGGGTTAACAAATTAAATGCATTTGTTGGATATTATGTTTGAAAAAATTAGTTGTCAAATAATAAATTAAATAAAGAATAAATTATTAATTAACATATGGTTATAAGTATAATTACAAAATTTGAAAAAATAAATTTGTAAAAAGTTATTAATTTTAACAAATAAAATTTAATTATTATTTTGAATTAATGTAGAGTTATATCTTGAATGATAAATCATGTGGTTTGAGGCAAAATTTGACATTAATTTTGGCTAGACCATTGCCAATTCTCTTCTCTTATATTGACCTTGTTGAGCAGGTTGCTTATTGGCAAAATGACATTTTTATCCCTTCCAAGTACATAGCTAGACACATAGAAACAAATCATGTTTATATAATGCTATAAGGTCCGGGTAGTTGGAAATTATTTTATTGTCTTTTATTAAGTGATAGGTTTTCATGGCAACATCGAAACAGAAGTTAAATATTTACCTTATGAGTGTGGCTTGGGTCAAATCTTTACTAAAACGAAACCAAATAAACGTTAGACACGCGTTTAAGCTGGACTGGTTTACGTCTAAAGTCTCGCTCTATCAATCTCACGATTTAGCAATTAGCATGTTGTTTTGGTGTGACCTTATTATATTAATATATATAGCTTCAGAGTCTTCCATCTCTTCCAGTATTCAACCTTGCTCCATAGCCGTAGCCATAGCCATAGCCATGCTTATATCGTTTATCATGTTTCCTAAAATGGCTTCAACACCTACTTCTGTACGTACCACTTGAAAATTAGCCCCGTCCGCGTTGATTGTTGGCACTGCATTTTTACTTCACTTTTATGATTATTCGCTTCCGGTAGAAATAGAATTCTTCTGCCATCGTTAGAGAGAACTATATCAACAGAATCACGTGGGAAAGGGGATTCGACCTTATCCCACCGCGGAGATAAGACTGAGGGGTCGATGCTTAATCGTGGGCCGTTAGTTGTATTCAATTCACTTTTTTAAATTGGTAGCTTGATTAACAAAATGATAAAAGGTTCTGATGCTAATTATAAAAGAGTGTTGATATACATATTATTCTTTTATAATTAATTTATAATTTATTAGTATATTTGAGTTATTTTTTTAAATATTTTTTAAACATTTTTAATTATTAAAAAAAATTTTAAAAAAAATTTTAAAAAAAAATATAATTTTACTTATATTCACATTCTTAATTATTAAATAAAATTAAAAATTATAAAAAAAAATTAAATAATAAAATAATAAATAAATTTTAAAATAATAATAATTCTATTCTTTCTGATTATAAAAATGTAGGCTCATAATAACATGAGATGTGAAAGGTGCAATTAATATACGAAAGCTGCAGCCCACTTATATCCGTCCATTTTTGGTATGAAAACGACACAAAACAATTTTTAATAAAATAATATTAAGAGTATATAACTTTGCGTACTCTTTTATAAAATTGATGATATGACATTACCTCAGTTGAAATATTAAAAAAATATATAAAAAATAAAAATATGATAAAAATAAAATAAAATAAAAATATGAATAATTAGATTAAAAGATATGTAAAAATAATATTTGTATATAATATATATGTAAAAAAAATACACAAATTATATATAAATAATATTTTTGTTTTTAATAAGAAAGAGGGAGAAGCTTCGTCTAGCCGTTGATCTCATACCGCAAAATTTTATTATTTGGTCTCTAAATTCTAACCCTCTTAACCAGTAATCGGGGATGATTGATGAGGTTGCGGTTAGTCGACAGTTTATGTATTAGTAGGACCGATTAAGAGCCTGTTTGAATTCTATTAAAAAAAAAAAAAAAGAGCCTGTTTGGATTGAGTCTTAAAAATGTTCAAATAGTTTTAAAAGAACTTTAACGATAAAATTAGATTATTTGTATGTTATATATTAAAATATTTTTAATTTCAAATAAGTTTAAAAATACATTTGAAAAAACACATACTTTTAATGCTTTTCCTCAAACGTATTTTTTCAAATTTTATGAAATGTAATTCAAATTTTAGAAATATTATTAATGAACGAAAACATCTATATATTTTTATATAATTACAACTTTCAAGCTTTTAAATATATGTTCATAATATTTAAAAACTTAAAAAATCATAATTTCTATATTAAAAAACACAATTTTTAATTTGTTTCCAAATAAAAGCAACATGTTTGAAAGTCTTTTGGACGTATAATTATCAAATAATAAATAATTTTTTAATAAAAAACTAATTACTTAAGTTATAAGTTATAAACCCTTAAGTTATAAGTTATAAACCCTAAAATTATAAGTTATATTTTCTACTATAATTTCAAACATACACTAAATATATTGACCGTGCTATGTGCATTTAGTACATTGCATTTTTTTATATATATTTTTAAGTAGAAAATTTTTAAATAGAAGTCTGCACATATGCACACCACCTTAAAAATATGATTTTATTTTTTTATTTTATTTTATTTTATTTTATACTTAAAAATTAGTGTGTAGGGTGTGCAGATTTTGTAGCATTATTAAAAATATACTAATAACTACTAATTTACAATTTAGTTTAGTCTAATTTTAAACTAAATCTAAGTTCTAACATTTGGAAAATCATATTTTAAATTACTAAATTCATTTCAATTAAAAATCTATTTACACGTGTATTTACAACATTTTTTTAATTTAACACTTGTGATTTATGATCTTTTTAAATGTATTTCAATTTATTTGAATATTTAAACATATTTAAACTCATTTTAAATGCGTTTAAAAAAATCTTAATCTATTATTTCAACTAATTACTATTAATAAAGATTTTAATTCATTTCAGGCTAAAAAATAGAAACTAAAATACAAAGAGTAAAAATATAGGATAAACTAGAACTTTCATTTATTAAAACTCAGGCCGTACTCAAAGCCTAATAAAGAATCATCTATTGGCCCAGCTGGCTCGTCAGGCGTCGTCGTTTTTACGTTTCATAATTCATTACCATCTGAAGGCAACAGTGAGCGAGCTGTGAAAAAATCAGGGATCTTCGATCGAAGAAGAATTTGCGAAGTTGAGAGCAAAGAAGGAGATGTTGCCCACGGTCTCGAGAGGGCGCTCGTCGTCCTCTGCATCTCGAGCTAACCCCATGTTCCCTCAGTACCTCCGCCGAATAGTCAAGGTTTCTCTCTCTAGTTTTTCTTTCGCGCAAAGGATCTGATTTTCATATCAATCTAATTTATAACTTATAATATGAATGCTCATCGTGTTCACGAACCCGATCTAGGAATAGCTCATACTCTGGAAAGCTGCCTATCTTACCTATACGGCTTGAGCATTTGTTTTGTTTTTTGGAATGCTGTGTAATATATTGTCTGGAATTGGGGCTTCTCCTCAAGACCAATAGTCTCGAATTTTCTGAGAATTTTAATGATTATTTTATTTTCTCTAACTGATTTAAATTCCCGTTATGGATGCTGATTCCGAGCAATCAGTTCATCCACTGCTAAAGCAGCACAAGAGACTTTGGCTATTAAGTGCTAGTAAATTTTTTAGGTGATTTTTTTTGTATCTTTAGTTCTCATTGTCAATGGTATCTGCTAATGCAAAGGTATTAAACTATAACATTTCGTAATTAAGTTATGATATAATTGGATGTTGGACATTACCTCAGTAATGGTATTTTTTAACTGGATGGTTACCATAATTTGTTGGCTTTGTGATAAAACGTGATTTCTTTGGATCATGACACTAAGGTACATTAAATTACTTATTATTGTTTTTGTTCAAGTTCCTTTACTATGTCTATACCCCTTTAACCCCACTTCATTGAAAATATTTCTGGATTGTTGGTCATGCTCAACTTGCCTTTAACATTCATATTTTAATCGTGTGTGTGTATATATTTCATGGATTTCTTTTTCCAATGACTGGTTCTTTGCAGTGGCAACAAATGGATGTTGAATATACCTTTTGGCAAATGCTTCACTTATGCACTTCGCCAAAAGTTGTGTAAGTATCTGCCATCCCTTGGCTTGTCGCTGTAACCATCACCAATATTATTGTTTTTTTTCCTACTATTATTAATAATCTATCAACAGTAGTTACCCATTCAGGGGACTTTTTCTTAACCATTGACCAGATGCATTGAATTTATACATGAAAGATTCCTAATTACTACAATTATATATTTGCATGTGGATCATTGGAATGGATCTAGCTATCAGCACACTAAATATCACAAGCGTAAGTCCACTTTCCGTTGTATTGTCATTTACTACTTTCATCTGTCATCTGGTGTTACAATGAGATGATGGAACGTGTTTTTTTTTTATTAGCAATGCTTTCAACTGCACTAACAGTTTGCAATCATTGTGTATTTTTATCTGATGTTACAGTGAGATGATGACATGTGGCTGTTGTTTTTTGATTAGCAATGGTTTCAACTGCACTAACAGTTTGCACTCATTGTAGAAGATTGTCACCATCGGCATACTAAGTATCATAGTCATACAAATAATGGTTTACAATTAAACTGGCATATAGTTGAAGACAATGAAAATCAGCTGAGACTAAGAGGAATTGTAATTCATTGTAATGGTGCTGCCTATAGGTTTCTAATATAAGTATCACCTGTATGAGTTCTGAAATAATGCTTATGGTCTGTCATATGACTCAAGTTAATGATCAAATAACTACTTTTGATGTAATGACAAAAGAAAAGAAAAAATAAAATAAATTATCCTTGCCAGGTTTCATAATGTACGCTTTTTTATGCTTCAGCTAGATTTTGTATTATATGTATTCGATTTTTTAGAATGCCTGTCGACTCATTGTGTTGTAGGGTAGGACTAATGTTAAGTGAACATATGCTTATAAAGAAGAGTCATTAAGAAATTTGTTAGTTGGCATTTACTTACTGTAACGCCCCAATGGAATGTCTAAATCACATGGCCTATACTCTAAAATGACTTGTCAATTATACAAATTGGAGCCCATTGGAACATTATAAACCAGAAGAACTTCTCATTCCCAAACAATGTGGGATTCCATACATCACCTACATTTATCCTTATCATATGAGTTATCACACTTACTTTCTTAATTGTAGTGCCTTTGGAGTTGGGACTTATTGAACATGTGAGAGTATGAGTTTGCTGCTAATATTAGAAATTATTTAAAGTTTATTTTATTTTCTGTCTCAGAAACTAAAAATCAATGGGCACGTGACGATCCTGCTTTTGTTGTGATCTGCAGTCTTCTTTTGATGGTTGCAACCTCGGCTTATTGTGCTGCGTAAGTTTCTAGATACCCCCTCTTGATGGCTCGTGCTCTAATGCTGCCCAATAGTGACAGTTGTACAATTTTACATAACCAATTTCGAAAACTTTGAGCTACTATTGCTCAGCTACTGAGATCCTTTAATATAGATTGGATGCTGATATATTATGACTTGATGCTGCTTAGCTGCAAAACACATTTCAATTCTTGTTTTCCTGATTTTGGGATGAAATCAACTGGTAGCCTTTCTTGCTATATGTATTTTTCTCTTATTTGACGAGGATGCATAAGATTTTGTCTAATTATAATTGGGGAGATTGTGGGGTAATGACTATTCTATAATTTGGAGGAGCGGCCAGGAGAAAAGAAGAGGTGGATGAAACCTAGACAATCACACCTATGATTTCCTAAGTAATTGCACTTTAGAATGAACACAATCACACACTTAACAAAAATTTTAAATTTGTAAATAGCCAATATGGCACTACCTCAGAGGCATAATTTATTTGACTTATATGTTACTTTCAGCGTGTTCATTTGTGCATCATCTGTTCTTTTTCCTGTATTGATTGTGTCTTCCTATCTTCATTTCAGGTATGACCACAGTGCTGCACATGCTGTTTATGTAGTTATCTCAGTGTTGCTTTTCCATTTTATAATAACTGGGGCTGTTATGGCTACATGTTATTGGTAAGAGCAACTTCATGCTAACTATTAAAATATGCTTGTCTACTTGTCTATCATTTGGTATTTTTTTATGCCAGCATTTGTGGAGTTGCCTACTGTGTCAACCTTTCTAAGTAAGCTTGATAATTTCTGAAGCATGACATACAACCACAGTAGTAGCTGGTGGTTCAGAATTTGCTAAGATTTGTATCATCTCTTTCTCAACAACAATTATATTTGTGGTGAAAACTTCATTTTCAAAATTGTTTGGAATTTGAGGTCACTTGCTTGGGCACCAATAGCATGAACACCTGACGTTCTCTTTAAATTGTTCAAAATCATGGAAGGTGTGTGTCTGGAATGTACATTGCTACAAGGATGGACTAACTATTCTTTGCATGGAAGATGATTCCTATTTGCCATATATGGTGGATTTGGAAGGAAAAGAACCAGAGAATCTTTCTTTAACTTAAGAAAGAAGAAGAAAGAATGATAGACTCTTAGGATTGTGAAAGTACATTGTAGGAGCTCAAAATTTCATTTTTCTTCAATCTCTTTTGTCTTTGACTGCCTCGATAGACTTTAGTGGGCTTAATTTGCTTATTTTCTTTTATCGTTGTTTTCTTCTTGCTAGGCATTACTTTTGTATACTTTGTTTTTCTTTTAAGAAGAGGACATTACTCTAGTGGAAGAATGCCACAATAAATCTTCATTTTTTCCCCATTTTGTATTTTTCCTGTATACTTGAGTTGTACCTTTTTCACTTATTAATAAAGGATGAGTTTTTACTTATAAGAAAAGGGACCTTGACTTGCTGCTGTTGTGTTCACACAGATCCTCAATGGGACCCATAGCACTTACGGTGCAGTTTGCTGCTTTAATTGCAGAAGCTATGGTCCTTGGCCATTGATGTAGGCCAGAGTCTTAACAGCTTCTCTTTTATGAACTCCTGTTGTGAAATTGTTCATTGGAGTAAGAAAACAATGAAATGACATGCTGTTTGCATGCTAAGCAATAATGTGGGGGATTCCTAATATGTTTTGCAATCTATTTTCGTTAAATGAAAACTGATTGGCACGAAAAGGTCTAATTCCACCCATGATATAATTACTTGAACTCGACTTGAAATCAAAGAATAATGAGTTTCTCCTAGTGTTTGATTTTAACCTTGATATCTTCAACTGAATTCTGTCTTAATGCCACTTAAATTAGGTCAGATCTGTGAACCCTTATCTACTAATTGGGATTGGTCAAATGTATTCTTATTCACAAATTTATTTAGGAATAACAATCCCTATAAGATCCTTATAGATAGAACTGATGTTGTAAAGTAAACGTTATAAGAAGTTTGCATTTCTCAATGTCCATACAGGTTTCTGACCAATTCTTACCTCCGGGAAGAGGCTTCCTCCAATAGTCATGTTGTTGAGCAACGAGTTGAATGGTAAGTCTGGAAAATCTTGCTTCCTACTTCATTATTTTTGAATTCAATTCAACCAAGTTTTATCGGGAACATAAATCATCAAATTTATATCTTCGCATGTTCATCTTTTGTGTTTTGATAACATTTATTATTATTTTCTTGCAACATGATGTTGTATTAAGAGCTTTTCCATTGTATTCTCATTTTTTCAAGTTCTTTTTTGTTTAATTGTCTATTTACAATCTAATCAGTTGAATGGTGCTGAATTTTTCCTTGAAGGCTGTACGCTTTTGATGTTCATTGCAACTCTTTCTTCCCAATGTTTGTTCTGCTTTATGGTAACAGCTCTTTACTATGTGTGGGTGTACCCACAGTTTTAGATTCAACATCAATTAATAGCCCTTACTAATGTATTGTATTCATGGCAGTCATACATTACTTTCTGTCACCAATTTTGGTAGCCCATGGTTTCATTCCTGTATTGCTGTCAAACTTCCTTTTCCTGGTGGCGGCTTCATACTACCATTATCTTAACTTTCTAGGTTATGATGGTAAGCTACATGGTTTGTCCTTGCCATTTGCTCTAATCCTTCTTTCTTTTTTATTTTTTATGAGAAGGGAAGGGTCGGGGGACTATTTCAGAATATATGGGTTTGGATAACTTAGTATCATCACTGTTATGAACATACTGTCACAGCACTGGTTCCTTTCTCATTTGATCGGAATGAAATTTATTGGGCATGGCTACAAACAAGCATTGTTGTTTTGCGATCCTCAAATTGGTACAGTTATAGGAGAGTGAAAAGAAATTTTTGTTTTCTTATCCAAAAAAGAAAAAAAGAACAGAAAACTTCGTTAGCTGAAAAATGTAAAGCACTGGTTGGCTGAACACATGTGCGCACATATTTATGTGGTATAGATGGCAATTGTTGCATTATTCTGTGTATATAGTTCTGGATGACAGCATACATTTTGATGCACATGTGAAGTTCATTCAGCAGGGATGACTTACTAAACCAAATTTGGCTTCATGGCATAACTAAATTTAAACAACTTTAATAGTTAAATGTACCGCGCGGCCAAGTTTTTGTGGGCTATTTCATTCATTCTGGAAACAAGACCAATTTATTTAAACCTTTTTTGTGGCTGAAATTTATGTCATTAAATTCTGTTCCCGGATATGGCATTCAATTGCAAACACGGTTGCCTGATTGCCTTCATTAACTGACATATGATGGGCATTCTGCAGTATTGCCCTTTCTGGAGAGGACCACTTTCTTTCTATATCCAATTGGTGCTGTTATCGTCCTTTCCCCAATTTGTAAGTGTTGGAATCTGACCCTTGATTATGTTTCCCGTTGATTCTGTTTCAGTTCTAATTCAAGCTGTTTTAAAATTGCAGTGATTTTGATTGGCTTCAATCCGTCAAGATATTTTATGAACTTATACTTCAGTCAACGGTTATGATTCATGAAGGTTGACTCTTAGGTAGCAATAGATATAATTTGCTTTGGCCTTGGGGACTACTATAGTCTATAATTCAGGGACTGCATCATGACAAGAAGGCTTAGGTGAATGATTTGATTATTTCACGTATACGTGAAGGGAAAAACAGTTCCACCACATATGACAACTGTTTCAGCTTTCCTTTCTGGGCATCGTACCGCCGGTTGAAGCAAGTTGGAACCAAGCAAAGACAGGAAAGCTGGGTTGTATATCTAGTGATTGGGAATATTGATCATTGATGATCTGTTAAATGTATTGATTTTTTCCCTTCTTGTCACATATGTGTTTTCCATCGACATAGATTTCCGAAACTCAAAGTTTGCTTTTTAACATATTTTCAGGAGTGTCTTCTTCTTCAACCTAGTATTTAGTAAGCATGTCTAGGTTGGTCCCAGCAACTGCACATGGTGACTTGACTTGGTAAGCATGTCTAGGTTGGTACCAGCAACTGCACATGGTGACTTGACTTGGTGGTAAACTTTCACTTATTGATGGATGTTGAAAACAAGTTCCGAAAAACTTGTGCATTAGCCAACAATACATTTCTGATGGGCAATATAATAACTTTCAAAAGCTAAATATACTATCCAAGCAAATAATTAGAATGATTAAACAGGCAAAAAATAATCAAAACAAGATACATAAGATTTTATGTGGAAAAATCTTCCAGTGTAGAGAGGAAAAAAACTTTTGAGTTCTCAACAAATGGAAAAATACAACAATTACCAATCTTTAAGAAATTAATAATCTCATTTCAAACCAACAGTTTGATAATGCCTGTATTACAACTCACTGAAGTATCCAAAAATATCTCTTAAAAAAATCTTTAATTTGATTTATGTAGAGAAATACTTGTATAAAATCTACACCAGAAAAGGATTTTTTATTTTTTTTATTTTTTATCTCTTTTTCACTTGCTGCGCGCGGCAATACCTCTCTCTGTCTCTCCCACTTTTTTCTTCTTTTTGTTTTTGTGATTTCACTCACAAGTCTCCATTTAATTTCATTTGTAAAATAAACCCTAATGGGTCTTAAGTGAAACATCATGGGCTGCCATGTTGGGCTGGACCCACATAACAATTTCTTCTCGAAAATCTGTATTTCTCCATGTCTTTTGCAGTTCCATCGCCTAACAACTCCCCAGACTCTTGAGTCATTCGAACTAATGTTTGAAAGGAGAGGCGACGAAATTTGTAATCGCTTAGAATGCATATACCAATTTTCCTTTATTGAGCTTGACGCTTTAAGCACTTCAAGTTATTGATTATCCACAGATTTTTTCAATGTTCTGTTAAAAAAAAAAAACAAATCTATTCCAAACATATATGCCATTCCTTATGGTTTTTCAGAAAAAAAACAATTGTCCGTGGTTGTAGGGATAAATTTAAAAAAAAAAAAATTCCTTATCATCTCTATATTACATTTTTATTTTTTCTACTCAATATGTAGGTGTAGTGATGATGGACAGAAGAATATAATTAATTTAATAGGAATATAAAAAAATTAAGATAAATCTAGTATGGGGTGTAGACAGGTGAATGGCAAAGCTCTAAATTTTAACAGAGCATATCGTGTTTCAATTTGAATGCCCTAAGGCCTGAAATCCAAGAACGACAAACAAAAAAAAAAAACCAAGGGTGATTAAACCAATGAAAAAATTTGGGTACAGTCCTGACTTGTACTCATTTAATTTACTTGAACAATACTTTCTCTTTATATAAATAGTAAAAATAGTCCTCTTAAACCAATATATGTCGTATTCGTAAAAATAAGGCTAGTGAGGTGGGGCTTTACCTTTATTTATTATTATTATTATTATTATTTGGACTGAATAACCATATTACGTCCCAAAGTTGGAGGACATGAAATCCATCGTAATTAAGTACTCGAACAATTTCAACAGACGTAGAAGGCAAGGAAGTCTCTCATTGATACCACATAAACTTGGGAGCGTATAGAGAGGTTGGTGATGATGAAATTACTCGGGTCGCTGAACTGCTTTACTTTGAAGGAAAGACTTCCTTTTTATCTTTCGGACATAACGGACAACGATCGACATCGACTCTTTCCTTAGCTGTACTAGAAAGAAGCCTTTTTTGAAAGAAATAACGTACCCAATCTTATTTTCATAGCAATTTCTATTGGAGCATGCTCCTTTATCACTACGTAATAATATTTACAATAGGCATCCATGTGACATATGGCAGGCATATTCAAAACTATCGTACTTTTAAGAAGTCCTCCTCAGGGCTCAGAGACATTGACAAATCACACGAAACTCACCAGCTTAATCGGAAAAGGACAGCAACAGTAAGATTTATTTTCCCCTCAAGTTTGGTAACTCTCATTGTCATTACTTAACCCCATGACCAACAATTAATACACACTTGGCATCACATAGTGGATGGATTCCAAACACAAACAGCAACCACTTTCATTCTTTTAAGAAAACACGACCTCTTCTTGTGATTAGTAGGAAAATATTGAACGTTTGGTGGCAAACATTAACGTTAATATATATCTTAAACAGTATAGGGTTTTGCTTTTCTTAAAAGTGTTGTGACATTTCACTCATTAAGGTTACTTCCAGCAACATCCACAACGAATCTGTACCTAACATCATTCTTCTCCAACCTTTCCATGGCTTTGTTGACGTAATCCATCTTCACAACTTCAATCATCGAATTCAGCCCCTTCTCTTTGCAGAACTCAAGCATCTCCTCTGTTTCCTTCATGCTCCCCACGAAGCTCCCTGTGATCGACTTCCTCCCTGTGGAAAAAGGCAGAGCATCCCCAATTAGAAATCACAATTGCCATTTTTGTTCTCTTTCTACGATTTAAACAGCAGTAAATTTATCCGTTCCAACATAATTTTACCAACCAAACATAGCATTAGAGAGAGAGAGAGAGAGAGAGAGAGAGAGATAGGAAGAGAGTCTCACCAAGCATAACGACGGGGGATAGAAATTGCAGAGGTGTGTTAATAACACCCATCAAGATTAGCTTGCCATCCAGCTTCAACAAAGAAAGGTAAGGCTCAAGAGGGTGAAACACAGGCACGGTATCAATAATATAATCCAGCGAGTCAGCCGTTTCCTGCATCCGAGTTGAGTCGGAGCTGACCAGGTACTCGTCAGCCCCGAGATGCTCCAAAGCCTCTTTTCTCTTCTTGTCTGAAGAGCTTATGACAGTCACATGGTGCCCCATGGCCTTGGCTATCTTCACCCCCATGTGTCCCACTCCTCCAAGTCCCAAAATCCCTCCTCTTAATCCACTCTGCTTCAACCCAAAATGATTCAATGGACTGTAAACTGTCACCCCCGCACACAACAGAGGCGCCGCCTGTTCTGGTTCCAATCCATCTGGTATCTTCACCACAAATCTATACAAACGAAACGAAATCGAGTTAAAATTCTTTGAAATATGCAAAAGATCTTATATTTACTACTGTTCTTGCATTGCGAGAAAAAAAAAAAAAACCGGTTTTGAACTCATTTAACTATAAAGTTGTTCATTTTTGTTGTTACTTTTGTTCGACCACCATGGCGCCGGCAAAGCCGCCTTGGGTGGGTTTTCCGTCGGTGTAAACGTCGTTGTAGGACCAGATTTTCTTGTTGCAGTATTGCTCGACATCCGCTTTGCATGGGCGGCAGTTTCTGCAGCATCCAACGATGGCTCCGACTCCCACTGTGTCTCCAACTTTGAAGTTGGTCACAGCCGATCCCACCTCCAACACCTCACCAACCACTTCGTGGCTGTTTCAGAGTAATGGTTACAATCACAGAGAGAGAGAGAGAGAGACTCGTATACTAACACTAAAGATATATATATATATATATATATATATATATATATAATGGGGAAGGTAAAAAAAGAAGTTGGGGTGTATGTAGTGAGTGTACCCAGGAACCATGGGATAGTTGGACATGCCAAGATCATTCTTGATCTGATGAACATCAGTGTGACAAACTCCACAGCAGATGACTTTGATATAAACATCTTCCGGGCCTGTGTTTCTGAAAGAGTTTTTTAGTTTTTGAAAGAAACCCAAATCAGATTAACACATGGAATGATTCCCAAAAGTTACAGAAAAGCAAATCAAATAGGGAATTGACTATTGAGTGATTGAAATGGTAACCTGAGAGTATAGGTATAAGGTGAGAGAATCCCAGAAGGGTCTCTGGCTGCCCATCCTGTTGTCGTTCTTTCTGTTTCAAGGCTACCCATTTTCCTTTCAGAACACAAATGAGAGAGAATACTCAACGGGGAGGGAGGGAGAGAGAGAATGAGTGGGAAAGAGTGTGGGTAAACCAGAGCGGCATATTTGCGTTTATATGCTCAAGTGAGATCGGACAAAATGAAAGCAAAGGACGAGAGGGACTCAGCAGTGGTGGGGTTAAGAATGCGAAATGCGGTAGGTGAAGTTGAGAGGTGGGATCCACTGCATCTTGAACCACACCATTACTCCAAGATCTCCGTCTACTCAAATAAATGGTTCCCCATTAATTGCCTTCCCCACCCCATCACATTCCTAAAACAAACTGACTTTTTATACGTGTTGACCTCTTCCCGTAAAAATGAGGAGGATGATCTGCCCCTAGCACAGCTTGAATGATTATCATACAGCGCATTTGATCGAAATTAGCGTTCTCAAACACTACTAGTACTAATCCAGCTATTATCTACACTGATGCCGTCATGCAAATGTCATGCGGATGTTTTTCTTTTCTTTTTGGCCCAAATAATTAACCTCTGCCCTGTCAATTCATCACCCAAAAAAAATAAAACGGAAATGATACGCTTAATTAATACCTCTAAGTGTATCATTTTTAAGTATTTTTCTAATATAAAAATATATATACAATTTTATTAATAATCATTTTTTAAAATCTTAAATAAAAATAATTAAAAAAAAAAACCCAAAAATCCCAGAAATTCTTGGGTGAAGAAAAGTCTGGCATCGTTTTATTGGACCAACATAAGGAAACAGGTCGTCTACTTCTCTATATATATATATTTAGGACGCATTAGAATTATATCAAATTTTTTTTCAAAATTTAATAAAAAATAAAAATCTGATAAAAAAGTTAATACTACTACCTTCATAATTGTATATAAATTTTTTTTAATAAATAATAATCGTTATTAATAAAAAACAACTGGACAAAACTCATGTATACAGAGAATATATAAAAATAGACCTAATTACACTTTAACAAACTGAAAAATAATAAAAAAATCGCAGACATTTCCTCCCTTTAGTACAATAGCAGAAAATCAATAATAAATTTAGGGTCAGTTTGGATTTATAAACAAGACGAACTCGTGTCAATTTATTTTAAATTCATCATTATATTTTTTTAAATTTATATATAAAACATAAATTTTAATATAATTTTTTAAATTCTAATACATATTTTTAAATTTTAATTAATTTTTTAAATTTTAAAATAATAATAATATTAAAAAAATAAATTAAATTCTTTTTAATTCAACTTATCTCTAAATTCATAATGCCAATACTATTAGCCGGGAGCCACTTCGGTTTTATTTCAATAGTTTCCAAATAACTGGCAGGCTTAAGATAGCAGACTGTGCTTATCGAAGGGACTTCTCACGATATATATTTTTTTAACCGATTTTCATTTTAGCTCTGGAAACTTCTGGTCACAACATCTCGCAAATCATTCGGTAAAAATGCACGTTTCCCAAATACGCTAAAACAAAGAAAGAAAAAAGAGTTAAGCACCGCTTGAATTCAGAGATGAGTTGAGATGAATTGAGATGAGTTTAGTTTATTTTTTAATATTATTATTATTTTAAGATTTGAAAAGGTATATTAAAAATTGAAAAATGTGTATTGAGAATTGAAAAAGGTGTATAGGAATTTGTGTTTTATATAAAAAATTATAAAAATATAATAATGAAATGAAGATGAATTGAGATTAATTGAGATGAACTGAGTTCACTTCTAAATACAAATGGGGCCTAAATGAAAGCAGTACCGTTTGAAAAATTTGACTTGAGTAACTACTAACTATCCCACGTTAATGCACATTTATTAGTTGTACTAATTAATAGATTCTGTTTAAATTTAAATATGATATGAGTTGAGATAAATTTAATTTATTTTTTAATATTATTATTATTTTAAAAATTAAAAAAAATGTATTAAAATTTGAAAAATATATATTAAAATTTGAAAAAGATATATAAAAATTTATATTTTGTATAAAAAATTATAAAAATATAATAATCAAATAAAAGTAAATTAAGAGGAGTTTATTTTAAATTCAAACGAGTGAGACCTCTTGCTTGTAGTTTGAATCGATACCCAATAAACATGAAAGGCATCCTATGCAGCACACGATCAAACGACGTCGCATCCACAGAGTTTTCTTTCTGTTTTTCATTTAAAATACGAGTTTCTATATATTCCACAGCAAGTTTTGAGGTATTCGAATCTGACAGGACAAGACAAAAATGTCTGTTTGAATGTTGAGGATATTTATAAATAATAATAAAAAATAAATAAAAAGTAATAATAAAAAAAAAAAATAAAGATAAGTAAAAAATAGTAATAAAATAATAAATATTTGAGAATATTTACTTTATTTTCAAACTTATCCGACTCAACCTGTATTGACAGGCCACGCGTCGTTGCTCATGTTTGGGCAATACTACCGAGGTTTTAAATTTTAATACTCCAGCCGTCCAAATTAATTTTGTCATTTTTTAATTATGTTTTTTTCCCAGAACAAGACCACCTTAACCAAAAAAAATTGGGAGAGAAAGCTACGTAGTGGGTGAACGATGTTAATTTCTAATAAATTATAAATAAAAAAAAACTTGTATCAGCATCGACTACGTACCTAATTAATCACGAATTCCAGACATTACCACAGATAGAGACTGCAGGCAGTAGTATTTTTTAATAAATGATTTTTGGCTTCCTAGTCTAATCAGCAGTTTTAACCCCTTGTTCAGAACGTCACGCTTGATGTAACCTTCACTCCTAAGATACAGATCAAAACTAGGTGAGAGAAGTTTTAGAAGTTTGGAAGTCGTTGTTTTTGGTGTTCAAGAACATCAAACATGTAAATTTAAGACCGATTTGCAATTTAATATATACAATAGTCTCGTTTGTTTTGAAAAGTGCGTTCAACTCATCTCATCTCATTTTGTACTTTCAACTCATTTCAACCACTCATTTTAAATTTTAATTCATCTCAACCACTCATTTTATTACTATTCATAACTCATCTCATCTCATTTCTGAATCCAAGTGGGCTTGAGCGCATTAGCAATGAATTAATTAATTAATTATTTTTTTAAAATATAAATTAATACACTTTAAAAAAAATTAATTATATTTAATAAATAATAGAGAGAAAAAGATGAAGAGAAGATAATATTTTTCCACTTATGATTAATAATCTTTTAAAATTCTTTAAATTTGAAAGATTATTATTCACAATAATAAAATAAAATAAAATAAAATATTCTTCTTTTATTTGATTCTTCCCATAAATAATCAAATATGACAATTTTTTTTTTTAAAAAAGTATGCAAATTTATATTTTTTGAAAAAATAATTTAACTAATCCTTTATAAATGTAACTAAAGGAGTTTAGGCTGATATCTTACCTAATAATTAAGTCTGACCCAGCAAGAGATGATTCAAAGCTTCTTGTCAAGGACGAAGGAGGATTGGGTGGTGAGAATATATCATAATATTTTATTATTATATATTATTGTTTAGTATTCTATAATTAGTTTTTTATTATTATTTATAAAATATTTGAAATCACCTTATTATTCAAATACAATCTTATTCACTCATTTTTAACTTGTGATATACACGATTTATTAAAAAATTTAAAATATAAATATAAGAAATTTAAAAATTTAATATTTATCTTTTTATATATTTGAAAAGCATTTTATTTTTAAATATATATTTTAAAAATATTTTTAATGAACAACGTGAGATCACATTAAAGATATAGTAAATGATATAACTTATTGGACAAATAATATTACCCTTGGGCCTTGTGCATTGGTCGCCGTGGTACGGATAAGGGCGTATCCCTTTGGTTTCTCGTTCTCCCGTCCCAGCTACAGGAAAGTCTTCGGCCCTTCAAGAGCCATTTTTCATGTAAATGTAGGTCTTGAATCTTGATTGAGTTCAGAATTTTAATCCATTTTATTTTATGTTATTTTGTTTTATTTCAAACTCATTATTATACTTTCTTAAATTCTCACATAAAATATAATAAATAATTCAATTTTTTCAAATTTCGATTCAATCTTTTCAAAATCTAAAACCATAATAATATTAAAAAATAATATTTTTTTCAGAATTTATCACATTTATCCAAATGAGCCATAATATTTCTCTTTGAATATTATAGACCGGGTGTTTGATTAAATATAAAGTACGACAAAAAAGGGTGGACAAAACGAACCATATCCTCGGAAGTTGAAAAAAAGTAACCAACGGGCTAATTAAGCAATATAAGAACCATGACGTTCATGTTGAAATTTTGTGGCTTTTACCAACAGGGCGGTAAACCGTAAACATACCATTTGAACAACATAAAATATGAAAAATATTTGGTTTGACATGCTTATTTACCCAGTTGGTCACCTCTATATTTGTGAAAATTTTGCCGAGACTCTCTCAGCTTGAAACCAAAGAATCCTTCAAAGTTGCAAAATGATAGCCCATTAGTACTAATCCATGGTTCGTTAGCCTACCGGGACCATGTCAACGTTATAATTTTGCCGCTGCCAACATTCTTCTTACGACGAGGTCTCGCTAGACAACAATCAGCATAAACATGAGATTGATGCGACCAAACAAAATGGCCCAAGCTCGTAGGCTGTAAGCTCAAGAATTAAAGAATGTCCCAACTTCTTTGCATGTATGAAGGCAAAGGAGCAACCAACTCAAGGCTTTCTACTTGTGAAAGATTGTAGTCTGAAGAAAATTGCACATTTTGCAAAGCCATAGACACATTGGGCAATACCATTTGCTTGCAATGAAGATGAAGCCGAGGGTGCTTCTCTGAGATACTACCACTCTGCAAATCAAGGCCAAAGGAAATGGTCTTCCCCTTTGTAACATTCTCATGTGATCCCCTTTCAAGACTTGGCCATGGCAAATGTTCCAACTTTTTATGAGCTTGCCATCCATATTTCAGGTCTCCCACTATCGGTGTTCCTAATACCTCAGCACAGTGTACACGGAGCTGTATGTCCCATAATAGAGGGACGAGGAGGTTTGTATAAGACAGTGATGAGTCAGGAACCGATGAAAAAACTACACAATACACTCATGAATAGATAGCATTTAACTCTTCTCCATACCTGGTGCTTTCTACCAGTCAGAGGTGTGAGCTCTAGCCACGTGTACCCTGATAAATCACCATTAACATAAGAAACAGGTACAAACACATGGCACATCAAAATGATTTGACAGGAATTATTCAAGAAAGACAAGGGTGTGTTCCCGATCTCCTTTTATAGATGTAATATGAGTGTAACTGAATAAAATGTTTCAATATGAATCCTGCATTAGAAATTATGCTGCAATGCTATCTTATTAGCATCAAAAGCCGGAGTGAAGTTCACTGAACAATATTATAAAGAGGTTCATCACTAACCATAAGATGAAGATTTAATGACTTGATACTTCGTTAATGCATGCTGAGCTGATGTATTTTGGGCATTATCAACAATTGTAATCCGATCAGATTTACCATTGTCCACCACCACCTGAATCAATCAGTTAAAAAACTAGAAGTAAACATATGCTAGAAATAAGAGGTAATCAAGTCAACAGTTGTTAAGAACCAAGGTGTTCCTTACCTTCCCCAATGGGACAGAAATTAAACCCTTTGGCCGTCTTGGAGATCCAATGACAAGAGCCCAATACCTTCTTTCCAGGATTCTTACTTCATTATCAACATCCTTAAGATGTATGTTAGTTAGATATATCATGTTGAATTGTTACCAATCAACAGCTATGCACTTCCCATAAATATGCTAGGCTTCAGAAAATAAGTAAACAGAATCAGGAAGCAGGCCTTCACTCACATTTTTTGCACCAGAAGTTTTCTCGCGGAAGATTGAGTGTAGAACTGCCGCACTCATTTGTGTTCTCCCCATCACCAAGATGCCACTACTATCTCTATCAAGTCTATGAACCTATAAAAGCTTGATTATGGAAATATAGAGATCCAGGGTTTTTATTCAAGCAAATAAGTGGTCTGTATAAGAACCTCATGGAATTATTGAGAGGGAGGGGGGGTGGAGGTGAGAAACCAGTTTGGGAAAAGGGGAGGGAAGCAAGAAAAAATCTCACCACTTGCACAATAGATGGTATAAAGCTCAAACACCCCCCACCCCCAGAAAAAAAAAAATCTGATATCCGTTTCCATTTAAGATCGTCAAGGGTTTTATTATGATGAACGCTTATGTTCTTTAACCGTCCAAATAGAAGAATTGTGATTTTTGGTCAATTTCCATATTCTGTTGAAATTTTGGACAACAAAGATTAAGATAATGTGAGCAGAGTGCAAGCTTTTATTGTAGAGGAAGAAAATGAAAAGATTTTAATTCATATATTTAATGGAAGGCAAAAAGTTCAACTATGGAAAAAAAAAACAGCTAATAAAGTGGCATAATGGATTCAAATAGTCCCTTGTATCACTAATAAAATTTTGAAGGCAACATATTTTCATTATGCTAGCATATTTTACATCTATGCAATGACCTCAAATCTAAGAGTGCTATAGAGCTACTTCAGTTGTAGACATATTTAACTTCTAAGCAATCACCATTTTTCTTGACAAACACATGCAGAACTTGCAAAATTATATATTCATAGCTTGTGTGGCAAATACCAAACTTTCGCCATGATAGAAACTGCTTACACCTTTTGGAGGTAACAAAAACTGTTCTTGGTAATAACACGAGGAGACTCACCAGCCGAGGGGTTTCCGAATAGTCGTAAGTTAAACAAGTAGCAGCGAGCGCATCTAAACTTTGTTTGATGCCGATGCCACCCTGTCCAATTTAAGCATTGGTCAAACTTTAAAACCCAACACCCAAAAGCCTCAAAAGTGGAAAAGAATTCAGAACAAATAGGTTGATAGCTAACCTGTACGGGCATTCCGGGGGGTTTATTTACAACAATGATGGCTGGATCCTAAATTTCCAAAATCATATGAAGTCACGTATTGGAAAACAAATTAGGTATGTGTGCATGTGAAGCAAAACTAGTGAAAAGGACAGCAACCTTGTACAACACCAGGCTACGGACGAAGTTCGCTTCTTCCTCATTGCAATGGCAGTCTTGTTTTTCAAAGGGAAACTCTTGAACAGTAATCGGAAGAAAGATTCGATCACCTACATTCATCGAGTCCTTCGCTGACACCTTTTAATTATGATGCTATTCATATTAGAAACTAAAAATAATCTTCCCCCATGGGCAACTGAAAAGAAAATCTTAGTATGGCATCGCTTTTTATCGTTCATACATACAATAATCAATTATTAAACACTGTATACAAACAAAAACAAAGCTTCAATTAGAAAGTAGCAGGCAGTTTTTAATTAGTTACCCTTTTGAGGTGGTGTTCTTGTTGAACTTGAGCATCTACACAAGTGCTTCCTACATCATTGGATTCTCTTCGAACCTGTAATATCAAGAGTAAAATGTATATTTTGCTGCACACGTGTAAATGTTAAGCTATCTGTTTTTGTTAATTAGCTTTTAGTTAATAATTTTTGTAATTACGTTTATGACCTTTTATATACTGCTTTGTAATGCTGGTATATAAGGCAGATGACTTGTAACTATTCATTTTAATGAAATCTCAAATGCACAGTACTACATTTCTCTCGATTGCTCTGCTATTTTGATATGGTATCAGACAAAAATTAGGGTTAGGGTTCCATCCCGATTCTCATCCCGATTCTTCGTTTCTCATCTCGTTTTTCATCACGATTTTTCTTCGATCATGCTTGATCAAGAATCTCCCGTTCAATCTTCTTCCGCTGTTGAGAGTGATCCTCGAAGCCCCTATTTTCTCACCAATGTTGATCATCCTGGCATTCTTCTTGTGAGAGAAATTGACCACTAGCAACTATCATTCATGGTTTCGTTTTATGTTTCTCTCCCTGAAAGCTCGAAATAAGCTTGGATTTATCGATGGCTCAATTCTTGCTCCGGCCGAGGATAATCCACTGTTTTCTCCATGGAGTAAGTGTGACACCATAGTTCTTTCGTGGTTGCTCAATTCGTTATCACCAAAGATCGCACAAAGTGTTATCTATGTTGATTCTTCGTGTGCGATGTGGAGTGAACTCAAGGAGCGATTCTCACAAGGGAATGGCCCTTGCATATTCGAATTACAGACAGCGATCTCTGCTCTACATCAAGAACAGAGTGATGTAAGTACCTATTTCACTGATCTTAAGGTACTGTGGGATGAGCTTCTCAATTATCAATCGCTACCTGTTTGCTATTGTCATGATTGCAAGTGTCATTCGTCTAAAGTTTTTGCTGCCTATCATCACCAAAATTATGTGATGAAGTTCCTTATGGGACTTACTGATGCCTTTGATAATGTAAGAGGCCAGATCTTAGTGATGGATCCGTTGCCTTCCTTCAACAAGGCTTTTTCTCTTGTTATACAAGAAGAAAGGCAACGCCTTATTAGCAATCGTGGTAGTTCCTATGTTCCTGTTGAATCTGTGGCTTTAGCTGCTAGGAATGATTACAAATCTATTAGAGGCAATCCTCGTAACAAGGTCATTTGTAGCCACTGTGGCATCACTAGCCATACAATGGACAAATGTTATAAGGTCCATGGTTATCCTCCTAATTACAAATTCAAGGACAAGTCGAAGCTTAGTTCTGCCAATCTGGTTCAAGACTCCTCTCTGCCTATGGTTCTTCTTTGCCTTTGACTGTGGAATAGTGTCAGCAGCTATTAGCTTTGTTAAAACCATCTTCAAGCTCTCATGGTTCATCTGCTCCTAATTCGTCAGTCAACATGGCACTTATGCCGAATTTTTCAGGTGAACTTCATACTATTTGCATGGCTGATTCTTCAATTTCTTCCTGGATTATTGATAGTGGTGCTTCTGACGACATGGTGTGTTCCTCTAATTTTTATACCAGTTCACCTCAAGCTGTTTCTACTTTAGTACAGCTTCCTAATGGTTCTTTTGCAGCAGTTACACACATTAGTGATATAGCCTTAAGTCCTACATTGATTTTAACCAATGTTTTGTGTATTCCTACCTTTTCTTTCAATCTTATATCTGTCAGCAAATTAACCAGTGCCTTGAATTGTTCCTTACTCATTCAAGCTGATAAATGTTTCCTACAGGACCGTGTCAGCTCGAAGATGATTGGGATGGGTAAAATGCAAGATGGTTTATACAAATTGGTTCTTCATAGTTCCCCTGCTTTTTCTTCTCATTGTTTTTCCATTTCATCTGATGTAGCTTTGTGGCATTTTAGACTAAGTCATCCATCTTTCTCTAGAATGCAGCTACTGAATAAACACATTCCCCATTTGAATGCTCCTTATGATTCTTGTACTATCTGTCCTGTTGCTAAACAAAGGCGTTTGCCATTTCCTATTGGTAATCACAAGTGTACTACACCTTTTGATTTAGTGCATTGTGATATTTGGGGCCCTATGGTTATTTCTATGGTTGATGGTTTCAAATATTTTCTGTGTGTGGTAGATGATTTTTCTCGGGTCACTTGGGTTTATTTAATGAAATCCAAGTTTGAAGCTGGTCCACTTCTTAAATCATTTTTTACTCACATAGAAACTCAATTTTCAGCCAAAATTAAAGCATTGAGGTCTAATAATGGACCTGAATTTGCTTTGAAAATTTTTTTTGCCTCAAAGGGGTATTACATCAATTAAGTTGTGTTGCGACTCCACAACAAAATTTTGTTGTGGAGCGCAACATCAACACATTCTGAATGTGGTCATATCTATTCTTTTTCATGCCAAATTACCTCTCTGTTATTGGGGAGACAACATTCTTACTGCTGTGTACCTCATTAACAGAACGCCTACCCCACTTCTCTCTAATAAGACTCCTTTTGAGCTCTTATATGATAAAACTCCTTCTTTTTCACATATGAGAGTATTTGATTGCCTTTGTTTTGGCTCAACACTCTCTCATACTCGATCAAAATTTTCACCAAGAGCTATATGGTCTGTTTTTCTAGGATATCCTTCTGGTGTTAAAGAATATAAGCTATTAAACCTAGACACTCAGACTTACTACATTTCTAGAGATGTAGTATTCCATGAGGGAGTTTTTCCTTTTGATAATCCTTCATCAACACCATCTTTATCATCTGATTCTTCATTATTCACATCTCAGAAGAATTCTCCTAATTCTTCTTTGCCCTTACCTGCTCCTAATCTGGATTTTCCTCCATCAACTCCTGTTTCTGTTTCAAAAAATCCAAATCCACCAATTTCTGTCCATGCACCTAGGAGATCTACTCGACAAAAGCATCCTCCAACATATCTACAATCATATCATTGTCAACAAGCCAGCTTGCATTCAGCTTATCTCAGTGATTATTCAGCTGCTGGTTCTTCCATGGATATTGCTTATCCTCTTAGCAATTTTCTGACATACCAGAGGTTATCTCCCTCTCATAGATCTTTTGTTCTTGCTACCTCAACTTTGTTTGAGCCCAAGACATATTCTCAAGCCATTTTATACCCTGAGTAGAGGGCTGCCATGCAAGCTGAAATTTCAGCTTTAGAAGAGAATGGAACATGCGATTTAGTCTCTTTACCTCCTGGTAAACATCCTGTGGGGTGTAAATGGGTTTATAAACTCAAACTTAAATCTGATGGGATTGTGGAAAGGTGTAAAGCTCGATTGGTAGCTAAGGGATACACTCAATTGGAGGGGCTAGATTTCTATGAGACCTTTAGTCCTGTGGCTAAACTCACCATTGTTAAGAGTTTTTTTATCCATGGTTGCTGCAAAAAACTGGTCCATTATTTAACTTGATGTGAATAATGCTTTCCTAAATAGTGATCTTCAAGAGGAGGTTTATATGTCCCTTCCTTCGGGTTGACAGTAAGGGGGAGCTTGGTTTGGTATGCAAACTTAAGAAATCATTATATGGTTTAAAACAAGCCTTAAGACAATAGTTTGCTAAATTTTCTTCAACTCTTTTGGCTGCTGGTTTCACTCAATCTAAGTCAGATTATTCACTCCTTAGTAAACAAAAAGGCTCTTCAATCATCATGTTGTTGGTGTATGTTGATGATATATTGATTGCAAGCAATGATGAATTGGCTGTGCAATTATTGAAGGTTTATTTGAGTGATCATTTCAAAATGAAGGATTTAGGACGTCTGAAATTTTTTCTGGGTTTAGAGGCAGCCAGATCCTCTAAGAGAATACATTTATGTCAAAGAAAATATTCCTTAGAGATCATGGAGGATTGTGGACTTCTTGGCAGCAAACCTATTTGTTCTCCAATGGAACAAAACCTTAGTTTAAGCGTAGACAGTGGTGATGAACTGGAGAATTCTTCACAGTACAGGAGGTTAATTGAGAGGTTAATCTATTTAACCATTACTAGGCCAGACATAGCTTTTTCAGTGCAAAAGCTAAGTCAATTCATGCATAAACCTAAGAAACCATACCTAGCAGCAGCATATAGAGTGGTACAATATGTAAAAAACTCTATTAGCTTCGGTTTATTTTTCTCCTCTGCAGCAAGTGATTTTTAGCTTAAAATATACACAGACTCAGATTGGGCAGCATGTGTTGATACTAGGAGATCTGTAACTGGGTATACAGCTTTCTTGGGAGATAATCTTGTCAGTTGGAAGTCTAAAAAGCAACACACTAACTCTAGATCCTCTGCCGAAGCAGAGTATAGAGCAATGGCTGCTGCAGTGTGTGAAATAACATGGTTAAAATGTCTCTTGGCAGATTTTGGAGTTCAACATTCCAGACCAGCTTTGATGTACTGTGATAGCCAAGCTGCTATCCATATTTCTTCAAATCCGGTATATCATGAACGAACAAAACATATAGAATTAGATTGTCACATTGTAAGGGAGAAATTGCAAGCAGGAATTATTAAACTTTTTCATGTGGGATCAAAGCACCAGATTGCAGATAAATTGACTAAAGCACTTGGGTTGTATCAGTTTAATCATCTCATTAGCAAGATGGGACTAGTGAATATATATAGTCCATCTTGAGGGGAAGTATCAAGAGTAAAATGTATATTTTGCTGCACACGTGTAAATGTTAAGCTACTGTTTTTGTTAATTAGCTTTTAGTTAATAATTTCTGTAATTACGTTTATGACAGTTCATATACTGCTTTGTAATGCTGGTATATAAGGCAGATGACTTGTAACTATTCATTTTAATGAAATCTGAAATGCACACACTGCACAGTACTACATTTCTCTCGATTGCTCTGTTATTTTGATATGTAATTACAACCACAGCCTTACTAATTATTGAAGCATTCTGTGGTCACAACTCGTTTTATTTACGTATTGAGAATGCCAAAAGCTGAAAAAGTTCTGAAAATGTAAACGGGGGCAACTTGGGACCTGTCTCAGACGAAAGAGCTTCTGTACAAGGCTTCTGGGCAGGTCCGGGCAGCACCAAAGCACCCATTTGAGCGCCGTGGTGGTAGTGGAGGTGGAGGTGGAGGTGGAGGTGGAGGTGTCGCCGGTAGTTACACCATATTTTATTCGGGCCCGGTTACGGGAGATTTCTTTGCCGAAAGCGGCGCCGTTTATAGTCGGGGTGAAAGGGGGTAAAGTGAACCATTTGTCGCTTTTCTTAGCTTCTTTTGTGTCGGTTCCGGTGGAGTAGTATGAACGCAGAACGTATAAGGGAGAGATGCAGGGTATGAACCGGTCGCGTGCGGTGGTTGACGGTGGAGATAGAAGGTTGAAGAGGCGGAGGATGATGCACGAGTTAACCATGATATTTTGGGTGGGGTTCGGTATAGAGAGGGAAGGGTTTTAGAGTAATTGCGATGGGCTTTCTTGGGTTGGGCCTCTATTCGTTAGTGCCCAGATAGAATAGAGTTGGACTCTTATTTTTTAGCACAGAGGGGGAGAAAGGCTTGGGCCCTTACTTTGCTTAATGACCAGATAAAAGAATTGGCCCATAACGTGTGGCCTTTTGTGGGCGACTTTTTTTGTCTTTATTTTTGTTTTCTTTAAAAGAAATAAGAAAATCAGGTATTTGTTTTTAATAACATTTATTTTTTATAATTGGTAATATAAGTTTTATTTTTATAATTTTAAAAAACTATCACATGGAATGCCAGGATGTTCCAGGCCAATTCTTTCTCATGGATAGGCAACCGGTAGAATAGATTTTCGTATTTATTTATAATATGGTATGTTCCCGCGATTTAAACAAATCGAGACTAGAGAAACTATAAATTAAGAAAAAGTCTGTATGCAGATAAGTTTGCGCGCACATTTGGGCACGAAGTATTTGTTGTCTTTTTTGTCCAATATTTCTTAATTTTTTTTTAAAAAAAATTAAGAGTTGATGTAATGTCGCACGTCAACAATGTGTGTTAAATATTTTAACATGACATTAATAAAACGGATCTTTGATTTTCTATGATCTACAATAATAAATTAATAATATGAGAAACGTACCTTTCTCTATCTGATTGATGAACAATTAATCCGATTATGAGAGAAGGATCGCCCTAACAACGTTTGCCTCACAAGTGTCTCCCGATGGCTAGAGGCACTCTGATGTTGTAGGTGAGAACCCTTGAGCCTCTCAGTGCTATTTATAGACTTCCGACCATCAAGAAATCTATGAATTTGTGTTTGACTATAATTAGAGATATAGAGTTTAATCTTATCTCTTAGGAGTAATTCTTATCCCTTCATAACTCAAATATTATCTAATAAGATTTTGAACTATTTCAAACTGATAAGATAGGTGTGTGTGTCACAGAGTTTAAATAAAACTCTTACATTCTCCCACTTGATCCATACGCCCATAAAACAATACTTTTCGTTTATGGGTTTATCACAGGAAATTAACTATACTGCGCAAATTTATCTCCTGAACTTTTCATAACTCAAAACACATTTCATGAGTTCCATAATATTAATGTCAAACTAATTACCAATGCGAGTCATGGCGGTCCTCTATTACATAATCAACAGATTCCCTTCCATGTACCACAACACCAATAACCAATTTAACACACGATCTTTAATTGGGATAATTAAGGCTAATACAATAATGCCTTTGGGTTCCAATTTATGTCTATTGCTGACATTATCTTGTCATCATTCATCCACACCATTCAATGTACATATAAAGTAGAAAGACAAGAAAACAGAAACAAAATAACCATAATTGATATCATTAAGTGTCAAAATAGAATCATAACATCTACGAGCTCAATAACATGTTTACATCATAAGACCCATACTGTTAACATGTTCTTTAAACTGTTTCGCTATCAGACCCTTTGTTAATGGGTCTGCTATCATAAGCGAAGTTCTAATATGTTCTATGGACATTGTTTGTTTCTGTACTTCCTCCTTGACGCTTACGTATTTGAGTTCCCTGTGCTTAGCACCTTTAGAATACCTATCATTCCTTCAGAAAAAGACTGCAGAGTCACAATAAATTCTCAGCGGCCTGGCTATAGAGTTAACAACCCCAAGCCCTAAGATAAAGTTTCTCAGCCATAAACCATGCACTGTGGCCTCAAAGCACGCCACAAACTCAGCCTCCATTGTTGATGAAGCAGTGATTGTTTGCTTCATACTTCTCCATGAGATCGCTCCACCGGCCAACAGGAAAACATAATCCGAAGTGGATTTCCTGCTATCAGGACAACCGGCAAAATCAGAGTCTGAGTAACTAGTTACCTCCAAACTGTCAGTTCTTTTGAAAGTAAGCTGGTAATCCTTAGTTCCTTGCAAGTATCGCAATACCCTCTTTGCTGCTTTTCAATGAGACATCCCTAGGTTACTCTGGTAGCGCCCAAGCATGCCAACTGCAAAGCTAATATCCGGTCTCGTGCAAATCTGTGCATATATCAAACTTCCCACAATCGAAGCATAGGGAATCTTTGTCATCTATTTGCGCTCCCACTCAGTTTTAGGACACTGTGATTGGCTAAACTTATCATCTTTTGATATCGGAGTATCCAGTGATGAACAACTTTTCATACCAAATTTCTCAAGAACTCTTTCCAGGTAACTCTTCTGAGACAATCCCAGCAGTCCTTGTTTTCGATCTCGAAAGATTTCGATTCCGATCACAAATGATGCCTCACCCATATCTTTCATTTCAAAGTTCTTAGAGAGAAAACCCTTGGTTTCATAGAGTAAGCCAAGATCACTACTAGCCAACAAGATATCATCAACATACAGGATCAAAATTATGAACTTACTCCCACTGACCTTTAGGTATATACATCGATCAACGATGTTCTCTTTAAAACCAAAGGCAGTAATGGTATCGTTGAACTTTAAGTACCATTGTCGGGAAGCTTGCTTAAGCCCGTATATTGATTTCTTAAGTCTACACACTAGGTGATTTTTGCCATTTTCTGAGAAGCCCTCTGGCTACTCCATGTAGACCACTTCATCCAAACTTCCATTTAAAAATGTTGTTTTCACATCCATCTGATGTAACTCTAAATCATAATGAGCCACCAATGCCATAATGATTCTAAATGAGTCCTTTTTAGATACTGGATAAAATGTCTCTTTGTAATCAATGCCTTCTTTCTGAGTGAAACCCTTAGCAACAAGTCTGGCCTTATGTCGTTCGATGTTGCCTTTTGAGTCGCGTTTGGTCTTAAAGACCCATTTACATCCAACTCTTTTACTACCTTCAGGAACTCAACGAGATCCCAGACTTGATTCTGATCCATGGATTTCAACTCTTCTTTCATAGCATCAATCTATTTACTAGAATCACTTCCCTCTATGGCTTGTGAAAACATTAGTGGATCTTTTCTTGTCCCAATGTCAAATTCAGATTCTTGGAGATACACCACATAATCTGTCGAAATGGCAGGTCTCCGATCTCTTTGACATCTGCGCAAGACAATCTGTTCTGGTGACTCCGAACTTGGTTCATCAATGGTATTTTCATTCTGAGATGAGTGTTCATTTACTTGTTCCACGGTATCATCATGATGATCGATTAGAAGAACTATTATCTTTTCTGAGGATGTAGGTATAGGGACATCTACCCGTATTTCCTCAATGATCACATCTCTAGGTTCAATTTTTCCACTGATCTCGCCAAGTTCAATGAATTTGGCATTTCCTGTTTCCACCATTCTTGGACTGTGATTAGGACAGTAAAATCTGTACCCTTTGGATCTCTCTGGATAACCAATAAAATACTCGCTTACTGTTCTAGGATCCAACTTCTTTTCATGTGGGTTGTAAAGTCTGGCTACGGCTGGGCAACCCCAAACATGCATATGTCTCAAACTTGGTTTCCTACCAGTCCATAACTCGAAAGGAGTTTTTGAAACTACCTTACTAGGAACTCGGTTTAAGATATACATTGCCGTCTTAATGGCTTCACCCCACAATGATTTGGGTAAAGTAGAATTACTTACCAGACTTTTGACCATATCCAATAAGGTCCAATTACGCCTTTCAGCAACTCCGTTCTGCTGTGGCGTCCCGGGCATCGTATACTGTGCAACAATGCCACGCTGTTCAAGAAGTTTGGCGAATGGGCTCGGATTACGGCCTGATTCATCATACTTTCCATAGTATTCTCCACCTCTATCTGACCTGATGATTTTCACTTTTCTATCTAACTGTCTTTTCACCTCCATGAGAAATACCTTAAGTACCGATACAGCTTGAGATTTCTCATGTAACAGATAGATATATCCAAAACGTGAAAAGTCATCTATAAAAGTGATGAAATACTTTTCTCTACCAAAACATTCTATGGAGAATGGTTCACATATATCTGTGTGAATTATTTCAAGAAACTCTTTACTTCTTGTGGCGCCTTTCTTAGTACGTTTAGTTTGCTTTCCTTTTATGTAATTCACAAACACTTCAGGATTAGTGAAATCAAGGTGCGGAAGAATCCATTCTTTTACTAATCTTTGTAACATTTCTTTGGAGATATGCCCCAACCTTTTATGCCACAAGTCATATGAGTTTTCATTCATCATGTTTCTTTTCATTCCAATACATGTTTCATGGCATTGGGTATAAGTATTTTTAATGAATGTATTATCAAGGCAAAGTTGATAAAGACCATCGGAAAGAAACTCAGAACCAATAGATAAACTGTTTTTAAACAAATTAAAACTACCATTATGGAACGAAAAGGAATAACCATCAGTATCAAGTTTGGAAAGGGAAATTAAATTACGCCTCACAGAAGGCACAAATACTGTGTTATGAAGGTCTAAACAATGACCGGTACTCAAAACTAAACGAAAGGTCCCTATGGTTAAAACTTCAGCCTTATTCTCATTTCCCATAAAAATGAACTGCTCATTGGGGCTTGGTGTTTGGCTTGTAAGGTATCCCTACATGGTTATAGAAGCATGAACATTAGCACCTGAATCTAGCCACCAAGAATTAGTAGGAACATTTACAAGATTTGATTCAAGACATACAAAGATAAGTAGCTTACCCTTCTTTTCGAACCAAGCCTTACGTTTTAGACACTCGACTTTCATGTGTCCATGTTCCCTACAAAAGTAGTATTTGCTACTGTTGTTCTGAACCTGATTGGCTTTCACAGATTGCTTTCCTTTCAGTGGTCCAATTCGCTTCTTTTTACTGTAATGGTGCTTTTTCTTTCCAGCTTCTTTATTCACGAAATTGACAGAGTGATGTCCTAGTTGTTTCAGTCTTGCTTCCTCCTGAACTACCATACTTGCCAACTCATTCACATTCAATTTATCTTTTATAGCATTGTAATGCATTTGGAATGGACCATACTGAGATGACAATGAGTTCAGAATAAACTGAACAATGAAAGACTCATCTACTTTCATTCCTAGGGTTTGCAATCTGGCAGCAATATTGATCATTTCAAGGATATGCTTCTGCATTCCTTTAGCACCATCATATTTCATGGTGGTGAGTCTAGCCATCAGTGTTCCTGCTAAAGACTTATCAGCGGATTTAAACCTCTCCTCAGCATTTTTCAAAAAGGTTTGGGCTTCCTCAGTATTAGGGAGTGAATTTTTGATGTTTTCGGCTATGGTCATTTTCATAAACATTAAACTCAGCCTATTTGATCTCTCCCACTGTTTAAAGGATTCTTTCTGATCATTGGTACTAGTTTCAGTAATAGGTGATGGTTTTGAATTCATAAGGGATGAGTCTAAATTAAGGACTCCTAGGGTGAACCTAACTCTCACAACCCATTCAGAAAAATTGGAGCCATTCAAAACAGGAACAGATGAAGTCTGTGAGTGTAGTGATGTGGGTACGCTTACTGCAAGAAAATTTTATAATAAATTGCTTTGAGTTAGACACTTATAAACAATAATCAGAATTTAAACAATTATGGAAGAACTAATAGTGTCATCAAAACCCTCCTTTGGGAGTAGATCTTGACACACAAGGTGTTCCATCCAGTATTAAATTCTGTGGATGAACTAGCTGTATCATCAGAATTCTCCTTTGGGAGTAAACTCTGACACACAAAGTGTTCCCTCCAACCTTACTTTGATGGATAAACTAGTAGTGTCATCAAAACCCTCTTTTGGGAGTAGATCTTGACACACAAGATGTTCCCTCCATCATATCCACCTTACTATGGGTTTAACGACTTGTCACCAAAATCAAGAAAATCTTGTACCTTTGGGCGACCAATTTTCTCTTGATTTTGACGTAAATCATTTATTCCATATTGGATATACATGGCATAATAACAAAAGCCAAAACAGACAGTGCACAATAATAATATGCATACAATGTGGATAG
The DNA here is from genome assembly GCA_036559045.1 of Platycarya longipes. Taxonomy (NCBI): domain Eukaryota; kingdom Viridiplantae; phylum Streptophyta; class Magnoliopsida; order Fagales; family Juglandaceae; genus Platycarya; species Platycarya longipes. The sequence continues at coordinate 1,335,370 of CM071793.1, forward strand.
CAATAATATGCATGAAATAAAAGGTTTGATGAATTTTACAACGGATGTGAATAATACTTACTAAGTAAGTTCCCAGGAAAGAACATTCTTTCCTAGACAGAACTTCAAGGTTCCCAGGAAAGATTGGAGGGTCATAACGGACACACTTATAATTTCCAATCTCCTAAACAGAACCGCCTCAGTTTGTATACATTCACACTCCCACAGCAAAATTCATAAAAAAAAAAAAAAAATTCATGTTTAAACCTTAATTGATTTTACAGGAAAATCACAATAATAATATTATTGAATTTAACAAACTTTTCATGTATACATGGACATAACAATTAACAATAATAACATGCATATAAATTAAATAAACATTTCATACATACATGTAAATAATTATAATAACATGTACATAATTTAAATGCATACATATAACATTAAGGTATGCATATAATAAAACTTTAATTAATTAATTGATTTTTTTTTTGAAATAATATTATAATATTAAAATAATATTATTTGAATTGGATTGGGTCTGAAACGGGTCGGATCAGGACCGGATCATAATTGGTCAACCCGTTTTGGGTTGACCTGGGTCGGGCCTTACTGTGCTGGCCCAACCCGTTCTTCCTTTTTTTTTTTGTTCTTTTATCGGGCTGGGCCACAACAGTGGCCAACCCATTATCTTTGCCTTTATCCGGTACTGGGCTAGAGCCCCAGCCCGGCCCGCCCAACATAACAGAGACCTAAACTTCTTCTTCAACCTCTGTTCGTTATGCAGCCGCCGGACATCTCTGCTCTAGACCTTGAGTTGTCGAGGCTACGAGCTTCGTCGGAGATGAGGAGATGCCGATCTCCTTTCGCCGGAGATCTTCAAGTCACCTTTCCGATCTGTTTTTTTTTTTTTTTTTTTTTTTCTAGAGGTCAGCGCAGCAGTGGGCTTTGGAGCCCTCTGCCGCCATTACAGAGACGCTGGCGAGGCAGTTATCAGCCTCTTTACGCCGCCGTATGTTGGGCCGCCATCCAACACTTTCTCGGTGCACAAATCCGAAGCGACGACCCACACGGTCCTCTCTACAGCCACACCTCAATTTTCTTTCTCATTTCTTTGTTTATGATGATCGCATAACACAGCAAACCAAACCCATATGCATGATACGGCAAAACTGAAGCCGATATTCATAAAATTGAAATATTTTATCTAACACTTAAAATCATAATGATGTCTCAACATCAATTTTGTTATTCCGAGAACATAAATATACGTCGAGATCATAAAGAATATATTACATCAAGAACGTAAATATATACATTAAATATTACATCGAGATCATAAAAAATCTTTAACCTAAAGCTCTGATACCACATGTTAAATATTTTAACATGACATTAATAAAACGGATCTTTGATTTTCTATGATCTACAATAATAAATTAATAATATGAGAAACGTACTTTTCTTCATCTGATTGATGAACAATTAATCTGACTATAAGAGAAGGATCGCCCTAACAACGTTTGCCTCACAAGTGTCTCCCGATGGCTAGAGGTACTCTGATGTTGTAGGTGAGAACTCTTGAGCCTCCCAGTGTTATTTATAGATTTTCGACCATCAAGAAATCTATGAGTTTGTGTTTAACTATAATTAGAGATATAGAGTTTAATCTTATCTCTTAGGAGTAATTCTTATCCCTTCATAACTCAAATATTATCTAATAAGATTTTGAACTATTTCAAACTGATAAGATGGGTGTGTGGGTCACAGAGTTTAAATAAAACTCTTACAATGTGTGCATACAATTTCATGCACAACATCGTTTATATGTAGCGGAATTGATAAATAAATATTGATACATGATCAGTCAACGTTAATTCTGGACCCTACCTGAATTCCTCGTATGATAGGAAGTTCGTTCCTACATGCCGCTAAACCCATGCTAGATCTAACATTATTGTTTTTTGTGATGAGTTTGTGGAGTTTGGTTTATTATTGTGACAACCCTACTTGATGACTTGATTATTATTATGGGATGAATTTTCAATGAGGCATAAAAATTTGGCATTGTTCTTTTTAGAAGCATATGATAGAAAGTTCGCGTGACATTTGCACACGCGATAAGTAGCTCAAACAAAACTTAGACAAAAAGTTCATTTGAAACTCGCCTGACAAGTTATTCCAATAAATATTAGATAGAAAGTTCATTTGATATACACGCTTGACATCCTTCTCAAGCATATATTACAAAAAAGTGAAAATTAGGACTTCTGGCTTATAGTCCTATAAATATTCATATTATGAACAATGTGGTCGATTGAATAGTGAAATTTCATCTCAAAATGTATTTTGTAATTTTTTAATATAATAAAATTCTCTGTAACTATGTAGATTTAAATACATTATTGAATTACGTTAATTTATGTCCTTTACTTATTTTGTTGTTTATCTTTTTACTTTATTTGGTTGTCGTTTTTCACAACATTTTGCCAACTATTACACTTTGGAAAGACGTATATTTTAGAGTTTTCAAATGTCTTATCATGAAAATGAGAGTTTTAAGATGCTCACTTGGTTTTGTACGCAAAGTTTCGGGCAGCATTTTCTTCGGTTTGGTTGTAGAATTGAAGTCACGATAGCTGGCTAGGTAGATCACAAATGATGGTGAAATGAAATAACTGGCCAAATATTGCTTATCATCTTAAAATGATGAGCATATATGCATGCAGTTAGGTCATTGTTTCAATTATTACGAGTAAATAGTAATAGCTAACTTGACGCGACGGTTTGTTTTAGTTTGATGGTAGGGATTGGGTAATGATCATTGCTTGCATGCTCTTCACTGTGAGAGAACTAACTAATGGACTTCTACCTGATTCAATGTCAACCACAGTCAAGTTAGGTTTTAATCATGGCATCAACTATTCGATGAGGTTAATTACCAAATTCTGATACTTATAGTTATTCCAATATATGTCCCCAATATATATATATATATATATATATATTACTAAAGAGTTTTCTCAAATCATGTTCAATTTGGCACCGGCATTTTCGGAAAAAATCTTGGTATATCGTGTGATATATCAGTCTTCAATTTATGCAACCATGCATATGCCTTGCATGAGGTTAGCATCCACACGTGAATAAAAAACATTTATAGATATTAATTAGCGGTTATAGAAGTTAACTCATTTTTTTAGAAAAAGGTGTTAACACTCACTACAAGAAAATTAGCTTGTTATGACATTTTTATAATAGTCAGATAGACTATTTGAGATATAAAAATGTCATAACTATCTATTTGATTGTTATAAAAATATCACAACAGACCAATTTTCTTATAGTAACTTGACACAAACATTGTTGGATTTCTTATATATTCTTCTTTTTCTCTATATTTGGATGAAAACAGAGCAATTTTTTCAAGAATTGTTTTTAGACAAACATGCACACACCCCATGAGAAGTGCTCATAGTTTATATGGAGCTTTCAGTATTAATCAATCTCTACAAAAGTCTTATGATAGACTGTTTGTTTGAAACGTGTTTGAATAATATTGATCTATCAAAACTAATTTTAAATCCCAAATAAACGACCCACAAAAGTAAACGGTCCAAGCTTGTACCCAATCCTTTGGAATTTTTTACACGCTTACTGGCTGGGAACCAGTGCTTTTTTTTTTTTTTTTTTTTTTGGATTTCACCATAGTTTCATAATGATCAAAACCAAATATAGGAAAATAGAAATTCTATTACAATGTGTCGGTCTTAATTAATATATTATATTTAGGATCGATGCAAAAGATTTGGAATTTAAGGTACCATGATTTGGGAGTATTAATGATATCTTAGATATTGTTACTCTAATTGCGTAATAATGTTAATTGAACAAGATATAAAGATGGCTATGAGAGTCTGATTAATTAAATTATTTTAACATTATTTTTTAGGGCCGCAAAAAGAGGAATTTGGTGGTACCATTACGAAAAGTAAGTCCGATATATCCAAACATGATGACGTACCAGGGCCTTTCAAGTTTCAAGGGCTGATAAAGTAGTAAGGAAAAGGTAAGCGGCCAAATGATCTAATGCATGAACCTATAGGACCGAGTCATAAATCAATTTGCCGAAAGATATATATAGTACTCGAAATTGAAAATCTTGCCAGCATATATATAAATTTTGAAAGGTTTTAATTATCTTCTTTTTCACGGCGATGGCTGGCATGCATGGTCCATACATTCAGTTGCATGAACACATCAATTGAACCATATGTTTAATTATATATGCAGCTACCCAGAATTTCTGGATGTCACTGTCTCTTTGTGCCGCCTCAATGGTTGCTACGTACCAGATGTCCAGCTCTAAACCCCTAATTAATAAAATTGGTAAGTTTTTTTTAATATTTTCTGGTTGGGTTCAAAGCCAGTCTAAGGTTTTTCCATCCATGATCATCAGTAGATCAAGTCCGACCAATGAAAAAGCAGCACGTGCAATATGGAATTACTTGAATCAATAACTTCGTTTCACCTTTTTATTTGAATTTGGAGTATTGAACTGATCAATTAATGTTAGGAGCAAATTCATTAATTTTGAATTTGAAATAATATTATCTACCCTAACTATTAGAGCAAGAAAAACAATATCTCTTGTAGTTGCGTGAAAACCCTGATCATTAATTTGACTATAGGCGCTGATGATCTTGGTGAAAGTCCTTTTAGACACTCAAACAATTTATTTAGGTTTCCAAAGAATTAAGCTGCATGCATTGTGTACGTTGGATTTCTGGTAATGGCTTAAACCAACGGTGGCGGCACCTCAACAAGTCTAAATCCCACATGCCTTCGAAAAGTAAGTACTAATATTGTTCCATTTGTCAAAGGCTTCCGGCCCACTGATAAGCAACATATTATCTGATCCTTTAATTTTCTCAAAGTCTCAGACACTATATATATAAGTAGAGCTCTTTCCCTACTCATTCTCCACTCATATAAGTAGATTGATCAGAAGAAATACATTCCTTAATCCTAGCTAAGCCCGACGACTGCAATTATATCCGAAATGGGTAGAGGCCAGAAGTGTATAATTGACCTCTTTCGTGTTCTTCTTATTTACATCTTATTGATGAACTCTCTGCAATATTCTGCAACAGAAGCCCGGCCGTTGATGAGCTCGAGGTTACATGTTTATCTTTTTAAACATATTGATGGCTTCCACAGAGTACTGAATATTAGCGTCTCAGGGCCAAGTCCGAGTGGTCCAGGACACAGATGGCCTAAAAATTCTCACTCTGTGGCTGGGATTAATACCTCTGGTCCGAGTCCTAGTGGTGCAGGACATAGACTTGTTACAGGCAACAAAAAGAAACTCCATTAATGTCAATGCAATTATGCATGGGTCCTTCAAATAGGCTAGGGAGATCATGCTCCTTTTTTATTGGTTCTGTTTCTGTTTTCCCTTTTGGGGTGCTTAATACATAAAGATTGGTAATAAAGGTGGCATTGCGTGCATGCATGTATGTATTCTCATTGACTTCTTTCCTCTAATCTTCTTCGTGTATTATCAATATAATCTATGTTCCTAAACTTTTACGTGTATTGAGATTTGTTATGTATAAACAAATTTGTAGATCGATCTGCGTATTAATGTCGTTGCCTTCATATTCAAAAGTTAAATTCGTACTCATTTCATTAAAGTCTGATTTTCTGACTTTTCACATTAGATGGATGCCTAGAATCGTTTACAACCATTTTTTTTTTTTTTTCATTTCTTTTCCTTTTAATTTTTTCCCTGAACTGGGCTGTTTAACTTTCATTCTGCCACTGTCGGATAATCCATCAGCTAAATCCATTTGAGAGTAAGGGACATAACTGTTATGGGCCATTACAAAAGATGGCTAAGAAAAACTATGAAGGAAGGTCTGGCTAAAAGCAACTAGGTGCGGGCTGAGACATTTCGGGCCTAACTATAAAGCTACGAGGTGCAGCCCAACATAATATTCCCCACCGAATGGCCAATAATCAAAGAGGGAAAGGAAAAGGACGAACGTGGGCCGAAGCCTCATTTATTTGGCTGAGCAATAAATTAATAATTTAAGTTGATTTTTTATTTTAATTAAGAGAGTTTAACTCTACCAATATGATAGATCTGTGTATGGGTTTCCAATAATGAAGTCGATTCGTTATTAACAATTTAGAGTATATATTATGATAAACCAAAATTAAGGGCAATTAAATAGAACTTCGAACGCTTGAGTTGCAAATGCACAAGATGTTTGGTGCTTAATATACTATAATTTCAGTCATAAGCGATTTACCGCCAAGTTCTTCCAATGTCCTCTCAGAGTATTAATTTCCTAGTCAATATTTCCTCAAAGCGGGAGGCCACACGCATAGATCAAAGCTAGGCATAATCAATGTTTCACTTTTCCATTTCTAAAAATGATTTGCGCACATGAGTTAGGGCCTCGGATTTTCATGATCTAGATAAGAAATGATATCTATAATCGTGGAGTGTGTAAACGTTGCATAATTATTTTTAAAAAAATGAGTAAATGTGGAATCCATGTGAAAAAAATAAATAATTTTTAATAGTAGACTCTACTTTTTTCAAAGTGATTGTACGATATTTATACATTTCATAACTATTTGTATCATTGTTAATATGCATTGAATTATTATCAAAACACATTGTCTATAATATATTATTCTGAAACCTTGTACGTAGAGAGAGAAAGAGTCAGGTCGAGGCCAAGGAAACATTATCCATTCACATATTTTAGCTTAACTTTGTACTTAATTAATAATTATATATATATATGAGGTTTAGATCATACCAAGCCAATTAGGAACTATATATAAACGCATAAACTTGATAGATTAACATCCTTAAAATTAGTTGAGGGTCTCCCAGTTGATCTCCCTGCGCTGCAGAGGCCTGATCTACGCTCATATAACAAAGGCGCCACTACCAAAACAGATTATCTCGTTGACATTTTTTTTCCCTATTTGACCAAATTAATATGCACAGTACAGAACGGAAAAGAAAATAGTCGCAATTGGGTGGGTTATATATATATATATATATGTATGTATATATAGCTTCTACGCAATGAAAATGATTTTCCATACATATAGCTTCTACGCAATGAAAATGATTTTCCTCCTAAATTCGTTAAAGTTCCAAATTGCCATGCACAGTCTACTTGAAACTGTAGTACCCCCGGCCTTTCCACTGCGTATCATCATACTATCATATCTTGGTTCATGACTAATTAACATGATTTTCCAAGTGCTCTTTTTTTTCTTTATGTTTTTTCCTTTTCGAAAAGCTAGCTACGTTCCTCATTCATATATATGCATGCAGTCTAGTATAGCTGTTTGTAAATCTGAGTGTCTGCTAGCTAGCTCTGAGTTCTCCGGCCAGTCAATACCTTCCATCATAATTTTCTCTGATTTTGCCATCTATATATATATATATATATATATATATATATATATATATATATATATATATCTAATCCCTCTTGAACACGATCTTGAGGCCTGTAAATTGTAATTAGTACGCAGCAGCATTAATCGTATTTTAAACTAGTCTTCATGAGCGAAGTTTAATATATAACCATATATGTACTCAGCAAATGAATAAAACTGCTTTTAGTTTAATTTGCTTCCAAAAATTAATTGATTTCGACAATCAAACCAAATTAATATGGCAACATGCATGAGCGCGCTCCTATTAATTCACTACGAGAAAATTAACCTTTTATGATACTAATTTTATCGTAAAAAGTAAGAAAAAATATCAAAACAATTATTTTGGTTGTATCATATTAATTATTTCTATTTCTTTTTCTTATAGTGAGTCATATATGAATGGCTTCAGCTAGCATTTGTCATAAAAGGAAAATGCGGCCAATTAGAAAAAGGTAAAAAGATAAGATCAGAGTACAGAAATTTAAAACGTATGTCAAATTACTAGATAAAACAGTTTTCTCCACTCATTTTGCAAATCCACCAGACCGATCGATCGCTTAGACGTATGGTTCACTAATATGGCGTCACCCCCATTTAGTGACATGCGTGTATATATATGTGCATGAACCAACCCATTGAACATTTTCTTGGTATTACCGCGCGCTTTCGATGGCCACCATATTCCAACGTCGACGTGGTTGTTACAGTACTCTTTCGTGCCGTCTGCTATATCTCCTCCCTACATAATTTCCACTGTATTAACAGATCACAAGGTACTGCTAAATAATAGATTGCAAATTGGACCTTCTGTCTGCTAGTTAATGATTCCAGAGATAAATTAATTTTGGTGATCATTCATCTAAACCTTATATTTATTGTTTATTATCATTATCATTGTTTCAGTATATGGAGTAGGACTCATATATAACAGAAATAAATAGATAGAAGTAATCTTAACAGAACAATTCAAATTCAAACATGATAAGAACTCGACTATCGCAATCCTAATATATATTAGGATGGCTGGTGCATCTTATTTTGAAGATCAGCAATACTACATACAAGTAGGTTTAATTTGTGTATCAATTTATGCATCAATACATGCTTATTAACTATTTTCATAAAATTTGATTTTCTGATCAATTACATTAAATGGATGTACGTATTAGTATACTAGAATCGCTTGCAACCAAAATTTTTCTATCTTGAATGGATTTGGCTTGATCTTAGTTTTGAATATATTAACGGCTTCGGCCTTATACTTAACAACCAGGATCGTTAAATTCCCTTCGTTTTTTTAACTTGTTTCTCCTAATTTGTTTGTTAGCTTGATTAATGTGTCCCTCTTGCATATCAGATCCTAACTCTTTGTTAAAAAAATAAATATATCTAATACATGATAATTAGTGCAAGCGTTAATGATCTGGCTGTCAGTTAATATATATATATATTAAATATTGTGGACAGCACTAGTGCGTAAGTATTACTGTATATTGGTGGGTGATGTATATATATATGGTACTTGCCTACTTGGTGATCTATATTTTTAGAAATACAAAGTAAACTTTAACGTCGTATTCGTCAAGTTACATATTGCAATGATTCTGCCTTTTTAGGTTTCCTAGCACAAATGAGCACGTGGTGGTGGCGCTTCATGAATGCCAAATCCACAACCGGGATCACGTTCGTGTCTTAATTAAGCGGTGCGTTTCAACCTGCATAAATCAATCCCAAAATAGTATAAATAGAGCACCAATTATATTCTTGGGATTCATTTCTAATTAGGCGCAGATCGATACTCTGGCAGTACTTAGAATAACATCAAAGTCATAAAAAAGCCTGATCATAAACATCCATCTCTAGCAATATGGGAATTAGGGGACTCAAAGTTGTTTCCGCCGCTTTGTCATTTTTTCTACTTATTGCCGGCCTCTGGTTAAGCTCCACGCAGTTTAATGTCGCAACAGCAAGGCCACTGAATGGAGAGACGTTGGATGGTGATCATGATCATCATAGTGGGCCGCTGATAGCTGGGACTAGCACTTCAGGGCTCAAATCGGGTGGCGGCCAATTGCATACTTATTACACATACTCTCGAACTGGAGATAAATCCGGTCCTAGTCCCATTGAGGGGCATAAGAATGTTCCTAGTCATAACTAGTAATATATAATATGCTCTTGCCAAATTTATAAGTATGCATGCATGCAGGTGCTAAGAATTACTTTGAATGGATGACATGGAACTATATATATATATATATAAAGGAATATGCACTCCTTGATGAGGAAGTTATAATAATTAGGTATATTCCTAGTACCTTTGTAATGTTAAATAATGAATGAGCAAATTACTTGTTTTGGTAATTAAGTGTATTTGACATTTGTAATATATAACGCTAATGGGTTGTAAACTACCGTAAAGTACTTCGGTTGTCAACCAATCACGCAGTACGCCCTACTGCAGCCGGTTACTAAAAGTCATAAGTACGTATGAATGTAATAACATTTACACTTTTAAGTTATAAGATAAGTTTTGAAGCTAGCTTGAAAATAAGTAAAAAAATTATATATATACATATATTTGGACATTAAACGATTATGTGTACATCTTATAAAGTCAGGGAATTTTTTTTTTTTTTTTTCATTTTCTCATTGTTGATCGACTCAAATAATCATAGTGGAGTCTTTTTCTTTTTAATTACACAATATTATAATACAATAAAAGTTACAAGAGGTGCGGACTGGATCTCGATCGGCTAGTGTGGTTGCCATGGAGATCGTAAAAAATGAAGGAAAAACCAAAATCTGCGAAATGGCAGCGAAGGGCTTTCTGATGTTTATCAGAATATAATGCTAATCGATCAGGATGGGTATGCGGTGCTGTTTGTTTTGCAAGAGAAAATGGCCCTCATCCTTCCGGACCTAGTGAGCACAGGTTTTTGTTCGAAACCCAAAACGAATATTTAGTTGGGCCTTCAGCTTTGCCCGAGCACGGGTACTAGAAGCAAGAGTTAATATATGATCATGAGAACGGAAGAAAATCAGCCTTCTGGTTTGGAGCATACTGATTAACAGCTGGGGGAAGTGGGCCCAGAAGGTTCTTGAAACATTCCCCATGAGCGGCCCTGGGCCCCTGAGGACCTGAGGTTGCTGGCACATTCCCAGTGCGTACAAAAATAAAAATGGGTTTGCTTGGTGGAGTCACGTGCACGGTCGGGGATGCATTGACACCCTATCAAAATGGGACATTTCCATGGTCCAGATATTTAAGCGTTGGGAAAAAGGACAGCCAAGTGTTTTATGAATTATTATTTATTATTTTTTTGAGAAGAGTGTTTTATGAATTATGAATTAGAAAACATGGTCGATCGGAGATTGATCTCTCTTGATAGAAAATTAAATAAAACAAGAAGATAGATAAGAGAGTAAGAGAATAAAAGAATTTTTTGGACTACATCTTTATTATCTCAATTGTTATATAATAGAATACATATATTCTATTCTCACTGTCTCATTTTCTCAAATCAATGCAAAATCACAACATTCTTAATTTTGAAAAAGTATTATAAAACAAAGGGATTTCTTGCTATTAAATTGTTACTTCCAAATCAATAATGATTCTTCTGTATTGGTAATTTTTCTGTCAAATCAGCTTATACAATCTTGGTAAATATTTATTTTAACTCTTCCTCCTCCCCTCAAAATATTTGTTGGAAGCAACCATGGAGTCTAAAGGTTCATTATAGACTCAAGCATCTTTTTTGAAAGATTTGTCATAATATTCTTTCAACCAAAGCTATCCTTCAACGTGTACTTCCACTTGATGATGAACAAATCATATGTCCAATGGCCAATGGATGTTGCTTTGTTAGCAACATATCCCTTATCCCATTAGATCAAAAATATTCTCAATCCGAGCGAGGTCTTAAAAATCTTTGAAGAATATCACCAAGGGTCCAAGAATTTCAACTTTTTACTATCATTGTGATGGATAATCTTTGATTCCTTAGGAGTAAGGTTGTCCATAATTAGATTCACACTTATCCTCATGATTTTGTTAAGTTGGTCAATAAAACATTCCAAGAACATACAAAAAGCATGGGAAGAAAAAGATAAAGATCACATTGCAGCAACATCACTTCAACATGATTGTCCAAAAGCAAATATTATCAATTTTGATGTAGCAGTCCGTGAGCATGGAAATACCCTAGCAGCTGTAGGATTCTCACCTTAAGGGGAGCCTATTTTTGCAAGAGAACCAACAGTATCCACCCTAATGCAAGAGAAGCAATGGCAGCACTAATGGCAATCCAAGAAGCAGAGGCTTTGAGAATATTATCTTTAAAGGAGACTCACAAGTAGTGATTCAAGCAATACAACTTTCCTCATCAATCCAAGATTGGAGAATTGAGCTCATTATCAAAGACATTAAATTACAGTTAAATTCTCTCAATAATTGGAAAGTTAGGAAAATTTATCGATCTGCAAATTGATGCGCGCACGACTTAACGCGTTGGGCAGCGACAACACAAACCTATGGGATCATCCTGCTTATTAAAATCCCCTCGAGTCTTCTAAGGTTTTATAGCGGAAAATATCCTCCTTAAGCATGTTTTATATAGTTTAATTTTTTTTAGCTTATCTATTTTCCCTTGTAATAGACTTTGTACTCCTTTTATCCTTCTATGAAATTTGCTTTTGCCCAAAAAAAAAACAGAATACATATATTCATATTTATAGAAAAATTACATTAAGATAAAATAAGACAAATACTTTAAAGACTATGAAAATCAAATTAATTAAGATAAAATCAAATAAAAGTGATTTGATAATTTAAAAATCAAATCAAAATAATATTGATTTGATATTATTTTTAACATTTTCTCTCAAACTCAAGATGACAATTTTTGAAACCTTGAGTTTGAGATTTGAAAGTATTAACCTTCATATTTATTAATTGATCATTAATCGCCAATGAGACGATGATATTGATGATGAAGTGGCGGAAATATCAAATTTAAAATTGTGGCCAACAATAGGCTATATATGGCCTTGGTCAACTATGAGACCAAAATCAAAAGGTCAAATTAGATTTGAGATTTTAAACAATGTTCACAGCAAATCAAAATCTAATAAAAAATGTCTCACACCTAATAGAGATACTTCAAATGCATCAATTTGAGATGATACATAATTGAACGTCAATGAACTTTTTGGCAGAGATAAAGCTAGCAGAAGAAGAAATATTCCACAGGATCAAAACTTGTCTCTAATATCATGATAGAAAATAAAATAGACGAGAAGATGAAGAAGAGAGAAAAATGGTAATAAACTTTTGAGAACTACATCTTTATTATCTTATTTGTAATACAAGACATACATTCCTATTTATGCAGAAATTACATTGAGATAAAATGACATAAATATTTTAAGGGTAATGCTAGTGATACTGCTGCAGCGTATCGCTAGTGTAATTTTTTTCTATCATTTTAAAATATTTTTAAAATATATAAAAAAAATATTAATATACTAATAATCACTTATTTAATTATTAAATAAAATTAAAAAATTAAAATGTATAAAGTATCAAAAGAATCTTGATGGGCATACTAGCATTTTTTATATTTTAAAGATTATAAAAATCAAATCAAGTTAAAATCAAGTCAAATAATTTGATAATTTTGAAAATAGAATCAAAATAATATAAATCAAGATAATATTAATTTGTTATTATTTTCAACATACATATTTATATTTGACATAAATCATTTGTATCAATATATATTTTGAAAATTGAATCAAAATAATATTAAATGAAGATAATATTGATTTGTTATTATGTTTATACTAACATAAATCATGTTTATATTTAACCTAAATAATTTGTATAATATAATCTATAGCTAATGATATGATCAATGAGGTCGTGTGTATATACGGCAGATGATGTGCAATTGTGCATATATTATTTATATCCTAAAATATTAGATCTCCCCCCCCCCTTCCCCCGGTCTCTCTCTCTCTGTCTCTATCTCTTTCTCTCTCTATATTAATTTGAGAGTGATTGGCATAGTCATTGTGCTGCTGCATACCTGTTATTCATTTTTATTTTCCTATTAATTTAGCTTTGAAATACAAGATCATCTGAATCCTTTGGAATTTGGAAGGAAAGACGTTTTTAAGTTGACTATCTTTTTCTAATTTCATTATCTCAATGATATGATCATCTCTTGTGTGTTTATATATATATATATATATATATGAGAAATATTATTTGTATATGATTTGTATATTTTTTGCATATATGCTATATACAAATATTATTTTTATACATTTTTTGATTTAATTATTTGTGTTTTTGATTTTTATTTATCTCTTATTATATTCTTATCTTTTATATATAGTTTTTTAATATTTCGATTGGCGTCACAAAAATGTCACACTACCAATTCTGCAAAAAATACATGAAGCTGTGTACCTCTCTCTCTCTCTCTATATATATATGCATGTATTTTTTGCGTTGAATTGCAGATCACGTGTCATATTCATCCACACGTACGTAGAAGACTAACCCAATTATGAGGTTAATTTGCACGTATGCACCACCAAGTTGGGGTTCATTATTGTTTTTTATTTTTTTAATGCTAAGTAAAAGTTAATTTTAATATCATTTCACAAACTCAGAATACTTCAAAAGTTGAGGGGGGAGGTCAAAATCTTATTCCCCACTGGCAAGCTGCCTAAGATTAATACTAGATACATTTATAAATTATACATAATATTTAATGCTAGTTATAAATTTTATATGTCTTTTCTAAAATGTATATCCTTTAAACAGGAGTAAATGTGTATTTACACTTTTTTACAGTAGAATCCATGTTTTTATATAAAAAAAAAAAAATGCACAACTTTATTACTCAAAGCTTGTATAAATCATTACTGTTTATGGATTAAGCAAATGCAAGATACGGCCTAGATGCCCATTTAATGTACAATATTCACGTGAACCTTCTTGTTTGCTTTCCTGAGGATCCACTTTATCTTTCAACCCAGATTACGGTGGATCGCGCGGGCTTAGTGCTTATGATATCTTTTAGTACGTACTTCGTTTGAGATCTTCCAATTTATATGGTTGAGAGGTAATGATAGCACTACTTTATTATATATTTGAATTTGAATTTGAATTTGAAAGGTAATGATAGCACTACTTTTATCATATATTTGAATTTGAATTTGAATTTGAAAGGTAATGATAGCACTACTTTTATCATACTACTTTATCATATATTGGAATTTGGATTTGAATTTGAATTTTAATTAAAAAATCTCAAACCTTCTTGCATAATCTAAAAATAAATAAACTCAATCAGTCAAGTTTTTTTTATTTTTTAATAACAATCAATCAATTAGTTATTAACAAATGTCTGTTCATTTGAGTTCTAGATCTGAGTTCGAATGATAAATAATTTTTAAAAAATTTTTAAATAAAAATACAAAAATTAGTAAAAAAAAAAAAAAAAAAATCACGGCCAGACCGGACAAAATCCAACCCGGATCATGATAAAGGGGTCTACAGCTACTTGTTTTTAAAACTCGAGTAAAAGAAGGTCCATTTTTATAAAATTATGTTTAGTTTTAACTAAATTACATATTTATATTTATTCATTGAACTTATTTTCTGTTAATTATGTGATATGACAGGTTCTGAGATTTTTTAATTCAGATTTAAAGAGTGCAATGGGAAAAAATTGAGTAATAAATTAATAATAAAGAAATGTAAGGATATCATTATTATCCTTGCCTGAGATTTTCCTTATATCATAGCGTTTCCCTTGCTGATCCACAACAGGCCAATATATTACAAACAGCTCATCTAGTTACTTTAACTTAATTTGGTAACAGTACTTACGGGGATTCGCTCAGGTAAATGCAAAGTAAAGCGCTTTGGAACAGACCATCTGGTCTTTGGAGAAGACCGGTCATCTAATTAAAATATAACACATCAGTATATTCATTTCTTTTCCATGAATTCGATTTATACATGATTACAATTCTTCTATGCACATGCAGCCCATTTCTTCTGAAATCTAAATTGAAATCCAAACATTTTCATTGCCCAGCTCGACATTTGAGAGACCCCAGAAAGTCACCCCAGAAAGACCCCAGGCAGCCATTGCAGAACTCCAATCCATGAGCAAAAAATTACAAATTTTCCACAACATTTGGACCCTTCGGTTAAAGGCCATTTGCCACTGGGATGACAGTTTACCAATGCTCAAACTGAGTACTTGCATAAAAAATTTACATTTAAATCATTTTTAATTTCAAAGTTGGCTTTGTTATCAAATCAAGTACATATTCAAAATTCTTAAAAACCATTCAATTAGTAGCTTGTGCATTTCTAAATCCATTGAGTCATTTCTACAAACACTTTGTATGCTATATATTTTTGCTCAGTTGCCACACCATGCCATGCAACTCACAGCCCAGATTACATACAGAAAATCATTCCATTTAATTCATTACAAAGACTAACCTAAAAACCAAAAAATCAGTTGATAAAAAAAATCAGTCAATCAAGAATTGAAAGTCTTGAAACTCGCAATAGTAACCTATGCATTTCTAAACCTAGAATCAGACTGCTGCATTGCCGTTTGTCTCCTTGCCACCGTTGAGTTCAAATCGCTACGTTGCCACGCCGTTGAGTTCAAATTGTAAGGAAATCACGAGCAAGAGTGGTTGTCGCGCCGTCGAGTTCAACTTGATCATAAATTACTGCCGTCGAGTTCAACTGGTTTTGGGTCGTCGAGCTCAATAACAATTACCGCCGACGACGTCTCAGTGGTGGTGTGTAGTGGCTTCGGGTCTGAGTGTCACCATCGAGGGGGTTAGGTGGGTGTGCATCCATTGTGGTCGCAAAACTTGCGACAAGATTGTTCAGGAAAGGGGGAGCATCGCCGCGGGGGGGGGGGGGGGGGGGGGGGCGCTTTTCTTGAAGGAGGGTGTTTTCTTCGCATGTGATACAGTGCATAATAAATAGATTAAGGCTAGCTGATGAAACTGAGGTGTCATGACATTATTGGCCGTCTGGTCTTATAGGAAGATCAGATTTTCTGTATGGTTTAAAGATTTTCTCAAATGGTGAAGGACGCAATTTGTTTCCTTTCTAATGAGTGATAATTTGAGAAAAGAAAAGATGGAAAGTACTGGTCTTATGTACCACTTAAAAAAATCTATACTATCTTTTTTAAAATCCCTTAATAGAAAAGAGAGAAGATATTATTTGATATAAAATTCATAACAAGATTATATTTAAATAATGTAAAAATTTTTTTACTCTTTTTATTTATGGGCCAATTTTTGTCATGTTCTTACAAATGGTACTTCTATGAGTGGAACTCATTGAATTAATCTGTAGAGCACATTACTAAAAAGTTTAATTCTATTTTATAAAATAATCCATGCATACCTCCTTTTTTTAAATACCACGTTAAAAAAAAAAATGCCTCGTATAAAATTGAAGTAAAGTTCTTTCTTAAGTTCACTGCACATAAAGACATCATAGCTCTGTCGTTTTCCCTCGTCCGATTGGTTGTTCTAGTAATAAGGTCATAATGAGTAAAATGCAGGCGTCACTGCCTACGATGGCCTAAGCAACCTTATTCTCAGCCCGGATCACAAAACTCCCTCTATATAACACTACCCACTGCACCAATTCCTCTTCATCATCTAAACTCCTCTCCCACCCTTCAATTAAACCAGTGCACGTGTCTTTCTATTCAATCATGGCGTTGATCAATCATGAGCAAAATGGAGAAACTCATGTGCTAATGGTGGCGTTTGCCTCTCAAGGTCATATCAACCCTTTGCTTAGACTAGGTAAACGCCTTGTCTCCAAGGGCCTTCATGTCTCCCTAGCCATCACTGAAATATTCCTGCACCGTATGCTCAAGTCTTCATCCTCCTCCTCCTCCTCCACTAGCTTCAATTCCATCTCCGGAATCCAGCTACTCTTCTTCTCCGACGGCTTTAGCATCGACTATGACCGTAAAGCCAATCTTGACAACTACTTGGAGACCCTAGGCAAAGCCGGACCGGTTAACCTCTCAAACCTTATCAAAGAAAATTTCCATCGGAATCACAAAAAGCTTTCTTGTATTATAAATAATCCATTTGTGCCCTGGGTAGCCGACGTTGCCCTCGAGCACAACATTCCATGCGCCATGCTGTGGATACAACCCTGTGCTCTCTATGCAATTTACTACCGCTTTTATAACAACCTCAACCCCTTTCCTAATCTAGAAAACCCAGAAAGCAGTGTTGAATTACCGGGCCTGCCTTCGTTACAGACACAAGACCTACCTTCTTTTGTTCTTCCTTCAAACCCATTTGGTAGCGTTCCGAAGTTATTTGAGGAGATGTTCCAAAACATGAAGAAGCTGAAGTGGGTTCTGGGTAATTCCTTTTTTGAGCTTGAGAAGGAAGCCATTAATTCCATGTCTGAGCTCTGCCCAATACTGCCTGTTGGTCCTTTAGTCCCTCCTTCACTACTTGGTGAGGATCCAAATCTTGATGCCGGTGCTATCGATATGTGGCAGCCTCACGAAACTTGCATGGAGTGGCTCGACCATCAACCACCCTCCTCAGTTATCTATGTTTCCTTCGGCAGCGTGATCGTGTTGTCTGCTAGGCATTTGCAGAGCATTGCAACGGCGCTCAAGAATTCTAAACGTCCATTTCTTTGGGTGGTGAAGGTCTCCGAAAACCCAACGCCAGACGGTGCTGGAGTACTGCCGGCGGGGTTTTTGGAAGAAACAAAAGACCAAGGCCTTATCATGGCGTGGAGTCCTCAAACAAAGGTTTTAGCCCACCCCGCTATCGCCTGCTTCTTAACACATTGCGGGTGGAATTCGATGCTAGAGGCCGTATCTGCAGGGGTGCCGTTGATTGCATACCCGCGGTGGACGGACCAGCCAACAAACGCAAAGCTTATTGTTGATGTTTTAAAGGTTGGTGTGAGGCTTAGGCCGGAAAGCGATGGAGTTGTCACAACCGAGGAAGTTGAAAAATGTATCGCAGAAATTATGGCTGGGCCGAGATCTGATGAATTTAAGAAAAATTCCGAGGAGTTCAAACGGGCGGCTAGGATGACGGTGGTTGATGGCGGCTCCTCGGACAGGAATTTGAATGTTTTTGTGGACGACGTTATTGGCAATTCTTGTACAAGCTCGTCCAAAGAAGAAATTGTGTCCGATGTGTCTGCAGCCGGATGGAGTAGTACTACTGCACAAAAATGCTGTCCAGTAAGACTGGTAGCTAGGGACCATTGAACGTATAAAAGACAATAATTTTAGCATGATGTAAATGCAACTAGGCTACTAGCTATCCTTTCGTAATTATAATGATGTGGCCATGAATAATTATGTGAATGCTGCCATGCATGCATACCGCATGGTCTATAACTTTCTTCTTCAATTGTGCCCACACTTTAGAATTTGGAAAAAAAAATAAAAGAACTGTTTTTTTTTATGTATTGCAATAATTATGTCATGGGAAGCAACATGAGCCACAAATAACCCATCCATTTTGCGCGCTCCTCCTTGATCGACCGGGTGCTTCGTAGGCCTTGTGAATACATTATTGTTCACACACACTTGCACTTAGGCTTAGTTTCGCAAAATTTTTAATTAAACCATATTTTTTCATCTTATCTTATAATCTCGACATTTAAACATGAATATTTTTCATTATTTAATGTACGTCATATATATCATGAATATTTCTGTAAAAGATGATCACGAGCGTGATCTCATACATCACAAGTGCATAAAGTTTCAGTACGAAGAGACATTCAAGGAAATTTTCTCTTTATAAGAACTGATTGTATCCAAAGCACAAATCCTACTTTAGGAGAAACATCAGCAGCATTACGTGCAGTCAAGGAAGTTTTGGATATTCGTTTTGCTCACATTTTTTTAGAAGGTGATTTAGAAGTGGTAATAAAAGCTATCATCGTGCCTTCATTTGTCCAAGACTAAATTCTGGAGCCAATCATAACAAATATCAGATGTTTACTCAAGAATTTCAAGTCCTGACAAATTAGGAAAATTCATCAATCTAACAATCGATGTACACACAATTTCACGCGTTGGAAGACATCCATGAAAGCCCTTGAAAATATTTCCATTATCCAATTACCTCCATGCCTCTTGGAATTTCATAGTGGAAAGGATCCCTGGATGTTTAAAGTGATAGTTTTATATATGCTTTTGGTATGTTTTAGTCTAGTTTGCTTAGTTGGTTAATTTAGTTGGTTTGTAATCTTTGTAGTGACTCTTTCTTATTAATGTAAGGCTTTCATTTGCTCAAAAAAATTAAAAAAGTGCATAAATGGTTATAAAGATCTGTGCCAGGTCTGGATAAGCACGGATCACGTATAACGTCTTAATTATAAATATATTTGGGCACATGCTTGTCAGTAATTAAAATCATGAACAAGAGACTACTGGTAGTTTAGCTACACCTGTCCATACGTACCTTCGTATGTTCAATTATTGCACATCTTCTTATATATGATGTCAATCCCCAGCACCATGCATAAGTTAGTGTACATGACGAGTAAACGACCCCAGTATCTCATCAACAACAAATCATGATCTATAATCTAAGCATTCATGCATAAGGATGTGTTATATTTCAGAAATGGTTTAAAAAAGGCTATGACACCAACAGCAGATATCATATTGTGTAATTTGTGTGTATGTGTTTTATCTGGGCCTGGGTCCGGGCCTGGGTCCAGGCCTGGGCTTTACACAAACACATACTTAACTGGATATCGTCTATATGTATATAATGATGCTTTAGGCAGCAGTAATACTTCATGCATGTATTAAACTAACATAGACTTTCTCAAAAAAAAAAAAACTAACATGGACGTTACATACCACAACAAAAGCTATTTTCTATCTTCTCCTGTAACCAACAAGCTTTCCACTTAGGTTTTCTTTTCCCCACTTTCATAGCATTCAGCTTATATATAAGTTCTTGCGGCGTGCGTCATCTTGCATGCGTTTATATATAGATGTTGTTGTCACTTGTTTACCAACACAGATTATAACTATCTTAATTTCAACTTCCTGCTTAATTAGGACATAAACTTTGTTTGTTTCGAATTGCAAGACAACAAAAACGGACATGTTAATGCCAAAAATCACACAACATGCCAAAATAAGAGATATAATTATTTCCGGCCCACTATAACAATCTAGACCTTGATCAGAGTAATTTAGATCCCCCAACATGGTCCGGTACGACTGTATGTACATGATTATAAATGAAAAATAAATATTGATTATGTAAAAAAGATGAAGACACAAAAATTTACGTAATTTAACATAACTCAATATTTACGAGAGTCCTTAAAAAGGGAATATTCAATATAATTAGTTTATTTATAATCTCTCATAATCTCTTATTCTCACTTTTGAAAGTTTATTTTATGATGGAGAGATCGTCGTTGGAGTTCATCTTCGATCCCTTTCAAAAACTCAAAGTCGAGATTTGCAAAGAAGTCGAAGTCTCCTTAGCCGTACTCTTTACATTTTTATTTTATCTAATCCTTCTTTCTACGTACATTTAGGGAGTGTTGAGATTGACCGTCTTTCTCTTGCGAATTTGTCATCTTTATTTTCTTTTGCTTTTATCTTTCTCCCTCTATCTTTTCGATCCCAACTTTTGTTTGGACATCCTCTCTCTCAGTGTCCCCTTTTGTTCTCTCTCGTCTCCTTATAGTGACTTGCAAAAATATTGGGCCTATTCATATGGACTCGAGATATTTTATCTCCATTACTATTCATGGTTCTTGTTATCTCATACTTGGATCCAATTATTATTATATATTTTTAAGGGAGAAGTCAAGTCATTGAAGCAAATATAAAAGCGCAGTGATACCTGTACAATAAGTTTTATAATAATTTTATAATTTATGTGTATTTCAATCTTTTCATTTTTTTATCATTTTTTTGAAGTATTTTTTTAATATTTTTAATCATTAAAAAAATATTAATATTCATATTCTTAATTATTAAATAAAATTAAAAAATTAAAAAACAATTAAATATTAAAAAAATTGTAAAATAATAATAAAATATTAGTAATTACATCATTTTTCAATATTAAAATAACATATCTCTAACATTCTCAAATACTTTCTATTACTATTTATTATTTTATTATTATTTATTATTTATTTTTTTATTACTATTCATAAACATTTTTAAATATTCTCAAACATTCTCAATATTCAAATATAACCTTAATATTTGGTCGTTGTAACAAACATTCTTATTTCTTCAGGCTCTAATAAATTAGCATATAGCAGCGCATGTAAGCTAGCTAGTTGAGTACACGAAAAAAACAAGTATGCTCTTTTTTCTCTTTCTTCTTTTAAAGAAAATACCGTAACCCAAACCTAACATTTCAAGAATTTGCTCATTTATTAAGCTCGCCGCGTCCTGCCCAATAGAAAGAGAGACATTTCTAAGTTAAGTTTCAAGCAATAAAGATAAGAGATCACAAATGATGCAAGCACACACGGCACAAATATGTACAGAATCTATAAACTAATTAAACATGACTTGTGAGCGCGCAATAACATTAAGATCATGTTAGGCCAATCATGTTTACCGCCGGAAGTAGTGCTAGTTATAAATCTGGTTTTTTTTTTTTTTTTTAAATATTTTTTTAACATTTTTAATTATTAAAATAAATAAATATATATATATATAATTTTATCAATAATCACATTCTTGAGCATTAATTAAATAATAATAAATAAATAAATAAATATACGAGCCCAATAAGTTTGACTAGAGGCTCCACTAACATTTTCCAAACATTTATAAGAAAAGATTTAGCCACAAAATATTTATATGAAAACAATCTTATGAATTTATGTGACTTGATATGATTTATTAGATTATAAAATTATAAAATTATAAAATAAATTTAATAGATTAAATAAAACTACATCAATTTATAAAATTATCAATATATAATTCTTTTCCTGAATATATCAGTACTCAACATTTATATATATGACTATGATAAAAGTGTCATTAGTCCTAGTGATATGTGATGCTTGAGATCAGCTCAGATAGGCTTTAAAAAATAATTAGTTCCAGATTAAATAACTTCTTTCTTTTTCTAACAAAAAGGGCCGATTTTATCCCTAAAGAATTAAAGTGGGATCGACGGAGAGCAAGCCATCGCACCTCCGTTACCAAATGGTGATCGATAGCGAGATCACCCGTTCAAAATTCAAATCATGGGTCTCGGACGGCCATGATGAGCAGATCGTAACAACAATTTGGTAAGCATTTTTAGCACAACATCTCATTTAATTTATTACTAGTTTTATTAATTGTAGAAAAACAAATATTACTTTTTTGTCTCTAAGATTCATGCGACCGACATCGCAAAATATCATTTATGCTACTTTAGCAGCATTATCATATATGATCTGATGCCATCTTCTACACTATCACGTCATTATTGATCGTCGTTCGATCACCTTATTTGAGATTTATTTTTTCTGGACACGAGATGGGCCTAAAAAATATGGAAAATCATGATCAGATGGGCCTAAAAATTTGCCCAATTCCTGTGTGCGTCGGCGATTCTATTTGTTTTTAATATGAAATTCTATTTGTATTCTTGTTTCTAATAATAGTTTTATTCGTGAAGTTATAAGTGATGTATAATTATTTTTAAAAAATAAATATATTTATGACACATATTTAAAAATTAATATTTTTAATAATAAACTGATCTTTTTTTTAAAAAATAATTACATAATATAGATAATTATATGTAACATTTCTCTTTAAGTTAAATATCGGGAATAATAACAGAGCCTTAGATTTTCAATGCCCCGACAAGAGAGGTCATGAGTCAAATGCTGATCACCTGTACACCTAAATTATTGAACAAAGAGAAACGTCGTTATGAACATATATGAAGCTAGGATATTCGATATTCATCCTGCGCTAACATTCATTATTTCAAAACTAATGGTCAAACTCAATGAATATAATTTGGATTTTTCCCCTTTAAACTTGCTTGCCAGACGTTCCTCCTTTTGCGTTGAGAAATTAGCCGCAAGAAGAGAGCAAGGCCATAAAAACGGGTGCCCTTACTTTCAGCGCAAATTATAGATCAATGCATGTTATTTTCCATTCTAGTTAAGTTGGCGCGGGTCTCTTTCTCCTGTAGCTCAAATTAATTCGTTAACACAATGATCAATACTTTAGAATGATATATAATAGACGAACTACTGGCAGCGATGATCTTAGGGCACTGATCATGACAAATTCACAATGGACCTTTTAAATTTTTCTTTAAAATATACTACTAAAATCTATTTTTTTTTTAATTTTACCTACTTACTTTTACAATAAGTCATCTATCAGCTACTTTTTTTTTCTATATCTTTAATTAAATATTCATATTTTATTCTAATTATATTTATCTTAAATTAAAAAAAAAAAAACTATGAAGCTGAAACCCTATATGTGAGAAGCCAAAACCCATTGATATGAGTTTGAAGTTCTAGCCAAAAGAGTTGGGTTTGGTGGCTAGGGGTGTTCGCTGACATAGGAGGTGGTTCCTGGTGCAACGGTGTGGCCAATGGTGGCCGGTGATGGCTGGGCTAAAGGTTTTTGTTAATTCAAAACATATTTTGGATTTGGAGCTCGCGTGGGAGATAATAAAAAAAAAAACAAGTTACCAGAGTTGGGATTGTCGGAAGTTGGTCGTCGGCATGAGTGGGTGGTGTGACAAGTGATGGGTCGAACGAAGAAGACGAACAACTTATCCATGGCCTTCAAGAGTGATGAGCTACATAGTCCATGGCTGAACGAAGAAGAAGAAGAAGAACAAAAAATAATAAAATATGTTTAACTGTGTGAATAGTATCATGCTACATATAGCGGCTTTGGCCTGGAACATTATAGCGAAGTTATTTTACCTCCTCCATTGGATCATAATTTGAAAGATTTGAACATCTATTTTACATTTTTTTTTTTATATTTTACAATGATCATTGTAAGTGCTCTTAGTTTGTCTAATCTCGAATATCCAAACTTGTTAAAACTAAATTTGACATATATATAAATAAGTGGTGCTACTTTACCGCTTGAGTAGCACTGCTCTTTGTTACACTTAGTCAAAAATCTTCTTTTCATTTTTTTCCAATTTTCTTATTCATATTTTTTTATCACTTTAAAACATTTAAAAAAAATATCAATACACTAATAATCACTTTCTTAAATATTAATTAAATAAATTAAAATGAATGAGGTGTCAAGGTGAGTGGACAAAGTAACATTTCTCATATAAATATATTAGATGAGTTAAAATTGTATAAACACAGTTAGGCTTGATTTAATAGAAAAGAAATGCATGTTATAGCTATAAAAATATCTTACCAAAAGTGTACTTACAAATTGATATGGCTTGATGTAGTGTATTAAATTGTAAAATTATTTTTATTGTATAATAAATCTAATATATAATTATATAAAGATATATTAATTTATAAATTTATTTTTATGATACCTCTTTGTAACTATAACAATATTCTCTTACCATAACACTATTTTTTATTAGTTAAAGTTGATGATGTAATCAATGTTAAAGTTTTCCGTATAAATAATTTAACCTTCCTACAAGATGGACTTGTTTTAAGCAATTTATAAAACGCGAAATTAATAATTAGTTCGTATATATTGGTTCTTGAGTTTATAATTTCAAGTACTCGAGCTACTATCATATATATATATATATAAAGATATATATATCTTGTGTACGGCTTGAAGATTTCTACTCATTTGGACTTATTAGCTTGATTACAATCCTTAATCTCCTCTGTAGTAATAATGGTATTGTTTTTTAAAAAAGTGTTACCTCTGTGACTCTGTTAATATGACTCGAAGCTCGGTATACTGTTTAATGGTTTTTAGTCTGTGCATTTAATTAATGAGATTACTGATTATATATATGTAATTGGAATATGTACTTAATTTGAGCCCACTAGTTTGAAATATTGGTTTCGTCGTCATCGTTAATTCCTGTAACAAGAAGAAAATTCACGTGTTATCCTTTTCGATAAGTATGAAGAAAGATAACCGTTTCTACCCCCAAAAATACCGTGGGGTTACATATACGACCTATAAATGGCCTTTATGTAAACTGAAAGCACGAGTTGATCATTATAAAGTGATGGGAAAAGAGTCTGGGAGGGGGATATATCATGTCGTTATACGTCCTAATTGCATTCAAACTGGCCTACTTCATATCAGCACATAGCTAATACTAGTGATCATCATGTCTTTTATGACCCCCCCGTGCATGTATGCATGCATGCAAGCATGTTGTGGCAAAGTGGCCGGCATATTGCTGATATGATGCATGCAGCTAATGGTCTGATCTTGTTCCTACATAATTAAAATTAGGGAAATATTTAATAAGCTTAAGCAAGCTAGCATGGATGTTTCCTGCAAGTGGGAGCTGGCCGATAGCACACTAGTGAAAGAAGATATAATATTGTCTTTGTTTGACTTCAAGAATCCCACATGCATGTCGCAATATACAAAAACATGTAATTTTTTCGCCGTTGTACCTTTCTAATTAAAAAAGCCAAAATAATTTTTATTCTTGTGATCATGAATCTAATTGTATCCATGATAAACAAATAAAGTAACGATGATTGATCACAGCCGAAGTAAATTAAAACGCTAGCAGCTAGCTATTACTCATAAAAAACGAAATTAACTAAAAGGCTATTAATTTGAGATGCTTGGCTAGCTAGATTACCGAATAGCGAACTAGTGATCGACTCCAAGTTCCGAAGACTTGAGCGAAAGTTTTTTAGTGGCTGATGCAAATTAACCCAAACTGACATGGATTATGGGGTATAATCCAGATCTAAGCTGTTGTATGTTGATTGCGACGTTGAACTACATTAAGAATGTGAATCTACATAAATATAACAAGAAAATTAACTTAATTTTCTTAGACTAATTGGATACATCATACATATATAAGTTTGGACTTGCATCAGTTGCACAGCAGTGTACGTATAAGGGTATCCAAATCTGTATTGATCTACTTTGATTGAGTTCATGAACTTGCAAAAACCGATGCAAAAAAGTACAGTAAAACTAGAAACAATCATGACATAAAGATTTACAAGATTTCCACAAAGCTACAAAATATTTGATATATTGTCTAAGAGAATCACTAAATATACTTTAGGATGAAATACACTATTCTAGACCGTCATACTGCTTATAATAAATTTATATATATGTATATATTAGATTGTAAGGCAGAAACCCTAATTTCATAATTGGAAGTTATTCGCTTGACTGAAGTGTCTAGTGAGCCTCAAGCAAACTATATATCTCTCTGATATTCACTCAAGATGTTGAACGAACTCCTTGTTTGACCTTCACTCAAGCTAGCGATCCGTCGTATGAGCGTTGAGCAAACTCTCTATTTTGTGTTCTCAAGTTACAAACTAGATAAAAAACTTAAGAATATGATTTGTATTTAATAATGTGAATTTGGACAAACATGATAAGAAAAACTTATAAACTTCGTTAGGTCTTATTTGTTTTTTGAGTTGAGTTGATATAAAAATTGAAGGTTGAATAAAATATTAGTAGATTTTTTCTTTAATTTTTTTGTTTTGTTTTGAATTTTAAAAATTTTGAATTTTGAATTTTATTTTGTATGAAAATTTAAAAAAATTATAATAATAAGATATGAGATAAAATGAGTTGAGATTATATTAAAAAAACAAATCAGCCCTTAGACTTGATACCCATACTAGTTTGGATTTGCATAAGTGGCACAATGTTGTACTATCACTACAAGAAAAATAGTTATTGGTGACACTTTAATTATAATCAAAAGGACGATTTGTTACAAAAATATACTATTTTGATCGCTAATAGTCCTTCTGATTACAATTAAAATATCATAAATACTTATTTTTCTTATAGTATATACCTACTCATATGGAGTATCCAAGTCTATATTCTATATTTACTACATCGAACTATTTTAAAAAATAAAAATACTAGATTTACTTAAGGAATACTTAAAAAAAAATTATTTCACCATACGTTATTTATTGATAGAGAAAAGCTAGGGTTCGGTTGGTTTGCAGCCCCTGTCGCCACTGGCGGCGGTGGGCGATACTGCCCACTCTATCGAGACCGGAGGGAGCCGGCGACCTCACCCCTGGTTTCGGACTTGGGGGACTAGGTGAGGTCGAATTTACCTTAAAAATTGATCTTTATTTTATTTTTTATTGTATTTTTTATTATTTTTTATTTATTTTATTATTTTATTGTGTTTTCTAAATTTTCTTTTTTTATTGTATTTTTTTTATATTTTTAATATTTTTATTGTATTTTTATAGAGAATTAGGGGGCTGCAAAGATGCTGGGGTGTAGCGGGCCGCACCCAGTGTCACCCTCATTGATACGTTGAAAATGATGAAATTTAAAATTTAAAATTTGAATTTGAAAAGAAAATTAATAAAATAAGTCTTGTAAGTGAAAATATAAGTAAAACTTTTAAGTGTAAATAGCACTATTTTTTAAAAAAAAAAAAATTGAATATGCACAAATGTGTATGTATCTGTATAATATATATATATATATATATATATCTATAACTATATCTATAACTATATCTATATCAAGAAATGCTTGATTTTCTTAGTCAATCCCATATCGTGTTAATTTGCATCAGTGGCACATGTGGTGACAATGTAACTACTCCCGAGGTCCAAAAGTATTCCACGTATACCAAGAGGATTTTGCCCAATCATTTATATTTTTACTTGACCGATTGCATTATGTGGTATGGCTTTATATTTTTCTTTCATTTTGAAATTTAAGTATTTATTGTTTCTCCTTCCAAAAAAAAAAGTATTTGTTGTTTCAAGTGCTGATTAATTTGGACTTGAGAAAGATAAATGATGATACTAAAAAAATAAAATTTTAAATTCAAAATAATGATTAAGATTTAATTACCGAAATGTAATTAACTCGTACGTACCACGTAATATTGTAAATATAAATATTCTAATTGAGTTAAGGAACATGATCATCTCATGATCGCTAGGTGGGCTCGACATTTGCTGCGTGGGGAGATGAACGATAGACTACAATGATCGATCCCAGCTTCCTACATAGTTCTGTCTCGCTATTGTCATCTTTGATTTGCTCTCTCCGATCCACCAACCATTCAAAAGTTAATATATACGTAGCTAGCTATACCTAACCGTCACACTGAATATTTCTTTCCAACAAATCGAAATCTGAGCATTAATTGATCATCTACGCGGTATATATGAGTAGTCTTCCTCCTCCTCCTGTCCACCAGCCATTAATCCCACACAATTAGGCAAGTCCGTGCACCGGCCGATCACGCTCAATTTTAGCCACTCTTTCTCTCTATATATCTCTTCCTTTCAACCTAGCCAGCCAGCTTAATTAACCTGTATAGAAACAATGGGATCTGATCAATCTCTGGTCCATGTTCTTCTGATATCTTTCCCAGGACAAGGCCATGTTAATCCTCTACTCAGGCTTGGCAAGCGCCTTGCTTCAAAGGGTTTACTTGTAACCTTCTCCACCCCTGAAAGTATTGGCAAACAGATGCGCAAAGCCAGCAATATCAGTGACGAGCCGGCCTCAGTTGGTGAGGGATTCATCCGCTTCGAGTTCTTCGAAGATGGTTGGGACGAGGACGAACCAAGGCGCCAAGACTTGGACCAGTACTTAACCCAACTGGAGCTCGTTGGCAAAGAGATCTTCCCCGAGATGATAAGGAGAAACGCAGAACAGGGACGCCCTATCTCTTGCCTAATCAACAACCCTTTTATTCCTTGGGTTTCGGATGTGGCTGAGAGTGTTGGCCTCCCTTCTGCCATGCTTTGGGTACAATCTTGTGCGTGCTTCGCTGCGTACTACCACTACTACCACGGCCTGGTTCCTTTCCCTTCCGAAACCGAACCCTTTATTGATGTTCAATTGCCTTGCATGCCACTTCTGAAGTATGACGAAGTTCCAAGCTTCTTGTACCCGACCACTCCGTACCCGTTCTTGAGAAGGGCCATCTTGGGCCAGTACAGGAACTTGGACAAACCCTTCTGCATATTGATGGATACGTTTCAGGAACTGGAACACGATATCATCGAGTACATGTCCAAATTCTGCCCCATCAAAACGGTGGGGCCTCTCTTCAAGAACCCCACGGCTCAGAACGCAAACGTCCGCGGAGACTTCATGAAGGCCGATGACTGCATAGAGTGGCTAGACTCAAAGCCACCCCAATGCGTTGTGTACATCTCCTTCGGCAGCGTCGTCTACTTGACTCAAGCTCAGGTGGACGAGATAGCTCACGGGATCTTGAACTCTGGGGTCTCGTTCTTATGGGTCATGAAGCCGCCACATAAGGATTCTGGCTACGAACTGCTCGTTCTTCCAGATGGATTCTTGGAGAAAGCAGGGGACAGAGGCAGGGTGGTCCAATGGAGCCCACAAGAGCAAGTGTTGGCCCACCGCTCCGTTGCATGCTTCGTCACACACTGCGGATGGAACTCGACCATGGAGTCGCTCACCTTAGGCATGCCGGTGGTGGCTTTCCCGCAATGGGGTGACCAAGTTACGGACGCAGTTTACTTGGTCGATGTGTTCAAGACCGGGGTGAGAATGTGCCGAGGTGAGGCCGAGAACAAGGTGATTACGAGGGATGAGGTGCAGAGGTGCTTGCTGGAGGCCACGACGGGGACCAAGGCAGAGGAGATGAAGCAGAACGCATTGAAATGGAAGGCCGCTGCGGAGGCTGCGGTGGCGGAGGGTGGTTCCTCCGACCGGAATATTCAAGCCTTCGTCGACGAGGTGAGAAAGATCAGAGGCATGGCTTTCACCAGTGCGTCAACTACTAACGGGGTTGAAGATAATCTCGGCAATAAGTCGGCCACCAATGGGGTTGCAGATTTAGTCGAGTTAAAGGATAATAACGGGAACGTCAACTTGCTTGTATCCTAATGAATCCTCGAATGTTTCATCATAGTTAACGAAGTAAAACAAGGTATAATGAACGACTACGGTTGGGCACGTGTTAGGTAAGGATTGGAAGGTGAATCTGATTCAATGTGGAATAACTGGATACCTTCTATATATAGTGAGGTATTGGTTTTTTTTTTTTTCTCTTTTTCAATATATATATATAATATAATAAGAGAATTGATACACATAATATATTTTATAACACATAATGTTAAATAAGGATATTTTTATAAAATAATTTTTTATTTATAAAATAATTTCTAAAAATATCCTTCATTTTAAAACATTGTTGTATAAAATAGTGTAAAAAATTATGTGTATTTATCATTTTTCGTATAGTAATTATAATGGTTGGAATCTTTCCTGCATAAACAGACCGTCTTTGGTCTGGGATGTTAATTTTATTGAGTTATTTAATATTATCTTATGCTCTTAACTCCTAATGAGCGTTTGTAAAATTATCTAGTGTCAGAAATGACTTGCTTGTATATGTTAGCTAGCCTTTTATATGGGTTTGGAAATTGGACGGTCGTGAGTTTAGGCTTTAGGAATGGACACTGAAGTTGCTTTGGGAAAAAATAATTGCATTTGGAATTTAGAAAATATAGCTAAAAAATAAAGGCTTTGTTGCAAGATCGATAATCCTCATGTGAACATTTTTCTTAATAAATAGAAGCCCAAATTGCAATCAACCCTTTGGGAAGGGCCCCGATCAAGATTCAGGACAGCCGAAATGTCCCCCGGGAGGGAGGAACTATGGAAGCATGCCCTCGAAATACGCAAAGAAAATATTCAAACTCTTTAAAAGAATTAAAAATTAGATACGCTATATATAGTCGTAGAGTTATAAACGACATGCAGTCGCTTTTAAAAAAAAATTAACTTTTTCACGTCAGTCTTATATATAGTCACTTTTTTTCAAAATGACTACACGCCACTTGTAATTCCATAATTACATCTATTATTTCTCTTAAAAATTATATAAAAATATCCTCCATAGAACCATTTCTAATTACTTTCTAAAATATATAAAAATAGGAAAATAAATAAAATTTAAACACCTTAAAATTAAAAGGTCAAATTTTCTGAAAGTGACCATTAGCCTTTATAAACTGGAAAAAGACCAGCCATCAATGATCAACCACATACCGCTACTCTCGGACGCAATGCGACAAGAATTTAAAAGATAAGCTTAAAAAAAAACGCCAGGAAGTAAATAAATAACGAAAATGATTAGTACGTTCTGCTATACGGAGTCGGTTTAAAGAATCAGAATGTAGTCAGCTGACGTGATCAGCTTTTAATTACAAAACAACTAATTGTACTTTAATTTCATCATTTTCTTTTTTTATGGTCTCGCTTCGATTTGAAGATGAAATGAATTGAGATGAGTTTAGTTTATTTTTTAATATTATTATTATTTTGATATTTAAAAAAGATATATTAAAATTTGAAAAAAGTGTATTGAAATTTCAAAAATATGTATTGGGATTTAAAAAAGGTGTATAGAAATTTATGTTTTGTATAAAAAATTATAAAATTATAATGATAAAATAGAAGTGAGTTGAGATGAGCTAAACCCACTTCCGAATCCAAGCAGGGCCATTTCTTTCACCCTCATTTTCAAACGATCACTTCTCTATCTTTATCTATATTTCTCTCCATATTCGTTTTTTTTCCCCTCCATGCTGATCAGATCCATATATTGAATCAAAAATTTTGATATTTATGCAGCCAGAATCTTTTTGTTGAACAACTCCAATACTTCACAATTTCAAAAATTCTCAAAGAAGCAATCTCCATCCCAAGTAGTTAAGGCTGATGTTTTAAGTTTTAGAATCTTTAAATTACTTCTTCTATTTTTCTTAAAAATATCTATTTTCTGTTTTTTTTTTAATTTTATTTTCTATTTGGGAAAATCTGTATATGGATAGACCAAAAAAAAACAAAAAACAAAAAAAAAAAAAGAAACAAGAAGAAATCGGAAGAAAAAAGAAAAGACAAAAATAAGAAGAAACCAGAAAAAAGGAAGAAACCGGAAGAAACTAAGAAAATAAGAAGACAAAATGAGAAGAACCGAGAAAAAAAGAAGAAGAAGAAGAAGAAGAAACAAGGAAAAAGAAGAAGAAGAAGAAGAAACTAGAAGAAACTGAACAAACAAAAAGAAGAAGATGAAAATCTCGTAAATGAAAAAGGCAACTCCTTAGATCTCAAACTGTATCTAACATTTCTCAGACTGCGTTGGATTTAAAATCTTTAATTCATTTATTTTATTTTTATTATTTTAAATAATAATTGATGTCAGCCGACTATATATCGATTCCGTAAAATCGACTACAGATAGCTTTTTAGCATTTGATGTTATCTTTTATATCTTAGAAATTTAAGTTTGTTTGTTGTTTAGTACTGTATTTTTTTTTATTTTTTTTTTATAATACCTAAAAAACGCTTTAAAAAGAAAGAATTATACTGTCGTACCAAATTCGCAACTTTTTATGAGTGGCTCTAATACCACCCAATAAATAAATAAACAAGTGCCAGCAATATTATTAAGTAGCACTCCAGTACAAGTCGCCAAAAGACAACTCCATGCATAATAACCAGGAGTTGCATTGTGATGGAGAACAAATTGATATTGTCATAAAACATCATTTAAGGTGTACGATGATTCTTAAACAAAGAGAGTCGATCTGGGTGCGGTCGTTATTGAAATCTGAAGGTCCCTCCCATTTAAAAAAAGGAAAAACGCTACTATCATAAAATTATTATGAATAATTATACAATTACTTATAAATTTATTTATAATTTTAAATATAAAATTCATTTTTGTAGCTTTATTTTAAAATTTAGATTTTATAGTTTTTAACATATCAATAATGAATATGTACAGAATTAATTTTTTTTACAATTTTGTTAAAATATAGTTAGGATTTCTCAATTCCTAGTGTTATTAATTATTATTATCCAGTAGTACATTTGGTTGGATTCGACACATCATCGTTCCTATCTAAACCAATGACGTAAGCAATAATTGACTTCCCTAAAAAGAACATGCGCTCTTGGCTCTTGTAGCCGCTAAGATATCAGATATGGTATAATAAGGTGTTTTGCACCAAACAGTTATAATTCCGAATTGATCGCTTCATTCTTGAACCATCAATCGGTCATCCGAGTTTGCGAACAAAAAACTGAGAATCCTTCGAATTTTTCAGCACTATTTAATTAATTGGTACCATAAATTATCAAAACCGTCAAATTATTAAAATCATTTGACAATTTTGTATAATATAGTTCACAGTTAAGAATAACTAAATATATGACACGCAGCAAGTACAACCTTGGCTGTTACGTCAGATTTTGGCGTCTGATCTTTTCTTTAAGCTTTATTCAATGCAGTGTTTAGTTGTTTTTTTTTTTTTTTTTTAAGTTTGAAATTGAATTCACATGAGAAGGCAAGTAATGGGAGGTCAGCGGTTTGTCCTCCATGGGAATGGAATGAAGTTATGAACGGGTCGTGAACCTGCCATGGGCTTATAGCTAAATTAATTCAACTAGACAAATTAATATGCACCTAACTTTAAGTTTTAGCTATAGAATATTCAAAAGTCTAAGGCCCCGTTTGTATTCGAATGTGAGTTCAACTCATCTCAACTCATCTTCATTTTATCATTATATTTTTATAATTTTTTATATAAAACACAAATTCCTATATACCTTTTTCAATTTCCAATACACTTTTTTCAAATCCAAATACACCTTTTTTAAATCCTAAAATAATAATAATATTAAAAACTCATCTCATCTCCAAATCCAAGTGGGGCCAAGTCATATTTGCTTGTCACTGTAGATGGAGTAAATGTTTATTTTATTATTTCTTTAAAACACACACTCTCTTTCCTCTTAATAAACAGATAATTCAACGTGAATAAAATAGTTAAATTCATCTTATATTATTCTATTATTATATAATGAATAAATAAACAATTCTATATGAGGATTTCAATGTGAATGGACATCTCATATTAGCTAAAGCTTAATTTAACTAACTTTGAATGTTCCAATAAAACTGCTCTAACAGATAAATGCATATTTTCATTGGATATTATGAATATTCTTTACACATACCGCCAAATTACGACAATAGTGTACGTTGCTTCCATTGGGAGACGACCTTGCAGAATATCTACTTGTCTTTTGATAAAGTTCCAATTTCCTTCACGTTGCTTCTTTGCAACGCAGGCTCCAACAAGTTATTCAAGTAAGCCTGTCATGACTGTCCGAAACGACTCCCTCCATCTTCCTTCGCTGCAAAAATAGTTCATGTAAGGCATTTGTTAGATTAAGAGACGGTCTTCATGGTGACATATATCCAAATTTAGAAGAATTCGGGACGAATACATAAAAACTCACATGAACGTTCCAACAGATGGTTTAGAAAATTTAAAGCATCTTTCCTCCTCCGTCTTCCTTCTTTGCCAAAGAGAAATGTTAGGTTAACATTAATAAATAAATAAAAAACTGGATAGTCATCCTAGGACCAAATGGCATCTTCTTCCACAATAAATATGGGATAGAGCCTGAAAATGCAGAGGAGGTACCTAATAATCTTGGCTCATGCATTGTTATAAAGAGAAAGGAGACATAATGACCTTTATAATACATGAACATAAAGAGTCTGATACATACATACGTACCTCACCCCCTCTCCCAAAAGAAAAAAAGACTTCAAGTTCCATACGGACTATACAAGACACAGTAAGCAGTCGCTTCAGAAGCTACTAGACTTTCCCCGTGACCTAAAAAACTTAATAATATGGTCATAAAGATCTTTCTTTGCATCGACGCTCAAAATGAAATCTACATGACCATAGTTCTCAAGATAAAGCAACTCAGGTTTCGACCGCAATTCCTTGAGAGTATGCTGCACATCAATCACATCAGCTAAATCATCATTGCCCCCGTAAGCCATCCATAGTGATAGTGAGCCGGGTATGTGGCCAAGATCAAATACAGGAGGTTTCGACTGACCATATAGCCTCAGGTTTTTGAAAAATCCGTAGTCATACTTGGAAAAGGTACCCTTGCGAATCACTACAAAACACAATGGACACTATTGTAAACAAAACCACTAAAAGATGCAAAGGCCTGAACCCTCTGACCCTTGTTTGCCACTCAAAAGAAAAAGAAAATGTCGGAGCATACTTTGGAAAAGATGACGCAGGTTCTTTGAAGATGATGGGTGAGGTTCATATTCAAGATAGAAATCCACTCGTGAGTTATTGAAGCAACAATTCTCCCCTGAAACATTCATGAACAAACTTCAGATGAAAAGATGAAAGAGTATGCCTTAATATCAGAGACTTATAATATAGAATAAAAATGCTATTAGGTTGAAAATGCACTGCTGATTGACTGCATCCCAGAAGCCAGCGACACAGAAATTCTCTATGTGTAACACACCTGATAGTAGTGTGTTTGGGAAACCAGAAAATAAGAGAGAAAGTGCAAGAAAATTAGTCAATTCGAGGTTGACTAGCCTCCAAGAAAAAAAGAGAAGAAACAGACTGTTTTCATTAAGGTTTTGGATATCTCTCAAAGTGCCTCCAATGCCAGTACAAATACTTCACTTGCTCTTACTACTACTGGGCCCAAAGCCAATATTAATACAGCAGTAATATGAAAGCAACCATCCTAATATCTATATATGGCCCATAGCCCAAATCAACACTAACATCAAGAGACATAAGGCTCCACGTGGGCTCAATGGGCCGTATGTGTTCAAGTGGGCCTATTGTTGGCATGTTGTTTGTAGATTAATCATTTATGGCCCGTGTATTGGCAAGTCTAAGGCGGTTACCAATTAGTATAAATAGTAGAATAAGTGAATCACAGATCTATCTAGAACCTGGGAGAATTTGTACATGGAGGAAGTATTTCCTCGAAGTAAGACAGTGTGATTAGAAGTCAAATACAACACGAATCTCTCCAATTTACATTCAATTTCTCACTTTTCTCCATTTCTCTACAAACATACTGTTACAAGTGGTATCCAAAACCATCATTCCTTGGAATTACTTCATCAATCATGAAAAAAAATTTTGTATCTTTCAACAAAATGAACGATTCAATGGGACGAATTGAGGAAAATCTTGAAACTCTTCATCAACATATCATGGATTGGAGGAAGGAATTTGAAAAACAACTTAATCAGCTTGAACTACTACTTCGAGAGTTATAGGAGGAAGAGAAAGCACAAGCCACAGATTCTTCTATCGATTTCCTTTTTTCTAGAAATTCCCCTCTAGATCCGAAATTATATTTCCAACTCTCAGATCTCCAACTCTTTCGTTCATTTCTTTCCTTTTCAATGGCGGTCTTTAGCAAAAATAGTACCATAGCTGGAAAAGGAAGAGGTTCAGTGTTTGGGACGATTCTCGACTTCCACGGCCAGGAATGTGACATCCTTGATTTTCTGAGCCCTAGATGGAAGTTCAACTTTGGTGGTGTCAATTTTCGGTGTCTCTGCTCCTCGCACTCATCTTCCTTCCACGATCTTCAACCATTCTACATTAAGGGCACAGTTCTCGACGAAGCTCCGATTGTTCAAATACACAGGCTATCGAATATCGTGGCTGAGTACATATGAATTGGTAGATCTGTATTAGGCCATCTTTGCCGCATATTGCCCCACAATAAGAAGGTTTTTCACGAAGTCGAGCTCATGTGGCTCAAACAATACCTCAAACGCAACGATGAGTTCATTCTCTGTGATCAATTAGAGATTTCCCTTAGGTCGAAATCCAAGGCTCTCCCAACCTTCATTTTGGCGGATTGTGGCGATGGTTTTTTCATTTTAAGGATTTGGAATGGCCAGAAAGCTGGGATTTCTCCAGTTCTGATCACAGTCGACATTGAGCAAGCATCACTCACCAAGGGAGTTCCTTTCGTCTTCTTCCCCTGTAGCGGCGTCAATGCTAGTCGAGTTGGGAGAAATGCCCAGAAAGTGTTTGAAGAAAAGCCACTGTGGGAAAATCCGAAAGATTTGGCTCCCAAAGGTTGTTCATGCACCTTGAAGAGGGTCACAAAGTGGTCCGGTGTTCTGAGCACGAGACTCTTCATCGGGCTAAGGTTACGTTTGAATGTTAAAAGTGTTTAAGAGTGTTTATGAATAATAGTAAAAAGTAGGTGAAAAGTAATAATAAAATATTAAATAGTAATTAAAAAGTAATAAAAATAAGTGAAAAGTAATAATAAAGTAGTGAATAGTAGTGAAAAGTGTTTGAGAAGGTTTGGAAGTTTTTGGTTTCCAAACCTAGCCTTAAATCATTCTTGCTGGATTGTTATTATTGCTACAACGCAAATCACGTGTCATCTTCTCTTGCTTTGAAACTGCTACAAAGAATTGCACGTATCATCAAGAAGTCTACTGTTATTCATACCTCTTGGTTCACTGGTAAGGCCGATCACCAGAGGATGCCTCTTAGAGGGGAGGGTATTTATGATACGCCGGCAATGGTGTGATATGCCTTTGGTGGTAAAGGGGCATGTCAGTAGACTTTGAAGAAGGGATGCGTTTTGGTTTAGCTCGTGAGAGAGTATCAAGAGACATAAGGCTTCACGTGGGCTCAATGAGCCGTATGTATTCAAGAGGGCCTATTGTTGGCATGTTGTTTGTAGATTAATCATTTGTAGCCCGCGTATTGGAAAGTCACTAAGTCGGTTACCAATTAGTATAAATAGTAGAATAAGTGAAATCACAAGATCTATCTAGAACCTAGGAGAATTTGTACATGGAGGAAGTCTTCC
Organism: Platycarya longipes; assembly: GCA_036559045.1. NCBI lineage: Eukaryota > Viridiplantae > Streptophyta > Magnoliopsida > Fagales > Juglandaceae > Platycarya > Platycarya longipes. Next base: position 1,373,784 of record CM071793.1, read on the forward strand.
CTTGAAGTAAGACAGTGTGATTAGAAGTCAAATACAACACGCATCTCTTAGATTTACATTCAATTTCTCTCTTTTCTCCATTTCTCTTCAAACATATTGTTACACTATGCAATAGAAAAATGGAAACTAAGCTCCACATGCTGCACTATTGCATGAACAACAAACTGGATTAAAAAAAATTCCATCAACCTTTTAAATACATATTGCATGCACAAAGATTCTTTTTTTAAAATGCCATCGAAAACAGATCCAATGTAGATGGGGTAGGCCAACTGCTTGGAGAATTAGAGCACGTGTCTACAAACCAAGATGACGAGGGTTCAAACCCATCCTCTTTTTGCCTGAAACTAGCCAAAAAGAGAAGGGATTTTCCCTTTGGGGGCAGGAAAATCATGATCAGAATAGCGGACCCAAAGCTACAGAACTTGGGTGTAGGTCTTTGTTAAAATATAATGACCCTACTTTTTATGTTAATTTACCAATAAGACACTGGTGGATAAATGATATATTTAACACCATGCCCACACGAATCAGCATATTTTATTGTTCTTTTATGCACCATAATTCTTCCTTATCAGGATTTGGGCAAAAGAGTAATATTAGATATAGTTGAATTGCGCAAGCGCCACGCAATTATTTTGTAATAAAGTAGGGTTCACTACTAAAAAAAATAGTTTTTTTTTTTTTTTTTCATATGGGTCTCATATTTACTTTTTTTTTTAAAGAATTGCACGGTGCTTATGCACTCCACAACTGTAAATATCATTTCTTTAGACAGAATAGAATAGCAAGTACAAGTATTAGTAGAATGGCAAAAATGTGTCCATGTCCAAATAGAGAGAGGGAGAGAGAGAATAGAAGAACCTGTTATAGAAGTAAGCAAGTCATTGCAGTCAACATGGCCATCACATACAGAATCCAAGAGGTTGACTCCCCAATCACTGAAGATTATGTACGAAACAAAAATTTTTAGTTGTACCAAGTTCAAGCAAAAAGAGAAAGAAAAATAGTAGCAGTTTATAACCTTCTAAGGTTCAGTTGATGAATGCCCATGGCAAGAATCATCTGTCAGAAACAAACACCCATGATTAATTTTAACACCAAATAACATTTCTATAATGTCATTCAGTAATAGTTAATAAGGAATACCTGATCAAGATGCATGTTAACCATTCTAAGTACAAATGGAGCGGTGATATGTTCCAAGTATGATATTGGACATAAAAGAGCAGCAGCCTCAACCATTTCCTCTATATTTGGCTGAGTGAAAGCAGCCAAAGACATGATTGTCCCCTGAGAAGAATGGAAACAAATTAAGCTCATACGAAAAAAAGGAAAGAAAATAGAGAATAAGATTTGTAAGACCTGTGAATGTCCAACAACAAAAATTTTGGTGTTTGTTACAGAATTTATGTAGGATATCATGTCCGTAAGATCATACATGGCCAATTCCTGCCAACTCCAATCCCAAAAATCCTGCAGAAAACATGAACTTAGTATGGTCATTTTATCGAAGCAGAGTATGTTCTAGAAACCACGAATATAGCAATTTATCATTAGACTGCCATGCAATATATATGCAGTCTTAATATAAAAGTCAATCCCAAAACTTTTCACACCCAAATTACAGGTGCTTTGCCGGAAAAACTTGATAACAAAAGAGAAGCGAGTCACATAAGCTATGTAACCTTATCTTTATCTGACAAGGATATATGCCCATGACTCCAACGTGTTCCACGCACATTTCCAATCCAAACATCAAAATCATGATCTGCAAGGATGAAGCCCAATGATTGCTCTGGAGAATCCAGAAACCATGCATCACCTGCCTACTTGTATTTGAAAATTTGGAGGAAAAAATAAAGATAGGTTAAAATCCAGAAACAAGTTTAACTTAATTGTTGCAAGTACATAATCCCAATGTTGCAAACTGACCTCAAGAAACAGTTTTAAAGCAACTTTTAGGTGCATATCCAAAAATTACCGGCACACAACTATTGAATCACCCAATGCAACAGTTGCGTCATAGCATAGAGTTTCAACCAAATGCAATGTCTTAATTCGTGGTTGAAACAAGTGGTAAATATACGGAAGTTATGCCGGTAAAAGACATTTGAATCTTATAATACAGACGGTAAGAGAAGCAGCATAGGCTTTAAATTAAAGTGGTTGGAAACATTCTTTCCCAAAGAATGTTCACGGACAAAGCCCTTTTAAACAATATCAAAGAATCAGGACAAGTAAGTTCTTCAAACAACTATTCGACCACAGAAAATCACATACGACATGTTTGTTCTACCTAAACAAGCTATATTAATTGAAAGTGCAAGTAAAAATTCTCAATGAAATCAGGCACTCTCCCGTACAATTTGCATACCAATATGTATTCTAACTTCATTTTATATTAAAACGCATGACGAAAAACGCACGGCCATCTCAAAGAGTTAAAGAGTTTTTGCTTTCTTTCCAAAATGTTGGGCCAATGTAGGGAAATATTTGTAGCATGAGATGATAAAGAAGCTCACCAAGAAGAGACCATGCTGAAGAAGGACCGGAGGACCCCGCTGTTCTTTTATATCCCCAGTACGAGAAGACACGCGCTGAAGAGCCAATAAGTAACCATCCTTTGTTTGAACCTGATAACATAAGGACAAACTTCCAAATTAACTGTAAGCAAACAATAATTTGAATTACAATATATATATATATATATATATATATGGATCTCTAGAAAACTGGTAAAAATTCCTAGCAGCTGTTCAACAATTTCACCACAAATTTCAGCAAAAACTTTCGAATTGTTCACAGATTCTATAACAGAACGGAGGTAGATGAAAAGGCTCCTTGGCTGCTAGAAAATTTGAGGAAAATAAAAGTGGCAATCAGCAAGCAACAATTATATAAACAAAACAACTTCCCTGCTCATCTTTTGGGAAATTTACAAATTCAGTTTGACTAAACAAGACCTAGTTTACTCGATTCCCAATTTTCCAAAGAATAATATTAATAGTTATGACGTTCCATTTTCTTTTAGTTTCCTGCAATTTCTACCCAACCTAACTACTAACTAGCATGACGAAAACGAAGAATCCCACTTTCAAATTAAATTACTAAGAGAGAGAGAGAGAGTGCCTCGTGTTCGGAGCAATGATATCCCGCGGGCTGAATGAGCTGGGCACACAAAGTGACATCAGGAGGTCGGGGGCGGTGATTGGAATTTCCGGTGAGGGTGACGGGCCCGGCAAATTGGGCTCCGATTTGGGAGGCGAAAAGACAGAGCAACACCGCCACCAATGAATTCTCCATTGACACAGATTGGAGTTGGCGGGAAGGGAAGGGAAGGGAAGGGAAGGGACTGTCCCCAAGTTCCAACCAACCAGAGGAGACGTGGAAGCTTCTCTTTCACGCCGTTTCCCGGTGTATTTTCGTAGAGTACACTCCCACGTCCCACACGCTGTTTTCTAATTATCCTCCACCACATGGCACACCCAGGCACATCCAGATAATTTATAAAACAGACGACGATCTCCTTTAAAATCGGAAATATTCTTTGAAAATAACGATCGTGTTATAAAACTAAAAAGAAAACTACTACTATTGCAATAGAAATATAAAATAAACTTTTACGAACTAAAACTTTCTTTCTCTCTCTATATTTTCTTATGAATTTCATTACAACTGAAGCCCATATTTATAGGCGTTGAAATTACTATGCAAGTTTACTATGCAAATCACTATGCAAGTCACTATGCAGATTTTAAAATAATAGGTGGTGGGGTCATTCACATAATTTTTTTAGTGGTGGGACAGGGGGCGGCTGCCGTTTCGTTCGTTCATTACAATTCATAACACTCCCCCTTGAATGACCACACCATAAAGAATCTGCATCGTTAAAACCTTGCCAAGTAAAAACCCAGTGGGAAGAAAAAACCAGTGGCGAAGGAAAAAGAGTACAGTCTTCTTATGTATCCACAAGTGCTTTAAGATTGCCTCATTAAAACCTTGCAAAGGAAAACCCAGTGGGATAAAACCTTAGCGAAAGAAAAAGAGTACAATCAGCACAAGTCTTCAGGACTTTTACTCCTCCTGGAAAGTGCATGACGATAGTTTTTGAGTCTTCACATTTTAATATTCTGCACAATTTTCTTGAATGTCGCAGTTGGTGATGCCTTCGTGAATAAATCTGCCAGATTATCACTTGATCGTATATTTGATATATCCTCCTTTGATTTGAATGATACAAACAGCATTATCTTCGTATAAAATTGTTGAGCTATCATTGATTATGAAATACCACACTTTTCTTGGATATGTTGAGTCCATTGATCTCAGCCAAATATACTCTCGACTTGTTTCATGAATTGCAATAATTTCTGAGTGATTTGAAGATGAAAAAATAATATCTGATTGACAGACTTAATAGAAATCTGATACCTGCAGTAATACTTAAACTCCCCTGATAATATGCGTTAGTGTTTCAAGTAATAAGCAAATATGATTTCAGTATATATAACAAGTTAAGAATTCAAACACACGATCTCCAACTAAATAATGCATTAGAGAGAGTATGATAATATTTTTCATCTAAAATTTTCTCCCCCTCATTCGGCGTATTAGGAAGAACTTGTTTATATACGGCGGAAATAACATTTGAAACCATCTATATATGATAAAAGCTGTTAAAAGCTTTGAGGTCTAATATTATCAGTTCGGCGGAAAATCAAATCCGCTTGACATTATGGACAAACGAGATCTTGAAGAGATTTGAAGGTTTCGGGTTGTTGTTTAAATATAACCAATTTTACCATTGGTTTACTCCAGCAAAAAGATCTCGCATTCTTCATAGATTCAGTTGTTGTTTATCCAGAACGATATTATGTCTGATAGAAATTCTAATGTCTCATATTTGAACCATGAACCTTTTATACCTCAACCACTCATATTTTCTCCTGAGGCTGTCAACACCATGATAGGAGCAGAGATATATCTATCTAGTAAAATCTGATCCTGAAATTGTTGCAGCATCAAGAACCCTCAGTGCTCAATATGCTGCCTCTCTTACAACCATGTCTCAGATGCTATTGGCGAGAACGAGTGAGGTTGATCATCTTAAAACTCAAATATCTGAGTTGCATCAACGCTTGCAACTAAAGATAGTAAAAATAAAGATTTAAGACAAGAAAACAATGAGCTGAAGAAACTTGTAGATTGGTATTCTCGTGACCTGAAAACACGAGTAGAAGAGCTGGAACGAGAGAGAGCTCAGATACAAAGTCAACAACAGCAGCTAACGGCAGAGGTTCAGCGTTTTACAAGAAAATAAGGATAGCTGTAATTAATCTCGCTGGCTTTTGAAATTATGCATCCAGCATATCTTGTAAAGTGAGATTTGAAGAGATGATGCTTTGTCTTGTTCTTATTTCCATTTCTAAAAGAACCGTCTTTAGCTTCATTTAGTACGCATCAAATCTTCTTCTCATATCTATAATTCATCTGTATTTGTATTCTTATTCTACAAATTTTCAATGGCTCATCAATTTCCTTTTACTATTTCTCACGATCAACATATGAGGTATCCTTCGCCTCAATTACAAGTTGTTCCTGCATCTTCCGCAGGTGCCATGTTGCAGCAAGCAAATGATCTGGCTAATAAGTCAGATCGTGAAGCTGTTTATGAGCTGGTGACTCTCGGCACCAGATACTCCTCCTCTATTGTCGGATTTTTCCAACCGATTACAATCCAAAAATCGTGAGATTGAGGAGCTTAACGAGAAGGTTTCCGTACTTACTTCAACGACTTATTCAAGAGTCTGACAGAAAAATTACAGACTTAAAGCAAGAGAATAAGGATTTAAAATCCTTACTTGCCTCTTCATTTCGACTGCCTAATCCTTTAGATAAGGATGGTAATGTTACTTTATGAAGAGCAAATGCATTTGAGAGATGAGGCTAGAAGTCTCAAATTCTTGTAACTCATCTATCAATTGAATAATAAGATCTTTCCTTTTCAAATGCATTCCTTGAATTTATAGTAGCCCTTGTAAATCTCTTCAGGAGTTCTAACAAGGTAAATCATCAACGTAAACTGGAATAATGGCAAATCCGGATTCTGATAAACATATGGGCATATAGGATTATTCTTAAAATCCTTCTTTCAATAGATACTCGTTGATTCAATTATACTGCATGCGTCCGGATTGCTTTAACCCATATAAAGATCTCTGAAGCTTTATAAAGTACATACTCCTAAATGTACTTGGATTAAATGCTTCAAGTATCGTATATCTTTATATATGTAATGATCTAATGATCCTTATAAATATGCAGGGACCACATTCATTAACTGCATATCTAATCCTTTTGTAATAACCAAATCGATTAAAATATGAATGTGATTGCATTCATACCAAGGAAATATGTTTCCTCATAACTATTCTCGGGTTTTTGTAGGAAACCTTGTGCGACAAATTATACCGCACAATTTCATTTTGCATTACGCTTTCGTATAAATACTCATTTATATCCGACAGATATTACACCCTTTGGTGTTTGGACAACAGGTCTAAATGCATCTCGCTTCACTAGCGAGTTTAATTCAGTTTTAATAACTGCTTTCCATTTTGGCCAATTATTTCTACGTCGACATTTTTTGACGGATTTTGGCTCACTTTCTTCATTACTTCTGGTAATGTCACGTGTTATCATATATGTTGTCGACAACAGTTTTATTTCTATTCATAAATTATCCAGTACTCATGAAATGTATTGAGATCTCATTGTTCCTCTCCAGGGGAAAACATTTCATGAAACACCTCTATAGGAGGTTCCTCTTCAGGAGGTTTATACTCTTCAGGAGTTTTCTCTTCAGGAGTTACACTCTTCAGGAGTTTTCTCTTCAGGAGTTACACTCTTCAGGAGTTACCTCTTCAGGAGTTACACTCTTCGGGAGTTACCTCTTCAGGAAGTTTCCTCTTCAGGAGGTTTCCTCTTCAGGAGGATTATATTTTATACAGAAAATACGGTCTCTTCATGAGCACCGATTTTTTTTCTTTTTCTTGTGCACCAATAGGTCTTCAACGCTTCAGACGTATCTTAGACTCATTTATTGCTGTTTTAACAACTCGTCCTTCAGGGACTTTAATTCTTGCTTAAGCATTAACAGCAGTAATATATGATTTTACAACACCTTTAGTGTCAGTAAATACATTATGTAATTGATTTGCAACATTTTGCAGATAGATAAATCCTCTGAACTTCTGGTTCACATTTACTTGTAAGAGGATCAAATTTAAACAGGGCTTTATTATCCCAAGTAATTTTCTTGTCGTGCTTCAGGCAACGATATTTCATTATTTCAAAACATGATGAAATATTAATAAGCTTATATATAAAAGCTTAGTATAAGTAAATCAAGTGTTTGGCCGTACAACAGGTACGTGACTACTGTTTTAGTCATATCACATCTATGACAAACATCTTCATTTTTTTATGAAGAATTATTCTGAGGGCCTTTACCCTTCTCTGAGTTGGATCACTTCTGGTGATACGATATATTTTTATCATCTTTAGTGTTGTCGCTTTTTGGACCAACACTTCTATAATTTTTCTACCACGTCTACGCCCTTAATTCTTTTGAAAGGATGCTCTGTTCACTTCTGGGAATAATGTAAATTTGATATCATTAATAGGAACGTAACTGGTGTAACAAAAAACTCATTATTTAGCTTAATCACTGGAAGACAAAACAAAAGTTCAGAATATTTGTTGAACTTTCACTCTCGATATTGCTACTGCAGGAGCACATTCGAAGTATGAAAAATAATGTCTTCTTTTATATATCATCATCAGTGACATTTTCACTGCATAATTTTAATATTAAGTGATTTTAAAGAGTGCAGAATATTCCAATACCACTCTTAAAATCTTGCAACTTCAGGTGCAATAAATCATAATGATCTTTTAAGAGGATTACATCTTCTGGTGCTTATATCACTCTCTTAATTTATTTCACACAGTAAGATGATTTTTCATCATGAGATACACAGCACGGTCCTTCAGGGACACATGGTTTTCTTCTATGATTGTATCTTTCAAGTTCATCATCATATCCAAATAGATCTCATCAAGGATCCTGGATAAATAACATTTTTTCAGAAATGTCAATAGTAATAAAAATCTCAATATTTGACATTATATTACAAAAATAAATCTGTGAATTTAAGAAAATATATTCACATTATCATGAGAATAAAAATAAAATTTTATCAAGTAATATTTAGAAATATTACCTTTAATATTTATCTCAAGGACTGCAAATAATATATTGAAAAAACCTTATTTGAAGTAGAAGACCACTAGCTTCAGTATCGGTAGAACCTCGTGCTGATAACGTGTTATAAAACTAAAAAGAAAACTACTACTATTGCAATAGAAATATAAAAGAAACTTTTAAGAACTGAAACTTTCTTTCTCTCTCTATATTTTCTTATGAATTTCATTACAACTGAATCCCATATTTATAGGCGTTGAAATTACTATGCAAGTTACTATGCAAGTCACTATGCAAGTCACTATGCAGATTTTAAAATAATAGTGGTGGGGTCATTCACATAATTTTTAGTGGTGGGACAGGGGGCGGCTGCCGTTTCGTTCGTTCATTACAATTCATAACAGATCGTCCATAGTCTTACTTATTTTTCACTATTTTTTTTCTTATTATTTTTTAAATTCTATCATTAAGAAAATAAATATTAGTAAAGTAATATATTTTTTAATTTTTTTAATAATTAAGAATGTTAAAAAAATATTTTAAAAAATAATAAAAAATTCAAATACACAAAAAGTAATAAAAAGGTGGTAAAAAAATAGGAAGCCTATCATCACCTTAATTATTATAATTTTATTAAATTTTTATATATAACAATATAAATAACTTAATTTTTAAAATTTTTAAAATAAAAATAATATAGAAAAATATATTTTAATAATATTTTTTTTAATTTTTAATTTTTATTTCAGTTATCTCATCTCATATGTAAAAACAAATAATAATTATGTACAATTTAGATAATAAGATGAGATAAGATTATTTTAAATAAAAGTTAAATAAAATATTATTATAATATTAATTTTTTAATATTATTATTTTATCATTTGAAAAAATTAAATTATTTATTGTGTTTCATATAATAATTTAAAAATATTATAATGATGAGATGAGATGAGATATATCATAAAATACTTCATTGTTCAAATGAGACTTTAATCTTATCACAAATTTTTTTTATTTTAATTTTTCTCATACATCATTTACATATAAATATTTTTTAGTTTTTAATTTCAGAAATTTTCATCTAATCTGATGATTATAATTTTTTCAAGCTTTTAAATAAATAAAAAATCAATTTTCTTATAATTTTAAAATAAAATTATATTATAATAATATTTAAACTTTACAATAATTTTATTTAAAATTTTCTCTCTTCAACTTTCAAAATTTAATAAAATATCTTAACTTAAATTATATTACTATTATCCGTACAATGATGATGAATTATCATCTCACGTTATTCTTCAAATATCTTCTTATTCAACTTACAGAGTTAGGCCTCGTTTGTATCTGTGGGTGAGTTTATTTTATTTCAACTCATTTCAAATTCATTATTACATTTTTTTCATATGTTTATATAAAATATAATTTTTAATACAATTTTTTCAAATCCCAATGCAACTTTTTTAATCTTTAAGACAAGTTTTTCAAATTTCAAAATAATAATAATATTAAAAATCACAATTTATTTAAACTTATCTCATTTCATCTTAAAATTTAAACGGACCTTTAACTTGGATAATGCAATATTCACATATATTCTAAATATTTTTCTTCTAAACATTATTGAAATACAAGACATTTTTAATTTTCAAATTTAAAAATTTTCATCTAATCATCACTTAATTATTATTCAAACACAAAATTCAATATAATTTTCCCAACTTCTTAAAAAAAATAAAAATTTCAAAATTAAAAACAAATTTAAAAACTATATTTAGATAATTTTTTTCAACCTTATAATATTTTTTTTAATTTATTTTATATCATTTCTTAAAATCCAATAAAAATCTCTTTTTTTTTTCTGCACAACTATAGTTTGCTAATTTTACCAAACGGTTTTCCTGGACGAAACTTATAGCAGTTATGGGTGTAAAGTTTATCGGTCCGCATTGATCGGATCAGACCAGACTAATAAATATATTGATTAGTTTTGGTCTATATAATTTTAGAATTTTATTCAATCCGGTCTCAAGGTATTGTTTGTTTGGAGAAGTATATATATAGTTTTTTAAAATATTTCTTATATATTATTTTACATAGTAGTAGTATAAACTAATTATATAATTTTTATTTACCTATAGACCATATGTATTTAGAGTTTGGATGATATTGTATTTTTTTAATTTAATTTTCTCTATTTGTTATTTTTAACTTTGTTATTATAATTGCTAATTCTCATAAATTGTTATAAATAATTTTACCATCGCACTATAAAAATTGGATTGGTAAAATTTTACCATGAGAATTAGCAATTATCATAATAAAGGTAAGATTTTTTAGGCTATTCTCAAGTACAATATGTACAACTAAAATTAAATAATTGATACTAAAAATGTAAAAAAAAAAAAAAATGTTATTTTTTTAATAATTGAGCTGAAAATACATATTAAAAATTATTTTAAACTTTTATAAGATAAGAGTTGGTTTGTTTAATAAATTCAATATTATTATTCACAATTTAATTCGTACTTTCAACTCATTTCAACCACTTATTAATTTATTCAATTTATTTCAACTACTTATTTTATTGTTATTCATAATTTATTTCATCTCACTTTTAAATTTAAACAGGACCTAATTGATCTGGACCGAATTGATAGTTAGCTCGATCCAAAAATTAAAAAAGAGAGAAACTGAAAACTCAACTTTCAGTGAACCGATTAGACCGATAAATGATAATAGCAGTAAATGCATAACTGGTTACCTGGTATAATATTATAATCTCAACATTGAAAAAGTAATAAACCATTGTTTAATTTGTTTCCTTTTCAGTGCGATGACAGAGTTATGTGAGAATCAATCAATGTGATGCATGCCAACTCCTGCCCATCATGAATCGTGCCCTTTTCAGATGGCTTGTTCGAAGCCCCGAGGTAAAGCCTTAAGTGAGAATGGAACTTTTGATCAACCCCTTCCATTTAGCCCATGCCTTGCCTCTCCCCGCTACCAAGACTAGAGTTTTTATTTTTATTTTTTTTCCAATCGATATGGTATTTCTCTTACTTAAATAGCTACCTATTTAGATTTTAAATAGGAATAATTTTATTTGTTATACTTGGTCTCAAACAAATTAAATCTTTTCAATTCCGCTCTTCTTTCCAAATATACTTAATCTTTTATCAATGATACTAAATGGTTCTGAAATGAAATCTTGTCAAAAAAGTACCTTACCTTTACCACTTTCAATAATGTCATCCTCAAAACCTATGACTCTTGGTTATGGAAATCCATTATAAAACAAATAAATGTTAATTTTAGTTATCGCTTCGAGATCAACGATGGCTCAACCACTAAAATCTGGAGTGATCTCTAGATTCCCACCCTTCCTATTCATAGACCTCAATCAAACACAGACATGAATCTCATTGATAATAACAGTACTATGTTAGAACTTATTAGTACTATTAGAACTTATTCTCAAGGAACTCAGAATATGGAATATTTTCCTCCTTAATGCTTTGTTCTCTCAAACTTCGATAACAGAGATCCAAAAAATTTCTTTGGATACCCATAACGTCCATTTGATCCCTGACAAAGTCAGGTGACTTCGTCACTCTTTCGGCAATTTTTTTGTCAAATCTGTTTATGCCGCTCTTGCTCACTTTCATAATCATCATGCTTCCTCTTCTAATGCCATCAACTGGAAAACTCTCTAGAAATTAAAAATGCAGGATAGGTTAAAGTTTTTTCTTTGAAAAATCTACAATGACATCCTTCCAACCAAATCTCATCTCAAAAGAATTTTTCATTTGAAAGAAGACCATATCAGATGTCATCTTTGCCTCACTGAACTAGAAGATCTCCAACACTTGTTCCTTAATTACATTTACTCTAAGATAGCCCTAAGAAGCTCCAACTAGCCGATTGATATCTCTTTGTTCGCCAATCAATTCATTAATGCTTGGATCAACAATATCATTAATTTTGGTACATGCTTTAAGATTCTTGAGTAGGGCTGTAAATGAACCAGGTTACTCGACAGTCTGCTCGATACTCATTTGATAAAATTCAAATCGAAGTCGACTCGCAAAAAAAAAAAGCTCCCTCATGAAAGCAAATACCCTTTCAATTAGTAAATAATACATATCCGACAAAACTCGACTCGACTTGACTAAGACTCACTTATTTATGCTCGAGTCAACTCGTTAGCTCGACTCATTCAAAACTCATTTATATGTTGATAAATATATACACACACACACACACACACACACACACACACACATATATATATATATATATTGCTAATAATATTAGTACAGCATTTTTATAATTAAATATGTAATCGTATTACTTATATCTATATGATGAATATGCTTCATAGTTATGTTTTATAATTTGTCCAATAATTAGTCTATAAAATTTAATAATTTCATATATTAGTACGTGGGAAGCATGTGAAATATGTATATGCTATCATATTATGTGTATTTATTAATAATGTATAAAAATATAACATATTATTATGATGAATAAATATCAACTAATTAGATATTAAATATTATTTTTTTTATTAGTTATTTATTTATTTTTAAATTTTATTAAAAAAAATCGAGTTCGAGCTCAAGCTTAGCTCGACTCAAATTCGTTTGTGGGATGAGCTCGAGCTCAAGTTGGAAATGTAGTTTATCGAGTCGAGCTCAAACAAAAAATAAATAAAAACTCGGGTTCGAGCTCGAGCTCGACAAGCCAAAGTTCGGCTTGATTACAGCCCTATTCCTGACTCTGAGTATCACAGTTTTCAAATATTTGCAATTGTAGTCATAGACGCAATTTGGTTTATTAGAAATAAGCTCATCCTTGACCATGTTCAAACCACCTCCACCACTTTTGTTACCTATACCAAAAGTAGATTCTAGGATCATATGTATGCTTGGTCAGTGAAGTAGAGTACTCAAATTGTCCTGGAAACACCAAATCAAGATCAACCTAAAGAAATTATTCTCTCTTTTGATGTGGCGGTCTGAGACAGAAGTTGTTTTATCTCAGTTATTTTAGAGATAATCATGGAGAAGTCATTTTTGTAAAGATTGATTTCATCCATAGCACATATCCCAGCACTGGCAAAACTTCTGCAGCTCTCATGGCTCTTCAAGAGCACTATAGAAGAAACTAGAAGGCATTGCTCTCGAAGAAGACTCCCAAGTGGTCATACAAGCCATCTTAACCTCCTCTGCAAGTTAAGATTGGATTTGCGTCTAACCAGTTCAGTTCGGTTCGGTCCGGTTTTGGACAAAATTTAGAACCAAACTGGTTTCATCGGTTCTGTATTTTTTTATAATCGATTACGCACCAATTACCTCCTAAAATTGGTAGTACCAGTTTTATCGGTTTCAGTCCGGTTCGGTCCGATTTTCTAATTTTAAATTAATATATTTTAGTTTATTAAACTATTATTATTAGTTATAGTAATTCGAATAATTATATATTAGTATTTCTTATAGGAAGTTCAATTTTTTATAACTATATTATTAATAGTGATAGTATTAATATATTAATACTAATAATATTAGTATTACTTATTATAAAAAAAAAGTATTAGTATTACTATATCATTATTTTATAGATAATTATTTAGTATAATAATTTTTATATAGATTTAAAATATATTATTAATAGTAATATAGTATTAGACTATTAGTATTAGACCATAAAATGTAAATTGTAACTAATTTACATTATATATTAATGTATAAAATATTATATATAATATAAAAAATATTATTTTATATTACATATAATATTAAAAAAATTGATATAAAATATGTATTATATTGAATCGGTTCAGTTCGATTTGGTCCGGTCTGAATCTAAAAAGTTTAAAACTAGAACCAAACTAGTATCTATCGGTTTTGATATTACGGGAATCGATTCTAAACCGATACCAAACCAAAACCGGACCCATTTTGCCGATTTGGACCGATCAGATTCGATTTTTCAATTTTTTCTTACACCCCTAAGATTAGATGCTAGACCCCATTTTAAATGATATTATGCACTTGTTGAAATCGTTCAAATCCTGGAGAGTGAGGAAAATTCTTTGATGCTCCAATTGATGCGCGCATGATTTAGTATAGTAGGCAGTCGAAACGCAAGCCTTAGATTGTATCCCCTTATCCAAATTCCTTAATGTCTGTTGCAATTTCATAACAACAAAGACCCACTTTATATTGTGTAATTTTTGGACTGGTACTCTTGTACATTGTATTTGATTTGTTAGTAATATTACTTATCATTTGCTCAAAAAGAAAAAAATAGCCTACCGTTTTGGATATTTTAGGATCTTCACTTATATTACCAATAAAACAAAAGAATCACATCCAACGGAAGTATTACCTTTAAAGTTCAAATTGTGAAAGGAAATAACTGGAGATCGGATGAACTGATAGAAGTTCGAAATTAGCTCTCTAATGAGGGATTGACACGTAAGAGGCTAATAGAAACCAAACATTGAATTGGGCCACACTGAAACTCATTGTAAAGAAAGAAGAAAGAAGGGAACCCAACCATTGAAAACCCATGTTCGGCATTCCCTTCGCAACCCAAAAAAAATCTATGCTCTAATTCAAAATTCCTTTTTTTGCCTTCATTGAGAAAAGAGCTCAACAAAAATGGCTTGAAAGTGAATTCATCACCAACAAAATTGCAAACCCTATCCCTGGTTTTCACCTGGATCTTCTTCTACCAGAAATAGAAACGACAATTCATTGTCATGTAGTGTCAGCTTCATCATCTCTAATGTTTACAAACATGTAGTACAAATTTTGTGCGGGAAAAATAATTTAACAGAAGCAAATATTTGTTCTCCTCATTGCTAGAAATCTTTACCCTTGGTTTGTCCTCCAAGAAAAAACCAAAAAAAATTTCAAAGATGCTGGGGATCTCAGAAAAAATCTAAGTCGCACCATCTTGTGTCAGTGCAAATAAAACAACCATGTCGATGCCGTCGCCCACAAGAAATACATCCTACAAACTTTCGGTTATAAGATTTTACCCTGAAAAATATGCAGGGGTTAATAAAAATTCCAACCGATGAGAAGAGAATATCTCTCAAAAGTCAAAATTAGAGCTGCAAACGATCCAAATCGAGTTGAATTTGAGTAGAGAGTCAAAAGCTCATTTAGCATATTTCACTGCTCGAACTCGACTCGATCTCGAAAATTTTTAGAAATTTCTAATCAAGCTTGACTCATTAACATATAATCTAATCAAATTTGAACATAAAAAATACTCGAGTAGCTCGACTAGAGCTCGAGTTGAACTCAAGTTAATCTAATACAAAATTTTTTTGGTTAGATGAAGCATAAATAAGATTATTTTTCACAATTAATTTGAACTAAAATTAGAGTTGCTTACTCTTTATAAATATTTGACTTAATAATTTTTTTTGTGAACTTAATACATTATTAATGTAAAGTATATAATAAAATATGTTACTTATACATAATAACATAAAATAACAAAATATATTATCTATACAAAATATCAAAATTAATAAATATAACCCATAAAATATATACAATAAAATATTATAGATAAGAAATGAAAAAATATATATAAGAGTGTGTATATATATTTTTATATAAAAATATTATGAGTATTGTGACGAATTTAAAACAAATTGAATCGAATTTATATAAATATTGTTCACGAGTTTAAGTTGAATCGAAATTATACAAGTTTTGTTCGTTTAATATTTGAACCAATATTAATGTTCACGAACAATTTATTTATTAAATGAACCGAATTTAAATTGAGGTTATACAAATCAAGTTTGAATTGTTTACTAGCGATGTTATTAATTTGCAGCCCTATTCAAAATACTTGATTCCAACAACAGAAAAAAAAAAAAATCATATATTGATTATGAATTTAGCAGCGGGACTCTTACATTTTCATTATATATTTCAATTCTAGAAATTTTTATTGGGAAATCTCTCAGTAGTCTGCAATCATGCCATAATAGTATAAAATAAACCAAACAGTGGTATTAAAAAAAGGTTTGCAGTGTTTTCTCCTGCCGATTGACTTCCACGTTGAGGAACTTGGAAGAATGCTCAGAAGCTAATTGAGAATGGAAAATCGACTTGCTTTCCAGTGTGGTCTGGTTCAAAGTATGTTTTTTATAACTGCTGATATGTCAGCTTCTTATTGAAGGGTTATTTTCTTTATATTTGTTAGCCCATACGTTTTGCAGCATCTTCTGTTGTGAAATGGGACTTTTGGAATCCGAAGTTGTTCAAAAAGTCCTGTAAACGACTAACTTCAATGTATCCTTTTACTATTTGTTCATTTTTATTTGGTCAAGGACAAAGCTCGTACTCTCCACGCTTATCATTATTATTTCCTTGCACCAATCCAATTAGCCAGGAATCACAGCTCGGCCAAAAATCTCACTCCCCTTGCCATTCTTAAGATCCACAGATCCCAGGGTTTCGCCCACCACCTCTCTCAATGGCTTTCACGGAGTTCAAGCCGCTGGACGATAAGTCCCTGATCGAATACATAAAGTCCGTACCCTCCCTCTCCTCTAAGCTCGGAAGTAACCTCGGCGACGTCACTGTTAAAGAGGTCGGAGATGGTAACCTCAATTTTGTCTACATCGTCCTCGGCCCCGCCGGTTCTCTAGTCATCAAACAGGTTTTCATTTTTCCGGAATTTGATCTTTTTTGTCCCTTATGTATAGGAGAACATTTCATTTCTCATGCTGTGTATATATTATCGGTATAAATTTCGGTAGATTATTTGTGCCCTTTGGATTCAATAACAAGTACTAGTTTGCTAATAGATGTGCGCGTTTTGACAAATGATTTTAGTTTTCGACGAACTGGGGTGTTAGTATATCGGATTTCATTTACTGTAGAAACTGAGCAGAACCTATCAAAAAAAGAAACTGAGCAGAAACTTGTATAAAAAAAGAATATTGGAAATGGGTTTATTACGATTTATAAATTGAGAAGCACAATAATGAATTAAGCATCCTACTATTTCTTCTAAGGTAATTTCACTTACCACTGAATCAAAAAACTCCTGTCATAATCCAGTCCTTTTGTCCCCTTCCAGTTTTGTAGACACCGAACCTTGAATTTGTATGTCTACATTAAGACGTAGAATTATTTTACTGCTGTTAAACACATTGAATCACATAATAAAGGTCATAGCATATTGTTCTACTGTCAGTTGGTCTAGTTCGACCTTAATGAATCGTAGCAAACTGAAAGATATCTCATACGATCTCAATTCTCTCACATTCTGGCGCCTTAGTTCTGACTTCATAATTATTACGCAACTTACCTGCTATGTTTTTGTTGTTTTCTTGTAGTAAAAGTGTATAATTAGATCCCTCCATGTGCGATGATCAAATTCTTGGTTGCATGATTGTGCCAGGCTCTTCCATATATACGTTGTATAGGGGAATCTTGGCCTATGACGAAGGAACGGGCATATTTTGAGGCACTAGCTCTTAAAGAGCATGGTCAATTAAGTCCAGAGCATGTGCCTGAAGTTTATCATTTTGATCGTACTATGTCTTTGATTGGCATGCGCTACTTGGAGCCTCCGCATATAATCCTGAGAAAAGGATTGATTGCTGGGACTGAGTACCCCTTTCTGGCAGAACACATGTCAGAATACATGGCAAGGACTCTTTATTTCACATCCCTTCTTTATCGTAGCACCATGGATCACAAACATGCTGGTATGTGCTGATTTGATTGTCTGTTGCCTGTGAGGTTTCACATACTTTTTCTTCTACGGATTCATATCTTCATTTGAGGTGTTATCCTGACAATGCATGTTTAAGAACTTGTATTGGATTTGGAAGGTTTTCTATAAGTCTGTCTTCAAATTTTTGTGTATTTGTTTACCAATACGACAATATCTTTCAAGGATATATTTAATTGTGTGACTAATTGTGGTTTACACATTGCAAAGTAACTTTCATGTGAAGGTTTAACTTGATGTTTTCCAAGGTGCTGATGAATTTTTTTATTATGAGGCCTTTGAACTGTACCAATAGGTTGATATAAAATTGATAAGGTTGAGAATGGTCTTGCCACTTTATCTTATATCCCTTAACAATTGTTAGCTACCTCTGACCCATTTTTTATCGCATGCCAGGTGTGCAACATTAGGTTTTCTAGAGGTTAGTTTGAACTTTAGTCTGTAAAAGTTGATTAAAGTGGATAGCCTTGTTTTTATTTTAACTACGTGCCCCTTCTGTGAATTATTTACCCACACCCACTGTCTTTAGAGCATGATTTTATTAGTGAGTTTTATTGGTGCTGTACTTATAATGTTGACTTGTATGTGTATGATCCGTCTCGTAGTCTTACTCATGCTATTGCTTGCTTATGTGCAGTTGCTAAATTTTGCGGGAATGTGGAGTTATGCAGGCTCACTGAGCAGGTGGTTTTTTCTGACCCTTACAAGGTTTCTGAATATAACCATTGGACTTCCCCTTATCTTGATGGTGATGCTGAGGGTGTTCGGGAGGATAATCTTTTGAAAATTGAAGTTGCTGAGTTGAAATCCAAGTATTGTACCTTCTTTCATTTGCTTTCTTTTCAAAACACGTGGCAGCTTTGTTGTCTCTAGTATTTTATGATATCAAAGAGTTGCTTTCTCTGTAGGTTCTGTGAAAGAGCCCAGGCACTTATACACGGAGATCTCCACACTGGTTCTATCATGGTTACTCATGAGTCGACTCAAGTTATAGATCCCGAATTTGCATTTTATGGGCCTATGGGTTTTGACATTGGAGCATTTCTGGGAAACTTGATTCTGGCTTTCTTTGCACAAGATGGACATGCTGATCAAGTGAATGACAGAAAAGTATGTCTCCATTTAGTAATTTCCTCTCTCTTTTTTTCTATACTTCTTGTTTAATTTCTTAATGCATTTAGTTGTAGTATATTTGATGGTTTAGAGGTTAATTTAGTAAAGTAATATACAGGTTTTAGTAAAGTAATTTACATGTCATAGTCTTTATGTCATGATTGTTTACATCACTACAGTGTTTTTCTTGATATATTTTCAGGCCATTCTAGATTTAGGTGATGTTTTTATATAAATATATTTACACACACTGTACTTGGGCTTTGCCTCTTTTTATGAGTAAAATTTCTTGATTACCTATTGAAAAAACATATGCACAAGCACACACACACATAAATAGATGCCTTTTTCTTGTTTTCAAGTACATATCTATTGCTCCTGGACTTTTGTCTTTAGAAAATTTTTTTTTTTTTGTCTTGGTTGCATTAAATGTGAAAGCCTTTTAGTTATGTTACAACTTACTGATGTATTATTGTTGCTGCTGCTGCTGTCCTTGTAACTATTATTTTTATCAATGAAACTATTGGTTGCAGTTTCCTTACACGAAACCATTCTTCATTTGTTTTTAAATGTTCAATTCTTAATTACCTTGTTCTGCAGACATATAAGGAGTGGATTTTGAGGACAATTGAAGAGGTTTGGAATCTATTCCAGAAGAAATTCATCGCACTTTGGGATGAGCACAAGGATGGTTCTGGTGAGGCATATCTTCCTGCAATATATAACAATCCAGAGCTTCAGCAGCTTGCACAAAAGAAATATATGGAGGATTTGTTCCATGACACCCTTGGATTTGGTGCTGCCAAAATGATAAGGTAATATAACCGACTACAGATTATGTATAGACAGAATGATGGGCGATCAACAAGGAAAAAAAGAAATTATACTGCACATTTGGGGTTCATATGTTGCTCTTGTGGGATAATTCCCCAAATGTTGATCCTTTTATGATCTCTAATAAGATACTTATTCCGATATCGGCTGGGCTTTTTTAACTTAAATGATTAATGTTTCATTTGTGGGTCATCTTTCTGATTGACAGGAGAATTGTTGGTGTGGCACATGTTGAGGATTTTGAATCAATCACTGATGCTAGGAAACGAGCGGATTGTGAACACCGGGCTCTTGAAGTAGCGAAGTTGCTTCTCAAGGAACGGAGGAACTTCCACTCCATTACTGAAGTTGTGTCGGCCATTAAAAAACTCTAGTTTGACGAAGTTTGGGTGAATGATGGTTTGCTTGTGTATCCGGCATGAGACTTGCCAGATGTTTGTATTGAATGAACTGTTTCCTTGTCTATTGTAATTAGTCCAAGAAAACTACCGAGTCTGCCACTGGTCGATTAAAGATATTTACAGATTTTCTTTGCTTTTGTCAAAATGAGATATAAACAAGAGGTTGAACATCGTTGAGAACATGAACGATCGTTTATGACATATGTCATAAACTCTCATTTGATTGCGAAATCATTTAATAATTTCGGGATTCGTCTTTAATCTTTTTTTTCTTTTTATTTTAATTAGGCTCAGTCTATTCTTCCTTCATGGATTTAGAGCTTTTTTGTGTCCGTGAAGTTGGGGTCTCCACTAACTGATCAGCTCAGGATCAGCAGAACAAATCTAGGACGATGAGTTCGGCAAGTTTAGAACGAACATTAATTAAAAATGGATAAAAAGTGAATAAGTATGATATTTACATGAAGAAGAAATTTTTTTAATAGTATTTTTTTTTTTAAAGTATTTGTATAGTATTTACAACTTCACAACTCTATATATGTATAAGAAACACTTGGCTGTCGTTTTTTTTTTTTTAATTTTGAATTTTGAATTTTGAATTTTTATATAAAAATTAAACCGGTTATGACCTGTTTGATCTTCGACTTGACTTTTCAAAAAGATCCATAGGCTTTGAAGGTTGAGTAGATATCATTTTCCTTAATTAAAGGCGTGGCTTTTGACCCGTCAAGTCAAGACAATGGATGAGGGTCTGAACATTAAAAGTAGTGTTTAAATAAAAATTGTTTCATTTCATTTAAAAATCCCATCTTAATTACTCGATCGCCTGATTCACAAGCATCATGCATCAGTAAAATTAAGCAATCATCAAGCACATTTATTAATTTAAACTGTTTATCATTTATCTCATACATGAGTACGTACAAATTAGTAAAACAGGATACATGAAGAAGTTTTATTTAAATAAGTTATATATAAGCTCTTAATCAGAAATCTTTAATTTCCGTACTTGGATTTGTAGTCACTCCAAAGCTGATCAACAGACTTGCCGAGCAGATCGACAAAATAATTAGCACTATAGCCACTAATCATTTTCTTATTCAACTCGGCCACGAATCCATTTCTAAGATCATTGCAATAATCCAAAAATCGAGCCGTAACATCATAGCCTTGGTCCCACTTATTGCCTTGCCCAGGCTGAACCCAGTGGCTTGGTGCGTACCCAGACTTCAACCTTACAAAATCGGCAATTCCTTCGATCAATCCTCCGGGAGTTTGCCCGTTACCGTTCCACTGCCATATGTGTGTCATTTCATGGTAAAGAACACCGGTGATTTCTCTTTTCAGATCTCCCGTATAGCCATTGATGTATCTGGCGCTAACATGTATCTCGTTGTTGCTAGCATATGCCACACCATCCATATCGTCGATGAACAAACTCACTTTCTGCACATTCTTTTTATCCGCATCGTTGGTTTGCTGAAAGAGTCTCCATATGAAGTCCGTAGCAGAAGCCAACGTTTGCAAGCTGTATTCAGATCCAATATCATTGTTGAAGCGAACCCCGCCGGGAGTGTTGGTGGCAGTGTTAGTGACGGTGTAGTCGACCGCACCGATACCTTGAATGGCTGCTAAAACCAGAAGGAAACTGGAGAGGTAAGGAATGTGGCGAGCGGCCATGGTTTTTACTTTCTTTTCTATTCTTTACTTTTTTGTTCTATTTGGTTTTGCACAACAAATGCACTGGTGCTTGTGATTTATATAGGGAATGCATTTATGGCAGTCGCTCCTCCTTTCTTTTTTCTTTTTTCTTTTTTGTTCTAGTTGGTTTTAACCAGCTTACGATGTTGTCCTCGATGAGATGACTTTTTCCGAATTATGAGCATGACAATATTGACACCGACAAGTTTATGCCAAAAATAAAAAAAGAAAAAGAAAAAAGGAACATTGACTCTAGTCAAGTACGATAATTTCTTTTGTTGGCAACATAATTTAAAAGTTTTAAGATTGGCGTTTTGTTTTTGGCTCATTAATCTGTACCGTGTCATTAATCGAACAATATTACTGTTAAGAATGTCGAACAATATTAAATTACTAGTTATCCTAAAACTTGATAAGGGATAAATTTAATTATTTATATTATATTATATTTTTAAAAATAATTAATCACATTCTCTCAAACAAATAACAAGGCTGCAGTTTTATTTGAATTAAAAAATAAATTGAGTTGAGTTTTGAAAATTGAATAAATATTATAATTAGAATATTATTTTTTTAAAATTATTAAAATTGAAATATTTTTTTATAAAAATTTAAACAAATTATAATAATAAAAAAATTAAGATGAATTGAATATTTTTTTAATATCAATAATTTTCCTACCTGTTAGCCATGTTTGGTGGGTCTAGGTTTCGTCTTACCCAAGAATAAAAGAAGGAAAAGCCAAGCGAAACAGTCCTAAAAGCAGGGTATGATTATTATTGTTTTATTTTTTATTTTTTAAATATTGTAGCGTAGTATTTCGGAATAGCATTGAATTATTGAATCACAAGATAATGGCGATAGCTCATGTCAAACCCATTAGATAATACCCATCAATCTAATAGCAAACGTAACCGTATTGAAACAGCTTGCATCTTGTAATCGCTAATTTATTTATAAAATACTTGCCTTCAAAAAAAAAAAAAAACAGCCAATTATTATACCTCCAGAAAACCGGCCAATTCAATGCAGCTTCAAAGTTGGAGAAGATATTGCACAAGTGTGAGAATAAGCAGCCACTTGGAGACTTGGAGTGCTTTATCTAGTTTTATTGGAATAATTATTATGATTGTGCAAAAGGAATAGAAATAAAAACACTTATTTGATTTGATCCGACTTTTAATCTTTTCCGTTCTTTAAAAACTTCAAAAAGAAAAATCGAGTTATCATAATTGATCTTTATGATCATTTCATTATTTAAAAAAAGGGTAATACTATATACATTTCAAAAAATTAGATTTTTTTTCAATCCAAACAAGAGCAAAACTAAAAAATTTACATACAGTCTAAAAAATTGATCATCCATCCAAATTACGAGCTCTTGTATGATCAGTCAGACGCGCATCCATGTATATACACGAATCCAGTGACTAGAAATTGCATGTAATAGTTGAACTAGTCTAGAAAATCGGCCGTCCACAAACCTAAAGATCAGGATAAAGACTAATAGTTTGGTCCATATTTGAGCGTGCTGCGTGATTAACGGTAGAGAGGCGGCCATTAAATTTAATTTCTTATCGGCGGAAGGCGGGACTTCTAGATGATCTGCAGAAAAAAGAAAAGAGTAAACTTGTAACTTGCGCGAACACTTTCGTACTAGAATTGCTCACCTCCTGGCCTTCTTGTGCTGATCATGATCATCCGTGACAGGCCAGCCTCGGAAGTTAGTGTCCATTTTTCCCTTATGTACGTATTAACCCAAGCGAGATCAATGAAGAGTACGAACAAAATACTTTGCCGGCCTGCTCTTGTGTATGTTTATAATGTATAGATGCATCGCTTTGAATGTTTAATTAATGGGCTTTGCTACGTATAATCGAATTTGTCGATTAGTTTGTCTATCAATATCGTTGTCTTTGTATCTATTGCTCCTGGACTTTTGCCTTTACAAATTTTTTTATTTTTTTGGTTGCATTAAATGTGAAAGCCTTTTAGTTATGTTATGATATATTATTGTTGTAATTGTTATTTTTATGAATAAAATTATTGGTTGCAGTTTCCTTACATAAAACTATTCTTCATTTCTTTTTAAGTGTTCATATTTTAATAATCTTGTTTGGCAGATAAAGTTGTAATCGAGTCGAGTCCATCTGAATTTTGGCTTGCTAAACTCGAGCTCAACTCAAAATACTCGAGCTCGAAATCGAGTTTTTATTTCTTTTTTTATTTGAGCTTGACTCGATAACTAAATTTTCAACTTGAGCTCATCCTACAAACAAACTCGAGTTAAGCCGAGCTCGATTTTTTTTTTTAATTTTTTGAATAAAATTTAAAAATAAATAAATAAATAACTAATAAAAAATTAATATTTAATATCTAACTAGTTGATATGTATTCATCATAACAATATGTTATATGCTTATATATTATTAATAAATACACATAATAGGATAGCATATACGTATTTCATATGCTTCTCACATACTAATATATGAAATTATTAAATTTTATAGACTAATTATTGTATAAATTATAAAACATAATGATAAAGTATATTCATTATACATATAAGTAAAAAGATTATATATTACATTTTTAATTATAAAAATACTATACTTATATTATTAGCAATACATAGATATAACATATATATGAGTATATATTTATCAATATATAAATAAATTTTAACTGAGTTGAGCTAACGAGTCGACTCGAGCTTTAACAAGTCGAGTCGAATTTTGTCGAGTATGTGTTATTTATTAATCAAGTGAGTATCTACTTTCACGAGTGAGTTTTTTTTTTTTTTAATTCGATTCGAGTTTAACTAAACAAATATCGAACAAATTGTCAAATTGTTTGGTTCATTTACAGCTTTATCTGCAAACATATAAGGGGTAGATTTTGAGGACAATTAAAGAGATTTGGAATCTATTCCACAAGAAATTTATTGCACTTTGGAATGAGCACAAGGATGGCTTTGGTGAGGCATATCTTCCTGCAATATATAACAATCGATTTGGTGACCAAAATGAAAACATAACCGATTACAGATTATATATAGACAGAATGATGGGCGATCAACAAGGAAAAAAAATAATTATACTGCACATTTGGGGTTCATTTGTGGGATCATTTCCCTAATGTTGATCCTTTTATGTTGTTGCGATTGTGCGATAATTATGATTAATATATAGAATAATCGAAAAATAAAATAAGAAAAAAATAACATAGATTTTTACGTAATTAGGCGATGTGCTTACATTCACAAGAGCAAGTAGCAAAATTTTACTATCATTAGGATTATGATTACATCATATATATATATATATATATATATATATATACACACACACTAACCCTAGGTGTACAGGCATATTTAAGAAGATTTCTAAAAATACTCTTGTACCGTATCGCAGGAACGTTGCCTCCGTACCCCCAACTAATCAACGTCCCCACTAAAGTGAGACACGTAATATAATTGAAGGTATTCTACAAACGTCTAACGCCCCCTTACTCAGGTACACTAAAAAGGGCGGAAGGCAAGAGCAAAATAGGATCGAAATGCAGACTCACAAAGACAAAGACTCCATTTTTTTCAAAAAATTCAGCTCTTCCTGAAATTTTAGAAACTCACAATCTACGCTTTATGGTTTGGATTGGGAGATGAGTTGAGCTCAACTCATCTCAAATTCATTATTATATTTTTTTAAATTCTCATACAAAACATAAATTCTAATAAAGCATTTTCAAATTTTAATACAGTTTTTTAAGATTTTAAAATAATATAATATTAAAAAATAATATTTTATCCAACTTTTAAAACTCATCTCATCTCATCTTCCAGTTCAAACCATGTCTAGTCTCTCTTTTGTTTCTTTTATTTTTGTTTTTTTTTTTATAAAATTTAATAATGTAATAAACGTCAATCGACTCCTTAAATGTTGCGCCTCCCGATTGTCAGTAGAGAATTGTTTTCATAATTATTCTCATTTTGTTTTATTTAATTATTAATTTTTTGAACAATATTATATACAATAATAAAATCTATAAATATTGTATAATCATTTTAAAAAAGAATAGAGACTACTATTAAAAAATTAATCTCTCATTCTTTTAAAAAATGATTGTGTGGTATTTGCTTATGACTTTAAATATAATTTTATTTCAATTTTAATAATATTTTATTTAACTTTTAACTTTTACTTCAATTTATTTCATTTCATCTATAAACACAAACACAACTTAAGGCTTAATCTTTTCAAAACTTTTTTTTTTTTTACTTATTTTTCTCAAACACTTTTTAAATACAATTATTTTTAATTTCTTAACATTTTGATGTGATGATTATAATTTTTTCAAACTTTCAAATAAAAAAAAAATATTTTTTAAACTCAAAACAAAATTATATTAAAAATTAAATTATAATAATTTTAACTTTATAATAATTTTATTTAACTTTTTTCTCTTTCATTTTCTAAAATTCAATAAAATATTTTAACTCAAACTAATTTTCTTTTGTCACAAAATTATCATCTCATCTAATTTTTCAAACATCTTCTTCTTCAACTTTTAAGGCTAGTTTGGACAATGAAGTATTCTCATATATTTTAGATATTTTCGTTCTAAATGTTGCTCAAATTCAAGACAGATCTCAAATTTAAATTTTATTTTAGTTATTTTTATCTAATCACCACTTAACCATTATTCAAACACTAAATTTAATATAATTTTCGCAACTTCTTAACAAAACAAAAAAGTAATACAAAATTTTCCAATTTTAAAACAACAATAATAGTAAAAACTATATTCAAATAAATTTCTAACTTTATACTATTTATATTCAAATTTTTTTATATCATTTTTCAAAATCTAATAAAACATCTCTTTTCTTACACAATCATAATTTGCTAATTTGACCAAAGGATTTTTGCTAATTTGGCCAAAGGGTTTTCTGGACAAGACCTATAGCAATGAGGGATGTAAGTTTATCGGTCCAGATTGATCAAATTAGACTAATAGATATATTGATTAATTTTGATCCATATAATCTTAGAATTTCAAGTTTGAATATGGTCTTAAGGCATTTTTTTAGATCAGACCGACCAAAGTATATATATAGTTTTTAAAAATATTTTATATACATTATTCTATATAGTAGTTGTATGTACTATGTGCTAATTATATAATTTTTAGTTAACATTTCAACCATATGTATTTGTAATTTGGATGATATTGCATTTTTTTTTTAATTTAATCTACTCTATTTGTTATTTTTAACTTTATTATGATGATAGCAAATTTTCATGAATGGATATGGATAATTTTTTTAAACTTTTTTAAGGCTATTTTCAAATACAAAATGTGTAAATAAAGTTAAATAGTTGATACTAAAACTGTTAGTTTTTTTATATAGTTGAACCGAAAATAGATATTAGAAGTGATTTAAAATTTTTTTTTATGTTTGACCTGATTTGTACTGATCCTGACCAAGTTGATAGTTAGCTTGATTAAAAAAAAAAAAGAAGATAAAACTGAAAATCCAAAATACTTTCTATTATCCGATGGGACCGAACCAATTAGATAGGCAGCAAATGTATAACTGGTTACTTAGTATAATCTAATATCTATAATCTCAACATTGACAAAGTAACAAGCTATGGTTTCCTTTTCAGTGCGATGACAGAGTTATGTGAGAATCATGGTGATCCATGCCAACTCCGGCCATCATGATTCACGAATCATAATGATTGCCTTGCCTCCCTCCGGACCCGGTACCAAGACTAGAGATTGATTTTATTTTACAGTAATGTTTTTACAGTAATGTTAAAGCCACATACGAAATTTTTGATTGAAAATTTTGAATGTGGTTTTAATTTTTAATTTTTAATTTTTTTAATAAATGATTGAGAATGTATTTTAAAATAATATTTTAATATTTAAAATTTTTTTTAAACATTTAAAAAAAATGATAAAACAAATTAAAAATCAGAAAAAGAAAGTTTAAGTAGATCTTTTCGACATCTGTGACTACATCATTTATTTTATAAGAAATGATAGATATAATATTAAAATTATAAATAATGTACAATTATTTTAAAAAAATATAAGGTCTATTGTTAAAAATATTAAAATAATTATATATTATTTATAATTTTATGGTTATATATAGTATTATTTTTATTTTATTTTGATATTTCTCTTATTATTTTTTTAATAGGCTGGACCATGGGGGAACAGGATTCCTCTCAAGTCCCATCACAACCTCGGTGATTCTTGAACACACATTTCGAAGAGTCCTATTAACGACCACGTTCAACGTATCCCTGTTCTGTTTGTTCTTTTTTCTCATAGTCAAAATTCCTACTCTCCACGCTTACTTTATTATTTCCTTCACCAATCCAATTAGCCAGGAATCACAGCTCGTCCAAAAATCTCACTCTCCTTGCCATTCTTAAGCCCCACAGATCCCAGGCTTTCGCCCACCATCTCTCCCAATGGCTTTCTCGGAGTTCAAGCCGCTGGACGAGAAGTCCCTGATCGAATACATAAAGTCCGTACCCTCCCTCTTTTCTAAGCTCGGAAGTAACCTCGAAGACGTCACTGTTAAAGAGGTCGGAGATGGTAACCTCAATTTCGTCTACATCGTCCTCGGCCCCGCCGGTTCTCTAGTCATCAAACAGGTTTTCATTTTTCCGGAATTTTGATCATTTTAGTTTTCGACGAACTGGTGTTGGATTTTTGCTCCTTGGAAATGAGTGGAAGAGGGACAATATTAAGGAGGTTATAAAACGAGGTCTAGCTTCCTTAGTTAATTATACTAATCAAAAATTTATTTAATAATTTTTAATTTTAGTAAAATTTTTCTATTGTCTTTTTTGTATGTAAAAGGAAAAAAAGTAAAAGTTAAAATTTTATTAGTGGGAGAAGTTTTTGTGGGTGTTATTGGGGTGAGAAGAAAAATTGTGATTGTAATAATTTTTTTACGTAGTATATTTTCTTTTATGGGTTTGATGGTTTTTTTCTTGTTTTAGAATTTTTCACGTAAATTTTTATATTGTGTTTATTTTTTTATTTTTTTTGATATTCTGTCAAAAGTATATCTTGATGGGGAGAATTTGAGAGGCTCAAGATTCCCAACAAGTGGTATCAGAGCCACTAAATTTTTTTGACAGGGTGGAACTTTAGTGTGGTAGTGTGAATACGTACAGTCTAAAGAGGTTCTGTCTAGGAGATTGAAAATTTTAAGTGTGTCCGTTGTGACCCTCCAATCTTTCTTGAGAATTTTGAAGTTCTGTCTAGGAAAGATCAGCCTTTCCTGAGAACTTACTTGGTGGGTACTATTCATTTCTACGGTAAAATTCATCGAAGCAATGTTAAGAGTGGAGGTAAAGAAAGTTGATGGGAGAATCAATTTTAACTTGTGGCAAGTGCAAGTCAGGGATATTTTGATTCCATCAGGATTATACAAAGCGTCGACCAACACATGAAGTCAGCAATTTGCTGGAGGTGTGGACAATCTGGGCACGTCAAGAAAAGTTGTCAAGAAGAAGTGGAGCCAGTTCGGCAAGTGGTTCCAAGTCAGTAAATGGAGATACTGGTATGAAGTTTACATTGTGTCTCTCACTATGGAAAAAGAGATATGTATATCCTTATGGCATGTCGCTAATCTCAAAGTTGTCATGATAGAGGATGTGTTAATGTTAGTTGTTCCACAAATTTGTACACGGGCATTGGTTTGACATTGATGCAAGGTGTGTGGTGGAAATTCATGTCGATAGCTAATGAACTTTCAGGAAAGCCAAACGTGGGAATTGCACCATAATTTTTCAGCAATATTATTTTTGACATGGGCCGAAGTGAAATGCTTGGAATTGGTTTATTCTGCGTGAGTATGTTTTTATAGTGGAGTATGATAGCGGAAGCTATGAAGATCTTCATTGCAGTGGAGCATGGTTGTGAGATCAGTCAAAGTCGCAAGGTGGAGATTGTTGGATTTTTGCTTCTTGAATCCCACATGGGAAAGGAGTGGGAGAGGGGCAATGCCAATGAGGTTATAAAAGGAGGCTTAGCCTCCTTAGCTAATTACACCAGTCAGAAACTTATCTAGTAACTTTTGACTTTAGTAAAATTTCTCTGTTGTCCTTTTTATATGTAAAAGGAAGAGAGGGAAAAGTTAGAGTTTTACTAGTGGGAGAAGTTTTTGTGGGTGTCTTGGGGTGAGGAAAAAAATTGTGTGATTGTAACAATTTTTTCACATAGTATATTTTCTTCTCTGGGTCTGGTGGTTTTTCTCCTGTTTTGGAATTTTTTATGTAAATTCTTGTGTTGTGTTTATTTCTCTATTTTTTTTGATATTCTGTCAAAAGTAGATTCTGGTGGGAGGAATTTGAGAGGCCCAAAATTCCCAACAGTTAGTATATCGGATTCATTTACTGTATAAACTGAGCAGAAATTTGTATAAAAAACAATAAAGCACCCTACTATTTCTTTCGAGGTAATTTTACTTCCCACTCGTAATGATCCAGTCCACTTGTCCCCTTCCAGTTTTGTAGACACAGAACCTTGAATTTGTATGTCTACGGTAAGACGTAGATTTATTTGACTCCTATGAAACACATTGAATTACATAATAAAGGTCATAGCATATTGTTCTACTGTCAGTTGGTCTAGTTCAACCTTAATGAATCGTAGCAAACTGAAATATATCTCATACAATCTCAATTCTCTCACATTCTGGTGCCAGTTCTAACTTCATAATTATTAAAAGACTTACCTGCTATGTTTTTGTTCTTTTCTTGTAGTCAAAGTGCATAATTAGATCCCTCCATGTGCGATGATCAAATTCTTGGTTGCATGATTGTGCCAGGCTCTTCCATATATACGTTGTATAGGGGAATCTTGGCCTATGACGAAGGAACGGGCATATTTTGAGGCACTAGCTCTGAAAGAGCATGGTCAATTAAGTCCAGAGCACGTGCCTGAAGTTTATCATTTTGATAGTACCATGTCTTTGATTGGCATGCGCTACTTGGAGCCTCCACATATAATCCTGAGAAAGGGATTGATTGCTGGGACTGAGTACCCCTTTCTGGCTGAACACATGTCAGAATACATGGCAAGGACTCTTTATTTCACATCCCTCCTTTATCGTACCACCATGGATCACAAACATGCTGGTATGTGCTGATTTGAATTGTCTGTTGCCTTTGAGGTCTCACATACTTTTTCTACTACGGATTCATATCTTCATTTGAGTTGTTATCCTGACAATGCATGGTTAAGAAATTGTATTGGATTTGGAAGGTTTTCTATTAGTCTGTCTTCAAATTTTTGTGTATTTGTTTACCAATACGACAATATTTTTCAAGGATATATTTAATTGTGTGACTAATTGTGGTTTACACATTGCAAAGTAACTTTCATGTGAAGGTTTAACTTGATGTTTTCCAAGATGCTGATGAATTTTTTTATTATGAGGCCTTTGAACTGTACGAATAGGTTGATTTAAAATTGATAAGGTTGAGAATAGTCTTGCCACTTTATCTTATATCCCTTAACAGTTGTTGGCTATCTCTGACCCATTTTTTATCGCATGCCAGGTGTGCAACATTAGGTTTTCTAGAGGTTAGTTTGAACTTTAGTCTGTAAAAGTTGATTAAAGTGGATAGCCTTGTTTTAGTTTAACTACGTGCCCCTTCTGTGAATTATTTTCCCACACCCACTGTCACTAGAGCATGATTTTATTGGTGAGTTTTATTGGTGCGTACTTAAAATGTTGATTTGTATGCGTGTGATCCGTCTCGTAGTCTTACTCATGCTATTGCTTGCTTATGTGCAGTTGCCAAATTTTGCGGGAATGTGGAGTTATGCAGGCACACTGCGCAGGTGGTTTTTTCTGACCCTTACAAGGTTTCTGAATATAACCATTGGACTTCCCCTTATCTTGATGGTGATGCTGAGGCTGTTCGGGAGGATAATCTTCTGAAAATTGAAGTTGCTGAGCTGAAATCCAAGTATTGTACCTCCTTTCATTTACTTTCTTTTCAGAACACGTGGCAGCTCTGTTGTCTCTAGTATTTTATGATATCAAAGAGTTGCTTTCTCTGTAGGTTCTGTGAAAGAGCCCAGGCACTTATACACGGAGATCTCCACACTGGTTCTATCATGGTTACTCATGCGTCGACTCAAGTTATAGATCCCGAATTTGCATTTTATGGGCCTATGGGTTTTGACATTGGAGCATTTCTGGGAAACTTGATTCTGGCTTTCTTTGCACAAGATGGACATGCTGATCAAGTGAATGACAGAAAAGTATGTCTTCATTTAGTAATTTCCTCTCTCTCTTATCTCTATTCTTCTTGTTTAATTTCTGAATGCATTTAGTTGTAGTATATTTGATGTTTTAGAGGCTAATTTAGTAAAGTAATATACAGGTTTTAGTAAAGTAATTTACATGTCATAGTCTTTACGTCATGATTGTTTACATCACTACAGTGTTTTTCTTGATATATTTTCAGGCCATTCTAGATTTAGTTGATGTTTTTATATAAATATATTTACACACACTGTACTTTGGCTTTGCCTCTTTTTATGAATAAAATTTCTTGATTACCTATTAAAAAAACATATGCACAAGCACACACACATTTAAATAGATGCCTTTTTCTTGTTTTCAAGTACATATCTATTGCTCCTGGACTTTGTCGTTAGAAAAATATTTTTTTTTTCTTGGTTGCATTAAATGTGAAAGCCTTTTAGTTATGTTACAACTTACTGATGTATTATTGTTGTTGCTGCTGCTGCTGTCCTTGTAACTGTTATTTTTATCAATGAAACTATTGGTTGCAGTTTCCTTACACGAAACCATTTTTCATTTGTTTTTAAATGTTCAATTCTTAATTACCTTGTTCTGCAGACATATAAGGAGTGGATTTTGAGGACAATTGAAGAGGTTTGGAATCTATTCCAGAAGAAATTCATTGCACTTTGGGATGAGCACAAGGATGGTTCTGGTGAGGCATATCTTCCTGCAATATATAACAATCCAGAGCTTCAGCAGCTTGCACAAAAGAAATATATGGAGGATTTGTTCCATGACACCCTTGGATTTGGTGCTGCCAAAATGATAAGGTAGCATAACCGATTACAGATTATATATAGACAGAATGATGGGCGGTCAACAAGGAAAAAAAGCAATTATACTGCACATTTGGGGTTCATTTGTGGGATCATTCCCCTAATGTTGATTTTTTTGTGGTCTCTAATGGATTCTTATTCTAATATCTGTTGGGCCTTTTTAACTCAAATAAATAATGTTTCATTTGTGGGTTCTGATTGACAGGAGAATTGTTGGTGTGGTACATGTCGAGGATTTTGATTCAATTACTGATGCTAGGAAACGAGCAGATTGTGAACGTCGGGCTCTTGAAGTAGCAAAGTTTCTTCTAAAGGAGCGGAGGAACTTCCACGGCATTACCGAAGTTGTTTCGGCCATTAAAAAACTCTAGTCTGACAAAGTTTTGGATGAATGATAGTTTGCTCGAGTATACGGCATGAGACTTTCCAGTTGTTTGTATTGAATGAACGCATACCGTTCTATTGTAATTAGCGTAAGAAAACTACTGAGTCTGTTACTGGTCGATTAAAGACTCCTATAGATTTTCTTTGCTTTTGTTTAAATAAGATATAAACAAGAGGTGGAGCAACGTTGAGAGCATGATCGATCGTTTATGACATATATCATTAACTCTCATTTGATTGCGAAATCATTTAATTTCGGGATTCGTCTTTAATCTTTTTTAATTTTTATCTTATAGGGTCAGTCATTTAGTTCTTCGTGGATTTAGAGCTTTTTTGTGGGAAGTTGGGTCTCCACTCCCTGATCACCTCAGGTCCCAGGATCAGCAGAACAAATCTAGGACGAGTTCGATCGGCATGTTTAGGACGTAAAATAATTAAAATTTGTATATATTATTTCGACGTCAAGAAACCACATGCAACAAAATAAATAAGAAACTTTTGGGCTTACTTAATTGGCTGTCGTGGTTTTTTTTTTTTTTTTTTTATTACCACGCCGAGGATGGACTGCATACTCTTCGATTTGGTAAGAGGCTTTGCTTGCAGGTCTTGGCCGAAAAAGATCTAATTAAATGAAGGCGCGTCTTTTGACCGATCAAGTCAAGACAATGGATGATCATTTGAACATTAATAATAATAAAAGTAGTTGATTTACTCGATCGCCTCATTCACGAGCATCATGGCAACATGCATCAGTAAAATTAAGCAATCACCCAATCACCTTTATTAATTTAAACTGGTTATTATTTATCTCTTACTTGCGTACGTACAAATTAGTGAAACTGGATACAAGAAGTTTTATTTGAATTAATTATATATAAGCTCTTAACCAGAAATCTTCCATTTCCGTACTTGGCTTTGTAGTCACTCCAGAGTTGATCAACAGACTTGCCAAGCAGATCAACAAAATAATTAGCACTATAACTAGTCCTCAATTTCTTATTCAAGTCAGCCACAAAACCATTTTTAAGACTGTTGCAGTAGTCCAAAAACCAAGCCGTAACATCGTAGCCTTGGTCCCATCTATCACCTTGCCCAGGTTGAACCCAGTGGCTTGGTGCATACCCAGACTTCAACCTCACAAAATCGGCAATTCCTTCGATTAATCCTCCGGGAGTATGCCCGTTACCGTTCCACTGCCATATGTGTGTCATTTCATGGTAAAGAACACCAGTGATTTCTTCTTTCAGATCTCCCGTATAGTCATTGATGTATCTGGCACTAACGTGTATCTTGTTGTTACTAGTATATGCCACACCATCTATGTTGTCGATGAACAAACTGACTTTCTGCACGCTCTTTTTGTCCGCATCATTGGTAATTTGCTGGAAGAGACTCCATATGAAGTCCGTAGCAGAAGCCAATGTTTGTAAGCTGTACTCTGAACCAATATCATTGTTGAAGCGAACCCCGCCTGTAGTGTTGCTGGCAGTGTTAGTGACGGTGTAGTCGACGGCAACGATGCCTTGAATGGCTGCTAAAATCATAAGGAAGCTAGAGAGGAAAGGAATGTGGCGAGCGGCCATAGTTTGCTCTACGCAGCTTGTGCTTTTCTTATATTTTCTGCTCGGCTAATTTGTTGTAGTTTGTTTTGCACAATAAATGCACTGGTGCTTTGTGATTTATGGGGAACGTATGGGACTTTTACAATATGGTCCTTGGATGACTTGCGAAATTGACTCCGAGCAGTTTATCCCAAAAAAGATAAAAAAGGAAAAGAAAAGAAAAAAACGAAGTACATTGACTCTAGTCAAGTACGATAATTTCTTTTGTTGGCAATATAATTTAAATTTTAAGTTTGGTGTTTTGCTATTGGATCATTAATTTTTGTATACCGTGTCATTAATCGAACAATATTAGTACTGTTAACAATATCGAACCATATTAAATTATGAGAATTATTATAGATATAAAAATATTATAAAAAGAAAAATTTATAAATTGATGTAGTTTTTATAATATTCATTAGATTTATTTTATAATATTCATTAGATTTATTTTATAATAAAAATAAATTTATAATTTGATATATCACATCAAGTCTTTATTTTTATATAATTTTTTTATGAGTAATTTTTTTTAATTATTATTTATCTTAAAATTTGATAAGAGATAAATTTAATTATTTATATTATATTTTTAAAAATAATTACAACGACAAGGCTGAGTCTTTTTTTTCTACGCGCGCCATCTTGTCCAAAGAATGTCATGTAGCCGTGTTTGGTGGGTCTAGCATTGAATTATTGAATCACAAGATGATGACGATAGCTCATAAACGCGGTTAGCCCAATCCAATGCAGCTTTGAAGTAGGGGTGTCAATACGTGTCAACGGGTCGTGTTCGTGTCGTGTCAAGACATATACATTATGTCTAAAGGGTCAACACGAACACGACCCGTTAAGGATTTCGTGTCAAAAATCTCAACCCTAACACGACCCTATAAAATATCGTGTCAACACGAGTAAAGATCCAATTGACTTTTTTGCAAATGGAGACTACGATCATCATGTTCAAATGTATCAAATTCCTAAAAAAAATAAAAAAACAAAACTATTTCTTAATGATATGCGATATAAAATAACAATATAATTTAAATCATCAAATAAAAATATTATTTGATATTACCTGAAATACTTCTTTATTTTCGGTTAACTCACTTGTTGCTCCACTAACAGTGTTATCAGAACTCATGGTACAAAAAGTGTGAGCATTAGAAGAACTATATTCCATGAAAAGAGATGCCAATTTGGTCTGAACATTCATATACTCTAAGGAACAATCCCCGTAAAGCTTCTGACATACTTGACACTTTCACGAACTATATGTGAGCACAACAACGAAGAAAAATGTGCTGTAATACACATATAACCATCAGTGGTTATAGAAGTCCACAAGTCAGATGTCAAACTAATTCTACCAGGAATTTCATTTAACATGCATTTAATCCTATTTTTTTCCCTCTGATGCATCTTAACCAAATCTGCCTTAGCAGTATTCCTAGAAATAATTAGAATGTCTGGACGCAAATATTGTAATAAAGATCTCACCCCCGAATATTCAACAAACCGAAAAGGCAGGTCATGCTTAACAATAGCAGCTACCAATATTTGTCTATATTCTTCAGGGTTAAATTTAGAGTTGCTTACCGAAATAGATCCACTATTTTGTCCCAAAATCAACTGACCAATATCTCGTGAACTTCTCCTAGGGCACACCTCAATGTGACGCCTCAAATTTCCGGTTCCATTTTTACTTGATGCAAGGTAAGTAGCTCCACACAGCTTGCACCTGGCTCGTGGCTTCTTATCACCTTGTTTCTCAGAATCAGGAACAATTTCAAAAATATTCCACACATATGACCGCTTCCTTCGTTTTGATTTAGCCTCTTCAGTTTGAAAACTTTCTTCTTCATTTTCAAACTGGTCCAAATCAATAAACTCATTATTTTCACCTTCTGCCTCAGTCATCTGACAACAAATAAGAACAAAGGGTCATAGAATTATTCTTTATCGGCCAGCTAGCATCAATTCTAGAAAATCAATTAATAGTATAAGTAAATGATACTACTCAGACACACAACTTTTTTTTTAAAAGAAAACATGAACTTATTTTTCATAATATTTTAAATTATTCAGAAAAAATTAAGAACAATATGAACTTTTTGTTCATATATAATATTGTCCACAAGTAATATGAACAATTTACGTGATGGAGCTACCTTATTCAAGATGGACCTATATGCATTTCTGTTTAATATACGAGAAAGACATTAAAACCATTTCAGTGCTCTGTATTTCAGCTTTCCCTTTTTATTCTTACAAGCAATTAGTAGCACCCAAAGAACAGAGGCCAACCAAAATTTGCTATGCACAAGCCATCCAATGTTTATAACATTAGACATTTTACATTATTAAAGAGTCTAAAACATGAAATCAATCATTTTTAAATTTTAAATTCAAATTCATTAATTTTTTTTGATAAACAGACTTCCATTAAATAAAAGTATTACAAAGCAGTTTAATCACGCCAAAAAGCATGATCAACAAAAGCTGGGACATTCTCCCACCACATT
Organism: Platycarya longipes; assembly: GCA_036559045.1. Classification (NCBI taxonomy): domain Eukaryota; kingdom Viridiplantae; phylum Streptophyta; class Magnoliopsida; order Fagales; family Juglandaceae; genus Platycarya; species Platycarya longipes. The sequence continues at coordinate 1,411,537 of CM071793.1, forward strand.
TGACTATCTAACACATTCAAAGCAAATCAAGTTAAACAATGAGCAACACTATTTCCTTCGCTAGATACATGTTGAACAATAATATCAGAAAGCAGTTCATCATCTCCTTTGCATTCTTATATAAATCAAATTGCCATTTATGAAAGATGAATCATGTTCAGCTTGAAGCTCCTGCACTAGTAGTAAACAATCGGATTCAATAGTAAACTTTGAAATACCAAGAGGAATACAAAACTATAAGCCCCTAAATACAACTTGACATTGAGCTTTAAATAACCCCTTGTTGTTAACTGCCACTTCGTGTGTTGTTGTCTCAGCACCAAACCTCGCCATCTCGCCAATCTAAGCAGCAGCGGAACCGACGGCTACCTATTTCTCTTAGCCTTTCTGATCGAGGAGCAGAGAGAAATTTTGTATGGAAGGCTCATTCCACGCATTTCCACCAGTGGAAATCCCAACTAATCAACACGTAAACAATAATCACTGAAGACTTATGAATAGACAAAGCATGATTCACAACTTGTAATGGATCCACAATTTTTTTTTTTTTCATTTTCATTTGATTTCGTCTAAACCATAAGCCGTAACTAATGACAAACAACAAATTAGTAAAATCATTTGTCCTACCATGGAAGAGAATAAACTTCACAATGTCAATGAATCCCATTTCAGACTAACTTCAAACTAAGACAGAAGCTACCTTGAAGATGGGGCGGCGTGAGAACTGGAGTCTGGGACTGGTCACTGGGCGATGCCGTGAAGATGAGCTTCAGCTGCGCCGCGATGCCGTGAAGGAGGAAAGCCGTGATGCCGAAGGTTGAAGCCTGAAGGTGAGTGAGACGGGAGGGAGACGGGAGGGAGATGGGAGGGCGATCTGGAGGGAAGGTGAAGAAAGCCGATGCCGATGCCGATGCCGAAGGTTGAAGGTTGAAGATGGCCGATGGGTGAGACGGGAGGGAGACGAGCGAGTCGCGACTGAGAGTCTGAGAGTGGACTGTTGAGACTTAAGAGGCCCTGCCTCTGAGGCTCTGCCTCTGAGCGAGAAGAAAATGAAACCGAGAAGAAAATGAGAATTGTACAGGGGCGGCGGCTGTAATAACTAAGTTAGTTATTTAGGGTTTTTTGTGTTGGGAGGGTAAAATAGTAATTTTTTTAACGGGTCATAACGGGTTATAACGGGTCAAACCCGGTTTGACCCGTTATGACCCGTTAAGAATTCGTGTCTTAACGGGTTGACCCGTTTTGACCCGAAACCCGTTAAGCCTCAACCCTAACCCGTTTTTATCGTGTCGTGTTCGTTTCGGATTAACGGGTCGTGTCATATATTGCCACCCCTACTTTGAAGTTGGAGAAGTTATTGCATATTTTTTAACTTGCAAATGATCTGATCATCCAATTATTATACCTGTAATCTCTCTAAATACAACCCCGCAAGGTGTGAGAATAATCAGCCACTTGGAGACTTGGAATGCTTTAATTTGTTTTATTCAAACAATTATTTTGATATTGCAAAAGGAATAGAAATAAAAACAGTACTTGATCATTTGATTTGATCTGACTGTATGTTAATTAAGAGAATGGATGATATCCCATTTTAATCTTTTCCGTTCTTTAAAAACTCCAACAGAAAAATCGAGTTGTCATAATTCTTTATGACCATTTCATTATTTTGAAAATCATCCATCCAAATTGTGAGCTCTTGATTTATGATCAGTCAGACTCGCATTTATGCAATACACGAGTCCAGTGACTAGAAATTCCACGTACGTTTAGTAGTTGAACTAGTCTAGAAAACCAGCCGTCCACAAACCATAAAATTCAATGTGAAATTATTGATCGACCCAAAGATCGGGACAAAGACTCTAGACCAGGTTAAAGAGTTCTCTATAGTCTGGTCCATATTTGAGCGTGATTGTGACAATGTGATTAACGGTAGAGAGGCCATTAAAATAATCGGTGGAAGGCGCGACTTCTAGATGATCTGCAGAAAAAAGAAAGAGTAACTTGCAACTTGCGTGAACACTTTCGTTCGTACCAGAATTGCTCACGGCATTCCATCTTGGCCTTTCTTTGTTGATCATGATTATATTGTTGGAATAGATTATAATATATATTTAAAAGTTAAAGGAATAAATCATGTGAATAAATGGTTGAGAATTGTGCATAGGCAGAGATCTCACTCAACATTCGCTTGATATATCGCTCGAGCGAAGTCGAACCCGAGACTTTACTTGAGTCTCGCTCGACAAGTCGCTCGAACGAGAGTCAGCAATGATCTCGCTAGATCTTCACTCCACGTTTCGCTCGAGCGCGAAACTATTTGAATGAATATGTGCGACATTTGACGAAAAGATGTGTCTTAACTGGAGCGACATGTATTGTTACCATTGGTCGCTTGATCTCGCTCAACACTCGCTCGAGCGAGAGTCATGCCGAGACTTCGCTCGATAGTCGTTTGATGTAACGCTCAAATGAGTGGTTAGGCAGTTACTTCGCTCGACACTTTGCTCGAGCAAGTAATCATTAATTTACTTCAGAAGTGATTTTTCACATGTGTCCTTTCAAACTTGATAAATAGTATAGTGACAGAACTGGAAAGTTATAAAAAAAAAAAATCCATTCTTCTTCTTATTCTGTTACTGTCATTTTCAATAGTAACTCTAGGAATTCTACAAAATTGCTATTTGTATAATTCAAAAATTTTGTTGTATTCTGTAGACGATTTGCTAGAAACCTATTAGCAAATTTTACGTGAGTGAGGGCAAATATCATCTTAAAATTGAAGGAAAATTTTAGAGAATGAAAGAAAATCTAGCAAATAAGTCAAGTCCAATAATCTATATGCCTTAAAATTTTCAGCATAACCAACAAACACAAAGTTCTAACTTTGACTTGGATAACATTCTTAATAAAAACAAGAGAAAGACAAAAGATTTACAAGTAGTGCAAAGAAGAAGTCAAAGAGTTAGAAAAGAAAAGAATTTTGGTCCTGACTTTGTATCAACTCTTGCTTCAGTTTTTCTTATTGAAGGAGACTTAAATACCGTTCTTAACAAAATTCTCGTTGTTCTGAATGTGGAGGATGATTCAAAAAGTTTTAAAGAAACTTTGTCTTCTAGAGATGCGACTTTTTGGAAAGAAGTAATAAATGATGAGATGGACTCAATATTATCTAATAATACTTGGGTTTTAGTAGACTTACCTCCAAATTCAAAACCTATTGGCTGCAAATAGGTGTTAAGAAGGAAGTATAATACTGATGGTACAGTTCATACCTTTAAAGCAAGGTTGGTTACAAAAGGGTTTAGTCAAAAGCAAGGGATAAATTATTTTGATACCTATGCTCCAATGGCAACAATCACATCAATTCGTGTGCTTGTTGCTCTTACATCAATATATGATTTAGTTGTGCATCAAATGGATGTAAAAATTGTCTTCTTAAATGGTAAACTTGATGATGAAGTTTATATAGAACAACCTGAGGGATTTGTTCTACCAGGAAATGAAGAAAAAATATGTAAATTAGTCAAGTCATTATATGGACTAAAACAAGCACCAAAACAATGGCATGAAAAGTTTGATTCTGTTATTTTGGCTAATAGTTTCAAACATAATAGTGCTGATAAGTATATTTATTCAAAATTTACTGAAAATTATGGTGTTATTGTTTGTCTTTATGTTGATTTCATGCTAATTTTTGATACTAATATGAAAGACATATGTGAAACAAAAAAGTATTTGATTTCAAAATTCAAAACGAAAGATATTAATGAAGCAAATACTATTTTGGGTATTAAAGTGAAGAAATATAGTGATGGTTATGCACTATGTCAATCTCACTATATTTAGAAAGTGCTTCTTAAATTCAAATATTTAAGATTAAAAGAAGCTAATACACCATTTGACTCTAGTGTTAAGTTGGATAAGAATTTTGGAAGAGCAGTAGCACAACTAGAGTATGCTAGTGTGATTGGTAGCATGATGTATGCTATACATTGCACTAGACCTGATATAGCTTTTGTTGTGTGCAAACTTTCAAGATATACTAACTGTCCTAGGGTAGACTACTGGAAAGCAATTGGTAAAGTCATTGGATTTTTAAAGAAAATAATTGGTCTAGGACTCTTTTATTCAAACTTTCCAGCAGTACTTGAAGGGTACTCAGATGCTAGTTGGATCACTAGCATAAGTGACAATAAATCCACAACAAATTGGATACTTACCCTTGGTAGGAGTGCTGTTTCTTGGGCATCAAAGAAACAAACTTGTATATTTCATTCCACAATGGAATCTGAGTTTATTGCTTTAGCAGCAGCAGGGAAAGAAGCGGATTGATTTAGAAACATGTTATTGGATATAGAGTTGTGACCACAACCTATGCCTACTATTTCTCTGCATTGCGATAGTGAAGCTACTATGTCTAGAGCGTACAATAAAGTGTACAATGGAAAGTCTAGACATATAAGTCTAAGACATGATTATGTTAGACAATTAGTAGTTGATGGAATCATAACGATCGTTTATGCGAGGTCAAATTGTAACTTGAAAGATCTTTTTACCAAAGGTTTATTTATCGAGAACTAGTAAGGATCACATCTATTAGAATGAGACTAAAACCATTTCAAGAGAATCGCTAATAATGGTAACTCAACTCTTAGATTTATCTAAAAGAGTTTAATAGGTAATAACGAGTTACTGATCTGTGATTAGTAGAGCACTAAATAATAAAGTCTCATTCATGATGGAAAGTGTTTAACTGTTACGTTAAAAGATGATGAATTTACTCTTAACGAAATTCAAATTTATAAGTGTTTTGATAACGGGGACTTAAAAGGAACTTCACCTATATGAATATAGAAATGGTGCCGCTTCAACAAGATATTTGGGTTTATTTCTTGCAAATATTCATTAAATCAGGATGTAGCACAATGCTATAATAGTGCTAATTATTTGAAATTCTATTGAGAAAAGAATATTATCTTGTGTGTGTTGGTTCCAGTTTTGAACTAGAAAGTATTGGTTTAAACTTAGGTCACCAATTACTTTTCAGAACCTTGAACTAATTACATTAAGAGAAGGTTTAAGTCGAAAGATACCTTCTTTTATGCATGATAATATCAATAGTGTAACAGAATTTTAAGTATATATCACAACCTAGTGTGAGATTGTTAGAATAGGTTGTAATATATATTTAAAAGTTAAAGAAATAAATCCTGTGAATAAATGGTTGATAATTGTGCATAGACAGAAATCTTGCTCGACATTCGCTCGATATGTCGCTCGAGCGAAGTCGAACCCGAGACTTCGCTCGAATCTAACTCGACTAGTCGTTTGAGCAAGAGTCAGGCAGTGATCTCGCTAGATCTTTGCTCGACGTTTCGCTCAAGCGCGAAACTATTTGAATGAATCTGTGCGACATTTGACGAAAAGATGTCTTAACTGAAGCGGCATGTATTGTTACCATTAGTCGCTTGATCTCGCTTGACACTCGCTCGAGCGAGAGTCATGCCGAGATTTCGCTCGATAGTTGTTTGATGTAACGCTCGAGCGAGTGGTCAGACAGTAACTTCGCTCGACACTCGCTTGACACTTTGCTCGAGCGAGTAATCATTAATTTACTTCAGACGTGACTTTTCACAAGTGTCCTTTCAAGATTTATAAATAGTGTGGTGATAGAACTGGAAAGTTATGAAAAAAAAAAATTCATTCTTCTTCTTATTCTGTTACTGTCATTCTTAATAGTAACTCTAGAAATTCTACAAAATTACTATTTGTAGAATTTAAAGGTTTTGTTGTATCCCGGAAATGATTTTCTAAAAACTTATTAGCAAACCCTATATGAGTAGGGGCAAATATCATCTTAAAGACAGTATTTACATACGTCTCAAAGTCTTGACTTATTTGCTAGATTCTCTTTCCTTTTCTAAATTTTCCCTTCACATCCTTGAGATGCCAGACTCGGAAGTTGGTGTATTATTAACCCAAGTTGGTGTATTCCCTATACCGCGCGCATATTAACCCAAGTGAGATAAATGAAGAGTACGAACAAAATGCTTTGCCGACCTGCTCTTGTGTATGTTTATAATCTCTAGATGCATCGGTTTGAATGTTTAATTAATGGATTTTGTTTCGTATAATCGAATTTGTGGATTAATTTGTGTATCAATATTGTTGTCATCATATTCAAAATTTAAATCTATATTATTTTTATTAAAGTATGATTTTTTGACCAATCATATTTAATGAGTACAGTACATATTAGTATTTTTGACCAATCATATTTAATGAGTACAGTACATATTAGTATGCAGAATTGCTTATAATTGGATTTTTCCTTAATTTGTTTGTACCTCAATCTTTAGCTGATCTGAACTCCTTATCAATTATCATGAGTCATATATGGGGATCAGTAGTTATTATCTATAGGTTCAATATTCCACGATCGATCAATAGATCTTCGCAATAACCGGATACATATATAGAATATAATATAATATAATATAATATTTGTTTGGCCAAATTATGTATGATCATATAGTTTCCATTTGACGATCGATACATAGGCGGCCTTTTACAAGATAAAATTCTGTGTTTGGGGCCGTTTTCCTAGTGGGGATTAAGCTAGCCTGCTAATTCCGAAATGATCGATCACTTGAATTTAGTGAATGCAACTATCTAATGTCTACTTTATTATAAGTTAATAATCACCAATTAGTCTGTTAATTTAGTCATCATGTTATATATGCCACTTTTGAGTGGAGCGTCGGCGTACGTGACAGCTTGTTAATAATGGGGTAATTTTCTTTGTGGCGCTTTTGGGTTATCACTGTGCCATGATTGCAAATTTGCATAGAACTGATCAGTGATTGATGGACTCCGATTCATGTCGAATGGACAAAGGCATTATTGCTTGCATTTCTGGCCGGGTCAAAGAAACACGCGAAGTTGGACATTTCAGGGCAATAAATCTCGGTTGTTTGTGAATATTATTGTACTACTGATTCATATAGACTTTCAGTGGATGATCATTAGGAAAAGATCAACAAATCAGATCGATCTGGTTGAAGTTCGGTTCACTTGGTGGTGGAATTTGAAGTTTTGAACTAAAACTACGGTGCATAAATAATCAACAAGGATTCCCACTTAAGGATAATCATGATGGCCAACACTGTCGCTCGATTATCACAAAAAAAGAGACTAACAATCACTAACAGATATATAGATATATCATATATAATATGTCCAGTTACTTCGCTCAGAGATTATCCATCAATTAAGCTTCTTGAGTTTTTCTTGGCACGGACCATTAAATAATATTTCTGCAGGCATGCGTGGACATTTTGACCAATTCCCATTAATACTTAGAAGGAATTAGTTGTTGGACCGAGATTAACTTGATCAATAAAAGAAAGGAGCTAGACCGAGAAACTCAATCGTCTTGAACCAAGGCTATGTCCGCCCCATTTTGCTGTTCTGAATCTCTGATAGCGAAATGATTGGTTTTAAATAAGAACTTTTTAATGTGAAGGTGCTTTTAAAAGCTCATGCAAAAGCATATTTCAGGTTCAACTTGGATGTGCTGATGAAAAGACCCAGAAAGAAATGAAGAAGTTGGCATGATATAATTAAGCAATAAAGCTCCTAAAACACTTTTATTTATCTTATATCGTGCTATATATTGATGAGCTAGGCAGTACACGCAACATTTTATTCATGTTCATTAGAAGCTGAACTTGAAACATAACTGCCTTATTTTATTTTCCATATTTGGCTTTGTAGTCACTCCAGAGCTCATCAACAGACTTGCCGAGCAGATCGACAAAATAATTAGCACTATAACCAGTCCTCATTTTCTTATTCAATTCAGCCACAAACCCATTTCTAAGACCGTTGCAATAGTCCAAAAACCTAGCCGTAACATCGTAACCCTGGTCCCATCTATCACCTCGTCCAGGCTGCACCCAGTGGCTTGGCACGTACCCTGCCTTCAACCTTACAAAATCAGCAATTCCTTCAATCAATCCTCCTGGAGTCTTCCCGTTACCATTCCATTGCCATATATGAGTCATCTCGTGGTAAATCACTCCGGTGAATTCATTTTTCACATTGCCCGAATAGCCGTTGATATATTTAGCACTAACGTGGATCTCGTTGTTGCTAGCATATGCGACTCCATCCACGTCGTCGATAAACAAGCTCACTTTTTGCACGTTTTTTCTGTCTGCTGCATTGTTCTGCTGCCGGAAGACCCTCAATATGAAATTTGTAGCAGAAACTAACGTTTGCCTACTGTACGCAGATCCAATATCCTTATCGAAGCGACGCCCGCCAGGAGTGGTCCCGGCAGTATTTGTGACAGAATAGTCAACCGCATAGATGCCTTGAATGGCTGCTAGGATCACTAGGAAAGAGACGATCAGGAAAATGTGGTGAGCCATGGGTATGATCTTGTGCTTCGCTTTTCTTTAATTTGTTTTGGTTGTTTTGTGCATGATAAACTTAGTGGGGCTCTGATTTATATAGGGATTAGATTTTTCAGCAGCTTGCAGAGTCGTCCTCGAACTACTTGCAAATTAGTAGAGGCATTTGGAAAGCCAGGGTGAATACATGAGATACAATAACGTTATTTTTTAGCAAATACAATATGATGAACAATTAGTAAATTGTTATGGGGAAAAATTGATAGTTTTAATAAAAATAAGTATTACAATCTGTACTACCAATTTGCAATTTTTTGCAAGTTTTAATAAAAATTATAAGTATATTATCCTTATAATAAGCGTACTACCAATTTTTAAACTATAGTACTATAAAAGAAAAAAAAAAGTATGATCTATAATATTATGTATTTCTAAAAGGAAAATGATAAAGGTACCAATGGTTCGGTCCCGGTTCGAGTCTTGCTCTAGATTTTTTTTTCCTTTTGACTTAATCATTAAAGAAATATTATTTAATAATATTATAATTTTTTTTTTCTTTTTTTAAAAAAATGTTTAAAAGCATTAACAAATAATGTGTATATATATATATATATATAACTATCGAGACCTAAAGGGAAATGTAGCTGCCTCTTTCTAAATTTCAAAGTGGTTTCTTAAATAAGAAATTTATATGTATATATGTATATATATAGATTACACCACTATGGTCTTATTTTTATTACACTTTTTATGATCTCCTTAAATCATTTCTTACTATTTAAAAAACAAGTCAAAAGATATTAATTCATAAACATTATTTAACCAGTACCCTTTAATAAGTAATCTTTAATTTGATTTATCCGGAATATACTTTCAACCGTATCTCTTGCATGAATAGTACTATCACTACAACATTTGATAGTTTTTCCCACAGAAGAGAGTGGTTGGAAAAAAGTAGGATTAAGAAGCAAAAAACTTTTTCCCACCAAAATTTTTCATGGGACATTCGTGGATACTATTTTTGTCACCAATTTTTTTTGGTGAAAAAATATATATTTTTTCCACGGATCCAATTTGTGGTAAAAACTAGTTTAGTTCGTGGCAAAAGTTGTTAGGTGCCAAGGCTTTGTGGTGCTTTGGGCTTCTTTATCTACGAAAGTCATAGTCAGAAAATAAGTATTGCCACAAAACCAATTGGTCTAAATACTTCTTTATCCACGAGTTTTAAAGTGGTTGATTCGGTGGCATATACATTGTTCTCCCTATTAATGTCTGAGATGAGCGAATTTGGCTCTGGATCTAGGTATGAGGAAAGTAATGCTTGAAAGAGACTAAAAAACAGTGGTTAATGATCTGAATTCCAACAAACAGAATGTAAGTCACTATCAAATACTTATCAGAGAATCAAATACTTATCAGAGTCTCAATTAGCAATGTCAAGATTAGAAGCATGTATAGCAAGTCACACTAATAGGGAGGGCAATTCAATTGCTCATAAACTTGCTAAAGCAGCTGTAAATTGAAAATCTTTCAATGGATGATTAGAATATATTGTAATTCTGTTTATCAATTAAAAAACATAACATAAATCCTAGCTAAACCAATACTCAACAAAAAAAGTTTCAATAAGCTGAGACATACATCTTTATCGTTTCTATATCTAAAACAAACCTATAATTTTAGCCTCTAGCATTTCATCTGAATCCAAACTTAATATTTTCATTTATGTACATTTCATCTGCAAAGAAACAGAACATAGTGGTAAAACAAAACAAGAAAAAAAGTAAATTAACATGAAATAAAATAAACTATAAAAAAAAAGAATAAACACACACATAAAGAGAGAGAGAGGCACCTTGCTAATGATAATCGAAAAATCCTAAACCAACAAATTTCACTTTTCTCAAAATTTTCCATTGTTAATTTCAACAAGACCTTTCTAAATCATAAAAAGATGGAGAAATATATGGTCACAAAACCTAGAAAAATTTCACAACGATTTTTCACTGTCATATGTCACAAATATTGCACAAAATGACTAAGCTACATTCGAAATCTCCACAAGAAAATAATAGAGGAATAAACTCAGAAAGAGAGAAGAATAACCACCAATGGAGAAATCAGACTTGAGAAGAAGACCTACCGTTTTACAATCGAGGAGAGAGAACGACAAGAAGATGTTAACAGTAATGGCCAGATTAGGGTATTTGTGGAACAACTCGCGCTCATGGGAGAGGGGGACATAGGAATCGACATCATGAAGGGGATGTTTTGGGCTAGCAGTCGCACGACGAGAGTTGCCCAAGACCCTCCTTGTAATTCAACCTAGGATTCCCAACATGTCTAGATAGAGTCGTAGTAGTAGCAGCAGCGGTGAAGGGGGCGGGAGGTGGTTGAGGGCGAGGGTTAGGGGTTTGAGCTGCGAGCGAAGAGTGGGGTGAGCCGCGGACCAAGGGCGGGGATCGGGGGTTTGAGAGTCGGGAGGCTGGGGAAGGGGGGGTTTTAATTTGGATGAAGGCGTTGAAGAAAATAATTCGTGGAGCATTTATATAGTGATATTTTATTGCGACTGAGATTCGTGAGAATTAGTTATTTATTCGTGGCAAAAACAAATAAATCATGCTGATTTCTCAAAAAGATTAAATATTTTTTGCGGCGACTTTATTATGCGGTAAAAAGGCAATATAACTAGTCACAATTAGTATTTTTCCACTAAAGGCTCTCGGGCTGCCCATATTTATTTTCCATCAAATAGATTGGTTGCAAAAACTATGGACGTTGTAGTAAAAAAAAGTTTGCCATGACCACAAGCATCTCATGAGAAAATGTCAGCGCTTATTTCCTCCACCCAATTTAATGATAAAAAGCCACTTTGTTCCAAGACAATATGCCACGGCAAAAGAGCTCGTGGCAAAAGCCACAATATATTGTAGTGTGTTTAGTTTAGTTAAAGAGAGTATACAAAAACAAATTTAAAATTGACATGATTTCATGTGATTAATGTATTAAATCTAATACTTAATAAAAAAATTGCTTTTACGATATGATATATTGCATCATTAAGCTATATCAATTAATTGTATATTTATTTTTGTACAATCCTTAATTACTAAAATATTTATCTAATTTTTATGTATTATTATGAAAACTTTTCTACCTACCAAAGAAGAGAGACCAAAATAACCAAAAACCGACCCAGCATCCCTTCCCCTGCCAAACTAAAACCATCGACGCTATAGATTGTCCATTACATATGCAAATCGATCGATGCACACATTGCGTAATTCACACCTTGATATATCATCATATTTATCAGTATTCTAATTCATTCAAAACACTATATATACTAGGCTTATAGCTAATGGAATATTTGCTGTCACACGTAGATATTCATACATAACAGATGAGCATTAATTTTATTAATACGACCATGATCATAAAATGAAGATGATCAAATACATATCGGATCATCTTATTCACATTAATTAATATCATTATTATATCTTGATGATCAGCTGGTTACCTGTATGTATATGTATATATATAAACTAGTTCTATATTGGATCGATGTCTAATTTCCTGCATACTTGGCCTTGTACTCGCTCCAAAGCTGATCTGCTGACTTCCCGAGCAGATCTACGAAGTATCTGTCATTATAACCAGCTTTCATCATTTTGTTGAGTTCTGCCACAAATCCATTCCTAAGATCATTGCAGTAATCTAGAAATCGTGCTGTCACCGAGTAGCCCTGGTCCCAATGGTCGCCGCCTCCTGGCTGCACCCACCCACTACTAGGCACGTAATTAGCCTTCAACCTCACAAAATCCGCTATCCCTTCACTTACGTTGCCAGACCTATATGTACTTAAATCAATCCATTGCCATACGTGCACCATTTCATGATAAAGCACTCCATTGAAGTCTGTCTTTATCATATCTCCCCCTATGCTTTGGATATAGTCATCGCCAACGTGAATTTCATAATTCTCATTGATAATGGTAGTGTAAGCAATTGTGTTCGGTCCCGTGTCATCGACGAACAGGGGCACACGCTGGACGCTCTTCCTGTCAGCCTCGTTGCTTTGTTGGAAGATGTTCCAGATGAAGTTGGAGGCGGATTCCATTGTTTGCCTCGTGTACTCGACGCCAAGCTGATTGTTGAAAGTGATGCCGCCTGGGGTTGTTTCGGCCCGGTTACTGACAGTGTACTCCACCGCTTGGGTACTATGCAGGGCGGTTGCTATGAGTAGAAGAGAGGAAAGAAAGATGAGATCAGAGATCATCAGTTGAGTCGCCATGGTTTCAGCTAAATATTGTGTAAGTCAGGCATACGATTGAGGTGCCTTTCAATTTATGTTCTTGGTCTTAATACTGCTTAAATAGCCGATCGATCGATGACGATGATCGTTTGGTTCCGTAAGCAAGTGGGTTTTTGCCACACTGTATAGGGCGCCCGTACGTGGACGTATTAGTTTACTGGCTATAAATTTCAACAATAAAATGTTCATTTTTCTCCGGCATAGACTGACTCATGTTGCCGTACTGTGATATGGTCATGATTAATGCTCTAGATCATCGATATGTCGCTTAATGCACGGTTTGAAACAGTTCTGTACGTAATTTAGATTGATTGAAGGCATTGTGCATACATAGCTTCAAATCTTTTGTCCGCAAAAAGTTTGTGGGTTACAAATTAATCCTTACTGGTGAATTGTACGTGAACTTGATCGTGACTATTCTTCTACCTATAAATCCAAAAGATGAAATAGCAATCGGGTTGTTGGGTTGTGGACATTTTGTCCATGAGTACTAGACTTAAGATCAGTTGTTGATCAAATCTTCACATCTCGATGGAGACTTTAGTTGCTAATGTTTAATATTCAATATGAACGCGTAAGAGTATTATAAGAATTTGGATCCATTTTGGAGATGCTGATCTCAACTTATCACATTCTATTTTATCTTAATATTCAAACACTATAATTTTTTTTTAATTTAAAATAAAAATAATGTTAAAAATTATATTCTAATAATATTAATTCTATAATATTTTTATGCAGCTTTTTCTTTTTTATTTTTGAAAATCTCATAAAAAATAATAATTCAAATCATTTTATTATTATTATTATGATTTATAATTCATCTTATTTCATTTTATTTGATTTATTTTATGTAAACTAAGCCTGCTTGACTGCTCTTAAATAGTTACGTCTTCGGTCTAAGTCAATCCGGTTGACCGGCTCCGTCCTTTAGCTTTCCCAGAATTGCCGTGTGGAACTGTTGCATCTCGCAGCTTCTAGACTTGCAAGAAATATTGATGAGTTTTTTATTTTTATTTTCCAAATTATCATATATATATATATATATATATTACCAAAATCGTGCCGTCCGTATTGGTTAAAATTTATTAACCGACAATATTAATTGAATAAGTTAGTGTTAAACTATATCTTTTTTTATATTATTTTTATTTAAAATTTAAAAAAATGAAATTATTTATTTTTGTTTTATGTGAAATTTTAAAAAAAATTATAATAATTAAATGAGAAGAGATAATTTTTTTATAAAAGTGAACTAGATCTAAATTATTTAGGTGACGGTGGTGGAAAGAGTAAACTTTGGCATAATGACATGGAGTTTCTTCTCTTAATTTCTTTGTTAATTTTTTAATAATAAAAAAAATAAGAATAAAAAAAGACTAGTAATAGCTGGGCCCTAATTTGATCGAATGAATACTGTTGTGTCAATGGGGGATCGATTCATATATATTTACACGCGATCAAGGTTCTAGTACCTTGATGAATTCCTTACCATATGGGCTTTCCTCCCCTTCCCATCGCCACGGAGCTTGGCCCATACAAGTGATTTTAGGAACCCACAAGCCCCGTTCAACTCCATGGTCCCCATTTCATCAAGTACAACCCAATATACACGACGTGTGGATAAAGGCTTAGGGTTTGAGCGTATTAAAGAAAGGAGCTTAACAAAGAAAGGTTTAATGCTTTTTTCAACTTTGGATACTGATTGTAGGTCGAGTTGGCGCGGGAAGAAAGAAGCGTACGTTTGACAATTGAAATAAGACAATTTGTCAAACAAATTAAGGATGTAATTCTTTAATTTTTAGATGCAGCGGCAGCAGCACCAGCACCAGCACCAGCACCACGCACTTTCCTTTTTTGACGTTATCTCTTTAACCCACAGGCCACAGGGCCACACCAAACGCGCGGGGCCAATATATAACTAAATAATTACGTCGGCCTGTACCCGACTGCTTACTATTAGGACCGACCTTGTGGTTTCTTAATTGAGTAATGTTATTTGAAGTTTTTTATACCACATACCATTTATATGATATAATTTAATTAGTAAATTTCAAATTTTAAAATTTATTTTTAAAATTAAATTATATCAGGTGAATAATGTATGGTATAAAAACTTTCACATAGAATTATTCTACTTTGAAACCAAATAAACCTAATTCATATTTCATCATGTACTAGTAGTGTACGTTACTTATTTTGGTTGCTTTCTTAGTAAGAGTGATCAGTAGAGATTTCAAATTTAAAATCAGTTGATGCTTTATTAGTGAATATTGTAATTATTTCAAGGTGGATATTAATCGAACACTGAATCATATATACCTTGAGTTTGAGAAGCCGGCTGGCTATGTTTGGATTTGGAGATGAGATAAGTTTAATTTATTTTTTAATATTATTATTATTTTGAGATTTGAAAAAGATGTATTGAAATTTGAAAAAATTGTATTGTAATTTTAAAAAAATGTATAAAAATGTATATTTTGTATAAAAAATAAAATAAAATATATAATGATAAAATAAAAATAAGTTAAAATGTATTAAAGTAAATTTCAAATTTAAATCAGACCTAAATCAATGCATGCCTAGTACTACTGGGGTGTGGAGATAGCTAGTGAACGTACACTAAAATTATAATTAATTAGGTACCGGCCTACAGGCTGTTATTATAAAGTACTCCCATATATATGCAATTTTCATGAATATTGCTCGATCGACAGGTTGTTGGCCGAAGTGTTTGATCTGAACGTCGGTGCATATATACTTGAAATTATGAAAGTGGACTTTTTAGATCAAACGAAATTATAATATGTTCGTTAGTGTTGGACTGGCCGTACCACTAATCGCTGCATGCATATTAATTGCAAGTGTTCGACCAATTTTGCCCCGTAATTTATTTGTAATCTTTTTTTTGTTTTACATTTTGGAAACCATGCAAGGGCCCGGGCAAAATCTTAATGGCTTTCAGGGTCGCGCAATATTTATTAAGAAAACCAAAAATGAGAACAAACCAGATCAAAATTTAAGCACAACATACAAAATTAAGATTACACTGTTTCAGTGATAATGTCGAACCCATTTACATAATTCATGATTGATGAAATTTCGACAAAAAAGAAGGAAAACTACAAAATATAAAAGCGAAAGAGGACTCATGCGTGTATACATTCCAACTTACCTCTTTGACATAAATTCCTTATATCCCTATATATGAGACTTGCTATCTTCCTTTTACGGATCAACAACTGCATGTTAGAAATTATTGTTATTTTATACGGTGTGATCGTTAAAGGATGTGCTTCTTAAAATTGCACTTTCTCTATAGTGATAATTCTCATAAGAGATGATTGTGATTAAAGAGGTAGAGATGGGTTGCATTTCTTGTAAAGTGTCAAAGGATATAATACTTTGATTAAATCAAAGTGTTGTGTCATTTACTAAAAACCGTGTCACTTAGTAAATATTAAGATATTAATAATTGTGACTTTTTTGAATAGGTGCATGGTTGCTTATAAATAAACGTCATTAGTGCATAATTAATTATTTACTCACATTCTTTCTCTTGCCATCATCAACTTGTGAGACAAACACCTTACGGAATTATCACCATTTGCATTCCTTCTTATCCTTCATTTTCTAACAATTATATTATATGTTTGATATGTTTTTTCTGATCAAGTGATTATATGTCTGATCAAGTGATTTAGTTGAAGTCGGTCGACGCCACATTAACTGCATTGAATAAAACGTATCCCGTAAAATTGTTGAACCTTTGCCTAGTTCCTTCAAGCTAATGAAAAAAAATGTTGTCGACTGCAGCATGCATGCTTATACATTACTAGGTCAGGAGCAAGCACGTTGCATAGTTAAGTGAAACAAATTTTTTGCAAAAATAATATATATATTTTTAATTTTTAATAAGCATTTATAAATAATAATAACTTAAATGTAACAGTATTATGAATAATAAAAAAACTAAAAGATATTACATATTCTAACAATAGCTTTCTTAGCAAAATATATAAATATACTTAAAACGTCAAATATGTATTATATAAGTTTGTCCTGATATTCCTCCTATAAAGTGCTCTCTCTCCCAAATAAATTTTGGTTTGTGTTATCATTGTCTCTCTGATTTCTTTCTTCTCAAAAATATGTTAAATTGACATCCATAAATATTACGATGAGATAAGAGATTAATAGGCAAATATTTATATTTAAAATTCAGATAATAATTTCGACATCTTTCATATATGAAAATTCTGAAATATTTGCACAAAAAATATCTTTTGCCCCACATCTAAATTATAATCATTAAAAGAATAAATTGCAAATAGTAATTCCATTCAAATTCAAACAAAAGGAGCAGGAAATTCCTCTCCCCACCCCAAAAGAAATTGACCCTTAAAAGGACTTAAAGAAGGCTAAAAAGCCACTCAATGCACACAGTGATATATGCGTCAGTATTAGCGTCATTGATAATCATCATATTACTTTGAACTAGGGCCGGTTCAAAAAATTTAAAAGTCTAAGGTGAGAAGATAAAATGGGACCTCTTATTTATATTAAATTAAATTAAATTAAATTTTTATTTAAAAATTAATCTTCTTACTTCTTGAGATGCAAAATTACTAATCAAATCTTTTGATTCTTTTTAATGTATTTCTTGATATTTTTAGATGTTGCACCTATTTTTTTTTTCTATATTTTGTTTATTACTAATTACAATTTATTCAAAGATCCTTTTTGGATTCAATCATTTCTTTATTTTTAAATTTCTCATATCTAGATGCACATTTTTTATAAGACATATTTTATAATAAAAAAGAATAATATCTATTATATAAATTCTATTATACTTATAAATATTCTAACATAAAACAATTGAACCTGATAACTGATTTAGCAAATGGGTTTCACTTTAACATAATAAATGAGCTCCACTTTTACATAAAATTGTTAATCTGTAAAATAAAATAAAATATATTAGTATTAATAATTCAATTCAAGAAAATAAACTAACATTGAAGAAATTAATTTAAAAAAAAATAGAATTTGAAAAACATAAATTTAAGGCATGGACATGGCCCAGGCCTTGTGATTTGTGATTCAATGTACACCGACGTCTTTTATATTGAAGCGTAGTAGTAGAATTTGAGGAAGATAAAAAAAATTGTCCAACTGAATATATAAGCTGCGTAGTCGTACCATCATAGACAAGTAGACTGTAGTCTGTACAGTATTTACATATGTGGTTGTTTCATTATCACAAACAACTTGTCCATCAATCGTGTATATATAAAACTTAAAAACAAAAGTTAAAACTATTGGAAAGATAGAAAACTTTATCTTCTTCGTAATTCGTCTTCAACGAGGACGCAACAAATTACAGAGATGAGAGATACTCTTGACAAAGTCTCAAACAATGCAGCGATGGAAGAGCTTTTAGTGTCAAATACAAGCAATATATATGTGAGAGAGACAAGAGTTTAAGATTGGAGATTGGAGTCGAGAGATACAAAGTAAATTTGATAAATTTCAAGTATAAAAAGAGAATTTTTATGTTTTGAAATTTATTTTTACAGATGAATTGAAACGCCTTTTTAATTTATTGTGACTTTTAGCTTTTTCATGTGAAGTTATAATCTATAGAGTTGATATAAAATTTATTGGCTGTGGCTATTAACGTCTTATATTTTTTTTAACAGAGTCGATAATTATTATTATTTTTCAATTTTCAAGATCAATCTATTTAATTTAGATAATTTTCTATTGAGATTTTTTTTAATAATAAATTTTTTAATATTTTTGAGGCCTTTTTCATTGTAGGCCTTAGACAACCGCTTAATTTATCTAATAAATCAGTCAGTTCTGATTCTGTATAATGAAGTCTATACTTTTTATTGTATTTTTTTGTTACTATAAGAAAATTATTTATTTGTAATTAATTAATTTTAACAAAATAATTATTTATAATTTTTATAATTAATTAATCACAAAAAATTTATTTATTGTAATATTTCTTATATGACAACTAATGAATAGAAGGCTATTCTTAGACTTTTATAAGCCCGACCAGCTAGAAGCATTAGCCATAGCTTTAATTTTTTCCCGCAAAAAGTTTGTGGATTACAATCCAAGCTGGTGAAGTGGTGATATGCCGTACGTCAACTTGATTATGACTAGACCATACAATTTCATGTGCTATTTGATTCAGGATAGAAAGAAATGTCTTGTAGTTTTCAATAGGGCAAAAATGAAGAAAGGTTTCTTCGGTGAGATGGGTCTCTGGAATATAGTGAGTCAGTGACCTTTCAGAAATTCAGATGAAATGCATTGATCATGAAATTGTTGGGTTGTGAACATTTTGTCCATCACTAGACCATACAATTCGTTGAAATCTTAGTGGCTATTGTTTTATATTCATTGGGAGCACGTAGAATATTAAAGGAATAGAATTTGGATCCATTTGGAGATGCCCTCAGTTTATTCCATTCTATTTTACCTCAGTATATATTTAAATGTCAGAAACATAAGGATACTGATATAATTACTATCTATTGACTATCCTAGAATGTATTCGAATTTTTTTTCTATCATATTTAAATATTTTTTTACATTCTGAATCATTAAAAAAAAAATACAAAAAAAGTAGTAAATAAGTAGTATAAAATAATAACTTTATCATTATCCTAAATACAAATATTTTGTTTAATTTCAAATTTTTAACTTTTTAATCTAATCATTATAATTTTTAAAAAATTTTAAATTAAAATAATTAAAATTTTTCAAATTAAAAAACAAATTTTAACTCTATAATTTCTTTATTCATTTTTTTTCTATTTTTTTAAAATTTTAAAATATATTAATTCAAACTATTTTTTTTATTAATTTTCAATTTTTTTTTCTCTTAAAGTTAGTAATTCATTAAGGAAAGCTAATACAAACTTCCATCATCTTACAACCAGGCATAGCTACTTAAACAAACAAACAAACAGATCATTACATAATCTATTAACTCCTTGGACGGTCTTTATCACTGTAGAAGCTCAAGAGGCACAATAGAATAAATATAAGCTAGAGACAACTATATATTTTAGTAGAAACTGTCAAATATTACGTTATTGAATGCGGACATCGATTTGATTCTCGATAAATTTTTCTAAATTGCTAACTTTTAAATGACCTGATCAGCAGGGTATAATGAATATCTCAAACAATAGATTAAATAGTTCAATTCATTGTCTTATCCGAATCTTTGACTGCATCAACAATAATTTGCCTTATCAGTTATTCATACATAATCTTATCTTCTAGGAAAACGAGGCCTGCTTGAGTGCTCATGCTCTTGGTCAAGCCATCGTTAAAGTTGATCACCGGCTCCGTCTTTTAGCTGACCCAGACTTGCCGTGTGGAACTGTTGCAGCTCGCAGCTTTTAGAATTGCAAGTAATATTGTCTGGTAATAAAATTTTAATCAATACGGACTGCACGATTTGGTGATATCTGAAAACTTGGAAGGGAAAAAAAAAAAAAAAACTCATCAAAATTAAACTAGATTAGAGAATGTACAACATGATTAAGGTTGAACCCTAGCTAAAAAAATTTTATTGTGGTTGCTGATATTTAGGTGGGGGTGGTGGGAAGAGTAATCTTTGGCATAATGACATCGCGAGATTATTAATTTTCGTACAGCTTAAAATATGATCATTAAGAAAACTGCCATACAATTCTCGGACTATGCACAACGTGACTCATTTCCGAGTGTTGACAGTATATACTCGTGCGCCGACTAGTGATGATCTATCCATTAATTATATTGACATCAATAAACAATTAAGCTCAATTTTATATGAGAAATGCTAAATCTTATTAAGATTTATCTAGACTTTTCATCCCGATATAGAAAATAATAATAATAATTTTTTTTGTTTAGTAATTAAGAAAATATTTTTAATGATGTTGTAATTTTTTTTTTTTAAATATAAAAAAATGAATGAAAGAAAATTAAAAGACCGGCCGGCCAGCACTTCTCTTTTTATATTGTCCAAGCTGATGTTTTAATTTGCTAGAAGATCTGTCCTTACAACCGGAGGGACCGAACCGATTTAGCGAGCCTTGCCTGCATGTAGTGCTTGTACGTGTCTCGACTAGGCATTCAACTGGCCGCCTGATGGGGGCCCTTGAATGGTATGGCCGCTTAAAGCTGATATATATAGTGCATGATAAACAAAAAGGAGCGAGACCGAGAAACTCGATCGTCTTGAACCATGGTTTATGTCGTCCCATTTCTCTGTTTTAATTTGATAGCGATATGCTTGGCTTTGCATAAGAGATTTTTGATGTGACGGTGCTTTTACAAGCTGCATGCAAGCATATAATTTCAAGTTCAACTTGGATGAGCTGAAAATAAAAAAATAAAAAACCAGAAAGAAATGTAAAGAAGAAGGCATGATATATAACGAAGCACTAAGCTCCTATAACACTTTTATTCATCTTATATCGTACTATATATATGTTGATGAGGCAGTACACAGCAACATTTTATTCATGTTCATTAGAAGCTGATCTTGAAACATAATTGCCTTATTTTAATTTCCATACTTTGCTTTGTAGTCACGCCAGAGCATATCAACAGACTTGCCGAGTAGATCGACAAAATAATTAGCACTATAACCGGTCCTCATTTTCTTATTCAATTCAGCCACAAACCCATTTTTAAGGCTGTTGCAGTAGTCCAAAAATCTAGCCGTAACATCGTAGCCTTGGTCCCATCTATCACCTTGTCCAGGCTGCACCCAGTGGCTTGGCGCGTAGCCTGCCTTCAACCTCACGTAATCAGCAATTCCTTCGATCAATCCTACAGGAGCCTGTCCGTTACCATTCCATTGCCATACATGAGTCATTTCGTGGTAAAGCACTCCGGTGAATTCATTTTTCACATTGCCCGTATAACCATTGATGTATCGCGCACTAACGTGGATCTCGTTGTTGCTAGTATATGCGACTCCATCCATGTCGTCGATAAACAAGCTCACCTTTTGCACGTTCTTTCTGTCTGCTGCATTGTTCTGCTGGAAGATTCCAAATATGAAATTCGTAGCAGAAACCAAGGTTTGCCTACTGTACTGGGATCCAATTTCCTTATCGAAGCGAATCCCACCAGGAGTGTTTGCGGCAGTATTTGTGACGGTGTAGTCAACCGCATAGATGCCTTGAATGACTGCTAGAATCACTAGGAAAGAGATCAGGATGAAAATCATGTGGCGTGCCATGGCTATCTTGTGCTTAGCTAGCTTTTCTTTATTTTGTTTTCGTTGTTTTGTGCAATGAATTACGTACGTAGCAGTGCTCTGATATATATAGGGAATGAGATTTTTCAACAGGTTGCAAGTTAGTCCTCGAACTACTAGTAAATTATAAGGTTATTTTTTTTTTTTTAAAAAAGAAGAAGATCATATCCCAATTTATTGATAGCCTTTATTTATGGTGGAGAAAAAAAAATCAATTTAATTGAAAAAGACACTTGTAGAGGACATGATTTGTTGAAAAAAAATCAATTTATATATGTTGGATATGTATTGACCTAATTAAGACATATCCAACATATAAGGTTCAGTACTTAACCTATCATATATAATGGAATAAGAGTAAAAATATATGTAGGATATAATTTATTTCCATTACATAGAAAGAGCATTTCAAATTGATAGTACTTACGTACGTACCTATTTTCCTTAATATTTTATGACGTTCTTTCTTTGCCTTAAATATCCAAAAAATTAGGAATTAAGTTACTTCGTACATCCATTTTTCCCGTTTGGATCAGGATGATCATACCCTAAAAAAGTTGTATATCTTTACTAATGATCATGAGTTAATTTATCCGGATATTTTATACTTTCAAAAGTATACTTTGCTTGAAGACTGCATATGTTTAGGTTATAATTTATTTGTTTTCTGTATAAAAGTTTTACTTTTTTCTTTAAATTTTTCTGGACAAAATTAGTTTTATATGGGATTTTAATTTCTTGTATTAATGAAATACTATACTATCCAGATTTTTTTTTTCACAAAAAAATCTTGTGGATTACAATTATTGCTGGTGGATTACAATTATATAATATTAGAAAAATATTAAATGTATTCATAAAAAACTTATTTTCCAAATGTCAGTTGGTTGATATGCTGAAAAAGATGAGATTTGAATATGGGAGACCTTCTTGTTGGTATCCAAGGAAACTGATAAGGTATGACCCACCATCAGAAAAGATGCATGTCTTTACAGAAAATTCTTCTTCTTAAAGTCTAAATAATTCTACGGTTTCACCACAAAAAGTCTAGTCTTCCCCGGCCGGCGGCCAGTGACTGGAAAAAAATTAAAAAAAATAAAAAACTACTTAAATTAGTGTACGTACATGCAGTAGTAGGCTGTGCATGTCTATACCTTTCAACTAAGGGCGGCGGAATTAGAAATTGATGTTTGGGAGGTGATCAACTTGAAATTATATATATATATATATGTATATGTATAAATCAGTATATATATTATATACATAAATATAATATATGCATGAATTATATATACACAAATCTATATAAATCAGTATAAATATTATATATATATATGTATAATATATGCACAACAACACAAATCTATATATTTATATAAATATATTAATTTGTTAAGCTAAATAACTATTAAAGTAGTTTTATAATTTACTAGACTAAATAACTATTAAAATAATATATGCATAGGCTGAACCTTGCTTGTCTTCACAACACACTCTTGCAAAAACACATTAAGCAAAAAAAGGGATAAATAAACAAATATATAAACTCATAGCAAATAGAATAAGAAAGAGAACATAACATAAGTCGAAATAAAGTACTCTCCATTGAAAAAAAGAAAGTAAGATAAAAAATAATAATGAAGCGAGACTGATTAATGCATTTTTTAGAAAGAAATAGTTTGAGGAAAGCCTATAAAAGCATGATTTCTATTGGTGAAAAAGGATAACATGTTAATAGGGATACTTGTATGATTTTGGATGGAATAGGCTTACAGAAAAGAAAACATGTGGCCTGGTTAATTAATAAGGATTTATAGAGTTGATTCCAACTTAACTGGGATGAAAGCTTAGAGGAGTTGAGTTATCCAAAATTATACTTCTGTGAGCTACTTAAGACTTTAGATTCATATGTATACTTGGTCAGCTAAGTTCATTTCCTTATGAAACGTGTTAGAAGTATACATGCTTTGATAGAGAATTGTCATTTTTAATATTTACCAAGTTTGTCTCTCAATGACGTTTTGAATCATTAATTATATGTAAAATTTTCCATGAAAAGTCAAAAGAGATGGCTTGAGGAATGGTTAAGCTGCACATAGCATGTCTTCTAGCTTTGCGTATTATGATTTGATCACATCTGCTCCAAAGGGTCAAGTTATATTAATCAGATCACTTTTATGATTTGATCTGTGTAAATTTGTGTAGGAATACAGCATCAAACATAGGCCTCAGACACAGGCCAACACGTAATGTACAAAATCTTAGTATTAATATTTGCATACAGCTATAATAAAATCGGACCAATGGTTGTGAAGTTATTGTTTAGAGGATAACAGGCTGCTTTCTAGATATATGCATGACCATTGATTTTGGACTTATAGTCTACAAGTTTAAGGGGGCGGTAGGATAAAAATCTCAGTATTACAGGGGTTGTAGGAGAAAAATAGGTACTAATTTAAGATAGTAAACAAAGTTTTTAAAAAACTTATAAAAAGTGTATAAAGAGTGCTGCTACACTTATAAATGGCGGGTCACGTACGGGATTCTGCCTGATTAATTTTTTTTTAATGCATTTTTTTTATTATTTTTAAATATTTTAAAAAAATCACAATATTAATAAAATAAATATATTTAATCATTACATAAATAAATAATAAGATTCTTACAGTCGGAATTTCCTGATATAAGAATATCATTTCCCAAATATGAATAATAAAATTTATATTTTTCTATAGATATCATGATTTCATATAATATTATCAGATATACATATCACGTGAAATCACCATACTATTTATCTAAAAAATTTAGTGATGGAAAGGGTCAACAGATTTTATTATTTATATTCATGTCTTAACGAATCCAATATATATCTAGGACTAAAATTAATTATAAGTAAAGTGAAATTAATTTACAAGTTAGGAATAATAGTCAAAATGCACAAGCTAGCTAATTTTAGTACGGTTGATGTACATATATATCGTTATGGCTGGCCAGCTAATTAAGGGAAAGACAAATGCGCACCGTAATGTTTGATTTTGGATGACTAAAAGTAGTATTGATGGCTCAAACCAGTAAATTGCTAAGGTGCAATATGGGGGGTGAGGGAAGAGTACTTAAACTTTGGTGTCATGTATATATATATATATATATATATATATATATATATAGCTGTGCAAAGAGATAAGATTGAGACTAGGATCTGTTTGGTTATAGTAAGTTAAGATGGGATGAGTTGAGATAAAAAGTTAAAAATTAAATAATTTTTTTAAAATATTATTTTTAATATTATTATTATTTTGAGAATTAAAAATTTTGAAATATTATTTATTATATTTATATAAAAATTTAAAATATAATAATTAGATAAGATAAAATAAGATGAGTCAGTTCTCAATCTAATAAACAGGGCCTAATTAAGATATATTAATTACAATTTAGCCAACCCATAATTCGCGCCAATGGGACTTTTACCGAAATTAGTAAATGGGTGATGCTAAATTATACCCATGGATCAAAATTTGTTAGAGCTCCAATTGGACTAACCCACGCAACAGATCATTTTGTTAGATGCATGGTAATCCATCTCGTTATTTCCAGTAACCGTTCCAAAATTACTTGGAATATCTAATTGTGTCGATTCATATATATTTATAAGTTAGTTACATTGTCATTTTTTATTTTGACGTTTTCTTACATATAATTTTAATACTTTAAAATTATAATTTACATGCGATCAAGGTTCTAGGCCTTTGATGAATTATTTGCCTATGGGCTTTCTTCTCCTTCCCATCGCCACTGATCTAGGCCCATACTAATGACTTGAGGAATCCACAAGCCCAACTTCATGGTCCCCCTTTTATCAAGTACAACCCAATTGACACGATGCGTGGAAAAAGGCTAAGAGTGTGGGCTTATTAAATAAAGGAGCTTTTAATAAAGAAAGGTTGGCTTTTTCGACTTTAGATACTGATTGTGGGCCGAGTTGGCGCGGGAAGAAAGGAGCGCTGCGTGCGTACGTATGGTACGTTTGTCAATTGAAGTAAGACAATTTGTCAAACAAATTAATTAGGAAAATGCTACTGGTCGATGGGATCCCGCTTCTTCTTTTTATTTTTATTGTGATTTTTTTAAAAAATATTTTAAAATATTAAAAAAATGATGTAAACAAATAAAAAAAAATTTGCCTATCGGCATCCCAAATCGGGACCACTACCAATGCCCAATTAATTAAGGATGTAATCGTTTAATTTTGAGATGCGGCATGCAATTTCCTTTTTTGACGTTGTCGCTTTAATATACGGTTATTATATTAAATGAACCTGAATTATATTTACCCTGGCTTTGAGATCCCAAATCAATGCATGCCAGCCTAGTACTGGTACTTGGAACGAACACTAAAATCATAATAATTAGGGTACCCAACAGGTAAATTAGTACTCCATATATACATGCAATTTTCCATGAATATATTTGCGCGCTCGATCGACAGGTTGTTGCCAGTGTTTTTAAACATCGCTGCATACTTGAATGAGGGTTGATTGGCAACAGTCATTGTGCTGTTGTACACTTATACACTCCCTTTAAAAATATTTTATTTTATTATTATTTTTTCTTTAAATAGCCAGTGTGCAGCTGCCAATTCATTTTTCTACTTGAAATTAGGAAAATAGACATTTAGATCAAACAAAATTATGTACGTTAGACTTTAGTGCTGGACTGGCCGTACTAAATGCTGCATGCATGCATATTTTTGCAAATGTTCGACCATTTTTGCCCCGTCTGTATTTTTTTTTTTTTAACAATTTGGAAACCATGTAGGGGCCAGGGCAAATCTTAATTAATAATAAAGTCGAGGCCGGTCATGCAATTATTAAGATTACCAAAACGAGAACAAACCAGCTCAAAACTTAAGCGAAAAGGTACAAAGTAATCAATTATTAAGGTTACACTGTTTCAGTGATATGTCAAATCCGAAACCATAACTATTGAATGATGAGATTCCGACAAAATAGAAGGAAAACTAGAAAATATAAAAACCTAAAGAGGACTCATGTATAAATTCCAACTTACCTCTTTGACATAAATTCCTTATATCCCTATAAAACTTGCTCTCTTCCTTTCACGGATCAGCAGCTGCAAGTTTCTGATTATATTATATCATATGTTTAAATTTTTATTTTCCTGACCAAGTGGTTATATTATATGTTGATTCAGACGATTGAAGTCGATGATCGACGCCACATGCACTAACTGCGTTAAATATAAAAGCGTATCCTGTAAAATTGTTGAAGTACCTCTACCAAGTTCCTTCGAGTTGATGAAAAAAACGTTGTCAACTGCATGCATGCTTATACATAATAAGCTGGTTCTGAGCATCAGTGACCGCCTCCCCGACGGCTGGGTCCAGAATAAGCTCGTCTTACATTAAAACTTTTGATTGGCGAAGAAAAAGATTGAGCTTTGAGAGGTCTCGAACCCTCAACATGCATGGAATAAGAGAGCAAGAGGATGAAGGAGATCGTGAAAAGGATATTGAAAACAAATGCAAGAGAATGCCCCTTGATGATCATCGTTTTTGGTAAGGGTGAATCTCGGAGGCTTACGGGTTTGGGAATGGGAAGTCGATCGGGAGTGAAAGGAGAGTCTAATATTATGTGATTTGGGAAAGCTTTGGTATGGTAGGGATATTAGAAAGGAACGAGATGATCAGTATGATATATATAGCGTGTTGCCCTGCCCATGACTAATGGAGGGGGTTGTAACTTGCGGCAGCTTAAGGAAGGGGACGTACGTACTTCTTTTTGGTTGACTTTAGCTATCGTGTGCTGGTTGGCGGGGCAAGTAGGGTGTTTACTCACAGCTTTTCAGTTTGGAGTTTGAAAACGTAAAGCCCGCGGATTGACCGTTGAAATGCTAGCCTCTGGTGCTCTTGGAACAACAGATATATATACGTGTGCACAGAGAGAAAGAGAGAAGGAGCCGAATAAATAAGTCAATTTGTCGGGCAAAAGTACACTCGTACTTATGTTGGTGGGGTCTCGTTAGGTTACAGAATCTGCTTTCTTGCTGTGGAGAGAGAGAGAGAGAGAGAGAGAGAGAGAGAGATGGTCACTGGTGATCATCATTTTCTCCGACTGATGATATATAGCTTTTTGTAGGTGTAGTTTCAACTTACATCCTGTTGCATGCAGTCATGCTTCTGCTTATGATAATTCAATAATAAATTGTAAAAAAAAAAAAAAAACCCAAAAAAGTATAAGATGCATGTAGATGAGAACATTACCATGCATGAAAAAGTATGAATATTAATTAGTTTCTTCTTAACCATGTGAATAATTCAAATCCAAAGTATATTTTTTGTCGATAGTTTAAATCCATAGTAAATTTCGGTGCATGGATCGTCTCTATTGTTGCGATGAATTTGTCCAAAAAGTTTTTGAAGGGGACTGGATTTATGAATTCTCATGTAATGTAACATGTGTAAGGTTTAAACCAGACTTCTGGGTCAGATTTTATCCAGTTTTGAAATTATAAATTTTTTTTAATAACTTTTGACATTTTTTATTTAAAAATTTCAAAAAATATTCAATTCCAAAATTCGAATTCCTAAATCCGAATGAACCCCATAGTTCAAACCGTGTATTCAATATGCACCGCTGTATGGATCTAAGCTTTTCTACACTGCTCCCCTTTTTGCGTCATATATTTAATCTTTTGACCGCGGACCAGTAATGGCCAACATGCGCATGCCTTCACGTTTCGCCCCCGTTTGCTATCTAAGTTTGTGTCTATCGCGCAATAGTAATATTAACAACCTACGGCCGACATTTATTTAATCCCACACGGTTAAACTATTGATATTTAGGTGAAACATAAAACAATGATATCAACCTATAGTTTCCCCTAATGTAAGGCTAAAAAGGCTGGAATTCGCTATCATCTTTAAGCCGGAAAATTGGAAAAGGTATTCATTAATCTTAAGGAAGGAAAAAATATATATATATATATAGATATATATAGATATAGAAGTCCATCACGTGGAACAAACAAAGAAATCTGAAGCGGAAGACATTTACAACGGTCAAGTCATGTTATGGGGGGTAGCACAGGAGTCAATAACACGTATCCCCCGGTGACTAGAGACTAAAATTATGGTGAAGCTGTGATGCGAGTTGGTCCTAAGGGGGGTAGGTACAAGATACTCTTCTCTCATTTTCTGGGTGCCTAATTTTGAAGTCGTTGGGGTTAGGCCAAATTCGGCTGATAGACTAAGCTAAGGCTTCGGATTTCAAACATTGTTTCAGCAACTTGAAAATGGTTCTTCTTCGCTCACCCTGCCGTCCACGTTTTATCAAGCTGGCAATGTTTCAAGTTTCAAGTTTCAAGTTTCAAAAGTTCAACACCTGCTGGCTGCTGCGGCGTCAACCCTATCCTGCCACAATTTATTATGTTTAAATTTGCGGGACAAATCGAGTTCCTTTGTCAAAAAATGTTACCACGTTTATGTTTTATATATGGAAAAATATTGGGAACGGTCACTGTTTGAGGAAGTTGGAGAAGCCCACTCATATGAATAGTATTTTCACTGTTCATATGAGTGAGCTTCTCCGACTGTCCCCAATCACTGCTCTTTATATATGCACCACACTCTCACAAGTCAAATCAATACATGCGGGAAGAAGTTTTCCCAACTATGATCATATTACTCTTTACACGTCAAATACACGGGCATTATAATGTGACGATTTTTATAGAACAAAGGGAAGACTGACCTTTGTTCTCGAAAGATGCTGTATTTATAGAAATAAAATTAGGACTACGAGCCAAAAACCAACGTATATGTCAATTGATCATGGGTAGCTCATTCAGTCTGCCGTTTCCAGTAGTTAAGAATAGATCAATATGCATTTGCTCAAATACTCACAATACTAATGACGAATCATGTCAATGCTTCAAGGATTTGGAAATGAGAACCTTGTCACTTGTCAGGAAAGTCCCTTCTCATGGGAGTTTTAAGTATGGGCGCACATCACTGGTTCTGAAACTTAAAGCAGAATTAGAATATTTCGTTATCGATGCCATCTTTATTGGAAAGTTCAATAAAGTCAATGCACTTACTGGAGTTCAATTGTAAACCAGTCGCAACCGATTTGGGATTGGTGTGGAGTTATCAAGCTGAAACTCGAGCCTAAAAAGCTTCTCTCATAAATGGGCTTGAGGTTGAACTCTCTCTGGTTCAGCTCATGGGCATGCAAGCATAACTATTAAACGTATAGGCCTCCAATATATGGCTTCCATCATCCAACTTTGGCTGATAAAATGCACTAAAGCCCGATCATTTGCATCCCCAAACCTAAAATTGAAGACAATCTGATGTTCAAGATAACATATAAGAACATGAACTCAGTGGTTTTCCCCATAGCACAAAAAAGAAATATAGCTTTGACCAAAAAATGGGAAAGATCATAATTTCATGTCTACTCTATTCCTTTTTTTTTTTTTTTTTTTTTTTAAAAAGATTGCCTAGTCTCAACAACCGGAACACAATCCCAGAGAGAAAGGGATTCAGAAATGGAGTAAATTTGGACCAACTAGACCAGGATGCATCAAGGCAATTTTTTTTAAGCATAAAACATGTACATATATAATTTCACAACTCACTTAGGGTATGAATTAAAACCAGCACCAGAAAATCTTACCACATTTTGCACAGGTTTTAAGGTATTTATTGCTCAGGAATCGCTCAGCCCATCACTTGGAAGTGGAATGACATGAATTTAGAAAAAATGTCACATCATAAGCAGTACTAAGTCTTCAATGACATGTGCAAGTTTCCTCCATAGTTTTCTCCAACTGATGCCTAGAAGGTTGAGTGCCACAAGGGGAAAAATCAGGACCTTAAAATTTCATTTCCTAATACAATGAGAAAATAAAGAATGGGCAAGTGAATGCTAAAAATTAACATTGCGTGAGGGAGAGAGTAAAAGTAGACAATAGGGAGAAATTATGCGACACATTTAAAACTAAAACTAAACTACTTTCATAGAAACTACAAAGATGCATATTTAGCAATGGCTAGGAGGTTATGCGTTAACATATGTTCCAAAGAACCCAGAGCAGGTTCCAATATTAGTATAACCCTCACCACCAGTCCACAACTGAGAAGTTCTATGTTAATCTAATAAAAGGAAAGCTATTCTGTAGTCAGAATTTGTTGTCTATTTCTATTCCAACAAGAGTTGATTATAGCACATAAGTTGTTTGCAGGTCATAAGATAAGATAAGTAAATTTTCAGGTATACAGCAAAAGCACCTCTAAGATGATTCAAGAAGCCAAATGCAAAAGTTCAAAGTAAATGCAAGATCAATATAATTACAAAACCTGTCCCAACTCAAGTTGACCACAAAACAATGATGACCAAGTAACCTATATTTTGGAACACACATTCGATAACCACAACATGAAACATGTTGGGAAAAAAAAAAAGAGTAAGTCTATAAGGAGTCGAATAATGTCAGCTGTGATTTAAAAGGGGAAAAAAAAAGCACCGGGCCATTCGTGAGTTTGCCTTTACCATTCTTATTTCTTTTCCCTTCTCCTTCACGACATTTATCCTTCCCTAAACCCAGCAATATCTTTCCCCCTCCCCGATTGAAAACCAAAATCCAAAAATTCCCCTCATCTTCCCAATTAAAAACCAGAGTCAGATCAATGGTGGGTAGTGCCAACAATGTATATCTTCATTTATTGCGGGAAGCAACTCCTCAATGCAGCGAAGCTGATATAACTGTGGACAGGGTCGAAGTTCACTTTGCGCTGGCTTCCAAAATTTACGACGAAGCTTCATGAATCGTGACGGCTTCTACGTTTGCCATGAGTCCTCCGACGGCCTCTACATTTGCCATCCAAGTTCTGGCCAACTTGTTCCCATACTCGGACCAGCACATTCACTACCTATGTGGCTCGGGATATAGCATCCTTCGCAATGCACCAGTTTGAGGCCGGCACCGTAGATGTTTTGAACCCTCCCCGAAATAGCTCTGGTTTCCCCCTCCCCCAAATCACCTAGTTCGATTTCTTCAACCTTCGAATTGGAGCATTTGAAGAATGAGAAGCGCAAAACTCATCTTCAGCCTTTGACCACAGAGAGAGACGCAAAACGAAATCTTCCCCCTCCTCCTATTCTATATATCTTCCTTTTGTTTTCTTAATTTTTGAGATCTTTTCTGTTATTCTTGGTTGTGTTTTTGGTTTCTGTTTGAAAAGGAGAAGTGAGGGTTATGTTGTTTTGGGTTGTCCAAATAGATAGGATGAATAGCCATTTTAAGGCTGATTTGGAACCAGACCAGTCATTTTCCCAGCATTTCTCGCTCCCCAAACACCCAGAGCACTCTTAGAACATAGCAAAAAGCGTTAGCTCCTCTTCTTTCGCTCAGCGACTCCAGAGGTGCGTATGTTTCAGTCAAAAGCATGGGTTGAAGACGAAACATCGGATTTGGAGAATTTTTGGATGAAGATGAATATCTCGATTTCTCTCTCTCTTCGCACACAGGTTGAATATGAATTTACCATCCTCTCTCTTCATCCCGCATTTTACACCTTTTTTTTTTTTCAAAATCACAGCTGACATGGCGCGACTCTCCATCAACTCCCTAAAACTGACTCCCTATAAAATTACTCATTGGGAAATGCAATTTGAAAGTACATAAAAGGCCATAATCATAGCAGCTCAAGGCACAAATGCATGTTATGTGTACATAATTTTATGCTTTTACATATAAATTTCCCCTCAATTAGGGTAGGAAGACAATAGTGTAAGTTAAAGACTTGTTCCATTCATCATTGTTTGGGAATAAAATCATTCTCGCAAACCAAAGGCATTAGGTATAAGCCCAACTATTATATAAAGTATCATCAATTAATTTGCATTTTGCGACAAAAGATGCAGCCTTAAACTACATTACTCTCTAGTTGACGGTAGTAGTCAATGAAATTTCTACACTCAACAGAACAATAAAAGCCTAGCCACTGAGAACAAGCAAAAGGATGAACTTTATTTATTTTCCTTTAATTTATGTTTAAAAAAAAAACAGAGTAGATGTGGGACATTTTAGATAAAGCCAGAGCAATAAACAAGAAAGTCAATGTACTAACCTGAAGGTAAGGAGACACATTGGTGTATACTTGTAGGAAAACTTCTGATTTCATTGCAAACCTGATGCACTATTTGAGTTTCAATCAATATAGGAATAGAAGAGCAAAACAAGATACTTGAGGAAAAAGTTCAGAAACAATCTATCAGCAATATAGCATACAGCAAAGAACACGAAACAGCATCATGTAATATACCATTACCACATAGATGGCAGATAAACAAGAATAGTAACAATTTTTTAACTTGGTTAAAAAGGGCAAGTGGCATCATCAAAGTACCCAAGATGTGCAGGACAGACACTAGCAATGAGCTTCTAAGATTTAAAAAGGGCACTCAAAATTTGAAATATAGTACAATCCTAGATTTAACATATGTTAAACACAGTAAAATAAAACACCCGTGCTGTAGCTAAAGCTTTATTGCATATAGCCCTGACAAACCACCAGTGCAAATTTACAGACATAAAAAATAACTAAATCATAATACTTATCTTTTAAATGAATATTTTTTTATATAGAATTTTAGGCACGTGCATCTGGAATACTTTTAATTAATATGGAATATTTCGAACCACACAGGAGTTTATTTGTTTATTTATTGTACTGGACACTT
This sequence comes from Platycarya longipes, assembly GCA_036559045.1. NCBI lineage: Eukaryota > Viridiplantae > Streptophyta > Magnoliopsida > Fagales > Juglandaceae > Platycarya > Platycarya longipes. Next base: position 1,445,335 of record CM071793.1, read on the forward strand.
AGATTAATGGATTGTTAAGAGCCAACATCCAAAGAGGCAGTGAGCTAAATGTCGCTAATCCAGTAAGCTAGAAGGATCATAATGCCTATTAAGCTAAAAACTGTGTTTCATAAATAGCCCACACAAGACACCATGTTATAGAAGCCTGAACCACAACCTTATTTTTGCTACCCAGGAACTTAATAATGAAGAGGAAGCAAACCCCCCAAACCAAAGAGGGAATATGAAGCAAATGAAAGGAGAATAGGACCAGCATCCGCTTTTGTGCCAATGACATCGTTTAAGGAATACCTGATGACTCATGGGATTAAAAAAAAAATGTTCTCTATGTAGAATAAAGAATATGCAGGATGACGAGAAAGAGATTTAGAAATCCTCAATACAAACCTTCTAAGAAGACAAAAACAAATATAGATCTCTTCAATATCAAATTCTATCTTTCGTTTAATATACTGCTTCAGAAGGTTGCACAAATTGTAAGTAGCTTCATTCCAACTATCTCGATTTGCATCTAGTTGGTGTTTAGGTAGAGAAATCGCACGTTGCAGAATTGCAGATAAAGTACCACTAGAACCCAACTCATAATACATCTCTGCAAGAACATTTAATATCAAGCAATTGCTGACTTTGAACTTAACAACCCACTGGAGAGGAGTTCCAGCCCAAAGATTGTTCTCTGAGACACAACCCTTTGATACAGAGTGGTACTCAGCTGTCTCGGTACCTAATGATTCCAGAGGGGTTTCTTTAGAAGGTCCAGAAAGAGCATTTGAAGAAAATTCTTGCCTCCTGTGTGCAGGAAGAAGCTGAAGTATGTCCACTTTCACTTCTTCAGGTAGCTGTTGCAAGACTGTTGCATCCACTTGGCTAAGTGACAAAGGCATCAAATCAATTTTTTGAATCCCTGAAGCAGGAAGAACCACATTGTTCGATTCTGCCCCAGAAACAAGGACCGCCTGATCTTCCACAGCTATATGCTGCTTTCCCTTCAGAAAGTAACAATGGTGAACCACTATATAAGCTAAAAATTATAACATCATATGGATGTAAATAAAGTAAACCTGAATCTAAATTCATTTAGAACAACTGCAATGGTAATACTGAGTAGCACTGTCCCGCTTACATGGAAGGACTGTCAGGTAGACAATATTCATAATTCAAAACTCAACCCAATAAGTGACATAAGCAACATCTTTGGCCCTCTTAGCATTGCATTGCAAAGGCTTGAGATGGCTTGGGAGCTACAAACATTACATTTAAAATTTCATAACCCAGAGCCTTGCACCATTTACCAAGAGAAAATAATGTCCCATTACTGGATATTCTTATCAGCATGCCCTTGTATCCTATCTCAGCTTAAAATTAGAATGAATGGACAGGTGAAATTATGTTGAAGAAACTTTACAAGATAAGAACCTTGGTGTTTCTTCCAACAGACAAGATGCAAACAATTTATTATGGGAATTTGAAGCTAGGACAAATCTCCATATAAAAACTGTATGATCGTGTGGAAGATGGATTAACAATTGAAGAAAGTTCTATTAAAATTAGCAATAAATTAATAGAAGGATCACACAAGTGTGTCAATAACTGAGTTCCATCACATAACTTTGAAAATTGCCCTTCACAGGAAGTATATAGAATTAGAAAAGAGCAAATTGTTGTAAAAGGTATCCATTAAAAGCAAATGCAAAACATACCTACATAAATTGAATAAGAAAAACATAAAATGTCACCTTATTTTCTACTGGTATTTCATGTTGAAGAAAAGGATCAGAACGGAGAACCATGTGTCCCTTCTTCATTGCCCCTAAACAAAGTCAGAATGTCCTTTTAGTAACTCACAGTTAGCAGAGCACTGGCTAGCTGACATTTGAGTACTAAAAAACAAAAGGAATTCTCACCTTCTACTTGTACATGCGAACTCAAAGAACTGCTAACATTTTCACTTTTGCCATTACTTTTAGTGATTAAATCAACTAACTTCCCGCTATATATGACATTCAATTCTGAAAAGATCTCGGGAGGAAGGCTCTCTAAAACTTCCTTATCAAGATGACATAATGGTGGCGGCTCTGAAACCTGGTTCAAAAAAGCTTCACCATTGGATGTATTATTGTCCATTCCAATTGAAGGCCCAACTGAACTAGCACATATCTTTCCCAAAATTTCATTGCCTTGTCCTTCACAATCTGTAAAATGACACAATTACAAGATGCTGTGCAATTGTTTCTCTTCATTTCCAATAATTAAAAAATAATTAAAAAAAAAAGGGATATTAGAAACAATTGTGACTAGGAAACAATTTCCAGCTGTCTAGTTAAGCCCAACATGCTGCCTTTGTTTATTGGATAAGAGCTTTGTTTGGAGAGGACAAGGGCTTTTAAATCAGTCGCTCGTAATGAGATGTGGGCAGCAAGTATCAAGCAACACGTTTGTTATATTGAGTATTGTAAATACTTTCTTCTGGGTGAAAAACAACATCAGTGAAGATGTGTCATGCCCAATATCTTCTAACCTGCTTCAAATTTTCACAACTGACTTAAATTAAGAACAATGAAAATTTTTCATATGAATATAATCCAATTCAACCAAGTAACTATGAGTCACATAAGGTAGCCCAAGGGAGAAAACATAAATATTTTTTTTTATAAGACAAAATTACTAAAAACAACATAAGGCCCATACTTTAGAACCAATAATAGATATTAAAAATGTTCCACAACTAGAAAAGCAATATGAGACCTCAATGAACATAATACTCCAATTGTTACAAAATGATCCAGTACCATATTTAACCACAGATATTTAGTATAACTAGATTGCTAAACATTTAGAGGATTGAAAAAAAAAAAGAGAAGATCAACTTTCTGTTTATGTGTGCTGGGAAGCAAAACACAATCATAATAATTCGGCCTCTTGGTGTTCCAAAAACTGGTTAGCAAGAGAACACCGAAACAAATGTGAATGGTGATATAAATGGTAATAAATTACTGGTTGTTCTGTACAACCCAACAATCTAAAGTTGATCTTTTTTGGGAGCTACTACCCTTCTTATGAAGTATCTTGGACTCCCTTTGGGAGCTACTTTTAAAACAAGATCTATATGGGACGGGGTTGTAGAGAAGGTTGAAAAAAGGTTGTCAGGATGGAAGCGGCTTTATCTATCAAAGGGTTGGAGATTAACCCTCATCATGCTCTCTAGCCTTCCTACACACTACCTTTCTTTGTTCCCTCTCCTGGCAGGAGTGGCAAATCGGATTGAAAAACTATTTATAAACTTCCTGTGGGGGGTCTAGGGGAGGAGCATAAATTTCATATAGTGGGTTGATCCAAAGTGTGTATGCCAAAGGAGTTGGGAGACTTGGGGATGCGGAACTTGACTACTTTCAACAAAGCTCTTTTAGGAAAGTGGTTGTGGAGATTTCAGTTGGAAGAAGAGTCGTTGTGGAGAAGGGTCGTGGAGGGGAAATATGGTTGTGACCAGGGCGGCAGCGCCCCCCGGGGGGGGGGGGGGGGTACTAAGGAGAGCAGGGGAACTTATGGAGTGAGCCTTTGGAAGTATATTAGGAAGGGGTGGAGGGCGTTTTCCACACACATTAGGTTTGAGGTTGGCGAGGGTGCAAAAATCAGTTTTTGGTTTGATAAATGGTGTGGAGAAAGCGCTCTTTTTGCTGCATTTCCACAAGTTTGCAATTTAATCGAAGACCAACAAGTTGCGGTATCAGATGTGCTGTGTACAGCCAATGGCACAGTGTACTGGAATCTGACTTTTTTTAGAAGCCTACAGGATTGGGAAGTTGAGGAGATTGTGGCCTTTTATAGCTTTCTATTCTAGGCAGGTTAGGGGAAATGGAAGGAATAGAATGTTGTGGAACCACTCCAAAAACAAAAAATTGTCAAGTCTTTCTACAAGATGTTGCAAGCTGGCCAGCTAGGTGGGTTTCCTTGGAAGGGTATATGGAGAGCTTCAGCGCCTCCAAAAGTTGCCTTTTTTGTCTGGACAGCAGTGTGGGGAAAATTTTGACGGCCGACAACTTAAGGAAAAGAGGGATGATAGTCACTGAATGGTGCTATTTGTGCAAGAAAAATGGGGAATCGATTGATCATCTCTTTTTGCATTGCGAAATAGCAAGGACGTTATGGGATGGTATCATTAGTAGGGTTGGGCTGAACTGGGTCATGCCCAAAAGTGTGGCGGATCCCCTAGCATGCTGGAATCGATATCATCAGTGCAAGCAACTAGCTACGACGTGGAGGATGATCCCTTCGTATCTAATGTGGTGTCTCTAGTTGGAAAGAAATGAGAGATGTTTCAATAGTAAGGAGAGGTCCACGGGGGAAATTTGGGGCTTTTTTGTAAACTTTGGTACAATGGTTTTCGGCCCTTGTACTAAAGGGAGGGAATGTCCATGATTTTTTGACTAATTTTCAACTTGCTAGAGTGTAACTAGGTCTTTTTTGTATACTACCTGTGTACATGGGCTCGGCCTAGTTACATTCAATCAATAAAAATTATTACTTATCAAAAAAAAAAAATTACTGGTTGTTTGTCAAGTATACAAGGGTTAGAATGATAACTTCTAGTTACCTGTATCAGACCTCACTAATGAAGTGCAACTGTTACTGCATGCCTCTTCTGTACTTGCTGCAGCAGAGGTAAGCCATGACTTCAAAGAACTTCTCTCCAACCCTTTAAACAACGAAGTAACAAGAAGTTTCACAATCAGATAATAAAATAATGCAGCTTTCCCTGGGAAAAGGATGCAGACCTCATTTAAACATGCACAACTTACAACAATAATGGCTAATGTGATAAGAATAACTATATAGGGACTACGGTAAAAAGGTACAACACATACCTTGCTTCAAACAACCTGCACTTTCAAGCCTGGAAACTTGCAAGCCAATACCACGAATCTCCTTGACATCTATATAAAAGCAACAAAAAGGTAATCATGACAATGTTCAAAAGAACAAAGCTTGTTTAATGGAAACCCTATCCGACGGAAAAGCTAATTGTAAGACTCATGTTACTACTATCAAGGAAGATGCAATAATAAAGCTAAGGCGTTGTTTGGGAAACACATCCCATCTCATCTCATCTCATAATTTCCTTCACAAACATCACTCAAACACAAACATTTTTCAATCTCAAATTTTTAACTTTTTCATCTAATCATTACCTAATCATTACAATTTTCCCAAACTTCCAAACAAAACATTAAAAAAAAAAATCAATTTTTTCAAATCCCAAAACAAATATAATATTAAAAAATTATATTCTAACAATATTCTAACTTTATAATATTTTTATTCAACTACTTCTCTCCCTTTTCCCAAATCTCATAAAACATCTTAACTCTAACCATTTCACTACTATTTACATATTTCCCATCTCATCTCATTCACCAAGCATCCCCTAAGACAAAACCTTAGAACACAGTTTAACTATCATCAAGAAGATGCTGAGAAGAGGTTTCTGGTCGTCATGATTAGAAGACATGAACTCTCATGCCATGTAGCAGTCAATAATACCAGTCAAGATCTATTTCCAACCCCCAGCCCAACCTATACAGGTGCCTAACTAAACAAACCTATACCAGTAACAACTGTCTTCGAGGAATTTTTTTGTACTTTTGTCCACAAAAATCAAATGTTAATCCCAATTTTGCCAAACCTTCACATATTGAAATAAATAAAATAAGGCTTTTTATCCTCAGCAGACATACATAGCAATGCAACAAATGCAAGGAAAATTAATGAAAAGCACTTGACCTCCATGATTCGTGTATTAAGAGTTTTCAATGCAAAGAACTTCTTTTCCTATGGGAAAAAAGGAAAGAAAAGAAGGCAAAAATTTTATTTTGGAAAAAGATTAGTCACCTTGTGAAATACAAAGGCAAATGAGGGGGAGAGAGAGAGAGAGAGAGAGAGAGAGAGAGAGACTTTTTAGTTTAATCGAGAAGTAAGTTCTATAGAAAGAGCACAAAGGAAAGCTAACTTACCCAAGTGGAAGTGCCCAAAAAGCTGCTTTGATATCCTTTGAAGCACTTCCACATCATCGGTAGCAACTGGAACCTATTGAAACATCAATGATCTTTAGACACATCGTCAAAGACAATCAAACGGTACAAGCATAACAATATATCCACACGTGGAACACAAATAGAAATATACTTATACCGTAGTGGAGTGGCTCAGGTTTTCACAGTCTCCACAGCCCATATACTTTATAGGCTCCTCAGCATCTTTTCTTCTCTTTTTTATCTAGATCATTGCATGCAAGAAATTCACATTACTTCAAAATATATCCAAGGCAAAACTAAACTTTATGGAATTAAAAGCAAGACATAACAAAAGAACCATTCAGCCTGAACCCACTCATAAGCCACTCAAAGCAATTAATCATTTTGACTGATAGGTTTTAGGAAAAGACAATAACATGGTACCTTAAGGGTAAAAGTACGCCCTTGCACTCCACATCCTTGCAAGCGTAATGAAACCTCTTTGCAAAGATTTGAGAGGAAGTTTTGACTCTGAAAAAACTAATATGTCAATTCACTAACTATTCAAGCCTATTGTAAACAAAAATACGAAATTAGCTTGACAGTGCATCAGAACACGAACATCTTTCACATCCTTAAACCTCACACCCCAATTCACTTCGGCACCAATAGACTTGCTTACCTGCAGAACACATTTTCTGATAAGCAAGGCCACAATGATGGTAAATGAAATAACACAGAAGAAATAAGGTTGATATGGACAAGAAAGCTAAATTCAAATCAGTTTGCTGATATGGTAGTGGTACCTCTTAAATTTAGCACAATTAAAGTCCACCGTCACAAGGTGTTTAAACTATAAAAGGGTCCATGAGGTTTTTTCTGAAGCATTAGATGAAGATAGGTGATATATAATTTTATAAGCCTCTGCAATCTATTACTAAAAAGTTCAGACAAGATCATATCTTAGTCTCCAATATGATACTTTAACCAATTGCATTTTACACCCAAGCACCCCACCTAAATAATAGAAAAATATAGATAAAAGCAGACCTTCATTAGAAAAAATGCAGAGAACTAACATGATAGCCATTACATAGATTTGAAAAATAATTTGGCTATCTCAAGCATAAACTGAAAAAATATATATATCCATTTACTTATAAAAAAAATATCCATTTAAACTGAAAGCTATGTGGTTGATCAAAATCATGTTCTTTGCCAAACCTGAATCACCCCAACTAACCGATCATCAACTCCTCTGCTATAATCCCATAGCATCTCCCCAGTTTTCATTCCAAAGTCCTTTTGAAGAGACTCCTGGAGAGTGGAGATTCCAAAAAGGTTAGTAATATAAATAACAATATGCAAATAATAGATATAAAATAGTTATCAAAAAATAAAAAAGATAATAAAAACTGTAGAGTATAAATACACCTCAAAGATTAATGTCTGGCAGGGTGCATTCAAGAAAAAAAGATAATTAGGATATAATCTCTAACGCTTATAGATATTATTCGCTCTTATGATAGCCAAGCAGAAAAACTGATTCACCCACGACCCAAAGACTTCTAGAAAGATAAATAATTCATGAAATTCTTGAGTGTGGTGAAAACAACAATAAATTGTCAGCTTCAGTTCTGCCTAAGTACTGACATGACACATTTAAAGCACCTTATAAACCCCACTGAAGAAACATAATAAAATATCAAATCTTCTCAGTTCTCTAAGGACTTAATTTGTGCTATCGATAGGTTGGCTTTTCCCAGGATTAGTAAAAACCTTAAGAATCCAATGCCAATTCAAACTTTAAGCTTTTTAAACACCTTGCTGAAATGAAAAGAAAGTCAGGAAAATTAAAGCTGATAACCAGCATTATTTACTCAAAACGGATAAAATTTATCAACATGAAAATCATGCAGCAACTTTTATGCATTAAATCTTCAAAATGATTAGTTTTGAATGAGGGCATCCTAGCTCAAGACGGAACAATTAGAGCTCAATAATCAATCAGCTGGATAAAAGACCTTGGATATCATACGCAGTTGTCCACAAGTCCAAACATTTTGCTTCTTCAACTTCTCCTCTAGAACATGCCCAATGCCTGGAAGTGCCTTGATTGGAAGTTGACTCAAATGATCATCCACCTGAAATTCACAGAAGATAATATATATATATATATATATATAAGAAGTTTATGAAGATAGGGCATCCAAATGTCACAAACTTAATTAGGGATCCTTTGTCTTTAAAGAGAGCAAAAGTGATCGAAAAACCAAATATTCAAACTTTGCCTCCATGCCCCGCATCAAACCTTTACATGTTAAGTTTAAATCTCAAGTACATAAATAACTCAACAAATACCTAATTACTTAAAAAAACTAAGTTTGAAGTAGTTCTTGAACAGACAAGCAGAGCTGCTCAATCAAAGTTAAAACGGCTGCCAGAAAATGAGATAATTCAGAAGACTCACTGTGGACATAAATAATGAGGGAGAAAAGAAAAAAGATGTTGAACCAAAAAAAAAAACAATGGAATTAAATACGATGCTTTTTTTTTATAGGAATTAAATACGATGCTAACCCATATATATACATAAAAATTTCCTACAACATACCCTTTCAGGAGGAATGAAAAATTGACCATCTGGTTTTGCAGTTCTTGTGGCAAGACGAGCCATAAGCATATTCCCTGCAATCCCAGCACTCGCAGTGCATCGGGTAGTCTCAATAACCTCTTTTCTTATTCTTGAAGCTAGAATTTGGGGATCCTCCACCGAGTCTGTGAAGTCTAAAAATGCTTCATCACAGCTTACAGCCTACATTGAACAGCAGTTAATGTATTAACAGGGTGACAAGTCAGAACTGATGTGCATTGAATAAATGCATTTCCACAAGCAAACCTGCACTTTGTTGCAGTGCTTATGCAATATATTGTAGAACTGATCGGCTACCTGCAAATTTTCCAACAGATTATACACTTCCAATAACCCCACTCAACAGCTAGTCAAAACAAAACAAAAGAAAGGAGGATAAAAAATCAAAGATACAGAAGAGAAGATGAAATTAGACAGGCAACTTTCTTCATCAGTGAGCAATTCATTTGAACAGGAAAATTAGATGCTCCAATGTATAGCTTACTCCTAACCTCCTCATAAGCTTCAAAGTTGTATGGGAAAATGACCAAGTGGGGACAACAAGCCTTAGCATCTCTGACAAACATTCCAGCCCTAATTCCTATAAGAATAACAATAAGAAGAAAAAGGCCCTCTGAGAGACTGTCAAGGGGAATTGAGATAAAAGAAAGTCGCACAAACCAACCATAATCTCGAGCAGGGTAGTTTGCAGAAGAAATCTCAGCAGTTCCTTTTGGGTTATCCGAATGGCATACTGCTACAGGTTTATCCTTCAATTCAGGACAGTCTCTGATGACCACCGAGACAAAGAAACAGTCCTGGAACGATAAATCAGCATCATGGCACAACCACAATTTTTTTTTATAAGTAATAACCTTTATTGATTGATGGCACAACTACAAATACATGGTAGAAGAAAAAAGTTCATCCAATCGTATAGGATTCAACTACCAAGGGCATGGAGATTACCATGTCAATATGCACAATGGCAGTCTTTTGAGCAGAGGCTTCAATATTGGAACTTCTGCACTTAAACCCATTAGATAAGCTAGAAAAACGCTTACGGTATCGATTTCTCCAGGTTCCTATGAAGTGCAGCCTCGAGTTCTGCAGAATGCTAAACTTGCTCAATATATAACCAAAAGTTTGCAATGGAATTTGCCTACGAAATCCATAAATAACTGGAGCCAGCTAAATGCTCTGTTTGGTAATTTCAACAAATCAAGGAAATCAAATTATAGAAATGCATTTATTGAATAAACAGCCATATCTCTAATAGGCAGTTGGAAAGCAATTCAGGACCTTGAAATAATTCTCCACAAAATTGGGATCCTCAATAGTTGAATGACGGTGATTAGAAAGCCCACTAACTGTTGAACCTGGTGAACCTGTCATATCATGATTTTCTACAAAGTTGCTGGTACCCAACGCAGAGGAATGGTAAGGACTTGACTGCAGTTCGTTTCTAACACTTCTCTGGTTGTCTTCATCAATATTATTTGGTTTTTCCATAGTCACTTCAAAAGGCCTGCCACAACTGCTAATTGGCTCTGTGACTAATGGTGCATTAGAGTTCCTATTCACAAGATTATCAGTTTCTCTACTAATTTGCCTGCTGTGCCCACTGGATTCACCCAAATCAGAGAAATATGCATCTGTTGATGTGCCACCTTTAAAGGAAGAACCTTCAGGTTTAACATCCTTGGAGACCGAGCTGGTTTTCAGGGAAAAGAAGGTTGACAACCTTGGTTGATTATTTGCAAGCTGGTCCAGTTGGTAAGGAACCCCTGGAGAGAGCAGAATAAATTGATTGTGAACTACATAAGATAGGACACAGAAAGCAATTGAAAATTTAGTAGTCTAACCATATTGACGGGACAAAACTTCCTTCTTCCATTGCATTAAGTTTAGGACCTTAAGTGGAAACCTATGTTATGCATTAAAAGAAGTCCAAACCAACAAAATGCATAGACTTACAATTCAAAAGTTTGTTTGCAACAACAGAATCCAAAATCCACAAGGGTTTCACCACGGGGAGTCCACCACTGAAGGACCTGTATTGGAGTTACAAAGGGCACAAATCACATTCAGTTGCTTTTCTAAAATATTTAAATTGTAGGAGTTTGAAAAAAGAAAACTGAGGTAAACCTCAAGTTTTTAAGTTTACTATCAGGAAGATTACTGCAGATGATATGGGTGACCCGGCGTCTTGAAAAATAATTCTCAAATCTTCCACCATGCTTCAGCATGTAGCCCCGCAAATCCTGAAATAGCTTACTATTAGTAAATAAGATAAAATCCAGTTATAATAACAACCTAGCGTTCGAACCAGTAACATTGGGGGAAACAAGAAACAATAATCCAAAATTAAACAGTTTCCACCATCTGCCTCTAAATACCAAAATCCTTGGATCACAGATGGTATCTCCACATGGAAGTTCAAATGAACAGCCCACCCATCAAAATAAAAATCTAAAACTAATTAGTTTAGAGTCAAACTCAAATAACTCATATAATCATTTTTCTTTCATGAATGGTATATACCATTGACTCAGACTATGAACTAGAAGAAATTAAATATAAAATCTGTGTCTAGGTCTTCAATATTATCATTTTTACTTCTCTAGTTTATATCTCCCAGAAACCAAGCAGACCTCAACAAAAAATAATTAGAAAGCGATTGAACCTGACTGGAAGGAATTGTGAAACCATCAACAAAGATGGAAATTCCATGGAATATAGGCTTCCCAGAACCCGAACCACTATGTGAAGAAGTTGAAGCCTCGGCATCAAACTGGTCATGAAGTTTCCTATTCTTCTCCATCATATAACTACATTCAAATGTCAATAAAACGGTCAAAGACTAAACCACAACGTGTTACGATACATGAAGGAAGAAGAAGAGAGGACACAATTGTCAAAGTGAAAACTGGCCATGATTGCCAAAGAGATAACCGAGGACACGGTCCTACATGGCCGATTAGCATAAGAGTATCCATATAGCTGAAGCTGACCCCAATTAACGCTTAGTTGAGTTGAAGGTAAGAAAATCCAAATAAGTAACAAAAAAGTATAAAAGATAGAGTCGATTCAATGCATTCATATATGAGAAATGTATGTAGACGCATATTAAAATCAAATAATTGTAAATTTGATCGAGAAAATCTAACTAGATATAATATATATATATATATATATAATAGATTATATATTTATAAAAGAGCACCTCCCGAAATCGGAGAACGGGGCTTTACGGAAGGAGGAGCGAGAGGGCGAGAGAGAATTGGCGCCCCAGGAGGCCGCTCCTAGGGTTTTCTGGCTGGGCTTCGCCTTCTTCTTATTGTTACCGTTGCTGTAATTGGAAGGATTAGAAGAGGTCGAATTATTGAAGCTTCTCTTGGATCCATGGCCGCCGGAAGAGTTCGCAGAACGAGACGAATCCAAACTCATTTTGTCTGAAAACCGTACGGAGGAAGGCTTATACAGAATCACGCAAAGAGTACCGTTTAAATGAAGCGGCAAACTGAAGCTTCTGTTGATACTTGATGTGATATATGGAGTCCCGAGTAGCAGTGTTGGATAGGTAGACAATAGCGGTTTGGTGCTAGGATGATTGGATCGGCAACCAAACCATAGAAATGGGCTATATATAAGGGTTTGGTACTTTGGAATTAAGTCTTTAATTTTAATTTTTACCTGCCCAAGTGCACGCTAAGCCGATGATGGGCTGTTTGAGCCGTTCACCAACAAGGCCCTCATGGTGTTGCGCTCTGGCCTAAACAATGGACTAGATACGTGCTATATTTAAACCAGCCCAATTTTGAGATCCAATTATTTCTTTCGACGCGGCTGTTTTATATCATAAAATATTATATCCTCAAATTAGTATATTCATTATTTTCTTTCGTGATTTATATTCGTCAGTATCACATTACACGTGTAGGCCGCCCGGGCCCACGAAAACTGTAAAATTTCGACGTCCCCAGTCGCCACAACCACGCAAACATTTTCCTGAAAGATTCTTCAGATAAGAAAAATAGAATTATCTTAAGCTGGAAAGTGAGAGAAAAGCGACAGTCATTAATGCAATCCAAAAACTAACAATCTCAAATCAAACACAAACGCACACTTAGAACCATCAGTTCCAGTAGTGTTCCACCCCATAATTTAGAAATTTCAAACACAAATTAACACGGTAGCTGCCTCATCCGTGGCTCCCGTTGCTTCCTAGTTGGCGAACTTCCTATCACTCATCCATCCTTATAACCCCAAGAACAGCCCGGGTTTCTTCTCCACATTTTCCTGGCTCCCAAACAGCAAAGCAATACCCAGTACCAAACAACTCGACATAATGTTGGACATTTGGTCCTGGATATGTGAGCTTTCCAACTTAGATGAGGGGGCCGACTCACGCAACGTCCTTGAACTCGCGAGATCCGGACCGGGTCAGGAGCCTCAAATTATCCAACTCATAGCCGAGCGCGACTCCTCCGGGTCCAACACGGACACGCTGGTGACCTTCACCATATGCTCACATGGTTTTGATTCTTCTAACGTTCAAATGACCATATGGGTCTCCGACACTTGCCCCTTAGTCTCCCCCCAACCGTTCCTCCCCCTCTTACTCCAGCTGCTCCAGGAACTCATATCCCGCTCGCCAAAGGCTTACGATAGCACGTGCCCCAGGTCACAACTCCAAAAGCTGAAACCGGACCCGATTTCGTGGATCATGGGATCTCACTCACCGGAGTCATTCTCTAGCTTTTTCAACCAAGTCTTTCTCATGCGGCTGTTCTGGCTCTGCGTATGCGACTCCCCTAGCGAGGTTGGCTCACTTTACTTCCATTCATTTTTGGCTCCAAACATCGAAGCCTTGTCGTGTAAGCACATGCCAGTTCTGCGAACATTCTTTATTGAGGTCGGTGTGGATGTTGAGCAGTGCTTCATGCGCACCCGAGGCTACATGTTAACAAAATGGTTGATCTTTAAAGAGGTGGGCGTAGGATTGCAAACATTAACACCAGATAAGAAGTTTGGGTTTTCTTATGCTACGGAGGCCCATGGGTTTTGGGTACTGAAGGGTTACGCACCGGTGCTGGGTATGAAACTCGCGCGTTATAAAGGTCATAAATTTCAGTTTCCTGTTATAGAAGCCAAAGAATCAGTTATAAGATATGCTCTTGCGCACCAGCAGTTGGAGGCCGTCATTCAGTTCGAATATTCGGTTAGATTTTACGACGGGTTTCTACAGGTGAACACGCGTGTCGATAACATACGACTCCACGTGGCAAAGCTAGGATTTAATGAAAACGAAGACGTTCATTATGCAGACGAGAGGCATTTCCCGTCGAGGATTCGGTTTTGGGTAGGTCCGGAAGTCGGGGCAACGTACGTGGCCGGAGTGAGCTTGGGTCGGTCCACGAACAACGACGAGAAAGAAGTGGAAACGCAAAAAACAGTGAAGGCCGGTGGTTTTGAAAAGACAGAGATGAAAGCCGTGGCAAGAACATCGACGAGGACGCGGACGAAGAATTGGAGGTGGGACCAAGACACTGAGGGAAACGCAGCAATTTTCGATGCGGTTTTACACGACGACATAACGGGTCTTGAAGCAGCCACGTGGAAACCACATAGTGGTGTTACTAGTAAATCGGGGCATGGTCTTCAAAACAGATATATCGGAGCGAATAGGCCGTTTACGAAAACCGGGGGATTGGTATTCGCGGGGGATGTGTATGGAGAGGGCGTAAGTTGGAGGTTGAGCAAAGAGATGGAAGGGAGTGTGTTGAAGTGGAGGATAGGAGGGAAAATTTGGTTAAGTTACTTGCCTAATGAGGTAAAGAGTTCGTATTTTGAGACGAGGTGCGTGGAGTGGTGTGATGAGGTTGATTTGCCTTTGATTCGTGATAAATAGAGCTTGTAAGAAATTAACCCTTATAATTATGTAAAATTAATTGATGTACGTAATAAAGGTCCAAGTGTTTTTTTTCTTTTTAAGAGTAGGTCCAAGTGTTTTAGTACTCTGGTTCGATATTGTGCATGTTTATTATTAACATATTTTACGGTGGAAAACTGTAATATTGCATTAAAACAATTAATATCCGGCAGAACATGTCTTTTAAGTTCGTTTATCTAAAATGTTTTAGATGAAAGTTGGACCAACCCAAGTCTTGAGCCAACATGTACACCACAATTAGAGATCATGGTAACCACGTTCTAGTAGGAATTGGTGACATTCCTATTTATATATGGTTGATCATCATGTGCCCGCACTCAAGAATCAGATTTGAGACAACATTATACTCTCTTGCATCTCTCTCTCTATCCATTCTCTCTTGTCTCTATCTAGAGAAATAAACTAGTCTAACGCATAGGAGGGTGGAGCACCTCCATTCCTTCCTTCTCTTTCTCTTTTTTTGTATTTTTTTCTATGTTTATGTATATTTTCAAGCAGAGTAAGGAGAAATGGCGTTGAGACATTTTTTGGTCCCCTCCGACTATCACGAGATTTGCCAACCGTCGATTTAATTAGATTGCTGAAGGCCTTGTTAAGAGAAGCAGTGCATAGACTACACGTGCGGGCCGAAATTTGGGACATGTTTTTCACATGCCTTCACCTTGAGTAGAGTTGTAAACGGTCTGGTCCAATCTAATTCGGTCTGTGAAAGCTATGGACCAGTTCTATTCGGTCTAAAGATTTTCCCACCTTGAACCGAACCGAACTCCTATTCGATTCAATCAGTCCAGTCTAATTCGGTCCAAATCCAGTCCAGGAGCACCTAATATGATTTAATGGGTTAAATTTAGCCCAAAATCCTGAAATGATCAAAATATTTTTTTGTTCAAATTTAATTATTTCAACTCATTTTACGTATTTATTATATATTTAATCTAAAAAATATTAAAAAAACTTACTCTTAAAAGTTTATATAATAATAAAATATTAAATAATAATTATACACTTATTACTTATAAGTTATTAACCTATTACTAATATTCTATATAGATATACTATAATTTATATTTTTATACTACAACTATTATAATATGTTAATATTATAAGAGTATATATTATATATTAATATGTTATACTACAAATCTTAATATATATTAATTTTAATATTATCTACTATTACTTATAGGATATATCATCTATATAATATATATATTTTTTAATTATAGTATTTGGTCTGATCCAATCCGGTTTAGGAAGAGAAATTCCTTGGACCAGGACCAAATCGAAAACATTCGGTCCTTAAAAACATTGGACTGGACTGGACCATATCACACCCAGGTTCGGTCCGATTTGATCAGGGCAGTCGGTCTGATCCATCGGTTCGAACTGGAATTCTTACACCCCTAACCTCGAGAACTCAATTGTCACCACGCATAGTGGTTCTGGACTCAGCGTCGTCGATAGTTGCAAGTTCAATGTTCCAGCATACTCCTAGGGTGATGCATGCCTCTCACGCGCTACACCAAACTATTTTCTCTATGGCTTTTGTTTTTTCCGCATTTTTTTGTTGTGTGGTTTTTCTAGTTTGGTTTTATGTGTTTTTCCTTTCTTTGTTTGTGTAATTTTTTATTTTTTTTAGGTAAAATAAAAGGAACGTGATGTTCCTTTGGTGGCCCTCTCCTCCTTTGAAAGAAGTTGGTGGTTTTCCTCCCTCATCTTTAGAGGATAATGTTGTTTCACCCTCTTTTCTTTTTTGGAGGATAGAGATTTGCATGCTTTCTGACAAATTTCTGATTTTATCAAGAGATAGTTTTTAGAAGTTTTAGAGAATACCCGTTATAAAAAAATTTGTGTGCAGAGTATCCAAACAATTAAATAGTTTGGTTTGTAATCAAGATCTTCTTTATTATATGGGCCACAAATGAAACTTTCATTTCTTAGAATGAAATGAATCATTTTTTATAAAAAAAAAAAAAAAAAAAATCAGATTTGAGACTTCCTAACAAGAAAAAAAATATAAATTAGTTAAAATACGAAACACAAACTACAAAGCCTCTCTCTCTATATATACAGTGGACTAAATAAAAGAAAGCAAATACAACAATAAATCACTGAGAAAATATAGGCATGCTGAGTTTTAACACTCGAAAATTGGTCTCAATATATGCAAATAAATAATAATACGACTGTTTATCTTGTCTATATTCATGTCGATCAATATAATCCAATATTCAAAATAAATTTATAAGTCAATCGATCAAATAAGAAAGTTATTTAAGATTAAAAAAACAATATTTGTAGTAAACAGTATGCTCGAGGTATCGTTATTGCAGTTGGGCTACAGGTACTGCTTGTTGGATACGAGTTGCGGGCCAGTAGTTGGATTTGGGTTCGTCCTAAAACCTGGATGCGCGAGTGCAGTCCAGCAACCCGAAGTCCAATACTAGGGAACGCTTTTTTTTTTTTTTTTTTTTTTAACCTCTGGCATGTTGCCTTGGACACGGACATATCGAATCCAAATGTCAGATTCTTTGCCTGATTCGGAGTGAATTATCCTAAAAATAGAGCATTTGAGGGAATAAGTTTTTTTTAATGAATTCTTTTACCCAAAAACACCTGAAAACATATAAAATTTACAGAGTCAGTGTCCACTGTAAAATAATGAAGTTAAGAAATTACGCTAATTCCTTTGTTAATTAAATATATTAATTTTTAATACACCGCCTTTATGTGGGACCAGAGACAAGAAGCTTAACGAAGACCGAGAGGAAATTACGAAAGACAACAAATGCAATCTTACGTGGATTCCCTCGTGATCACTCTGCGACGCACATAACGCCGCGTGCAGTAAAATATAAGATCACAAGGAAACTTTTTATAAGCAGTTATTTATATATATATATATTATATTCTAAAAATATGATTGATTGTATAATTTATAATAAATATTTTGATCAATTATATAAATAAAGTGCATAAAAAATATATAAAATAATAATTATACGTAACAGAACTCTATCGCTAGACTCGAACAGAATCAGAATTCAGAAAGCTTCTTTCTACTACGTACAGTTCCGGGTAACGTGGGTCCCGTTTCCTTCACTACATGCCTCATTAACCTGTGGAATTTATAGCCATGGGTCTACAGCCTTCCCAACAACCCTACCTTTACTCTCTCTAGTCTCTCCCACGGTTCACGGATCACTAGAGAACTCACCGTAACGAACCAAGCACCTTCCTTGTTCGTCCTGTACTTACTTTCCAACTTTGGTTGTTGCGGTAATGGAAGATGCAGAGTGGGTCTTGGTTCGGCCACCGGCAGAGAAGGAACTATGGAATCCCAGTTTAGAGGATGCAGAGACTTCTAAGCCTTTGAAACTTCTGTTTTCTGGGCCAGCGAAGCACTGGACCGATGCGATTCCTATTGGGAATGGGCGGCTTGGAGCGATGATTTGGGGTGGTGTGGCATCAGAAACTCTCCAACTTAATGGTAAAAAGAAAAACAAAGGCTAATGCCGGATCCCCTCGTGTTTCTAAGAACTGCACATTGAGTTTTGAGGGTGAAATTATTTGGTTATGACATGCTTGTTTGTTAAAATAAGAAAAGTATTTGAGTAGGGTTGCTCAAGACTCGAGTGGAGCATTTTGTGATATCTTACCTTTAACTCTTTTTTTTTGGCATTTATATATATATATATATATATATAATATTATATATATATATATAATATTATATATATATATATGTTTTGCTTATTACGTAGTAAGAAGAACTATTTAGTTGTTTATGCTGCATTCCTACGTTTTCTGAGCAACAGAATGGGTGGCCATGTGGAGGTTAACTGGTATTGGATTGGGTAGAAATGCTTGGAGTGAAGTGATATCTATGCTTTTCCTTTTCCTTTTCCTTTTTCTCCCCCCATCCAAGATCCAAGATTTGGTCATGTCATACATTTTCCGAGCCACAAAAATGAGAGAATTATTTTGCACTCATAATTTTACTGCTTGGAGTGATCATTTCTGGAATTAAAGAATTAATTTGGCATTTACCCAGAGCCTTTGTGCATTCAGCTTGGTCTCTAAGATTTAGTGCAATTTTGTTGAATTTGAATTCACTTATTTGACCACCAGCAAGGGTGGTGATTCAATGGTTCTTGGGTTTACTTTTAAGTGGTTTGTCATAAGTGGTTTGACATGTACTAGGTCAATGGGATCACGTTAGACTATTAATATTAGACGCCTAAAGATTCATTGAATTCCTTAGTGAGACTAGTGTCGAAGCTATGACTCAAACTGCTTGCGGCTTCCCAAAGTTTTGGCCCCTCCTGTTTGGTTCCTAGCAGGTAGAGTGCTGCTATGGTTATGCCGACGTAAGGAAGCCACCTTTGGTCACCCTCTCCTACCCTTTTTATTCAGTACACACAAAAAAAAAAATCACATCGTTGATTCAAACCTGGCTTAACAAATCACATCCACTTAGCTTATTATATGCATGATCTGTCAATTATGTCTGGATTTGGTTGACGAGAGTCTTGAGGCAATGAGAGTGGGGACTGGAGTTTTGAGTTTTATACCGTGTTGTTATGGTTTCCAAAAGTTAAAAATCCCATCACCGTCCGGACCATTATTGTTTAACCAGTTCCAAACAAGCAAAGGTCTGTAAATCTAGATGGAGATTTACTTTCCGTCTCATACATTTTACTGTAAACCAAATGGCACGAGATACAACAATAAGCATCTCTTTTATATCCAATACATTGACTCAGTCTCTTCTTTCTCTCTCCCTCTCTCTCTCTCTCTCTCTCTCTCTCTCTCTCCCTCTCTCTCTCTCTCTCACTCTCTGTATATATATATATATGTACTGTATGCATGTATGTATCCTGACACATGTTAATGGCTTTTTAATTTCAATTTGTATCCAGAGGACACTCTCTGGACTGGGACTCCTGGGAACTATACCAACCCAAATGCTCCAGAGGCACTATCACAGGTCAGGAAACTTGTTGATAATGATGAGTTTGCTGAAGCGACTGCAGCAGCAGTCAAGTTGTCGGGAACTCCCTCTGATGTATGTCACTTTGTTACATTTGATGCTTCTAATTTTCTCTGTTTTTTTATCAATAAGTATGGTCTATATTAATAGTGATGCAAGTAAATTTATGGAGTTCTCAAGTTTTTTCCTTATTTTGAAACTGTCTATTCAATTCTTTTTGTTTGCTAGTCGTTGGTGAGTCCTGTCTTCCATTTGTATCTTATCTAGACAAGGCACTGCTGGTACATGTACAAAAAGTCCAACCAAAGAAAAATCTATTTTGTAATTGAGGCTTACACCCTGCCATAGATATGATGTTAAAGCTGAAACATACTCAATAGCTGAAAATGATAGTTCGGGATTCCTGGGTGTTTAATGCTTTCATGCTTGCAGTGTTGATTAGCATTTGGCTTTTACTGAACATGGAGCGTCTCATGATGGTGACATAAACTCTGGCTAAGCATATAAGCAAACTTTTACCACGCTGATGTGTCTCATCTCTGGATGGTGGTCTTATATCTGTGGTGTGCATCTTATACATTATCAAAATGTTAATTTTGCTGCAGAATTTAGTCAGAAGACAATTTTTATTGCCAATGATGCCAGAGAAGATGAGCTTCCATGTTACCAAAAGATTTAACTTGTTAATGGGGTTTATGTCCTGATATTTATTTTGTGGCGATGAAGGTTTATCTACTTCTTGGGGACATCAAGCTTGAATTTGATGATTCGCATCTTACATATGCTGAAGAAACTTACCAAAGAGAGTTGGACTTGGATACTGCTACCGCAAGAGTAAAATATTCTGTGGGTGGTGTAGAATTTATGAGGGAACATTTTGTTTCCCATCCAGACCAAGTGATTGTGACAAAGATTTCTGCTAGCAAGTTAGGGTCTCTATCATTTACAGTGTTTTTGGACAGCAAGTTACATCATCATTCACATGTAAATGGAAAAAATCAGATAATAATGGAAGGAAGTTGCCCTGGTCAACGAATCCCCCCTAAAGCGAATGAAAATGAAAATCCTAAAGGAATTCAGTTTTCTGCAATCCTTGATTTACAGATAAGTGATGGCAGAGGGGCAATACGGGTTTTGGATGACAAAAGGTTAAAGGTAGAGGGTTCAGATTGGGCTGTCCTGCTTTTGGTAGCTTCATCTTCATTTGTTGGGCCATTTACCAAGCCTGCAGATTCAAAGAAGGATCCCACTTCAGAGTCTCTCAGTGCATTAAAGCAAATAAATGAATTGTCATACTCTAACCTTTATGCACATCATTTGGATGACTATCAGAATCTTTTTCATCGTGTCTCGTTGGAGCTTTCAAAAAGCTCCAAGAGCCTTTTAGGAAATGGGTTTTTGAAGATGAAGAAAGTTATGTCCTCTATAACTAATTCAGATTTCAAGGAAAGTGAGGAGGTGAAGATTTCAACTGCTGAGAGAGTTAAATCTTTCCAGACTGATGAAGATCCATCCTTGATAGAGCTCTTATTCCAGTATGGTCGATATCTACTTATATCTTGTTCTCGTCCTGGAACTCAGGTGTCAAACCTGCAGGGTATATGGAACAAAGATATTGAGCCTGCATGGGAGTATGTATTCCTTTCTCTCACCCTGCCCCACCCCATATATTCACGTGCAGTAATTTTCCTGAAAAGAGGAAGTTAATCTTTCTACAGGGACATTGGAAAGACTGTAAAATAATAAGATAAAAGTATATGTTCAAGGAACATTATTCCAGTCCGCTCACTACATTTTTTCTTTCTGTAAACATGAATTAAACATTAGATGATTAAATGTGCTCCCTCTCAAGGATAGCACGTAATATAAAATTTTACCTAATTTACATGGTACCTTCCAATTCTAGTGACTATTTGCATCTCGGTTTTTATTTGTATAATTACTTATTTGATCCCTGTCTTGTTCAGCGGCGCTCCTCATACAAACATTAATCTTCAAATGAACTATTGGCCTTCACTTCCTTGCAACCTTAGCGAGTGCCAGGAACCCTTGTTTGATTACATTTCCTATCTGTCAGTCAATGGGAGCAAAACTGCAAAAGTAAGATTTTCACTTTCTAGTGTAAAGTCCTTTCGTTTGTTTATTTTATTTGTCTATGTATTTTACTCAATTCATCAATATTATTTTACACATAACTTTAAGTAAAAATAATATTATTTTTACTATGGTTCACCTTATTTTTGTCTATGGTTCACCTTAAGTAGAATAAATGAGGGGGCCTTAAATTTACTTATGTATGGATAGTACACTGCCTATAGGATGACCCTGTAGAAGGGGGTCTGTTTAGTTTATGATGCATATTGATTTTATTATTCACCATATTGCAATGTGAAGTTATGGTGTATATTCCTTATCCATGAAACATCGGTAGGCTTAAACCAGCATGAGTCCATAGAAACCTAGACCCTTGGTGTTCTCCGTGATTTTGTGTCACCAAGACAATTGAATAAATGAGGGGACCTTAAATTTACTTACTTATGGAAGGTGTTTTGATGATTGTGAACACTCATTAGGGACATTTAGGGACATTTTCTTTAGTACTCTCAATTTTTGGGTGCACAACCTTGTAAGGGAAGGAAATTCTTGTAATGTTTTATCTTAACTTTCCTTTCTAGCTTGTATCTAGGTTTTTCTCTTGTACACTTTCTGTGTACTTGGTTTCGCCTATTTACTTGAATAAAATTCTTATTACCTATATAAAAAAAAAAAAAATACTTATGTATGGATAGTACAGTGCCTATAGGATGTGTAGAAGGGGATCTGTCTAGTTTATGATGCATTTTGATTTTATTATTCACCGTATTGCAATGTGAAGTTATGGTGTATATTCCTTAGCCGTGAAACATTGGTAGGCTTAAACCAGCATTAGTCCATAGAAATTTAGACCCTTGTTGGCCTCCATGATCTTGTGTCACCAAGACAATTGATTTTGCTATCTTTTATAAAATCAAGCATAAAGATTCTTATATATCACTGAATATTACAGGTGAATTATGAAGCAAGTGGTTGGGTTGTCCATCAAGTGTCTGACATATGGGCAAAAACATCCCCTGATCGAGGTGAGGCTGTGTGGGCCTTATGGCCAATGGGAGGAGCATGGCTTTGTACCCATCTCTGGGAACATTATACTTATAAAATGGACAAAGTAAGTTTCTGTTTATTGCTAATGTGATCATGATGTTTGTTTATTGCTAATGTGATCACGATGTTTGTTCATCATGAGAAGGAACATTAAACAACCGCTGCACACAGCTTTTTAATTGGAAGAGACCATGACATAGTTGTGGCTTTGAGAGTGTAGAAACAAAAATGTCTAGACATACCAAGTGAGATCTGTCCACTTAGAAAAGTCCTTTCATAATCAATTTTAACATTCTAGGTGGAGCAAGTAGTCTTGCCTGAAAGCCTTAGTTAGAGTGGGAAGAAAGGCTGCTGAAGTGGTATTGTGACTTTAAAATATTTTGTTAGTGTACTCTAATCATTGGACTATAAGGTAAGTATAAGACTAATTCAACAGTTAATTCATTCAAGTCATGATAATAGACATGACCTATAAAATTATAAATTGTTTTGTTGCCTAGTTGATGTTTTGAGGTTTGACTAATTGAAAAATGAGGAATCAGGGGCTTCAAATATCGATACAATTGAAATATCAGTGTTCAATCCATATGATATATGACATGTTATCTATGTTGGATATAATATCTGGTATTTATATGATTGCTGATATTTATTTTTGTATAATTAGGATTTTCTAAAAAATAAGGCATATCCTTTGTTGGAAGGGTGTGCATCATTTCTGTTGGATTGGTTGATTGAAGGCCATGGAGGATATCTGGAAACCAACCCGTCAACTTCTCCAGAGCACATGTTTATTGCTCCAGATGGTAAACCTGCCAGTGTGAGCTACTCATCAACCATGGACATGGCAATCATAAAAGAAGTTTTCTCTGCAATTGTTTCTGCTGCTGAGGTGAAGCTATTATATGCTGGTTAAGTCAATTCTAATCTTTTATCTTTATAAGATCTATAATCTATTTACAAGTAATTTTCTGACAAACAGGTTTTGGGAAAGACCGATGATGCTATTGTTAAAAGAGTCCGTGAGGCTCAACCTAGGCTATTACCAACAAAAATTGCTCGAGATGGTTCCATTATGGAATGGGTATGTTAATATCTTGATTCTAACTTCTCATATTTTTGTGGAAGGAGTCATCATCTCGCATGTTCTAGTGAAGTTCTTCAACGTATTGGAATGTCAAAATTCATTATAGGCCAGCAAATTCTCTGTTTTATGGCAGGCACAAGATTTTCAAGACCCAGACATTCACCATCGACATGTATCACACCTTTTTGGCCTCTTTCCTGGGCATACAATCAGTGTTGAAAAAACTCCAGACTTATGTAAAGCGGCTGATTATACTCTCTACAAAAGAGGTTTGTATCTGACTCTTTTTCTACTATTTTATTCGATGGTTATTTCATCTACACGGTGTTTTTCCTCCTCGTCCATACCATTATCGTAATCTCACAGTAGTGTTGTTATGATCTCTTGACATGAAACAGGAGATGATGGTCCAGGATGGTCAACTACATGGAAAATTGCATTGTGGGCTCGTCTTCACAACAGTGAGCATGCATATCGGATGGTCAAGCATTTGATTAACTTGGTAGATCCAGATCATGAAGGTGACTATGAAGGAGGAATATATAGTAACTTGTTCACTGCACACCCCCCTTTCCAGATTGATGCTAACTTTGGGTAAGTCACACTACATTATGCGTATTTAATATATACGCTTCTATTACCAACATGCATGATCACTATGAAAAGAAATAAAAGGTTTCCTATTATAATTTCCATTCCCCTGATTGCAACAGTTCATTTTACGGACAGTAGTTTTGTTTAATAAGTCATGTACAAGATTTTTTCAACATGTTAAGCATTTTCTCATCATCGAAGTTTAAATTTTGGGTTCAAACACTCGAGTTATTGACCAAGTAATATAAATTCGCTTAAAAGGTGGGCGTGACTGTATAATCATCTGATATTGAGGTTTGATTGAAATGGTACATGGGAGCTATGCCGTAGTAGTTTTACTTAATATGCATGCCACTTGAAGTAGATATCAGTTATGATTGACGATTCTGCAAATTTGTCGTGTTAGTTTTTCAGCAGCAGTTGCAGAAATGCTTGTCCAGAGCACCGTGAAGGATCTGTACTTACTTCCTGCTCTTCCCCGAGACAAATGGGCAAATGGTTGCGTAAAAGGATTGAAGGCGCGCGGTGGGGTGACAGTAAACATCTGCTGGAAGGAAGGAGATATTCACGAAGTCGGCCTCTGGTCAAAGGAACAGAATTCTCTTAGAAGATTGCATTACAAAGGAACTACGGTCACGGTAAACATACCATCTGGCAGAGTTTATACATTCAATCGGCAATTAAAATGCGTTAAAGCGTGCTCTCTTTGAGATTCAGAAGCAAGCTGTTTTTTCTTTTCGATTGCTAAGATCAAGCTTGATCTTTTGAAGAGCATTGGGCTCTATATCGCCAATAAACTCCACAGAATGAAAAAATTCGTTTGTATTCTTTTGTCCGTCTTTCTCAATCAATATTCTTTTGGTCTGGATATATAACTCGATTTATCATGTCAGAGAATCTTCCAACGGATTAATTTATTTGTTATTAATAACAGTGTCTTGCAAGAATTAAGAATTTACGACGTATGACTTGGATTGGATTTTCTTTTTAAGGCTTCAGAGGCTTGCGATCACTAGATCTTGAAGGTCTTGAGCTTCTCTCTATCGCTGAGATTCTCTCGGGGTCGATCAAAATTTCCTGTTAGTAAATAGTTTTTTATTTTTCAAACAAGCAAACTATAGATAAAATAAACTGTTACAATATACAAGATTCAGCAGGTTGGAAATCCCTTTAAAAAAAAAAAAAAACAGGTTGGAAATCTCATCATCTTAGACCAGAAATACAACATAGGAAAAATAAAATAAAGAGGAATTTAGAGTCGATGACTAGGCTGCCACACGTTTCTCATAAAAGGAAGCTAATTAAAGTGATTTTGTCACAATATGACATAGAAATTACTAAAACTGGAAGTTGCAATGGATTGTTGTCGAAGAAGCAAGAAGCGATTGTAAGATATATATATACTCTATGACTATATGTAGTATTATTTATTCTTATTAAAGTTGAGAAAAATAGTCTTAAAAGGGAGAGAAAACCAGCCACCAATGTGTCAACCCTGTTAGTATAGTTGATATGATATAAGTGGAAGAAAATAATACGTCTGATTTTTTAAGTTAAATGATAATTCATTCTTCATATTATACAAAAGTTTCATTTCAAGAACCGAAAGAAATAATATTTCGATTGTACTTTCACTGAAATTTTTTTTATACATTTTTGCTGATCGTTAATGAAAATTATTTATGCAATTTCACCTCTTTTTGGTAAAATTTATTTCATTTAATTGTAATTTTAGAGTTTAAGATTTAGAATCATTTAGATTTTTTATCCCAATGGATGATAAAAAAAAAAAAAACATTGAAATAGATGTTACTGTATTTATTTAAATATGTAATGATATTAAAAAAAAAAATTTGAAAACCAGATTATAGAATTTTTACTGACTATTTTTAATGAAAAAATCTGGATGTAAATTCGGCTAGCACAAGTTTACTCACATAAACATTATTTTATACTGTCATTTTTAATTTTATCCAGGGAAACGCGGGCCCCATATTAATGCAAAATGGATGATCTACGTGGCTTCTCCTGAACTTCATCAGTCTACAAACAGACCTTCTCTTCTTTATCAATTATCTTCTCTTCTTTATGCAAACAGAATTTCATGAACATTATTTTCTTATGAAATTAGTTAGTAGCAGTTATGGAAGATGAAGGATGGGTTCGGGTGCAATGGCCCACTGACAATGACCTATGGAACCCTAGCTCGATGGAGGCTGAGAGTTCCAAGCCTCTGAAGATCACGTTCGCCGGGCCTGCCAACCACTGGACCGATGCGCTTCCCATCGGCAACGGCCGGCTCGGAGCCATGGTCTGGGGCGGCGTTGCATCGGAGACTATCCAGCTCAACGGTATGACCAAAATGCCCTCTCTTTCATCGTATTTGAGCGAAATTGGTACTAGATCGTATATTTTAATATTGATTACGTAGTATTCGTTAATTGGCTACTTTGTGTCTCTGATAAGTTCATGGATGTCGTGTCTTTCGGATAATCTTCTAGGAAGTATCTTCGGTGACTCAATTATGAAAGACTTAAAGCTCAAAATTATTTCTCTACTTCTCCTATACTTTAAGTAATGCTATGTACAAGCTCAAAATTATGTCTTCGGTGACTCAAAATTATGAAAGATCTAAAGTATATCATTATTCACAATTTAATTGGCAACCAAATGGAACACATGAAATGCTTTGTAGTCATTAATCAAATTTTTTACCCTATAGGGAAAAAGTGGTTGTTTTACGGCAAATGTGTGAAATGCAAATAACCAGAGAACTCATTGTGCAAGAATTCATGCAGAGGACACACTCTGGACCGGGACCCCTGGCAACTACACTAACCCTAATGCCCCAGAGGCACTGTCGGAGGTCAGGAAACTTGTTGACAGCGGTAAATATGCTGAAGCTACTTCAAAGGCAGTCCAGTTGACTGGAAATCCTGCTGAGGTGCTATTCTTTACCTTAAATATGGCTGCTCTTCTTCATATTGCTGCTTTGTGTGTGTAATTTAATGGCAATTGTTGACTCAAAGGAATGTTTCGAGTTGTTAATATTATTTTTTTTTGGATTTTTTTCAAATATTACACGTCAATGTAGATCATTGCCTCTTGAAATGAGTACGGGTTTTAGTGCATAGATGCTGCTTATGTTGGAACTGTTTTGGTGTTTATCATTGATACATGCTCTGCTTATCACCTGGTGCTGACTGCACATTTAGTACATGGTGGTGAAATTTCTTCTGGCTGGACATAATACTGGAGTTTTAACTG
The DNA here is from genome assembly GCA_036559045.1 of Platycarya longipes. Classification (NCBI taxonomy): domain Eukaryota; kingdom Viridiplantae; phylum Streptophyta; class Magnoliopsida; order Fagales; family Juglandaceae; genus Platycarya; species Platycarya longipes. The sequence continues at coordinate 1,473,013 of CM071793.1, forward strand.
AATTACTGTGCCTCACCACCTTAGACTAGCCTTACATATGCAGGATTTCTTCCGCATGGTTTCTGTTTGGTATGTAGGGTCCCTAGCTTCCCATAACTCACTAGAACTCCCATGTGCTTCCATCTTGAGGTCGCTTAATTGGCACTTGATCTGAATGATTAGTTAGTGATGATTCAGGTTTACCAACTTCTTGGTGACATCAAGCTGGAATTTGATGTTTCCCATCTTAAATATATTGAAGAAACTTACCACAGAGAGTTGGACTTGGATGCTGCAACAATAAGAGTAAAATATTCCGTGACTGATGTAGAATTCACAAGGGAACACTTTGCTTCCAATCCCGATCAAGTGATCGTTACAAAGATTTCTGGAAGTAAACCAGGGTCGGTATCATTCTCAGTGTCTCTGGATAGCAAGTTACATTATCATTCACGCATTAATGGAAAAAATCAGATAATTATGGAAGGAAGTTGTCCTGGTAAAAGGACCCCCCCGGCAATGGATGTAAATGACAATCCAAAAGGAATTCAGTTTTCTGCAATTCTTGATATACAGGTCAGTAATGAAAGAGGTGTGATTCATGTTATGGATGGCAACAAGTTGAGGATTGAGGGTTCAGATTGGGCTGTTTTGCTTCTAGTGGCTTCATCTTCATTCGATGGGCCATTCACCAAGCCTTCAGATTCTAAGAGGAATCCTACTTTAGAGTCTCTCAGTGCATTGAAGCCAATAATGGATTTTTCATACCATGACCTTTATGCACGTCATTTGGATGACTATCAGAATCTTTTCCATCGTGTCTCACTGCAACTTGCAAAAAGCTTGAACAGCATTACATCTGAATGGTCTCTGGAGTTGAAGAAAATTGCATCCTCTGTGACTGGTTTATGTCTCATGGGAAGTAATGACGATATGGTATCAACTGCAGAGAGAGTGAAATCTTTTCAATCTGATGAAGACCCTTCCTTGGTGGAGCTTCTGTTCCAGTATGGCCGATATCTACTTATTTCATGTTCACGGCCTCGAACTCAGGTGGCAAACCTGCAGGGTATATGGAATAGGGATCTTCAACCAAAATGGGAGTATGTCACATTCTCTTAATTCTTTTATTTCTTATCCCTTCTCTAACCCAATTCTGGTCAGTGTTTTTTGCTTGATATTTTTGGCCCTGCTCTCTCTCTCTCTTCTCCCCACCACACCAACACAAACACACACTCATATGCTGAGGTTTAGTATTTAATTTAGAAATAGGATGTTATTTCAGTTTATTTAGAAATGGACTTTCTTCCAAGGGATGGACCTTAATTAAGGCAGCACTGTAAAGTTTGGGGATACGATAATCTGCTTTTCAAAGGCAAAGGGCAACCAATAAGTAATTGATCTTTTCTAATATATATATTTGCACTTTCCAAAGGCAAAGGGTAATGTTATCAAGTTGACTCGACAGCTCCATTTTTCACTAATGACGGATCATTTTATCAACCTCAATGTCTTCCTCATTGTATTTTTAAAGCTGTCTAAGCAGGGAGTGTGATTGCATGGGTACTTTAATCAACTGCCCTTTTATTGGTTATTAATTCTTTCAATTGTATTTGTGCATGAAGTTCCTATATACACTCACTCGTAATTCTATCCTCGCTAATCATGTATTTCCTATTAAAGTTTTCTCCAATTTATTTCAAAAAATAATTTTTTATGATAGTATATATTTTTTCACTGTATTACTTTAATTTGAGTACTTCTATGAGATATATGTACTGATATGGCGGTGGTTATATTTGGATGCATCATAAGTAAACGATTTCTTAGTTTTCATAACTGCTCCAATTTATAAATAAGAGGAGACACCGAGACACTAGGGAGACTTTTTTATTCTTTCGTCCTATTAACAACACTTGAAATTTCTCTATCGCTTGTTCATCTCCATATCAATTGGAAAATTTTATATTCCCGCATAAGATTGTCAAGCAAATTAGGCTGTCCAGAAAGACCTTAGATTTACATAATTAACAGAGTGTCAACCATATCTCAAAGATATTTTACCACGGTTAATTTACATCAGAATTTGAAGACTTACATAATTAACAGAGAGTGTCAACAATATCTCAAAAGATATTTTACCACGCTTAATTTACATCAGAACTTGAAGACTACTACTTGTCAATAGTTCCACATTGACACAAGTTACTTTGAAGTTATATAACAATACTAATACTTATATAACAACACTAATACTTGCAGTTCCTTGCATCAAGAGTTTTCTGCAGAATTACTGACACCTCATCTTTGTGTTCAGCGGGGCTCCACACTTGAACATTAATCTTGAAATGAATTATTGGCCTTCCCTTCCTTGCAACCTTAGCGAGTGCCAGGAGCCATTGTTTGACTTTGTCTCCACTCTGTCTGTCAATGGATGTAAAACTGCAAGAGTAAGACAGTTTTCCTCCACCTGGTTTATAAATCTTTTAATCAATTTAGTCTTAATCCATGTGATCTCTTTTGGTTGCTAAAATATTTTAAGGTGATTTCAAGGGAAAGGGTTCTCGTTGCACCTAAATCTGAAAATTCACAGATGGGGAAGTTGGCAACTCCATTTGGTATTGAGCCTTTAGAAACAATAGTGGACCATGATGAGACGTACTGAATATCCTGTGCATGTGAGGCTCCCATTTCCAAATATATAGGTAACCTTAGAGTAGGAAATTTAATCTGTAATCCAATTCCCATATTATTAGGAGGTGGTCTAAACCATGAAACCTATGTTTGTAGACGTCTGGGTCTGAAGCACCAGAAGGTTTTAGACCAGCATGATCTCTGCCAGTACTCCTTTGCAATCTTACTCTGTTCTTCAAGACATTATTTTCCCACTTATATATTCCTATGCTCTTTTTTTTATTATTCGCTGAATGTTATAGGTAAACTATGAAGCAAATGGTTGGGTTGTACACCATAAGTCTGATATCTGGGCAAAAGCATCAGCAGATCAAGGTGATGTTGTATGGGCATTATGGCCAATGGGGGGAGCATGGCTTTGTACCCATCTATGGGATCACTACACTTATACACAAAACAAGGTTAGATTAAGTTGTCTATACCTTGCTTTATTTTATCATTAGCATAGAAATTGTTTCCCTGTGATAGGAAAGTCAGAGAACTACCTTTCTAATGGGTAGAATCTATTTATTAGTCTTGCACAAGCTTTGAAGATATTTATGATTGCCTTTTGACTAATTGGAAAAATCCAAACAAGCTGAACAAAGTAGTTCTATCAGTTCTTTTAGGCATAAGAGGTGGTCCTCGAAATCTCTAATGAAGTTAAGGTATATATGCAAAGGATCTGGAAATCTAGACTTTGCCAATATAGTAAGTTTCTATGTCTTGATATGTTTTTTTTTTTTATGATAGGTAATCAAAATGATTTCATTAATAGAAAAAGGCTAAACCCAGGTATACCGGAGGTATACTTGAGAAAACTTAGCTAGTGTTACAAAGAAGAGAGAAGTTCATGGATACTAAGTCCGTTACAAGCAATAGATCCCGCCCATGAAAGCAAAGTCCTATAAAAGTGAAGTTTTAGTTCCTCCAAAGTTCTCTCACAATATTTGAAGTTCCTTACATTTCTCTCTCTCCAAATGCACCAACACATACAAATAGGAACCATATGTCATATAGTCGTCACCTGTGAGTTGCTTCGGATACCTTTCCAACTTGCTAGAAAATCCCCCAAGTGAAGAGGCATGACCCATGATAAACCAAGTCTTGTGAAAAACTCATCCCACAACTTCTTGGCTACCTCGCAGTGGAGAAGTAAATGATCTACTGATTCTCCTTTTTTTTTGCACATACAACACCAATCTATCACAACTATATGGCGTTTCCTCAAGTTGTCTATAGTAAGGATCTTGTCCAGGGTTGCTGTCCACACAAAAAAAACCGCTCTCGATGGCGTCTTCGTCTGCCAAATACTCTTCTAGGGGAATCTTGGTAATCCGGGAGTAGAAAGGGCTTGATAGTAAGAACTAACCGAAAAAATACATTTCTTGGAGTGTCTCCATTGCAACTTATCGCCTGTGCCACCGATGTTGAATGAGTATAATGATGCTAAAAACTCCAAAATATTTTCCATCTCCCAATCTTGGGCATCCCTCACAAACTCAATATTCCATTGAGAGGTGCCATTTGAAAGGACCACAAGCTCTGCAATCGATGCATCATTGTATCTTGCAATGTCAAAGATAATAGGGAATGAGTCTTTGAGGCTAGTTATGCCTCCACACCAAATATCATGCCAAAATCTGACCTGTGAGCCATCCCCTACCACAAGATATTCTTGATTTCTAAAAGACTCCCATTGTTTCCTAATGAACTTCCACAAACCCACCCAATGTATGCCTTGGACCTCATTCGAACACCAACCATCTCAGGATACTCCATATTTTGAATCTATTACCGACTTCCAAAAGTGCCTCCCCTTCATTTTGGTACCTCCACAACCATTTATCTAAAAGAGCTTGATTGAATTTCACCAAGTGACGAATCCCCAAGCCTCGCCCAGATATTGGTGTGCACACAGTTGGCCAATTGACTAAATGATATTTGAACTCCTTCTCCATTTCACTCCACAAGAAGTCTCTTTGTAGCTTCTCAATGCGATTGGCTACCTTTGTGGGAAGCAGGAAGAGAGATAGATAATAGGTGGGGAGGTTTGAGAGGGTGCTTTTAATCAGTGCCAGCTTTCCCCCTTTAGATAAATATAACATCTTCGAAGTGGCCAATCTACTCTCTACCTTTTCAATTACCCCATTCCAAATCCTTTCGGATTTAAAGGAGGCTCCCAAAGGTAGACCAAGATAGCTGAGGGGTAAAGAAGATACCTGACAACCCAATAAAGTAGCCAAAAACTCTGCATCGTGAACTACCCCCACTGGCACTAATGTAGATTTCGAAAGATTGACTCTCAAAACCTGATGCGGCTTCGAAGCAAAATAGAAGTTCCCTCAAGGCTTGAATGTGTCCAGGGTGTGCACCACAAAAGATAAGCTTGTCATCAGCAAACAAAAGATGGGAGATGGAAAGGGCTCCATTCCCAACCGGAAAGCCATGAAGAAATCCCGCGTCCCCCAATCTCTCAATCATTTTGCTTAGGGCTTCCATAATAAATAGAAAGAGCAACGAAGATAAAGGGTCTCTTTGTCTCAAGCTTGTTGGTAAAATAAGCAATTTCAATATCCGTATGTCCTTAAAGAATTTTGACTCACCGGCATTGTCTGTTCAGTTGCCGGTGAGTCAATCCGGCACATTCCAGCAGCGGAGAAATTGCTTCTTGTTAAAATAAGCTTGTTGGTAAACCAATTGTACCAAAAGCTTAGCTTCATAGGAAACAAGCTTAATTATGTATATAATCTGAGACACACTAGTGACACATTGTCGTGCTCAACAAAATTTTAGATGAACTTTAAACCCAAGTATGAATCCATAGACAGTAAACTCAATGATGGCAATTCCCATGTATGTAGCACAAACATTATAGAAATGAAGGCTTTAATACCATATTGCTGATTATGTCAAGTTCATGTACCAACGTTGGTCAAACTTTCAGTTTATTCATGCTATAGAGTTATCCCATAAAATGCTGTTATCCCTGAGGTTAAAGGTGACGGATTTATGGTTTCTAGTTGCAGGGGCGGCTTAATATCTATTGAGGCTTTAGGCAAAATTTAAATAAATTATTTATAATTATAATATAATAACTTATAAATTATTATAAAGAATATTTTTAAAATCTTCAATCAAAAGAGATTTTATTTAAAATATCTGAATTATTTTTTTGAATTAATATTTAATAAAATAACTTAAAATGAGGCCTTAATGCAAATTTTGTACCTCCATTTAGTAAAATCTTGAAATATTATTTAAAAATATAAATAATTTATTGTATTAAATATTAAATTTAGTATCATGGGATCTTGTACACATTGAAAATATAAAAAAAAATTAAATTTTTATTTAATGAAAAGGTTTTTATTAATTTAAAAAAAGTTAAAAAAAAAAACTCTTTTTTTGGGGTCTTGTATAGGGTGGGGACCTTAGGCAATGGCCCAAGTGGCCTTACCATTGAGCCGGCCCTGTCCAGTTGATGGATATTTATTGAAAACCCTTAGGCTGGAGATTGAATAGTCTGATTTTTTCCATTTCTTGAAGAAACTTTTGGTAAATCTTTCAACTCATTGGTATAATTGGTATGTCCTTCATAATTAGGATTTTCTTAAAGCCAAGGCATATCCTTTATTGAATGGATGTGCATCATTTCTGCTGGATTGGTTGATTGAAGGCCCTGGAGGATATCTGGAAACCAACCCTTCAACTTCTCCAGAGCATGAGTTTGTTGCTCCTGATGGTAAGCCTGCTTGTGTGAGCTACTCATCAACAATGGACATGGCAATCATAAAAGAAGTTTTTGGTGCACTTGTTTCTGCTGCTGAGGTGAAGCTTTTATTCTATGTCGATGCAACTCTCTTTCTATTTTTCATATGTTCTATATCCGTATGTCCTTAAAGAATTTTGACAATAGGTTCTGGAGAGAGATGAGGATTATCTTATCCAAAGAGTGCGAAAGGCTTTGCCAAAGCTTTATCCAACAAAAATTGCTGGAGATGGTTCCATTTTGGAGTGGGTATGGTTGAGTAGCTTTTATATTAACCTTTCAATACTTGCAAAAGGTCTTGGTGGAGTTGGTAATAAAATTCACTAGCATAATGGGCTAAGAAAAATTTGGTCTGTTAAGCCAGGAACAAGATTTTGATGACCCAGATGTGCATCATCGACATCTTTCGCACCTATTTGGCCTATTTCCAGGGCACACAATAACTGTTGAGAAAACTCCGGATCTCTCTAAAGCTGCAGAAATTTCTCTCTACAAACGAGGTTTGTATATATTTTCTTTTCTTTTGATCAGCCATATATTGGCTTGGGATGAGCCATAGACTTTAGAATCCCGGTTACGATTTTGTATCAGGAATTGCCCTGAATTATTTGATACATAGTTCTGGCTGGTGGGTTATGTATCCACGGTTTATTCCTCCTCATGTTTTGGTCCAAATAATTCTTTCTTGGTTAGGTTCCACTTCATAAAAAAATAAAAAATAATAACGCCGACCTTGCTTCTAGTAAATATCATACCAGATAAACGCCATATGACCTTGCTCCTAGTATCATACCAGATAAGTTACTGATATATAATTTTCCTACATTTGCATTGTTCTAAACAGGAGAGGAGGGTCCAGGATGGTCAACTACATGGAAAGCTGCTTTATGGGCCCGTCTCCACAACAGTGAGAATGCATATAGGATGGTGAAGAAGTTGATCAACCTGGTGGATCCGGATCATGAGACCCCGTTTGAAGGAGGGTTATACAGTAATCTGTTTGCAGCACACCCTCCTTTCCAGATTGATGCCAACTTTGGGTAAGACGCAGCTTGAGTTTCCAACTTTCCATACAAGTCAATGATACTTTTAGCAAGGATCACATGATTATTTAAACAGTTCCGTTCTTAAGAAAGCTTTACACCTAGTATTTTGAGAATTTTTTGCAAGTACCTTTCAGAAGTTTAGCTTTGTGTTGCACTTTTAGATCAATATAGAGAATAGAAGAGGAGGCAGGATGGTCACTAAACATATTTGTTTCCCTGATGAGGTTGTTTTTATATTGTCTGCTAAAATTCCTCGTGTTGCACAACTCATTTACTTTAAAAAAATATATATATTTTGTCTGCTAAAATAAGGTGCAATCAGATTGTTAAATCCAAGCATTTCACGTTATCACAACTCTTCAGTAATATCGGAAGAAGGTTAGCATTCTTGGATGGTGGTGCACATTTTTTTGCCTTGGTTATAAGCATGTTAAATGGTAAACTCATAAATAAAAAGGAGAAGGAAAAAAGTTAGGAAACCTTTATACTGGAATGTTTTCTATAGTTTTGTAAATACCACAGCAAATGAGAGTTATCACACCCCATTTGCTATTAATGTGCCCCAAAAAAACAATAATCCCTTTGATTGAGACCAAGCAATAGATTGTGAATTCAGTTTTTTTCAACACTTGCTGCTAACCAAAGTTGACTTGGCAGTAGTATTGGCGATTTATTTGGCAAAGCCATCAACAGTACGTCGTGTTTTCAGGTTCACGGCAGCAGTTTCCGAAATGCTTGTGCAGAGCAGCATAAGGGATCTGTACTTGCTTCCTGCTCTTCCACTGGATAAATGGCCTAATGGTTGTGTGAAAGGATTGAAAGCACGTGGTGGGGTGACAGTCAGCATTTGCTGGAAAGAAGGCGATCTTCATGAAGTTGGGCTTTGGTCGAAGGTCCAGAATGCGCTCGAAAGATTACACTACAGAGGAACCATGGTTACGGCAAACGTATCATCTGGCATTATCTACACATTCAATGCTCAGTTAAAATTAGTGAAGACATGCCCCCTCTAAGGCGCAGATTTTTCTTTGAATGTCTACTTGCTGTATATACCTTTCTAACAGTATCTTCTCAAGTAGTTATCTATTGAATATGCTACTGTTCACATAAGATTTTGCTTTTATGAACTGTTAAAGACACAGTCATGGTAATTTGGTTATTGTATTTGTCAAAAGTTTTGGACTGAAAGTAAGATAACCAAAAGTCGCATGTTTTGTGTTGAAAGGACATCCATTTTAAGTGAAATTGAGAGGATCTTATTCTATTATAATCTATATCACAACTGATGAGGTTGTGATTGTGGCATCTCCTCACTCCAGCTGTCTATAATTTTACTTATTGCCAAATCCTACCAATTGATTCCTAGAAACAATCAATGGTCGATGATTCATGGACATTAGCCTTGGCATAGAATCTTTTTATTTTTATTTTTCTTGTTAATTCCAGAAATGTTAGACACGCATAAATGTGAAATACATTTCTTTCAACGGGTAGGAAATAAAACTAGGGCTGTAAATAAACTAGGCTACTCGATTGCTCGCCCGATACTCACTCGGCTAAACTCGGATCAAGCTCGATTCGTGAAAAAAAAAAAAACTCGATCGTGAAAGTAGAAATCCGTTTGATTAGTAAACTACACATACTCGATTAAACTAAATTCGACTCGACTCGATTAAGGCTCGTTCATTCAGCTCGAGCTCAAATTTGAATTATTTGAGTCCAGCTCGACTCGATAGCTCAAAATCTCGATTCGGTTTGGATCGATTACAGCCCTAAAAAAACAAATAATAAACGTGGCGTGGGATGGAAATGGCTTCACCAGTTCACCTTCTCTTTAGTTTTTTAAAAATTAATTTTGGGTTAATTATAGGTTATTTACTCGGTAAATGTAGATAAAAAGGAAATGTTTAAAAGAATAATTCTTTTTACAGTCCATCAAATATGGACTGCATTGTAGTCTACATAGAAATGCTTCAATTTTATGACTAAATAAAATGAATTTTTCAGATTTTTAAAGTTTTTTATTTGTAAATAAATTAATTTTAATTAATTTTATTTTAAAATATGAATTTCTTTATTTGTTTATTACTTGGAGTCAGGGGCGGAACCACCATTTAATTTGAGGAGCTTTTGCTTCCTCAAAATTTTTATAACTTAATAAAAATTAAATTTTGAAATGTATTTTTATGAAATAAATTATATAAAAAATTAATATTTGTCTCTTCTTAAATTTTATTTTGTAAATTGATTTTCTTAAATTAAATTTTTTAATTTTATCCTTATTTGAATTATAAAATATTTAATTTTTTAGATTATATGTAGCCTGCTTAAAAATATCCGGCTCCAGAAGCCACATCCATCGACTCTCATAGAACGTAATCTCTACGGTAGTGCCTGTACTCCACAACACCAGATCAGTGTCATCCTTTCATCCCCCTAAACCCTCGAAAACCCCTCGCTTCGTTGCTTTGTCTCCGACTCGATTTGAGAAATATGGCTTGGCGCTCAGGATCGCTATCTCGGTCGTTGATTTCGACTGCTAGGACCTCTTCTCTCCGCTCATCACCGCCCCTCCCCCGCGTACGCACGCCCCCTCTTGCCGCTCCGCGCGTCCAGTCCCCCCGCTTCTCTTTCGCTACTGCCCCCAGGTCCTCACCCGAAACCCTAACTTTCCCCACCTCCCTGTTTCGTTACCGAGAAAATTAGATGAGTCACGAGAGAATCTTGCATTATTATCTGCTTTCGTTTGTCTGTCGATAATCTCTGTTGATTTAAATTTTGTCTGGATATCTGATACGTGAGATCTGAGATGTGGAGAGTTCAACCATCATCTGTTTTGTGAGATAGAAAAGAAAATAACAGAGAGTGCAACAAAGGAAAGATTCATGTCGAGGGTATTTCTCGCCTTTTTATCAGATTTTCAGTTTTATTTACAGAGGGATTTCTAGATCTTTGTGTTGGGAATCTGGGCTTCCAAATTTATCCCCACCAGGATCTACTTTTAACAAAATAATAAGAAAAATAGAGAAATAAACACAACACAAGAATTTACGTGGAAAACTCCCAAACCAGGAGAAAAATCACCAGACCCAGAGAAGAAAATATACTATGTAAAAAATTGTTACAATCACACAATTTTTCTCCTCATCCCAACGACACCCACAAAACTTTTTCCACTAGTAAAACTCTAACTTTCACCTATCTTCCTTTTACATACAAAAAGGACAACAGAGGAATTTTACTAAAGTCAAAAGTTACTAGATAAGTTTCTGACTGGTGTATTTTAATTAAGGAGGCTAGGCCTCCTTTTATAACTAATGAGTTTGCCTAAATGTATAAACCCCACCGATGTGGGATTATCAAATTGAGCAAAGAGTCAACAATCTCCACCTTGCGACTTTGACTAATCTCACAGTCATGCTCCACCGCAATGAGGATCTTCATAGCTTCCGCTATCATGCTTCACCATAAAAGCATAACCACTCAGAATAAACCAATTCCAAGCATTTCACTTCAGCCCATGTCGAAAATAATCTTGCTGAAAAATTATGGTGCAACTCCCACGTTTGGCTTTCCTGGAAGTTCATCAGCCATCGACATGAATTTCCACCACACACCTTGCATCAATGCCAAACCAATGCCCGTGTGCAAACTTGTGGAACAACTAACATTAACACATCCTCTATCATGGCAACTTTGGAATTAGCGACATGCCATGAGGATGTACATGTCTCCTTTTAACAGACATCATCTTCTGTAAAGAGAGACACGATATTAGTTTCATTGTCAGTATCTCTATTTACTGACTTGGAACCTCTTGCCGAACCTGTTCCACCTCTTGGACAATTTCTTTTGACGTGCTCAGGTTGTCCACACATCCAGCAGACTACTTTCTTCTTCATGGAGTTCTTCTTCTTCCAATCACCAGCTGTCACCACTGCTAAGTTCTCAAGTGAACCATTACTTCCACCACTTAGCCTTCTTTCTTCAGAAAAAAGTTTACTAGTAACCTCTGAAAAAATTATTTTCTCCTTCCCATGTATCAAAATAGGCTTCATATGCTCATAGGAAGATGGAAGAGACCAGATCAGTCTCAATGCTTGATCCTCATCATCAATTTTAACTCCAATAGATTCCAGCTCAGAGACAATGCCATTGAGAACACTTAAATGGTCTGAAATAGTCGTACCTTCACTCATCCGCAGTGTATGAAACTGCTCCTTCAGGTACACTCGATTCGAGACACCCTTCGTCTGATACAACTCTTCGAGCTTTTCCCAGAGTCCCTTTGCCGTGAATATTCCATGCACATTTGCAAGAACATTCTTAGCTAGGCACAGACGAATTGCACTTACTGCTCTCAAATCCAAATCCTCCCAATCTTCATTGCTCATTCCAGATCTGCTCTTTGTTTCACCAGTAGTACTTGAATTGTTATTGACTTCAGGGATTGGTCTACTTTTCAACGCCTTGTGTAATCCTGATTGAATCAAGATATCCTTGACTTGCACTTGCCACAAGCCAAAATTGATTCTCCCATCAAATTTCTCCACATCAAATCTAATAGGATTTGAAACTCTACCTCCTGACATAACTTCGATGAATTTTACCGTAGAAATGAATAGTACCCACTAAGTAAGTTCCCAGGAAAGATTGATCTTTCCTAGACAGAACTTCAAGGTTCCCAGGAAAGATTGGAGAGTCACAACGGACACACTTAAAATTTCCAATCTCCTAGACAGAACCTCCTTAGACCGTACGTATTCACACTACCACACCAAAGCTCCACCCTGCAAAAAAAAACCTAGTGGTTCTGATACCACTGTTGGGAATCTGGGCTTCCAAATTTCCCCCCACCAGGATCTACTTTTAACAGAATAATAAGAAAAATAGAGAAATAAACACAACACAAGAATTTACGTGGAAAACTCCCAAACCAGGAGAAAAACCACCAGACCCAGAGAAGAAAATATACTATGTGAAAAATTGTTACAATCACACAATTTTTCTCCTCACCCCAACGACACCCACAAAACTTTTCCCACTAGTAAAACTCTAACTTTCACCTCTCTTCCTTTTACATACAAAAAGGACAACAGAGGAATTTTACTAAAGTCAAAAGTTACTAGATAAGTTTCTGACTGATGTATTTTAACTAAGGAGGCTAGGCCTCCTTTTATAACTAATGAGTTTGCCCAAATGTATAAACCCCACCGATGTGGGATTATCAAATTGAGCAAAGAGTCAACACTTTGATGTATAATGTTTTGTTAGGATTTCTGTTGGTTTTTACGTCTTTGGTTTGCGAACATCATTTTAATTGTAATCATGGTAAATTAATTACTTCAAAAAAAATTATGATAAATAAATTGCCTGTCATTTCCGATTAGTATTTACTTCACGGTGGACTGCTAAGTAAATGCAGAGATGTTGAAAGAAAAATGAATGGACAGTCGACTTATGTTTTCGGTTTTTTTTTTTTTTTTGTGTGTTCATATGATTGAAAATGGACTTAAGTGTACTGGTAGTATTCCATGCATGCTTGATTTAATCTGTATAGAACTCTCTCTGTCTTACATCATTATAGCCAATAGAGGGCTGAGTTTTTTTTCCTTTTTTTTTTTTTGTGAATTATTAGATGTTAAATTATTTTTCTTCTGGGGGTTGTTTTCTTGTGTTTCCAATAGGAACTTAGGAGAACTGGGATGCACACAGTCACTCCTACCACTAGGCAACATGTTGGCTTCGACCCGCCTCACATCTCACCTTGCTGTCAACTTGCGGGCTTTTTGTGAGCTGTCCCATGGTACCTTCTGCCGTACTTGTCAGGATCGCTAGTAGTCTCTTTGTGAGTCTTGCTGTTTGCATGGCAAAAAATGGAAAGCAATTCTTTCTCATTTTGTTGTTATATTGGGAGCACTTAATGTTTTTGCAAATAAATATCTAGTTACAGTTGTGTTGTGAGGACTTGCTAGGATTTTTATTGAGCATTTCAATGTTGGTTGATAAAAGAACACGGGATTGGGATTGATAGGGAGGAGTGGAAAAGATGGGTGATGCACGAGGACTTTTGATCATCCCAAAGGCAGGGAGAATGATGCTTCACCTTATGGCTTATAGGTTATCTTTTTAAACCTTTCTTTCTAAGGCAAGTGGTAAAATTGTCGATGTTTTATAGGTATAGCAATAATGCAGAACCCTAGAATGATTGGAGAGTTTTTTAGTTTAATAATTTTGCATAACAAAAGGAATTTTTTTTAAAGAGGTTGTAATTAGTTATTAAAAAGACTTTGTTGAGAACTTGAGCTCTCATTGTAACACACACCCCACCCCCCGGGCGGGCCAGGGGGGGGGGTGTGGTGGGGGTTCTTTGCATTTAACTTAAGAGTTAGCGGGTGCATATGTTCTTTTATGAGTTTTTTTTTTTTTTTTATTCTACTTGTAGTTAATTCTTGGTTTTTTGGATCTATAGATTTTAAGTTTGTTGGAAATTCTGATTTCTCAGTAATCTATACATTTTGTGGACTGTGCAGTGTAGTATTTCTATCATGTGACACTGAGGAGTATCCAGCTTCACATTATTCCCCAAACATAGAATTTTGCCTTGTAAATTTTCTATCATGAACATAGTATTTCTATCATGAACCATTGCCATGTCATGTACTTTCTGTCATGTAATTGTTAGCAAGAGCGCCATTTGGAATTTCCTGACATAAAATTCACGGAAGTAATAACTCTTGCTATCTGTCTTAGTATTGCATACCGATGTAGCTGAATGTTAAGCTATGACCCGTTTATACATCTTCAAAACAAATTTCATGTTTTCTATGAATTTGGTGTGTTTCTTTCATCATAGTCATGACTGAAAAGAGCTTCAAAGAGTGTGGATCTATTCGCTTGAACACCCATTTCCCACACCAAGCTTTTCGTTTCTTCTTTTTTTAGTTTCAATTACATATCGAGCATGTTTTACTTGGCGGGAAACATTTTTTCAAGGCTATTCTTGGGTTTCTCTTTCCAATAATAATCACTAGTCATTTGCGAAACAAGTAATATTATCCTTGGGTCTTTTGGGCTTTACAATGTTATGGAATCACTTGGTGTAGGTATTGATTCGCTTGAACACTTTTTTCTCACACACAAGCTTTTCTTTTCTTTGTTCTTTTTTCTTTTAGTTTCAATTACCTATCCAGCATGTTTTGCTTGGAGGGAAACATGTTGTCAAGGTTATCCTTGTGGTTTCGCTTTCCAATACTGATCACTAGTCATTTGGCAAACAAGTAATATTAATTTTGGGTATATTGGGCTTTGCCAATGTTATGGAATCACTTGGTGCAGGTATCCTAATTTCATACACGTTATATTCCTTTTCCCATGTCCATGCAGGTACATGAAGGGCTGCTGGATAAGCACATTTTAGTGCAAGAAGTTAAATTGGGGCAGTCATAGAATGGTATCGCATAGGAACTTCAAATTTTAGTAAAATTATTTAGATGTTATCCGAGTTGTGCCATTTTGAAGAAGAAATCGGGAGTTTTTTTTCTTTTTTGCGTTTATCAACTTGCATAAGTTCTGGCAATTCAAATGTAGACCGATTTCAAGTATCATTAGTTTCTGGGACACAAATGTTTACTTGTTTGCTGCTGCATGTATTGTTGATAAAGGTGAACGGTTTTCTCACCACATGAATATGTGAAATGAGAAGTGCTTAATAATAGTGTGGTTAATAGAGTGCCGAGTACTCTTGGATCCAGAGAATATGTTTTCAAACCTGTTTGATGGTTCCATTCTATGCTTCCTTCCAGAGCTGAGACATGGTGAAAATGGAAAATAGAATTTCTAACTGTAAATATATATCGTTAGAAAAATTTGAATAGATCTGGTTTTCCGTCATTTTTCCCAGCTCGAGATGGAAGTTAATTTGCAATCAGTGCGAATACAAAATTTTAACAGCTGCTGGTGAGAATGCACCATGAAAGAAATTCACATTAGTTTGTGGCAAAACTCTTACAGTTATGCTTTTGCAAATCTTACCATCTTGGAGAGCTTGGAACCTTCGTGATAGTAAGGGCACGTGGGCTGCCCTATGACGTGACAAAATGTCAAGTACGACAGCATGGTCTACACTCCATTCGACTCTCGTGGGGAGCAGATGAAGCTCCGACCTAGAGGAGTTGGTTCCTGAATCATTGTCCTAGTTGTTGGTCTTATAATTGGAAGCAAGGCGGCAATGTGTCTCACGGGTCACCCCACCCCTCCGAGTCCAGATCACTGCGATCTGCAATTATTGTGAGCTTTCTAATTTTTTACAATAAATCTATTTATCATTCATTTTTTCATCATTTTATGATATGATATTAGATAATTGACTTATAAGTAAAATATAATTAATATCTCCAATTATCTAATGCCATAAGATGATGAGAGGATTATAAAAATTGAGATGATGAATAACATTATTCAATTTTTTTATGTAGAATTTGAAGAGGAAAAAGACTGTTAAATAATTTTGTAGGGTTCATAACTTCACATCCATTGGAATCTTCACGCAAAAACATGTAGAATTTACTATTTAGTTATCATGCGTAGTAAGAGACTCATGAACATTTATTCAAGAATTACTTTAAATTGTATGCAGCAAGAGAGAGAATCTTGCCCAATATCTTTTTTTTTTTTTTTAACCAATGTTACAATGATAAAATATTTTGATTTTACAATCAAAATAAAACAGTTACTTGGCAAGTTAACGATTTTCCCGAGCATGGTCAGGTAGTGTCTGGTGCACCTTCGTGAAACACGTTTCATCGTTCATTGGTTCACTCTTATTTTGGAGTAATCCTGGCAGCACCGTGCTGTTATTTAGAACGTGCCAGCTGTTCTTAGTCCTGTCTATCGGGCCTCATTCTTTATACAATCGAACGTGACTAGAGGTCCATCAACTGTAATCTTTATTGATTAGGATGTATGTTTATTACACTAGTTCAAAATCTTTGAAATGAAATTATTATTTTTTTGATTGTCTGCATCTCAAAATGTATGCAATATATGCATTAAATTGACAGAATCCTAATGATTTAATTTTTGAAAATAATAGAGAGGAGTAGGACTCAAAAAAGTATATGCTAAGCTTTTAAAATAAAAATAAAAATAAAAAGAAAAATAAAAAGAAAAATAAAAATAAAAATAAAAATCTAATAAAAGACTAATCCATTATTCCTTGTCACGAACAAATTAATACGACAAAAATGAAGACCCCATTATTACGCCCGTGCTCCTAGCCTTTCTTCTGGAAAAGATAGTTGAAGTAGACGAATTTTGAGGTGGGGGCTCATCGTGATTCGTGGGGAAAGCTCCTAGACAATATTTGGCAGTGTTGCATGTTAGTTGACAAGATAACGAAAGATCCACCAACAAGAGTTTTGAGTTCATCCTTCTACGATGACTGTATTTGGGGCTACCTGCAACTTGTTCAATGCCCATATTTGGAGAGAACCGATCCTATATCAAGAATACCTTTCCTCTTTCTCGAATAATAAAGCTATTTGGAAAGGAAGTAGAGATGTCAGGTGGTCCTTCGAAGCTATAATGGCCTATGGACTCAGAAAACACTTGCCTAGATGGATTTGGAAATCAATCTCTCTCTCTCTCTCTCTCTCTCTCTCACACACACACACACACTTGTTTGTGAGAATCCTAAATGAAAAAAATACGAATAAAAGCTTCCCAATTCTTTACCACAATAATTAAAGTGAACAACAATCCTAATTCCGAAGTCAATCAATAAGTTACCAACTGGGGGAGGGGAGGAGGGAGCTTTCATCCTCAGTTGTTCATGCATAACAGCTTGCTTTGAACTTCCAAGAATTTTTTACAAAAGTTGGGTCTTGGGTGCATACCGAAAGTGAAGTGAAATGAAGTGAACAAATTATCCATCACCACTTGGGACCACTCTCATTATCATTAACAATGCCTTATCAGAGCGATCAAGCGTCAGCACCAAGAATCTTTAACTATTTGCAGATCATGAATGGCAGCAGCAAGATGTTCCATTATAAAGCTTGTAGGTCAAACAATCTCTTGATTGCTACAATTTTTCATTTTCCCATAATTAATACTTCTCATCTAATAGCACTCTTCTATCCTCTCTCTCTCTAATTAAAATTAAAATCTACATAAAAGCTGACATTTTGATAGGTTGCGTGAAGGTATTTCTTTTCTTTCCTCTTTTTTTTTTTTTTATATTTCTGTTGTATGAAAAGAACTCAAATTACGAATAAGTAAAGGTGGGCTCTTAGTGCACTTCTCCTGGTGTACAAACAGTCTACCCATTTCGTGTTTGAAAACGAACACCAAAAAACTCCAACATGAAGACACCCACATAGATATTCTAGTCATGAGAAAACACTGCATTGAAATTGGCAGTATAGTCACCTACCAGACTATCTGGGTTTTCTACTTTTATCACCATTATTGACAATTTTAAGGGCCCCATGAGCCCCAGACAAAACATCAAATCAAAAGGAAATTTAATAACCTAACTAAACATTACCACCTCGCACCAGTCACTACTATACATGTATTTAGCATTTTTAAAGCTTATCAGTCACAATCTGTTTCTTTTCAATTTTCAATTTTGCTTCAGTTAAGGCTACATAAAAGCTAATCACTCACTAACTTCTCCAATCAGGACATACCACTTTTTTCTTTTCTTTTTAACTATCATACCAACTTGAAATGAAAGAATTTACAAAGTACTGCAATTATTTGTTGCTGTGGAGGGGACAATGTAAGTGGACTCCATCCCACCTGACGAAGAAATGTTTATTTGTTAAGTGCATTCATATGTGTAAATAACGTACAATTATTTGAAAAAAAAACTAATTTTTTAATAAAAAATTTATTTTTTTAAAAATAATTGCAGGATATTTGCACACTGAACAAACCCATAATGTAAAATTGGAAGCAGCTGGTGCTCTCCTCTGACATCTTTTATGTAAAAGTGGTTTATCAATAAAATAAGCAGCCCTTCTCGAGGCAGAAACATCTTCCTCCCTCAATTCTTTGTAGCTTTCAAGCACCCAAGTGGTTTCAGAAACCACCAAAACCAACAGAAGAACCAACCTAATTCCTAAAGGTTCAGCCAATAGAATTGCTTGCTCGGTGGATAAGAAGCACTCATAGCTGACAGTTCAAATAAATGGCAAGATTATGGATTTGACAAATGAGGATTTTGATGTATGATTGTCAAACCTTGTATTTCTTTTGTTACTCCAAATAGTATCATGTAAAGCTATTGTGACTTGTGGACAGAAAAGGACGAGGCAAAAGATGAGGGTGGGGAATCCTAAGCTTGACAAGTGCAACAGTAAATATGACATAAGCAATGTCCCCAAGAGCACCAAGCATCTCACTTGGTGGGGTCACTGAATTGAGATTAGACTACATAAAAAAAGGAGCTTTGCCAATCTCACTTCCCATACAGTCCCGATACCTCTCGCCACTGAATTTCTCCCTCCCTCTCTCTTTGATCTAACACTTTAAAGAGTCGATCACAACCAATCCACAAACCCTCTCTATACCATTCCATTTGCTTTAACACAGTCACCAAATTTGCAATTTGTGGAGACATGATCTTTCAGGGAGAAGCAAATGAAGCAATATCAGACAGACTGCAAGGTGATCAAATAATCAGCAGCCACAATAACGAGTGTACTGAATATGATAATCCAGGAGAGTGGCTAAACCTGAGCCTAGGCAGGAATTTGCTCTCAACACCTGGAGACTCTGATACACAACAAAGGCCTGCTTCTACCAAGGTTTTCTCGTGCAACTTCTGCATGAGGAAGTTTTTTAGTTCACAGGCATTAGGAGGTCATCAGAATGCCCACAAGAGGGAAAGAGGTGCAGCCAAAAGATACCAATCTCATAGGATGATGGCGATGATGGGATTACCCATTAACACTCCCATGGCCCGATCCCTTGGCGTCAGGCCCCATTCACTTGTGCACAAGCCAAGTGGGGAGATGTCGGGAATTGTTGCAAGATTTACGGATGCCAAAACAGGGTTTGGAATGGCAACGATGCCCTTCATGATGGAAGATCCAACAGATATGATGTGGCCAGGCAGCTTTCGCATGAATCCAAAACCATCAGAGCCACCGTCAGAACCACACAAGCTAGACTTAAATCTGCGGCTCTGACCCATGCATCCTTCAGCCTCAGTTCAGAATTAGTTTTCCACTCTTTGATTTCTCCATCCATCAAGTATAGTAACTAACCAAGGTAGGATGTGGAGTTTTAATATTTGAAATGCTGGATGGTGGTTCTGCTAATGAAACTAGATGAAATACAAAATATTTCCTTTGTATTTCCACCAGTTATGCGCGTTGGAGTAAAAGCAAAGCTAAGACCTAACCCTGCTTATCTGTTATCCTGATTTTGATGCCTAAAATAAATCCCGGTGCATTACACACATCACTAGGTTGTTGCAGGGCCTTTCTTATCCTAATTATATATTTCTACTTATGTTCCATGTTCCGTGTTTCTTTATCTACGGTCTGAATAGGATTATGGTGAGAATTACTCAAATGTAAGGAAATGGGTACTTAATATCAGCAGTATTACTCGCTCTACAACTCGTCAGGATGCAACTCAGCGGTCAAAGAGTGGGCTTGGGATGAGCTGTAGACTCGGACATTCTGAGTTCGATTTAATACTATTGAGTTTCCTTAGATAACCTAATAAACAATTTTGGCGAGGGAGGTCATATATCTGAGGTTCACTCCTGGGTGCCTTCAGACCTTGCCTTGGTGAAGGTTCCATGTCAAAAAAAAAAAAGGATAGTTGCAGTCGTGGAATGAGCAAACGCTGTGCAGTCGCTTTGAAAAAAATGAATAACTGCGACTCC
This sequence comes from Platycarya longipes, assembly GCA_036559045.1. Taxonomy (NCBI): domain Eukaryota; kingdom Viridiplantae; phylum Streptophyta; class Magnoliopsida; order Fagales; family Juglandaceae; genus Platycarya; species Platycarya longipes. Next base: position 1,493,390 of record CM071793.1, read on the forward strand.
ACATGAAAAAAAAAATAACTTTTTAATAGTAGATTTCACTCTTTTTCAAAATGTTTGGACAGCATTTATGCACTTCACGACTGTATGTAGTATTGTTAAAAAAATTATAATTGAGAAATATTGGCGAAGTCCAGCCCTTTCGAAATGGGGAAAAAAATACACGAGTAGCAAAAACTACGGTTTATTGAGAAAAAGATATTACGAGATCTACGAACAACTAATTCTTCAGCACGTATCTTGTCCTAAATCAACTCATAAGCTGCACCACAAGAAAAAGATGATTGTGAAAGGAAGAATCCCCCCAAGAAAACACCTCTTAACTTGAAGAGATCTATGCCACTCTTGCCCCTAACGTCTTCATATGGCGCACACATTTTCCTTACTAGAGAAATTATATAATTCTTTCGTTGATAAAGGTTTTAACAGGCGGCAGCCACTGAGGCAGACAAATAACCCTTGAATGAATGCTAACTTTCTCTCTTCATCCAGCTTGTATCTAGGTTTTCATCTTGTACACTCCCTATTTACTTGATCTTTGCTTATTTACTGGAATAAAATTTCTTATTACCTATAAAAAAAAATGAACACTAACTTAAGAAGAACCATATAAATTCATCGAGTAGGATTTCCTGAGCTAAAATGCGTACACGCAATGAAGATAACTAAAATATCATAAAAGAGAACTGGCAATAAAAATATGCATATGAGTTAGGATGTTTAAATTCTCCACAACAAGCACACCATGGGAAAATTTAGTTCTTTTATATGAGACATGTATCACCTTACAAATTATCAGGAACTTTAAGCTTTTGGGTCTTGTGCTTGATGATCGGAAGCCACTGGCTGATGGTGCTTGGATCACTATAAGCAGCAGAATCAGAGGGGTGTCCTTTCTGCACCATATTTGACTAATCAATGCTCCAAGGAAAAAAAAAATCAAAATTTTCAAGTAAAATCTAAACCTATTTTTATTTCTTAGTTTAGTTAAATGAGGTGTCAACATGGAGAGGATAAACAAAACTAAATTGAAAATGCAAGTTTCAACAATGTCATGTAGAATCAGTCAGGAAAAATAAAAACATGAAAAATTTTATCATATAATTTCAACAATGTATCCTGAATTTACATACGATCAAAAGTTCAACTTCAAACCCCCCCTCTGCAGTGAGTGAAAAACAGTAAATTATGACTTGCATCAAAGTTTCACAGATGGGATTCAACGCAACTCTAAATAATAAATCTAGCCCGAGATCACATCTGCAAGTTGTTCTTATATGAATACATCTACCAAAATTAGAATTCAGAAGTCCCGTAAGATGCAATCTGAAGCTTTGCATGTGATAAGAACCGAAGCCTTAATATCAGAAATTGGCTGCACTTCTGTTTTGTGCCTGCCTACCAGTTTTAACGAACTTGAGTGGGAGTTAAGCATAATGGGACATACTTGGGAGACAAATCTTACATCGTTCAACATCATCTCACATGAAGTCTAGAGAAGAAAACTAAATTACAATTCATTGAAGAGTTATTGGACCATTTATGTGCAGTCACCTAATCATAATTTCCTGGACTTCTTCCATCTAGCTTCCATTTTTTTAAGACAATTATAATATTACGCTTGATCAATTACCGATAAAAAAATAAAATAAAATAAAATATTATGCTCGATCAAGAGTGTTTAGGTAGGCTGAAGTTTTCTTTTTTCTTGGGTCATAGCTAGTGTTTTAGGCACTGCAAGCTAAATCAATGCTGACATTATATCGGAATGCCTCACAGCAAAAATTGCTTGAGCAAAAGAACTACAGGATGGCAGTTGTTTCTCTAAAACATACACAGCCATTCCTACTTGTTCAATAGAGATCCTACACACAACAGATTAGGACCTGCTGTTCATAGCTCCTACTTGTTCAATAGATCCTACCCCGAACAGATTAGGACCTGATATTCATACTCCAAAAAGACATGAGTGAAGACTGTGGGCTGGCACAATAAGTATTCCTGTGGAAAGGGGTACATGGAATTTTAAAACATTAGAAGCTTCTTATAAGAATGAGAGAATTTATTTATATCCTAACCAAATTATCCTTTAGAACACCCAGAAAGTGGCAGGAGCACCTCTTTGAGTCTCTGCTGTCTCCGAACACTGATAAATTACGGAACTTGTGAAAGATGGCAACTAGACAAATCATTCAAACACATAAACTTTTCTGAAGAGCAGAGACTGATAACAACTTTATCACCCTAACTTTGCGTAAATGCTCCTTTTTCTTTTTCTTTTTTGTTCAGATGCATCTCTTGTATATCCCTGTGTATTTAGGTAGCACCCTTACGTCTATTCATTAACAATCTTTAACTAATGAAAATAAATAAACATTTTGCAGTAAACGCATGCATGCAAGCTAAAATCCTCGCGAACATGAACAGAAAAAACTTACAGCAGATAAAGCTTCAAATGTCGCTTCTCTCCAGCAACTTTCTCGAAGAATGATGGGATTTGCACCAACTCCAAAGATGCAATGCATACGAGTGTCCCTTAGTCTCATAAGCACTCCATCAACTCTAAGCTAGAAGAAGAACAGAATCACGCTAAAACAGAATACTATAGAGTTGGAAAAACAGAAAGAGAAGCTACGATGGACTATGGGCCTGATGACCCTTTCAACCTCATAATTATGGGCTGGGAGGTGAGACTGTAGGTTCAAATCCTGTGCATGAGCTAACTACCAAAAAAAGAAAGTGAAGCATATATACCTCCCATGTACACGGGTTGTCTACAAGAGTATTCCCGTATAATTTTTGGAGTTTGCTACAACAGAGTATTCCCTTTAAAAGCTTTTTTATTTAACAAACAAGAAAATTCTGGCATGATGGAAAAACATTATCAATAAAATCATTTGCATTAGCTATCTCGAGTTGAAGAGTAATGAACCAAGAAAGTCAACTCACCCAAAATCGTAGGAGAAGAAACCAACAGCTTGGCATGACTCTCTAGAAAAAAAAAAAACATGATTAGTCCTTAACCATCTCAAAGCTGGGAATAAATCATAGTGATCAAAATACGAGGAGATTGAAATGTTACCACTTTTACAGTTAACAGCGAAACTCCATTATCAGCCAATTCATCTTCATACAAGACTACCTGTCCGGTTATGAGGGTTACTTTGGTCACGTATCAATTTATATTCTAGGAAGAAAATATTCGTGCTTCTAGTATCAAGATGTTCACCTCATCATAGAAGAGAATAGGCTCTTTTGATGCTAGTGAAATCACATCAATTTTCTCCTCACAGTCCTCCCAATGCAGACTGCATTTCCGCTGAGAGGTTTCCTCTCTTCCACACTAACCATACAAAGCAGCACAAACCACAAAATGTAACTATTATTTCAAAAACAATAGTCAAAGCCATGATGAATACCATGAAAATTTGGAAAATGTGAGAATTATTCATTCCTATTTTCAGAAAAACATTTTTATTTTTTTATAAGTAATAATCTTTATTGATCAAATGCAACTAGGCGAAGCCCATGTACAAAGGGAGTATACAAAAATAGACCTAGTTACACTCTAGCAAGCTAAAAAATAGTAAAAAAATCATGGACATTTCCTCCCTTTAGTACAATAGCAGAAAACCATTGGACCAAAGATAGTACAAAAAAGTCCCATATTTCCCCCATGGACCTCTCATTGTTGTTGAAGCATTTCTCGTTCCTTTCCATCCATAAACACCACAGTAGACACGAAGGATTCATCCTCCACGTCGCAGTTAGTTGTTTGCACTAATGATGTCGATTCCAACATGCTAAGAGATCCACCACACTTTTGGGCACTACCCAATTTAGTCCAGCCTTACTAATGATGCTATCCCAAAAATACCTCGCCACATCGCAATGCAGGAAAATATGGTCTATTGACTCCCCAGTCTTCTTACACAAGTAGCACCATTCCACAACTATCATCCATCTTTTCTTAAGTTGTCAATCGTCTAAATCTTACCCAATGCCGCTGTCCACATGAAAAAGGAAACTTTAGATAGGGCTAGAACTTTCCAAATACCCTTCCAAGGAAACCCATTTGGTTGATCGGCTTGTAACGCCTTATAGAATGATCTGAAAGTGAATTTTTTGTTTCCGGAGTGGTTCCATAGCATACTATCCCTCTCAATTCCTCCTAGCTGTCGGGAATAAAGAAAACTGTAAAAATCAATCATCTCCTCAACTTCCCAATCTTGCAGGTTTCTGGAGAAGACAAATTCCAATACACTGTGCCATTGTTTCTACACAGGACATTAGAGACAGCAACTTGTTGGTCTTCAACTAAGCTGAAAACTCCTGGAAGCAGAAAAAATGACACTCTCCCCACACCATTTATCAAACCAAAAGCTGATTCTCGTACCTTCACCAACCTTAAAATTAATGTGTGTTGAAAACCCATTCCACCCTTTCCTAATAAACTTCCAGAGGCTCACTCCATAAGTCTCCCTAACCTCCTTGGTGCTCCAACCCCCCCGATCACATCCATATTTCCCCTCCACCACCATTCTCTACAACGACTCCTCCTCTAATCGGAATCGCCACAACCACTTACCTAATAAGGCATTATTGAAAGTGGTCAAATTCCGCACCCCCAAGCCACCCAACACCTTTGGACTGCACACTTTTGGCCAGCTCACTAAATGGAATTTATGTTCCTCTCCCAAGCCCCCCCACAAGAAGACTCTAAATAATTTTTCAATCTGATTCACTACCCACACCGGTAAAGGAAACAGAGAGAGATAATAGGTAGGTAGATTTGAGAGAGTGCTTTGAATGAGAGTTAATCTCCCACCCTTTGAAAGATAAAGGTGCTTTCAGAAAAACATTAGTTTTACATTAAAAAAATGAAAGAAGAAAATAATGCAAGGGTCGGGAAAGGGAACTCATTAAATTGTGTAAAGCATACAAAATCCCAATATATAAGAAAATTCAAGACAGCTCTTTATAACATATAGAGAAAAGAGCAAGCACATACATTTTCTGTATCTATCTCAACTGTTTCGCTTCCCGAATATGGTGTTGTGAATGTATAGTCATAATCCAGTATCACCTGCTGGGAGGGCTTGCTGCAAATTCACAAGAGGTATTTAAGACCCAAGAAAAAACTGTCAGCAAATACTTATAAAAAAAAAAAAAAACTGTCAGCAAATGCTGCTGTGTGGACAATAAGATTGAATTGAAAGAACCCAACTGAGGGGACATACAATGTCACATACTGGAGTAGGTGACTTAACAACTAAACAGTAATCTTTCAAGAATTGTACCGCAAGTTGATGGTTAGAAAATTTGTGGAAAATTTGAGATATATCTTTTTTGGGGATAAATTTAGAGATATTTTTATTAGTGAGAGAATGACCCAATCATGAGGAACGAAAATGTTATATCCATAGAATTCAATTAAAACATCCTTTAATATGCTTATACTTTAGTGAGGACAATCTTATGGAAACTGCAATGACTCAAAGAAAACTCTAGCCACATATGTGCTATAACCCTGACCAACTAGTCAATTTGAAACGTTCCTAGAATCACTAATAAAGTCCAATTTAACCCAGTATGTAGCCAATGTGTTAGCACCCACGAGTACCTTTGTAACCTACCCTCTCTGTGGGTTATTCATATTCCCAATGCGGGACTCAGGTTGTTGCACACTCCCCCTTTAAAATTCATAATGTCCTCCCTAAGGCCATGTTCTGAAATGCTCCAGTATCACCTGACCAACCTTACCAAGTGGCATTGATACCATTATTAACAACCCAACACTATAACCCCAAATACAGTAAGCAATTTGAAGCTTCCCTAGAATTACTTATAAAGCCCAGTTTAATAAGTACCCAATGCAGGACTCAAAACCCATGACTAATTTACAACCTACCCACTCTACATAGGTTATTCATATTTACAATGTGGAACTAAGATGTTACAATAATTTTTGAAACATCATTCCTCTTTATAATGACATCACGTTAGTAAGAATCTAATGTTTGATGCTATAAATGCTATGACTGAAGCAATTAGAGCTACCAAAAAAATTATACATAGAAAACCTAGCTTACCTTCTGAATTTCCATTTCGCTGCTGCAGGGACTTCAACTGGTGGCAATGCCTCCTGCTTCCAGCCATTTAGAGCATCAAATGAATTAAAATGAATTTTGATGCCACTCTTCAGATGTTTAAGAACCAAAGAACTCTCCCCAAAAACCATTTCTGGCAAGTGAGAAGTCTTAAGCTTCTCTTCCCACCTGAAAGCACAACATAAAGCATCAATACCTACTACCTACCTGGAAACTTGGGAGTCATATACTATTAACATATAGAGTTTCAAACGCCTCCAGAGGCATGAGTCCAATATGTAACACCTGGATATTTATATGCCAATTTCCAAAAAAAAAAATCCTTCTTGTTTCGATGACTGCCGAATCAACGCCCTAACCCTTGGTAAAGACAGGACTCGATGCCTGGTCTCTGTCGCAATACCAAAGATGTTACCAGCTGAAATAAGCGTCTCCTTCAATTTCCACATAACCAATTAAATTCCCACCCCCCCCCCCCCCCCCCCCCCCCCCCTCCCCCCCCTCCAATTTTAATCACATTTCAAGAAAATTTGATAGATCACCGGTATTGGATGAATTGAAAAAAAATGGCTACACTGAAAGGAGAAAATATATGTTTAGTACGGAATTAATTATATATTTTACATAAACCTTGGTCCTGACGAACAATGGACCGTCAAACTAAGAAAGAATTATTAGCAAGAAAGAGAGTTGGAGAACGATTACTCGTGTTCAATCTCCGGGAGCTAAATTGGCACAAAATGGTTCTGAAAAGTAGTTAGTGTAATATCTACAAAAACAGATATTCGAAAGTAAGAGTTGCAAATTAAGAACTTTTTTTTAACAAAATTTCACTCACAGCTGGACACTGGAGGAGTTGAGGATGGAGCACTTGCGAGACTCAATCTCCCAGCCATGGATGCGCAGGCCGAAGCGACCATCGGTCAGGGGCACGGCCCCGGCGGCTTTGAGTTCCTTGTCGTCCGTCTCCACTTCCATTTCCTTCAACGGTTCCTCCGGTTGACTGCGGGGGCTGTTAAAACTTGGAGCTGGCGAGAGTTTTGGGATACAGAAGGGTTGGGTTTGGGACTTTGGGCCTACCATAAGCCCCCTCCAAATGGTTGGGCGGCTAGACCTGAACCCCGTCCGGATTTGGAAACCCGGGGATTAGGGGCGCGGACGAAATTAAAATTAGAAAAAGGCTTATTAAAGGCCCAAAGTTGAGAGTCGAGAGAGATGTATCTCTGTTGCGGCCATGCAAATATGTCGTGGCACGCAAAGATGTCTCAATGATCGCTAGAACGAGGCTCGCAGAAGCATGGGCTCTGAGCCCATATGATCCGTCGAGGAGGGACAAAAATCCCCACTCACTTAACACGCAGAACGTTAAATTAACTCCTGCTTTAATAATATGGAAAATGCTATTATATCTTTTTTATTTATTTATTTATTTATTTGCTTGTTTATATTTTTAATTTTTTATTTTAAATTTATTTTTATTTAATAATTAAGAAAGTACCAATTAGTATATTGATAATTCTTTTATTTTTTAACTATCTTTAAAAAATGATTGAAATAAATAAGCAAAACAAAAAAATAGTGCAAATTGACAATTGCACTAGAGAACATACTAAGTGAGCAAGTTGAAGAGACATAATAGTACCACTCTAACAATATATAACGTTACAAGTCCAAAAGTCGTCGAGCTTTAACATATGATCATTGTTTCCTCTTTTTTTTTTTTTTTATTAGTCATAGAATAGATGCTTTCTAGCTGTTTATAAATACACTAATTTATCATTTCTTGTCATGATATAACACATGATTTTTATTATCTATCTATAATAAGTTATAATTTACTTTATATGCACTCTACAAATTGGTGCAATTAAGAATAATAAACTCATGGTCAGGAACAACAGGCCAGGGCGCGCATTACTTCTCTAAATATATAGATTAATCGTGCATGGTATTACACAGTGTTGCATGCGAAACACGCAATATTCTTGGATCATGTAGAGAAACTTGACATGAGGGAGTAAAAGCAACCACCCAAATATAAAATATATTTATATATTATATAATTAATTTTTGATTTCCTAAAAAAATAAAAAAAAAAAAAAAAACGAAACATCTCAGAAAAAGTTAAAACTTGTTGGTCAGGACTCGGGAAGATAGTAATATATTTTACGAACCACCCAGCATGGTGGCATGCATGTCGCCTCCTTTCTCTCTCTGACAAAGTATTCAACTTTAATCAAACGAGCCATAATGGTCTATCAATCGTCAAAATCACCATCATGATAAAATAGGAATGCCATCATGTATAAAGAGAAATTCATAGGAATGTGCTTGGAGTATTGGGCTCAATGGGCTATTAAGAAGCTTTTTGTTGACCAAGACAATACGAAAACGAGGAAAAGAATAATGGCCAAACGAAGATGCAAAAGAAGGAACTTAGATTTGTCTCGCACTTTTGCTAACACGTTGTTTATTTCTGATTTGCTCAGGAATATTAGAATAATTTACTTGGGTAAGTAGGCCGTACCGATAATGATTTCCTTTACCGGCGAGAAGTCTTCAGTTGCTGGGATTATTAGTTCGATTACTTTCTTCGACATGTCGTCTGGTTAGAGAGAAGCAATGAAAAAGGCGTTGCGACAATGCTAAAAGCGATTGTCGACATAAGTTCCACCCATCCAAATACAACCCCCCCAGCCTCTCTTTCTTCTGTGCTTGAAAACCTCATAATTAATGGATAAGGTTGATCAAATAAGGTTAATTTGTACTTCTTCTTTCTGGGATGAACTCAAGATCATCAAAAGCAGAATAAACGTTAAATATCATGAGTGTATATACATTCCCCGGCCAGTCCCCACCCCAACAAAAAAAGGGCCGGAAGGGGACCGGATCAGAGATCAGAGAGAGATTCTTTTGTGTCGGTATACCGTATACATGCATATATATTATATATTGTATATTGGTCAGCACTAACAACTTGAGTTAATTCATTTTCCGGCCCACAAATACAAAGGAAGTTTACTAAATGACCAATTCCTGATCCTGCCGACTAATTTGAGTTGTGTTAAGTTACATCGAACTTGTTTATAATTAGCCACCTCCTAGCTATTGATAATTGATGTTGTTCAACTTTTCAACCCAAGTCTTTGATTTGTTTTTCGAATCCCGAATCCTTTCATCAAATATTGTCCTATATTGCTTTCTATTCCTTTTAATTAGGCTTTCAGTCTGATAATTTCTATGCCTTTTAAAATGGTCAATGAAATTAGGGTTAGGCTGCAATCTAATTATAATTTTCTCCCATGTAATTAATCCATCACTTACCTGCTTGTTAGTGAGATTCTAACTAAAAACTATAATTAGCTGCATGCATAGTAGTATAATATACCAGAATTTCTATATGGGATCACCGTTAGAATAGGTTTTAATATGTATTTAAAATGTTGAACGAAGAAAGCTTGTGAAAATATTGAGAATTGTGTCAATGTCAAGATCTCGCTCGACTCTTGCTCGAGCGAGAGTTAGGCAGTGATTTTGCTCGAGTTTCGTTCGACGTCTCACTCAAGTATGAAACTATTAGAATGAACCTATGTAATGTCTGAAAAAAAGATTCGCCTCAAACAAAGTGATCTATGTCGTAATCGTTGGTCGCTCGACGAGTTACTTGAGCGAGAGTCAGGAAGTGATCTATGTGTCGCTCGAGCAATGGTCCAAGCAGTGATTTCGTTCGACCCTAGCTTGACACCCAACTAAAGCGAGAAACAATTAAATTGAAAAATAACATAGGTTTTCACAAATACATTTTCAAACTGTATAAATAATAATATGACAGACCTATAAAGGCACGAGAAATCCTCCATCTCTTCTGTTTATATCATTCTCAATATAAATTCAAGGAACTTTTCAAAATTATTATTTATAGAGTTTAAAGGCTTTATCGTATCTTGAGACGATTTGCTAGAAACTTAATAGCAAACTCTTAGTTAGTGAAAAAAAATATCGTCTTAATTAAAACAATATTTTCATACACCTCAAAACATTAATAAATTTTCAGATTCTCTTTTCCATATCTAAAAATTCTCAACAATCGCCTACTCCACTAGGTCTTGGTCCTTGAAAAAGAGACAAACGGGAGGTGGTTTCTCTTTCACGAATGGGACCTAAACACATTAAGTCGAGGGATCCCTATAAGTGGAAATTTCACAGCAACAGCAAAAATCTCACTTCTGAGTGGAAAGAAAAAGTTTCACCCACTAATCACGACCATATAACCATTGACCAAACGACGAGAAATTAACAGTTGACTAGAAAGTAAAAATCGATGTGCCCGAGTCCGCTTATATATATATAAAGATATATATGATACACCACGTGAATTTTCGGAGGAACCATCCAGCTCATATCCTGGGGCTGCCCGGGTAGCCCATTAATCCCCTAGTTTAAGTTTTAAGACCTTGGATCAATTAAAGACCTTTCACGTGGATAGTTTTTGCATATATAGCGAATGGACTTTTGACTTTCGTAAACGTGAGGCAACAATATGCTGGTTTTCGGTTTCCACCAAACTTCCTTGGTTCCACGTTTTCTCCACTTTGAAACTCGTCTTTTATCCTTCTTCCCTTTCATTAATTAATAGAATAATATATATATATATATATATATTATTCTCTTGGGGTCCCCTCTATATAATAGTTTTATGAAACGTATTATAAATATAATAAAAAATCACAATTATTAGAAACTAAACAAATTAATGAATGGTCGGCTAATGTATATGATCTTTTAATTTGCATGAGAATGAGAATGGTGATTAATGATTATCAACTTGTGTAGTAGTACGGAAATCATACGGTGTACCAGCTAATGAGAAATCGATCTTCATATATAACATGACAACTAGTTCGGTGGGTTGGAGAATAATTAACATAGGAATTCATGTGCGTTTCATATTATTATTAACCGAAAATAATGTCAGTAGGAATATTTGTGGTCTGTCCTAATATTTATATAATTTTGGTTCTGGATTAATTAATAATAGATTCCTTTTCGACTAAATTGTGAACAAAAACTCAGAGAAGTAGACGCACTATATATATGATCAATTTGACCTAATTAATTTCTTCACGCTAGAAAAGATGCGTGCTCCTCTAATTTCTCCCCCCATGCACCCACTTGAAATATATGTTGTAAATATCTATATAAAGAAAATGAACGTTTTGTCCTTGCTTGGTTCACGTGGCCACATATAACACGATAAGCTTCTCACATATTATATCCAGTACATACGTACGTCCGTCGACCGGCCCTTTGCTTTCTATTTCAGAAAATAAAAACAATTCTTCATGAGGGCCAAAATGGGGATTTGTCAGTATGCCTACGAGATTTGTAGCTAGCTAACAAAATAAAGAATTGTTTGCATTTGAAACCTTCTAGCTAGCTAGCACGCACCTCATGAAGAAAGACTTTGTACGTTATAAAGCATTGACAAGTTCAAATCCTAATTGCAGCTATAATTAAGTGAGGCAAAGGCATGCATGGGTTACGTGCATGAATTTATAATTTTCTTCTGTTTGTTCTCTTAATTAGGATTTGAATATTCTAGTCCTGCATTTTGTCTTCTGCGTTCGATTTGTTAATTATGCAACATATATATAAACGAGCTTACAATCATGTTACTGATCTTAAAATGCACTCGAAATACATATATTATAGAGTATCTAGTAACCTATAATGTAATTAGACTAGTGGTAAATTAATTAAATATTAGCTAAATCCATAATTTTCTATCATTTCATGCCTCCAGGATAATTACTACGTACGTACGTACGTACTAATTGATGGATCCTTGATCGTCAATGACCGAGCTAGCTAGATAAACAAAAAAAAAAATGGACCGATAACCTTTGATTCCAATGCAATATTCTATATGTTGATCATTTGTACGTATGGAGGTGAAAATGAATAAATATAATAGAGTGTTGTGTTCATGACAACTAGTTTCTCAACAAACAAAACCCTATTAATTTATCTGAATTTGGTGGAACTGAAAGTCTGACTACCGTTTTCTCATGTCTGATCATTTATAGAACAAGAGCTAGTTTTTGGTCAAAGGCATACATTATGATCAGGCTGTGATGTAAGCTAACCTATTGGATTACCTATCAGTTTGGCTGGCTAGGATGAGTGGTCCCAACATCGACCTTTTATATCTATATTAATAGTGGCATGCAGGCAGATGCATGTACAGTAGTTGAGACGTCAAGGTCTCTAAAACTGCTTTTTTCCCATTAAAACGACAGAATGCTCTTTCCCTTCCAATTTAAACTCCTCGATCCGTCTGATCTCCATTTCCATTTGACTCATGCATGCATTTTTGGCATCCGGTGGTAGCTAGCTATCTTGGACAATCCAAATTTTAACAGAAACCAAACGTATTTATTTACTTTTCAAACCGTCCAGAAATCGATCCTGCATGGCGTAGCTGTTGGTGCACGCCATCAAAATTTTCTTACGAATTATATAAATATATATATATATATATATATATATATATGCGGTTGCCAATTAAGTACTGAGAGGTAAAATTCTAGCTCAAAAAATCAGTCTTAAAAGTCCCGGCCCGGCTGGGGACTTTTATTAATTCTGTCTACATATTCATGTGTTGAATATACATATTCATGTGTACTGATTATTGTCGAGCATTTTTCCACAATTTCGTGGAACATTGTTCACTTAGGGTCATTTATGATTAGTCATGGCTAACAAAACGAAAATTAAGAAAAAATAATCGACTGCATGGAATAGTAGTATACACGATATCGGCCTTGCAAGCTGGATCGAGAGGAAAAGACGTATGCTGACTCAGCAAGAGCAGCATTATTTTAAGGCGAATAACAAGGACTATGTTAATGTCGGTTTAATACTTGCGTTAATTAATTAATACTAATGTATAACTGTTAATTACTTGTAATTATTTTACTATTATATGATTGTGACGGTTACAGGCAGTCTTCCTGGCTATCTTAGTTATTATATATAGTCGTTTTGCTTAATAATTTAAAAATATATACTTATCTTAACATTATATCTATGCTTATAATAATGTTGCTAAGAACACACCTTTCTGAAACAACTTATAAATGGAGCATAGTTTCTAACCGGCCAACAGTGCGGCCGGCCCGGATTATAAAAATTGTGATGAGAGTCGAGACCACGGCACTAATTAAGCTAAGGTGCATGACATTACTTATTATTATTTCTCAAATAATAGAAGCAAATTTAGGTATTTGAACTCTAGCTTCACGAATGTCTGTGACAACAATATTAATTGTATTAATACTAACAGTTTCTAGGCAGATGTACAATTGTCAATTGGGTTTTGTTGGTATCAATCTCACGTGTAAAGCCTGTAACAGAAGAAATTGCCTCCTTCTCGGCCAGCCCATCGTTGTCGATGACCAACACTATTACCCGAAAGCAGCCGTGTGGTTGGCTAATGCGTATGACTCTCCAAAACAAAGATGACAGTCACATACCCCTCTGACCTCTCCCTCTTTCTGCCTATACCTCTTTGAATACCCTTTCTCTGTCACCGTTCTCGGCTGACATGGCGGTCACCTAAACCCCACATGCTAGCCTTTTTTTGGGCAATATATACGTGTTGCGGGCCCCCACCCTGTCCCCCCTGTGCCCCTACACTCGTTAGAGACAAAATTCGTTTTACTTTCCACTGCTCTCTGTATAGGTCCGTGACGTCCGTCGGCTTCCATCCAACCTCCCTTTCTGTCTAGCCCACTCCCTGGGCTCCACCGTGACATCTGCATGCGATTTGCCACTCTAAATCCTGCCCTGCCCCTCCACTATATAAATCCACACCCGCAAACTCTAATCTCACCACAACCAGTCTTCTCTTCTCCTCTTCTAAAGCCTCTCCAACATTCAGATTTTCTCTCTCCTCTCTCCTCTCTCCTCTCTCCTCCTCTCTCTCTCTGCGTTTAAATTTAATCGTTCTTTTGTAATGGCTGTTGATTCTACTATCTCATCGCCGCTTGGCCCACCGGCCTGCAAGAAGGACGCGAAGGCGCTCCAATTCATTGAGGAAATGACGAGGAATTCTGACGCGGTTCAAGAGAGACTCTTGGCCGAGATCTTGAGCAGAAATGCCGAGACCGAATACCTCAAGCGCTTTAAACTTAATGGCGCGACTGACCGCAAAACTTTCAAATCCCATATCCCAATGGTTACCTACGACGATCTTCAGCCTGAAATCCAACGTATCGCTAATGGCGACCGTTCTCCTATTCTCTCAGCTCACCCCATTTCCGAGTTCCTCACCAGGTGAATTTTTGACCCAGCAACTCATTCTTAACCAAGCTTTTTCTAAGTTATTTTTCTTTTTGAAAAAATATTGAACAACTTTGATCGGTTCTAACATTTGTTTTTACGTCGAAAATCTACAGTTCTGGGACTTCCGCTGGAGAAAGAAAACTCATGCCCACGATTCAGGAAGAGCTGGATCGTCGCCAGCTACTATACAGCCTCCTCATGCCAGTCATGAACCTGTAAGTGTAAATAAAATAACAAGAAATCATAACGCGTTATATGTCTTCTTATTGGGTTCTCCCTCAGGCCGCCCCCTTGACGAAGGACTTCTTAAATACTATTTTACTAGCTAAGTTTGATCGGGAGGAGATCGAACATGCGACTACTAAAAGTTTAATTCTTTTTAAAACGTAATTAAATTAAGCTGATCGAGATTCAGTTTATTTTTGTAACTAGTCATTTTAGTTAATTTATTCTAACAAAGAACCGTCTTTTTGTATGACAGATATGTGCCGGGTTTGGATAAGGGTAAAGGGCTATACTTCTTGTTCGTAAAATCGGAGACGAGGACACCGGGTGGCCTCTTGGCCCGCCCAGTGCTAACGAGCTACTACAAGAGCGAACACTTTAAGACTCGACCCTACGACCCGTACAACGTCTACACGAGCCCTGACGAGGCCATCCTTTGCTCCGACTCGTTCCAAAGCATGTACACCCAAATGCTCTGTGGCCTCATAGAGCGCAAGCAAGTCCTCCGCCTCGGTGCCGTTTTTGCCTCTGGGCTCCTCCGGGCCATCAGGTTCCTGCAGCTTAATTGGAACCAACTAGCCCATGACATCCGAACAGGCACCCTCAGTCCGAAAATCACCGACCCAGCAATCAAAGACCGTATTTTTCCTATCCTAAAGCCAGACCCACAATTGGCAGATTTTATTACCAGAAAATGCTCGGAAGACAACTGGGAAGGCATTTTAACCAAAATTTGGCCCAACACGAAGTATTTGGACGTGATTGTAACGGGTGCTATGGCGCAGTATATACCTACGCTAGATTACTATAGCGGAGGATTGCCTCTCGCGTGTACAATGTACGCGTCATCGGAGTGCTATTTCGGACTTAATCTCAACCCAATGTCCAAACCTTCCGAAGTGTCATACACCATAATGCCCAATATGGCCTACTTCGAGTTCCTACCCCACGAGCCCAATGCCAACAGGTTGATCAGTGACCGTGACTTGCCTTTGAAACTCGTTGATCTTGTGGATGTGGAAGTCGGGAAGGAGTACGAGCTAGTGATCACTACCTACGCCGGACTTTACAGGTACAGAGTCGGAGACATTCTTCGCGTCACCGGCTTCCACAACTCGGCCCCGCAGTTCCACTTCGTGAGGAGGAAGAACGTGTTGCTCAGCATCGACTCCGACAAGACCGACGAGGCGGAGTTGCAAAAGGCCATGGAGAACGCCTCTCAGCTCCTCAAGGAGTTCAACACCAGCGTCGTCGAGTACACGAGCTACGCCGACACGAAAACGATCCCGGGTCACTACGTGATATATTGGGAGCTTTTGGTGAAGGACCCAGACAACTCGCCGAGCGAGGAGGTACTGAATCAATGCTGTTTGGAGATGGAGCAATCTCTCAACTCGGTGTACCGACAAGGCCGAGTGGCGGACAACTCGATTGGGCCGCTTGAAATACGCGTGGTAAAGAACGGGACGTTTGAGGAACTCATGGATTATGCAATCTCGAGAGGCGCGTCCATTAATCAGTATAAGGTGCCGAGATGTGTGAATTTTACTCCGATTATGGAGCTTTTGGACTCCAGGGTGGTCTCCGCACATTTCAGCCCAAGTTTGCCACATTGGACCCCGGAAAGGAGACGGTAACTAATCTCTTCGGGGGCAACAAACCCGACCCAAATTGCAAGTCCACCGGGGGGTGTCAAATAAATCCTCCTTGCATTTCTTCGGTTCTTTTATTTTAATCTTTCTTTATTTCATAAGTAGGTTTCGTGGAAGGATAAAAGGCAGTACCGTATTATGTTGTGGGAATAGGACGTTTCAGGGTCAGGTTTTGTATTCCGGTTCAATTAACTTGTGGAAATTAAGGACGTAACGTCACAAAGTGGTTCGTGAACTACTCATGAGCTGTCTCTTTCACGTAGTGATCAAAGTCATGCATGTAGAATTAATATAATAGAGTACTTTATGCCTTTAGCAAACATCGATCTATTCACTGTAGATAGCCCTTTCAGCACATGCAGGACGCCCAGACAAATAGCAAACAGTAAAACATGCATGCAATCAGCCAGTTAGACCATGTCAAGTAGTTTGAGGGACGATCGAGGCCTATTGCAACAGAGTACGTACTGATATATATAAAACACATCTTACAATTATAATATTATTATAAGATGAGAATATTTTTATAAAATAATATTACTTTTATAAGATGTTATCTAAAAAATATTATCATTTAAAATTAATATAATTGTGTAAAATATTGTGATATATTATTGCAGACACTTTGACATCACTTGTTTTGGCTCTTCTAATGCATATAACAAAATTGGTTTCTACAATTTCTATATTACCCTCATGTTCTGGTACGAATGACGTGAATGCAAATTGAATGAATACACGGACGACTACATGCTGATGACTGTAAACATTTTACGGCTTTGTGCGCTTATCCGACAGACATTTAATGATCCTCCAATAATTTTAGAAATATATATCAGAAGTATCAGCAAGTTCCATAGGTGTCGCTTATCCAAAGAAAATAAAAAATCCAAACCAAGGAATTAATTAGAATATTATCTTTAGCTTCACGAATGACGATGGTGCTGCATAATGATATTGTGTCATAGTATTGATCACGATAATAACTATACTTTTAAGTAAAAGTATATATTAAATATAAAAAGAAAGACAAGTTGCTCATTTGCTTGACTTGAGCTTGCTATATTTTATATATATATATATATATATATATATATATACTTATTTAAACGTTTGAAAACATCGTGCATGATTAAAAAAAAAAAAGAATATATAAAACTCATAAAACTCTCTTGTCGAAACTCAACATTTAATAATTTGTAGTCAGTACTTCCTAACAGCTTCGAGAACTGATCTTCACCAAATAATATATAAAGTAAACCCCATGGTGACAAGTATAAGAAAGAGATTAACGCGTACTCATGTAAAACGCGGTTTACGGTTGGTGCAATCAAGATTAAAGGGGCACGTGATTTGGCCTTGCTTTCGTTAAAATACGACAAGGCCTGGATTAATACTAGTTTTTCATTTTGAGACAACCGATGATC
Source organism: Platycarya longipes (assembly GCA_036559045.1). NCBI lineage: Eukaryota > Viridiplantae > Streptophyta > Magnoliopsida > Fagales > Juglandaceae > Platycarya > Platycarya longipes. Next base: position 1,511,147 of record CM071793.1, read on the forward strand.
TTGTTAATTGGGTCAGAGACCATTTGTTCTGCTAGAATCCAAGTATCCCATATGACTTCATGAGTATAAGCTTACTTTATAATCATGTTTTATAATTTTTAAACACTAGCTCTTCCATCGAATAAAATTTCTCATATAAACCGGCATGCAAAAGGAGACACCCCCCCCTTTATATATATATATATATATATATATATATATATATATGTATATATTGATCTAGCTTATCCACGTGATTAAATTTGCATATAAACTATGCGAGAGACATGCATGACTAGTTTTGGACTGTAACATGAAGTACTCCATGCAATATCTGATAAAACTATGATTGCATATTTTGAAAGTAGAATCACGAAAATTACAAAGATCTGTCAATTCATTACAAGAAAATTAAGTATTTGTGGTTAACTATTATCTGCCAACATGACTATTTGTTGCGAAAATTAGCAGGGAATAGTCATTTTGACAGAAAATAATTAGTCACAGATACTTAATTTTCTTATAGTGATTTATATATAAAATGTATATATATATATATATATATATATATATATATTTGCCAAATGATGTAAGGGAATGATGTATGATCTGTTATTAATTGACGAGAATTAACATGAACATGCATTAATAGGACTGGCATAATTAGCCACAACTTAGGTTTTTTGTGGAAAAGTAATGATAATTTGATATCGAGTAGGGTAATTAATTAGTTGATTGACTAATAATCTTCTTAATTAATTCGAATAATACTAATAACTTCGACACTAGGGTATACTTTTATGATCCTTCTCTAGCTTATACGTGTAAATTAACACCAAATTGATCATCGTGATAAAGCAATGTCATTTCTTTATTGGACAAAAGCTAGCTGGGATGTTACTGATTTGATAAATACGAGTACCTTATCCTCTTGTTTTCTCTTTTTGGGTAAGTAATTGCATCATTGTGAACCAAAAAAGAAGAAGAGAAGCAGTAGTACTAGTAGCTTGACTTCGACCGCTTTACTTTTCCAAGAAAATGGTTTTGAGAAATCATCAAGTTATGTACGTAAGCTAGGCTGAATTGTCATGTAATATAAAGGTCAGCCAGACCATATGCGAAGAACCAACTCATTGTCGGGTACGAAATTTATTTAGCATCTAAAATTGACGACAGCCTGTCAACTTTAGAAATCAAATGGCCCGGTCATCTTGGTCCAGAAAGTGGCCCAGGCCCGTAAATGAGAGAGAACAAACAGGCTCATGCAAAACGTGGTAGTTTGGTGGTGGCGGGCCTTACTGCACTTTCTGCCACGTTCATCTTTATTAATGCAATGAACCGGGTTACCAGACAATTGAACGCGTTGGACACTACCTTTTGACTAATGGACGTGCAGGCATTGAATTGAGTTTTTCAAGTAATATTAATTAATTAATATAGCTCAAAAAAGAAAATAATAATAATAATAATATAGCTTTTGCGCGGATCCAATCAGAGAAGACCTGAAGAAAATGTAGAATGATCAAAGGCAGCCATCATGAGAGTGTCAGAACCCCTAGGAGAGTCGCCCAAGGTCGAGCCCTGACTTAGGCCTTGGAGGGCCAGGACAGTTCTCTGGCTAGCCTGCAGGCATGCCTTGGCTTAGGCCTTGACACGAAGCAGGTGCCCAGCGAGGCTACTGGCCATGCACAGTGCATGCGCACAGCCCGGCGTGTGCCTAGGCACGCCCCACAGCGCATTCACCTGCGCACACGCGTGCGCGAGCATCTGCGCCCCACAGCCCCACTTAGCGAGGTTAGTGGCGTGTCTTCACAGGCACGCCATCCAACGCGCAGCACCAGCCTGCGCCTTGCAAAGCAGGCCAATGGCATGCACACCATGCATGCCATCCAGTGCGCGGCACTAGCCCGCGTCTTGCAGAGCAGGTCAGTGGCATGCACACCATGCATGCCATCCAGCGCGCGGCACCAGCCCGCGCCATGCAGCCCGCGCCCAGACCATCAGCTTGGGCCATGCATGTACACCACCCCGGCACCCAGCCCGGGCCATGCAGGAGCACCGCCCGAGCACCTTGACTGGGCAGCACCAAAGCTTGACCCTATGCCTACCATCAGGACCATGCATGGCTCATTGCCATGACCACCACCAGTTGGCCCTGCACAGAGCCATGCCCCGCGCACCACCAGGCGCCATGCAGCGAGACAGCACGAGACAAGCCTGATCGTGGATGAAGCATCACACTAGCCCACCTTGGGCCAACTAGCCCCCACGGCCACACATGCTAAATGGCGCCTCCATCACTTCATTTTTATGTTATTTTTATTATTTTATTGTTTGGGTTAATTTGGTAATTAGCTATTTTTAATAAGGGACCTATTGGGGGTTTCCAAGTTGTAAGACTCTTTAAATAGGCTTTCTAGGGTTCATTTTAGGCATCTTTTGGACAATTTGAGACTAGACTTTTGTTCTTGGAAAAGAGTTAGGCCGGCCACAAGCATTGTGGTTTGGATTTCGGTGCTTAGCACTTGGGCTTCCCTAGGGTGCAATTCGTGAATCCCTTTAGAAGAGGATCATCGTGCAATTCGTGAATCGGTGATCCACATCTATCCTTTTGTTTGTTTTCATTTTTATTTATAAAAATCTTGAGGTAATTCATAAAAAGAGTTTTCGATTTTGGAGTGAGTTGTGTTGAGTGATTTTCATGTTTTTGTGTTCTTGAGTCGTTTGTTGATTGTTGAGTGATTTTGTGTTTGTGAGGCCAAATCCACACCACTTATGGATTTGAAAATTTGTGTGTGTGTCCATAGAGGAATTCGAAATCTTCCTCCATAGGGAGATTCGGATTGCTCATGTGAGTGAGAGTGAGTGTGTGATTGATTGAATGAAGTTGAAGACTTGGAGCCTTGTGTGTGTGCCGAATCCACTTGGTGTCTTGAAGGAGTTGGCTTGTTCACCTATTGTCTTTTGTTCCATCATCATTTGGTTGTTCAATTGATCAATTTGGTGTTCATTTTGCCCCATAGCAGCCACGGCATCAAGCTCCCCCAAGCCCTAGAGCCACACGGCATAGTGCATGAAACCCTAGCCTAAACACTTGTCCATTTTGCCCTTTATCCTAGCCGGCCACTTAACCCCATCCTCTCCTATAATTCCTCACTTAAATCCACCTCATCCCTCATCCAAAACAAACCAATTTCGTGCCCCTCAAACCCTAGCAAGACCGGCCACCCATTGGATTTGAATTAAAAGAATTCAAATTCAAATCTCACCAAAATCCCTACAAAGTCTCAACCGGCCATCCACCCTTATCCTAGCCGAAATCACCTTGCCACATCACTTAAATTGCCACCTCACACTCCCATTTGATTGGTCATCAAGTGAAGAAGAGAACCAATCAAATCCCTCCCTAACACCTAAGCAAATTCGGCCAAAACAATCACCCTAGGTGTCGCCCACTTCAAATGGCTATAAGCCATATTCCTACTTTTTAGGACTTATCCAAAACCACTTGAAACCCTAGAATCCTATCCCTAATCACATGTGCCGAAAACCCTAGCCTTCCATAAGCCATGTTCGGCCACCCAAAACCCTAAACAAACCCCATTTTGCCTAAACACACCTAGCCTAGCCGAACCCCACTAAACACCCCATTGCCGTGCATCACCTTTGCACTATACCTAGTCCATTAACCTCACATTCAACCTTAACTCCACTAAATCCTAGCCTCACTTAACCCTTTCCCTCACCTATATTTCCCTTCCCAAGCATTAGAGTCTAACTCGATCATTGGAGGGAACCAATCGAGCAAGGAGGAACCCTTCGGGTGATCGGGACAAGACCGAGGTCTCTATCAGAGAGCCTATGTGCCCATGTATCACCCATTGGACAGGCAAAAGTATAACGTGATGGCTCGATTGGAATTTTTGAGATGGAATAAGATAATTTTTAAAAATATATTAAAAAAATATTATTTTTTAATATTATTATTTTAAATTTTAAAAAAATTAAATTATTTATTGTATTTTATATAAAAATTTTTAAAAAATTATAATAATAAAATTAAATGAGATAAAATGTTTTTCAAATCCAAACGAGAACGTTAGTGATAAATTTGATTGCACTCAAGTCTCTAATGGTAATGCAAAAAATATTATATAGACTTGTATTCTAAAAAATTAGTTGAAGCCACCATCAGAATATCTTAAAACTAATATCTTTATAAATATATATATATAATGACTTTTTAATGGAAAATCTTATTTTAACCTCTATTAAAAATTTAAACTTCAGAATTGATGTTGGTTTAACGTCTGTTAAGTCCATTATATTCATGCAATTTAAGTCTATATACATGCAATTTAAGTCTGTATTCAAGTAATTTAAAGGAAATAAATAATCCATTCAGCCCAATCTATATTAGTACAATTTATCATTATCTTAATCGTTTATTGGAAAATGTTAATAAAGATGTGGATGCATCATCACATTTGTTGGGAATAATGGTCGGCTACCCATTTTCATTCCTCCTCCCAACAGTCTGTATCGAGAAACATGCTTGGTCATCTCGATACCTCGAATCACTTCCCACCGTTACGTCAAAGCATGCTTGGAAATCAAATCCATTAAGTCCATTCATGCCTTGTAGGCAATAAATATTCTAAACTATTATATTCACATGTTCACATATTCTAAAATTGATCATATTCACTGATTTTGAACTTAAAACTCAATTTAAAGTCAAAGAGGTAACTTTTATATTTATCCTCATTCTCGTTCTCATCGACAATTTTTAAAGCCCCAACTATTAGTACCTCATTTTTTATTTTGTATACTCTTCTGATTTATATTTCTTCAAATTTGGTATTTTCTTTTCTATTTTGTTAATTTTTTTGTTTACTTCATCTTTTATTTTGTTATGCAAATCTTATACTGTGAATAACAAAACAAAATAGAGTACAGAGTGAAAACATATTATCATAATATTTTATTATTTTGATGTTTTCTTCTATTTTGTTTTGTTCATTAATTTGTTGGTATTGTTTTAATTATATGGTATTGAAATAGCTTATACTTTCAAATAACAAAACCTATTTTCTATATTCTTCTATTTTATCATTTATCTAATATGTTTTGTTTTTTCCTACAAAACAGTGCACTAAAAAGGATGTCATCGTGTTATTAATTGGCGATTACTTTCAGAGCTACATTCTTGATTTTTATATTTGTAAGGATATTTGGTTTATATCTGGTTGTGATATATTGTTTTATTCTTGGATGTGTTATTATTAGTTTTCTAAGTTTTTTTTTTTTCCTATTTTCAGATTTTGTATGTTTTTCTGTTTTGTTATTTCTTCAAATCTGATTTTTTATTTTGTTATTTTTTTTACTTAAATCTCCAGAAATGTAACCAATGTTATTTCAGCAAGCAACCTATACTCTATGAAACACATTCTTTTGTGCGTTTCTATAAACTATGGGAACATATAAAATGGACAATTGCTTTAATGCTTATGGCTGACCAATTTTATTTATTTGATCTATGCTAATGGCTGGACATTTGTGAGTTATGCGGTTATGCTGGTTTAGTGGTTTATTTATTTGCTCTATGCTCATGGTTGGATAGTTTTTTTTATTTGATCTATGGGTTTTCAGTAGGGCAAGTGTCATTATGTGGGTCCGGTTGTGTGCGATTCTATGGGAGATATTGATGGCTTATCAGGATTATGATAGCACCCTTTTTGTCAAAAATTAGGATCTAGATTTAAACCCTCATTGTCTCTTTCCACTTGTTTTATAGATGTGTGTTTGCTGAGTGTGGAGAGCTCATTCTAGGACAACATTATTTAAGAATCAAGAATCATAAGTGATAAGTTATATGATAAAATATTTTATTAATTAGAAAAGATCCATCCTCTGTTTTTGTTATAATTATTTTTTCTTAACACATATTTGTATAATATTCATCTTAAGTCATGTAATCAGAATACTAATGCAATGAGAAGTTTTCCCATCTTCTGTAAAATTTTTAATTTCTGTAAGTTTTTATTGTTGTCAATGATGTGGAGAACCAAATAGTTACATTGTAGCCTCTGTTATTTGTAATTCCATACTGTTGGTGCTAATACCCAATATCTTCTTTCATTTTCAAGTATAATTATATTTTCTTTTCTCAATGAATATATTTTCCATTCTTTAGGAAATAAAAGAAACAAAATAAGTCTTAATTTCTTCAAACAAATTTCAAGCTCAATATCTATATATGTAATTGCACATGGAAAGAAAAATACATTGGATAATAAACCACGCAATTACTGATTAAAAATAAATAAATAAATCACACAAATAAAACAAATGCCAAATCTTAAAAAGAAAAAACAATGAACACGTATTTGAGAATTGAGGTCGGATTCTTCTGACTTGTAATTTTTTGGATGGAAACCTCAGCCTTGCAGAAAACAAAATAACAAGTTAGAATACACAATAAAAATAGATTTAGGTGGGTAAAACAAAGAGAAGGTTTTCTAATCTAGATCCGAAAATCCTAACCCTTACATGATATTTCGAAGGGGTAGAATAGAAGAATGGGAGAGAAGCGACGCTTAAATCTTGCAGGTTAAGCCATGAGAAGCAGCGCTGCAAGCTTGTGGTTAGAAAGAAGAAGGGGAGAGAAGAAGTAGGAAGGGAGTCGGAGAACTAGAGATGCGGCATGGGGAGGGAGAACCTAAATATATCACCAAAAACGACGCCGTTTTATGATTTTAGGTAGCCAAAACTAAAAGCCACGGGTTGGTCCCAACATAATCACTCACAAACCGGCCCAAAATAATACAAAACCTCTCAATTTCTATGTCAAGGACACACACGACCCAGATAAAATAAACACATGCCAAGCCCAACTGGAAATTAAAACACCCACAAGTATCAAGGCCCAATCAATTTCTTTTTTTAAAAAGATTCACTTTGCGTTAAACTATACAATAAATTTTGAAATATTTATTTAAAAAATTATAATAATTTTAATAAAAAACAAATTTTTACTTTTTAGAAATGTTATTTTTTAGAGATGTTAATTTAAATAATACAAATGGTTTAATTCCATTCATAAAAATTTTATTTTAATTATATGATTAAATAATTTAATTCTTTAAAAATGATTTAAACAGATGTGATGTATACTTCCTATACTTTTCAAAAGAAGAAATAAGAAATATCTTAAGAGGAATAAACAACATGTACACTTTCTATATATCTTAGGCATGCCTACACCTAATGCCCAAAACAACGGCCCAAATACAAGATTATCCCCCAAAAAACCATATTAGTAAGTCCTATCTATGCTACTATTTTACTATTTTAACTAATATTTTTGTATTATAATATATGAAAATATGTAATAACTATCATCTACTTAATTATGATGATTTGTCAAATATTTGTTACAACTTGCATTTTTTTCTTTCTATGTATTACATTATTGATCAAAATTTACTTTTTGTAAAAACCATATTATTTTTAAAAATAATCTCATATCTACCTAGTATATACATATATATATATATATATATATATATATGTGTGTGTGTGAAGGTAAAAATTTTTACATCTCAATCAAGGTTAGAATTTATTCCCTTAAAAAAAAAGAAAAAAAAAAGAACGTTCTATCTTCTTATATATCAAGTTGGACCGTTACAATGGAGCTCCCTCTTTTTAAAAGGGATGGGGGTCGTGGTGCTTAAGTACTTTGTCACGGAAGCTATTCCCTCATTAGGAGATGACGAGTATTGTGTGTTGATAAACATTAATGTTCGAGTTTACTAGACGGAAACAATTTTCAGAGATTATTAAATTAAAGGATTTTTTCTTTGTATTACTTGATATGTATCTTGAATTATCTTATGTGTATTATATATATATATATTTATTTAGAGAGCCTAAATACCTTCGAAATTAGTCAAGATACTCTTATAAGCACCCCATGCCAAAAAAAAAAAAAAAAAAAGGAATTACAAAGTGCACTTGTAGGCATTGAAACTTTTGGAGCCATATGCATTGACCAGATTTGAGTTCATAGGTAGTGAAAATATGGGGGGCAGCCAACACACCGGCAACTCCCTCACAGCTACAGTGCAGTTACGCAGCTGTATTGTAACTGCACTATAGCTGTGAGGGGGCTGCCGGTGCGTGGGTTGCCCCTTAGCACAGCTCTCATAAGTATCACTGATTTTTGGCATTGGATTCTCAATTTTTCTTCGGAGGGTAGTCTAGTTGAAACTCTCTAGATTGGGCCGTGTTACCTAACCCAATTTACTGGACATAGGCCCATTGATAATTATTTATCATTTTTTTTCTTGGCATTTATCATTTGAAGCTGGTAATGTTATATATAATTATAGAGTATAAATCATTTCATTTAAAAAATAATAATTAACTTTAAAATTAATATTTTTTTTATATAAATTCTAAATTTGATAAAAAAAATTTATATAAAATACACAATAACTGTACATTCCAAAATTATAAATATTATTTTTTTCCACTTTTGAGTCATTTATGTATTCGTGAAGGGGCTTAGAAAACCGAAATGCATTCAGAAAACAAAATAAACAGTCAGTTCCAAAACCGAAAAAGTATTTATTATTATTAAGAAATTAAATGATGATAATTAAAAAGCTGTGTCTTTTTTCTAAAAAAAAAAAGTTTTTCGCATAATATATGTGAAAGTATTTTTATTGAATTAATTAAAAGTCATTTTTAAAAAAATATATTTTTATATAAATATCAAAAAATAAATATCATATTTAATTAATTGTGATATTAAATTTAATAATTATTTTAATTTTTTGATCATTGTCTTAATTTTATTATTTTTAAAAAGTATTTTTTATATTTTTTTCGTACACTTTCATATCATAATTAATTAAATATAATATTTATTTTTTAATATTTATATAAAAATAATTTTTAGTCTATCCAAGAGTGCTCTGATTGGTTTTAACCACTTTTTGACCCCGACGTTTTCTCGACGTGCCTCTCTTTGAATGGCTGTTCTCTCTGAACAGAGTCGACAGAAGGGAGACAGATAAGAGGGAACCGGTGGGCGTGGTTGTCGTTATCGCTATGGCAACCTCGCCGTCGTCGCTCCTCTCTTATTACCTCCCTTTTCCTCTGTTCCGCTCGTCCCCACACCATCAGCCGCCGTCCCTCTCCTTCTCTCACTCCTCTCCTCTCCGCTCCTTCGTAAACCCCAGAAAACTTCGATCCCTAGTCCTCGCTTCTTCTTCCTCCTCCTCCGCCGCGTCCTTCGACGATCTCTTCTCCAAACGCCCCTCGAGCTCCACTAATTCCTCCAAGGTCATCTTCTTTAGCTGCTTGGTTTGTTTGTATCCATTCAATTCGATCGATTACAGTTTTCGTCCTTGAATTGGGTCCCTTTTGGGTGATCGCTATCATTCTGAATGAATCGATTTTGTTGCTTCGTTATGCCGGGTGTTGTCTGTGTATGCATAATATATCGAAGAAGACTTTTTATAGTAGTTATGTTGCTTTCTTATTGGCTGCTGGGAAAATATAGGGAAATTCTGAGAAAATGGATTGAGTTTGTTGATTATCTGGGAACATGGATGACTTGATAGTATCATGCGTTTAGTTTGAGGTTATCCTGATACTCTTACTTATCAGAAAAAAGGTTATTCCGATACTCTTACATTCTTGGGGAGAGAAAAATAGTTGGCCGAGCTTTCTTTTCCTGACTACAGCTTGCACGGGGAAGCGGGGTGGATTGAACTGATTTGGAAATTACTCGAAGTAACCATAATGGATATCTGTTCTTTTGTTTTGTGTATGTTTATCAGATGCCTTGGCTGTGAGTTAGAAAAATTATGGTACCAGGGAAATTTAAACACTTTTATCGAAGGTGTTGGGTGTAGAGTTTGAAAATGCCAATTATGCCATGACTGTACCTTCGTACTTAGGTGTCCCTCTTGTGTACGTCTCAAATACACGGGTTATACCTATTGATTTCGTCAATAAATTATTTATTTTTTAAATTAAAGTGCTGTGACGATAACCACAAATTCTACAAATATGGTATGATGAAAAATGTTGTGGTCGACAGCAACATTTTTCGTAGGAACTAAAAGGCATTACACAGTTTTACGATTATATCTAATGGAGAATTTAAAGATAAAACCTTTAATGATGCTTCATAAGGACACTAGTTGTAGAAAACTTTGTAGCAAAATTTTGATTTCTTAGTGAGTTTAGTAATTTTTCTTTTTTTTTATCCGTGCTTATTTAGTAATAAATATATGTACATCTTAACAACGGTTATGTTTCAGTGCTACTGTCTGATGTTAAGTGTTTAATTTTTCAGAAATCCGTTCTGTCAAATTTGATACAAGAGATAGAACCATTAGACGTGAGCCTCATTCAGAAAGATGTTCCACCAACGACAGTGGATGCCATGAAACGGACTATATCTGGCATGTTGGGCTTACTTCCATCTGACCAGTTTCAGGTTCTTATCGAGGCTTTATGGGAACCCCTCTCTAAGTTATTGGTTTCTTCAATGATGACTGGGTATGTTCATTATCAATATCATGTCCATCTCTTAATCCATGTTTTTATCCTCTGATTGATTGCCGAGAAGATGGAGACAAGAAAGAGAAGTCGAACCCTTATTATATTTGCCCAGTTTGCGGAGTTATAGGAATCCTTGTTTTCTTTTCCTTCAAATTTGTTCTCTTGAATCCTATACATATTTCACTTCCTTTTTTTTATCTACCAACTGATGTCTGTCAAAATGGTAAAGATTTCTTATATTAGTTGTTCTCCCAATGCAGGTATACGTTGCGGAATGCTGAATATAGACTCTGTCTTGAGAGAAACCTTGATATGCATGAAGGAGTTCCTGAAAAACAAACACCAGAAAATTCTAAACTTGATTTACATGGGTTCTTGCTTGGCAGCTTGAGGATAGTTAAATTATCAGGAGAACATAAATTGCCATCCAAATTTGATAAATTTACTGGAGGTTCACCAGAAAATGTTGATGTTCAACGCCTCAATGAAATGTCTCCTGAAGCTCAACAATATATTCTCCATTTGCAGTCTCGTTTATCTTCAGTTAGAAAGGTATATTCTGTCCCTAAGGATTTTTCTCCCCAGCAGATTAAGAAGTTAGATTTTGTGTTTATGATGTTTTTTAATTCAAAAGGAATGATTAGATACTTGCATCCCAAGTTGGGCATATTTTATATTTATCTCAATATTTAAAATTGATGTTTTATCCCCTGCTTTATTAGGGAATTACTGTGGTTGATTTTGCAAATGGAGTGGTTAGTAGATGAACTGCGAAGGCCTGAAAGAAGGCAGTAGCTGTGATTGGAATTTGGGCATTGTTTATACTTATCACAATATCACAGTTGATGTTTTATTTCCTGCTCAAATTTAGTTGATTTTGGAAATAGTGTGACTGGCAGTAGATGAACTACTAATGCCTTGCAGAAGGCAGTAGCTATGAACTCATCGGAGGAAATGGTTTTTTGGCTACTACACAAATTGCCGGGATGTGGCAATAAGAGTTTTGTTTTGAATTTTATGGTGAAATATCACTCATTAGGCTAGTGCTATTATATTTCACTCCATTCTCATTTGTTTTGGTCCCATGTTATCTCTATTTCTTGGGTTTTATGAGCTGTGAGATGCTTGAAAGAGTTATGGAAAGAATTTTGGAAAATAGTCATTGAGATAGATTTTAGGCTAGTGGAATTGGAATTTTCACAATGTTAACACCCTACTATATAGCTGTTAGTTTCCATATTATCATATTTTGAATGGCGAATATGGTGAGAAATCTTCCCAAACAGGCATGCCAATAACATGCATATTTAAGCACCGACTATAAAATTTAATGCCTTGACTACTGGATTCTTTTCTGCAATCCCATGTTCTGGCCTGGGGAAAAAGTATAGTCTGCTAATATAATATAAACTTCTAAAAAATTGTTTACTCAGAATATTAATCAGAGTGTCTTTTGATTGAAGAACTATAATGTGTTGATAATTTGTTGATTGGAGTTTCATATCATTTTGATAATATGAAATGTTAAGCTGTAATGTTTTAAGATGTCTTCGTTTACATAAAATTCAAAAAAAAAAAAAAAAGAATCCTCTTCTAACTCTGGATGCTACATTGGCCTTATCAATTTTCTTTACTTCTTTCTGAATCACGCCTGTCATTGTGGCTGAAATATTTGCTCATAATCCAATATTTTATTAAAGGAACTTTGTGAGATCAAGAGGAAAAGTGCTGCCCTGCAAATGCAAAAGTTTGTTGGGGAGGAGAAGAATGATTTGCTGGATTACTTGAGATCTCTACAACCGGAAAAGGTACTCAACTCTCCATAAACTCCTGTGGGTTTTAATTTTTCCCATACTCCAGTTGTTGAATTTCATGTTTAATCATATGTTAGCATTAGATGCTGTTGCTGTAGGCCTCGGTCTCTTTCTGCAACTACTGATGCACTAGTACCATCTGCAACATTAATGTTGTTATTGTTTTCAGAATCTCTTTTAATCTGATAAACTTTTTTGAGAGTGATATTATAATATAAACGTTTTGAGATACCAAACAACCCTGATACAACCTCTTCTTCTTAGGAAGACACTGAAGGAAAGAGAATGTAATGATAAGTTCCAACCTTCGTTTTTTTTTGTTTGGCTATAGGTGGAAACTGAGTGTAATGTTTTGTCTTGTTTCTATGATTGCCACTTCTTACATGTAAATCTTGTTTCCTATGGTTTTACTTACAATAAAACTGCTTCTTTTATTGCATTAGAATCCATGTTCTGTGCTATTTGCCACTAAAAATGGAAAGCGAAAGTGTGAAAGTAGTTCATCTTATTGGTCAATGTTCAAGTTTAGCATGTTCGCAGCTGTAGTTTTCCCATATTATCTGGGATCATTCCTATCACCTCATCCTTGTAATGGAGGAAAAGCAGGTCAGAAAATTATAAAGTATAAAACTTCATCATGCATGTAGTTACTGATTTAGTGTGAAGCTATTGCTTTAGCTCCACCATCTCTCAAGTGTCATAATCGGCACCCCAAACATGAGGTGTGGGTTTTGATTAACTATTGAACCGCATGGTGCAGGGTATCTGCTGGTTTTAGCGACATGCTTCTACAATAATGTTTTATTAGTTTTTTGCTATTATAAGATAGTACTATATTGTTGACGATTAATAATTTTTTCCTGAACTTTATGTTTGGGATCTCGATGTGTTATGTACAAACTAGTTGTCTGCTCTCATCAGCATGCAAACTTTCTTGAGCAATGACTCCAGGATTCAAGTTTATCCCCCAACTTGAAGCTAATTTTGAGTTGGCTTCTTTCGTTTTCATTTTTTCATGTGAGTCTGTATTTTGCCCGATACAAATTGTTCTATGTACAGGTAGCTGAGTTATCAGAAGCTGCGTCCCCCGAATTAAAAGAAATTATCTTCTCTGTTGTACATGGCCTCCTTGCTACCCTCTCTCCCAAGATGCATTCTAAGGCTCCTCTATCAGCGAATCCCCCAACTGGAACAGTGAATGTAGGGAGTGAAGATTGTGCTGAGATTGTAGAAAATGCCTCGCTTCAACTCCAGCCCCTCATTTCACTGAATCGGGACTACCTGGCACGTCTCCTCTTCTGGTTAGTCCATTTCTTTTTTCTCTCCCTGGTTTTTTGGATATAAGCCATCTGAAAGTCCACTTATTGACTAAATTTTGGAAAATTTAGAGATTCTTTCTGGTGTCCCCTCTTTTTCCCTTTTCTTCCTTTAAAATTCTGAAGAAAGCTACCTGTTCAAATTTCCTTTTATTCAGGCAACCTGTTGAACTATGAATTTAATTGGCATTTCTTACTGATGCAATCTTTTTCCCCCAATAGGTGCATGCTGTTGGGCCACTTCCTCAGAGGCCTGGAATATCGAATGGAGCTTATGGAACTCCTATCCTTGACAGGCAATGCTGAGAATGATGCCTCTAGTGACGGGCAAGCTGCTTGAAAGTTCCTCCTCTTTTAAACTGCTTCCCATCTGTATATAGAATAGTTCACGAGCCCATAATGAATTAGTTTCATAAAGAGGGTGGGGGGGAGATCAGAGATGCGAGTTGAGGCCACTCGCGATCTAGCAAATGGAGAGTTCTTCATATTTGTATAAAAGGAATAGTGTTGGTTTGTTTGTTGCAAGTACAATCTTGCAGATTTTGTTATTTTTTACTTTCTTTGTATATGCAGCACCCTTGTTAGTTATTTATTTATGTTCTCTCTCTTAAATTATTTTTTAAGAAAATGATCTGGACCATCCTGCACATGATGGTGATATTAACCTTATTAACATTCTAAATTTTTGGACCATCCGATTGATCATGTTCCATATTCGGGATGTAAAACAGAATTCATAAAACAGAATCTTCACGATCCGATGTTATTTGGGCCGTACTTGTTTCCATTCCTTCGTTAGCGAGGCTCTCCAGAACGAAACTGGTATTGTCATTAGAAATTATAATGTATTGCATTTGCATGGCATGCATGCATGCACCGTGACTTAAATTATATATACAAGTTTACCGTTCTCACTCACTGCAATTTGCCCGCATTTGGATTGAAATTCATCTCATCTTATTTTAATCTTATTATTACAACTTTTTCAAATTCATATATAAAATATAATTAATTAATTATTTTAAATATTAAAATAATAATAATTTTAAAAAATAATATTATAATAATATTTTATTCAATATTTTATTTTTTATCTAAAAATATCTCATCTCTAAGAGTCTGCAGGTAAGAGTCTGCAGGTAATGATAGTATATTATTACTGGGGCATCACATAATTCGAAGTAGTTCGCCATTAATAGGAAAAATGAATTAGATCAATCATAGGCATGATTTGATTGCATAAGTTTGGACTGCAGGAGATCAATTTGCTCTGATGGCATGTTTTGAAAGTATTTAATGTTTTTTTCACATGGATACTGTTCATATAAATGTGTGCAAGAGTGTTAGATGATCTCAATATTTTCTCTTTTACAAGCCATTGAGTCTATTATATATTCTTGGACCTTCCACGGCCTGTTGTTGTCATACATCTAGCATTTTCGGATAAGTAATTTTTTCGAGAGATTTTCCGACTTGCTAAAGATGTCGGTATATCTTGATCATGCACAATATATATGGTATTAACGAATTTTGATCTCTTGGATGACAAATTTTGTGAACATGCAAGAAAAAAGGTCTTTTTTGACATTTTTTTTCAGGTTTTGAGTTTTTATTCACGCCTAATTCCAACTCGAACTGGAACTGGAATTATTTAGCAGACGAGTTCAAAAATACATCTCAACCAATTGAAGTAGAGGAACAGAGCATGGAAAGTGATGATTTTCAACAAGTTAACCAACTCTAAAGAGAGAAAATTACTTTGAAAATTTACTAATAACGATTCGAAGTTATATATTAATGCATGTAAGCTAAAAAAACTGATGGTATTATGAATCTCACATGTATTAGTACTGTTGCTCTAAGAAATTCTGATCACAAGAGGGCCCACTCCCCATGGTAGGCGTTGAATACTCAAGCTCATTTGAAAGAAAATATTTGCTCACTGATTCATAAACACAATCTAAAGCAACACTGATTTACTCCGAATCTGATGAGTCCGGCTTTGAGCTTTGCCTGACGCTCCTTAGGGCTTGTGACCCAGATCTTGGATTAAGTGATGATTCACCCTCGAAAAATATAACTTGAGCTTTAGCCAGCCTTTCCTCCAGTTCCTCTGTGCTGAATTCATCCGTCCCACCAAGCTCATCGAATCCTACCTGATGCACATTATAATGGACACCAAAATGTTAGAAAGAGTAAAGTCTCATATAATAGAAAGAACGCACTGCAGTCAATTGTTTCTTTGGCGCGTACCACGTAGTCATCAACTTTGGCATTCTTTATGAGGGCAATGGTTGGAAGAACCATGATCTTGAGCTTTTCTGCCAAGAATGGACTTTTCTCGGCATTGATTTTCACAAAACGTGTCTCCATGTGCTGCTTTGCCAATATGCTCAAGTGCTTGTCTACCACCTGCGATTGTAAATGGACTTCAGACATTATTTTTTTCCCTACATTTCGATCTAACCTCCTTCAGGTATCAATGCCGCTTTCTTGAATTGGGTTACCGAGTGGAATTTTAGTTTTTGAATGGGCGATAGATTGGAGTCGGTCTGCACTTGGGTCACTGCTACCGTGATAACTACTACTCTATTTGAATTACGGGAAAGTTTGTGTTCTAATTAATCATATAGCCCTTTTATATCAATCCCTCACACACAAGCGAAATGAAGAACCACAAAGGGAAAAAAAAAAAATTGAATACTGGAGCGATCAAAATTACGATAAGAACCTTGCAGGGCCAGTTGTCGCGGTAGAAGTGGCAGACGACGCGGTCGCTAGCCTTTACGGCGGCGAAGAAGTCCTTCTCGGAAGGGATCTCGGAGTACTCGCCGTGGCCGAGGGAGATCCAACGGCTCCGCTTCTCCGCCATCTTCTTCATCTGCTGCAACCTCCTCTCCCTGAGCGCCTCTAGATCGTCCATGTCCATCCGATCTAGGGCTGAGATCTCATCGTCCAGCTTGTCCTCCACCGCCTTCGCCACCGTCAGCACTTGCTTCTCCAGAATCTGCGCATCACATACCATGACCACTAGACAATGCCTACGCATACAGTACGTATATATGCATGTATATATAAACAGAGAGAGATATATACCTCTTGAACCTTTGCGTTCTCCATTATTGATCTCCGAGAGATCTTCCTCGCTCTACGATTCTGAAAGAAAATGAAAATGCAGGCAGGGAGGGAGAGAGATGGAGAGACAGATTTGGGAGAAAGGTCAGGCAAATGCAATTATTGAATGTTATCTACGACGTCGTTTATATTTTAGTTTTCTTTGCTAAATAAAATTTTGAATGTTTGTTTCGGCCCTCGGGACAGAATGTGGTGTTGGTAAACGGGTCGGATTTCAAGCCCTTTTCTCTTTTTTGATGGAGCAAGCCCATCTAAACAGAATTAGGTTACATTTAGCAACAGAATCCTTCAAGTATTATTAAAATATTTTTTTATTTTTTTTACTCATTAATTTATTATTATTTTTCACTTACTTTATATTATTATTTTTTTCCTACTATTTAATATCCTATTATTATATTTTTATCTACATTTTATTACTATTTATTATACTTTTCAACCTTTTTCACTATCCAAACATATTCTTAAACATTCAACACGTACATTTTCATTATTTTATATATATATCATATATCATATTATTTATTTTATCAATTATTTATTTACTAAACTCATATTTAAAAATATATATAATATATTATATAATGGATGAGTCTATCCTTTATCCGTCTCGCAGATTTTTCTTATGTTGACATATATCGATTGACTTGGGATTCCTTTTTTTTCTTTTGAGAATAGAGACATGCCCTGAGTTTCTCAGGAACGAGAGAAAAAGAAGAGCCTATCCAAATGAAAGCCATACTAGAAACATTATTTAATACACGTGGTTGGACTCTCTCACTGTGACATGCATACACAATTAAGACCAACTAATAAACTGGTAGCCTACTCTTTATTATGCACCACACAGCCTCTCTCTCGACGCTCTTTCAATCTCTCTGTCTCTCTGTTAAATTCATACACAAGTTTCCACAACAGCCACTTTCAAGGGCATTTGGGCTTGCCCTTGGCATTCCTCTTGTCTCTGTAGCAAGCGCACTCATGCTTGTTTCCATAAGTCCCCGAAGGAACACACTTGCACTGCTGACAGCATATCCCGCAGTACTTCATGCACCGATCCTGCACCGCTGCTTTTGCGCACCTGTTTTTGCACTTGTTGCTGCAAAATCCTTTCACAGAGCCAAAGCCCATTAACATTAATATTATAAATTACCCCGCAAATGAAATGGGAAAATAAAAAAACAAAAGGAAGTTTTGAAACAAGAAAGTCACCTGTCTGAGCCATGGTGGGCTCCAAGAAAGCGGAGCTTAGGAGAAGAGAACAAAGCAGCAGGGTGGCAAAGAAGAGCTTCATTTTTTGCGTCGACTTTTTGTGAGTTTTAGCTACAAAGATCTCAAGCTTTGTTAAAAGGAAGCAGAGATGAAAAGGATTGTGAGTTGTTAGCGCAGAGAAGTTAAGTGGGCATTTATAGCAGTAAGTAGAGGTGGCAACTTTTACTTGAAAGTAATGGAGTAAATGCATGCTGTGAGAGAACAGCTGGAGCTTTTAGTAACTACCTCGGTAGCAGAGAGAACGTGATGAGCTGTGGTTCAGGCTCTCTGCCCACGCGTTTCTCAAGCTTTGAAGTTTGAATGTCTGCTACTACTTCCTTGTCCTTGTCTGCATGCATTGCCCTGAAAGAAATGCTTAACCCCATTTTCAATATTTTCATATTTCCCTTCTCTCTCTGTCTCTCTTAACTCTTTAGATTGAGAAAGTCAGAGATCTTCGTGGTAAAGTGACAACACTTGTTTCTTTATCTGGGTCACGTGCCATTAGATGTTAAGATGAATTGAGTAAAGTGATGAATTTAACTTTTTACTTTAAATATATGAAGTCAGTCGAGATAGGTTTAAGTGAAAAAATAATAGATCATGTTAAATGATTAATTTGAGATAAGTTGAATATGATTCAACAACTAAACTTAACCCGACGCACGCCATCCACCTGAAATCAACTTATATGCAGGGTAGAGACTCGAGTCTGCAATAGCAAATAATGAGAAAAAGAATATGTAGCACGTCTACATCTTCAACAATGGAAGACCAAAGCTATATTGGAATTGATGAGCTCAATTATGTTGGGCATATGGAACTATGGTTTGAAGTGGGCTTAATGGACCATTTTGTTGTTTACCGAATAGCTTTTGGTATGTTACTCTCTTATTAGTCATTTGATAGTTGTAGTTGGGCTCGGGTCAGGCCCTTTATCCACTTGTGTCTGGGCAATTCTTTTGGGCAGTTACAATTTACTATAAATAGCCTAATAAGTGAAGTCACAAAATTAGCTAGAACATTTGAGAACATTGTATTTGAGAACATTGTATTTAGAGGAAGTCTTCTCTCTCGAAGTAAGTCGGTGTGATTAGAAGTCAAATACATCACGTCTCTTCAATATTCATCCATAATCTCTCCATTTTCTATCTTATTTTCTTGTTAGCCAAACAATCTTCTTCAGGCTTATTACAAGCGAAAAGGAAATACTGAATCTACGACTTAAATAAGCTTCACTTCGAGGCATAGCCCATTGAAAGCCAAGGCTTCAACCGATCATAAAAGAAAATTAGATCTAAGTAATGAAAAAAGAAAAGGCTGATATTATATATATCATATTCCTGCAGTTGTCCATAACTTAGGTAGCAAACTTAAGAAAGCAATTCCTTTTAAAACTGATCTTCCATCCAAACAAGAGAAAGAAAAGGAGAGCCTCAAGGCTAACGTATTCTGCGTAAAATGACTGCTCCAGCTCTCCAGAAGATAACACATACAAACACTACAACCACTATTACAGGCATGCAGCAACCAAGGACACCTCCTTTTTCAAGTCTTCTTTTTCTTGAAGCTTGTACTTTATAAGCACGACACATATACTAATGCTATATTTTTACACACATGTAAGGCCCCCAACCAAAACACGTGTCCTATTGGCGTTGGGCAATTTACTATATGTACAAGGAAAAGATACATACAAAACAAAGAATGTACATCAACCTCCCATACTATTGAATGGGCAGGAATTCCGGCAGAAAGACTTTTCCTTGGCAGAGTTACTTGATTCCAGCAGATTGACCTGTCAAGATTGTAACTTAAATATCTTAAATTGCACAGATAGACAGACATTGGACATCGTCAAGGCAACAATATAGGACTTCTACCTTGACAATCTCGGACTTTGAGCTTGGACGTGTATAGGCTGCTAAAATACTCAGGTTGAAATCCTGGATGCAAAGAAATTGAAAATAACGAAGGGAAATAAAACTTGTATCCCATAGTGGAAACACCAAGATTGAATGAGCACCGGTACAACACTTTCACCCTTAAATGTGTACTAGTGACGTGACAGACAAACCTTAAAACTGATTCTTCACGCCTCACGGTTCATGACTTTTGTAATGATATGGGAAGGGCATACATCAATTTAACGTCTTATCATACATGAATATGTTAATATATACTAATTAATTGTGAGGCACGTAAAACAACAATTCCAAGTAAAAATTATGCAGTGCTTTTGTTTTGAAAAACTCAACATGTCGTGGACATAAGAAGGTTTCATCAAAAGAATCCAAGTCAAAGTTCAAAAGCTAAATTTAGAGGAAAACAAATGCACCCACAACTATAGGAGAAACATTTGGGCATCAGGCGTAGAAAGGAGTGCACCGTGTCTCAACTGGCAACATACATTGGCAATGTTGATGTTTTATCAAGCATGGTGATTGAAATAAAGAACTATATGAAATTATTAAATGGTGCTAGTAGAATGTGGATCATTCCAGAAGTATACATAACTTACTAGTTGAGGTTGATTATTAAAGCACCAGAAGTAAAATTAAGAACTCACTCTGAAAGGATCACCCCTCAAAGATTGCACAAACATAGATCCTGAGCCACTTCCCTGCAAGACAAAAGCCATCATTTTTCTTTCCTGTGGTTCTCGGAAACAACGAAGCTCCAAAACCATGATAGAGTTTGGCATGTCACAATGGCAGACACTTCTTGTATTTCAGTATTAAGTCATTTTAAACATTGTATCCACACCCATGATGGTTCATGATACTGTAGTTTAGCACAAAATAAAAATACAAATATGAGGTACCTCCAAAGAGATATCCCTTAGACGCCTTCCAGTTTGGGCACAGCAAATGCGGACTACATGCTCGTCACAACTCCCACTGATAATATAATCCCTTCCATTCATGTAATAGGAACGAGTGTAGTTCTGAGAGGTTCCCGTAGAAGCTATCTCTAGATTCAAGTGGAGCCTCCCATCAACAGCCAGAAGTTGTCTAACCTGACAAACCGCATGATATCTCAATTCCACTTAACCTCTTAAAAAGAGAAGATGATGATGATCAATATGTCAATAAGTACAGCAATAAAGGACTAAGCACAATATAATATATATAAATATACGAAAAAAAAAAAAAGATGAACATATATCTGAAATCTAATGCACATTTAAAAAAAAAACAAATCACAATAACCAAAATGGAGTCTAAAAAAAAACCAAAATGGAGTCTGTCTGATGTAGAGACTAAGTACATGTTTACACCAAAGAGAAACTAAGTTGTTATTATCCCAAGAACTAGTCAATACCTACTTCCACCACTAGAAAATATCATTTGTTTCTTTCATTCTAAACAGACCACCATGCCACAAACAATCTTCAACAGAAATAATCCAGAATGACCGTTCACTATGCATCCATTTAGCTACCACTTGCATATTAGAGTGTATTGAAACTTCGTGGCAGCTAAATTCGCAAATGGGCTTTCATGGCATTGGTTCAGAACTCCATCCTAGTCTTGTGCATATCAAGGCCCTTTAATATTGGGTGTCGAAATTGTATCACAAAAATTCTGTACCAAATTTAGTAATCAAAGTTTATCATGTAAAATAAGGCGAAAACGTCATGGAGACTTTTAGGGGGAAAAAGTAGCGTAATCCTGTTCATAGAAATCTTCCATTTCTATGGTCATGCTTCAAGGCAAGTTCTAACAAACTTTCTAGTTTACTCAGACACTTTCTATTGTGCCTGGACCAATCTAAAGAAGCATTTAAAAGTCTGAGACTTGGGAACCAAACACCTAGGATAAGACCTAAGTATAGGTTGGATATTTTGAACATAGAAGGAAAGCAACACCCTCAAATCATACTGTAAATCCATCCAAATATTACCTCATTGTCAACAGCTGAAACAAGAAGGAACTGATCATCTGGAGAAAAGCAAGCCATCACATTTCCTCTAGAGCTTGAAGCAGTATAGCAGGGGTGTAGTGGTTTCTGCCGTAAGTCCCACAACTTGACATCATGATCAAAGGAAGAAGTAGCAAAAATGGAGGGGGAATGGTTAGCGAATTTCACTACATTAATATGCTCTCGATGCATATCAGTGAAAACCTGTAAGCGTCTTCTGCTGCTTAAGTCATACAACGCAACATTTCTTGAGTATCCACTTGCAAGAAACAGTTCATCCGTAGAGTTAACATGAACGGACGTCAGTTGGTCGAACTCATCAAAGGAGACAGAGGCAGCACTATTATCATATATGCTCATAGTAGTTGCTGGCATATGTTGGATATCATATAATTTCAATGAACCATTGTCCGAACCAGCTATGAGCTGACAGTCACCAGGGGAAAAGTTAAAAGTGAATTAGAAACACCATATTCATTAGAAATAAAATTGACTAAGAGCCAATGCTCCATAAGTTCAACAATGGAGAATGCCAATTGTTCTGGCTTAAGCCGGTACCTAGTGACCAGCACATAGTTTGAAATGAATCCCTAACTCGAGAGTATGATTACAAACGGTTCTAATGATGAGAACTCAAATAACACATCCTGCTGTCAGCAAAGCTACTCCACCACACACAACAATTCTGTATTTTGATGTAATCTATCTCTGCATGGCTTCGTATAAATATAAAAGGAAACGACAGAGCAAGCTAAATCCTGATGATGTAGCACCGTCAAAATATAAAATGCAGTAACAATTTCCCAGAAGAGAAATAGTAATTGCAGAGGATATTCTATAAAATAGTAGAGCACCATTATATGATCTCTTTTACACATTCCATGCAGCAATTTATATACCTTGGAGGGATGCTTCTTGAGCCAACAGAGTCCCAGCACACTGTTCATTGCGCCAAGTGATGGGATACAACTAACAATTTGTTCTTTCTCATGGTTGACTACAATCACTTCACCATCCAAAGTTCCAAAGACCATTAGGCTAGAATCAGATGGATGATACTCAAACTGTCTTGGACGAAAGCCCATACCCTCATTTCCCAAACCATTGCTTCTAATTGACAGTGGATGCAATAAAGGCCAGGCAGAAGACCCAACTTTAGCACCACAAAGAGACCTGGTATAAAAATATTTTGACTTTCCAGGAGTATATGATGACTTTTTCATTGGATTATGCATATGACTGTGACTTGCCCTTAGTTCACGCTTCTGTAAGATACTAACGACACTCTCTTTATGCTTCCTTTTGTACGGTAGATACTCAAAGTATTTTGAAAAGGTAACTGTAGCATTTTCTCTGTCAATCATTCTGATAGGCAAGTTATCTAAAACTTTTAAACGGGGCAATGAAGCTATCATGTAGTCTCTATAGTGCTTTTCAAAGCATATCGGTGAAGCATGACAAGAAACGAACTTCGAAGTGACGTCTGTAATTTGCCTTGTAAAGGCAGCTGCCAAAGACTCCTCTCCACTTGGACTGTGTAATGGGTCAAAAGAAACCTGCCAGACGAGTCAGGAAGTCAGACGACAAAAGAATATTGTGTGCACGGGTGTGTTTTAGAAATTCATTGTGATGCATATATATAGACAACAGAAAACATATATGTTTACATCCCTGTACCCCAAAGAAAACTAAAAGAATCTAATCTAAAGTAGAAGTATAAACTTTACTGCCTATCTCGCGTTATGATTACAGACAATTTTCTTAAGGGAAAGGACAATCTGCTTTACCTCATTCAGCTGATCAAACTGTTCATTCAACCTAGGGAAAAAAATGGATGATAGCTCCCTACAACCATGTTCTTGTTTGCAAAAAGAAAAATCAACATCACTATCATCTGAGGAATCTTCAATCATGCTTTGGGCGTCGTGATTTGTTACCATATCATTAAGTGAAAACAAATTCCTGAGTGCCTCTTCCGTGGTTGAGTTATAATCTGTGATTACACCGACATCAAAGGATGATGCTCCAGTGTAAGGAGCACTCTTTGACTGACAAAAATCAGTTCTGCCATCCAATCTCCCTTCAGATGATGTGGCAGAAGGCCCGGCATCGTTGCAACACAGCCAATTCTGAAACCGAAGTTCAACCAAAGAAGGGAGTTTAGAAAGTGCGGCAATGGTTGTCCAAAGATTTATAATTCTCGTTTCACACATTGAGAGGCACATCAAATTGGGCATGCAAGTAAAACAATCTTCCTTGAAACTAGTGAGTGAAGTACTGAAGTCAAGGTTAAGGCTGTGAATCCGCTTGAACTCCCCCGTTATGTTGAGCTTCCGGAAGTGTGAAGACCTCAAGGCTAGGACTTGGCATGGCAAACCTCTCTTAGAGAGATCCCTGAGAGTAAAATTAAATTAGTGATGAAAAGTCATTTATCTTTCGCAAGACCTGTAGTTTCATAAACTTTGTCAACTGATACACTGTTTTTCAATGCCATGAAAAAAAAAACCAATTCTTTGTGCATAAGTAAGCAGACAAAATGCAAATGGAAACTTTGAAGTGATATATACAAAGCAGATGGCACTACAAATGGAAACTGCAAAAAGAAATATAAATGAAAGTCTAAGAAAAGAATTAAGTCTTCAAAAAATGGAAGGTACTATCACACAGGTGTTCAAATATCCTGAATTCAAACTGAAGTACCCAGTCAATCAAATTCACTTGTTCTTGAAAATAAAGTTTCCAATGGAGTGAATTTTCCTGGGCCAAATCTTAGAGCTTCACTATCTTATTACTGCTAGAAAAAAGGTGGCAAATAAAGACATTTTGTGATGAAATAAATTAGGAACTACGTTAATGAATTAAGGATAAGGCACTGGGAACTAATAGATACCGTAAGAAATCCTTTCCAAAAGAAAAATCTTGGAGATCAACTCGTCGAAGCTTTTGATTGACGGCACGCATCAATGACAAAGCATATTCTCCATCAAACATACATGATGATTCATTACGTACATCAATCGCTTCAATCTCTGAAGCATCAAGTTCCATAAATATGTCAAGAAGTGGATGAAAATCAGTATCCTTGAGATGGTCCAAGAAAATTTCCAAGCTACATGGCTCGTGGCGGGATTTCTTCACCACAACCTGAAAAACAAAGAAAACTGACATTTCACTAGAACCAGTCTCCGAGATACAAAATTACTTCACAAAATTTGCATCCAGCATACAAAACTCAATTCATGGAACTTGCTCAGGAAAATGATAGATGTTAATTCTTCCTTTGCAGAATTCTACAAGAGATGGAGAAGTTTGCATCTAAACATAACAACAAAACAGTGTCAAAATTTTTAATAACGTTCCCTGGCCCAGGAAAAATTAAGATGGTAGGAAAAACAGAGTTAAAACTATCAGAATCAGATGATAAACTTGATACGTATTAATTTTTAGTTAGTTAAAAATGCTCGGGCAGACTGTCTGCTCAATCTCTAAAGCAACTTATTTCAAATTACTCATTTGTGTTCATACCCATGTGTTATCCATGCAACATCCACATGCAAAATAACAAAAGCAATGAGCCAATGATAATATCCCGTTTTGAAGAAAAGAAAATTTGAATAAGTAAACCCGATTTGACCAGAAAGAACATCCAATAAAATTGAATGATTAAACTAAAAACTTTACCTATAACAGAACACAATTGATACAAACCTTGAATAGACCAGACAAAACTGCTGTATTAGGTATGACACCATGCTTCTTGCAAGAATCAATGTACCTTGAACCAAAAGAAATAAATGAATAATTAAACGAGAAACATATCAATCCCATAGTAAAGGTGATCGGTTCAATCAAATTAGATCATAAACAAGTTTATGCAAAATAACGGAGATGTCGGAGAGCAAGAAATCGAAAGAAGACTAGGTGTAGCATGAGACTGGACATGAAAGAGATTCGTGGGAGGGAAAAAAAAATATTGCAGTAACCAGTTCAAGGGGGGAAGCAAAATACAAAGCCTTCACGGTAAATGGCTGCTGTTAAAGAGGAAAAAAAACCTCCACATACTTCCCCGAGATTAATTTTCAATAACTCAGTGTCCAAACAAGCCCCAATACATTAAAATGGTCAAAATGACTACGCCCTTGAAACACCTAATGACAACCATGTCTCTTACAACCCTTAATGACCATTATAGTAGTTAGTAAAAAAGCAACAGTATTGAAACTAGGACTGTCTAAATTGTAGTGAAGTGAAAACTCCTTTCCATGAATTTCAAGCTTGAACCGTGAATGCTACTACTACACACCCTCTTTATATCCAGAAATTCAAATTATCCAGACGCGAATTAAAAATAAAATACAAAAATAAATAAAACTTGGAGAGTAAGTTTTACTACAACACGCCCTGTCTACAACCAGAAATTCAAATTATGCCGAGACGAATAAAAAAGTCCACGAAAACAAAATAAAAGAATAATCGGATTGCACAGCATTAAAGAACTGCAACGATATCATTGAAAGTTCCGCCAAATATTCAAACAAAATTATGTAATACACCGATGTAAAAGAGGAATTGAACCTTTCTTCCATAGCTGCGACATCGATGGCCATGACGATCGAGCTCAATGACCGGAGCTTTCGAATTACCATAAAGCAGTAGAAAATGACTGTTTTTTTCCCCCCTTTACAGATACATTTATATAGTTAAGATTAAAAATTTAGACTGGCAAGGTTTTTTTTTTGTTTTAACCTCTCACTCTGTTGATAACTTGATTTAGAATTAAAACCTTTCTCCGTGATGGCCGAGAGAGCGTATAGACCTTAAGCCCAAGAATTGGGCCCAGAAAAACCCACTGAACTGGGAATTGCCGTTCAGTTGAGCCCAACAATATGCACTCCTCTAAGCCCATTTTAGAATGCATTTAGTGTGCATATTAAAATTGCCTAGTAAGTATTAGTAACATAACACTAATCAAATGTAAGTCTGCGAAGCCCCGATTTTTCTTCCAATTTCTTTAAGATTTAATGAAAATCGAAATATTTTTCTTCTTATGTAAAGATTAGTTATCAAAATCTAATTTTTCATTAAATAAAAGAATAGTAATTAAACTTTTCATTTCTCATGAACTGATCATAGTTTTAATATAATGGAATTAATTATATTGGTAAACAAATTAGGATCAGGGCATTATACATGGAAACATATAATAGCAGTCAATCTCAGTGCTCAACCTTTACACAAACAAAGCATTGAATCGGCTCTCTGGGACAACAGTAATTGTATGGGCTTTATTTTAAAGTTGGGGAATCATAGACGACAAGTGTGTACGAAAAA
This sequence comes from Platycarya longipes, assembly GCA_036559045.1. Classification (NCBI taxonomy): domain Eukaryota; kingdom Viridiplantae; phylum Streptophyta; class Magnoliopsida; order Fagales; family Juglandaceae; genus Platycarya; species Platycarya longipes. Next base: position 1,538,478 of record CM071793.1, read on the forward strand.
GAAGCAGCAGGAACATATGCAGTCGTAACCCCAAGCGGGGAAAAAGGTTTAAAGGGTCACCTCTTACCGGTCTATTAATGTCCCATGACTTTATAATTAATTAACCTAAATCTGATAATATTGATATTATATATATATATATATGATAATCTCTTGTCATCCCAGATTTGACAGCCCCCAACTTGAAGAAAGGTCGCCCTCGCACCCATTCTCTTTCTAAAACAGACTTCTTCAAAGAAGAAGAAAAAAAAGTAGCAAAGCTGCCTCTCTCTCTCTCTCTCTCCCCTTCAATGATGCATTAGAAATTATAGATGAGTACTGCACGTGCCTTAGGACGTAAAGAGGCCAGGAAGGTTGTTGGTGAAGACAAAAGAGGCTAGGGTACGTAATCGTATCATGATCTGGGTCCCAAAGGGAAGAACCGAGAACGTCCTAATTGCATGCAGCTAGCTACCTTTATATCTTCTAATTTATTAATTATTAATTTATTATGCTACCCCAACAACTGATAATTAAGAAACACATTAGCCTCGGATGTTTCCTGCTCTGGCCTGGGAAAAAAAACGAAATAGAAAAAACAAAAAACAAAAAACAAAAGAAATGCACAAGCATTTACAAACTAACACTACAAAAAAAAATATAAATATTTATAATTAAATATTTACGATAAAAAAGATTATTAACTATTAAAATAGATTATTAATTATGATTAATAAATTATAATAAATAAATAATTTTTTTTGTCAGGTAAGTGCAATTTTTTTAAGAACACTGTAGTCTGTGGATGATATATAAGTGGGAACGGATGATCACCGAAGTGTGAAACTATAGCTAGCTTCGGATAAGTTTTTTCAGTAAGCAGTAGGCCGAGGAAACATCGTTGGCAACAATCAAATTATGAAGATCCCTTAATCATTTGTGCATGAGGGAAGGCATCATATCATATCTAATAATACGAACATAAATATATACATAGAAAATAAGTATTTTAGTATTAGTGGTTGGTCGCTTGATCATCAAGCTGCATCACGCTCATTTTCCATATATATGTACACTCATGTATGTACTAACATGTGTGGTAAAGTTAAATTAACAAGGTGTAGGCTTTTGTAATTTCATTATAAAATTAGTACTAAACTTAGCATGCATAGCATAATTTATATATATATATATATGTGTGTGTGTGTGTGTGTGAAGTGATACGGTCATTATAAAATTAAATTTATAAATTAACACAATTTCATATAATTTATTAAACATATCTTATAATAAATTAAGTGAATAGATCATTAAAGGTCAACTTTGTATTCATAAACAAAATGAGTTTGTTTTAATTTATTATTATATTTTTTTAAATTTTTATATAAAATATAAAATTTAATATAAAATTTTTAATTTTTAATATATTTTTTAAAATTTTAATTTAATTTTTTAAAATTTTAAAATAATAATTATATTAAAAATAAATTAAAGTCATTTTAATTCATTTTACTTCTTCCATTTAGAATCTAAAATCTTTCGTATTTATTTATGGCATAGGGAGATCTGCTTGATTACGTTTTTCATGTCAAATTGATCTGCAAGTTACAGCTAGAAAAGAATATTGTCAGGTTACCTGTTCATTACTACAAAACATCGTTTAACCTTTTTGACAGTAAACCGGATCTAGGTTGGACTAGATTGGCAAGGAGTTTTGTACATTTGCCTTTGTCCGTAAGGAACAACACAGTATTTTTGTCTGCCTGGCTACCTTCTTTAATCTTTAAACGTGGGCCATGCACTAGATTAATAATTATGGCTTTAGTTGTAATTCCAGTGGGCCCCTCAGACGGGCCGTTTGATTAATAAAACCGGAATATATACGGAAAAAGGTGATCATAGGGCTACCTACCGCCTAGCTTGAATAATATATTAATATCGGGATGTTAACTATTCGATCGGGGGTTTAAGATATTTTTGCATGGGGTGATGGGACTCTTAGGACAAGCATTATCATGAGTCCATGACTTTAAATAAAGCGCGAAGATCGCAATCAAAATCCAAAACATATATCGGAGGAACCGCGTTTCCGTTAGATGCCAGCACGCTAAAAAACAACGTATATATATATAGATGGTAATACTAATACCATTAAAAACTTTATTTTTCTTTCAACAAGAATTGGTGATGTAAAACGTATCGTTTTGCTTTATTTAAATCCATTGAGAAGCGACAATGAAATAGGAAAATAAATAAATAAACAAATAAGTACGTAGTACGTTCCCAATTAATTATATAATTAATATTATATATCTATATTTCTTAACCGTGAATCTAAGAATGTAAAAAAAAAATAAAAAACTGAAAAACTAGCCGGGATTGGTTCAAATCAGACTGATTAAACCGGTTTTGAATTTATCCGATTTGGAACCGATTTCTAAAAATACAAAACTGGTAAATGTTAGTCCAATTCTAATTCCGAGCAATTTTGGACTGGATCAGACCGAACCGGATCGGTTATATTACATATATATTTAAAATTATTTTTTTAAATATTATATATGATATGTTTTATATGATATATAATTTTTATATATAATAACAGAAATTATAATTATGTATAAATAATGTTATAATATTTATAAAATAAAATTTTAATTTTAAATATGAAAATTTAATTGATCATATATTTTAAATATATTTATAAAAAAATTTTAAATCAAATTTTTATTATAGTTTTTTTTTAATATATAAAATTTTTTATTTTATAACAATTTTTTCATTGCAGATTTTTTTATATAACAGATTTTTTTATAGTAAAACAGATTTTTATAATAAACTACAATTTTTTTTAATAAAACAAACTTTTAAACCAGTGTTCTTTTTCAAAAAATAGATTTTGTTTTTAGAAACTTGTCATTAATTAAAATCAAAAACCATACTGGAACCGAACCAAAATCGGTAAAATCAATACTATTGATTTTGAGAGATAATTAGAACGTAATTGGTTTTACATTTGATAAAATCAGTGATATCAGTTAGATTTTATATTTTGGTCAAAATTAAATTGAACCAGACTGATTATACCCCTAATAAAATCATTAATCTAATATTGAACTCTGTACCTAATAGGCCATGAGTTAAATTATTGAGAGTGATATTCTCTTTGATTATTGATTAGGCCAATTCTCGTGGAGCCTACTTCTAATATGATTGGACGGCTCCTCATCGTTATACATGAATGAGCTTCTCTTTCAAATCAGACATGAGAAAAATCTTTAATTCTGATTTAAAAATATCTTAATTAATTGAAGAGATTAGCTAGGGAACTTAACCTAGATAAGAAATATAGCCGCTTCGACTAAAAACAAACAACACGGAAGGGAACCTGTACTGGAACATGGATAAGGTGTTGGCCGGACATGAGTCCAACTGAACAAACGGCCCCCATGAAGCATGGTCAAGGGCCAAGGCTACACCTGCAGGATGGGCATTTAGCAACCCGAATCAAGCACATTTACGAGGATCCTTTTGTCGGAATATATGGAAAAACAGGATAGCAAAAATACATGGAACCCACTGATCTTTACATGTTCATTGGACGCATTTCGTCTATTTGTACAATTTAAATATATATATATATATATATATATATATATATATATATGAAAACAACAATCACATGTATCAATATTTGAGTAATTTTATTTAAAAGTATTTACACTACACACCATTCATGATTTGGCATAGTTTAATTTAGAAGATGAATTTTAAAATTTTAATCTTATAAATCAAATTATATCATGTGAATTATATGTGGTGTAAAGATGTAATAGCATTATTCATTAATATTTTTGTTATTAGATATTCTTTGAACCTACATATTGAAAGTCTATTACCAAAAGGAAATCAAAGAAATTAACTTAACGCGTAAAATGAAAAGGTTTCATAAGATAAGTGACTCGATTGCTCTAAGAAATAAAAGAAGCGTTTATAAAGGTAGAGAACTCTTCAAAATTGGATGGATTTCATCACAAATAATTTTGTTTATTACAATTAATTTATTATAAATATCCATTTTTCTTATAGTGGACCCAAAGACTCAATAATCTTCTCTTCAAGATGATGCCATTTTCTTCAACATCTAGAAATCTAACATTTTCCATTATATTAAGAAATATGTGAGACTTTGAAAGATCCTACAATCATCAATTCTAGTGGATTTTACCCCCTAGAAGAATTGATTGGCCTTTATGCTCAACCATATAAATCTCTATATTATTTTTATTGAAAAAATAACACCAAACTTTAGATCAAGTTTGAACCTTCAAACTGATAAAAGGTTGGCAGTAGAGATTTCTTGAAGACCTAGAAAGAATAATGAGATAGATAGATATAAGGCAAACATAGAGAAACATCTAGTTGATCAGCCGAAATATTTGAACAAGTTCACCACCATTGATTGGGATTTTTATTTTCTTAAACTGACTTAATCTCTCCAAATTCTCCTATAAAAAGAAATGAGATCAGGTAGAGAAAATTGGGGTGTGTGGAGAAAAGCGCACCTAGAGGGGCCAAAATGTAGATGGTGCACAAAGAAAAGTGCAAGAGAGGGGTGTAAGAAGAAACTCTAACGTGAAGAACTGTGAAGAGACCAAAAGAACCTAGGTGAGCTATTAGAGAATAGAGAGTTGAGTTGAGTTGAGTGTGATTCTCCTCCTTTGTAATATTTTTTATATTTCATTATCTATTAGTGAAATTCCTTTTTCTGTGTGGACATAGGCTATTTCGACCGAACCGCTTTAAAATCTTGGTCGCCAATTGTTTGTAAGTATTCGTTGACCCGAACAAGTGATATTAAAGTTGGTGAGTGGCTAAAATTTTGAATTTTTGAAATTGACCCATTTTTAAACTTGACTGAAATCAAGTTTGGAGGGTACCATTAAATTCCCCACCTCAAGATGAGTTTTTTGGTGAAGATTTCGTCTTAAACAGACCTCATACACCTCCACACGAGCGCGGCCAACTTCCGGTGTGACTCTCCATGGGGCGGCCACACGCCCAAAGGAAGAAGACTGATTCTTGACTAGATGATGAAGATGATTACATTTGCTTGAAGAATAAGAAAGGCAACGTGGAGAAACATGTAATGAAGCAGTCAAAAAAGTTGAACTTCTTACCTCCATTAATGACTGAGATTTTTCATCCTAAAACCGACTTAATCCCACTATAAATATATGTATCAATTGCACATGTGATGTATGGGTGAGATTAGAAGCACTGTCAACGTTAAGAAAGTTGAGAAAACTAATGTATTTTCGATTTGTGAAACACAAAGCTCATCTCTGGGTGGACATAAACTATTTTAGTCGAACCATGTTAAAATGTTGATCTCTAATTATTTGTGAGTGTCTGTCGATCGTCATAATTTTTTTTATCTATATTTATATGCTTATTTACTATTTATTTTTATGAATGAAAGTTTGAGCACCGTTTCTACACCCAAATCACTGTGGTGAGCTTTTAACTATACCGTTGATGCCTCAAATTACCACTGTCGTAGACCGAAGATGATTCTCCTATCTTTGTGACCTATTGTGCAAATTTACGCATTAATACTCTTATCACACAATGTCGTGTTTATATCGTGTGCATGATATGCTTTTGGATAATTATAATTAAAAAAAAAAAAAAAACCAATAAGCAGGACGTACGATTTAGGATCTCAGCATGAGGTTCTCATTCCTCAGAAAGTGGGAAGGAGACCCCTTCATCATTCATGCTTCTAGCTGTACGCACTATCCATATAAATAAAGTTAAAGCGCGTAATTTCTTTTAGCCTCAAACGCGGAAGGATTGTCACGTTATAGACTATAGCTCATGGCATTACCTAACCTGATCGCGACAAGGCTTATAACAAGTGATAACTAAGAAAACTCGCCCGTCTAATCGCTTTCAAGGCAAATAAAACCAATGATCCACAAGCTTATGTATATATGACCATCTTCTCTGTGTCCAACATGTGTTAACTGATGCTTTTGTCACACACAAAGCACTGCATTAATCCATAGTGGTTAGGTTCAAGTGGTAAATACCTTAGATTTGGAATATGCTCTCGTCCGGTCTAAATTTTCCTAAATGCTAACAATATCTAAGGATCATTCAATATTTTTCTCTTAAAAGATCTAATATGTAGTTATGAAAATTTCCTTACTAATAACTTGTACACTTTCGATTTATGTTTGTGGAAATTCTTTGCCAATAAACAAAAATCCTTTGCCAATAAACAAAAATCGCTACATTCATTTCATCCATATATATTTATATATATATATATATATTGAAAATTATATTGGCATACTTTTTAAATTAAATGCATCCTATAACATGTTGGTTCGATGTATTAAGATTTTCTAAAAAAAACAATTACTTTAGATTTTAGTAAGACTGTTCAGCCGAACTGCTCGACTCGATCAAGAAATTTCTGACCCGACCCGTTTTCAACTTGCTCCATTTAGCCGAAATACCGATAGGCTGATTACCGATAGGCTCATTTTCTTGTCGTATGTGCTAATCTGATAAAAGAGAAAAGTAGAGGCCGTGTATTGATTTAGCCACTCCTCTTATACTAGTCTGAACACTTAGGGGTCATATTTTTCTTTAGACATCTGTTTTTGTAGTTACCAAGAATTTGTAGGCCCTCCGATGTATCCTAATCTCTATATATTTCTCTTCTCTTTTTCAAAATTTCATTTACTTGCTCACGGCACCCATAAATATTAATTTTCTCAACAACTCCAGTTCTCGCCATCATCAATTTTTTTCACAAGCTCCACTTCTCTCCTTCATCGTCATTTTCATCATTTTAATTTTTTTACTTGTTTCAAAAATCGATCCCGATAGGAGGAAGTAGATTTCATCGTTTCTTCATCATTTTAATTTTTTTACTTGTTTCAAAAATCGGTCCCGACAGGAGGAAGAAGAAGAGGTCCCGATTTCATACTCTACAATCGATTATCGGGTATTATCCGTTTCCAATTTCACTCTTAACGAGTCGGATAATTCGGATAAAATTGAGTCGGAAAAACAGTCCATATCGGTAAACGATTATTTTGAACATCCCTAAATTTTAGGACAGAATTGCAGAGAAATTAGAAACAAAATATGATAGATACAACCGTACATATCAATGTGAATAAGGCTATAAATGTAATAAAACTTGTGGAGAAGGCTTTCAATTTTTCAAATACTGCTGGGGACTGGGGTGGTACTGCGCAGCCAGGAATTGTTCAACTCTCTGTTTGCAACAGAAAATGAACAGATTTGCGTCTGTTTCTCTGCCAGAATCCAATCGTGGTGCTATAATGTCTGCTGCAGTGTAAAAAATATATATATATTTTTATTTTTTTAAATATAAAAATATCGATATATTAATAATTATTTTTTTAATTATTAAATAAAACAATCAAAAAAATTTAAATGTATGAAGTATAAAATAAAGAGTGACGCTGGGGACCGGTCCGGCTGTCCCCAGCGTCCAAAGCAGCCCAACGTTAGTTGGGCTGTTTGATGATGAAAAACACATGAAAATAAAATAAAAAAATTTAAATTAAAAATATATTAAAAAAATAAAATGAACAAAACATAATAAAAAACACAATAAAAATATAATAAAAAACACAATAAAAAAATAAAATGAAGATGAATTTAAGAGGGGATTCGGCTATGGAGCCAACGGAGCCGCCGCCGGTGGCGGTGGGCGACACCGCCCACGCCATCGGGACCGGCGGACTCAGGCGTACGGGTCCGAAACGGGTTGAAGGCTACCGGGGGCACACCGGAGCTCGCCGTCGTAGGGGTGAGGTCGCCTGAGTCCGCCGGTCCCGATGGCGGGGGCGGTGTCGCCCACCGCCGCCGGAGGTGGCGGGGCTGCTTTTAAGAAGGGGGGCAGCCCGTCTGCCCCCCAGGAATTCTCTAAAATAAAAAGACAAACTAGTATTTTCCTGTTTCCATCAAGGTTCGATGCCACCTTCTGGAAATGTATGACACGCGCTTCGGAAGGCCGTGGGATACTTTCCTCCTTACCAGTTACCAACTTACCAGGTTGAAGAACAGTGCACCTTCCACGTCCGGGTTTCTCTCAGTTGGTAGTCTGCACCTGCATTGCACGGAAGAAGTAAGAACGTCACATTCATTCTCTTGGCCATTGGAGCATATATGCACAGTAGCTCTCTATGTGCGCGTGGCATTTAGGTGATGTTTGGATAATAAATTAAAATAAATTTAAAAATTTAAAATTTAATAAGATATTATTAAAATATTATTTTTTAAATTTTGAACAAATTAAATTATTTAAATAAAATATTATTTCAATTTTAGACCAATTTAACTAATTACGTTGGATGGATATGTGTGTTGCTGTGCAAAATTGTTTGTAACAATTTTTTTTTTCGTTTTAAATTGACATCTTAATACACGATTTATTAAAATAATAAATAGAGTTAACGATGATTCCGCACGAGAAAAAACTATATTTTATATAAAATTTTGAAATTTTTATAATATTGTGATGATATGAGAAAAGATTTTTACTCTCCAAAGTGGCCACTAACTTCAAGAATCAAAACAATAGCCCCAATATATATTCGTATACCAATTTTTTTTTTAAATATTAATCCATATCATTTTTAAAAACTTATTGTCATTTTTATTGTTATTCTCACTTTTTTTTTTTTTTATAGATGATTCAATTATAGATTAATAAATAAGATATAATGAATAATATCTAATTATTTAATATAATATTATGAAATAATGAAAGGATAATAATAATGGTGAGGGAGAAATTTGCCAAGTAGACCTTGGGCCTATTATGTAGTGCACTAGAAGACAAAAATAAGATGGGAGTTAAGTAGACCAGAGTACATGGAAGATAGGCAATAAAGACAAGCAACTGACACACGCAAAGAAGAATATCCAATCATTGTAGATCAAAACTTTAATATAAAAAGACAGGAATCAGATGACAAGGGGGTCGGTCTGGAAGATAGTTTCAGACTCCTCCCTAGCTAATCCAGCATCCTCTTCTTCGTATTCTCGGAAGGATTCAATAGCTTCAGCTAGCTGATTTATTACTAAATTTATGTATATTTTCCTGTACAGTATGAGTCATGAAAAACTGTAAAAATATTTATTATAATGGATCTTCTTTCCAAACTCTCTTGGATGTAGACCTTACGTCTAACCACGTAAATATTGTGTCCCTCTCTAATTATTTATCTGTTATCCGCGTATGTACAGCTGCACTGGAGTCTCACCGGGGGCCCCAAATGACACCCAACAAAGTCCAACTCACACCAGTGGGTCGGGAATGAATCTTTCTCCTACCCTGGCCTGTTGGCCGATTTTTGTTGCATCAACAGATGACACCGCCTGTGGGATACTTAAGCCAGAGGTGAAAAAATGATGATTTTATAAGACATTGGGCGACTTACCAAACAAGCAAAGAATGCATCTCAGATAAGTATTCTTATTTGATTATTTTTCCTTTATTTGACAGAGACTCGCCAAACGTCTCATCCCTTAGCTATATCACAATCATGGATCTTCTAGTGTGCACGTAGCACTTGTAACACATATATACAGACACAAAATAGCTAGAATAAGATGAATGTGGTCGGGCCGACACTATACACTTAAATGCACAGTACATAGTGCACGTCATTGATGCACTCACCCACACAACCTGCACCTAATGCACATCCTCAACGTACACACAGTAGCACAAAGATAAAGGGCACAGTACTCATCCAAATACCGTGTATGGGCGGACACTGTGTACTTAAATGCATAGTGCCACGCACAATGCATGCATGCACGTACAGTGCATGCACAGTACGTGCGTGCACTACACCACGGAAGGGGGCGCACCGTGGTGTGCCCCGTGGCTCACGGTGCCGTGTCGTGAGCCCTATGGTCCCACCGGCGGTCCCAATGACCCCAAGTGAATGACCGATTGGCCATTCCGCCAAAAAGGGTCTTGCCAACGTCCCACGGGCGGTTTGCCCAACTTGGCGCCCACCTCGTCATGGAGGGACCCGCTGGCGACCACCAGATGGATCGCCGGCTGTTTCTGTTCGAGACTGCTGTGTCATGTCCTACGGTGAATCTCCCGCCGGCAACCACCAGATACATAAGGCATGGCACGGCAAAATGCTGTCGCCCAGCCCACGAATTCGTTGCGCTTCGCCACGTGTTTAATCACCCTATCGGTAGTTTTTGTCCCCAACAAGCAAGAAACTAGCCGATCATTTGTTTGGAGAGCCTTGGCCACTCCCATTCTCGTCCGCATGGCAGGAAAAATCGTGGCCTAGCCACGGGGCAGCACCAGGGGACACCGGCGTTCATCCTCTGGCTCGCCGACGTCATCTATCTTTATTGGCCCGCCGACGACCTCCAGGGTGGTTACCAGCCCTGTCTAACTTCGCCAAGTGGTGGTCGCCCATTTCGGGAACTCACCCTCTCTCAAGGCTCGCACAGCTCGCCCACATGGGAACATGAGCTCGCCCACGGATCACCTCACGCCAGCCAGCCTGCCATCTCACCCATGGGCACCATGCTCGCCCACTCGCCTCTCGCCAAACCGTCCTCGCCACAGCTCACTGGCTCGCCTAGATCACCATTCGGGAAGTTCACAAGGCCCTACAACAATGCAACTCGCCCACACCAGAACGTGAGCTCACCTATGGATCATCTCACGGCCCGCCAGCGAGCTCTCCCTCGCTTTGCCAACCTCACGGCATTCACTCGCCTTTCACCCAACTTGCCAAACTCCCTCGCCTATCCACTCACACAGTACACAGATTTCTATCCTCATGGCTGCCAGCTCTCCACCTCTCACACACAGACGCGTTTCTCCCTCACGCTCGTCAACTCGCCGCGGTTCACATAGACTACAACTTAGTGCACCCATGCTCGCCCCGCATGCTCAGGACCCCACCATCCAAAGTGAACTTGAAATTCACCTCTCACACTGCCACTACTTGAGACTCGCCTGGCCTTGGACTCACGACTCTATGTTTGTCACAATTCACCTTACACGAAAATCACCAATCAGGAATAACATTCATGCTTGAGAATGAGCACCCCTCCCGCCATACATGCTCAAGACTCACTTCCATGAGATTGGGGACACGCCCACCTTATGGGCTGGCAACACCCTCACACACATGACCACACATTCAGGAAGTAACCCGCGCGAGAACAAACCTGCAGCTTACCATCACTTTGGTCGTCCACTCCACGGGTGCACGGACATCACCATTCACGCACTTGAACATGTAGTCAGTCCCAACAACGGAACCAAGCACTCTTCTTGTCGACTAGCAAGGACTCACCAGCTCGGGACCTTAACACCCACACATGAGCTCCTTCTCGAAACCTTCTCGAGTCCCCGCTCTTGCTCAAGCACTCTTGCCTATACCATCCACTCGGGAGGTATGGACTCACTAGGATCACCCATTTGGGGTACCACCAGAACACGACTCACTCAAGGAATCACATTGGTCATGCACTCAAGATGCACCCACTCACAACTACACCCTTACCACACTTCATGGAACACATCTCGTGGAACGCACATTAGCTTACCACCCACACTGCATTTCATGATCACTCGCCTCACATATGGACTCGAGTCTCACACTCAGGAAGCGCATCTGCCCACCTTACGCAGTGCCCTTTACTCGGGGCTCACATCACGCTTAAGAAGCTCTTGTCAAGACTTTGACATTCGTCTCACGAGACATCACCTTGCTTCAGCACTCTCAGGAAACTCACTTTCACTCTTGTGGGATAGCACTCGTCTTCTGGGTTAGGAACACCCTTCATGCACGCCCATCACTTGGACCATCATACATAGCTCGCTCGGATACCTCATTATGTTTGCACTTGAGCCATTCATGGCATGCCCATCTCGCGGGCGCATAGACAGCGGACCACCCTCGAGAAAAATGAACCCACAAGTGAACTATGACTCGAGATTCGTTGCATATGGGATAGCACTATCCTTGCATGCATAATTACCCACTCGGGAATCATTCAATTCTCATTCACCTGAACGTAGAATGTCACATGTACACAGCACGCACTCGAGTAGCTAAGCCAAATCACCTTCACGTTCGAAAAACTACCACTCGCCTAACGCTCGCTCGCCTTACACATATCTCGCCATGCACATTACTTAACATTGGGACTACACACGAACTCACCCATCGCTTCGCAAGACATCATCACTCGGGACATGCTTCACTGTGCATACAGAAGATTCCATAATCTGCTCCTCTCATCTCATGAACTTACATGCAGTAAATCCCCCGCTTGGGACTTGCCTGTTTTTCATTTCTCATTTGTCTGGACAGGTTAAATCACATCTGATCAAGGAAGTTCAAACCCAACTGATCGAATAAGCTTAGCTTAGGCAAATTTTATGCTCCAACTACACGAGCAGAATCAGACTCAGCATTCACAAACTTGGAAGCAACGCCTGCAAGTTCATAAAAATCATCTGCGGCAACCCGATATCTCCGATTGGTATCACTCACAAAATGTGAATTCATTTTTCTACTAACGAAAGTATTTCCTGCAGCGTAAGGAGACAACACACCCGTCGGAAAGGGCTTCACACTCTCGCCATACTGGTGCCATGTCGGTGACTGTTGGCGAATCCGCGAGATTGTATGACATCCCTTGCCACGCTCAATGATTCACTCACCCAGGGCTTGAGGCTTGAGGTCTAATACCCAAGCGCACTCAACAAGCCCTTCTTCGCACCTTCTCAACTGTGACACACGAGTCACGAGGTCGTGTGAAATCACCCCGCCAAATGGCTCGCTCGCCTAGAGTTTGAGGCTAGAGGTCCAATACCCAAGCGCACTCAACAAAGCCCTCACATTCGCACATTTTCAATGGCGACATATAAGTCGTGGGGTCGTGTGAAATCACCCCGCTAAATGGCTTGCCCGCTCATGGCTCAAGGCTTGAGGTCCAATACTCAAGTACACTCAACAAAGCCCTCACCTTCGCACATTCTCAACGGCGACACATGAGTCGCGGGGTCGTGTAAAATCACCCCGCCAAATGGCTTGCTCGCCCAGGGCTCGAGGCTTGAGGTCCAATACTCAAGCACACTCAACAAGCCTCACCTTCGCACATTTTCAACAGTGACACACGAATCCACAAGGCTGTATGACATCATTTGCCACGCTCAATGAATCTGTGATCGAGCCTATCTCCCGCTATTTTGGAACTGCGTTCTTACACTCACAGTCAAGTCTATCTCCTGCCACGTTCAAATTTCGTGCTCCCACACTCGCAGTCGAGCCTGTCTCTCGTCTCAATACAACCATCAAATTTTTTTTGAAATACCGGCATATCACGACATTCACTTGATAAATATGTATTACATGTTTTTATATCTTTTTTACTTCAAGCTTGGAAGATAAACCACCATCTCTTCAGTTTCTAGATATTTTAGAATTCCCACCAAGGTACTTTTGCTAAGAATTCGCAGAGTTCTATGAGGAGGAAATTTACCAAGAAGACCTCAAGCCTATTATGTAGTGCACTAGAAGACAGGAATAAGAGAGGAGTTGAGTGACCAGAGTACATAGGAGACAAGCAATAAAGACAAGCAACTGATACACGCAAGGAAGAATATCCAACCACTGTAAATAAAAGCTTTTATATAAAAAGACAGGAATCAGATGACAATGGGGTTGGTCTGGAGGATAGTTTCGGGCTCTTCTCTAGCTAATCCAGCATCCTCTTCTTCGTATTCTCAAAAGGATTCAAGGGCTTCAGCTAACTGATTTATTACTAGATTTATGTATATTTTTCTTCTACAGTGTGAATCATAAGAGACCGTAAAAATATTTATTATAGTGGATTCTCTTTCCAAACTTCAGTGAACATAGGCCTTACGCCGAACCACATAAATATTGTATCCCTCTCTAATTATTTATCTGCTATCTACATACGTATAGCCGCACCAAAATCTCACCGAAAGTCCTAAATGATACTTAATGAAGTCCAACTTGCATCAGTAGGACGGAAATGACTCTTTCTCCTACCCTGACCTGTTGGATAATTTTTGTGGCATCAACAATAATAAAAATGAGTTACATTATTTTTCATGAAAATAAAACGCTCAAGTTTGCTCCAAAAAGAAAAATCTCTATATATAATGCACCCAAAACGAAGTTACACACTCGCATATATAAATATATTTGTTTATATCTATTTAATAAATATATTTATATACATGTATATGTGTATATATCCTGTAAATATAAAAAAAATAAGAATAGTTTTCTCCTAAGAAAGAATAAGATATTTTATTTTATTAGTTATTCTCATTTATAAAAAGTACTACTATTAGAGACAAAGCTTGGCAGTTACCATAAAAATCTTTAAGATCAAAGTTTAAAAGGTCTAATTCCAAAGTTAAAATCAAACATATAAACAAAGTTTCTAAGGGTATTGATGTTGAATCTATCAAAATTTGATGAAGAATATAGATTTAATGAAAAATTAATACTTCCATATTCATAACTCTACATTGAATACATCATTTGATTTATCAAAATAATAATATAAAATATTTTTTTAACAAAGTAAGAAGAGAAAAAAGAGAAGAAGAAATTGGAGAAAATAAAATATATTAAATAATTAGTTTAGAGTGTGAATAATGATCTTTTAAAAATGAAGGATAAATCTAAATTACTGTAGATCAAAATTTGAGATGATGGAATTTGATGAGTCTAATATAAGATTATTTTAAATAAAATTATTAAATTTATTTTATAAATCCTTTGATAGGTTTAATGTAAATGCTCTAACATGTCCAACAATATTAATATTCAATAAGACACGTGGCATGTAGAAACCATCCATATCAGAAAGAATCGGGAGTAGTCGTTTTAATATAAAAAAGTTAAGAGAAATGATTTATTTTTCATCACCAGCACACACTACTTCTCAATTCTTATATTATTATGGAATGGATTGGATCCTCGTAGCCAAATCACCTTAAGGTGCGCCTCTAGAAAGCCGCCCTCCTCTGCCAAACATCACCAACCTTTAATGCAAGATTTTTCCCTACATTGGCACTGTATTGCATCACCAACCTTGGGATAAAGCTATTTGCTTTTTTGGTGTATACCCGGCACCGTGGTGTGGACTGTTTTCCTTCTTTTTTTTTTTTTTTAATAATTTAATGATTAAAAAAATATTATTTAATAATTTTTTTATTTTTAAAAAATTTCAAGAATATCAAAAAAATGATGAAAAAACAAAAAAATAAAAATAAAAATAAAAATGCACTAACGGTGCATTGCAGCAGTAGCTTCACCCAAGCATTTATATTTTAAGATTTTCGCTATCTAATGAGAAAGAAATCAATTGCATCCCTCTCTGCTCTTTACTCTCATATAAATTTCGTTTAAATTAGGAAGTGAGTTGAGCTTATTTTTATTTTAATATTATATTTTTTTATTTTTTTATACAAAATATAATTTTTAAATTTTAATATATATTTTTTAAATTTCAATTCAATTTTTTTAACTTTTAAAATAATAATAATATTAAAAATTAAATTAAACTCATATCAATTTATTTTATCTTCTAATTCAAACGTAAATGTTTATTAGTCTCGTTTTTCCAAAAAGATAACGGCCATAAGCCCATAATATTAATAATTAAGCAATAAATGAGGAGGCAGCGAATTGCCTAAAGATTTTATATTAGGAAAATGTTTTAGTTATAAATAGATTATATAAAAATAAAAATATTTTGATTTAGTATGTCGATTATAAAAATATTTTTATTATAAAATAAATTTAATAAATTTTACAAAATCTTATTAATTTATAATTTTTTTTATATAATCTCTTTATATTAACCTTGGCAGACTAACACAAAGTTGTTAGCATTCGATTATTTTAACAAAAAATAAAGATCAAGCAAGCACTTGATGATTGGTTAAGGTCCTGCTTGGATTTGGAGATGAGATGAGTTGAGATGAATTGAGTTTATTTTTTAATATTATTATTATTTTAAAATTTGAAAAATGTGTGTTGGAATTTGAAAAATATGTATTTGGATTTGAAAAAGGTATATAGGAATTTGTGTTTTATATAAAAAATTATAAAAATATAATGATGAAATGAAGATGAGTTGAGATGAGTTGAGCTCAACTTCGAATACAAACAAGACCTAAAAGTAGCATGAGTACTGCACGATGGATGGTGACAGAGTTATTATTATTTTTATTACTTATAGTATATTTGAAATTTTTTAATTTCTTGTTTAATTTTAATTTTAATTTTACCATACTTAATTATTAAAAAAAATTAAAAATTAAAAATTAAAAATATAAAATATAAAAAAGAGTAATAAATAAATAATAAGAAGGTAAATAATCTTATGATTATCTTTGGACTATATTTAACACAATTATTGCATCAGAATATTATGTCCATAGAATTACTATGTTTAGTATTTATCTGGAATGAATCTTTGACTTTAAAAGAAAAAGAAGAAGAATGATTTAATTCGATATACGTCCCCAGCTAAAAAGAAAATCCCGTAAAAGTTTTAAAAGCTCTCTTCTCTTGCCTTCTCTTTCTTTCACACTCCAGCAAAGTACATCACCTTCTCTCTCTCTCTCTCTCAGCATACACCTCGCTCGAAAGGCGCACACACTACCACCACCCCGAAGTCACAGTCTTCGAGCCGTTCTCCCTAATCGGTTTCCCACACTCCTACTTACTAAACTCTCTCTCTCAAGAACAAGTCTCACGTTCACCTGGCTCATAAATCCGCCTTGCTCTCTAACCAACCAAACACCCACCAATCCCTGCCCCACAGAAGCAGAAAACAACATTCTCGTATCACTTCTTTTGGGTAAGATTTTCGTTTTGAATACGAAGGAAGTAGAGTCTCAAATGGAAAGAAAGCAGGGTTTCTTCTCGGCGCTAAAAGATGAGGTGGTGAGGGGCCTCTCGCCGTCTCGGTCTCGGTCTCGGGCCAACAGCCCTGCCAGAACCGGTTCGCCCATTATATCGGGCCTGCTCCGGAGAAAGAAGGGCAGCCAACACCAAAACCCCGTGGCGTATCCAGAGCCTTTGATCGCGAGATCCAGCAGTCTGAGGCCACTGGGGGAAGCATTGGCGCCTCTGATGGAGGGTCCGGACCCGGACGGAGGGGAAATCGGGGACTCGAAGAGGAGTGGATCAAGTTTGGGGCAGTGGATGAAGGGGCAGCTGGCGAGGACGCCTTCCGTAACCTCTTCCATGGCGGCTTGCAATAGGTCTGATTTGAGGCTCTTGATTGGGGTGATGGGTGCTCCTCTCGCCCCGGTGCACGTTAGCACCACTGACCCATTGCCTCATCTTAGCATCAAGGACATCCCCATTGTCAGTCTCTCCTCCCCTCTCTCATTCTCACATATCCATTTGCCGCTCAGGAAACTATGTTTTGCAGTGATCCTCACATATTCATGCAAAAATGATAATATAGAGCTTTTCTCAATCGATTGTGGGGTGACTCCAGAGTCGTAAAGAGTTGGGTTGGTTTCGTTTTGTTACCTTGGGTTTTTTTAGTGTTATATGTTATGTACGTGGAAATGGGATATTGAGTGCTCCTTAAATCATTTTTGGATTTTTCTCCCTTCCAAGTTCAGATTCTGCTAGCAGCTTCTTTGGTAGAAAAGAAGCAAACAGAGGAAAACACACCAAAGAATCCTCAGTTGGAATGAAAATAAGCATAAATCTGCTACTTTATTGAAGTATAAAAGGAAAATATACTACAGTTTGCATTAGACTTGGAATTAGTGTAGCTCTCCTCTTTGAATTTATAACAAAAATACTGTAAAGTTAGTGAAACCCAGTCTTAATTTTTCATTTTCCCTGATGGTTATTAATGCAGGAGACCTCATCCGCCCAGTACATATTGCAGCAGTACACAGCGGCTTCTGGCGGACAGAAGCTGCAGAGCTTGATTAAAAATGCCTATGCGATGGGAAAGATCAAGATGTTAGCTTCTGAGTTTGAAACCGCCTCGAAGGTGACGAAGAACAGGAATGCCTCAAAATGTGCTGAATCGGGAGGGTTTGTGCTATGGCAGATGAACCCTGACATGTGGTACGTGGAGCTTGCAGTTGGGGGAAGCAAGGTTCATGCTGGCTGCAATGGCGAGCTTGTTTGGAGGCACACTCCCTGGCTTGGTGCCCACACTGCAAAAGGGCCCGTGAGACCTCTGCGTCGAGCACTTCAGGTAAAAAGTGTGGCTTTTTGTGCAAGTTTGTTTTGGTTTTATGGCCGTTTCAATATTTGGTTCCTTTTATATATGTCAGGGCCTTGATCCTAGAACTACCGCCAGTATGTTTGCGGATGCAAGATGCATAGGAGAGAAGAAGATCGATGGCGAGGATTGCTTTATCCTCAAGCTTTGTGCTGACCCTCAGACATTGAAGGCCAGAAGTGAAGGTCCGGCAGAGATAATTAGGCATGTCTTGTTTGGCTACTTCAGCCAGAAGACTGGGCTTCTTGTTCACATGGAGGATTCACATCTGACCCGAATCCAATCTATTGGTGGTGATGCAGTATACTGGGAGACTACTATCAATTCATTCCTTGATGATTACAGGCCTGTTGAGGGGATCATGATTGCGCACTCGGGGCGCTCTGTGGTGACGCTCTTCAGGTTCGGTGAGATGGCAATGAGCCATACCAAAACAAAGATGGAAGAAGCTTGGGCAATTGAAGAGGTTGCATTTAATGTTCCAGGCCTGTCAGTAGACTGCTTCATTCCGCCAGCAGATTTGAGGTCAGGATCCATTAGTGAGACCTGTGAACTTCCCGAGGATGAAAGGGGAAAGGGGGCAATTGCAGTCGCAGCACATCGGGCCAAATTTGCAGCCCTGGAGAAAGATCATGACAGCTCAGTTGATAACATGATTTGGAAGATGGAGGCCTAAGAAAGGATAGGATCCAAATAGGGGAAATTGTTTATATTGGTAGCAAGTTTTAGTTGACTAACATTTAGAAGTCAGGGATTAGGAGTTCAGCTAGTTTTTTGGAAGTTGGTTTATTCCTAAATTAATCTGTAAATAGAGCATAATCATTCACAGGTTTCACTGGGGCCTGGTTGAATCTTTATACTCAAAGCAGAATCCAACTAGGTAGTTGGAGCTCAGGTTTCCATTTAGGGATAGAGCAAGTGGAGGTTAATTTTTAATTTACCTTCAATTTATGAAGGTGGGGAAGCTCTGGGAATGTTAGAGCTGCTAACCTTTTATAATTTTTCTACTAATTTACTTGAATGAATTTGGTTGGGACGATAAAATGGAAACTGGTTTCAACAGACGGGTTTGGCTGTAATGCTTACTTTCTTAATCTTGCCTTTTGTAAGATTGCTAACTTCTGTGTGGCTGTTCCACGGGTTTATGAAGGTGTGAAGGAGTTGAAGCTCGATTTCATTTCTTGAGCGGCAGTAACCCGCACATATACAGTCAGTGCTTCTTTGAGAAAAATGCGAATGAAAACATCTTCTCCATGGCATGTTGAATGCTCATGAATGTACAGATCAGCATCTTTAATGCTTGAATATGTTCTGTCGTATCACATTGTGAATGCCTACAATATTTGTCTTTTACCAGGAGAAAAGAAGTAGCTGTAATATTTATTGAATCTTTTTTTTTTTTTTGGCTTAATTTTTCCTAATATTATCCATCTGTGGGGTCTCCTTGAAATTTGCTATCTTGAAAGCTGATGAGATTTTTCTGGCAATGCCTCCATTTCTCTGTGGTTTGTTTCTATTTCTCATCTCCACGGTGCTTTGAAGTCCCGATAAGTCTTTGACTCTTTGGGACCTATTTGCTTCATCTAATGCGAGGGTTAGACTGTGTAGATGGATATATTAAGAGCAAACTGTCTCGATATATTATTAATGGTTTGGAAGGAAAATTTTTATACACCACGCTACTTTCTTATTTTTTATCTCATTATGTAAAATTTGACTTATTTATTATCAATAAATAATCATCTAATAATAATAAATGTGTAACATCAAGCAACATCAACATAAATTAAAAAAAAAAATCTTAATATTTGAAATCTCTTTATGAATATATTGGATTACATAATAAGTGAAATAAGTTATGTAATCTGTATATTTGCTCAGTCCTCAGAGACCTATGATCGGTATACGTGATATTTTCAGGCATTATCTTAGCTTCTCTACCCCCGACTGGGGCCTTTCTATCTATTTTATTTATTTATTTATTAATTGTGGGTGTGAAGGTTCCACCACATGATGATGTTCCTGAGTGGTCAAAGTCTTAAACAGACGAGGCCCTAGGCTTTATTTTTCAGTGGGGACAAATGCCAATGGGGGTTGAAGGTCCAGGCCCCTGGAACCGAGAGGCCCGCCTTGGGGTAAATGTTGGTGGAAGGTGCACATGTACAAACAAACATGTTTACAGTTTACACGTACAAACTTATTTATTGATTTTGATTCTTGAAGGTAGATGTGGCATAGAAAGCCTAACAGTGCCAACTAAATGTGCAAATCTCCCAAACAATTTTTTTTTTGTTTTTAAATAAAGAGTGAATGCGGAAACCGACACAACGGACAAAAATCTAGAGCTATCGTTTTCATTTCACACACAATTTAGCATGCTTGCCTTCGTTTGACCATTGTGCAGTTCGGGCTGTGGGGAAGGCAATGAAATCAAGGCTGGTCAAAAGTTTAAAAAAAAAAAAAAAATCTGCGTATTATATTGCCTTTCTTTTGATACATTATTGGCACAATTTTCATGCGAAAATACCAACTCGATGAAGCTCATTTCACGTGGCACAAGCCAATTATGTTGGGTCAGTCAGTTGTACTAAAATTCATGAAATTCTTTCAAATTAAAGCACAACATTATAATTATGAAACATGTCATTATATATCATTATGTGAAGTGCATAGATAACTCAACTCGTTGGAAGTTCAAACCACGACCTTTCTGTCCAGCTTCCTATTCGTATTTAAAAAAATAATAATAATTCAATAATCGTTACTTGTGGGCAATTTAGCAGAGTTGAGAGTGAACCCACTAGCTAACTTAGGACTGAAAGTTGTTGACTTTCTAGGGTTACTGATGGAAGTTAGGACTAAACAACTTAAAATATATGCATGCAGCATCCTCCATATGGGAATTGGTTTTTAAATAGTGTTAATTGTTTAGATTATTCTGACCACATCTCCATTCTTACTAAATTGA
Source organism: Platycarya longipes (assembly GCA_036559045.1). Classification (NCBI taxonomy): domain Eukaryota; kingdom Viridiplantae; phylum Streptophyta; class Magnoliopsida; order Fagales; family Juglandaceae; genus Platycarya; species Platycarya longipes. Next base: position 1,559,785 of record CM071793.1, read on the forward strand.
AATGTTAGATTCCGTGGTTGACTTGGAACTGAAGTTTCAATTCCTGTCCATTTAATTATATATGGACACTAAACACTTCTCTTTGATGAGTTAAATTTCAGAGCTAGATTCTAAAGTTGACTTAAAACCGTAATTTAAAAATCCCTTATCAGTAGTTATCTATCTATCTTTCTCAAAAAGAAAATGATAAGAGTTATTTTATTACTATCAATTTATGATCCATTTTGTATCTAATTTTGTAATTTTTTTAATTTAATGATTAAGAAAGTAATTATTAATAAGATTATTTATTTTTTTAATGATTAAAGATGTTAAAAAAAATTTTAACATATGATAAAAAATAAAAAATTTAAATATAAAAGAGAGTAATAAACGAATAGTGATAAAATAGTAAGCCAAACATTACCCTTCTCAAAATATATAACTGTAGAAGGTTCATAGTTTTTTTCTGAGAAATAGTTTTATCAGGGATTGGGATCTTGACTGGAAGTTATTGAAGTTCACGTGGGGATGGGCCTACTTTCCTTTTCCTAATTTCCTCGGTTGACAATTTAATTAATTAAAAAAAAAAAAAAAAAAGAGACACTAGGGTGGGTTTGGTTTTATAGATAAGACAAACTCATTTTAATTCATTTCAAATTTATTATTATATTTTTTTAAATTTTTATACAAAATATAAACTCAAATATAACCTTTTCAAATTTTAATACACATTTTTTAAATTTCAATTCAATTTTTTTAAATTTTTAAATAATAATAATATTAAAAAATAAATTAAACTCATCTTAACTCATTTTATCTCTTAGCCTAGACCATATATGCCCACAAATTTATTGGAAGTGACCTCCTTCTTGAACCTTGGTTCACGAACGGGAATATGCAGACTCTGTAAGAATAAAAGCAGAACCATACGTGTGCCTGTGTGTGTGAACAGTGAAGAGGGTAGGGTTTCAACTTTGAAGGGTTGGCATTGACTTTCTAGCCCCTATTTATATGGGGATGTTTACTATAATCCTGCAAATGGGCAGGGTTTTATGAGGTACATTGAGCATTTCAAGGAGGTGTGTATATATAGGAAGCTTATTGTAATGTAGATCATCTCAACAAATATGTGTATAGGATAAGAAATAAAGATGGAAGACAAAACCAAGAAAATAAAAATCACAGTACTGTCGGCAAAGGAAGCTTCCACTTGATCTTGTAATGCCAAAGAATGGATGCATGTTTATGATATTTAATTTACCAACGTCGTGTAACCGATGCAATCCAATTTATGAGACTTTACTGCTCCCCATGGCCACACCCTTATTATTGTTATTATTAATTTATTATATTTCTAAGCTGGACCCAATACCAACAACTCTAGTACAATCGCATGTTTCGTCTCTCATCCTAGATACTAAAACAACGTAGCTTGCTAATCTGTGCGTATGAACCCTTTTTTTTTGCATATTTGTTTGTTGGGGTCTACCCTCTACTACTCTACCCACGTTTGTACCTGCAGGCTACACATAATAAAAGCAAGTGGCAAGTCGCAGCATCTTAATTATCAAAGAATGTGACAAATAAAGTCATGAAGTCGTTGGAGCTTAATTATTTTGAAAGCAAAGTCTGCATTTTTTTAAAACCCAATACCCAATTGCAGTATCTTAAAGTATGGATTAGCATCTCATGATGTGGTTATTTTGGTCATGGAGACACCAAGAATTTGATTTGTCTTACAAATCAACCTTTCTGCAATTGTCAAACAGAGAATTTTTATTGAACGAACAATGTGGCCAAATTGTATCTCAAAGCTTAACTTTGCAGTGAGGGATGAAGAAAGTAGAATTTACGACTTGTTTTGGAATTGAGATGATCTCATCTTATTTCAATACTTCTCATAATGCCCAAGCCGTTTCCATTACTTTTCATAAAATTCTCATCTCATTAACTAAACACGTTCTTTAAGCTGTCGGTTGGATCAATTATGATGAAATGGCTATCTTCTCTTTTCTCTGTTTGGTGAAAATTATGGTTCAGATTCATTTAGCTATTGGTCTCGTTGACAACGACCTAAAGCTGTCCACTGTCCAATGTGATTCTGATGGGCCTCGCAAAGGGCCTCCTCCTAGTGGAAAAAACGACACGAAAAGGTTCGTTTCACATCAGCTTAAGGTGAATGGGTCCAAATGCACATCAGCTTCTACCGGTGATGATGCGATGATATCTGGGCTGAACTCGGAATCAAAATTTGCAAAGCTCTTCCATATTGAGCCCAAAGTTGAAATAATAAATTAAAATTATTGTTATATACTATACTTTTATTATTTGTTCACCTTTTGATTTTAAAATATACTCGCTTAAAAAGACTCGATACTAACGTAAGAATAGAATGTGATTACAATATATAACATTTTTCAACGTAACAAACTCTATGCCATGCCCATATATCGACATGGTATTCAATTCTTGTGACGTAATATTTATTTGCATATAAAAATGGTATTCAATTCTTTCGGTTTATTTATTTGCATTACCCGGTTAGCCATGTACCACCCTTGGCTAAGGGAAAAACATTTACATATGTAAATGAAGTAGATATATATATAGCTAGGCCCTTATGGCAACTGTAACAGCGCGCTTGGGCTGAATTGAGTGCAATTGCGTTGAGGCCGATTCGACCATACGGGGGACCCATTCATGACTTATACCTATTTTTATTCAACATTTTGATATTTCGAGTCAAAAATTTTGGGTTTCAACAAATTCAGATTTGGAGGGTGAATTGTAAAGCAGATGGGCCATATATGCATGTGATGCTTTCGGTCTTGTTAGCCCATGGCACTGCCATTGCTATAATTAGCCAGCTCTTTTACGATGAAAGGGGTCATTTTATTGTTTTCGTCGTCGTTTTCTTAGAAGAATGAAATCAAAAGGTGTTTATAATTTAATATATTGATGTACGTAGTTGAGTAGGTATGAACTATAAAGAGAGAGTACTGCTCAGAAAGCTTGATAAAGGAAAAATACTAATCAACTATAAAAGTGAGGTAGCAAGAAATAATGAGATAATGAGAGAGAGGTAAGCAGCCACCAACCAAATACAAAAACAAGTCCCTCAATAGTCTCAAATCATAAAAACTCCCCTCAAAAATCTCCCAAAAGAATTCAACTGAATGTATAATATCCCAAATACAAGTAGCAAGTTCCATCATCAGGTGGGGCTACCATGATGGCAGGGTAAATATATAGATGCAAAAGTGATGAAACAGAAATTTAAGAAAAAAAAAAAGGAGAGAATTCTGAAATGTAGCTCTAAAGCACCAACCAGAGGAGACCCAAACCAAAGACCAAGCTCCCAACCATCTTCTGAATTGACAAGATCTTTTCAACACCACTCTGCAATATTACAAGGTTGGATTAGAGCTTGTTGAACGATAGGATCGCATATTTATGCAAGACTATAAACTATAAACATACTTATATAATAATGTCTCAAGCACAATAATCCGACATTATCAATATGACCATTTCATCAGTTGTTGTATATTCGATTAGCCTTCCCCTTTTTACCCATTTCAGGCCTGACGTTGAATCAGGACAAGAACCTCATCAGACGCCAAGAACTGAGAAGAGTTGCTTGAAGCTCTTAATTAGTTGCTGATCGATCATGTACTCAGACTAGTGATAGGTCTAGTTTTAAGTTGCAATAAATACTTAAAAAATAAGTTATTAAGTTGCAATAAATGCCGACCAGAATCTCAATCAACCAAATTTAAACCCACACCCTTGGGGTTCTGTAACCTCGTGTTCTCCCCACCACTAGATTTTATACCTTCATCAGAAATGTTAACCGGCACCAACAACCTAGTGGAACATGTTCGTCACCCTTCTTCCTCACCGTTTTTACCTTGATCTCTGGCTTGTGTCTTACAAGAATACGATTTTGTTTTGTTGGTGGTGCAATCAATACCTTTCATGCTTCTTTCCATGAACATGTCTGAGCACCTGAAGATGTCATTATTACTAGATCCAACATTACAAGCAAGAACATGAGGTCTTGAACACGTGGCTTTGTTTGATTCGCTTTCATATATGTGCCTCGACCAATCACACCTAAAGCGCTCTCCAAGCTCACGTGAGCGCGACACACTAGAACGGAAAAAGTATAGGCCCCTGCAGTCTGCACTCTGCACACATGCTTTTTCCGACACTGACAGTCTTTAACACTTCACTTTACTATAACCGAGATCGGTACCAAAAACAAGTTCATATTTTTCGTTTTTGTTTAACTATTCTATAACCCATATCGTTACCCAAACTAGATAGAAGAACTTAAAAGGATCTTACCAATGTCGTATCTAGAACACTCAGATCTAATGGTTGACAGTATACTATCAAACATTTTAGCAGGGAGCAAAAAATTATGGATAAAGATACAGAAACGTACGTCGTTGTCGTTCTGAGCTAGTGGTGCGGGAGAGATAGCTGACTGGCTCGGCCCCGGAGCTAGCGTCAGAGGAGCAGGTGGACTCGCTCCCAAGGGAGACGGAGCAGGAGCTTTCACCTTCTTTTTTGGCGATGGAGCAGGAGCCGTAGTTGGAACCGTCGCGGGTGGAGATGCAAGTGGAGATGGAGGAGGCACAAACGGTGGGGGACTTGCCGGAGGTGGAGTGGCGGGAGGAGGAGTTGCTGGAGGTGGAGTGGCCGGGGGAGGACTAGCTGGGGGAGGAGTTGCCGGGGGTGGAGTTGCGGGTGGGGGAGTTGCGGGAGGTGGAGTCGCCGGAGGAGGCGATGCAGGAGGGGGAGTGCTTACCGGTGGAGGTGTCGCTGGAGGAGGTGAAGATTGAGGCGGAGAACTGACGGGAGGAGGAGTACTTGCCGGGGGAGGAGATGTAACGGCTGGAGGTGGGGTCGTGGTGGGCGGTGGAGAAGAGGTGGGGGGACTAGTTTGCGTCGGTGGGGCCGGCGTTGTGCTAGGAGAAGTAGCTGGAGACTGGCCACCGACGCCGGCGATCACAATGCAGACAAAACCTACGAAGAGAACAGCCTTCCGATTCATCATTTCTCTTGTCATGCGCAACCCTCCCTGCTTAACCTGCGCAGTAGCTGTAGCACAGGCTAAAGAGAAGAGCTAGTGCAGAGTGTTTGTGTTGATGCTTATGTTTGAGTGGGAAAATGGGACGGATTAAATAGGCGTTATGTGACGGCGAAGGTAAAGAAGCCAAGAAGGACCTTTCAGTTTCGGATCGTAAACGTGAGGGGAAAGTTCGGGCTGTTCGTCCACATGGCTTAACTGTATTCGTCGCTGCCACACGGATCCGCGGTGTCCCTTACGGGGTCCCACTGTGCATCTGGGCGCCATGTTGCACCTTTATTTACGGTAGTGATTTTCACTTTGACTTTTAAGCTTTAACCGATCAGGTACTGGTTAAAACTCGTGACCGATGATGCTGCGGGACCCCCTCGTGGTTGGACGGTTGATATCGTACCAGATTAAGAAATGTATGTAAGATGCTCTTTCTCCTTTTTTTTAAATCTTATTTAAAATCCATTAGTTCAAAAACAACAATTTTTTCTTTATCTTACTTCGTGTGTCCTTAATGTATTGGAACGTGGCACTTCGGTTTTTAATGTAAATAAATATAGTTACAATTCGTAGCTGATTCACACTAAGACTTGGTTTATTTTTAAAATTGAATTTTATTACTCTTTTAACTTATCTCAATTATTTATTTTATTATTATTTATAATTCATCTCATCGCATCTATTTTTAAATCCAAACAAATTTTAAATGTCTCCTAACAGTGTTGACAACCTTAGTTGGTATGAAGGACGAGTTTTGAAGTACTAACACGTTAGAAACATTATGGAGTATGGTCGTTAACAAATTAACAAGGAAGCAAGGCCAATTTGGTTGGTGTGAATATTATATGGTTGGTCTTTGTTTAATGATTCTATAATGTGGATGGGGATCATAATCATGAGCTTACAAGATGGGTAAAATTAATATACCGCGAATCTAATTTTGAACTAAGCAATTAATTATAATATTATAAATAAATTGGTCTATCTTGGAATATATATATTTTGTAACATTATTTGATGTACAGTTAAGCAGGATTTTCGTTTGTTGGAGGATGGAGCAATATTATGATTAGGGGTGGCCTGCCACTGCATGCTATCGACCGTTTTATTGCAAATGTGATCTGTACGCAAATAAAAAAACAAAAAACAAATATAAATAAAAAAGAAAAACTCAGTTGGTGGGCTTTGTGAGCTGTCCCTTGAATCTTAAATATTGCTAAATATTTTTCATATGTTTAAAAGAGATAATATAATAATCACAGCTAAGCTTTGGCAATGAGTTAAAGAGTTATCGCGACAGCACCACGACCCCCGATCTGATGAGTGAACATCATTATCTGGATCTACGTGTCTTCTCTAGATTTATTTAGGACACACGAAAAACAAAAAAAAAACCCCGTTGGAAAAAGAAAAAAGTTTGCTAGTTTGCTTACAATCCAATCAAAGATCTCATAACGGCTTTATCCCTGTTAATGCTTGATTCATATTAACGGCAAAAATTACACTACAGGCCGGAAGGGAAAGAATAGTTATTCCAGACCAACTGTTACCATTCCAGCTTTAGGATTCGTTTGGATTCGTTTGCTCTCACTTTCCTTTCTATGATGAGAAGTGAGAACTCGTAGAGCTTGGAAGGCCATATCCGGTCTGAGATATTTGATTTCTAAGCTAATATTATAACTTCACATTTTAGAATATTAGCTAATATTCTAAGCTAATATTCTAAGCTAATATTATAACTTCACATTTTAGATTAGATGTGTTATCAGTAATTTTTGCAGCTCAAGAAGAAAATCATAAGGCACGATGATTACCACAGGAAGAAATCAACAAAGTTGCCTGGAACCATCATCGTGGTAATGGAGGACAGCTACAATTTTAGGTGGGCCCAGAGCCCAAACCAGCGTAGACGGAAAGCTAAAGCTACGGATGGGCCATGTTGGTTTAACGGTCATATCGATAGCACGAATGATGTTTACTGGCTAGCCTCCGCCTGTTGGCCCATTTCTTTCAAAAGCTCACAATGACCTCCACCGCCACCATCTGCCGCTGATTGAGCTGAATTTATTATTATCATCAGATCTCTTTTCAACCCACGTCACGCAAAAACTAAAAAAGCTTGTCAAAGAATTACCAAACAGCAACAGCTAGATGTGTTTAAAAGCAGATCTGAAACACAGAGTCAATTACAAGGCAACAACCTTTTTTTTTTTTTTTTTTATGACAATTACGTACGTAGCGGACATCTTAATCGATGTCCGAATGATCATTGTCATCAGCAAGCGGCATATGTGTTTTTATTTTTATTTTTATTTTTTGTGATGGGTTGTTGTGCACCAAACTGAGCTATGCTATGGAGTTAACACATATTTTTATGGTGTTGTAGATTTCAAAACGTTGACAATTTGTATTTTAGTTCATAATAGCGTATAACTTAAGTAAGGAGCCTGAAAGACAGGCTGATACATATCTGCTAGAGCAAGGAAGAGGGAATGTGGGGTCCTTTCCTTCACTTTTCATTGAAGATTGGGTTAAAATCACTAATGTGGCCCACCAAAATTTTGTTACTTTAGGCTACAGCGTCCGAAGCTCTAGAAGCCAGTCCGAACAAATACTTCAATTACCAAACGAAAAGAATTCCTTTTTTTTTTTTTATGGGGGGGGGGGGTTGTTGGGGAAATGAGCAACCTAGGAAAGTCGAATATCACTTCGTTTGGGCCCAGACCAGGTAAAAGTGAAACTAAATCTGTATACAGAGTGAAAAGCAGGCCCGGATAAGAGGATAAGAAGTAGAATATGGGCCATCTAACTTGGGCCGGACCACACATTGGATCTTCGAAGAACATCTTTGAATGGTTGTTGGATGGTCAGCAAAATTCAAAAGCAATCCTTTCCCCAACACAGATAAACATATTATCGGCCCAACACGAGAGAGGACCTTCATCCATGACCTAGCCGCTACTTCCCGCCACCCCCTCTATTCATCCGTTTATCCCTCCACGCCGATTATTTCGGTGAACCAACGGACAGGATATTTCCGTAATTTATGTTGACCTGGGAAAGCTAAGAAATTGTTCACCAGGAGATTTAGGGAGGGTACAGACTTGTCTAGATCCTTTGATTCTCTCACTCTCTCTCTCTCTCTGAGTCACGCTCTATCCCTTCACTGAACAAACGACATGGCGACCTCTCTTGGGCTCTTCTCGACATTTATCTCCGGCAAAACTGCATCGCCGACGGTCAAACACTCATCCGCCTATTCCGTCATCCTCGCTCATCCTCACAAGGTTTCAGCTCACCCGCGCATGGTGCGCATGGTGACCTCCGCCACCGTTTCAAACGAAGCCCCAGAAAAGCGCGCCCCCCGAGGCATTATGAAGCCGCGGCGTATCTCTCTGGAGATGCAAGCCCTCGTTGGAGTCCCCGAGATTTCTCGCACCCAAGCTCTCAAGCAGATTTGGGCCCACATTAAGGAGCACAATCTTCAGGTCTGAATCGTAAATTTTATTTTTTCCTTTTTTATTCCTCTATTCTTTCGAAAGTAACAGTTTTTTAACCCCTTGTGTGTTTGAAGTGGATTTTGCTTATTGGGGTTTTTAGATAGGGTTTATGTTTGCATACTGCTTTGTTGGTGCGAATGGAACGTGGGTTATGTTGTTCTAACAGCGTGCCTCGTATTGGTTTCTATGTTTTGGAAAATACTTCTGGGATTTGAAATGGTCTGCGTTTTTGTGGTTTTTCATGGGGTTCTACGTTTCTGCTGTGAGTTGAACATTGGATTTGTTGTTGGTTGTGGTGATGCTGATAAATGCGATTTATTTGTGGATTTCGTATTTTGGGGTTTTAGATGGGTTTCTGTGTCTGGATAAGGCTCTGTTTAGGCAAATGAAAGAAGGCTAGGCTACAGTGGTTGTGCCTCAAATTGGCTCGTACTCTTTCTTTTTATAAGTTCAAATTGGCTAGTACTTATAAAAAAAAAAAAGAGTACGAGTCTTTGGTTTTCTACGAGTCTCCATTGTTGAATAACTGTTTGTTCCATTTTGTTTGTTAAGCATTAGTGTGTGTGGGCTTTGGTATGCTGTTATTTTGTTTTTTGGGTTTTCTACGAGTCTCCGTTGTTGAATAACTGTTGCGTGTAAATGAAATATAGGCTTTGGTGCTACTTTGATTTTTCTTCTTAACATCTTGAAGTGATTATTGGTTTTTGCAACTCTTTACTGTGGTTGATGCCGGTTTCGTTTGTTGGGGTTTAGATGGGTATTTATATCTAGATAAGGATGCGTTGGATATCAAAGTTGGGTATGTCACTGTAAAATCACCTCGTCTTAAAAGTTTAAGTTGGTGGAAAGATGTAGATTTTATTATGCTGATGGAAAAATGTAGATTTTATTATTTGTATTATATTCTTAACGGTCAATGGCATGGTGTTTTTTTTTTTTTTTCTAACTTAGAGTAAGTAACACTTTGTGTGTTGAAACCATTTGGCGGGTTAGGCTTGGTTATGGGGTTTTATAAGTTGGACAAATGTAGTGTCTTAATTGTTTTGCCAAAGTTTACCTCTTGGGTTTTCATGTGTGCATTTTGTTTTTGCTGTAATCTGCATGGACTATGGCGGTGGACAAAATATAGGTTTCACTCTCTGAGTTTTCAGGGGGAGTGTGTCAATTGTAGTGAAAGAAAGATGCAACATTTTTATATCAATTTTCTGTGCTTCCATGTGTGGATAACTTGTGTTATTGTTTATGAAATGTGCATTTTGCAAGCATCTCACTTTCTGTGAGTGCTTTTTGAGTTGTGTGGCAAAGATCTGAACCCTCATCCTCCCAGGCCAATAAGTTAGTCTTGAAGTAGCTCTCAAATCACACGCATTTAATAATCGAAAGGTCAGATGTGTCTTGTTTCATTCCTTCTGTCCTATTATTTAGCTAGAGTCCAAGTACTTACAACACCCATTAGAAATTTAGCGCAAGATTTTATAACTGTAGCACTTAGTCACTGTAGACAACTTCGATTAAGGAATACTTCGGACCAAGATATTGTTGGTTCCATTTCTATGCTTAAAATTTGTTTTTCCCCCATGTTTTTTTTTGGTTGTATCATGCACTTTAGTTCTTTTGGGTGGTCTGTTACATGAGTCTTCTTGCGTCAATGTGGATTTATAACATGTCTAGTCAACCGTGCTGTGTCTGTCTGTGTTAAGTACCCCTAATTTGTTTTCCTGATTTAGTTTCATTCTTTTCATTATTCTAGGACCCGGAGAACAAGAAGATCATAATTTGCGATGAGAAACTAAAGAAGATATTTGGAGGGAGAGATCAGATTGGGTTTCTCGAGATTGCAGGGTTGATTAGTCCTCACTTTCTTAAGTAAACCAAGGATGCAAAAGAACCAAGGTGGACTTGGTGGAAGTGTTATGAAGCTACTCAGTAGTGTTATCTTAGTCTTAAGAGTATTCAGCAGTCTTAAATTCCAGGTTCTTATAAATGTAGGTTTCTACTGCAATATCGACTATGGCGGCTAGTTTTTTTTGTTCCCCACATCTTAGATTTTGGTGTAACCGTGTATCAATTAATCGTGTTTTGTCAAATGTTTCTATGCCTACATAAATCTTGCTGTTCTGCTCACTTTAATCCTGGATATATTGTATGAGATTCCGTCTCGGACGATCTAAATATTCCCACACGTAGGATAAAATAGTGTATTATTTCCTACTTCTTGAGTTTGAAAGTGAAACGCCGAGCAATATATATAGCTCTAAACAGAAAGAAAATCGGTGAATTGTCATCAATTATCTTTCTGATTTCTAAAGTAGCGACGATTTTGAAGGTTCTTTCCCTTGAAAAACAGAAGGAAACAGTTTCGTTGAGAAAAACTTCGGACCAGAACTGCCACAAAAGCAGTCTTGTTACTAGTAAGGCCTGAATCAACTGTTTTGCACTGTTTTCTCTTTAGGAGGGATTAAGGTACTTCGAGTTCAGATACCTCAATCAAAATGACAGAGAAGTAAATAAGTCAATTAATTTTCAACTTAAGGCCTGAATCATTTTTCATTTTAATTTACTTCTTCGTTCGTCGGAAAGAATTAATGGCTTGACATAGTAAACATCGGTAATTCTTTGGCAAGGCAAAAATGTATCGAATAAAACACAATATGACTTTCCAAAAAAACAACTCCTTATGAAAGCAATCTCAAATTCGAACAGAGTACAGATGAGTTTGATTCCACCATGTCTTATTGGTAACAAAGCCAAGCAAACAGAATTGGACGGTATTTTTGGGTCCAGTTACGATGCGTTGACAGTTATTTTCATTCTGGATTCACAATGCCCAGGAAAAGTGCAGATGAAGTAGTTTAGTCCCTTCAGCAGCGTAATCTGATCGCTTCCACTCTGAAATTGTTGAGAACCTTCAGCTGCATTGCATGTTTCATAACCTTGTTTGTCTACAACCACCACATTGTGGACTGCCGAGCTGTAGTTGAACACTGTAATATAGAAACATGGAAAAACAGTACTTTAGTCTTAATTTTTTGAAAAATCGCTTAATGTATTAACTTAGTATATATCAGCTTAATCATCTCATCTCACTATCTAAATAGAGCTTAATTAGAGTTATTTTGTATTGATCAGTAATGGTGGTTGAGGGTTCATATGTACGTACCCAGAACATCACCAGCCATGAAGGTCTTTGCATTAGGCCAATTATCAACACCGAAGGTCCAACCGCCTGCATCTCCAACAACAAAGGTAGCTGCCCAAACGATCTCACAGTGAATTAGGAGCATACCTAATAGCACAACTGTGGCAACAATTGCACTACCTCTTCTCTGGGCCATCCGCATGCCCAATATAACTTCCCCACCACAGAAAAATTAACAAGAAGAACGAAGATGTGTTGTTGAAAGGCAAGGATGGAAGACTTTGTGTGACTAACTTGACCCTGCAAATGTTCATTTTATGGAGTTTCTGCATTGATCACCAAACATGGAAATGGTATTGCTCTAATCGGTAGTTGAGTAATGTAGAGGTCATGTAGGATTGCAGGGGTGTGTGTGTGTGTGTATGAGAGAGAGAGAGAGTATTTACTAATCTATAATCTACAGGAAACGTGAAATTTCAAAAACATTAATTCTTGTTTTGTTTTTTATTTTTCAAACATGATCATTTAATCGGCTACAAAATTAGTAGAGATAATTTTTACTAAAGAGAATTGGTTTTGTCAAATAAGGATAGTTTCTTGTTTTGTCCAAAACATCGCTCGTGCTGCTCTGCTGTGCATGCAGTAACGGCTTTCACAAAAGGGGAAATCAAGTTTTAGATTAGTTGAAGCATACAGATTCCACATGGCCGAGACTGAGAGTTTCTTTTTTGGGTATGAACCTAAATAAAAACCCTGTTTGACAGATAAAATGAATTTAGAACCCAGAGCAGTATATATATATATATATGTATATATATATGTATATATATTTCTTATTAATGTATGAACTTTAGTCCCATTCTGTATCACTGAAAATTAACCACTTTGGCTTAAGTTACAATGCATTGACAGCTATTTTCATTTTGGATTCACAATGGCCAGGAAAGTTGCAAATGAAATAGTTGTGTCCCTTCACAAGCTTGACCTGATCCCTCCCAATCTGAAATTTTGTAGCTCCTTCGGTTGCCTTGCATGCATCATAACCTTGTTTGTCCACAACCACCACGTTGTGCCTTTCTGGGTTGTAGTTGAACACTGTAATTAGTATAGAAACAAGGAGAAAATAGTTAGTCTAATTAGTTGGAGAATCCAAAAACTGTTTTACCAAAGCATTAGTGATCACGATGACATCAACTTAACACATGGTTTTAGAAATGAGTACTGCAACATCCACGAAAGAATTATATAAAATAATTTTACAAATGATTTTATCTGATTTATTAGAAAGTAAAAGAGTTTCCTACGGATCATTATTACCTAGTACATCACCAGCATTGAAGGTCTTTCCCTCAGGCCAACCATCAACATTGAATCTCCAACCGGAAGCATCTCCAACGGTAAAGGTAGCCGCCCAAGCGTTCTCAGTGTTAAGGAGCAGAACCAGCAGCATAACTGTGGCAACAACTGCAGCGGCGTCTCTTCCCTTCTCCATCTGCCTCATCAAAAACTTTGAGCAAGGAGAATAACAAAAATGAGAGTTATAAAGATGGAAAGCCAATTAAGGATGGAGAGGTTTTGAGCCAGGAAACGTTCGTTTTATAGAGTTTCTGGCAGTATTCACCCAAGAACACGAGAATTGTATGGAGCTGATCCATCTCAACCTGACATGATCTGTAGTGGGATTGTTGTGTACCCTATTAAAGGTTAATTCATATTTATTAGTTAGGATCGTGTTGGATTATATTTTAGGATTTTTATATTATTTTTATTTTAATAAAGAAATAGATTTTTTTTTTTTTTTTTTTATAGTACTACAAGTACTTACACTTTTATTTACAAGATTTATTTGATTAGTTTTTTTTTTTAAATTAAAATTTAAAATTTAAAATTTCATGATTTTCAACCTATCAAAGATAGAAAATTAAAATTTTTTTGTAAGTTTTCTTAAGTATATTTAGCATTTTTTTTTTCAGAAAATAGAAGATTCTCTAAAATTATTAATCAATCCTGATTTTAAAAGACGTATAAAGGAATGGATTGATATTTAAAAAAAAATTAAATAAGTTAGATAGTATTTTATTTTTTTACAAGTCTTTATAAGCCATTCCATATTGATAATAAAAGGTACCAAATGTTGAATCGCTCAAATTAATAAATTTAACTTGCTAAATGAGAAGTCTAGAACAGCATACTACAAAAGACGCCAAGACTTTTGTGAATGATCTTAGTTTATTTCTGCTACAAGTTCAATTGATTGAGCACAAAATAAGGTAGAATTTAGATGCGAATAGTTTGGCTGATTTGTAGAAGTTTTAAATAGATAAATTTCATATAAATTTTTATAAAAAAAAGTTTAGATTCCACCTCAAAAAAATGTAAAAAAAATTATTCTTTATTAATAAACAAAAATTTTGTATAAAGCTGATCTATTTAAAATTTATATCTAACATTACTGTATTCTATCATGCAGTTGAAATGCTTGATATATTATCATTATGTGTATTAATTTATCTTTAAATATTATTCATAAGTGTAATAAATATTTTTAAATAATAAATGCTCTAAAGATTTTTTCATATATGTATATTTTTTAAAAATCTGTTAAATTAACCCCTTATTTGCCTTCCTAAAATCTTCTCTATCTTGGTTCAAAGATATTAAAGACTTGGGTCAAATACCCGCGTCCAATCTATCTTTGTCCCTCGACCAAAAAAGATCTCTCTTGGTGGCTGCTAACTCATACTCAACCCAACCATGTCCGCCATTCCCACATAATAAGCCACCTTCTAAAACCTCTCTCTCTTTCTCTCTCTCTCTCATGGCAGAGAAATTAGCTCTACCACTCGTACTACCAAATCCACCACCCTCAAGACCCATATTCCCCAATATCCACCAAAGCCAGCACCACCCTCCTAAACCCTCAGCCGAATCTGTAAACCCTTTTCTGCAGGACCTCCTCATAAACCGCCAGAACCCCAACTCTCAACCCCTCTCGCCCCAGTCCCCAATCCCCAGAACCCGCCGCAAGCGCATCGGCAAGTCCCGGGACCCCAACCGCGGCAAGCCCTGGTCCCACCACCGTCTCTCCCTCAAAGGTCAGCAAATTCTCCAATCGCTTATTGACCCACAGTTTGATTCCGCTAAACTGGGTGAAGTCTTGCTTCAATTGTTTGAACCTTTCCCAGAAGAAGAAGTAAGTTCTAGCTCAGAATTTTTGTCTTTGGATGTATTGGGTATACTTAAGGGTTTAGGATTTAGCAAGAAATGTGACTTGGCACTGAGTGTGTTCGAGTGGGTTCGGAATCGCAAAGATTGCGAATTGATTTTGAATGGCTCTATTATTGCTGTTGTAATTAGCATTCTTGGCAAGGATGGTCAAGTTTCGTCCGCAGCTTCGTTGCTTCATGATTTACATCAAGCTGGGATTGATATTGATGTTTATGCTTATACTTCTTTGATTAGTGCTTGTGCTAGTAATGGGAGGTATAGAGAGGCTGTAAAGGTTTTTAAAAAGATGGGAGAAGAGGGATGCAAACCTACTTTGATAACTTATAATGTGATTCTGAATGTGTATGGGAAAATGGGTATGCCTTGGAATAAGATTTTGGATCTCGTTGCCGGAATGAAGAGTGCTGGGGTTTACCCTGATTTGTACACCTATAATACGCTTATAAGTTGTTGTCGGCGTGGCTCTTTGAATGAAGAGGCAGCTGAGATTTTTGAGGAGATGAAGTCTGCAGGGTTTACACCAGATAAGGTTACTTATAACGCATTATTGGATGTTTATGGGAAGTCTAGGCGGCCAAAGGAAGCCATGGAGGTGTTGAGAGAGATGGAAATCAGTGGGTTTTCTCCTAGTGTAGTGACTTACAATTCATTGATATCGGCTTATGCTAGAGATGGTTTGCTGAATGAAGCAATGGATCTCAAAACCCAAATGATGGAGAAAGGGATTAAACCTGATGTATTTACCTATACCACCCTTCTATCGGGGTTTGAGAAAGCTGGCAAGGATGAGTATGCAATGAGGGTTTTTGAGGAAATGAGGAGTGCTGGGTGCAAACCAAATATCTGCACCTTTAATGCACTCATTAAGATGCATGGTAACCGTGGAAAGTTTGCAGAAATGATGGAGGTGTTTGAAGAGATCAAGATATGTCAGTATGCCCCTGATATTGTTACTTGGAACACACTTCTAGCTGTGTTTGGGCAGAATGGAATGGACTCAGAGGTATCAGGAGTGTTTAAGGAAATGAAGAGGGCTGGGTTTGTGCCTGAAAGGGACACCTTCAACACATTAATCAGTGCATACAGCAGGTGTGGTTCTTTTGACCAAGCCATGGCCGTTTATAAGAGGATGCTGGAAGCTGGAGTTACTCCAGACCTTTCCACCTATAATGCTGTTTTGGCAGCATTGGCCCGGGGTGGGCTTTGGGAACAATCTGAGAAAATACTTGCTGAAATGAAGGGTGGTCGATGTAAACCCAATGAGCTGACATACTGTTCTTTGCTTCATGCTTATGCGAATGGCAAGGCGACTGAGCGCATGAGTCATCTGGCGGACGAGATATATTCTGGTTCAATTGAACCGCACGCTGTGCTTTTGAAGACCCTTGTTTTAGTTAATAGTAAACGTGACCTTTTAATGGAGACGGAGTGTGCTTTCTTGGAGTTGAGGAGAAGAGGGTTTTCACCTGACCTATGCACTCTTAATGCCATGGTTTCTATATATGGCAGAAGGCAAATGGTTACCAAAACAAATGAGATTTTGAATTTCATGAATGAGAGTGGGTTTACTCCGAGCTTGACAACTTACAATTCCTTAATGTATATGTACAGCCGCTCAGAAAACTTTCAGCAAGCGGAAGAACTTTTTAGGCAACTTTTGGGAAAAGGAATAAAGCCTGATAGAATTTCTTACAATACCATTATATATGCCTACTGTAGAAACGGTCGGATGAAAGAGGCTTCACGGATATTCTCAGAACTGAGGAATTCAGGACTTGCTCCCGATGTGGTCACTTATAATACCTTCGTTGCAAGCTATGCCGCTGATTCAATGTTTGTGGAGGCCGTTGATGTGGTTCAGTACATGATCAAGAATGGATGTAAACCAAACCATAACACATACAACTCTATTGTAGATTGGTATTGCAAGCTATCTCGCTATGATGAGGCCAGCATGTTTATTAACAGCCTTCATAAGCTTGATCCACATGCTTCCAAGGAGGAACAACGCAGGTTATCAGAACGTATAACAAAGAAGTGGTCATAGATGATCCTCAGCTATCGAAGGCTGGCAGCTTAACTTGCTTGCATTTTACCCATTTGGCCTCATTTCCATCAAGTCCTTGTTCCCCCTTTCTTTATGCCCATATACATTGTTTAGGAGAGAGAGATGAGCAGAATTGTAACGTTCTTCATGCACATGATTGTTTTCTCTCTCCGGATTGAATTTTTGCGTTGAAGGGGACAAAGCTATACAACAAGCGTTCAACAAATGTATCAGCAACATGCCTTGTGTAGATCAGATAACAGATGGAAGGAAGGTGGGGCTGGGGAGGAAAGAGTTGAATAGGTTTGAAAGGTATGTAAAATCATATAGCATGGAATTATGAAAAAAATGTACAGTCAACGTCTAGTCTCTAGAAATACTTTGTTTTGTAAACTTTTGAAATCTATCAAATTTACATAGGATTTTTGGGCTAGGATTTGGCTTCCATTTTGTGTTAATGAGAACTGGATTTTCTGTTTCTATTATATATATATATATTTGTTGCAATACTAACTTTGAAGCTTATATACGATTGGAGTTATTGGGTGTATGTATTAATATTGTGAAAGAAAGACTCAATCGTGACGTTCTAGGAACATACATAAAGTACAATCAACAGTTGCTTAGCAAAGTGAGATACAAATTACCTTTACATTCTTCTAGCCTGTTTGCACTTGCAGTACGTGAGATTTCAGAAGTTACACCTTGTTATCATGAAATTTGTGAAATGTTGATGCTTTTGAGTACATTGTGGAGGCTTGCAAACGTCCATCACCAGCCGTACCAAATAGAATCCACCTTTGATAATTACAAGTGGGGAGTCCTCTGTTGTCTTGAACTAAGCTCCAAAATTGAGTAGTGTTAGGGAGATTTCCGTAGCGGCCCGTAGTATAAATTTATTTTTATTTTTATTTTTTATAAAAATAATAAAATAATATGTAAATATAAAATATATGTAATTTTTTTAATTTTTTAATTTTTTTTCTATTTAAAAACTCTCATGGGATCATGGTGGGGTCCTAATGCCGGAGATACATATATTTATTCTTTTTTAAAAATAGAACATTCACAAGTATAGTTCTTTTAGTTGTATAAAATATGGGGATTAGACTTTAGGTGTGGCAATATATTACACGACCCGTTAACCTAACATGAATACGACACAATAATAATGGATTATAGTTTAGTCTTAATGGATTTCAGATCAAAACGGATTGATAGCGGGTCAACCTGTTTTGAGCCGCTATGATACGTTATGACGCGTTAAAAAAATTAAAAATACAAGTATACTCTTATATATAAAAATAAATTATTAGAATCTTAATTTCAATATTTTATTATTTATATTGTAATTTATATTTATAGTTAGTATTATAATTTTTAAAGATATTGTGATTTTACCATTTGTATAAAATTATGCTAAGTTTAATCAAGTCAAACGGATTAATTTCGGACATATTCAATACATTTACATAAATAAGTTAAAACGAATCATATTTTTTCATGTTAATTTATTTTATAATATCACTAATGGGTCATAATAAATTGACACGATACGATACGTTATGTTAACGAGTCGTGTTAAAGTTTGAAATTTTGACATGATAAATTTAATGAATCGGATTAAAATTGACTTATATAATATAATATATAAATCTTGACACGACCGTCATAATTTATTCATACGATTTGACACTCATAGATTTAGTTTATCCCCTTTCTTTAAATACTGACATGGCTTGCTTATCATTAATTTCTCTTGGAAAGCACCATTGAGAGTATTTAGCTTTGCGATAAAGTTGCTCCGTGAACGTCACGCAGACAAAGATAAGGACTTGGCTCACTAAGCTGGCACGAGCCACCCATGACACCATACTTATGCATTGGTGTACACAAAAACGTGTCGCATGTGTGTTCTCTACCATTTATTACAAGTTATCTCGTACGTTGACCAATTATTCATTTTCTACCAGTTAATGGTTGAAAATTTGACCAAACCAGAACAAAAAGCTTTAGTTATGACTGGACCAAGATTGTATATGACCTTACAAGGATATTATCAACTCCCATTGATTAGATAGATTCTGAATTAAGATCATTTCATCTGCTGCTAATCTCACCAATCTGCAGAAATTCTCCAATATTGTTTACGCTGCTATATATGATAGTGAGACTTTAAGAGGAAAAATAGAGAAGAAAAGAAAAGATGCGTGTGACCAACAAAATTCATCAAATTCACAGCATAATAATGCTTCAATCAGTCGAAGATAATGGTTGACTTTTCGTTATGTTGAGCTGTATTTGTAGCACTTCCTTAAAATAAAAGGATTTGGCGAATAATATCGGATAAGGTTGCATGGCTATGATTCTATGAAGAACTGATACATTGGATCGTACAATCAGTGCTGATGCAGCTGATCATGATGAGAACCGACGAACAGGTCATGACCCAGGCCCCATTCCCCTGCCCTTCCCATTAAATTCCATTTATTTCAACAACTCTCCCTTAAGCTCGAGATCAAAAACACGCACGAAAACACAGACCAGACACTTGATCTTTCTCCTTCTGCAATCACAACAATGAGCTGGTGGTGGTCTGGTGCAATTGGCGCTGTAAAGGCAAGTGATTCCATTCCCATTCTTATTCTTTCTTTCCATTTTAATTACCAACCTTTCTTCGGGCGCTATTTCTCCGACGTTATATAATCTCATTCTCCATGACTATATTTATCAAATTCTACAGAAAAAATCTGATAACAGAGATTCACCACCGCGGTTCCAGAGTGTGGCTCTGATCATCGGCGTGACTGGCATCACCGGCAACAGCCTGGCCGATATCCTGCCACACTCCGACACCCCTGGTGGGCCATGGAAGGTCTACGGCGTAGCCCACAGCCCCCGTCCCTCCTGGTCCACCGACTACGCCGTCGAGTACATCCAGTGTGACATCTTGGACGCCGAAGAAGCCGAGACGAAGCTATCCAAACTCACGGACGTCACGCACATTTTCTACGTGGCTTGGGCTAACATGCAAGACGAAGCCGACAACTGTAAGGTGAATGCTGACATGTTGCGCAACGTTCTCAATACTATTATCCCAAAGGCGCCGAATTTGCAGCATATTTGCTTGCAAACCGGTCGGAAACACTATGTCGTCGCGCCAGAGTTGATTGAAATAGTTAAGCCCCACGAAACTCCATTCCATGAGGATCTTCCAAGATTGAATGTACCTCATTTTTACTATTCGTTGGAAGATGTTTTGTTTGAGCAGGTGGCGAAGGAGGAGCGTTTGACCTGGTCAGTGCATAGGCCAGGAGTGATATTTGGGTTTTCGCCGCATAGTTTGACGAACATTGTTGGGAGTTTATGCGTATATGCAGCGATATGCAAGCATGAGGGCGAGCAATTGAGGTTTCCGGGTAGTCTTGCGGCGTGGGAGGGGTATTGGGATGCTTCTGATGCAGATATGGTAGCTGAACATCAGATATGGGCAGCCGTGGATTATAATGCGAAGAATGAGGCGTTTAATTGTAGCAATGGAGATTTGTTCAAGTGGAAGCACTTTTGGAATGTTTTGGCCGAACAGTTTGGAGTGGAGTGTGGAAACTTTGACGAGAACTCGACCAATTTGAGCTTGCAGGAGATGATGAAGCATAAGGGTCCCGTATGGGAGGAGATTGTGAGAGAAAAGGGTTTGGTGCCAACAAAATTGGAACAAGTCGGGCCTTGGTGGTTTGTGGATGAGGTTCTTGGGGCTGAGTCGTTTTTAGACAGCATGAACAAGAGCAAAGAGTTTGGGTTTGTGGGGTTTAGGAACTCAAGAACTTCATTCAATTATTGGATTGATAAGATGAGAGCTCACAGAATTGTTCCTTAAATGACTAGGACCATGGGTTTGTTCTAATTGGTTTGTTACAATTTTAACTTGTTGCTTTAAATAAATAAAGCTCCAGCTTTGTAAAAACACTTGATTCTTTTGTTCTTGCTTCGTTTTTGGTTTGGTTGTTTGTAATCTTCAACTCTGTTGTAAATGTTATTCTTCTTTTTACAACTCATTAATGGTACTACGCTGAGATTTCGACCTGAGACGGGAGGATTGGAGCTGCATCTCTTAATTGCTCGATAGATGGAGTGTAATCGGAGATTGTAAGAAACAAGTTACAGAATTTAGAATTTAATCAACCGTCAATGGTTGCCTCTACAAACTATAAGCTTATGACGTCTGAACAGTGGCTGATGATAACCCTCTAGAAAATGAATATGGAACAAATTAACGAAAACATTCAGCTGTGATCTACTGAATGTCCTAGCTCTTCAATCGCACCTGGCTTCTATTGGATAAACACAACAACTTTGTTATTTGCTTATGCTCCATACCACACTGAATGCAAAAGTGGCTTTCACCAAAAGACTTCATAGTTTTGATAGCAGTACTGCCAGCTGCTCATCAGACACCTTGACTTCAATAAAAGCTCCCAACGACAAAGCCAGTCTTGCAGCTAACTGATGCTTACACTGGAAGAGAGGCAAACAACAAGAATTAAATATAAGAAGTTTAGTAGAAAATAAAGAAGATAAAGGAAAGGTGTGATGGGCCAGAGACTTGGAGTCACTGGACTGCAAAACATAGTGGATAAGCAAGAACAAGATCTCACACAAAGCTGTTCTCCTCTATTCACAATGTCATAGAAGAATGAATAACAGCCACAGTAGTTTTCGGCGAAGCAGAAATATTCCTCCTTCCTCCGTGATTCTCCCACAACCTAACCAGAACAAATAAGTAGTTTAAGTTTTTCTAGTTTTCCTCTAAAATAATTGCCCCCGCACCCCCCCCCCCCCCCCCCCCCCCCAAAAAAAAAAAAAAACAGATTCTTCAAATTTCTCATTAGTTGGATGGTTTTCTGTTATTTTTGTAAATTGTTCTTTAATATTTCCCCACATTTGAAAAATGCATCAAGACAATTGAAGTTTTTTTGAACTTTGGCCTTAATACCCCCATTATCAGATAGAATTCCATATTTACTAAAACACAATCTGCAAAATAAAACTAACCCAGGGCAGCTTTATATTGCTTGTCTGGATCTCTCGGAGTATCTAGTACAATACTGTAACCATTTATATCCATGGGGTAACAAAACATGGATGCAATAAACAATAAACTTCACCTGAAAGACGAAACGGCCGCTAGGTTCCCCAGAAATTCTCTTGACACCTCGTTGATCCACGATCCTAGTGGCTCGCTCAAAGTTCTTACCAAACAAGAAATGCAAACTGCACGTATACGTAAAAAGAAACGCTCAATAATTTAATCAGTTCTATTTCTCCCTCGACATAGATTAAAATGGATTTAGATATACTAACATGGAGAGCTGATCATCAGTCACTGTCCAATTTCAACGTGTTCCTTAAATTATCAAATGTGCCCATGAATACAATAAAGTCATTAAATTGTATAAAAACTAATGTTATTGGTTTCAAAGTATAGAAGAGAACGACCTGAACGAGTTGATTCGATGTCCTTCCACACTGCCTCCGCTGCCAAACTACTTGCACTCATCGTCGCATCATTTGCCTCTACAAAAGCATAAATTTCAATGCTTAACACTTCTGGGAGTTCTTTCCTGCTATCAAAAGCTAGACATAACTACAACCTTTGTCATTGAAAGTAAAAGTGTTCTATAAAATCATTTGAAAGCCTCCACAAGGAAAATTTTCAGGTTTCTAACAAATTGAAGCTAACAATAACCAATGAGATTTTTGCTTTTTTGGTTTTTTTCAAAGCAAGGGAAGTGCTCTTCGATCAGTTTAAGAGCCTGTAACAGAAACTAGTGAAGGTAACAACAACGAAATGCAGGCATGTGGCAGTAACCTAGGTGCTTGTGTTAATGCCTAAACCAGAAGGGGTCCGTTTGATCTCTCAGAAATTGAAATCAGCAGGAAAAGAACTGAAGGAAAATGAATATTCTAAGAAGTTGGTTGAGCCAACTTTGCTTATTTAGGCGATTGATCAGCAACTAAACCGAGATCTCAGTTTTATACAAAAAAAGGTCGAAGGAAGGAGAGAGAGAGAGAGAGAAGGAGGAGGGGGGGTTGGTGTTTGCTTGTTTAGGCGATTGATGAGCAACTTTGCTTATTGGGCTCGAATCTTATTTATACAAACCGGTTTTCAAGGAGATACTCCCGATCGCCCTCGTATTAAATCTGAGCCGAATACTCTTTCCAGTTTCTGGACTTTCTTTTGTCCCGAAGTATTTGTATTATATTCTGATAATTTTTAAAAAATATATTAATTAAATAAGATAAAATATACGGTCAGGATTTCAAATTCAGATCTCTATTAGGACATTATATAAAACTATCACTTATCTTAAAAATGTAAACTTAATTATTTTATTCCATCCATTCTGATCATATCCAAAACGCACGAGCTGCTTTATCAAACACTGTTGCCACCTCTAACAGATTTAGAGTATTTTTGTTGGATTGTTTAAAATTACTTTTTAATAAATATAAATTTATATATTTATTAAAAAAAATTAATTATATTTGATCAAAAATTAAGAAATAAAAGTGAAAAAATAGAATAATATAACTTTTTATAAATAGTAAAATTAAAATTTTATCAAAATAAAAAAAAAAATCCAAATTTAGCTTTTGTACATAGTTTTAATCTCCGAAATGCTTGCCGAGGAAAAAAATATATATATGTTACCGGCTTACTAGCTGCACATCACCATTTGTCTGATAAGCACTCAGCAGAGCAGACGCTTTGTTATTTGTAAAGGAGATGTGCTGGGCTGCAGCCCTATGCAGCAGCACAACTGCAGTTCATCACATCGTTTGTGATTTTTTGTTTTTTTTTTTTAATTTCTCCAGTGAGCCTTTAGACTGCAGTACACAAAAGTTGTACTTTTTTTTTAAAAAAATTTACAAATATGTTTTGAATTCTTTTGTTTTTACAAAAACCGGTATCGTCGTGATACTCTTCTTTCCTCTGGTATTTACCATCATCAACTCAAACGAGGCAAAATCAACAACCGAGCGATAAACGCAGCTAGAACTTCAGTTGCATAACCTATGTCAGCTTGATCCCATCAGCATCTATCAAACTCGATTTTCAGTAGGACTGTACCTTTCTATATTCAACCTTCTTACCACAAAAAAAAAAAAAAAAAAAAAAAGAACAAACAAATAAAATAACGCATGATATGGTTCTCAGAAAACCAGGAGTCAGTAAACCTTCAAAGAATTTTGTTTCTCTAGAAAACTGGGTGAAGAAGATCATCTTCAGCCTCCTCTGCATTTAGGGAGAAGATGTCAACTGGTGCATTGGTGCAGGAAAACTTATTGTGGTTAAATCTTCCATTCGAGGAACCTTTTTGGTGGTCAAGATAAATGACGATCACAGTAATATCATCATGGAAATGACGCCTTACTCCCTTTTCAATTTTCTTTATGTCACCATATCTCATCTCTTTCTTCTTTGCAGCCTCTTGAATGGCAGCTCTGACCAATGTCTTTGCAATTCCCTGCATGTATTAAACCAATGAATAGACTGTGTCACAAGTAGTCAAAACCCAACACCTCATCTCAAATTATCATATGCACATATGCCATTAAGATTCTAATTGAACAGTTTTCATCAGATAATTTCAAAGCTACTCCATCAAAACATATAATAAGTTCTGCAGAATTCCGCAAAGCACATAGCAAATAGGATTTTCTGAACCAAGAAAAGTGCGGTCGATAACAGTTGGAAAAAGAGCTAAATATTAAAAAACAAGTGAATGATATTGGGCACTCACAGCTCTTGGATTTTTGAACACAATGTCTACTGCTGCTTCATCACTTAACTGTTCCCAGAGGCCATCTGATGCAAATATCAGGAATAAGTCCTGTGGCTTAAGCTTTCTAAAAATGATAGAGGGTTCTGCTGTCATTACTGGTCGCTTCAAAGGCACGGGGTTTCCAAATTGCTGGAAAATTGGGTCTCTGTTAAACTCGGGCCTCTTCAGGTAGACATCGCCAATAGATCTTGACACCTGAAGAATATGAAAGCAAAAAAAAATTACTGACAGTTTCTTTCCACAATCACATTATTCAAGGTTATGGATAAGCTAACTGATGTTTAGGCATTATAAATTTACAAAAACAAAAAAAAAAAAAAAACTAAAGCAGTACATACTTCACTCAACTCCTAAGAAAAAAAGAGACAAAATATGAAATTGCATGTGCTGGACAAAGTTGAATAGGAAGAAACTGAGATAAACTCCCTTAGACCTTAGGAGTTAGGACTATGCTCCAAGGGGTCTTCAGGTACATCTCATGGATGGAAGTCAAACTGCTTTTAACTTCACTGCATAAGATGCTGGATTGGAAGCTGAGCATAGGATTTCTCAAAGACGATGAAAGATATAGGCCCTCTTGGTACAACTTATGATATAAAAAATCTATCCTGTATAATGTTCCTTTTCTATACATGCAGCAAAAGCTAGTTATATCTACTGTTGCTGCTCCAATCCATAGCTAGGAGAATTCCTTCTATTATGGCCGGCTTGAAGAGAGATTATCATACAGGTCAGAAGAAAAATCTCACAAGCATCTTTACTTTTTTGCATTTACAAACTTCTGTTCAGATGGTAGAACACCTAGACAAGCTGGTAGTCTTTTCTATCATTGGGCATAATGCAACTCAGAAGATTCCTCTCAAAGACTCAGACATAACTCAGGAGATTTGGACTGCCAAAAGTGAATGAACTCTACATCAGGATTCTTACCTGATGGAAGATGCTCAAACACATACATGCCACTGTTTCGATCACATATGATGTATGACAATCAGAGCACAGAAAACTAATTTTTAGCACAGTAAAAAAAGAGTTACAAATATTTAATAGATGCAAAATGCCACATCTCATCCAAAAGTTTCACATGCCCACATGTACACAAAGAAAAGAGCAGCTGTGCCCTGGGGGAGACATGAAATATTCGAGGTATATAATCATTTTGGCTTTAGAGGTGTTAAATAAAAGCATACCTAAGAATATTAAACATCCGCGGCATCTACTACCACTTATAGAAGAAAATTAAACAAAAATAAGTTTTTCCAGCGTAACCTGCATTTGCCAACATCTACACAGGGACTCTCTCTCTCTCTCTCTCTCTCTCTCTCTCTCTATATATATATATATGTGTATGTATGTATGTGTACAAATATGCATGAATGAATGAGTATTTGAAGAAACTTAGAAGACAATGCTGAAAATCATATTCTCTATCTTCCGAACTCGAGTAAATTCAAATTTGACTCAATACTATAACAATTATATCGCTTAAATTAAAAACTTTTCCTAATTACATTTTAAATACGAGTAATTTACTGCCAAGAAACAGAACAAAGGTATCACAGTCTCACAGGTAGCCACCATACCTGAATTATTCCCTTAATCCTCCAAACTCCTTGGCAATGCACCACAATGTGCGAATCGTCGGGATGAAGTGCTTTCAGCTCCTTCCTCACCTTCTCAACTGCAACATTATGATCATCTGACAACCGTTCTGCCACAACCAAGTTTTTTGCATTCCCCCGAACTCTTCTGCCAAGAACTGCTCTCGAGTCACCAAGATTTGCGACGTACAATTCATCATTTGAAATAGCACCAACAAGACAGCATGATCCGACTGAAGCAATTTGAGGCCGTGCTGGCAATGCTCGCTTTACTAAATGCACAAATTCCTCCTCGGTGACATGAAATGCCTTCTTTATCACATCCTCAGATAATCCACCTTGTTCAGTAGCGAATTCTACAATTAAAAAATAAAACAAAACTTCATTAAACTTCAAAACAATTGTCTTTCTTGTTCCCTAAAATTTTACACCAACCAAACAGAGCCCATGTTCACTAAACAGAGACTTCCCATAGTTCAATGAATCAAACGAAAAAAAAAAAAAAAACCAACTCCACCAATAAAAAAACCATCTGCAATTCATTCCGACATGCACGAACCCCCTCTACTTTTTTTGGGTCCTGAACAACCATATCATCAGAGGACAAAAAAGGAAAGAAAAAAGATAATTCAAGTCCTTTCTTTCCCTCCCGTACCGAACAAACGAAACCTTCACAAACAAAGCGTTCCGCAGACATAGGTTTCTCCTTTTCTAGAAAATACAAACAAAGATATGAGGATTTGGCGAGGAGAATATACTGTGCAAATAAGGAAATAAGCGCTTGTTGACGAATCTGGAAGCCTCTGGCCCACCATGGCCATCGTAGACGCCAACGTAAGTGGCGGAGGGCGAACTGAAGACCTGGCTCTGGTCTTCGAGGCTGGAATTGGCCTGGGCCACAGCGATGGAGTAATCCCCAGACGCATGAGGCTTGAGGTCCGTGTGCCAGAGAAGTCCATCCCCCCTGCCGCCACCACAGCCTAGACGCCCAAAAAAGAAGCGTTCCAGTGGGCTGAAACACGACCGCAGCATCATCCTCATTTCCTCTGTATGAATCTGTTTTTGTCTTCGAAAGAACAAGCTCCTGAGTCCTGCTTGTGCTCTGGTTAATTAGTCGGGTCTGTGAGAATGGCAGGGAAAATATAAATCACAAAGAGTGAAAGATACGGAGAAAGGAAAGTGGTGGGTGAATTAATACCGCGTCAGGAGGAATGAAGGAAGCTTGACTGTTGAATTATGTATGAGTAAACGCTAGACGCTCGCTATACGCGTTATTTTTTCTCTCTTGCGTAGAAAACGTGTAGGACGGTTTTGCCGTTTGCGGCTGTCTTTTTGACTCTTTGTCTGAACTTCTTTTTCAACCTCTTTTTATTTCTTTATTTTCATTTTTTTGTAGATTAGGACACGGCAGCAAGATTTTCAGATTATTTATTTATTTATTTATTTATTTATTTATTTATTATTCAATAGTCATAGGAAGTGTATAACTTACTGGCTGTCTGTTCTATGATTCTATCAACAATTCAAATAGCATTTTTTCCAACTTTTTTTTTTTTCCTCACGAGAATAACTTACATTAAGGTTGAATACTGATTACTGTGGCGGTGTGGAATGTTTATTATTAATCATGAATATAAAATTATGCAAGGAAAGAAAATTACAAAAATGAGGGGACCAATAACTAACAAAATAGGGGGAAAATGACGGAAAAATATCAGAGGACTATTCCACCAAAT
Organism: Platycarya longipes; assembly: GCA_036559045.1. Taxonomy (NCBI): domain Eukaryota; kingdom Viridiplantae; phylum Streptophyta; class Magnoliopsida; order Fagales; family Juglandaceae; genus Platycarya; species Platycarya longipes. Next base: position 1,587,954 of record CM071793.1, read on the forward strand.
GAATGACGTCTTCGGCAGCGGACAATCTTGAAAGTTGAAACATTGCACAAAAGCCCGTGAGGCTCGTTGTAAGCTACACAAATTTAACACAATTGTTGACGTGTTGGATTGATGTCATGGTTAACTGGGCCCGTCATGAATCTTAAATATTATTTGTGCACATTTTACGTATTTTTTTTAATTATATATTATATAAAAATAATATTTTTATACATCTTTTAATTTAATTATTTGTATTTTTTCTCTCTTATTATATTTGTATTTTTTATATTTTTTAAATATTTTATTTGAAGTAACATTATTATCCCGTTATCAATTTTATAAAAGATACGTGAAACCGTGTACCCTTAACATAGTTTAAAAAACTACGACTCGGTTTCAACAATTAAAAAAGAAAAAAAATTCTCACAGCAAATAATATTTTGCAGAAAAAATAATAACATTACATATTTCCAGGTAAGAGGGAAAAAAGAATCAAACATTTCAGTGTAACATCCCCATATCTACAATTAACTCTGTAAAATCTTCTATAAAGTTTAAGAGGAAACATAAACATAAATTCAAAATTCATGTTCAAGGGAATGAAACAAATTTCTCACTTAAGTAGAGATCCAAAACATGCGTTCAAAACTTTCCGGGTGTACAACAAAACTATAGATACAAGGATTACATATCTACAATTTTTTAAGGCAACTATGTAAAATAGTAGAGACCCAAAACTTTCAACAGTAAAAGAAATCCAGGCTATAGATATAGAAACATACGAGGAAAGTTTACGTCCTTTTTATCTCTTATGACTTGTTAGTTAGTAGTTATGACTATATCTCGACGGCAATACGGACAGTCCCCACAGGTTCGAACCCAGGGATCCAAGCATGCAGAGTGGAATTCATGCCCACAGGGTAAGTGAATAAGCTCGTCTCCCTCTGAGAAAGTCTCCAGACATATACTACAATCCTGTGAGCCTCTGGACACCTCCCCTTCAACTGTGCTGCTATAAACCTCCACGCACAAACAGTCCAGAGCCTCCTGAGTGAGACCAGGCGGCTTCTTCTTTGGTTCTTGCAATAATTGCAGCCTCTCAATTCGGGAGCTCAAGTCGGTAATGCTTGAGCTTCCAACGGTTGACATTTGATTCCCCAAGTCACCAACATCAACAAGCCCCCATATATCATCTTCAAACATTGGGTTAATGTAAGACGGAGGTCTGCTGCTTCGCCTAAATATAAAGCCAAACAAATCAGGAAACTACATTAATCCAGCTTGGTTAATGATTAAGATATTTCCATTCAAATATACCAAAAAACAGAGCTTAGAACATTTTGTTGATGAATAAGTAGCTTATAACACAGTAGCATCTGCTGGCTGCAGCTTATGAGAAGTGGCAGAAGCAACAGCAAATGACATTTTTCCATATTAAAACAGTTCAATAGAGACTTTGAGGGTTCATAAGACTTAGAAAAATCATGACAGAAAGGAAGTAAAAATTAAATTAAATCAAACTACAAAACACAATAAATGATTGAGAGAGACATCCATCGAGATAAGTTCAATGAGTTCATAGAAAAATTGAATCGAGTTTTCGCTATTTTGAGTATTAAAGCTTTAGTATTGTATAACTTTGCGTGCTTAATGAACATAAGCATAGAATCCAGCAATTTTAAATGCATACGATGTTAATTTTAACAAATATTCTTAATAATTTACAGCTCCACCTATGCATATGCTTAGTGTCCCAAACCCAGAGAAATAAGGATTGTACTAGATTGATAGCAAGCATACAACTAGGCATCAATGCTAACGCCAATCAATTCTACTCTGTACCGAGCATGCCGGCCGAACCTTCATGAATGCTACTGGCTACTTGAACCCAGAAAGTCCATGTTTTCACAGTCAGTAGCATTGATGGCTCCCAATCACTGTACTGTGCAGATATACAATGACAAAGGGTATATAAATACCATGGCTAAATTAAAAGTATGTCATAAATTGGTTCTTCAAATCAACTGCAACATCAATGGGGAAAATTGGAATCAATTTGTTGGAATTCTTTTATCATAGTTTTATATGCTAGCTTTATTTTTGGGGGTCTCTCTTGCACATATCTAGCGTACAAGAGTTGCATCCATTAATGTTCCTTTCTATGAAATGAAATTCCATTGGATCTCCAAAGCCGCAGAAAATTAAAAACACACACACATAGCAGTAAGCACAGACCTGTTTCCAGAAAGAGGCTCCCCTCTCAACCTCTGCAGAAGCCTTGCCCTTGCAAGCAGCACGGCTCCAGGAAGCCTGTCATTCTCAGTTAACCTCGGCCTACTTCTGCTGCTTAAACTTTCTGTGTTAGAATTGTTGCTTGGAACAAACTGACTTGTACTTCTGTCAGATCGAACTGATGCACGCTCCTTAGCAAGGGAACAAAACAGAAAAATTAGGGGATATTTAACTATGAATCTCCAGACACCATCATATGACTACACACTTTCAAATTAACTTTTTATCACCGAGATTTCCCCGCTAACTTTACAAGATTTGGAATACAGAAAGAAAATGGAGTTGCATCCTCCGCTTCACTAAGCTTGATTCAATTGTATGGATTAAATCAACATTGTTAAAAACCAAAACAATAAGAGGCAAGATACACACGCACGCACGCACGCACGCACACATGTATAGGTTTGCATATTATTTATATATACATATGTGTATGTATGCATATAATAGATTCTACCAAAATCGAGTGAAATTTCAGCTGTTCAAACCAAAAATCTCCATCGGACCAACAAGCCCGAGCCCAATTCATTAAATCGACATTCGATTTCAAAATCAAGTTCAAAAAAGGAAATAAAAGATAAAGATAAAACTTAGACTATGTATTCTTACTTTCTCTTGGGATCCTCTATTTCCTGACGAACCAAAGAGAAATTTACCAAAAAGAAAGAAAGTAGTAGATATCTACCGCGTGATGCGACACATGCGGGGATCTCCGGGGAGGATTGCATCCATCCAAATCACGGCGATGATGGGGCTGGGGCTGGGGCTGATGGCTGTGAAGGTCGCTATGATGGCGGCGGTTGTAGGGAGAAATTCGATCGAACCCTAGATCATGGTCGCTCCGGCCCAGGCGAGACCTCCTGGTGTAGAATAGCTCCGATGCGCTCGTCATGCACTAACCCGACTCTCTCCCCGATTTATCAAGAAGCAAAAGGCAAGTTTAAGCTCTTTATAGAATAAATAGTAATTAAGGGGGATAGGAAAGTCACTGAAAGATTCGGAGAAACTCGGGAGAAAGAACTCAGAGGATAATTTGCGAACGAAGTTGACGTCTGAGAGCTCCGAAGAAACGCACTATGAGGGAAGTTTGAAGATTTGTCAAGAAAACGGAGTTTGGTGGAGGTTGAGAAATTCCTTCGTGGTTGTAGGCTGTAGCACTCCTCTCGGATAAAATATCGAAATGGGAGGCGCTGGACTTGGACCGTGTAGTTTGTACCGTAGTGGAATTTGAAAGTTGTCATGATAACGGTTTGCTAAAATAGCACATATAAAGTATAAAAATAAATAAATCTATACATAATCCTATATACTATATATTATATTTTTTTTATTTTATAATATAACTAGTATATAAATAATAAAAATAAAATTTAATTAGTTTAAAAGGAATAAATTCAGAAAAAATTACAAAAAATAAAAAAACTATTTGGTATGTGATGTGCAGACTTATATATAACAAAATTAAAAAAAATAGCACATATTATTTTTAATTAATTATTTAATATTATTCTTAACTTATTCATTCGTAGATTATTTAAAAAGGTAATGCTACGTACAGTCGTAGAGTTACAAACGGCGTGTAGTCGCTTTAGAAAAAAAGTTAACTTTTTCACGTGGGTCCCATATATATTTACTTTTTTTCAAAGTCACTGCACGCCGCTTGTAACTCCATGACTGGATCTATCATTTCTCGATTTAAATTAACTAGTTAAAATATGTTGTATGTCAAATATGATTAATAAAGATATTATAAATTGTACAGAATAATAGCAAGCTTTACTTATAGTCGGGATGGAAGTGATAGCTCTGTTGAAATGGCTACCTGGACATCTGGGTATTGCCATTGGCAACAGGCCGCTTGCACTTTAATAAATCAAAAGTGAACCGGCATTATTAAAGGTTTGCATGGGTTTGGGGCAGGATATGTCGTGTTGTCATTAGGGGTATACCACTTATTATTGCTTTGACCTTACCCATGCTCATCACTTAGCTTCCACTACCATCCGTATAAGCTTTAAATATTTCAATTTTATATAAATTATATATAAAAAGATAAATCTCACTAAAATGATATAAAAAGTATTTTTTATTAATGAAATCCATCTTTTTACAAATATTTATATAAAATTTATCTATTTCAAATTAGATTATGCTACACATAAATTTAAAATTTCACATCAACTATAATTAAAACAATAAAAAATAGAAATAAACATTTGTCCAATACAAACGGAACTGAAAATTAAGAAAATTAAAATGTAAAATACAATTAAAGATAAAGTGCAATTCATTTTTTACATAATTTCTATATAAAATTCCTTACAAATATCATTGATCCAAACACTGCTCGACGGAACCTGATGACAAAAAAACAAGAGAGTAATGAAGGTGGGAACCCAAATCTCACGCATTGAGTGACCCTGGATAAATTAAATATTGACAAAGTTTCAAAGTTTTCAAGGCTGATTTTGACCATTAATTAAAGTTATGATCAATATTAGTGAATCAACAATATTATTTAATATATGTTTCCATAATTTGGTCAATTCACGTGACATTCTTTATACTTATTGCTTATAAGAGTTTTAGCATTACATTAGCTAAATATTAATGTAAGTTTGTAATTTAGCTAGATATGAGAAAAGAAAACCATTCACATTAGATTAGTCAATGCTCTGAAGCTCAACATATGAGCCACAATAAATTTAGAGACCTCTCCATTGTTGTGAGTTATTATTCACCATCTATCTCATTATTTTATTCTTTTCATCAATGTCTCTCCTTCATTTGGCCCTTTTATCTCGCATGAACTGGTTGGATTATCCCGTCTTTTTTCAAAGCCAAGCCAAACGATAACTCTTCCCCACTCTTCTCTTCCTCTTTTTGTTTGCATTTTCTTTGAGTCTCTTATCTCTCTCTTCTCTTATTTTTTTCTCCAATTCTGATGTAGTCCCAAAAATATCTCATTTTCTTTTCAATAAGCGATTAAATAAAGTCGTCGTGGCTTCTCTCATAATATCCTAGCAAAACGATCGAGCTCTACCAAATCCATCATTCCTCTCTTGGTACGTAGCGACTCTTCCATTTTCCCTTCTTGGATATGTAAGTTCGTTCATTTCTTTCATACCTTATGAGTATGGTGTATTGTTATAATCTCACATCGATTATGTATGAAATTGGTTGGTAGTTTATTAGTCTCTATGCACCATTCTCTTGTAAGCCGATTTTTAAGAGTGGATTATACCTAGTAGGTTTATAACAAATAATATCAGAGTCACCCCACATCTAAGGTTATGTTGCGACGATTGCAATTGTGCGACATAGAGGATGATGCCGGCATGACAATGTTCGTTTGAGGCTAAAAAATATTTAGCGTACAACCAGCCCATATGAGCGATGGACCATCGTGGACGTCGACTGTAGGTATGATAGTTGTTATGATCCTATATCAACTAAAGATGAGATTGGTTGGTAGTTTATAAGTCCATAAACAAGGACGAAACCAAAAAATCTAGTTTAGTAGGCCAAATTACAAAAAGATAATTTAGAGGGGCTAAATACTAATTTTCTAAATTGTCTACTTCATACAAACACCTACAAAATTTGATTTTCATCAATTTCTGTCTAGCTTGGAGTCTAACTGTCATACATGATGGCATTTCATATTTCACGTTTTGGTGTAATAGGATTGTTCTGACTGGCCTGGAGTCTAATGGCATTTCATATTTTACCTTTTTGTGTTCTTTACATTAATTTTCTTATATTTTTCATTCTATTTGAAGCTGCCGGAGAAGGGATTAACTGTTAATCCCTTTTTTCTGTTTAGCCATTTTGTTTTTGGTTATGTTGAGCTACAAGCTTTGACTTGTTTTTGGTTATGTTCTCATATTATCTACTTCTGCTATAATATATGCAATTCCGGAGGACATGAAGGGCTGGTTTATATTTGTAGACGAAACGAGCTTGTCTTAACTCATCTCAAACTCATCGTTACATTTTTTTAAATTTTTATACAAAACACAAATCTTAATATAAATTTTTCAAATTTTAATATATACTTTTCAAATTCTAATTCAATTTTTTTTTAATTTTAAAATAATAATAATATTAAAAAATAAATTAAACTCATTTTATCTCATAATTCAAATCATACCAAAATCTTTTGAGTGGCAAATAAATTATTTTTTAAATTGATGAAGCATTGCCCTATTCGTATTCTACACACCATCATTATATGTCCAAAGTGCTTTCCTAATTACGATGCTTAAGTAGTCAATTCTAATCTTGACTTGGTTCCAATTGCAAAAGAACAGAAAAAAAAAATTAAAACATAATAATTTTAAAAATTAGTTAAAAAATTGTTGAATCAAATATTTTAAATATCGTATCTACGTATAAATTTTGATGATCATAAATAAATTCAAAACTCAAACTCAAGTTGTATTTACATGAATGAAGTCAAGCACATCAATAAATCAAGTATGAATAAGAAAGAGAATAAATTTACAAATGAAATTCATAAAGTTATTTTGTACATCTTTTAATAAAATTTGAAATTAGATTAAGGTTTAAAGTTAACGTTTTCTCATAAAAAATCAAATTGTATTTTTCACATGTGCATGACATCATTAAAAGTTTTAATTTCGAAAATTATATTTTACATGTGCATAACATATGCATGACATCATTAAAAATTTTAATTTCAAAAATTATATTTTACATGTGCATGACATATGCAATGACTTCATCAAAATGTTTAAATTCAAAAAATTATATTTCACATGTGATTGACATATGCAATGACATCATCAAAATTTGAAATTTGAATTTGAGAGATAATTGAGTGTCATCTTTTGATATATGCGTGTGTTGTTTGAATATTTTGTAATATGAATGATACTTTCACATTTGCTAAATTTTAAAATTAAATAATTATTTTGCCTATAAATAGTTCACTTAAGTTTTATAAAATAACAACAACAAGAACTTACACATCAATTACAAAAATTTGTATAATTCTTTCAAAACCTTCATTCTCTCTTCTCTAAGTTTTATACTTTAATCTTTATTCATTTTGAGAGAGATGTAGGTTGTATTGTATTGTTTTTATCTCACTTATTGAGAAGTATATTCTGATAACCTACTTACTATTAGCTTTTGTATTTGTAAGAATGTGCATATAACCCTTGTGTGTATAGAAGGTGTTTTATACAGAGAATAGTTGAATCACCAAGTGTGAGGTGATTGCAAGTATAGAGGGTGTTCTACATGAATCCTTTGTAGCGATGTTGCTCAAAAGTGTAATAGATTTCTATCTCTACCTGAAGGAGATTGAATAGTAAATTTGGAATCCTCAAGGGGTAGCTTGAGATAAGGACGTAAGTAGTGGAGCTAAACCTCGTTAAAATACTGAATTTTTTTCTTATTGCCCTTACTCTTTATATTTCCTACCGTTTCGTATTTTGTTTATATTTTATCTTGTGCATTTGATTTATAGGTGTTATTTTTTTAATATAATCCAATTCATCCCCTTCTTATGTTAGTTATCTGGACAATAAAAATCATTATAATTTTAAGTAAAAATAAAATTATTAATTAATATATAAAGTATAATTGTATAATTAAAAAAAAAAACTTGTCAAATATTATTAAAATATATAATATTATATTATTATTTTGACTAGTCTAATATAAATTCATCTAACCTAAGTTAATATTGTATTTAAAAACTGAGATTCTAACTAAACTTTAGATTTGGCAATGTGCCAATGCAATAATATACGTACAGAAAAAATACTGATTAAAACCAAAAATGCGAATATTCCAATGTCATGCATTAAATTCCTCAGATCTCTGGTGATCAGTAGAAGTACATTATTTCTCAGTACATTAGTCACCATTTATTCAGAAACCGGCCTTTCTGGCCTGTAAATTTTCCACGTACTTTATTATAAACTGTCGTTAATATAGAGACAAATTAAGCAGAGCATATATAATAATATAATTAGAATTTATTGGTGAGAAAGTGGTCGTGATCGTGTGTAGTGTTAGGATCTGGCTTTTGATCAACGCCATCGACGTTCCTCAGCCAATAGGTCTGAAACTGATTGAGAGAAGCTGCACCATCCGGAACATCGTCCATCACCGATTCTTGGCCTTTCGGAAAGTATATGCCTGTACGTGGATGTGGAACCCAGTACGCTGAATCATCCATCTTCACATCACTGACCACTGCATTAATTCCAAGTTTTTCTGGACGACCTGCTCCAGCTGCAAGCTTGCTCGAGCTCCGGTTTACCCGTTTAGCTTCCCTACGTACATGACCAAGCAGCACGGCCTCGAGATATTAAAATTTGAAAAATGTTTAAATGTATTTAAGAAAAATTTATAAAAAATTTATTTTTTCACATATTAATAAAGAATCATGAATTTCAAAAAAAAAAACTAATAAAATAAGTATTATAAATAAAAATATAAGTATACATAATACCAAGTCTCTTAAAATTTCTCAAGATATATATTTTTTTTCCTCGCATACACACATATAACAAAATGAGAAAATTTCTCACCCATCAGTGATTTGATAACAGGATTAACGAACACAAAACCTAATAGCTATGAAATCACCATTTATTTTAATAAAATAGCTAAATATATCAAAACAAATGATAATTTCATATAATATTAGTACATGTTCTGAGTTTGCTGATCATATTCTCCAAATCTACACTCAATTTTATTTAATTAAATATTCATGATCTACTTATTGAAAATTCGGAGTACATTTGTCAAACACACAAGAAAAAATATCAAGATATGAATTAAATAATAAAATCTGCCCATTTACATTAACTTAAGCTATTAGAATAAATAATAATTTCATATAACACAATAAAATTACCTTAGCATAAACATCTTTGCTTCCGCTATCGATCCACCCAACTGATCTTTGACTGTGATATTTGAGCGGGAGTTCTTTAGAAGGCAGCGAAAGTACACACGTGTCATGTGTGATATTGCAATATTAATGCAAGATCTAATGAGAAAGATTGAAAGGTTTCAAGGCCCTTATATATATAAGTTCTTATGAGCGGTGTATGTAGTAGAGCTTATGCGCAGGTGGCTTTGTTTATAAGTTGCAGAATAAGTTCTGCTGGACATGTAATATTATGGAGGACGTTGGATGGTTTATGTATAAAGTCCATACAAATAAAGCAAAAGCTAACGAACTTCAAGACCATTTTTCCTCTTTGAGACATGAGGATTAATACGTCTGTGGCTCTAAAACTCCGACACGATCTCAATATATAAAATTGGATAAAAGAGAGAGATTATTATTCTAATTCTCTCTCTGTTTATTTTTTTATTTTTATAAATAATTTGGGCACTGATCTTTTGATCTTTATATATAGTCATATATTTATTCTACTTATATAATGTACTTCGAGAATATATTGTTGTTTGTAGTGGAGTATATTGTAATTGACGATGATAGATTGAGCTGTATGCGTGGCAGACGTTGTTTGGTTGAAGCATTGATCTCCCTAGACCCGGAAGGATAATACGCGTACTGTAGTTGCGCGTGGGTTAGGCTGGGGCCCGTCAAGTATTTAAGGATTAAGAGATACTGTTCCCTCCCACCTTGTCCTACTCGAGGAGTACTATGATTTAAGGCCCATTTCGGCCTAATCTACACTCTTATAAATTATAATGGTTGCTTCCACAGATGCATTGTTCTCACGCATATTTATTTTATTTTTTAATCAATGCATGAAGTCTTTTCGTCTTGTACTAGAAAATTCGCCTAAATTGCCTTGGGATCGAACTATGACAAGGCTTCCCATCACAAATTCATTGATTACATATAATCTCTTTTGATTGAAGATTGAGTTAAATTTATATAAATTTATTTTTATTTTATAATTATATTTTTTTAATTTTTTATATAAAATATAAATTTTTTATACATATTTTTTAAATTTCAATACATATTTTTTAAATCTAAATTTAATTTTTATAAAATTATAAAATAATAATAATGTTAAAAAATAAATTAAATTCATCTTAATTTATTTTATCTTTCAATCCAAACAGATCGTTGTACGTACATGACTTAAAAGCCATATAATTTTCTTTTTCTTTTAATATTTTTTTAAATTACGTATGTAGTTGAAGTTTTATCTATGCATCAAAAGGGTTGAAACGTATTAAAAGATGAAATCTCATACGATCCAGACAAAATTTTTAAACCGTAAATTAAAAATAATGTCAAACAACTACTATGAAAAATTTAAAATTGGTCTGTTCGTCATATCTCTAATATTTGTAACAAGAGTTATGCTGGACAACAGCTACTGTTTTAGAACACTTGAAATAACTTATTCATATGAATAATATTTTTATTATTCAATATTATTCATATAAGTGGACAATTCCAAATATTCCGAAATAGTAACTTCTATTCAAATTTATTTTTATAACAATATTATTCATAATGATGGTTTAAAACTCTTTGAAGAAACGTTGTTTTTTTCCTCCGTGTAGTTATTCATTGTGGTTACTTTTTGAATAAGAAGCAATATTTATTTTTAAAAAATAAAAAATAAAACTAAATGGAGATTAGGTGAGGATAGATCCTAGAGCAAGGATAAATTGATGAAAAAATCTAAGCGTGCGATTTTTACGCACGTCTGCGATATAGGCCCCGCTTAGATTTGGAGATGAGATGAGTTGAGATGAGTTTGGTTTATTTTTTAATATTATTATTATTTTGAGATTTGAAAAAGATTTGTTAAAATTTGAAAAAGGTGTATTGAAATTTAAAAAAGGTGTATAGGAATTTGTGTTTTGTATAAAATTATAAAAATATAATGATGAAATGGAAGTGAGTTGAGATGAGCTCAACCCACTTCCCCATCCAAGCAGGGCCATAATTGGGCTTCAAAGTGGAGGTAACCGGGTCTTGTTACACACGTCTTCGAATCTGAGTGGAGAGCGACAGCATAATTTGTCAATCTGTCTCGGAAAACTCTACAATCCAAGGCTACAAGGAGTCAATGACGTGTACCAAAATCTCTCGAATACATGTAAATTTATTTTTCTTTTATTTTTATTTTTTTTTTAAATTACATCATTATTAAAAAAAACTTTTTAATCACAAAAAAAAAAAACACTTTCTTAAGTGTATTGTTATATTTTCTTTTATTTTTTAAAATCATATAAATACATTAACAAATATAAAAAGAACAATAACAAAAAAATGAAAATTTTTTATAACTAGCGCTACAGCAAGCCGTATAGCACGACCCATCTGTCTCACGTCAAAGCCAAGAAAAACTCCCACCAACTACGCCTCACTGCCAACGACGCGTCACGGCCATCTCTCCAAATGCTTAAATTCAGAGCTTCTAAGTTCTACAAAAACATAGACGCACGCACCTGCAGAGAGTGAGTTAAGAAAAGAGAGATGGGTAGATAATTAGGAGAGAGAGAGAGAGCCTCTTATTGCAGCTTCCGTGAAGACCGAATAAAAATGAGGAGGTGAAAGTTAAAATCAAGAGATATAAACAAATCTAGGTTACCAATCGTCATTCTTTGCGAGGAGAAAAATCTATCGGTAGGTCATAGGCGAGTTATCTGTCATATTAAGGGACAAGAAATGAGATATGATGGGACAAAGAGAGGACTAGCAGGTGTATAGGACAATATGCAACTAAGATGAAATGAACGGTAGATGACAAATAAACTGACACATGCAAGGAAGAATATCCAACCACTATAAATCAAAACTTCTATATAAAAAAAGTAGCCATTAGATAATAGAGAGTGCTCTCTCTCTGGCTGACTTTTTTCCCAGCATCGTCTCATTTAACCTTCTTAGAGGGACTCGGGCTCCAGCTAAATAATTTATGTATATTTTTCATGTACAGTGTGAGCCATGAAAGACTGTAAAAATACTCATTATAGTGGATCTTCTTCCCCAAATTCCCGTAAATGTAGCCCTTACGCCAAACCACATATATACTGTGTCTCTCTTAATTTATTTATCTGCTATCCACGTACGTACAGTCGTACCGGAGTCTCGTTGGAAGTCCCAAACGACACCCAACAAAGTCCAATTCGCACTAGTGGACTGTGAATGATTCTTTTTTATGCCTTGGTCTGTTGGCCGATTTTTATGGCATCAACAATCCTCATATGCTTCATTTTCTTCATTGTCAGTTTCTTCGTTTTCGCGCTTTTCTTTTAGGTCTTTCTCTTTTCTCTAACATATGGGTGTGGTGGTGTATTAATTTGTGTAGTTGTTTATGGGGTTGTATCTATATGAGTTTGAGTTTTTTTTTTTTTTTTAATGTCTGTTTGGGATCTTTAAAGCATTAAAATTGATGTCATTTTACTTGTTGGTGCTTCTACTGATCTGTTTGGGGCCTAAATTAGATATTTCTTATGCATTTTTTCACTTTTGCATGCTTATTGGATGCTTGCATTGTTGTTATGTCTGTTTGGGACCTAAGTTGGATATTTGTTATGCATTTTGCATTTCTCTGGGCTTATTGGGCCCTTGCATTGCGACCATGTTAAGCTGAGATTGAATTTGATACTTTTTAAGGCCTACTCTTTCTTGTTGGTGCTGTCATGTCTTCAGGTTGTTGTCTTGTCTATTTTGGTACTAAATTTGATAGTTGTTGTTGCCTATTATCACTTGTTGATTTTGTTTGGACTCTTGCATTGATGCCATGTTTGTTTTGGGATTTAGTGTTTACTATTCACAACTCATTTCATACTTTCAACTCATCTCAACCACTCATTTCAAATTTCAACTAATTTCAACCACTCATTTTATTACTATTCATAACCCATCTCATCTCACCTCTGAATCCAAATCACCCCTAAATGTGAATGAATTTGATGCCTATTATATCATGTTGATGTTGTTTGGGCCCTTGCCTTGTTGTCATGTCTTTTTGAGAATATATTTGATACTTTTTTATGCCTATTGTAATCTGTTGGTGCTACCATGGTTTGAGGTTGTTGCCATGTCTGCTTTGGCAATGATTTTGATATTTTTTGTTGTTTATTTTCACAATATTTGATGTTAATTGGGTTTAAGGTAGCTGTCATATCTGTAATTATTCCTTATTTGATACTTTTGATGTACTTCATATAAAGACGATTTTCAGGATGGATGTCTAGTGTTACGCTATGATGAGTGAGCTCAATTAATGAGTGTTTAGTTATGGAGTGTCATTGAGATGGCAGGATAATCCGTGAAGTCCGGATGACCACCAATTGGCAACTAGGGTTTACGATTTTGGAGCCATTCATGCATGCGTTGTGTCGGACAACTGATATTACGTTAAAATTTTACCACTTTAAACTTCAAAATATTAATCAATATATTTTAACGTCTACAAACTTGAAGCAAATATCATCCAATGCGTGGGTTAGGTAGTAGCACAACCAGTATATCACGCTCAACAAACAATAATTGCAATAAATATCCAGTATGTTATTGCGGTATGAAAACATGTTGTTAAACAACTCATACTGAAGAGAACGAGGGATGTTGATTTTTCGATTACCAAAACTATGAGATTAGTTTTGGCAACATACATTGTTCTTAGCCAAATTTATGCAAAGTTAATATTTATGATTATATGCCATGCTTGTCTTACATGTTGATTAATTGTCACTTTTATAGGTTGGCCAGAATTATAGATTCTTTTGCTGGTATGACCTAAAAATACTACGGTATGAGCAGAAGACAATAAACTAATTAAAAAATAAAGTTCATAAGATACAAGTCTCGTTGAACGTCTAAACCAATAGACATCGTTTGAATATTGATGTGAAGAGGCGTAAAAAAATAGTGGAGAAGAAGGGTTTTTAGTTTGTATTTTGATGTTCTAGTTACTTTTAATAATTTTATATTTTAGAAAATTTTGAGTGCGTCTAGCTCTTCTTTGTAATTAAACAGTATCTTGGATTAGTTGTATTATATTTAATTGAATATACATTAATTTATGGGACTTATATTTATTTAGGTTAAAAAAAAAAATTGTACAAGACTATTTATTATAATTGTATTAAATTTATGTACTTGTGTATGAGGAAAAAAATATTATATCTGTTATAAAACTAAAGAAAAAAACTACTATTGCAATAGAAAAATATATATGAAACTCTCTGAAACTCTTAAGAACTGAAACTTGAACTGAAATTTTCTTTTTCTTTTTATATTTTTTTATGAATTTCATTACAACTGAAATCCCTATTTATAGGCCTTGAAATTACTATGCAAGTCACTATGCAAGATTTAAAAAAATAGTGGTGGGGTCATTTACATAATTTTAGTGGTGGGACAAGGGGCGGCAGCCGTCCCACCATTCAGCGTTTAATTTTGTTACACTCCCCCTTGAATTACCACCCATAAAGAATCTGCCTCGTTAAAACCTTGTCAAGGAAAAATTCAGTGGGAAGAAAAACCAATGGCAAAAGAAAAAGAGTACAGTCTTCTTATGTATCCACAAGTGCTTTAAGATTGCTTCATTAAAACCTTGCAAATGAAAACCCAATGGGACAAAACCTTAGCGAAGGAAAAAGAGTACAATCAGCACAAGTCTTTTACTCCCCCTGAAAAGTGCATGACTATAGATATTTGAGTCTTCGCATTCCAATGTTATGCACAATCTTCTTGAATGTCGAAGTTGGTAACGCCTTTGTGAATAAATCTGCCAGATTATCACTAGATCGTATCTGTTTGACATCAATTTCATATTTCGCTTGAAGTTTATGAGTATAAAAGAATTTAGGTGAAATATGTTTAGTTCTGTCATCTTTGATATATCCTCATTTGATTTGAGTGATACAAGCAGCATTATCTTCATATAAAATTGTTGGACTATTATTGATCATGGGAAGTCCACACTTTTCCTGGATATGTTAAATAACTGATCTCAGCCAAATATACTCTCGACTTGCTTCATGAATAGCAATGATCTCTGAGTGATTTGAATAAGTAACAAATAGTGTCTGCTTAACAGATCTCCATGATATGGCAGTATCTCTATACGTAAATAAATATCCAGTTTGAGATCTACCTCTGTGTGGGTCTGAAAGATAACATGCATCTGCATACCCAATCAATTGTGGACTTAATCCACGTTGATAAAATAATCTCATATCAACCGTATCATGAAGGTAACGAAGGACATGTTTAATGCCATTCCAATGCCTTCAAGTTGGTGCAGAACTATATCTTGCAAGCAGATTAACTGAGAATATAATATCTGGTCAAGTGCAATTTGCAAGATACATCAAAACTCCAATTGCACTGAGATATGGTACGTCAGGACTAAGAATTTCTTCATCGTCATCACAAGGACGAAATGAATCATTCTTCACATTAAGTGTTCGAACAATCATTGGAGTACTCAGGAGATGAGATTTGTCCATATAAAAATGTTTTAGGACTTTCTCAGTATATATGGACTAATGAATACAAATTCCATTTAGCAAGTGCTCGAGCTGCAGGTCGTGACAAAATTTTGTTTTGCCAAAATCTTTCATTTCAAATTCATTCTTTAAATATATAGCAGTTTTTTAGATCTCTTCAGGAGTTCCCACAATATTTAAATCATCAACATAAACCGCAATAATGACAAATCCAGATTTTGATTTCTTAATAAAAACACATGGGCATATAGGATTATTCTCAAATCCTTCTTTCAATAGATATTCGCTTAAGCGATTATACCACATGCGTCCGGATTGCTTCAACCCATATAAAGATCTTTGTAGTCTGATTGAGTACATATTTCTAGATGTACTTGTAGATGCTTCAGGCATCTTATATTCTTCAGGGATTTTCATATATATGTCATGGTTTAAGGATCCATATAAATATGCAGTGACCACATCCATCAACCGCATTTCCAATCCTTTTGTAACAACCAGACTAATCAAAAATTTAAATGTGATTGCATTCATAACAGGAGAATATGTTTTTTCATAATCAATCCCGGATTTCTACATGAAACTTTGTGCGACAAGCCGTGCTTTGTACCGCACAATTTCATTTTTCTCATTACGTTTTCGTACAAATACCCACTTATATCCAACAGGCATTACACCCTTTGGTGTTTGGACAACAAGTCCAAAAACTTCTCGCTTTGCTAGCGAATTTAATTCAGTTTCAATAGCTACTTTCCATTTTGGCCAATCATTTCTACGTCGACATTCTTCGACGGTTTTATGCTCACTTTCTTCATTACTTCTGGTAATGTCAAGGGCCATTTTATATGAAAATATGTTGTCGACTAAAGTTTTATTTCTATCCAGAATTTCTCCAGTATTCATGAAATGTATTGAGATCTCATTATTTTCAGGTACCTATTCCTTTTCAGGGAAAAACATTTCGTGACACACCTCTTCAGGAGGTCCATTTTCAGGAGATTTATACTCTTCAGAAATTTCCTCTTCAGGAGATTCTGGAATTAAATATTTGAGCTCTTTAGGAGCACCAATTATATTTGTAGCCTGTATTGTGGGTACGTGTTCTTCAAGAACACCAAATTCATTTTGTATTCCTTTCCTTCTGGAAATTTTGTCTTTTGCACCAATAGATCTTCCACGCTTTAGCGTGCCTTAGACTCGTATATTACTATTTTGATAATTTATCCTTCAGGGACTTCAATCCTTGCTGGAGCATTAACAGCAGAAATATAAGATTTTACTACACCTTTAGTGTTAGTAAATACATCCGGTAATTGATTTGCAACATTTTGTAAATGAATAATCCTCTGAACTTCCAGTTTATATTCATTTGTAGAAGGATCAAATTGAGACAGGGTCTTATTATCCCAAGTAATATCTTGTCGTATTTCAGGCACCGACTTTTCTTTACCCATTAATGGAAAATTGGATTCGTCAAAATAACAATCCTCAAAACGTATTTTAAACATATCCCTTGTAAGGAGTTCAATGTATCTAATAATAGATGGAGAATCAAAACCAACATATATCCCAAGTCTACGTTGATGGCCCATTTTTGTACGTTGTAGAGGTGCAATTGGAACATATACAGCACATCCAAAAGTACGAAGATGAGAAATATTTTGTTGTTGACCAAATGCAAGCTGTAATGGAGAATATTTATGATATGTAGATGGTCTAATGCGAATTAGAGATGCTGCATGAAATATAGCATGTCCTCAAGCAGAAACAGGTAGTTTTTATTTCATAAGTAAAGGTCTAGCGATTAGATGAAACATTTTGATCAAAAATTCAGCTAAACCGTTTTGTGTGTGTGTATGGGCAACAGAATATTTAACATTTATTCCTATTGACATGCAATAATTATCAAAAACTTGAGATGAAAATTTACCTGCATTATCTAATCGAATGGTATTAATTGGATACTCAGGAAATTGTGCTCGTAGTTTAATTATCTGAGCAAAAAGTCTAGCAAATGCAACATTTCTAGTGGAAAGCAGACAAACATATGACCATCGACTAGATGCATAAATCAAAACCATAAAATATCTAAATGGTCCACTTGATGGATGAATAGGCCCACATATATCTCCGTAAATCCTTTGTAAAAAGGATGGAGATTCAACAATGACTTTTGAGAAAGATGGTCTGATAATCAACTTACCTTGAGAACATGCAGAGCACGGAGATTCATTGGGTTGAAATATTTTTTGATTCTTTAAGGGATGCCCATGCGAATTTTCAATAATTCTTATCATCATTATAGATCCCGGATGTTCAGGCGATCATGCCAAGTCATAAATATTTTGAGATTAATACACTTCTGGTGCATTACCACATATGATTCAATTGTTTTCATTTTTGTATAATACAATCCAGAACAGAGAGCAGATAGTTTTTCTAATACGAGCTTCTGGCCCGATATTATTTTAGTAATAAGAAGATGCTCTTTACTGCCTTCATTGGTTGTTTCAATATGATAGTCATTACGACATATATCTTTGAAACTTAATAAATTTCTTTTAGATTGTGAAGAGAATATAGCATCATCAATACAAAATTTGGTGCCATTAAGCAACACAATATAAGCTCTTCCAGAGCCCTCAATTAAATCTGATGAACCTGATATGGTATGGACATAGACTTTACTTAGTGTTAGATTTTGAAAATATTTCTTTTTTTTTAGAATTGTGTGAGTTATAGCACTGTCAGCCAGACATATATCTCTATCATTCAACTTAGAGATAAAAAATTCATCAATATGATCCATGATTCTATAAAATATACAAAACTTTTATTATAGATAGAAAGAAAATACATTAATTGAGTGGAACACTTCCATCTCCAATTAAGTGGTCAATACTACCTTCAGGATGATTAAAGAAATCAGAGACATCAAAATGAGTAACGTCTACATCTACTGAATCTAATAAATCATCTGATGGTTCTACTAAATTTGTTTCATGCATTTTATTATTTCCTTTAATAGATGCTTGATATAAATCAGCTAAGTGCCTGGCCGTACGACAGGTACGTGACCAATGTCCAGTCATTCCACATCTATGGCACACCTCTTCACTTTTCTTTGAAAAATTATTCTGGAGATTTTTACCCATTTTTGAATTGTACAACTTTTGGTGATACGGTATATTATTATTCCTTTTAATGTTGTCATTTCTGGGACCAACATTTCTATAATTTCTCATATTACGTCCACACCCCGATTTCTTCTAAAGGATGCACCATTCACTTCTGGGAATGATTCAAACATATTACCATTCACTTCAGGGAATGATATTGAGCCAGTAGGGCGTAACTAGTGGTTTGCTAATAAGAACTCATTGTTCTACTCAGCTACTAGAAGACATGATATAAGTTCAGAATATTTCTTGAACTTTCTCTCTCGATACTGCTGCTGCAGGAGCACATTCGAGACATGAAATGTAGTATAAGTCTTCTCTAACATATCACCATCGGTGATTTTCTCACTGCATAATTTTAATACTGAACTTATTTTAAAAAGTGCAGAATTATATTCACTAACACTTTTATAATCTTGTAACCTCAGGTGCAACCAATCAAAACGAGCTCTTGGGAGGATGACAGTCTTCTGGTATTCATACCTCTTCCTTAAATTGTTCCACAAAATATAGCGATCTTTTACTGTAAGATATTCAGTTTTCAATTTTTTGTGAAGATGGTGGCGAAGGAAAATCATTATTTTAACTCGGTCCTGCAGGGACGTTTGATTTCCTTCTTTAATCGTTTCACCTATGTTCATCGTATTAAGATGAATTTCGGCATCAAGTATCCAGGATAAATAATTTTTTCCAGATATGTCAAGAGCAACAAATTTCAATTTTGTAAGATTTGTCATTTTTTACACATATAAATAATGAAATAAAAATATGTATCTTAGAAAATATATTTATAAATTCACACAGATAATCATCAATAAAATATATCAAAATCTGCAAATAATATATTGAAAAACTTACAGAGGAATAAGGCCACTAGCTTCATAATTGGTAGAATCGTCGTGCTGATAACGTGTTATAAAGCTAAAGAAAGAAACTACTATTGCAAGAGAGAAATATATAAGAAACTCTCTGAAATTCTTAAGAACTGAAACTTTCTTTCTCTTTCTATATTTTCTTATAAATTTCATTACAACTGAAACCCTTATTTATAGACTTTGAAATTACTATGCAAGTTACTATGCAAGTCACTATGCAAGATTTAAAATAATAGTGGTGGGATCATTCACATAATTTTAGTGGTAGGACAGGGGGCGGCAGCCGTCCCACTATTCAGCGTTTAATTTCGTCAATATTTTTTAGGGCTAATTAAAATTAGAAATAATTAAAACAGGAAAAAGATAAAAGAGTAAGTGATTAAGAATGAAAATGGAGGTGAGAGAAAAAAGTAATAAAGAAGAAAAAAAGAATGTTATTTTAATAAAATATAGAAAATATAAAGAATGTGATGTATGATATTTTTGAAAAATGAATAAAACTTAAGAAAAAAGGTTAGGGAGTGATGATTTTAGTTAAAATTTAGAATTTGAGATAGGAGACTATGTGAGTGCTCTCATAGTTTTTACTGTCTTTCTTAAATTATTAAGTAATGTGAAGTATAATCTTTAAATAGATAAATTTTATATAAGTTATTTATAAAAAAGTAAAATTTATTAATAAAGAATAATTTTTTTTTTTTTATCTTTTTAGCGAGATTTATTTTTCATAAAGACTTATATAAAATGTATCGATTAGGGACTTGTATAAATTATTTTTCTAAATTAATTATGTGAATATATAGTTGGTCGCAAAACCTGCAGGTCCAAGCATTTATCAGCGGATCCCAATGACAAAAAGACAAGAAGAGTGTAATCAAAGTTGGAAACCCAATCAAGAACGGTACTGATATTTTTACAACTCTCTTATTATTATTTATAGTTGTTTATTTTATTATTATTTTCTTTTAAATATTTTTTTAACATATTTAATTATTAAGAAAAAATTTAAAAAATATATAATTTTATTAATAATCACTTTTTTAATTATTAAATAAAAATAAAAAAAATAAAAAAATAAAATGAATAATAAAAAGATTGTAAAAAAGTAGAAAGACTATCATTTTGAATCATCGTCACTCCCCGTATTGGAAGGTCAAAAAAATAAAAAATCATCGTTGCAAGAATCGATGCGTGCACTAAAAACAGCGGACAACGTAAGCATATATAATATCTCGACAATTCTGATCTCGTCATCCTTGCCAAATTCTCATGATAGAAAACATCCTCCTTCTTTATAGATGTATTATTTATATAATTTGTAATATTATTATATATGTTTTATGCTTTGAGACTTTTGTTAGGCTGGATATTGTACTCTTATTCTATGCATATTTATAAAGTTATCTTGCTCAAAAATAAAAGAAATGGAAACCCAAATCCCGGATAGATTAATTATTGACAAAATTTCAAAGTTTTCACGGCTGAATTTGACCATTAATTAAAGTTATGATCAATATTAGTTAATCAACAATATTATTTAATATATGTTTCCAGAATTTGGTCAATTGATCACGTGACATTCTTCATGCTTAATGCTAATTGTAAGTTTTAAGTAACTAAGAAGTATTACTTTGAGAAAATTATTGAAACATGTGACTCATATTTGATGAGGATACAGTGGTAAGTGACAAATTTGCTGCTCGCTCTAAGTACGTCCGTACATTTAGAATTAGTATAAATATATATATTGTAACCATAATTCTGATGATAGTGAAATTTGTCGCTCGCTCTTGTGGATGTAGGTACATCGTCGAACCACGTAAATTTCAGTATTATTTCTCTCTTATTTTCTTTTCGATTATTTCATAATATTCATTATAATTGTCACACGATTGCAACAAAAATCTTGACAAATGCTTGCTAAGCTCGATATATACGTACAGAAAAAAGACTGATTTTTTTTTAAAAAAAAAATGAAAGAAAAAATACTGATTAAAATTTAAAAGCATAACTTCGAATATTCCAATATCATGCATTTATAAATTCCTCAGCTATCTGGTGATCAGTAGGAGAGGACGAGAAGTACATTATTTATCAGTACATTAGTCACCATTTATTCATAAGAATAATGTTATATTTATTATTTATCTATCACTAGTCTTTTATTATTTTTTTAATTTTTTTAAAATTTTATTTTTACTGAATAATTAAGAAAATAATTATAGTGAAATTATAATTTTTAATTTTTTTTATTGATTAAGGATGTTAAAAAAATAAATACATTAAAAATGATAAACATACTGTATTATAAACTGACCTTCCTGGCCTGTAAATTTTCCAGTACATACTGTATTATAAACTGTCGTTATATATAGACGCAAATTAAGCAGAGCATATATAATAATATAATTAGAATTTATTGGTGAGAAAGTGGTCGTGATCGTGTGTAGTGTTAGGATCTGGCTTTTGATCAACGCCATCGACGTTCCTCAGCCAATAGGTCTGAAACTGATTGAGAGAAGCTGCACCATCCGGAACATCGTCCATCACCGATTCATGGCCTTTCGGAAAGTATATGCCTGTACGTGGATGTGGAACCCAGTACGCTGAATCATCCATCTTCACATCACTGACCACTGCATTAATTCCAAGTTTTTCTGGACGACCTGCTCCACCTGCTGCAAGCTTGCCCGAGCTCCGGTTTACGGCCCGTTTAGCTTCCCTACACCAAGCACTATGGCCTCAAATCATTAACATATTTCAGGGCTTTTATTCTATCAGAGTGATTGGGTACTAACAGGATTAACGAAAACAAAACCTATAGTAGTTATGAAATCAACATTTATTCTAATATAAATATAGCTTAACATATTAGGGCAAATAATGTTTTCATATAATATCAATATTGCAATGTCTTGATTGGAACTCTAAACTTATATTATCGTATTTAATTAAATATTTCATGTATATTTTTTCATTGAGAGAAAATACGCCTGCCTGTAAAAGATATTAAAATATAAATTAAATAATAAAATACATATTTTTTTTTCATTAGCTTGAGCTATTAGAATAAATAGCAATTTAATATGCCTCAATAACATTACCTAAGCATAAACATCTTTGTTTTCTCCATCGATCCCAACTCTTAACTGTGATATTTGAGCGAGTGTTTAGAAGACAGTGAAAGTACACATGTGATGCAATGCAAGATCAGAATGAGAAAGATTGAAAGGTTTAAGGCCCTTATATATAAGTTGTTATGAGCGGTTCATGTAGAGCTCGTGCCCAGGTGGCCGGCTATGTTTATTAGTAGCAGAATAAGTTCTTGCTGTATATATGGAGGCCGGTGGCCGATGGTTCTTGTATAAAGTCCATATACATAAAGCAAAAGCTAGCGAACATGAAAACCTTTTTTCCTAGACATGAGGATTATGCCATCTGCGGCTCTAAAACTCCGCGACGACCTCACTACATATAAAATTGGAAAAAAAAAGAAGAAGAGAGAATTATAATATTCTCTCTCTTTTTTAATAATTTGAACGCTCTTTTGAACTTTATAGTCATATATTTATTCTACTTCGAGAATATATTGTTGTTGCTGGAGATATATTGTAATTGATGATGATAGATGGAACTGTATGCGTGGCACAAGTTGTTTGGTTGAAGCATTATTTCTAAAAAATGATTAAACGCATCTACATTCATTATATTTATCTTCATATAAATAATAATGTTGAAAATGAGCGTGAATACTTAGCGTGAATACTCCCTAATAATACTCTCCATTTCCTTAGGCCAGGAAGGATAATAACTTAGCGTACTGCGGTTGCGCACGTGGGTTCGGCTGGGGCCCGTCAGGTATTTAAGGAATAAGAGATCTGTTCCCTCCCACGTAGTCCAACTCGAGGAGTACCATGATTTAAGGCCCATGTTCGGCCTAATCTAGGCTTCTAAAATGATGCTTCCATAGGTGAATTGTTCTCACTCATGTCATCATTCCATAATGCCATAAAGTCTCTTCGTCTTGTACTAGAGAATTGTATGGACATTCGCCTTCATTGCCTTGGGATCGGTTAATGACAAGGCTTGCCATAGTAAAATTATATGAACAAAATATTAGCGGTAGTCTAAGGGTAGAATTAAAATTTTATGTTTGGAAAGGCGATCGATAAAGTATACGGTACATGTAAATTTTAAAAAGATGATCATCAGTGATAGAAATATTATATTCTGTTGTTACCGAGTTTTCTAAACATATATTAGTCTTCGAATTGCTTACTTCTTTAAAAAAAAAAAATTAATTGTTCTTAAGTACTTGCTCATATTTTTCTATGATTTAAGAAAAATTTATAGATCAAGAATAAATTTAAGAACTTTCTAATAAGTAATAATGTAACGTTATTAAATTTTTAACAAACTATATCTCACAATCATACAAGTTAGAATAAAATTAAATAAGTGAGTATAATCAATTAATTTTACAATCATATAAATTTATAATCAATTTTTTTTGCTAGAATTAGACTGTTAGAATAACTGCGAGATTACATGAGTTCAAATTTGAGTTTAAATGAAGATAAAAGTTAAAATATAAATAGATCTATACGAATATTTAGATAAATAATTTTAGTAAAAAATTGAGGGGGGGCAATTTTTTTTAAAAAAATTTGAGAGAGAATTTTAATTATATATATTTATATTAGAGTAAATTTTTGAAAAATTTGGGTCTGCCCTTGGTTGTAGTCGGATTGCAATTTTAACTTCTCATATAAATAATATATGAACAGTAATTTTACTATTTATATGAGAGCTGTAGCTAAGCAAATTTCAAAGAGTTGTGCTAGAGATCAATCACACTCAGCACACTCTATCTCACATATGTTACTGTTGACAGTAACATGTGAGATAGAGTGTGCTGAGTGTGGTTGATCTAAATTATTTTTCAATTCCAAATTATATATAAGGTGGTTGTACGTATATGATACATAAAAAATATATATTTATTACTAATTTATAATTTTTTTATAATTTTTTTATTTATAATTTTATTTAGTAATTAAGAATGTGAATATTAATAAAATTATATATATATATTTCTAAATAATTAAGAATGTTAAAAAAATATTTCAAAAAAATGATAAAAAATAAAAAAAACTTATTTATATTATAAATTATAAAAAAATTATAAAAATAGTTGTATGAATATCATCACTTAAAAGCCATATATGTATGGACATTCGCCTTATGTATGTAGTTGTAGTTTTGTTTATGAATTAAAAAGGTCGAAAAGTATTAAACCGTAAATTTTTAAACGGTAAATTAAAAATAAATCTCAATGGAGATTAGGCGAGGATGGAACCTAGAGACTAGAGTAGAGGTAAATAGATAATTAGACGTTGCTATTTGTCTCGTTTGTTGAATTGGATCTCGATTGTTATTTTATTTACTTTTTAAAAATTTTTTATATAATTTTTTTAACATTTTAAAATATTTTTTTTAAATATAAAAAAGTTATAATATTATTTAAAAATATTTACTTAAATAATTTATTTATTTTTTAAAATATTTAAAAAAATATATAAAAATAATATTATTTAAAAATATTTACTTAAAAATTATATAAATAAATAAAATTGTACAAATTAGATTAATAGCATTTTCTTGATAATTTGATATGAGGAGAAAAGCGTGCGATTTTTATGTGCATTGTAATTGGCATCAAGGTGGCAAAGTCTAATGGGTCCTTCTTAGGCACTTCTTCGAATCTTAGGCGACAGGCGACAGCATAATCTGTCAATCTGTCTCACGTCAAAGCCAAGAAAAACTCCCGCCAACTACGCCTCACCGCCAACGACGCGCCACGGCCGTCCCCCCCAATTGCTTCAATTCATATCTAGTTCTACCGCTAAACACAGAGATAACATTAACCTGCCTTAACACTGTAGCTTGAACAAGAAAATAACAAAAAAAAATAACATAGACGGTAGACCCACGCACCTGCGGAGAGTGGAATCAAGAAAAGTCTCCTCGTCAATTTCGGATAAAAAAAAAGAAAAAGAGAGGGGTAGATAACGAGGGGGAGTGAGAGAGAGAGAGAGCCTCCTCTTGCAGCTTCCGGTGAAGACCGAGTAGAAATACGGAGATGAAAGGTAAAACGAAGAGATCCAAAACAAATCTAGGGTTACCAATCGTCATCCTCATATGCTTCCTTTTCTTCGTCGCCGGTTTCTTCGTTTCCGCGCTTTTCTCTCAGGTCTTTCTCTTCTTTCTAACATATGTGCGTGGTAGTGCATAAATTTGTGTAGTTGTTTCGGGTACTGATAATGGGTTTGATCGCGTTGACAGGATGCGCCTAGGGTTAGACCGAGGTTGAGGACGCTTGAATTGGTCGAGGAGATTGAGCAGGAGGGAGAGCTGGGTTCAATGCCACACGGCGACACCGGAGGAGCTTCTATTGAATCAATTCCTTTTCAGGTAGGTAGATTCGTCTGATCAATTAAACTTTGATGCTTACGATTAATGTTTGATTAATTTTAAATTGTTTATTATTTTATTAGTATCTAGGATGGATTCCAATTACGATAAAAAATGATGGAAGTTGTCGGATGAATGGTTCATTCTGTTGCGAGACATTCGCGACTAAGTTTTGTTTGGGTGGTTGTTAGTTTGATATGAATTATCCTGTTATTTTCTTCTTGTTCTGTGGAACACTGGAAGCTTTCAATTACAGGTTTTCCTTCAGTCATCGATGGACACTCAATCTGTTGCAAACCCTAGCCCACAATCTCGGTCTAGTAGCCTGTAGCCTTTTGGGAGACGAGGCTGTTGGGAATAGGCCGGTCAACAAACAATAGATGAAAAGTAACGCAACAGAAATGCAACAAAG
The DNA here is from genome assembly GCA_036559045.1 of Platycarya longipes. Classification (NCBI taxonomy): domain Eukaryota; kingdom Viridiplantae; phylum Streptophyta; class Magnoliopsida; order Fagales; family Juglandaceae; genus Platycarya; species Platycarya longipes. Next base: position 1,614,623 of record CM071793.1, read on the forward strand.
AGAAAAGACAACAATCACACAGAACACTAACACCAAGATTTGAAGTGGTTCGGCTTAACACAAGCCTACATCCACTGTTGGGTCGGTCTCAATGAATTCATTATAAAACAAAGATGAAGTACATAGATTGAATCAGATGATTCTTACACTAAATCACTCAATCTCACTTACAAGTTGCAAAGCTTTCTCTCATACACTCAACCTTTCAACTTTACAAAAGCTCTCAAACAGAAATCTAAATAAAAAATAATGAGCTCCTCACAAACTGCTGCGTTCAAATGAACGCGGTTCCTCTTATAAGCCATATTTTGCTCGAGCGAGACTACTCTCGCTAGAGCGAGACTACTCTCGCTAGAGCGAAACACTATTTGAAATGACACCAACCCTAACAACAGACATTAGCTCGAAGCGAGCATCAAGCAAGGATGTCGAGCGAGAGTCGAGCAAAGTCTCTGCCTAAAATCTCGTTCGAGCTGGAAGTCGAGCGAGGGTCGAGCGAACTCTTTATCTAATGTCTCGTTCGAGCTGGATGTCGAGCGAGAATTGAGTGAACTTACAAGTTAAGTCTTGTTCGAGCTACCGCTCGAGCGAGAGTCGAGAGAGCATACTAAAGATGTGCTTTTAACAATTCAAGCCACATCTCAACAGAGGCTATTGAACCGAACCGAGCAAGTGCTTGGTGGGGCTTGCCATATTCTAGGAAGTGATTACAAAGTTACCATCCTATAAAAGATGTTTTGAAATTAAGAAGAGAAATAACTTAGTCAATGCTTAATCATGATCTATTGTTGAGAATGAGATATAGAGTTCCAGCCACTTGCTCAGGTAGTAGAGGGACGAATTAAATTGAATCAAATTTGCAACTGTCATTCTAAGTAGCATAGAGATTGATCAATTATGGGTCTATGGCCTTGGCTCAAATTATAAAGAAGAGTGGTAGGGTAGCACTTGGACTTGATTTCCAATATTTTCTAATTAAAATTGGAAGTTTCCATAGATCAACCAGAAATTCCAGGGAAAAAAAGGTTAAACAGAATACAAACAGAACTTTACTCAAAATGGGAATCTGAATGGGGTCATGCTGAGGATGAACACATTATATGGGAAGTTATTCGCTCGAAACGCTTCTAAGAGTCTTGATCTTATAACTAGTTAGCATTGGAATAGGAGAAATTGTTATGCAACATTGTTCAAGAGACCACTTCATTGATTTTGCACTATGCTTCTTCTTTCCCCCAATCTCATTGTTGGCCTTTCTATTATTGGATGCAGGTTTTAAGTTGGAAACCGCGAGCTCTGTATTTCCCAAAATTTGCAACAGCCGAACAGTGTGAAACCATAATTAAGATTGCAAAGACAAACCTTAAGCCATCACTTTTGGCTTTGCGAAAGGGGGAAACTGCTGAGAGTACCAAGGGAACAAGGACAAGGTACCTTACATAGCAGATCCTACTTTTGAACCATATGTTGGAGCATGAATTGGTATCCTTGATCTTTGTTTATCTAAAATGATTCATTCCTATATGGATAGTAGGTTTTAATTAACAGTCCCTAGTAAACTAGTACCTTTTGTGTCATATTACTGGCCTGGATCCACCTTTTAGATCTCACTACCTTGTCTTGTTTGTACTTCTACATTCTTCTGCACAAAAACGCAAGCGCATTTGCATCATATGTTTACTAGAACTAGGTGACATATTAGTTATATCTGCATTAATTAATTTCTTGAACTTTACCTTGTATTTGCATCAAAGATTTCTGTATGATTTGACAGCCTTATTTTTTATTTTTTTTTTGTGCTTATTTTACCCGCCTGACAACAGCTCAGGAACGTTTGTTAGTGCATCCGAAGATGAAACTGGAGTCATGGATCTTATTGAGCAAAAAATTGCTCGTGCTACAATGATTCCAAGAACCCATGGTGAGGTATGTTTTATTGTCAAGTTACCATTTTTTTAGTAACAGTTTTTTTTCTTCTGGTTATGAAAGTGTTGAGGTGGTCATTCAGAGGCTTACAGATTTTATTGTATATACAGCCTTACAGATCTGGATGCTACTTCCAGTTTTATGGATTTTTTTATTTCTTTTAATTTTTATATGACAAAAAAGTGCAGCTACAACTGTCTCCCTGGAATTTTGCATGTGGCGTTACTTGAGAACGTGTTAGCTTTCCACCCTTTTCTTTACTCTTCTATGTCAACGAGGGAAAATATTGTAAAAAATTTGGCAGGACTAAAATTGTGTATACTCATAGCCAATCCACTTTAGACCTAAAAGGAATTGAGATATTAGAGATTTCAGTTGATGTTATATTTCTGCCTTTGCAATCCATGAATCAATTCTGGCTTATTTTAGTTCTCTCAAAATTTATAAGACTCTGTCTTAGCATTGAAAATTTAAAAGAGTTAAATATTTTATTACTGTTCAATTGAAAATATTTTCTGTTAGTAAGGGTGCACCTCAAAATTTCAGGCATTCAACGTGCTGAGGTATGAACTTGGGCAGAAATATGATTCTCACTATGATGCATTCAACCCAGCTGAATATGGTCCACAACAGAGTCAAAGGGTAAATGTCTCCATCATGGCTTTATTGTTTACATGGTTGCTCATTTCTGACATTTTTATTTTGTCTGATTGGAATAAGAAAATGATAAGTTTTAAATATAATTTTTTTTTTCATTCCATTGATTCTGTAGGGACCTTGACCACATACTACAAATTGATTTTTCAATGGTTTGCCCCTACATAAATAGCCCTTGCACCAGAAAACTGAATGAAAAAGAACATTTTTTTATAACTCTACCCATTGGATCAGTCACCTATCCAATTGCAGATTCCTCTTAAACAATTTGGAGTAGGATTCGATGGTTTATGGTTGTAGTACCCAAATTTATAATCTATGAAACTTAGATGCTAAGATGTTTGATAATTTTGTTTGATAGAACCAGCAGTTGTGCTTGTGCTTTCTTTCATCTTATATTACCACTTTTGGAGAAATGCTTAATGCACTGCGTTTAAGACCATAATTTCTTTTCAATCTATCAATGCAACCTTGGAAGTCAAGTTTAGGAATGTGCAAAAGATAAATCAGTGATGGCTGACATCATTTTTAACTATGTCTCTACTAGCTTAATCTCATGGTAGATCTGTCGGATGAGAAATGATTTTTTAGATGACATCCCAGAAGTCTGCTCTTGTTTTGAAAAAAAAAAAAAAAAATCATCGTATCTGGTTGTTTATGACTTTTTTTTTTTCATTTGAAATAGATTTCATAGTCATCCTTATTTTGTTTAGTATTTTGGTGGCGAAAGCGTTTCTTCTCATCTTTGCCTTGGACTTTGTTTCCTTGCCTGATGTTCAAGTGCATTCTTTATACTACAGCCTTGTACATTTTTACAGATTATATACTAGGATTTGTAATTTCAGCAACTTATATAGTGATCCTTCCTTGGTATGCGATGATATGTGAAATTGATCAAATGGTAGCATTTGTCAAAGTGCATATTGTTTTAGTTTCGCTATTTTACCGTTGTCATGTGTTAAAATACTCTTATGCTTGGAACTGCCCGTGGCCATGATTTAAGTTGAACTCAATTTCACAGGTTGCTTCTTTCTTGTTGTATTTATCCAATGTAGAAGAAGGTGGAGAAACCATGTTTCCTTTTGAGGTATATAAGAAAATTTTTGTTTTATCTTATATTTTCTCAGGTCATTCATCCCTTCTAATATGGTCATCCTGCTCCTTTGATTGCAGAATGGCTCAAATATAGGTACAGGCTATGATTATAAAAAATGCGTAGGTTTAAAAGTGAAGCCACGCCAAGGGGATGGCCTTCTATTTTATTCGGTGTTTCCAAATGGAACAATTGATCGGGTAACTATCTTCTCTTCAAATTGTACTCGATGCATCTGTCTGTCTTTTTCATTCCATTCAAATTCTGCCACTTAAAGAGGGCAGAATTTTAGAGGGAGAGAGAACTTCTCACTTTTTTGGATAGAATTGTAGCCGTGTGGTTATGTTCGCATTAGGACTTATTTTCTCACTTTTTTTTTTTCCTTTCTATTTTGGCGGTTGGTAAGATGATAGCTGGTAGTGACTAAGGGAGAAGAAGGGTAAAAAGAGGGGAGGGGGGGGGGGAGCTCCTTGCTACCATCGATATTGAATATGAATACAAATAGGAAAAGGTGTGGGGATGGGAATGCTGGAATAGAATGGTAATGATTTTTTGGAACTAAAATAACCATTCGGAGCTGGAATAGGCTTTTAGTTTATGTTGATTTAATTATTGCATAGACGCTGGAATAGTAGGACCAAACACATTAATATAAGTGAAATCCTTTCCGGATAGGCCACACTTCTGCTTTAGATATTCCTTAGCTGTAATCATATATTTACCAACTAATAGTTTGACCAAGCTCAGATAACTTTTAAACACACTATTTATAGTTTCAATTTAAGACCTGCCCCTCTACCACATGAGCCAAGTCCCAGGAACTTGTTTCCTTCTCCCCATCTAATTAACGATCAAACAAAGCTTTGAATCTTATCTTCACTTTTGTGGTTTCTTCTCTCTCTCATCTTCATTCTTTAAACTTATGTCTGCAGACATCTCTTCATGGAAGCTGTCCAGTGATCGAAGGTGAGAAATGGGTGGCTACAAAGTGGTTGAGAGATAAAGAACAAGATGACTAAAGTATTATTTTGTGCAGCTTTCATTTTTGTTTCCAAAAATTTAAATAAAATGGTACGGATTTTTTTAAAGGTTCGGAGTTTGAAATTGTTGATCACCATACTGTCTTATCTGCTAGCTCTCCACATTTACACCTTTGGCGTACTTAATTTCTCTTAGAAAGCAACTATGCCAGCCATGGCTGATTGATGGAACAATTTCGATGAATACACGTATTTTCTTGCCATCCTAATATAAATTTTGTGATACAATAAATACATTTCACAATTATGTTTTAAGATGAGGATGTTTTTATAAAATTATGTTATTTTTTAAAAATTATTTATAAAGATTTGTTTCATTTAAAACATAATTGTGTAAAGCGTTGTATAAGATAGTGAACCAATCATTTTTCATAAGGTAATTAATTTAGGAGTTTTACTTCTCACTATCCTTACACGCTACACTTATTTTTATTTAGTTTTAATTTTGTTTAAATTAATTTTTAATTCTTCTATTTATCATCTATACATCACATATTTGGTAAGGGAAAAAACAATTAAAAAAATTGTGTTGTATGAGGTGTGGATCATGAATAGAATTTTTGGTAATTTAAAATAACAAGTAAGATTTTAATAATTTAATGTCATTATATTTCGATTTTTTTTTTCAAATGAGTAATGCCATACACCAAATTTTCATCTTATTTTTATCCTACTAAGATAGACGTGGCTCATTAAAAAATTATGTAATAAATGATCATTTAATGGTTATAAATGTGATATATAGAATTTTCACATTTAGTATATAGAATTTTTACATTAGGATAGTAGTATAGTATTTAGAATTTTCTCAGAGAAAAAATAAAATAAAAAGAAAAATTTTATTTTTGTTAATCTAATTGAGTTGTTTAATTTATCATCTATATATCACATATTTATTATAGGAAAAATAAATAAATAAAATAAAATAAATATAGTATGTGTTGTGTGGAGATATCAAATAAAATTATTTTAAAAAAATAAAAGCTTTACTATTTATCTGTAACGCCTCAATGGAAGGTCTAAACCACATGGTCTATACTCTAAAATGACTAGTCAATGATACAATGGAGCCTTATTAGAACCTTATAAAGAGCAAGAATTTCTTATTCCCAAGCAATGCGGGATCCCATACACCACCTACCATTCCTTTTCATATGGAGTATCATAATTTAGTAATTTACTCCCCTTAATTGCTCGACGTCTTCTTCGGATTTGTCCATTATAAGTTGCACGACTCAAGTCTCATATTTCTGGTTGGGATAGACTCTGATATCATTTGTAACGCCTCAAAGAAATGTCCAAACCACATGATCTATACTTCAAAATGACTAGTCAATGATACAATTGGAGTTCCATTAAAACCTTATAGAAAACAATAACTTCTCATTTCCAAGTAATGCAGAATTCCATACACCACCTACCATTATTTTTTATATGGGGTATCATATCATTACTCTATATAACACACCATATTTTTTTAAAAATTTATTGTTTTTAATTTTTTTTTAAACTAATCAAATTCTTCTACAGTTTTACATATTATCTATATACTAAATTTTAATAAAAACTAAAAAATTTATATTGTGTAGTGTGTAGATTCGAGAATAATGAATGGACCAGTGCTACTCAATCTTTCCAATTTTTTTTTTTTGAAGTACCTCTCCAATCTCTATACATCATGACCACATGTTTTTAATTTTTTGAATTTCTAATTTTTTTTAATTTTTTTGAATTTATTGTTCTTTAATTAATTAAATTCTTCTATTCATTATTTATAAATCAAATATTTGATAAAAAGAAAATAAAAATTAAAAAATGTAGTGCGTAGAGTTAGTATGAATAATAGGAAATTGTATTACACTTTTTCTAATGGATCTATTTTTTTAAAAATAAATATAATATATAATGTAGAAGATAATGAGTAAAAAATTAAATATTATATAATATATAATATATTGTACCCCTCGCCAAAGACATGTGGTCCTGATTGGTATAACCTCCAATCTTCAAAATGGAGGTCTCTCATTATTATTTGTATATGGTTTGTTTATCTTTTGTATACACGTCATATACAAATATTATTTTTACGCATCTTTTAATTTAATTATTCGTATTTTTATTTTTATTTTTCTCTTATTATGTTTTTATTTTTATTTTTATATCTATTTTGTATATAATATTTCAAACATTATTATCACACCAATGACTCCATAAAAAATATGTGAAATTGTATATATGTAACATTACTCAATAAATAACGAGCAATGTTAGAAATATATGACTTTGCATATCTTTTATAGAATTAATGACGTAAATATTTTTAAAAAATAGTAAAAAAAATAAAAACATAAGAAAAGAAAAAAAATATATGAATAATTAGATTAAAAAATATATAAAAATAAAATTTTTTATGACGTACGTAAAAGGTCCAAATAGTATTTTGATAACTAACATACTAAACTCTGGAAAAATAACGGCTCTGAGCCTTCCAACTGGATGTGTCCACGTGTCATTATCCGTCTTGCGTCCTCGGACATCCCAAGCATCCACGCTCAACATAAATACGCACCCTTAAGGCCGTTGAGGAACACTCAGACCCGCAGTAACGGCTACTTTTTTCAAACAAAAGAGCGAGAGAGAAGGGGAAAAAAATCCAGTACTGATCCCGTTCTCAATTTTATCTAGCAAAATCTCGTTCTCAGTTTCTGCATTCTACAATTGCACCTCTCCCTCTCCAACATTTTCCTCGATATTCTTTCCCTATCGTATATTTAATTACAAGGGTTCGCGATGGATCTCGGCTGCTTGGACTTGGGTTGCGTCTCTGTGTTTGATAAGAAGGCCACCGGGGCCGCCGTTTCTATCTCGGATAGCAGAGAAGACAATGTGAGCGAGAATACCACCGCGAGGTCGAAGATCGGAAAGGTAATAAATTATTTTGATTATTACTTTGTAAAATCAAGAAAATTAAATCTTTGTTGCTTTCTTGAATTTGATCTTTTTTCTTCCCATTTCTTGATTTGTATTTTCAAATAAGATTGAATCCGGTTCCTGTTCGTTTGGTGTTTGGATATTATTGATTCAAAAGCCCGAGTTATATTTATTGACGAACAATATTTCGGCATTGGGTTCCTTTCTTTCATTCCTCTTTTTTTTTTCCCCCTTCTTTTTCTTTCTTTTTATTTTTTGGGGTTTTGGCAAGTTTGAGACCACGAATGCCTGAGCAATCGAGTATTTCCCGTTTGGATTTTACCGAATTCGAGTTCTAAATTCTAACCGGCTTATGATATTCTATACTAATAGAAAATTAAATAATTAAACTCATCATTCTCATCCTTAAATTTTTTAGACAAACAAACTTTTTTATCGCTCGGAATTTAGCGGGTTCAAATTTTTATCAAAACAAACTGGTTTGGACTGGTTTTTCCTCTTTGTTGTTACTTTTCTCGAGCACTCCGCCTGATTTGTTGTTCTTCTTGTTTGGTTCTGAATTGCACGACTGAACTCCATGACTGAACTCCAATATAATGGGTGTTTCCCTTTTTCTTGGATGCAAGTAAAAATTTTGTTTCTTTTGGATCCTAATAAAAGCATGATCCTAATACTCCTCTTCCCTCGTGGAAACTCATTAGTTATTGTAAGGCTATGCTGTGCTCGTAATTGAGGATCATGCTTTTATGAGGATCATTCTCAGGTGTTCAGCATAGTTTTACAATAATTAATGAATTTCCACAAGGGAAGAGGAGTATTAGGGAACATATATAGCCCAACTCTCTATCTCTTTGTGATGTTGTATGGAATATCTTTGTCGAGATCATTTTGCAATTTTTTTCTTATTTGTTTAATCAGCTGTTTTCTTGAGTCTAATACTCTCTCTCTCTCTCTCTCTCTCTCTCTCTCTCTCTCTCTCTCTCTCTCTCTCTCTTTGTGATGGTGCAGAATAAATTGTTGAAAGAGACTGCACAACCAACATCAAATGCTCTTAACAAATTTACTTCACAAATAAAGAAGCCACCTCACCGTAAAAGTTCTCCTATCAACTGGTTCCCGCGCAAAAAAGTGGACTCCTACTTAAACAGGAAAATAAAAATGCTGCAGGTTGTGAAAAAATATGATTTAATCTTCCTTCAGACCGCCCCCTTTTTTTTAGTTACTAATATAACTAATCATCTCAGGAAGTAGATGGAATGAATTTAACACTTGATGAAACTCTTGGTGATTCTAATCCACATTACTCAAGAGTCCTAAGAGAAAAGATGGCCACAAGAGAAGCTGCACACAAGGCAATGGAGGCTCGAAAAGCTGCTCTGGTGGAAGCATCTTGGTGTCGAATACTACATGCAGCTAGGTAATCTTTTCATTTAATTATGAAAAATGATATTTGCAACTATGAATTAGGCAACAACCGTATAATCGCTTTGAAAAAAGTGAGTAAAATACGAAACTCATTAAAAATATTAAATTTTTAACAGTAGATTCCACTCTTTTTCAAAATGATTATGCGACATTTTTGCATCGTTTGTAGCATTACTATTCTTTTGGTAGCACATAACCTTTGGTTATGCATCTTCAGGATCCAAAGCAAAGAGGCAGAAACCCAGTTGCTGAAAGCAGAGAAATCTGCAGCTGAAGCTTTTGAAGCAGCAACAGCTCTAGGAGTTACCATGTCTGACATACCGAATTGCCCGCGTAAGCCTTGTCAAATTGAGACATCCTCTGTTAATGGAGGAGGATCTACAACTTATAAAGTTTCAGCATCTTTTGAAACTGCGTTTGAGGTGGATAAAGGAGTAGCTGCAGCAGTCAAAACTGCATTAATTAGGCTTGCAAATTGCGCCACTTTCAATAAAGATGAATTTAAAGAACTTCTACGAAAAATCAGTGAGAACCCAGATACAGATGAAAATAATCAGGAATTGTCAGAATTTTCTTCGGAATGTGAATCTGAGTCGGGGTCAGAACTTGAAAATGCATCTCAAAATGATGGCTGCAGCACTCAAGATATCGACTGTAAGCTGCCAGTTCCAGAGATGAGACAGAGGAAAAACAGGAGAAGACTATCTCTAGAAAGATATAATCCAAAAAAGCTTGTGGAGATGATGCTTGAGAGGCTCAGATGTTTGCAAGAAGATGAACTTTCTTCTCTTGCCACTATTGTTGCAACCTGTGGTTTAAATGCTGCCTTAGCTGAAGTACAAACCAGCAAGCTGCATAATCAGGAGACTGCTGATTATAGCTCCACTGAGGCACCTAATTTTGTGCAAAGAACCTCTTCTGTGGAAGCAGGAAACCTTGAGTCTTTCATGGATGAACATAGAAGAAGGAAGCAAGACTCGGAACTCCCAAGTCTTGACAAGTTTTTGGTTAAGCGCATGTCGAAACTTGAAAAAGAGGTTTTGGAAGCAAAGAATTGCAGAAGGAATGAGTCCAAGGAAGGAGGAATCAAGAATAATTCTTGTACCATTGAGAAAGAGCTTGAAGAGGCTGTTCCTGATTTGGGAACTATTCTAGTTAAGCATTGCTCAAAACTAGAAAAGGACATTCAAGATTCCAAAAGGAATAATGGAAAAGCATTTGAAACGAAAGGCAAAAGACAGAGAGGAGGGCTAAATGTGGTTGGTGGTCAGACAAGCCAGGATGTTTCAGAAATTCCAAGCCTAGATAAGCTCCTGGTGAAACATGTCTCAAGACTTGAAAAAGAGGTCCAAGAAGCAAAAAACAGAAGAACAAATGAACTGAGTAGAGGCAGGTTAACTATCAGGAAGACAAAAGTTGATTCCTCTGCTTCAGATGAACAATCGGAGAATATTATATTTTCTGAAGGAGTGGAGGAAAAAGAAAATGCTGACTGTAATGTAGGTGCCTGTGAGTCTACATTGCAGATTGGACAAGTAAATCTCAAAGCTACAGAATCACTCCACCAAAGGAAACAGGCAGGAAACAATGTCACAGATTGTGAGAGCTTAGACAAAATTTTAGTAAAGCATGTCTCCAGGTTGGAGAAAGAGAAGATGAGTTTCAGGTCAAAGGAAGAAGTAATACAGGTGAAGTCGAGTGAAACAAGAAATCGATTTCATATGAATTACGAAGGTGGTGGTCTTGACCAAGTTTTGGTTAAACATAAATCAAGACTTGAGAGAGAAAAGGTTGTTGCAGCTGAGCAACCAGATGAATGGATTAAACCCTCTGTAGCTCGTAGAGAAGCAAGGGAGAGAGAGTTGCATGAAGCCTGGGGAGGAATAAGTTTAGGGAACTCCATGAAGCCCCATCTCTCCAAACTTGAACGAGATAAGGTGTACATTCTTTCTCAATGCTTGCAATTTCTTATTTTTCATTCTGGGTATTTCATTCTACTGGTCCTGCTATCGTCTCAAGTGTTTCACCTTTATTTATTTATTTTTGCACAGGCTGCTTGGATTAAAGCTGAGGAAGATGAAAGGACGAAAGCTATGAAGGGAATATAGGCAGCTTCTTTTATCCATTCTCATTTTAGTCAGTGTGTGGACTTCCAGCTTTTCATTTTATTTTTTATATTCTTTTCAATGATCTTTGTTGAAACTGCTATTGAAGTCCGCACGATTCAATTGCTTCTTCTTTTTTGCTTACTGTCAATAGTGTACTCTTGGCATCTAATGAATGCAATTTTATTACATGGCAGCTTTTGTTTCCTTGAGCTATTGTGGGGTTTTGTTAGCATACACAAAAACATATCATCATCGATTTTCTTTTTCTCATCTACTAAAAATCATTTTCTTAACCGTCAAATAGAGCAGTATATTTGAGGCGGCATATAGTCGACTTATTCTTACTTTTTTGACTTGGACCTTAAAGCATTAGCAATGATTTAGTCATTACTAAATCCAAATTGAAGTCTTTTTTGACTATAATCCTAATGGTTTTAGTTAAGGAGTTCACAATAATTTAGTTAAATTAAAATTTAAATAATAATGTAATATTAAAAAAGACAGTACTAAAGAGGAGACCGTGGGGTAATTTGAGAGAGAGAGTATCCTTTGTCATATGTTTTGAGGTCTTTTTATAGTCTCTTGGTGTGTGTTAGTTGCTTCTTCGTTCAACATGCTTTCCCACCTTCCTTTCTTTCTGTCATTTTCCTGTTCTAACCCCTATGCACCTGCCTCTATCTTTGTATCTCATTATGTCTTTTCAAAATTTTTAATGGCTGGGTCCCTCCGTTGATTATCCCCCTCACATGGTAAATCCCAAAAAATTAAACCTTTCGTAAATTAAAATTAGGAAATGGATATATTGAGGAAATATGAATTCGGAAACTTTATCTATGATCTCTAAATTGTGATAATTTATGGAATAATTTGAGGAAGATTTTGAGAAGAGATTAAAAACATGACGGACCTGATTCGATCTAAGACTATGCAGGCCTAAGTTGGCCCAAAAGTGTAACCAACAGTAACCCATTAAGAAGGACGGCCTATCCTTTTATTCATGGGGCTGAACCAAGTACAAATTCAGTAAGAGAGATTGGAAGGCTCCAGGATTCCCAATTTCCCACTGACCGAAGATTGAGGCGAACGAAGCAAGCGGCAAGCCTACTCTCAAGTGAATCGTAGAAAGGACATGAACTAGAAAAACCCAACTCCTCTCGAACTTCACTTCAAAAGTTGGAAGCTTTGACTTTGACCAAAGGGGGAAACAAGATAGCAGGCTGTAGTGCTGGGGACTCGCTTTTCTGTATGGTCCATAACTCATTAGTACCATGTGAAAATTTTATGTGGTACGAAAATAACAAAATCTCGTGCTGCTTGTATTGCCACAAATATAGGATGATAATAACTTTTTTTATTGTTAAATAAATAGAAACACGGTGACTAATAATAAAAGCACTTGTCTCTTAAATTCAATTTATCAAAAGTTTGGATTCTCGCTCTAATAATTCAATTTATGATTTTTTTTTTTTTTTTTGTGATTAAAACATTTCTCATATTTAATATGTTTCTATCTACATCTTTCACAGTTTTGATCTTACTTGTCAAACATACTGTAGCGTTAAATGTGATAAGGGGGCTGCTACAACTATCTCTAGTTTGGACCCGTTTTGGGTCCCACTAGTTATATATATATTTTTTCTATTTTTGTTTTATTTTTTACATCATTTTTTTCATACTTTCAAATATTTTTTAAAAAAGAAAAAAATTATATTATTATTAAATAATATTTTTTTTAATTATTACATTAAAAGGAAAAAAAAAAAGAGAGCAAAACTCAGAACGGAACTAAAATAGACTTTTAACATTTTTCATGTGATAATAATTCAACAGCCGCTTACGGGGTCAAACTTTGAATACTGTATTCCCTTCAAACGATTTCCTAATTACATATTGGACCGAGTGCACATGGAAAGGCCTGATTGGCTGATTGTAGTTCATGTAGATTACATATATATTTAAAAGTCTCGTGAGAAATTTATCTAGTTTATTTTTAAAAATTATTTTATTTTGTTTTATTTTATTTAATTATTATGTATTTTTTAAATTTTAATATAAAATAATATAAAAGATTTAATTTTTTCAAATATTAATATAAAAATCATATTAAAAATATATATTATAATAATTTTTTAATTTAATTTTTACTTTAATTTTAATTCATCTCATCTCATTTCAACTCAATTTTATTTTCTGAAAACAAATCAAATAAGGTTTAGAAAATGTTCGAAACAACTTTACCCTTTGAATAGGTTACCTATCCATAATAATTAAAAATAATAAATATTAAAAAATAATAATAATAAATAACTCTAAAAATACTTAAAAATATTGTTCTTGTCAAACCTAACCTTTAACAGTTACTAGGTTTCGAATCAAAAGATTCAAAAGACAAGATAAAAAAGTGGGGTGGTTTTCCAACTACCCCAAATTTGGGGGCAAGTTTTCCCACCCAACGCGGCAAAGCGTCTCTGTCACGACCAACGCGTGAAGTTCCCATCCCCTTCCCATTGGTCGGACTCCCTTCTCTCTGAAAGCATCATTTGCACTTTGACTTGACTCACTCTCCCACTCACCCCTCTCCCAGCTGACTCACGTAGAACGCGGAAACTCACATTTTCCTTTGGTTGTTCCTTTTCTTTTTCTTTTTTGGCTGCTTTTCGATCTTCCAAGTTCTCCCATTTGAACTAAATATCTCACTCTTTTTCTGTCTGAAAGAATGGCTCCTCTTTCCCTTTTCTATGTCCTTGTTCCGTTTCTTCTCTTTCTCACTCCCGCCCTCTCGACTAACTCTGAAGGTACTCTCGATCCATTTGCTTCTTTCTTTTTGTCTCTTTAGGGTTTTGAATTCATACGGTGCCTGTTTGGTTGCTGAGAAACCGCAGGGAAAGTAATCGGAAAAAGAGAAGGAAAAACCGTTTGGAATCTTGAATTTCCTGTCATGAATAAGAAAAGGAAATTAGTTGTTCAATTATGAACTCTTGGTCTCCATTTACTTACGGATTTTTAAAAGACAGAAATTGCTTTCCTGAGCCCCAAATTTCAATTTCTTTTCTTTTACTTGGGTATGAGCATAGGGTTGCGATTCATAAATATGATTTTTTTTTCTTCTTTTCGGTTTTGGTTCCAGGAAATGCGTTGCATGCTTTGAGAAGCAGGTTCTCTGATCCAACTAATGTGTTGCAGAGCTGGGACCCCACCCTGGTCAATCCCTGCACCTGGTTCCATGTCACCTGTGATTCCAACGGCCACGTGATTCGCTTGTAAGCTTTTTTTTTTTTTTTTTTAATGTTAATACTGAGTTGTACAAGACTATTACGTGTTTTGGGGTTTTTCTCCCATTCTTGTGAATTCCTGATTTCATGTTTATGGTTGATTCCTGCAATTAATTTTTTATTTACTCTAAATTTCAGGGATTTGGGCAATTCTAATATCTCTGGGACTTTAGGTTCAGAGCTTGGCGAGCTCAAGCATCTACAATACTTGTATGCATTGATCTTCTCTTTTAGCATTTCCAAAAGCTGTTTTGAACTTTCATTTGTGTTGTTTCTGTTCACCGGTATAAACTAAGAAAAACAAAAGAACTTATGTTTTGACTCTTATATAGTATATCGTGTTGCATAAGTTAGCCAATTCGCATGATTAGATTGTTGGTTCCCCTAGAAAATATAAATATTGAATGAAATAATTGACTAATTGGGTGTAAAATCTTTATCTTTAATGGGCTGCAGGGAGCTTTATAGGAATGAGATAGGAGGTAAAATCCCAGAAGCATTGGGTAAGTTGAAAAATCTTGTCAGCATGGATTTGTATGAAAACAGATTTGAAGGAGAAATCCCAAAATCTTTATCCAAGTTGAAGTCACTCAGATTTCTGTAAGTACCAGTATATTTCCATTGACTAGATGGAAGATTTTGAACTTCACAATTTATTTATTTATTTTGCTGGATTATATCATTTGATATTGTTTGAATTAATGATACAGACGGTTAAGCAACAACAAGCTGACTGGGTCAATTCCAAGGGAGCTCAGCAACCTCTCTAACCTCAAAGTTTTGTAAGTTTGATTCTGGACAAAGAAAAAAACAAATGAGTCTCTATTGATTTCCTAATTTCTGTTACTGATTTGAATTATACTTTCTGTTTTCATTTATTGATGCTCAGCGATGTTTCAAACAACAATCTATGCGGAACAATTCCTGTAGATGGCCCTTTTGCCACATTCCCAATGGAAAGGTACCTTCCATCACACCATTCCTTGACCATATCAGATATATATACCAGGCTATTTACTTTTAATAGAGTACTTGAAGATCATAGTGATCTCCTATTTGCTTTTTTCCCCCATCCGAAAGGCATGGAATAAATCATTGCCCAAAGGATAGCATGAAATGTCTGAAATAACAGAGTTTCCAGATTAGTTATGTGTTAGGTTGGGTCATCTAGAGAACGTTAAGGTCCCCTATAAGGACATTAAAATGCAACACAACACTCAAACATACATATATTGAAATGATGTTTCTTGCAAAAGACCAGATGCTACCAACTTCAACCAGAGGGTAACATGTGCCCAGTTTGAGTCTTGTAGTATACATTACTAAGAGCCGCAGAGTCTTGGAAACCATTTCTGAGGTCTACTTTCCTTAGCACCAAATTTGGCCACGCATCACATACTCTGCAAAAGATAATCAGAATTTATGGGCAAAGCATGCTATATAGTCTAGAATCTCTAGAAGCAGTTGGATACATGGTTTGACTGTGTTTTGCCTCCTGGTTTTGTTTCAGTTTCGAGAACAACAGACTCAATGGCCCGGAGCTGAAAGGACTGGTGCCCTATGACTTTGGATGCTGAAGCAATACTCTTCGATCCTTTTTAAAATACTGTAATTCTAAAACTTAATCGTACGATAAAGTAGCAGTATGGAATGCCCAGTTACCATGTCTGTGGTGTGGGAATAAGAGTAATGAAAACAAGCAAATGGGATGATTGTGCACTTTGAAGCCTCTTTTATGATGGAAAATGATTGGGATCTCGCTTACTCTTCCGGCTCAATTTTTTGTTTTTTTGTTTATAACTTATGGATTAAGAAAGTGTTGTGTGATAATATTGTAAATTTTTTTATTTTTAAAAAATATTTAAAGATGTTAAAAAAATGATATAAAAAAAAAAAAAAACGAAAATTACATTAGCTAGAGGAGTAAGTGACAAGCGGATCCTTAGCATTACCCTTTATATATTTGTACTCCAACATAGATCCTTTGGTTTGGTAATATACATGGAACTGAAAGATCAACAATCTTCCACAACATCGCGAACCTACCCCATATGAATGAACATTTATCGTTTAAAATTAATCCACGTTTTAAGGTTCCCAATCCTTCTGCATCGCATCAAGAGCTCCTTCAATGGGTAAAGAAAAAAAAAATTAGCCACAAATTTTTATAGAAACAAATTTACAAACTAACTTGTATGTTAAATTATAAAATTATTTTTATTATAAAATAAATTTAATGTATTATATAAAATTATGCCAATTTATAAGTTTACAGTTTACTTTTATAGTTGTTATACTAGTAAAAAATATGGTTACACACGGACAGTACGAAAATGTCAGCATTTAGTTTTATAAGATGATCTTAATACGTTTCTAATGTCTATCTCTCTGTTCTGTCATTAGTTTGATAAGATGATCCTAATACGTTTTTAATTTATACATGCTAATAAGGCATGCGGCCTTCATCATGTATTTTGCTGTTCTTTCAAATACATTCATGTTTTTATCCCTTAAAAAAAGAGAGAGATAGAGAGAGAAAACCTTTAAAGAAGTGTTACCTATAAAACTCAAATAATGGATACCAATAGATACATGTCACGTATGAGCATAGAAAGAACTTAAATTAAAGCTCGATGAGGCGCGTAGTAAAGGAAAACACCCCCCAAATCATTTTCTGTTCGACCAATCTTTCTCTCTGCTCTCTCTCTCTCTCATGCCGAATCACTAAATTTGATCACATGAATCAACTGTAATCAGATTTCAAAATCAACTGTCAATTTTCTTCCTCAACGTTCTCTCCTTCTATCTCTTCGATGATAGGTTGGGTGTGCATTCTAGGGTTTGGTAAATTGCACAATGTGAGAAAGATGGCTGGTATCGAAGATTAGGGGTTTTGGATGTGTTGTCGGGAATGACCGATTCTTGTTCCTCTTGTAAGGATCGAAACTCTTTGTTCGCTGATTGATCTATGGGAAACACAGTATAGTTGTATTTGGAAGGTGGAGATCATCATAATTCATAAACCTTTGGTTCTAGCTCTGCATCATCACTTGGCCGTTTTACCACAATAGCTCCCATTGTTAATCATCATCACAAGTTACCAGTTCTGATTGTGAGTGGCTGGCTAATGAACTAATATTTTTGCTCGTCTAATCATTGTAGAATTTGGCTTTCTTCTTCAAATTTAATTAATTAACCTTTTTTTTTTATCGTTTTGGTTTTTTATTTCGTTTTAGTTTTAGAAAGTAGAGGATGTATCCTGCATTCTAGACTTTGAAATCTTTTGTATAAAGTTTGTAATAATTATTTTCTTCATTTTTTTTGTATAAATTTTGATTATATTAGAAACTTTTCAACGGATTTCTTAAATTTTCCTTTCATATATATATAGAGTTGTTGATACGTATTCATCGATGGCTCTTCATTTTTGTCCGGATTCATCATGTAAAATGCTTCAGAAGTGCGAGGTGAATTACACTGAAGGACACGGAAGGAGATGGAGTGTAGAAGCGAGAGAGGAAACATTTCTACAGGGCTGAAAAAGAACCAATTTACTCGATAGCCACTCAGTATTCACTCAATTAAATTTGAATCGAACTCGACTCGTGAAACAAAAAAGCTCGTTCGTGAAATTAGATATCCGCTCAATTAGTAAATGACACATACCTGACAAAATTCGACTCGACTCAATTAAGGCTTGCTAATTTATGCTCTGGTCGACTCGATAAAAATTCATTTATATTGATAAATATAAACACATATATATGTTATATATATGTATTGCTAATAATATAAGTATAACATTTTTATAATTAAATATGTAATATGTAATCTTATTACTTATATCTATATGATGAATATATTTCATAATTATGTTTTATAATTTGTACAATAATTAGTTTATAAAATTTAATAATTTCATATGTTAGTACGTGAAAAACATGTGAAATACGTGTACGTTATCATATTATGTGTATTTATTAATAATATATATAAGCATATAACATATTGTTAAAATGAATAAATATCAACTAGTTAAATATTAAATATTAAATTTTTATTAGTTATTTATTTATTAATTTTTAAATTTTATTAAAAAAATTAAAAAAAAAATCGAGCTCGATCTCGACTTGACTTGAGTTCATTTGTGGGACGAGCTTGAACTCGAGTTGGAAGTTTGGTTTATCGAATCAAGTTCGAACAAATAATAAATAAAAATTTAAGTTTGGGCTTGGGCTCGAACTCGAACTCGAATATTTTGAGTTGAGTTTGAGCTCGACAAGTCAAAGCTTGGCTCGACTTGTTTACCACCTTTGATATTTAGTTATTGTTTTTAAGAAAGAGAGATCTTACGAAATACGCTACATTTTAATTTTTAAGAAAATGCATACAGGATAAGGTATTATTGATTTTTGACAAATCTCATTTGTGGAGGTATCACATGTTCAAATATGCTCTTAAAAAAAAAATACATTCTTATATTTGAAAAACAGAAAAAATTGGAAAAGTATATATGTTTAAAATAAATAGAACTGGACACGTGGAGATGGCGGCAGTTTGCAAATACCAATTTGAGTTAGGTGTTTCAACGGGACATCATATAGTTCACGTGGCTTGAAGTTAACGTAAGTGAAACACGTGTCAAGAATGCGATGGTAACTCCAAAAATTTGGGAAATTTATATTGGATTTAGGCTTTTAGCTGAAAAAGGAGGCAAAGGGCTGTCCTAAAGAGGATTGGCACGTATCATCTGTACTCAATACGTGTACGTGTTTACTCGTACTCGCTGCATTGCCAAGATTTGTGTTTCCATGCGTTGAGAAACCACGCCCAACTTTTTTTAATATTGTAACTATCAATTTTTGTTTTTTTAAATTTATAGGCGAGTACCAAGTTTAATTGATACTCGAGTAAAGACGCCCAAACTTCCCACCGACCCGTGAAGATACGTGTGTGTATACGTGTATTTATAAATAAAATCAATCCCCCGTCGGTCAGCATAACGCCTGGAAGTCCAAGTTGTACTGTTGCTTTCCCCCTAAAAACTCAATCTCTCGCCCAAAACCTCCCAATTCAACCATACACCCACCAAAATGAGCGCCGCTCTCCGGAAAAATGCTGGCATTCACCGCCTGTTCCAGAGCCATCCGATCACCCACCTCAACGACCCAACCCGAGCTCCTGTTTTGAGGACCCAAACGACGCGGTCTAGAGTTTATTTCCGGTTCCCCGTTTTCCTCAGGCGAACTCGAGAATACGACCTCACCCCATCTTTCTTCTCTTCGCCTTTCTCTTCTTCTTCTTCTTCTTCGTCTTCTTCGTCGGTCTCGAAAGTTGGTTTTGTGGGGTGGTACTTGGGGATGGTGAAGTCCCGGCCGGTCTTAACGAAGAGCGTCACCTCCGGGCTCATTTACACAGCCGCTGACCTGTCGTCTCAGGTAGTTTATAGAAAAATCTCTGGTACTTCTTTTGTCTGCTTGTTTCTGAAGCCTTCGTTCTGTGTGGTCTCCGTTTAGTTGTCGTGAACAGTGAAAAAAACGAAATCAAATGCTTTGTGGTTGGTTTGTTTGTGCGACTGGAAAATGCTATTTTTCCAAAAAATCGAAAAGTAAGGAAATTGACGCGGAAAACACGTTTCCTAGAGTGCTTGGTAGTACTAAAAAGATGTCAAAATGTTTTTTCCTCGTATTGTATCGAATGTGTCTAGGATTATTCGCCGAAAAGGTCAATGCTTGGAAATTGAAGATCAAGCTCGACCTCAGGTAGATAACTTGCTTATATTCTGCTAAAAGGTCTCTTAAAATAATCAACTCTTCTTGTTTTTTTAGTTAAACAATACTGCTTTTGGCGTTTGATATTGCAGGTTGAAATGATAAGATATACTATCTAGACCGATTCTTTTTTGGGTGAATGAGTTGAGCACACAAGATATATATTGCCGTGAACTCAATTTCTTTTTCCATTCTTTTTGGGTGAATCTTTTTCTGCGTATAAGTTGAATAGTTCTACGCTTGATAAAGTATAACCTTCTTTTAATCTAAGTTTGTGAGTACCTATAGTCCGCTATATATGCTTATATGGAGTTCTTCCACAAACTTTTTCTTCAGAGACTTTCACTGCCATCTACAGAAACTTTTGATTTTGTGAGGACATTGCGCATGGCTGGATATGGCATGCTAATATTAGGACCAACGCTGCATTTCTGGTTCAACTTCATGTCAAAGCTCTTTCCAAAGCGGGATCTATTCTCTACATTGAAGAAAATGGTCATGGGGCAGGCACTATATGGACCTACAATGACTGCTGCTTTCTTCTCTGTGAATGCATGTTTACAAGGTTTGCATGACTTTTTGCAAGACTGTTTTTATGATGAGTATTGCTTTTCATACATGTATATGCGCTATTCTTTTGACTTCTATGCAGTTAGCTCAACGTTGATATACTTCATTTTCCGGACTTTTATATAAACCATCTGGTTTGGTGGAACAAATAATTGTTGGGCATGTGGTATACTTCGATAATGGAACTAATACAAATTACGACAATATTCTGATATAATATCGGTGTAGGCAACGAGACTGGCCGAGGATGTGAATAGAAATGACTTTCATTTAAGCGATGATATGAAAAAGTGATCGGGCATGGCATAATTATTACAGTCTTGCTTCTTCTTCTTTTTTAATACATTAGGGGGAGGGGGGAGGGGGGTTTCAAACTCTTTAGAGGTCGGGGGTTACGTCAATCAGGTTACAAGCCTTTGACTATTACAGTCTTGCTTGTAAAGGAATTCTAAACATTTTCTAATTAATTTTGGGTTATTCGACTAACCTATCCCAATGAAATGGTAAACCTAATTTTGACATAGTTTTTATATAAACAAGACGTGATCAGAGGAATTCGGGAAAATAAAAACTACTACCTTAGATGTCAAGCGATTTTGGGAGTGAAATGTCTCCTGTTTCTCATGAGATTTGTGCTTATAAATTTGTATCATTCAAGGAATTTGTTGGCTACTGATACAGAGAGAGCTCACATTATTTTATTTTATTTTATCAAGAGAGCTAACGTTTTTTGTACTAACAGATATATTGTGCTATCATA
This sequence comes from Platycarya longipes, assembly GCA_036559045.1. Taxonomy (NCBI): domain Eukaryota; kingdom Viridiplantae; phylum Streptophyta; class Magnoliopsida; order Fagales; family Juglandaceae; genus Platycarya; species Platycarya longipes. The sequence goes on from CM071793.1 coordinate 1,636,176, forward strand.
ATTCCTTTTTTGCAAGCAATATTGTGTTCATATAATCATGTCTCAACTATATACCGCATTGTAATTTACGATTGTCTTAAGCAGTCTACATGATGGGCAAACAGGTGAAAACATTGGAGAGATTGCTGCGCGATTAAAACGAGACTTGTTCCCTACAATGATCAACGGTGTCATGTATTGGCCTGTCTGTGATTTTGTCACATTCAGATTCACACCTGTCCATTTACAAGTAAGCCCTCCCTTTTCTTTTTCATTTTCCTTTTCTCCCCCTTTAGTGTGCAGGCCTGAATGTCTACAGAAAATTGGGGGATGTCAGAGCACACATCACATACTGTGAAAACCTGGTTACTGACTTGTAAATGTGGTCCTTGGTGTTTTAATTTTGACAGCCATTGGTGACCAATTCGTTTTCATATTTGTGGACCGTTTATATGACATACAAGGCAAGCCTAGATAAAGTGAGCACTAACTCCTAGCAGATTGACTCAATAGTTTCAATTCTGTTTGGCCAGCAGAAGATACACAGATATTTATTTTGACCGGAGAGCCTCTAGCTGGAAGATGGTGTAGAATCATACAAACCAAACTATCTAAGGCGCCTTTGGCAGGAATTCAAATGTTCTATACACAGTGGAACCATGGTAGAAGCAGAACATAAAGAGCCAACTCCGCTTATAATATACGAGGGCAACCAGCTTTTTTCACACTTTTGTGGTAATTAGTGAACTTTTTCTAGTCGAATCGTGGAATTTATATTCTTTGATTGCCTACTAAGGCTTATGTAAAACAGTGTATCGATGTTAGACAAATTATATTTGCAGAGAATGTGTGTCTCTTAGTTCCGAGTCTTCCGCCCTTACAACTGAAATTACCGGCTTTATTTTGCTTCGGATAACTATTACTTTGGAGATTTGCTACAAATGCTACGGTTCAGACAGAATATTATTCATATTACACTCAAGTCTTGCCTATGGACTTATATGTTCTTATTCTTTATCTTAAGAATCTTATATGCCTATATGTGTGACTTTGACATGGATCTTTAAGACCATTAAATAGTCGCTTTATGCCTACAGGTGTGACTTTGGCTGTCTCTCTTTCTTGGGGACAATCTGATATGTTAATCCAGACTTAAGTGTATTCTGTAATGGGGAAGGACATGGAGAAATCGTATGTGCAAATTATGCTTGCCTCTTGAACAACACCAAGGGAACCCCTTCATAAATTTATGTAAATTGAAAAATAATGTACCCATACATAATCAAATAGCTAGAGAATTATTTAAGCAGGACTGCCTCACCATAATCAATATAATTTTTTTTTTAATAACATGATTGTAATTATTGTTTAGCCCAAGAATAGAGTCCACTCTGTGCACAAAAGCCACCCTGCCCTTTTGTCTCCCGGAGAGACTGCAGGGAGAAACAGGATTTGAAGTCATTTATCATAACCTGAGATCTTCATATGAGAAATGTTCATAACAATTTGTTTGCATCGGAAGAGATGCTTCCAATTCTGCTTCTGAGCTGGAAATTATTATATAGGACCTTCTGTATGGATGCTTCAGTCAGAATGCAATTTAAAACAGTTAAGCAAAGAGCCAGATTGGTGGGTTGCGGGACATGGCATAAACAGTGCCGGGATATAGTTCAGATCCAAATCGCAATCATGTTACAACTCATAATCATGTTAAGAGATGAAAGGCAAATTGCTAGCAATCAACTGAAGGGCCACATTCTCTTTGCTGAGACTTTGAGAAAGAAAAAAAATGGCTTCCTCTCCTTTGAACCCAAAAACTTTCCATGCTCGTTCGAACAGCTTGCCATCAAGGCCACACCCTGCCATTACTCAACTCGATGAGTATTTGTGTAGATTGAGGGCTTCTGAATCTAGCTCTTCTTGTTCTTCATCATCAATATGCCACAAGCTAAGTGGTGTGCAGCATGTACATGATTCCATTGATAAGTTACTTCATTTGCCACTCACTCAGCGAGCATTTGTCCAAGAGCACCATCAGAAATGCGTCGAGGAGTTATCTGATGGATCTCTCAGGCTCTTGGACTTGTGTGGCATTGCCAAAGATGCCTTGTCACAAACCAAAGAATGTACTCGTGATCTTCAATCAATGATGCGCAGAAAGCAGGGGAACGAAATGGCTCTTAAAAATGAGGTCAAGAAATACTTCAGCTCTAGGAAGGTAATCAGGAAGGCAATCCAGAAGGCCATGAAGGGCATGGAAAGTATGTGCACTGACAAAAAGCATGAGAGTTTGGCCTTGGGTAGCATATTGAGAGAGGTAGAAGCAGCCACTCTTGCTGTTTTTGAATCCTTAATGTCCTTTCTAGTTGGGGCAAGGTCGCAATCAAAGTCTAGCAATTGGTCTTTGGTTTACAAGTTGGTGCACCCAAAGAGAGTAGAATCTGCTGTTGAAGTAAGAGAGACAAATGAGCTTGAGATGCTTGAAACCGCTTTGCACTCCATGAACAACCAAAAGACGAGCAAATCTGAATATAGCACCCATTTTGAGAATGTGCAGAACTTTGTAGGGAGGTTAGAGTCAAGTATTGAAGATCTTGAAGAAAGACTTGAGTGCCTGTTTAGGCTCCTAATCAAAACCAGAGTTTCCCTTCTCAACATCTTCAATCACTAGCAAGGAGATCATGATCATGGGCATCCAATTTTGTCTGTTTATTCTGTTCTCTCTTTAATTCATGCGAACGACCTAGAGACTAGCAATATATACTTGTACATGAGTGAGATATACATATATCCAAATATCAAATAAATCAAATGTTTCCACAAAATGTTTTCTTGAAAGTTTATTTCTTATTCTTGAATGATCTATTATGAATCTTTCTTGGAAATGAATTTATTTCTCGGATTAACTGCTTGGGAAGCAAGTGCGAAAAGCATCAGTTAGAGGGAAACCCCCAAAAATAAAAATAAAAATAAAAATAAAAAAGGATTTTTTTTTTAATGTTATTTAAATTGATATATAAGCTGTCAAGGACCAAGGTTCCATTTATCTGAGAGACAACGACCAAACACTGATAAAATATAGATCATATTACAGGGCCGACTCGAATCACACATCTCATGAACATTGAAAAGTGCATTGGCTGTTGATCTACTTCCCGGCGGACATTTTACAGATTTATCACATGGACTAATCACCCTAAACTATTTCCCAAAATTATGAAAGGGCAAAGAGAGATTTATCTAACCCGCATGTGGTGCATGTGCGCACGAATGTGTAAGCAGGAAGAATCATTACGTACACAAACATTAAGTTTTCATGTGAATGCGCAGATACCTATGAGATGATAGCCAAATTATTGGCCAGACAATGAGATTACCTGTTTATAATTCCTACAAAATGTTGTGACATGATCCATAACATTTCATGTGTAGTTGTATTGAATGATGCAGCCCTTTTGTGTCGGAGAGAGGCAGGCACATGCATCAACTCTAAATTAGTATTTGTTTAGTTTTCCTTTTGTTTTAAATATAGTAGATAAATCTGAAACCTTAAGACTGTAGACATGCAAATAAAAGAGCCGATTCACGATCAAAGTACAACAGAAATGCTAACAGGCAATAGAAATGACAACGATTATTATGAATAAAATAATGTTTTATCTAATCCGTTAAGTTTATCGTGTCAAAATCTCAAATTTTAACATAATGGGTCGTATTGTGTCAACCCGTTAATACTGTAGGGCTTATTTAAATCTAGAGACCTGGAAGCCCATCAGAATGAGAGTCAATATAAGAAGAAAATAACACGATAAATCCAATTACTAATTCAAGAGGATGAATAAGTATAAAGCTCTGCAGAGTCACGTAAATAAACTAATACTTAATTCTCGCCACCTTCTGCGGGATTTCCATGTAGATACGAGATCACGTCAGTTACAGGAAGATAACTTATAAACATAAATCACTGCAGAGGATAAGTATCACTACAAGGCCTATATAAACCAGGTAACCCTCCATGAAGGGGGGACTTCTCTCTCTGGTTCTCAGGCTACTTTTCAAATAATTAGCGAGATTACTGACTTAGATATCGGAACTTTTCCAGGTGGGGATCGCCGGATCTTTTTAATTTCTTGCAGGTGCACAGTTGCAGGAGGGGAGCGAGACACGTCCTTAACAAATACGACACAATATGATCCGTTTCAACCTATTTATGTAAATGAATTGAATAGACTTGAATTAACCCGTTTGACCTAATTACATTTAGTATTATTTTATATAAATGTTAAAAATCACAATATCTATAAAAATTATAAAACTAACTACAAACCCAAAATTACAATCAAAACAATGAAAATATCAAAATTAAAATACTAACAATTTTACTTTTAAATATATGGATATAATTTTAATTTTAATTTTTGTAATGTGTTATAATGGATCCAAATTAGTTGACCCATTAAGCAATTGTGTCTTAATGGCCAACTTGTTTGACTCGAATCCATTAAAACTAAACTCTAATTTGCTATTATCTTGTCGTGTTCGTATTGGATTAACACGCCGTATAACATATTGCCACCCTTAATTGAAGCAGAACATAAGAGCCAACTTCACTTATAATATAAGAGGGCAACCAGCTTTTTTCATACTTCTACGGGAATTATTGAAAATTTTCTAGTCGAATCATGTAATGTATATTCTTTGATTGCCTATTAAGGCTTATGTAAAGCAGGGTATTGATGTTGCTAGGCAAATTATATTTACAGAGAATGTGTCTCTTAGTTCTGAGTCTTCGCCCTCACAACTGAAATTACTATCTTCATTTTGCTTCGATGACTATTGCTTTGGAGATTTGCTACCAATGCTAAAGTTCAGACAGAATATTGTTCATATTACACCTAACTCTTGCCTATTAGAGTTATATGTTCTTGTTCTTTATCTTAAGAATCCTATATGCCTATATGCTTGACTTTGAGATTGATCTTTAAGACCATTAAATAGTCGCTTTATGCCTACAGGTGTGACTTTGGCTGTCTTTCTTTCTTGGGGACAATCTGATGTATTAATCCTGCCTCAAAATGTATACTTGTAATGGGGAAGGACATGGAGAAATCGTTTGTGCAAATTATGCTTGCCTCTTGGACAACACCCAAGGAAACCCCTTGATGAAATTAATCGACCATCTCTCTAGTATTAATGGTGTTGTATATGTATATGTATATGTATATGTATATGCATATGGTGTTGTGGAGGTGTTTTTAAGGCCTCTGGATGCTGCATCAAGCTTATGTAAATCGAAAAATAATATTCCCGTACATAATCAAATAGCTAGAGAATTAATATAAGCAGGACTGTCTCACCATAATCAATATAAAAATAAATAAAAATAAATAAATAACATGATTGTAAGTATTGTTTAGCCTACGTTTAAAGTCCACTCTGTGCACCAAAGCCACCCTACCCTTTTGTCTCCCGGAGAGACTGCAGGGAGAAACAGGATTTGGAGTCATTTATCATAACCTGAGATCTTCATATGAGATATGTTCATAACAATTTGTTTGCATCGGAAGAGATGCTTCCACTACTGCTTCTGAGCTGGAAATTATTATACAGGACCTTCTGTCTAGATGCTTCAGTCAGAATGCAATTTAAAACAATTAAGCAAAAGAGCCAGATTGGTGGGTTGGGGGACATGGCATAAACAGTGCCGGGATATATTCAGATCCAAATCGCAATCATGTTACAACTCATAATATTTTTTGAAGTATGAGATTCCTTGTGTCTCCTTGCTCCCATAATATATATTGATCAGATGCTAAGAGATGGAAGGCAAATTGCTAGCAATCAACTGAAGGGCCAATTCTCTTTGCTGAGACTTTTGAGAAAGAAAAAAATGGCTTCCTCACCTTTGAATATAAAAACTTACCATACTCGTTCAAACAGCTTGCCGTCAAGGCCACACCCTGCCACTACTCAACTCGATGAGCTTTTGTGTAGATTGAGGGCTGATGAATCTGGCTCTTCTTCTTCTTCTTCTTCTTCTTCTTCTTCTTCATCAATATGCCACAAGCTAAGTGGTCTGCAGGATGTACATGATTCTGTTGATAAGTTACTTCAATTGCCCCTCACTCAGCGAGCATTTGTCCAAGAGCACCATCAGAAATGTGTCGAGGAATTATCCGATGGATCTCTCAGGCTCCTGGACTTGTGTGGCATTGCCAAAGATGCCTTGTCACAAACCAAAGAATGTACGCATGATCTTCAATCAATTATGCGCAGAAAGCGGGGAGATGAAATGGCTCTTAAAAATGAGGTCAAGAAATACTTCAGCTCTAGGAAGGTAATCAGAAAGGCAATCCAGAAGGCCATGAAGGGCATGGAAAGTATGTGCACTGACAAAAAGCATGAGAGTCTGGCCTTGGGTAGCATATTGAGAGAGGTAGAAGAAGCCAGTCTTGCTGTTTTTGAATCCTTAATGTCCTATCTAGTTGGGGCAAAGTCGCAATCAAAGTCTAGCAGTTGGTCTTTGGTTTACAAGTTGGTACATCCAAAGAGAGTAGCATCTGCGGTTGAAGTAAGAGAGACAAATGAGCTTGAGATGCTTGAAACCGCTTTGCACTCCCTCAATAACCAAAAGACAAGCAAATCTGAATATAGCACCCATTTGGAGAATGTGCAAAACTTTGTAGGGAGGTTAGAGTCAAGCATTGAAGATCTTGAAGAAAGACTTGAGTACCTGTTTAGGCTCCTAATCAAAACCAGAGTTTCCCTTCTCAACATCTTCAATCACTAGCAATGAGATCATGATCATGGCATCCAATTTTGTCTGTTTATTCTATTCTCTCTTTAATTCATGAGAACGACCTAGAGACTAGCAATATATACTTGCACATGAGTGAGATATACATATATCCAAATATCAAATAAATCAAATGTTTCCACAAAATGGTTTCTTGAAAGTTTATTTCTTATTCTTGAATGATCTATTATCAATGAATATATTTCTAGGATGAGAGCTGCTACATACAGTTCCCTAGATGGAACTAAAATTAAAAAGGATACATCTTTTTTATGTAATTTAAATTGATATATAAGCTGTCAAGGTTCCATTTATCTGAGAGACAACAATCAAACACAAAATATAGATCATATTACACAGCCAACTCGAATCTCACATCTCATGAAATCAAAAGTGCATTGGCTGTTTTCCTTCCCGGAGGACATTTTGCAGATTTATCACATGGGCTCATCAACCTAAATTATTTTCTAAAATTATGAAAGAGCAAAGAGCGATTTATCTAACCCGCTTGTGGTGCATGTGCACACGAATGTGTAAGCAGGAGGTATCATTCATTACCTACACAAACATTAAGCTGTCGTGTGAATCCACAGATACATATGAGATGGTAGCCAAATTATTGGCCAGACATTGAAATTACCTGTTTATATTTCGTACAAAATGTTGTGAGATGATCCATTACATTTCATGTGTAGTTGCATTGAATGATGCAGCCCTTTTGTGTCGGAGAGAGGCAGGCACATGCATAAACTCTAAATTAGTATTTGTTTAGTTTTCTTTTTGTTTTAAATATCATAGATAAATCTGAAATATTAAGTGTCCTGTGGAAAGTTCATGCTATAGTTGGTAAGCTTCTGCAGGAACTGTTAATGGGGGTTTATGTTATTCCGCATTTCCAAATAGGCAAATACAGACTGTAGACATGCAAATAAAGGAGCCGATTCACGATCAAGTACAGCAGAAATGCTAACAAGAAATGGAAATGACAATGATCATGATTCTGAACAAAATAATGCTTTATTAAATTCCTAACTTGGATACATCATACATTGAAGAAGAGGAACAAAAAAAGCTATCAATTGGAAAAGTGGTGGTTTACACTAATCAAACGATGCGGCCCTTAATGTATCTAAAAGTCTACATGTTACTGTATAAACAACTCCCTCTCCCCAATTATCCTCAATGCTTATATCTAAATGTCACCTAATCAACTTGACCCAAAACTTCCCATAAAATCCACTTTATTTCCTTTGGCAGTCCAGTAGAATTCCATAACCGGTGAGACCAAAATCATATCAGACAATAATCATTTCAAAATATTGACTTTTTTAAGAGAAGTGTGGACATGAGCTCATGTCTATTATCTCACCCACAGCTGAATTTCTAATCCATGTGCCAATAAGGCTTTCTTCATTCTTCAGAAGCACGCAAGCAAATCTTCTCAAGCTGTATTGCCCAATCTTCTCCAAGTATTTGGGGATTCAATTCCATAGAAACCTGAAAATCAGACATGGAGATGCAACTAATTCTTGCAGCTCTTCGCACGAATCTACCAGGTATCATCTCACCATAACCAGGTAGGAATTGGTTGTTTAGTTGTCTAGAGCTATCACTTCCACACCTTGACCCAGCTAAACTCATGCATGGCTCAAGCAATCTCTTTAGATATGTATCCAATGCATTGTTCAATAGGTTAACACAGTCCACTGAGATACTCATTCCCTCCATGTCCAACTTCCGTTGCAAACGGCTTCTTAATGATCTCGTATCGGGTAGCTCACTACTGTTCTGACAGGTCTCTGGGTGATGATCATTGGATACAGATATATTAGACAGAGATTTACGAGCTCCAGCAAAATTCAACGATATACCAAATGGAGCTGTTACAGGGCTTCTACTCTGAACACCTGGGCTTCCTGCCGCTTGTTCAACCTCCTCCCCATCTTCAACAGATGCAACTTCAACTGGAGGTCTGCTATCGAGAGAAACCAATTCTGTTGCACTTTGCTGCTCTTGTGCCTTACAAACCAATTCATCAAGTGCAGCACTTTGGGGTTTCCCATGTGGGCCAAGAGGACTTGGGCGATCCCGAAACTTGCGATCCCTATTTATTGGAGACCTGCCCTTGCGAGGAGAAGGGGGAAAGGCATCCCCATAGATAGATTGAAGACAATTTCTCTGATATCCATTTGGGATTTTAACACTAAGGTTACTTCCTATTTTCCTAATACCTTTTGAAGGCGGAACTTTGGCTAGGCAAGCATTCTTGATAATAGCTTTTATAAGACTGTTGTGAAGAGGGACATTTTCCTTCCCAATGGTCCGTAAGCAGAACTTATCAAACTGAATTTTGCTAATCTTGGAAGTGAATAATCTTCTAAGCTGATCAAAGTATTTCTCAGCCCTTTCACGCCCAATCTTCCTAAAAATCCGAGCTTTAAGCTCTGAAGTATCAATTCGAGAATTGTCCTGATCGGGCAACATCCTTCACATCCAAATTCCTCAGTTCCAAAACACAAATCTTCAGACGAAAAATCACATTATCTTTAATTCAAACCCACAACCCTAATTCCCCAATCATGTTTCCATCTGTGCATATTGAACAATACCGCGTCAGTAAACGATTGCAACGCATAATTATTCAAAAAATTATGAAGAACGGAGAAAAAAGAGTAAAGGCCAATTCGCAACATTTTGTGGGTTGAAACAAGCTTAAAATCCACAAACTAAACTTTGATCGAAAAAACTACCCCACAACCTAATTATGCGTAATTCAAGTGTCAGAGAAACAAAGAAAGCGAGGCGAGAATCGAACAAAATGTTATATACGTTGCAGTTCTTTTCGTAAGTAAAAGAAACACATTGGAGATTACGATGAGAATTGAAAACCCAAAAAGCGAATTGAGAAATGAAATAAGATAGAGTGAGATACTTCGATCAAAAAATATGTAAATGAAAGAAAGAGTGAGATACGTACCTGAATTGGGGCGAGGTCGCGGTTGGATTGGCTATGGTCCCATCGATTTTTTTTTTCTTTTCTTTCAATGGGCATTAGTTTTCTTTTGGGCGATCGATTTTTTGCCTGTATATTTATGATGCTTGAAATGTAAGCAGCGGAAGAACGAACAGAACTTAAGATGTAAGAAGGGGCTTATTTGCCATCTCGAGATTCCATAGACTCTTCATGTCAACATACGTGTGCTTTCTTGAGCTTATTTGAGCTTTTAAAAGAAAATAAATATATTCATCATTATTTTTTTTTATAATATTTTTATCATTTTATGATATGTCATTAAATAATAGATTAATAAATAAAATATAATAAATAATTTCAAATTATTTAATATTATATCATAAGATAATAAAAAAATAATAAAAAATAGAATGATGAATAATATTACTCTTTAAAAAATTCAGGACTATGGTTGGTTTGGACATATGCATAATAATTTTATAAATATTAATAAGATAATTTGATTAAAATAATTTATTAATTTATTTAAAAAAATATTAAATTAAAATATAAGAAATGATTTACAGTTATAAAATACACAAGTGGTGTACACTCATTTTAAATAAAGTGAATAAATATAAGATTTACATGGAAGAAAAAAATTAATTTTTTTAGAGGCATAATCTACTCTTTTTTAAAAATATTACACAATATTTGTACAATTTATGATTATATTTAGCATTTACAATTATTTTACAAACTTCTGTATGTTTTTAATTGAGTATAATTCTGTAAAATTATATTATTTTTCATAAGTTATTTTATAAGAATACTCATAATTTAAAACATGATCGTATAAAGGATTATGAAAAAGGTTGTATGTGGATAATTTTTCTAATATAATATTGTTTGTTTAAGAGTTTTGATCGAGTGCAGATTTTAAAAACATGATCGAGTGGGATCTTTTGCAAGTCAAGCCTGGTTTTGATAGGAGAAACTAAAAATGATTTGGGAAAAAGAAACCAAGAAACTCCTCCACTCATAATTTGTCTCGGGATACATTGCCAACAAAGTCATTCTGAATCAATACTTCCTAAAATTGCCTTTAGAACGATCCATCCTGCTCAATGGAGGGGACCAATTACCTTGCAGAATCCCAAACTTATAAGTTTCTACAGAAACGTGTGTTTCATTCAAATTCTTCTAAGAAAGTACATAACTACTTGTGCTGCTGTTTGAACCCTTTAAAAAGAAAAGCTTCAAAAGTACATTTTGCCTACTGCTACAATTCATGTTTAATGCGAGGAACAATAGCAATACAAAGTAACACCAAGGGCCTCTCCTTCTAATCCGATTTCAAGTCTTCTCCCAGCAAGATTTCAAAGGATTCTTCTTTTTTCTCAGTAGAAGACAAGCTTGAAAGAAGACCAATCGAAGCCTCATCCTGTACTTGTTCAGGCAGTTGGGAGTGGGACACACCCGAATGGCTCTCGACAGAGTTATCGGGAGGCGATGGAGGTTGTTCTGCATCAAGTTGAGTCCATTTTCTATCCTTTGAATGAACTAAAGCAGGATACAGTAAAAACCCTGTGATCATCACCACACCACTGACTAAAAATGTTTTTGCAGAAGCCAAGCACATAACAAGAACAAGCATTAATGCTGGAGGCAAGCAAAGCATCACCACCCCGAACGTTTGCAAAGGAACTTTATAAGGTCTATGAAGATCTGGCTTCTTAATTCTCAATCTTATAAAAGCAGCAAACTCAAGAAGCATTCCTATAGCATACAAGAAATTAAGAAATTCCAAGATTTCCTGAAAACTCATCCACGATAGGAAGATAACTCCAGTAGCCGAGGACAAAATGCTAATTGTGGGTGTCCCATACTTCGACCTACAAGGAATTTAAAAAGCCACTTGTTAGACAATACTAATTACAGTGTTTGCGAAATCCAAACATCAAGTCAACTACTTGTGGACATTGGAAGCAAAAAACTTCCAACTCAAGATCATGTGAAGGATACTACTATAAATACTTTGGTAGCTTCTCATCAATTTAATGACAGGGTTTAGATTATGAAGGAAGCATGCATCATATGATTGTAGGCACATCTAGGGAAGAATAAGTTCATTCTAAATACTGAAAAAATAGAACGAATCTCTCGGAAAGACTGGGAGATAAGCATCATAGTTTTAGTTTATTCCTTAGAAGCTAATGAAAGAAGTAATGGGAGGTCATTTCCTTGAAGTTACTTTAAAATCTTAAGTAAAAAAGAATGAAACTGGAAACTGTATCAAAGAAAGCAAAGGGTAAGGAACGAACAGGCAAAAGGACCGACCTTTGAGCAAATATAGCAGGAAGCATGCCCATCTCGCTCATCCCAAGGAGTTGAAAGGCATCGCCACTCATTTCTGCTTCAAACAACCCCATGTTGGACATTGCGGCAGCGGCTTGGATCCACCATTTGAGCCAAACGCCACCTATCAACATCCCCACTTCAGCAAAATAACCATCACTCCACTCACTAGATGCAGAATTTGTGGCACCTGTTCCTGCCAGTAGTGGAATCAAATATGATAAAACCACCAAAACCACAGCCCCAAAAAGTGCCTTTGGAAATGTCTTGCTCGGATTTTCAACCTCACCCGCAAGAGTACTTGCCTTATCCCAATAATTCAAATTCCAAAACATACTATTGAAATATCCCCTCCAATCCACCTTCTTAAAATCCACAACAAGCCACTGTTTAGGCCTTATTCGGGGAATTGAAAGGATACCCATAACCATAAATGGGAAAAGTGAGAACGCTGCAAGGGTAACTGCTGAAAACCCAACAATGTGCAGGCCTCGATAATTCAAATAAGTCAATGAAACGGTAATTCCTAATAGAGCTGGAATTCGTGCAACCAACCGGGTGAAGATTGGAAAAGAATGTTTCAAGTAATCGAGGAACAAAACCGGGTAAAGGGCATTGTCCATAACGCCACTAAACCATTTCCAGAATCCTTCTTGAAATCCCCAGAAAGGCCCAAAAGCTGAAGATATCCAAATAACGTATCCGCCATTTTCAGGGAAGCTCGTGGCAAGCTCAGCCGTCACTAAAGCTTCAGGAATGCTCCAGATCAAAGGGAATATCAAGAAACCAAGCAAAGAAAGAAGAGGGCCTCCTCCAGCCCTGACTGAATCCTCTACGCCAAAAGGACCGCCGGAAACCTCATAGAAGATTAGAGCTATAAGAGGCAGCACCGTTAGTTTTGGATTTGGTTTCACTGCAGTGTTCTTCGCATCACTTACCATTGCCTCTTCGCCCATCCACAGACGGGGAAGAGAGCGATAGAGAGAAAAAGTCCAAACTTTGAACCACCAAAGTTTAGTCAGTCAATCGAGCTATGCTTAAACATCGGATCTTGCTTGGGAGATGAAGCTAATCCCTTTATCCCCATAATTCTAAAGTGATCAAATATGAAGCAGGAGATTGGATTTAGTATTCAGAAACTACCTGTCTTGAAGGATTACAAAAGAATATGGTATAGCTTCGACTTCATAGAGATTGGTTTCTTATCTTCCACTCAAGGACTCGCGTTGTTGCTCTCTCTCATCCTACTCGGAAAGTTCGAAGGTTGGTTGCCCTGTCCAATAATGCAGAGAATACGGAATACTCAAACAAGGGAATTGATTCTGCAAGCAAATGAGAGATCCATATTCCATTGTTATCACATTGAGAGAAAAATCAACGTTTGACTTCTTAATGTTATTACACGCGTAATCAAATGCACGTGAGGATAGGTGGAGGGTCAGGCTCATATTAGTCTGCAGCATTTGTCAAGAATTGCGTGCAACTTGTTGAATCGTTGATGCTATCATTCTATTATATTATGAAAAATGAAAAGCAACAGCGCACGCCGATTCTTTGAAGTGAAAAATAAAATAAAAAATAAAAAATTGATGTAGAATATGCAGACATGTAGTGAGAGAAATGATAGATGCAGTCATGGAGTTGTAAGTGGCGTGCAGTCGATTTGAAAAAAAATGAATATATATGAGATCCATGTGAAAAAGTTAACTTTTTTTCTAAAGCGACTGTACGTCGTTTGCAACTCCACGACTATATGTAGCATTATCCATTTTAAAATTTAAAAATTTTATATTAGAATTTAAAAAAATTTATATTAAAATTTTAAAAATATGTATTAAAATTTTAAAAAAATATATAAAAATTTGTATTTTATTTATTTATTAATAATTTTAAAATTTTTTAGAAAAAAGTTTAAGGAAATTTTGAATCCGGGTTCCAGATTTAGGAATCCGGAACCCGGATGAACACCCCTACTTATCTCTATGCACGACATCTTTTAGAACAACAACTTCAAGTATTTTGGACTGTATATATTGTTTTATTTGCGATACGGCACGTGCTCCTCATACGACGCCATAGTTAATGGTGATTTTTTTTTTTTGTGTATCAGTTATTATTTTGGTGGCTATTTTTTGCTTTTTTTAACTTAGGATCAAGATGAAGTGGACGTGAAAATCTTTTTCAGACAGACCGACACAATAGAATGCAGCGCACCTTCTCTCGCTGCGACTTTTTGTTGCAATAAAATAATCTATTTATCAGATTATTTCAAAACCGTTTTAGATAGTATTCCTACAATGAGATTGGTGGAAGTCACACTTGTGGTTTTGAAATTATTTTTTATTTTGATGTATACAATGTCTTTGTTGTATTAAAATGATTATTGGAGACTCTCATTTCACTGAACTTGTATCCTTGTAACCATTTATTTTATCTATAATATGCCAACTCTCATAGATTAAAAAAAAAAAAAACCCTTTATTAATCTCATTTTAAAATCAGATAAAAACAATCTTAATTATCAAAAGTAAGATGAGTACAATAAGAGTCATACCATTATATTCTTATGAGGAATTCTATTCGAAGTCAATTCTAAAAATTATGCACAGCTTATGAGAAAAATTCGATTTACCAAACACGTCACAAATCATTAATAATTAGGAGATCGATTCTCCTCTATTTAAGTATTAAATGCTTTAAATAAATAAATTTTATATAAACTTTTTATAAAAAAATAATTATAATAAATAATTTTTTATAATTTTTAATTTTTCAAAAACTTCTATGATATTTGTCTATTAAGATTTGTATAAATAACTTTTCATAATTTTATTTTTAGCCATCAAACGGACCAGAACACGAGACCAAATTTAACCGGGCCTGAGCCCGACACAGTTAATCACAACTGAGTCAGCTGTTAGCCCAACCCAATAAAGCACTCGGGTCCTTTCTGTTTATATATCTCATCGTCTTCACTAGGTTAAAGGTTTTGAGTGTCCCGCCCCCCTCCTCTCTCTCACTCTCTCGGTAGCAAGATGGTATGGATCTCTGCTTCTCTATTCATTCTCAATGACATTTGTTTTTCATTGTTCTTTAGTTTTCAACTTCTCTATTGTTTTTCTTTGCTATTGCTAACGTATTTTTTGTTATTCCGTTGCGATTCCCAGCCTAAGCAAATCAACGAGATCAAAGACTTCCTTCTCACAGCAAGAAGGAAAGATGCACGCTCTGTGAAAATCAAGAAAAGCAAAGATGTTTTCAAGTTCAAAGTTCGTTGCTCCAAGTACCTGTACACGCTTTGCGTGTTCGACTCCGAGAAGGCTAACAAGTTGAAGCAGTCTCTCCCTCCCGGTCAGTATGAAAAAAAAAAGCATTACTTTTTGCTGAGATCCACAAATTATGATCCCGTAATCCATTTGATTTTGTCGATTTATTTTCTTAAATCTGGTTTTTATTTTATTCAATCCTTTGGGTACGTTTTCAGTTGGTTCTTTAATGCTTTGAAGATGATCTGATGTTTCCACTTTCCCTGCTTTCTTGTTTGCTTGCAGGTTTGAGCGTGCAAGACGTATGAAAATGGGGACCTTGACTGAACCAAGCGCATCAAATGGTTATTGGTAGAAAAGAAGGTTTTGTTGTTTTAATTGGATGCCTTTTCACATTGGTAGAAATACCTCGTTTGTAATGGATTTGAGCTTGGTGTTCTCTTGAAATCTAGGAGGATGTCATGAACTCCTTAGATGCATTTGGAACTCAACTTTCAATTTTGCATGATTGCAGTTTTGGTTTGGTATATTTAGCTTGCTTGTTTGTTTATTTGTTAAATTCTGGATGGTTGAGTTGGATTCTTTAGCCAATTGATTGTCCTTTTTGGCTTTGAGTTCCTTCTAGCCTAATCGATTTATTCAAACCTGGTTTGAATTTTCCAATTACGAGTGATTCTTCCGGGACAGAATACGCTGATGTAGGTGAGACTGGCATCAGCAAACTGCTGCGGAGAACATACAAGTTATAGTGGGTTTCTGGAGTTTGGCCTTACTTGCAAGGCTTGGGGTGAGGTCGTGGGAATACACTTGGGACAATTCTCAGGGTGTTGCCCTTTGTTTATATTACAAGATCGAGGTAGAAATGGATGGAATCATCTCTTTCAAAGCAACTACACCTCTTTGCCCCGGGCGGGCACTGGAGTTGTGGGTATTTTTATAAGACCATGAACTTGTTGCTTCAATGTTTCGTCCAAACAAAATTGGCCTTTTAAGTTTTATCGCAATGTTGTTGTTAGGAACAGAGATTGATTTCATTTTTGGACCTATGGCGGATCAGATAGGGTTGCAATTTGCAAAATGTGTTCTAACTTGGAGTTGCATTATTTATAATGTCTGCACTTTTCCACTGGTCACTCAGACTCACTCACTCTCATAAACGAGACCTTTGTGTTTAGTGTTCTCGATGGAGCACTCATCTCTGGTACAAGGTTATTGTGCTGCTAGCTCGGTGGCATGTATCTATCCTACCTTGGCCTGGTGACTTGCATTGAATGTCATTTTTTATGGCTGGCAGACAATAGGAGTTGTAATTCTAGAAGCCCCAAGAATGGTCCATAAGGAAACAAATATTTAGGATTATATGTTCACAATTTGGTGCTGGGTTTAAGATAAGACTAGCAAACTGGATCTACAGTATTTAAAGCAAAGTTTTGAATGCGGTAACAGTACTGGCCGGTATGTATCATATTATTCAGTAGTAGTCTAGTAGATATGAGGGAGATAGGTGTTTTGTATTGGGTCAAATACTAAGTCGTTTTAGTGTGTTACGGTCAAGTCCGACCAATTTTTGATGTACCGAGTTTTTAGTACACTGGTCGAATTTTTATATTTTTAATGTATTTTCATATTTTTTACACTAAGTCTCACATTTAAATATTATTTTCTAAACTTTTTTAATTCTTTTTTCTCGAGGACCGAAAATCAAATCCCTATTATCCTTTTCATTATGAAGATGAGTAATTATTTTTTTAATAATTAGATTGATAACTTATAAGTATTATTGAGATTTAAAAATATATATTTTAACTTTTTAAGACTTGCATTAAGGTTATTTTGAGATATAATATATAATTAATTTATCTATATATAAAATATTCGAATGATATCAATATCAAAATATTTTATTTTAATATATTAATCAAAATAGTCACTATAACAGTATTCAAAACTTTATTCAAATTTATATTACATCTCATCCTTTTGCACCCAAAGGCAAACCTCAAAGTCAGGAGAACTTTAAGGGAGACGTGGGGGGTTTGGTCAGACCAACTCCTTACAAAATTAGCCTCAAATAAAATATAATAAAAAAATTTTAAAAATACAATAAAAGAAATTTAAAAATACATAAAATTAAAAAAATAAAATTAAAGAATTAAAAAAAAAACATAATAAAAAATATAATAAAAAAATAAAATGAAGATGATTTTACGTGAGGGATAAGGAGACATTCGGCCTTAGTCCATACGGAGTTATATCGGCTACCAGGAGCGTCGCTGTCCATATTATCGGGATTGCCTCCTTTCGCCGACCTCATCCTGCGATGGCGACCTCCGGTGACCTTTTACTTTCATCCGGTAGCTTTAAATCTGAAACGGACTCATTTCGGATTTAAGGCTATTGGGGAAAGGTGAAAGGTCGTTGGCGGTCGCCGTCACAGGAATGAGTTCGTCGGAAGAAGACGGTCCTGATGGTATGAGCGGTGCACCCCAGTGGCCGGCGGCGGCAGCTAGTTTTGTAGGAAGTTCAATCCGACCAAACTCCAAAATTTCTCAAACTATAATTGTCTGATGATGAACCTTCACCCTCAGCTAGATTATCACACAACTTTCAACATTAAATAGCTAGATTATCACACAACTTTCAACATTAAATTGCTGGAATCGAGAGGGCCTTGCCAATTGCTAAATGGCTAGTCAAAATTTAGCTAGGTAGTTCAAAAATGGTCTGTGCATTAGAGTAGTCAAAACTCTAAAACTTCATTTTTGAGTAAATCCATATCTTTCTCTAAATTTGACTAATTACTAATCATCTCCAAACTATTATTTTACTTCAAATTATTCCCAACAAATATGCTTTGGGTTAAGTATGCTTTGAATTTCTAGTGGCCAACGATTGACCTTGTAATAATATGATTTAGATTCCTAACTTACGACATGCAGTATAAAGTATTTCTAGTTTTGGATTCGTAATCTACCGTCACCAATATATAGCTTTTCTTTACTGTTAATGTGAATTCTCGACTAATATAGTACCTTTAATCCGATTTCAGACTAATGTGAATTTTAGATACATTAATGTTATAACAAATCAAAGAAGTACTATCAAATCCCACATTTAAACAACAAATGTACTACAACTTACCACATTTAAACAATAGAAGTAATATAAATGATCACATTTAATTAAAAAATTGTATATGTGATTGTTGGGTATTAGAAGGGTTTGCAAAATGTATTTATTAAATCATTAGGATGAGGAAGAAAATAGTTGGAAAAAAATAATCTAAGTGAAAATTAAATTATTAATTAATATATGGAGTGTTTTGAAAAATATAAAAATTACAAAAATATTATTGAAAATATTATATTATATTGTTATTTTAACTTCGAGATTGATAATCTAAGGTAGATTAACCTCTCTAAAATCAATGGAGTCATTGTCGATGCTCAAAAGATGAAATAATGTTTGGGTTTACTATAGCTCACAATCTTATTTAAAAGATTTTAGTGATTCCAATTAGGGGTGTCAAAACGTGTTAACGGGTCGTGTTCGTGTCGTGTCAGGACGTGTGCATAATGCTTAAAGGGTCAACACGAACACGATCCGTTAAGTGTTTCGTGTCAAAAATTTCAACACTAACACGACCCGTTAAGATAACGGGTTGATACGACACGACCCGTTAAGACCCGTTAAGACCTTTGACACTATATAACACGATATGACACGACACGATACAACACGATCTGACCCATTTCAACCCGCAAACCCGTTAGTGACCCGTTTGAGTTTAACTTAATTGATTTTATATAAATATTAAAACTTAAATAATAGTTATAAAACATAAAAAATTAATTACAAATTACAATTCAATAAGTAGTACACTATAAAATATGATAAACACACAAATATGATCTACACATTGTAAAATATTAAAATTATAACCCAAACATATTAAATAATAATGAGTTAACTCGTTAATGACTTTTTAATAAGTAATTAAATGGGATAGTAAAGTGTCTAAGAGTATAAAACTAATTTTAAATTAGGATTTTTTGAAATTTAGCTCAAGGGTATAAAAGTAAATTCAAATTTCTTATCGTGTCTTAACGGGTCATAACGGGTCATAACGGGTTTGACCCGTTATCAAATCGTGTCTTAACGGGTTGACACGAATTGACTCGAAACCTGTTAAGGCTAAACACTAACCCGCTTTTATCGTGTCGTGTTCGTTTTGTGTTAACGTGTCGTGTCACATATTGCCATCCCTAATTCCAATACAACTGATTTAATAAAAAAACTATGAAAATACCTTCCCTGCCGGTAGGGTTGTTCAACCTCAAAAAATTAACCTTCCAATCACAATCTTCTACATAAGTAATTTAATTTACATCTCGTGCGCCTGCCTACAACTGATTCAGCAATCACATAACTCTATAAATCTTCAACTTGTGCCTTTTCCGTCTTCCACCAAAGGACCACGACCAAACCCAAAGCTTTATCGATGGACTGAGCTCGACCATGCCAAGCCTAGATGGACGGAGATCAACCTCCAAGCACCATCCCAAACCCAGAGCTCAGTCAACGGATTGAGCTCGACCTTGTCGAGCTATGACGGATGAAGATCAACCCCTCAAGCATGAGCACCCATCCTAAATCCAGAGCTCCATCGAAGGTGAAAACTCCTTCCTTTAATTCCATAATTTCATAGAATTTGCCATGGAGATTACAAGTGTATTGGAGGGTGCATATTTGAAAACTCTACAACTAGTGTAGAAGAGAATGAGCCGTATTTCATCTATCTTTCCAAAGGGGGAGAGAGAGAGAATACTTGGACAACAAATTAATATTAGACAAACCTTTACTAATTATTTCTCCATTTGATTTGAGATTATGTTTCTTTGCTCAAGATTTTTAAGATCATCTATAGACCAAAGAAGTTGTTATTGGCGAGAATGATGCAAGCCATTGTGAGGAGATTTGGGTTGGAAGCATACGCATAAAAGTGAGAAAAGATGAAAGAGGTGTCGCTGAAAGGTTGGGCTTATTTGCATTTAGTTTAAATTTTCTTCTTTCTTCAACAGTCGAAGATCTTCCAATATACCTCCATGAGAGGCATGTTTTGATTAAGAAAGCCTCAATGGTTTTGTAGGTTCCAAGGGGGAGGGTTTGAGGTTTCGTAGGTTGCCAAGGAGGAAAGGGTTTCAGCACAGGAAAAGGAAGGGGTTTGGAGCTTCACAAGTTGTTAGGGAGGAGAAGTTTTGATATAGGGGGAGAAGGGTTTTATTTTAGATGGGTTTTAATCAGATGTGGTTTTCTATAGTGTTTATTTAGACACTTTTCTTACGTATTTTAATATAAGGGGGGGACTGTTATTTAGACAACTTCGGATGGGTTGTTCCTAAGAAGCTTTGAAAAATTATCCATGTTTTTTGTTTTCACTGATATTTGGCTAGTCCAATATCAATGATACGAGGAAAATACAATGTCATTCTACCATTAAATAACGTAAAATCTACAAATTGATGTAGCATGATATGGTATGTCAAATCTTAAATTTTCTTTTGTTAAAAAGTAGATATAATGGATTCTATAAAGTCACATCAAATTGTCAATTTTTTGTGTAATCTTTATGTGTCTGTAGCAGCTCTCTAAATTAATTAAATATTTGTTTTCACAAATAATCTCCTTTATTTTATCTTATTATTATTACTTTTTTAAATTCTCATATAAAATAAAATAAATAATTCAATATTTTTAAATTTTAAAATAAAATTAATATTAAAAAATATTTTATAATAATATTTTTTTAACTTTTATATAATCTTATTTTATCTTATCTTATTTATAAAAATAAATGAGGCCCAAATTTTTTGGACTAGAGCCCAATTAAGTGGGCTGGCTTGAGTTGGGCTTGTACGTTTGTAGTCCCCGAAGTAAGTTCGATCAGACTAGGGTTTTGACTCCACTATGTATAAATACGACATATCCTTCCTACCAATGGTCTTTGTAGTGTTGCTGCGTTCTCTAGGGTTATCTCAGAGACTCTTGCTTGCGCAGCTCTCCTTCGCTGAGACACAAAACAAGATCATGGGTCACTCCAACGTGTGGAATTCTCACCCCAAGAGCTACGGCCCTGGCTCCCGCGCCTGGTACGGAATATCGCTTCTTCTCTTCCAACCTGTTTGGTCCCCGAGAAATCATCATTGATTGAAAGAATAAAATCGAACTTGTTCCGATCTTTTTCAAGCTTCTGATCTATTTACAGAGAGTTATTAAGGGCTTTTATTCTCTCATAGTTTTTTCTGTTCGGTTTTGATTTTAGCCGTTGGTTGTTATTCTGATACTTGCGGAAATAATCATATAACTCGCTAAGATCGCTGGAAATAGATGATTCTTTTCTCTGGCAGAATTTGTGAATTCTAAAATGATCAGAAAGTTAGGTTTTCTTCAAACTAATATGATGTGCTACGAAGAAAGTGTTAATTTAGAAGGAATTAGTTTCCGCGGCTAGTGTCCGCAATAGTTTTATGGTCACGGTGAGATATGAGGCGGAGAGTTGGTGACCCTCTTTGTTGAATATATAGCCTCTTTCTGAATGTTAGCCTTGTCGTCTCGTCTGTTTTTTTTTTTACTTGGAAGATATTACTTGGAGCTGTTGAAGGGCAATGGTTTCAACATAATTTCAGGCAGGGAATGGTGGATTGGATTTTTAGGGTGATGGCTTCTAGTTGTGAATTTTTACGCGGTCTGTGATTAGCTTAAAAAGTTTGAAGGTACTGACTTTAGTTTTGTGTTGCCTTTTTCTTTGCTTGATAGTCGGGTTTGCGGGAATCCCCATGGGTTGATCAGGAAGTACGGCCTCATGTGTTGTAGGCAATGCTTCCGTAGCAACGCCAAGGAAATTGGCTTCATTAAGGTAAGTATCTTTTTAACGAGTTTATTATCCTACTCAGAATGTTGGGTTCTGATTGTTTCCAAAATCTGATCTGCTTTTGGGTTTTCCTTGCAGTACCGCTAAAGGGTTTCATCTGTCTGTTCCACAAGTGCGAAGGCTGAAGCATGATATGATTTGTGGTTTTTAAGTTTGAAGAACCTCCCGATTTTCAGTTTTAGTTCTATGTAATGTCTAACCTGAGTTAAATGACGGGAGCATGAATATTTTTGCTTCAAATGTTTGAAGATCATTTACAAATTATCATTTTCTGTTTGCTGCTACTGTTTTTCCTTCTCGGCTGTTAGATTTTTCTCATGAGTAATGGAATACTACTAAATGAGTATAAGACCTGGCTACCTCCTCTCCTTATTTAGAAAAAAAAAAAAGAGGTTTTGGATTTTTCTTTGGCATTTATTTGCAACATGACTGATAGTTCTAATTCCTTGCATGAATGGTGGTGCCGGTATATGTGTCTCAAGCTGCTGAGGAATTGACCATCTTTCATGGTTCATATTGGTCATGAGTCAAGAGTCAAGACACAACACCGATAGAGATTGTGCTAGTCTGATCCCCAGGGTGCCTATGGTCCTCCGCCTTGTGCACGGATGCATGTCTTTCTTTTGTTTTTAGTCTCATTTTCTGTTTTCTCAGTTGAGAGAGTGGTCGTTTTGGTTGTTGGTTGGTGGCTCTGTCCAAGAGTTATGATGCAATGTGTTGAGAAATCTAGTGCCGGTGTATATCTCTTCCAACTATTCAATTCGTGCGGGTATGGTTTACCAATTTTATTATTTTCTATTTAAATTTTAAATTTTTTTTACTTAATAATTAAAAAAGTAATTAGTAGTGAAATTAAAATTTTTGAAAATAAAATATTTATAAGAAAAAAATAAAATAAAATAAATGTACTAGTAAACAAGCGGTAAACTAATATTAAGTATATCATTACTCTCCTCTGAATTTACTTCTCTGGTGTATGATGATTCGCGGCATATGTCCAAGTATCGGCTGATATAATAATTGTTAAGTTTAGCCTGCAACTCTACAAGTTGCTGGGGGGGGGGGGGGCCCTATCGAACTCGTATCTACGTGTGTATAAATGGTAAATATATTTAGTAAATTAAGGCCTCGTTTGTATTAGAAGATGAGTTTAACTCATCTCAACTTATCTTTATTTTATCATTATATTTTTATAATTTTTTTATATAAAATACAAATTCCTATACACATTTTTCAAATTTTAATACACATTTTTTAAATCTCAACACACCTTTTTCAAATCTCAAAATAATAATAATATTAAAAAATAAATTAAATTTATCTCAACTTATCTCAACTCATCCCATCTCCAAATCCAAGCAGGGCCAAGAGGGCATAATACGCTGGTTAACAAAGAAGAAAGGGTGTTAAGGTGGTCTAATAATTGTTAACGTTTCATTGTCTACTTTCGTATAATATGAGCTCAGGAAAAGAAGGGATGTAAGTGCTCGGGAAAAAGGGATGGTGGTTGAAATGTTGGGAGGGAGGAGTTCTAAGGAACGTATTTATTGAAGAAAAATAATAGCCAGATTCGTGAGTGTGCAAGTGTAAGTGAAAATTCATATGAAACAAATAATAAATTCTTAATAGTGATTTAAAAAAAAAAATAATTATTCAACTCTTTCGTATTTCAGGATTATATATAACATTACTTGGAACCACCATCTGGGGAGGCTCATAATCTCACATCTCAGGATGCTGTTTGAAACCTAATGAAAATTAGGTGGCGACCTTTGCTTGAAGCAGCAGACTTGCTAAACAACTTGTGTGCAAACCACAGAGCTAGTCCTCAGCCTTATCTGATCTGCTTGCAATATGTTTAATGTTTACGCTGCTTTTACTTTTTATCATTTTTGCAGGATTTCAATGTGAGATTGGAAATAGATCATTATATTCTGTAACTTGATCTTTTTGAAAACTATTTATTTGATCATTTTATTTTGAAGTAATTCTATATATAAATGTAAGATGTATAAACGTCACATAATCACTTTAAAAAAGAGTCTGATATACAATTAAAAAAATAACTTTTTTCATGTAAATTGTAAATCAGTGTCATACTCATTTTACATTTATCCTAAAATGTGGTATTTTAACGTGTTCTATTTACAGTCAAATGATGTGTAGGCATGTGGTGAGCTTCAGTACTGTTTGATCATCTGATGGAAATGCTTTAATCCTCTGATCGAGCAGAAGGGTAAACTTGACCTTTTGTCGAGAAGATATTATATACCGCTTCGATTCTGGACCGTTAGATGGCCACGTGTCATTATCTCTCAGTCTCTCTCTCTCCCTCTATATATATATACTTAACTTCGATTTAGGGTTATGAGATTTCATTTGTGCTTTACAGAGAGATTGAGAGAGAGCGCGTCTGTTCTTATTCCTGTGCTAGGATTTCGTGAGTTCGAGAGAAAGAGAGGATCTATTGGCTCTCTTGTATTCGAGAGCTAGCACTACTTTGTATAAACATTGAGGCTTTTGTTGATTTTTCAATAAGAATGATCTCTGTTCCTATCGTGGATGTAGACTATTAAGGTTGAATCACGTAACTCCGGTGTGTTCTCTCCTATTGGCTCTCTTGTATTCGAGAGCTAGCACTACTTTGTATAAACATTGAGGCTTTTGTTGATTTTTCAATAAGAATGATCTCTGTTCCTATCGTGGATGTAGACTATTAAGGTTGAATCACGTAACTCCGGTGTGTTCTCTCCTTTTTTACTCTTTACTGCTTTAATTTTTGTTGATTATTGTATATTGATTTTTATTTCTTGTTTTGGTTTGCTGAAATTGAGGATATCTTGAAATCTTAATTTCAAGAACACGAATTTTTTGTGGGTCACCATTTTATAAAAATAGATAAGTGGTTTTCTAAAACTTAACATAAATTCTATATATATTTTATTCACTTCTTTTAAAATAGTTATGCAATAATTACAAAATTCATTTCATAAATCTTAGGGTAATGCTGAGCTGAAAGTGGCATGCACCTCAATATTTCACATCTGGTCCAAGCATAAAAATAAGTAGGCCGTTGGTAGACTTGAACTTGAAGATAAAATAATAATTCTATTGGGAGAGTTGGTTTTAAAGAGTTAATGGAGAGTCGACTTTGATTTTAAAATATTTTTCTTCATTTTTAATCTTGTTTTTATAGATCTAATAAGTTTCATTAATTTATTTTTGATATAAAAATTGAAAATAAGGTTAAAAATAAGAGGAATTCTTTTAAATTAAAACCGATTCTTAACTCTCTAAAACCGATTCTTATACAATTATTCTTATCCTAATGTCCTGATCTTGGCCTACTCAAGCAGAGAAATAAAATTGGTAAAAAAATAAAATAAAAATGACACCTGTAATTACATGATTATCATACATGGAGAATATTGGAGTAGTTGGGAAAACGAATCTACAGAACTAAAGTTTGGTTTTTTTTTTTTTTTTCCTGGGTTTATGTTTCTCGTGAGTATTGTAGAAGTTTGATGCAGAGAGAGTACCCATTGCAATACCAATATATATACACACGTGCATGCATGCATGAAAGTGAAAGACTAAGGCCTCGCTTGGATTTAGAGTTAAGATGAGTTGAGATGAGTTCAGTTTATTTTTTAATATTATTATTATTTTAAAATTTAAAAAAAGTATGTTAGAATTTAAAAAATGTGTATTGAAATTTGAAAAAGATGTATAAAAATTTGTATTTTATATAAAAAATTATAAAAATATAATGATAAAATAAAAATAAATTAAGATGAGTTAAGTTCATCTTCAAATACAAACGGGGCTATGTTGAGCCTGCCGACATTCCCAAACTGCATGCCGCTGCATCAGTGTCAGATGATATGATGCAGCCTAACAAATCAAACTACTGATTTAAGCCAGCTAGAAAATTAATTATAATTAAGCTTGATTCATATCTTCACTTAACGGATAAAATCATCTCCAAACAGCGAAAGCACAAGTTGCGGCCAGCCCTACAAGGCTACAAGTACCCGCGGAAACAATCTATTTCACCAACCTCCTCGACTCCAAATTTCTGCTTGTTTTTTTTTTAAGCATTTGAGAATCTTTCTTTATTATTGCCACGTCATTTTTTTCTTTAATAGAAAATTACATATATATATATATATATATATAGATACATCTGCGAAAATGCGATTTTTAAATCTGGAGATCTTGTTAATAACATCGAAGATTTATTAATTAGTGTTGGATACAACAAATTAAACTTGAACACAAAACTATATTATACTTGAACTGTGTGCACGCACTGATCTCCAGGTATGATGTATATTTCCTGGTACTTTACTTTAAATAATTATGATCAGCTCATGAATATCATTAATTGTTGCATTTTTTTCCATGCATCTTGATCATTAACGTGGCCAGTTTTGAAATTCAGAAAGTCGAAGACAGGCAAATTAATATCAAAATTAATTCAGACATGCATCACAAATTTCATAGTCGAGAATTACTGGAATTAGTGGCCGGCCGGATGTACTCGTGTCTAGTTCTCCAAAGTTCTTTAATTTCGGAATAAATATTGTTAAGGACGTATTCTGCTATCTTGTCTATCGAATCCCGAGTGGTTATAACCTGCAAGACAAGAACAAGAGGGGTTGGGGTCCGGGACCGCTCCGACGATCAAGTCAGTTTAGGAGAGAAGATATATGATAGAGAGAGTAAGAGAGTCTGTGAGCGTACCGTCCCCCCGTCGTCGGTTGGGTGTTATTTATAGATGTTCCCCCTGGGAGGAGGGTCTGTGTGACGAGAGCGCCGGAAATCGGGGCGTCACTCGTCCGTCATCCTCGATAAGGAAACCTGGTTCGATTCGGTCGGTCTCATCGCATTAATTGAGTATCCTCCCAATTAATGCTCGATTAGCCCCTTTTGGACAGGGGCATTAAATGCTGCTGTATCTTTTGTCAATTTGGTAATTAATGGTGTGTGTTTGTAGTGTCTCTGTATTGAAGAAGGAGGGGGATGTAGACCGGCGGCTGTCTGTCGTTCATAAATGCGGGAGTGGTCTTGATGGGAGACGGGTTCAAGAGATATACCAGCACGTGAGCCGCCGTTCTGCCCTTAGCGTGTTCTCGAAGCCGGTTTAACCATTTCCTGCCCAGATCGGGATAACCAGGGACTCGGCTCGTCCCCGATCTCGGTCTCCCCAGTTGAATTCGGACGCTGCGTCGAGGTGGGTGCGGGTAACGGGCCTTGGGCCTGGTAACCTTGTGGGCTCGGGCCCGGGCAAGTTGGACCCCCTTTCAGTACCCCGCGAGTTTCCATCGAAGGCACTTCGATGGAAATTCCGAACGTTGGAGAGCTAGGGTCTTCCTTTCCTTTGATTGTATCGTCCTTCGATACTGGGCGGTGTTCCTTTATTTGGCACTTCGATGGAAATTCCGAACGTTGGAGAGCTAGGGTCTTCCTTTTCTTTGATTGTACCGTCCTTCGATACTGGGCGGTGTTCCTTTATTTCCCCTGCCGGGCGGGAACACGAGGTTGGGTGTGCTCGGGCGATCCCTGCTGGCACGTCGTTTCGTTTACCGACCGGACTTCAGAGGGACGGTTTGAATTCTGACTAATTAATGCCGAATCGTGACCCGTCATATTCCGTGTCAGGCATTTAATGCAGTTTTGAAATTTAATTGTGCCGTCGTTCCGATTCCCGAACCGTCAGTAATCCGTTATTAAATGGTGAGGCGCACGCGCGTGGCCATCATTAACTGACTTGTCATTTCGGCGCACGCTTCTTTTCTCTGATTGGCCAGTTCGGGGCGTGCTTTCTGTTCCCAAGAGCCACGTCTGAGGTGATGGTTTCGGCGCGGCCTCGTTTCCCGCTCGCATTAAATTTTGCTTCTGGGTATAAATTACCCAGCGGTCTTGTCCCTGTCCTCGTTTCACTGTTTGCTTTCTTGCCATTCTGCTGTCCTCCTTCCTTGCCTCTGCTCTTCGCCATCTTTCATTCTTTCTCTGTCGCTTTCTTGCCACTCCCTGCTTTCGCCCCCATGGCCGCTTCTGATCCATGCTCTTTCTTCGCCGGCAACGGCTGGGTGTCCACCATGCAATCTTCCGATGTGGACACGCTTAGGAAGAAGCACCACGTTTCCTGGCGGTACACCTTGGAGGCCCCGGGGGATGGAGTCAGGGCCTGTGAGTGCGATGGGAGGGCTCAGAAGGTCGTGCTCTTCTCCCTCATGCTCTCGAAAGGGACTACGCCTCCCCTTCATTCGGCCCGTTCGGGAAGTCCTGCACTTCTTGGGCTTGGCCCCTGCCCAACTCATGCCGAACGGGTGGCGTATCCTGCTGGCCACCTGCGTGGCGTTTAGGATCGTTCTGTCCGGGAAGAACGATCCCTACCCCGACCTCACCGCTCGAGAATTCTTCTCACTGTACCGGCTCCTCCGTCGGGACGGGAATGTTGCCGGCTTCCAGATAAAGCCGAAATGTAGGCTGATCAGAATGGAGGAGAGGCATTCGAGTGCCCGGGACTACCACAAGAGGTTCTTCTACGTCTCGGGCAGGGAGTGGGAGTTCCCGGAGGGAGAGGGGAGCGATTTCCCCGTTCAGAAAGACTGGGGCTTCCTCCCCTCCCAGACACACATGGAGGTTGCCCTCTCTGCCCAGGAGGCTGAGAGGGTGAAGGCGGTTCTCTCCTGGGGGGCAGAGGATCCCGATCGGCTATGGTCCGATAATCTCCTCACCGAGGAGAACATCGAGGAGTTCTTGACCCGACCAGACCGGTCCTACGCCGAGGGTCAAAACTTCTTCACTGCCCCGGAAGAACCTCCTACCTCCTCTCGCAAGCGAGCCTCTGATCGGGAGGTAGAACAAGAGAGGCGCACCAAGAGTCGGGCCGGCGAGGCTACCTCGAGCCGTGGCGCTCGACCCAAGAAACAGAGGAAGGGGAAGGGTCCACGGGCCGAGGGTCCGGACGGAGGTGCCCCCCCCACAGACTCTCCCGCACGACGCCCCGAGCCGACTTCCTCGTCGTCGTCCTCGGACGAGCTCCGGTTCTTGCAGACCGAGGGAATGAGGGCCGAGGTCGGGAAGACGGTTATGGAAGCCCAAATCGAGGCGATGGATCGGGCCGGGGTCGACTCCTCAGACGGAGAGGAGATAGAGCGCGCCTTCCAGGAGGCTCTGGAACATGCCGCCGATCTGACCTCGGGGGCCATGCCATTTGCGCAGGTCTTTCGACAGGAGTCGGAGGAGCAAGCTGCCAGGGCAAATCAGTTGCCCACCCCTCCCCCTTCATCTTCCGAGCGCCACTCAGACGCCTCCGAGGGGGAAGATGAAGTATCTGGCGGGGAGGCCCATTCCGAGGGTGCCTGCGAGGGAGCCGAGCAGCAAGGGGCTCCGGCCCAAGAAAATCGGGACGAGGCTACCCCCGAGGGGTCGAGGGGGTTCGACCATCCCGAGGAAGGGAGCCATACGGAGGTCGGAGATGAGAGCGGTCAACCGGCCACTGAGTCCGAGGGG
Source organism: Platycarya longipes (assembly GCA_036559045.1). Classification (NCBI taxonomy): domain Eukaryota; kingdom Viridiplantae; phylum Streptophyta; class Magnoliopsida; order Fagales; family Juglandaceae; genus Platycarya; species Platycarya longipes. Next base: position 1,665,983 of record CM071793.1, read on the forward strand.
TCTCCTGAGCGCCCACCTCCGACCTTCGAGAGGGGGTCGACCTCGGGGGTTCACTCTGAGGACGCATGCCCACCTCCGGGCTCGGAAGCTCCTCCCCGACCCCCATCCCCTTTTCGGCTTCGAAGCGGGGTCGCTGTGTTTGGTCAGCTCTTCGGGTCGGATTCGGAGGAAGGAGCTCGTCAGGCCGGTGAAGCCGGTTCAGAGCGGCCTTCCCGATTCGATCAAGCGAAGGCGGATGCTTCCGCCCGAGTGGCCTCGATGCTGAAGCCTCTGCTGACTCAGGTTTGTTCGGTAGGCCTTGTTGAATTTCGGATGGTCTCCTCTTTTTAATTTGCTAAGTTTTTCTTTCTTTTTTTTTTTGTTTGTTCGGTGTTTCAGGTTGCCATGGAGATATCCCGGACGGTGGGATCCGAGTTGGCCGAGCTTGCCGAATTCAACAGTGAGCTCGGAACCGTCTGCAAGTTCGGGCTCTACAAGCTGCAGCAGGCACGGGACCAGTTCGAGCAGTCGCAGGAAACCTGCAGGGGGCTGATAAGATCGGTCGAGGAGCTGGGGGTGGAAAAGAGCAGGCTGGAAAGAGCCAACTCTTCTCTTCGAGCCGAATTGGAGGCGGCTTGAGAATCGCTGGCAGTGGCCCACCGGAGGAATGCCCGCCTCGTGGACGCAAGATCGGCCACCGAGCAGGACAAGATCCTCCTTCAGTCCGAGCTAACCGCTCGGACAGCGGAGCTGGCAGCTTCTTCCCAGATTCTATCTCTGAGGGAAGAGGAGTTAGCTATGTCCGAGTAGGCTCGGATAGCTCTGGAGGAGGAACTGGTCGGTTCGAGGCGCGCCCGGGAGATCCTGCAAGCGGAGTTGGCGCGGTCTGAGGAGGTCCGGGCTGCTCGGGAGTCCGAGCTCGCGGGGGCTCGGAGTGCTCTAGAAGAGGCTCACTCGAGTATTGCTGATCTCGAGCAGCAAATATCCCGAGTGGTGGCGATCCGTAACTCTGCCTGGGGGCACGGTTATGCCGAGGGCTTTCGCCGGCTAGGATCCCAGCTCTTGGTGGATCCCCAGCTCGATCCTCGGAGGATAAGCGTGAAGTCTCTTCGTCCAGACCGGGCTGCGAAGAGATTCGTCAAGAAGATCGGGAAGCGCGGCTACCCTCCCTTTGACGACCTGAATCCTCCCCCGCCCCCTCCTGAGGCTTGACTTGATTATTGTACAAGTTTTTTTTTTTTTTTTGTAATGATGCTCGAGCTTGATTCGAGCGAGTTTGTATGACCGACAATATATATGAAACCTGAACTTAATCTTCCTCTGATGCTTTGTTCATAATTTCGAGCGAGTTTGTATGACCGACAATATATATGAATCCTGAACTTAATCTTCCTCTGATGCTTTGTTCATAATTTCATTCTGTCTTTACCCCGCGAAATTTTTTGGTTAAGTGTAAACTTAAGAAAAATTTTTCCCAAACGTACCCGGTCGATGTGCTTAAGATCGGGGTTCAGGAGTTGCAAACTGCTTCATTGACCGACCCCGCGGGACTCCGAGGCGGATACATCGCGTGGGTGGATTGACCGACCCCGCGGGACTCCGAGGCGGATGCATCGCGTGGGTGGATTGACCGACCCCGCGGGACTCCGAGGCGGATGCATCGCGTGGGTGGATTGACCGACCCCGCGGGACTCCGAGGCGGATGCATCGCGTGGGTGGATTGACCGACCCCGCGGGACTCCGAGGCGGATGCATCGCGTGGGTGGGTTGACCGACCCCGCGGGACTCCGAGGCGGATGCATCGCGTGGGTGGGTTGACCGACCCCGCGGGACTCCGAGGCGGATGCATCGCGTGGGTGGGTTGACCGACCCCGCGGGACTCCGAGGCGGATGCATCGCGTGGGTGGGTTGACCGACCCCGCGGGACTCCGAGGCGGATGCATCGCGTGGGTGGGTTGACCGACCCCGCGGGACTCCGAGGCGGATGCATCGCGTGGGTGGGTTGACCGACCCCGCGGGACTCCGAGGCGGATGCATCGCGTGGGTGGGTTGACCGACCCCGCGGGACTCCGAGGCGGATGCATCGCGTGGGTGGATTGACCGACCCCGCGGGACTCCGAGTTGAGAACCTTATAATACGTTGGATGCGAATATTGAATAACATCGGGCTCTTTATAATTTCAAGAAGCAAATTACATCAGTAGAAGTAAATTACATTAGTAGATGCTACGCATAGTACCTCTTAAGCCTCTCACTGTTCCAGGGGTGGGGCAGGTCGGTTCCAGAGCTGTCTTTGAGTCGGTAAGACCCCGGTCTGTTTGTTGCCGTCACTATGTAAGGTCCTTCCCATTTTGGTCCCAGTTTTCCTTGTGCTGGAGTCGTGATGCCCGTTTGTCTTAGCACTAAGTCCCCGACTTTGAAGTTGCGCGGCTTCACTCTTTTGTTGAAGTACTGTTCTGCTTTGCGTTTGTTGTTGGCAAGTCGGATGCCGGCCTCTTCCCTGTGCTCCTCTAAGGAGTCCAGACGTCCCATCATCTTGGCATCATTGGAAGCAGCGTCATAGTGCTGGATTCGTAGGGTAGGCATCCCGACCTCGACTGGAATTACCGCCTCGCAGCCATAGGTGAGGGCAAACGGTGTTTCACCCGTAGGGGTTCGGACCGTTGTGCGATAAGCCCAGAGGACCCCCGGAAGTTCATCGGCCCAGGCCCCTTTATGCATTCCGAGTCTTTTCTTCAGCGCATTGAGGATGGTTTTGTTGGTCGCCTCGGCTTGCCCGTTAGCCTGCGGGTGGCCGGGGGAAGAGTATTTCACCTTGATCTTCAACTCGGAGCACCATTCTCGGTAATGACTGCAATCGAACTGCTTTCCATTGTCTGATATGAAGCTCTGGGGTATCCCGAACCGGCAGACAATCGACTTCCATAAGAACTTTGTGATGGCTTGAGAAGTGATACTGACAAGGGCTTCGGCCTCTACCCACTTCGTAAAATAATCCACTGCCACTATTATGAATTTAGTCCCACCCCTCCCTACTGGGAATGGTCCTATGAGGTCGAGTCCCCATTGGTCAAAGGGCCAGGGGGATGTTATCGAAGTGAGTTCTTCCGATGGGGAGTGCAACACTGGGCTGTACTCTTGGCACTTCGGGCACCTTTTAACGAAATCTTTCGCTTCCTGGAACAAACACGGCCAGTAATACCCTGCACGGGTGGTGCGGGCGGCTAGCGTTTTAGACCCCGTGTGGGCCCCGCAGATTCCTTCATGGATCTCGGCCAGTATATATTGCCCTTCTTCTTTCGTTACACACCTGAGCAATGGTTCAGAGAAGCCCTTTCTGTACAGCGATCCGTCAATCAGTGTGAATCTGGACGATCTATTCTTTATCTTGCGGGCCTGGCCCGGGTCGGGAGGTAATGTGCCTGTACGGAGGTATGCTGTGATATCGGTTGCCCAGTCGGGATCTGCGACAGCCACTACTCCGACTTCGCTGCCCGTGGAGGGAGTATCTATCGTTCTGATCTCAGTGTTCTCTGGGGGAGGATGTTCATCTTTTCCCGACGCAACCTTTGCCAATCGATCTGCTATATGATTTTCTTCCCTTGGGATCTGCAGTAAACGGAAGTAACTGAATCGATCTCTCTCGATGCATACGAGCTCCAGATATTTTTTCAATTTTTCGCTCTTGGTGATGCACTGGCCGAGTACTTGGTGGTGAAAAACTATTTGAGAATCAGTTCGGGCCTCCAGCTCAGTCGCCCCGAGGACCCTAGCAATTGTCATTCCGGCTATGAGGGCCTCGTATTCTGCCTCATTGTTGGTTACCTTGAAGGTTAGGCCTATGCCGTAGTTGTGTTGGACGCCCTGGTCGGTGACGATGTGCACACCTGCTCCACCCCCGGCTCGGCATGAGGACCCGTCAACGTACAGCTGCCACGCCTGCTCCCGAGGTTCACTGGGGATCTCTTCTGGAAACCCAGTGTATTCCGCGACAAAATCCGCCAGTGTTTGCGCTTTCATCGCCGTTCGGGGCTGGAACGTTAGATCAAATTCGCTCAGCTCGATTGCCCATTTGGCTAATCGACCGGACGTATCGGGCTTCTGGAGAATAGTTCCGAGGGGCTGATCGGTCATTACTCTTATGGTGTGGGCTTGGAAGTATGGACGCAGCCGACGCGCAGCTGTCAGTAAGGCGAATACCATCATCTCCGTACGGGGGTACCTGGCCTCTGCTCCTTGGAGTGCCCTGCTGACATAGTACACAGGCTTCTGACCCCGATCGGTTTCTCTCACTAGAACTGCAGATGTTGCCTGAGGCGAGACTGCCAAGTAAGCCACAAGGGTCTCTCTGGGAGTTGTCTGGCTGAGTAACGGGGGACACGTCAGGTAATCTTTGAGTTGTTCGAATGCCTGCCCGCACGATGTGTCCCACTCGCGTGCTTTTCGGAGGACCTGGAAGAAGGGAAGGCATCGATCGGTCGACCTTGCTATGAACCGGCTGAGAGCAGCAATTCGACCAGCCAATCGCTGGACTTCATTCAGGTTCCTCGGTGGTGCCATTCCGAGGATAGCCTGTATCTTCTCGGGGTTGGCCTCGATTCCCCGTTCAGAAACCATGTACCCTAAGAACTTGTCGGACTCGACCCCGAAGGTGCACTTGGCAGGGTTGAGCTTCATCTGATAATGTCGCAGGATAGAGAAGGCCTCTTTCAGGTCCATCGCATGATCGTTAGGGGAGCGGCTCTTGACCAGGAGGTCGTCGACGTAAACTTCTATGTTTCTCCCGATTTGCTTTTTAAACATACGGTTAACCAACCGTTGATAAGTAGCCCCCGCGTTCTTGAGCCCAAAAGGCATGGCAGTGTAACAATAGAGTCCGCGATCTGTAATGAACACCATTTTTTCCTCGTCGTCCGTGCTCATCTTGATCTGATTGTAACCCGAATAGGCGTCCATGAAGCTGAGGAGAGAGTGCCCAGCAGTTGAATCCACAATGAGGTCGATGCGCGGTAGAGGGAAACTATCTTTGGGGCAGGCCTTGTTCAGATCGGTGAAGTCTACGCACATGCGCCATTTCCCGCTGGCCTTCTTTACCAGTACTACGTTAGACAGCCATTCCGGGTAGTGAGCCTCTCGGATGAGCCCAACGGTCAGGAGTCTGTCCACCTCTTCTGCAATGGCGGCATACTTCTCAGCACAGAAGCTTCTTCTTTTTTGCCTAACTGCCCGGGCAGTCGGGTTGACACACAGCCGGTGTTCTGTTACAGACCTATCGATTCCGGGCATGTCTGCGGGTGTCCAGGCGAATACGTCTTTGTGCTCAATGAGGAGGGCCTTGAGTTCCGCATGTACTCCCGGGTCCATTTTGGTTCCGACTCGCACTGTCCGATCCGGGTTGTCGCCATCGACCGGAATCAATTCCAGAGGCTCGTTGGGTTCCGCTTGGCGTAGTGTCGCTTCGTCCCTGATTTCATCGTCCCACACTGCTCGGGGAGGTGCAGGCGGAAACTCAACATGCTCGTCCTCCAGGGAGATCGTAGCCACGGAACTGTCCTTGTGCTTCAACTCCCGGGCGTAGCATTCCCTGGAGGTAACCTGCTCTCCTCTGACTTCGCCCACTCCTCTGTCGGTTGGAAACTTCATTTTGAGGTAGTAGGTAGAAGTGACTGCCCTCAAGTTGTTTAGGGTCGGCCTCCCTAGGATGGCGTTGTAGGAGGAGGGAGCTTTCACGACCAGGAATTCAGTCATGATGGACGCGGTCCTGGGCGTGGAGCCCATCAAAACCGGGAGAGTTATCAGGCCCTCGGGGTGTACTGTTTCACCCGTAAACCCTTTAAGGGGGGCCCGGATAGGCTGAAGTTGGCAAGGGTCGATCCCCATCTGCACGAAGGCCTCCCAGAATAGGATATCGGCTGAACTCCCGTTGTCGACCAGCATCCTCTTAACTGTGAAATTGGCCACCAATGCTGATATCACCAAAGCGTCATCGTGCGGAAAGGCGATGCCCTTCCCATCCTGCTCGTTGAAAACTATTGATTCCCCTCTGGGACCTGGGTTGCCCTGCCTCGGCGCCTGCCCCAGTGAGTAGACTTCCCCATATCTGGCTCTCCGGGCGTGTGCCCTTTGAGAGGAGGACGTAGTCCCTCCTCGGGATGGTCCCCCGACAATGGTTCTGATTTCTCCTGCTGGGTGGCCGGACGCAGGTTCGCCTCGGCGTCTGCTTGACTCTTGCTCCCGACGAGGGGTCCTCGACCGGGTTCTGTCTCTTCGGTCGTTCATCTGTTCATCCCTCTGACTGTTTTTCAAGGCCTGGCAGTCTTCGGTGTTGTGGCCCTTGGACTTGTGATATTCGCAGTACATATCCCCTCTTCTTCTTCTGATGGATTCTCGCCTAGATTCTGCTCGGCTCTAATCTTCCACCGCCAAGCTGGATTGAGGCCACGATGACAGTCTGTGTTCCCGTGGGGGGTCCCTTCTCCTCGTCTCATCCGAGAACTTCCTACCCCCCCGATGCCTGCTGGAACCTTCCCCGGCACCGGTTGTTTTTCGGTCGTGCTGTCGGAGCTCCCCTCGCCGCGGAGCTACTAGGGCTTCGAGCGTATCTTCGGCGTTGATGAATCCGTCAGCCTGATCCATGAATCCGTTCAAAGTGGTGGGAGTCTTGCGGGCTATCTCCGCCATGAAGGGGCTCCTTGGCCATACACCGCCCAGGAGGGCCGCTAGGGTGATCTTTTCGTCCTGGTTGTCGGTGGTCATTCTTTCTTCGTTGAACCTGGTCGGGTATCCTTTCAGGCTTTCCTTCTCTCCTTGTTTGACGGTCAATAGATACGCCGCTGGGCGCCTTCGTTTCCTACTAGCCATAAACTGGGTGATGAAAAGTCGGGCTAACGCCTCGAAGCTACTGACGGATCCCGGAGGAATGGTTCCGAACCATGTCCTAGCCATCCCCTTCAGTGTGAGAGGGAAAGCTCGGCACGCCACCTCGCCGGGATAGCCATGTAGGCTGATATGGGCTTTAAAAGCCTCTATATGCTCCACAGGATCCTGAGACCCATCATACAGTTCCACCTGTGGGACCTTGAATTTGGGCGGGAGAGGGACGGCCAGGACGTCTGCGCTGTAGGGTGTTCCTATGCTTCCCTGCGAGGAGAGATGCCCTGCTGCCGGGCTGATCAGTTTTGCCATTTCAGCGTACTTGTCTCCCAGCTCCTTTAGCTCGGTGTGCATCCGGCGTCGTTCTCCTTCTGAGGCTTTGCTCTCCTCCGGGAGTCGGGAGCTTGCATTCTCTCCCAGGTGGATTTCGCCGCGGGCCGACGCCTCTTCGCGTGGTTGCTGGAGGGCCGCATTCTCCTCCTTCAATTTCCTCACCATTTCTTCCAACGCTTCCAGCCTTTCTTCCATCGACGGATCTGTCTGTTGGTCGTGCTTGGTCGTTTGGGACAGCGGTAGAGTAGACATGCAGAAAGTACGTTGATCAAAAACAATCGAATCCCACAGACGGCGCCACTGTTAAGGACGTATTCTGCTATCTTGTCTACCGAATCCCGAGTGGTTATAACCTGCAAGACAAGAACAAGAGGGGTTGGGGTCCGGGACCGCTCCGACAATCAAGTCAGTTTAGGAGAGAAGATATATGATAGAGAGAGTAAGAGAGTCTGTGAGCGTACCGTCCCCCCGTCGTCGGTTGGGTGTTATTTATAGATGTTCTCCCTGGGAGGAGGGTCTGTGTGACGAGAGCGCCGGAAATCGGGGCGTCACTCGTCCGTCATCCTCGATAAGGAAACCTGGTTCGATTCGGTCGGTCTCATCGCATTAATTGAGTATCCTCCCAATTAATGCTCGATTAGCCCCTTTTGGACAGGGGCATTAAATGCTGCTGTATCTTTTGTCAATTTGGTAATTAATGGTGTGTGTTTGTAGTGTCTCTGTATTGAAGAAGGGGGGGATGTAGACCGGCGGCTGTCTGTCGTTCATAAATGCGGGAGTGGTCTTGATGGGAGACGGGTTCAGGAGATATACCAGCACGTGAGCCGCCGTTCTGCCCTTAGCGTGTTCTCGAAGCCGGTTTAACCATTTCCTGCCCAGATCGGGATAACCAGGGACTCGGCTCGTCCCCGATCTCGGTCTCCCCAGTTGAATTCGGACGCTACGTCGAGGTGGGTGCGGGTAACGGGCCTTGGGCCTGGTAACCTTGTGGGCTCGGGCCCGGGCAAGTTGGACCCCCTTTCAAATATATATATATATATATATTATATATATATATATATTTATATATATATATTTGTTTTAGCTACGTATACCTCGCGGAATCTTCGGTTCTAAGAAACTAGGAAAAGTTTTAACTCCTAAAAATACATACGATAATCGATAATTTAATGCCTACCTACAAAATCCCCCAACCTTATACAGAGAACACCATGCATGCATGCATGCAGTACCTTGAATCCAAAAAGACACGTTTTCTTTTTGATCTTGGCAAAGAAATACATGACATTAATTCTATCTTTTATGTGGGGATGAAGTGGAAAGGAGAAGCAATATTGTATAAGCTGCAAGCTGCTGCTAGCTACAGGCCGGTGCAGACAAAAATTAATCATTCGTCTAGCTGGTTTAAATTAATCATGTTCAAAGCAAACTCATGATCATGACTAGCAATTAGCATTGCCTGTTAAATCAATTTATCATGTAACCTAGCTAATTAGTGGGCCGTACACGTGTTACTTTTAATCCCATTATTTTATGGAGTTTACCTATAGTCATCACATGGCCTCAAAATCCCAAAAGCTAACGCCATTTCACAATATTGTATAGCCCTAACTTAATCAAACATTATGATCTTATTTTATTTTATTTTTTATTTTTTGTTCCGCTCGCTCATGTCATGTTTGAAAATATATATATATATATATATATATATATGTAATCGGCGAATTTGGAAGGTGGGGCTCTACTTGAATATGGGAGTTTTAACTGGTTCATGATGATTGTCGATCGGTTAGTAATATAATCATTTGTTTTTATTGGCTACATTTGGTATATCATGTTGATCATGATGATCAGTTGTTCATGACCTCCTTTTATTAATCTTCACTTATTCGACACTCCTGTGAAATTATTAATTAAAAAATTAAAAGTGCAGCATTTAGGTTACTGTGGATAACTCCGAATGATCACGTTATATTTATTTAGTTACGTTAAGCTAGGTTTATGATCATGTATAATTTGATCAACATACTTTTTGACAATACCTAGCTGGTAATTCGTTCTTGGCTGTTTCTTAATTTGTCATTACTAGGCCTATTCATTCGGATCGAGTTATACCCGGCCTGATTTAAAATTTTATTTGTTTCTTAACATTTTTGAATTTTTTTTCTTAAAAATGTTTAAGAAATTTTTAAATCCAGATTCCGGATTCCCAAATTCGAAACCCGGTTGAACACCTCTAATCATTACTAGGTGCTCTCAAAGAACTTAGGAGATACTGAACTAGATACAATATGTATTACAATTGGTTGTTTCTTTCTTATAATTTGTCGTTTCTAGGTACTTTTAGAGAACTTAGGAGATACTAATTAAACTATACAATATTACAAAAAAGTGGATTAATTTGTCCACATTAGATGCATGCATGGGGATATCCAAAGTTTTCGATCGTCCGTTATGCTTCCATCATTGGTTTTGTCAAGATCAAGACGTAGAGATCATCAAGAAATGTCATGTAGCAAAGCCCACAATTACCATATTGGACACATGGAGTCGATCATGATTTGAATATATAAAAAAAAACAAAAACAAAAAATCGAATGTGACATGAGTAAATGCACAATATGTGTTATATATATATATAGTTAGGTAATTATGGATGCATGTGACAGAAATTGCAGAAAATTTCGTGTAAAATTTGCAGATAGCTTCGTGGAATATTTTATTTAGCAAAATGTACAAGCGATAGAGATTAGACTGAGAACGCAATGCTGGTGACTTGAGCAGGTCGTCGAGACAGAGGAGAAAAGTTGGAGCAGTGTTTTCACCAAGTAAAACTGCGTTGAAAGCAAAGGGATACATAGACGGAGACTGAAAGAGATTGGGCATCTTTTATGAATCTAATTATTTAATTAATCAAAATATATATGCGTTGTCGTTTTAATCAAATTTGGTTAAGGTTGTCGCAATTCCATTTGCCTCATCATCAACCAATTATGTTTTGCTTGAGAGCCCTTTTCAAAAAGGTAATTAGCTCATTCATCTCTTTCCTAATGGGGTATGTACGTAATCTCTCCCCCCCTCTCTCTCTCTCTCTCTCTCTCTCTCTCTCTATAACATTCTAATATGTATTTAGTGGCTGATCATTAACTTACTAATTAAAAAACAAAGCTTTTCACCCGCCATAATACATAAAGAAAAAATTAAGATAAATAAAAATAACTGTTATTACAAAGTAAATTTAAGGTATTATATAAAGTGATCAGTTATGAGTTTATTTTATAATTTATGCAAAGTTGTACAGTACTTTCTTCAACATTGAAGACCTTTATTCCTGATGTGTTAAGGTTTGTTTTCTTTTAACTGAATTGATCATTGCACAACTCTATAGTAAATTATAGGAAGTTCTTGGCATCTTTCCGGCTTCCCAATCAACTAATTGATCATTTCTTATGGAAGTCACAGCTTCCTGCCTATGTAATTTATAAGATGCCAAAAGGCCAAAATTGGTAAATCAGGGAAATTAATATACAATTTCTGAAATTTGGGTCTTAAGCATTTACAAAATCATGTTTATCTCTGCTAATTTTCTCCTCTTTTGTCTTCCTAAATATGCTATAATTACGAGTTCCATGCATACGTAACATGAATTCCCTTTATAATCAGGTCATCTCAAATTCCCTTTATAGTAATATATATATATATATATATATATATATATATATATATATATAGTTTGGCCTGCCCACCATTATCGAGCGTGAATATCCTAATTTATATCATATTAAGATTCATTAATTTTTTTTTATTTTGATCAAACTTGAGAACCTCAAATATGAGAGATATAAGCACATAAAATTACGAAAAATTCTAAATACAAATAATATTGGGTACTTATATATATACTAATATTGAGATGAAAAAAATAGATTTAATAAAACACTTCAATTTAAAATAAAAAATATGAAAACAATTAATTAGAATACTCATATGCATGTATAAATACGCAATATTATTTATATATAACATTAGTCTAAAATCATGAGCTTTACAAAAATTTATTGTTGCTAAAAAAAAGCTATATGATTAGTAATTAGATAATGCTACTTGTCCCGACAAATGGGTTCCAGTGCTCTTTTATTTTATTTTTTAATTTAGTGATTAAAGAAATAGTTTTAAATGAATATTGTGAACTTTTTTTTTAAAAGTATAAGATATAACAAAAATGAATGGAAAGAATAAATTAATTAAATGAGAACCCATCCTTTGGCCATACCCTCGTGGGCGTAGCACGACTCTAATTAGTAATAAATATTGTAGATGTCTTCACCGTCTCTCTCCCTCCCACTTGAGGCTAGGCATGAACTTTGAGGAATACTTTGAGAGTTTGAAATTTTCTATAATTTAGAGAATGAATTACTGAGAATTTGGATCCCACACTCCAACTTTAATAATAACGACTTCAAAGTAAAAAAAAAAAAAAAAAAATAATAATAATAACGCACACGAAAAGGAAAATCAACATAATTCTTCTTAAAAGTACAAAATCAATGTTTCGCATCGACACAATGAGCCCTTACGTTCGGATTGAAAAATGAGTAATGCTAAGTGTATATATGATGTTGCGTATTTTTTATGGAATCGACGATTTAATAATAATATCATGTAAGTTGAAACGTGATGAGAAAAAAATAAATATAAACGGTTAAATTGTATATGAATAATATTTTTATTATAAAATATAAGAAATGTTTTAGTCAATCAGAAAATAAAAATAATAAAGTTCATAAAAATAAAATAAATAAAAATTTTGTTTGGATTCGAAAATGAGATGAGATGAGATGAATTTATTTTTTAATATTATTTTAATATTGTTATTATTATTTTAAAAATTAAAAAATTGATTTGAAAATTAAAAAAATTATATTAAAAGTTATATTTTATATAAAAATATAATAATAAAATTGAGATAAATTGAGACCGCTCGTCTTCAAATGCCGAAGTCTGCTTAGTAATTTCCGTAATTTCCATACAAATTCCTCGAGAGGAAATTAGCTGAGGAACCATAAATACTGCACTTTATCAGTTTAAGCAAAAACTAACTTCGATTAGATTATCATAACGTCCCTCCAAAGATTTCACTAAAACCCATATGCAAACCCAAAAGCACGCCTGCGACCTCTCCCAAATCTCAGACGTCGGCTACTCTCTCCCTCTCTCAATCCCGAAAGAAGAAGATATCACGGATTTCCGGTCGGTGCTTCTTCTTCGTCGTCTTCCTTGGTCTCCGTTTTAAACAAACCCATTTCTTCGTTTTATTTTATTCCGAAAATTCCTGATCTCTGTTTGCGGGTTCGGTCTTGGCCATGAGAAACAGTGGGGTTTGGGTTTGGGGGGATTGAAATCGAAACCCTTTCTTACAGAGGCAATGTGAGAGATTTGGGGTGATAGAGAGAGGAAAAAAACTTTACAAAATAGCCCTATAATGGTGGCAGCCATTTCTGAAGCAGCTGCTTCCACTAACCCCAAAACCATTTCCCAACAAGAAGAAGACCAGCTTACCCATCTGCAAAGACCCCCTCTGCTACCGTCGGAGAAAGACAATGGCCACAAAAATGGCCTTGGAAATCATCCGAGAAGACCCAGAGGCAAACAAGTCTCTTCCAGGTACATGTCTCCCTCTCCTTCTACATCTACTTCCACTTCCACTTCTACTTCCACTTCCACAACAACAGCAACCACGGCCACTTCGTCGTCTTCTTCAACTTCTAGAAGATTCCCGTCTCCTTTGCTCTCTCGCTCGTCCAATTCCACCCCTTTATCGACCTCATTGTCCTCTTCCACGGCTACAAAACGCTCCCAATCGGTGGACCGGAGGCGACCTATTACGTCTCGGTCCATGACGCCGATCCTCGATTCGAAACACGCCAATGGCGCGGAAGTATCTGCGGCTACCAAGCTTTTGGTCACATCTACTCGGAGTTTATCGGTGTCGTTTCAGGGTGAGGCGTTTTCACTTCCAATTAGCAAGACGAAGGCGCAAACTCCGAGCTTGAGCAATGCGAGGAAGGGTACGCCGGAGCGGCGGAAGGGGACCCCCGTTAGAGGAGGAGATCAAGTCGAGAATTCGAAGCCAATGGACCAGCATCGGTGGCCCGGTAGGACCCGACAAGCAAATACGACTGTCTCGGGTTTGAATAATCCGTTTTTGTCGAGGAGTGTGGATTGTGGAAATGGTGGTTTTATAGATAAGAAGACAGTTGGAATGGGATCTGGGAAGGTTGTTCGGGCATTGCAGAATTCAATGGTGACTGATTGGAGTCGAAGGGCCTCGTTTGATGGGAGGTTGAGCTTGGATTTGGGCAATTCAGCTGAGTTATTGAAAGATATTCGGAAAAACCCGGATGCCAATTCGGCAAATGAATCTTCTGTGCCTTCTGATCTCACTGCATCTGATACTGATAGTGTGTCCTCTGGTAGCACTTCAGGAGTGCAAGATTGTGGTGGGATTGTTGCCAAGGGAAGAAGTGGGGCTCCTCGAGGGATTGCTGTTTCAGCAAGGTTTTGGCAGGAGACAAATGGTCGGTTGAGGCGGCTGCAGGATCCAGGGTCGCCGTTGTCGACGAGCCCTAGGTCAAGAATGTCTGTCCCAGCAAAGTTTGATCCTTCGAAAAAGTTCGTTAGCGATGGTCCGTTGTTGTCTACACGAACAATGGCTTCACCTATTAGAGGAGCTACACGGCCTGCATCACCGAGTAAGCTTTGGACATCTTCATCTTCGTCCCCATCAAGGGGGTTTCCTAGTCCTTCTCGGGTCAGGAATTCTGTTATGGGGTCATTGAGTGGTAATTCAAGTAGTTCACCTTCGATTCTTAGTTTCTCTGTTGATATTCGGAGAGGGAAGATGGGGGAAGATCGTATTGTTGATGCACACTTATTGAGGCTTCTGTATAACCGTTACTTGCAATGGCGGTTTGTGAATGCGAGGGCTGATGCTACTTTCATGGTGCAGAAACTGAATGCTGAGGTATGGTTTTTGTGCTGGATATTGTATTATTCCAAAACATAAATTACATTAATCAGAGATGTTAGTTTTTTTTTATAGTTAAAAGCATATTATGAAGACATATATTTGCAATTTGTATAATGTTCTTTATTGCAATGGTTTTTATGTGTTTTCTGTTTTATCCTTAAATTTTTTTCCTAGTATAGTTGTTTATCTTGATTATCTGTCAGTTAAGTCGCAATCTTTCCACACAAATTACAGATTTCTCACTTACTCATTGCATCAATCAATTAAGGCCGTTTAATTTAGCTTCTATGAAAATCTTGAGCTGGTCAGCTTCTCTGTGCCTGAACCCTGGGACGTGAGTTTAGAAATGTTTTCTAGATAAGCACGGAAAAGCTAATGCCTAACCTTATTTAGGTGGCATCTCTGGCCGCATAAGATGTAATGAAATCAGTTAGTTGCTACACCTTTCAGGTTTATCGTGGCAAGATTTCCACTGGTCTTATCTCAATGTTTTTCTTTGAATCAGAAAAATCTGTGGAATGCATGGGTGACAATTTCAGAACTACGGCACACTGTCACACTTAAAAGAATCAAGTTACTATTGATGAAGCAAAAGCTGAAGCTAGCTTGCATCCTCAGGGGACAAGTAAGATTCAGAGATTTGGTGTGTTTCAATTAGTTCTATGTTTTAAACATACTTAGCTTGTAAGCATCCAGTGTTCAAAAAAATATGGGACAGACTTGAAAAACCATCTATCTGTCCACTTATATAAATGTTAAGAAAATTAATCGATCATCCACATTCATGTAATGTAGAAACATTTTGGTGCACTATTTTTTGGTTAGTGATGAACACTTGATAGTGGTAGTAGAAGAATTTGTTGGTTTTTCTTTTTATTTAGCTCTTACGAGCTGCAGCTAAAATATTATCTACAGGAAAAAAACAAATATTGAACTGAGTTTCAGTATGGAAAGAGAAATGGGCTATCTGCTTTGCTTTGGTTGTGTTAATTTTCCATTTTAAGAGCCTTGGTTCTGTCTCTTGAAGGATGTCATCATTTCCCAATGATGCATTCTCTTTCAACAGCACTTACAAAAAAAAAAAAAAAAAAAAACCTCTTTTCACAGTGTTCCCCATGGAAGTTCCTCTTTCTTCTTATATTGGAGCAATAAAAGGAAAACTGACTATTAAAACCTTGCTGTTTGGTTTTGACTTATCTTTTGAATTTTATGCAATCTGCATTTTCTTTTAGTTACTATCATGTGTTTCATCATGAGTTCTACAATATGGTAATTTGTACATCTCGGTGCACTTGGGTGATGCATATTGGTTTTACATAATTAAGAAAAAAAAGAGAGGAAATCAGAAGGCCGAGCATAGAAAATACATGCTTGTATAGAGCGTGATATGGCCTTATTTGTTTCTTGGTTGGCAATTATCTTTGTTAAGATTTCTTGTTCCCTAAAAAATTGACTTTGTTGGTAAAAGAGTGCCCCCCACGGATCCTAGATGAGGGTTCCCTTGGTGAGTAACTGACTCCAACTAGCCTGCATTTTTTTTTCCAGGTTTGGTTCCTCTACTTTTTGTAACTTTATGGACATGGATTCCTGCTCTCTCTCTCTCTCCTCTCCCATCTTATACTTTTATCAAAACACATCAACCTTGCAGAGGGTTTAAATTAGCATGCTTTAATATTGCTTGGCAACTTTCTTTGAATGTATTATTTTATCTTGGGTATGCTGCTTTTATGAAGTACTTTCTTGAATGTTGCACACAGCTAAAAGTAGCATTGGTTCAATCGCTGCTATTTGTTTAATATATCATTTCTTCATCCTGAATGAAGTTTGTTATGCTTGGTGAACATAGTTGAACAACTTGGAAGAGTGGTCCCTTTTAGATAGAGACCATTCTAGTTCTTTGCAAGGAGCAACTGAAGCTTTGAGGGCCAGTATTCTCCGTCTTCCGGTTATTGGAAAAGCAGTGGTATGTACCTTAACCGTTTGTCCTAATTTTTGTAGACACGAAGCTAATCTTAGGGGGACCAAATTGGCTCATCAAAAGCTCAGAAATTGGTTTTTTGAGGCTGTCAATGAATCTTGCTTCATTTTATCAGGCTGATACTAATAACTTAAAGGATGCCTTGGGTTCAGCAGTCGATGTGATGCAGGCAATGGCATCCTCAATGTACTCTCTTTTGTCAAAGGTAATCCCCTTCCTTCTCCAGGGAAAATGTTTTTCCATTTTTAAAGCTTTGCGCTCAGCTAATTATAATCATAAGCATTCTGAAATAAAGTGCTTTTATTACAAGAAATGCATTTAACTGGTGTCCTAACAAACTTCATCTTTTTTCTTTATTACCTATATAAAAACAAAAAACAAAACAAAAAGAGACTCCACCGTTGTCAGTGTTCTAATTCTTTTACACAGAGGTTTATGCTGGCTTTGGCATAGGTAAGAGCCAGCATAAACCTCTGCAGTAGTGTATGAGTACAATATATGAGTGCAACAGTGCAAGATAGATTCACCCTATCTGAACGTGTATATAGAAGCTGTATTAATACAACGAGTCCCTTGCATTTGGATGAAACTGCAATATTTAGAAGATATTGTTTTTTCAATTCACTTAACGTAATCCATATATTTTACTTTGTTTTCTTTGCTTAGTTTTATAATATTACAACTGTGACCTAAGCTTTTTAGATTTTACCTCAGCTAACCTTGTGGTTTAAAGTTATCAGTATCCAATGCTTAAAACCCAATCACTTTTTTTCCCCATAAAGACCTCTGAAAGAAGATAGTCATACAGTGTCCAATGTAACTCAGCATATTCGGTATGTTTTGAATGGAATTAGTGAGAAAGAAAACAAATATTTTCAGCCAAGATTGATTTTTATAAAGTTGGAGATGAGACCTAAACCCTTAATTGTCAGCCATTTCTGCCTATTGATTTTAATAGTGTAATATGTAGTTGCTGAATTTATTGAAGTGTGTTGTCTATAAAGTTTCAGCTCTTCATAGTTATGCCCATTATAGTGGTGGTTGTAACGTGACTGTAGATAGCTTTTGATATAGCCTGTGAAACGAAAACCAGTCAGTCCAAAAGAGAGTTATGAATATGTTGATTGAAACCATAACCACAGCAGGACGAGTTATATTCTTTTGTTATTTAATCTTTTTTTTTTTAAATCGTAGCATTATGGATAAATTGAAACAAACTTCATAGTTAGAGTAGGAGGATCAATAACATAGAAAGACAGTCTTGCTCCCTCAGTTGAACTTGTGAGGGCGAGAATTTGCTTCTAGACTCTTGAATCATATATTTTCTAATTGATCTCACTTAAATAGGAATGTGCTGCAATTTTTCTTGTCTCGTAATGAGATGGATCCCGTCAGAAGACCAAATATAAAAGTCTCCAGAAGTTGCTTCATGCCTTGATCCATTACCACTTAGTTACATTTCATCCCCGCCCCATTGTCCTTAGTTGTGCATAAATGTTGAGCCAAGCTGTAAATGATCTTTTTTTTTTTAAAGTTTAGTGAATGAGGATGTTACTCCTTTGGATGTGAAGAGTCCTGCAAACCTGAACCTATAAGCACCGACTACAAAATGTTTTCTTGTTTATGCGGCATCTGTTTTCTTAGCTGTCGGAGGACTTTGCTTTTAGTTCTTTGCTTCAGTGCTCCATCTTCATGGTGGAAAGTAGAGTGATTCAAATCTTATCTAGCCATGGCCAAGTACCGAAGAAAAGGATGCATAGAAATAGTTATTTAAACAGGTTGATTGCACGTCATAAATTTGAAGCCATGTATGTAATTCACAGGTAGAGGATACAAACACCTTGGTGAGTGAACTCGTGAAGGTGACTGCAAAAGAACAGGTTTTGCTTGAACAATGCAAAGGTTTTTTGTCCACGTTGGCAGCCATGCAGGTAAATTTAGCCAACCTCTTTTTTCTAGGTCCATAAAACTTTTATTTATTTTTTGTAATCTTATAGATTACTTTCTTAAATCTTCTAACAGGTCAAGGATTGCAGCTTGAGAGCACATACAATACAACTTAACATGTACCAACTACCAGCAGCCTGACTACACGTGTGAAGTGATCTTTTTTTTTACTATTCATTCCAAATGCTAACAATATTACACGAAAGACTCTCGGCCATAACCTTTCTTCAGTTGATGGAGGCAGCTTGCTTGGCTTCTCGTTTGGCGTTTTTGGAACCTGTTTTGGTTTTCTGATTCTCTGCCATCTATATATCGGGTATGTGAAAATTACAGGAAAAAAAAAAAAAACAGAACTCTTCTCGCTAATTAGCTGTACACAAAGTACTAATCCATCATCAGGCAAAAGGGAAAATGTATTGTGAATATATGTAATACTGTTCGGATATCTGTTAAATAGTTCATAACCATATTCTTCATCCTACTGTGCTCTACAGTCTACAGTCTACTGGTTTGTACATGTGATTATTTTATATCGATAAAGCCATTTGGGATAGGGTTCCATTCCTGTTAAGAGTCGATACGTCTTGTTAAAATAAAAAGACCGGCGCTAACGATGATAAAACGAGAAAGATTTTAAGACAGACGCATGAATTTGAGGAGTTTGACTGCTTTGGTCAGCGACAGCTCACGTTAGATTTCCGGCGCATACGGAAGTAAGGACCAGAAGAACCCACAACTAACATGCACTGCCTTCTGCCGGGGACACCGAACCCGTCCTGTACTTTGTGTCTGTATTAGCCCGAAATAAACCTGTCGGCTATATCTTTTTTTCCCCATTCTTAATTACTTTTGAGGCCACGCATCCTTAGTGCATATATGTATGAACCGAAACCTTGTCGATATGAGAAGAAGAAGACCAAAGAGTTTTAAGTTTTGACTTTGCTTTCACGGCTATCAGCGGGAGTTGAGAAATGTTTAAGATAGGACCTATGGACATGGCTCTTTTATTGGATTAGATAACAGGCCGTTTGAGTAAATGAATGCAATCATTAAATGAACTTTAAAATCCATGCAACTTTCAGCATGAAACGCCCAAACCTGATTTTCGAGGAATTTTATAAGAAAATTTATATCCAATATAATCTAGGTATTATGCATCTACTACTGTAACAGCAATCAACAAGAGGTTGACCCAATGCTTTAGCACTCGGCCTGAATTCTTGCATATGGGGTCCATCATCAACCATGGTGATGCATCAATGTTACTATCAAACTAGCAATTTGCATTAACAAATAAAAAAAAAAAAGACTTTATGCAGGCCCCACTCTCCAATACCTTTATTATGATGACTTCCCACTAATAAACATTTCTTCGATCCTTATAAAGTTTGCCTTCCCATTAGACATGATCATCAATTCCTTCACGATAACATGCATAAAATTTGTAATTGTGATGGACATCTAGGTGTCTTATCCTAGGGAACATCTATCTTCTATATTTTATTAGTCTATACTTCGATTGAAGAGCACCATTCCAATCCAATTTCAACATATATATTGAATTATTAAAACCGACTAATAATTAAGTTGCTTCTCATTTCTTACATTATTGTTTGTTATTTCTCTATTGTTATTATTGATTAATTAGGTTATGTCATGAGTAATATACCCATCTTTGAAAGTTGGGGATCAACTGATTGATCAACTGAACCCACGACCCAAATCGATCAACAAAATATATATTTTACAAAGAAGTGTAAATAATATAACACCATAGCTGAATCCAAAAACCAATATGAGTTGGGATGATTCCAACCCATATTCCAGAAAATTACATATATTTAAACGATTAATTAATTACAATAAAAAGATTATTTGTGATTAATTTTGACTATAAATAATTATTTTTTTTAGAATTAATTGACCGTAAATAAATAATTTTTTTATAATATAAGCTGATCATATTTTCTCTTTTAAACTGATCTTATGTTATTTAACATCTCATATTCCTCAGATCTTTAGATCCCCCAAAAAATGGGTGAGAAATTCAGTGCTTAGAATTAACATCTCGCCGGCCGGACTTGGATACATGAAATTAAAGCCCAACAACGAAGATCGTCGAGTTATATATATACTCATTTATATAAATATTAATTAGCTGAACCCCAAAATAGAGAAGGAAATACATTAATTCAAGTAATTATACGTTTCATGTCCCCTCTCAAACAAATAATCTCAGAATCTTTCTTTCACTACCCGATCCCTCAGTAATACAATTACCACCCGTATAATCACTTCCCAACGTCGTCGTTTCCGACTCCTCAGACGGGCTCCTTCTCTTCCTTACTTTCATTCTCTCATGCAAATTATCATTACCGGCTGTCAAGCAAAGATCCAGATCCAGTACTGGACGCGCACGCCGTTGCTTGTTGCCGTGGGCTTCGGAAGCATCAACGTCCGGCTCAGGCATCGAAGCTTGCTCGCCAAGAAACTCCGGTAGGGCCCGTAACGCGCCTCCTCGGAGAACCGTCTCCACCGCCGATTGGCACACTTTCCAGTTCCCTGTCAGAAGTATTCCCACCACTCCGGTCACCGGATTTACGGTCCGTCCGACCGCTTCAAATAATAACGACTGAAACAAAGCTAACCAAAAAAACAAAGGGAGAATCAATATTTGACGTCAGTTTCAAGACAAGCCTGACTATTTAACCTAGCTTCAGTGTGAAAAATTAGAATCCTCGAGCATCTGATGTATACTTTGTAAACATATTTGCGCGTGTGTACGTATATATATACATACCGGGTCTTTGGCGTTCGGGGACGCCGGAAATGAAGGACATAAGACAGGCACGGCCAAAGAACTTGGCGACGAAGACGGTGGCGTGAGCTTGGGCTTGAGGGTTGTCTATCCATTGCAGGCATTGTCGAAGCATGCAATTGTCGCTGCAACCCTTTCGAAGAACCCTACAGCCATTGCAACTCATGATCTTCTGCACATTAATTTGAAAACCGAGATTCAAGGAGGAAGGAGATGAAAAGCTTTTCTTTTCTTAATGCAGAGAGAGAGAGAGAGAGAAGAGTTGAAGACAGGCGAAAGAGGTGGCCTTGAGGAGGATATATAATGGGAGTTGTGAGTGTGCATTGGGGTAAGTGGGTGATCATTATTGGAGTGATTAGATGAACTTAACCATGGTTATTTAAAGCCTTTAGGTGGTGGATCAGTCGAGATTATTTACTTGAGAATTGTTATAGTTGTAAATATCATATAAATTAATGTGCTTTTATATGATTTAATAAATTTATTTTATAATAAAAATAATTTTATAATTTGATAAATTACATCAAATTATAATAATTTATAAAATTATTTTTATATAATATATTTATGTCTAAAGTATTCTTCTAATCCAAAGTTTTTATATATAAAATATAATCTTTACAATTTTTTTTCTTAAATGGCCAGGTGGCACGTGCCACTGTGGCCTAGCTGGTGGAGATCATAAGGGGATCAGGTGGCTACTGGGGTTCCATCGATCTTCCAAAGAAGTGGGTGATTAGGGGCGGCTCCGTGTCTCCGCGAATGGTGAGACTGCTGTTAGCTCCACCGTTAGATTCTCATGGTGCATGAATAATACTGTCTCCCAGCATATTCTTTCTCTGCTTTCTAATTAAATAAATAAATTTCTCTTTATGAGTTTTGAGTTCGATCGTACGATATACATGGCAGGGATCATCGAAGTGCATCATGCATTCATGGAATCATGGGACTCGGATCATGAGCAAATGTCTTCGATCGAGAGCCGTATTCCATCAAGTTAATCCGGGTTTCAAACGTTCATTATTGGAGCATGGATATATATATAAAAAGGTGTGGTGGCCACATTAGACATGCTTTCTTTTGGGCAAGCTAGCTTACCTTTTTATTTCTTTATTAATGTCTAATCTTATTTTATCGCTTCAATAATGGAAGAATCTGCAGCCCAAATGTAGTACCAATAGGGGGAACTGATCTGATTCATAATCCTGCCAATTTATAAAGCTAAACAAATGCTAAATTCTATACACAATATTCTTTAACTGCCAATCAGTATTTCAACTTTACGAGTACTAAATTCTATAGTGAGTGGTTGCAGTTACAATTAAGTAATTCTATATATAATCGTGAATGTATAATCATCGTATAATTATTTTAAAAAATTATAGAATTTATTATTAAAAGATTAATATTTTTTTATGTAGATTTTATTTTTTATTCACTTTTTTCAAAACGGTTAGATGACAGTATTCTATATTATAGTTGCATATATATTTTCTCTTTATATATATATGCAAGGATGGAGAAGACAAAGATGACGATAGTGATGAGGCGGAACCCTTGGAAATATAGTGGCGACTCGGGTAGGTGGCATATTGATGTGATAAGGACCACCATTTGCATCAACAAATTAACTAATTTGAATGCTTGTTACTATATATATGTCCCCCCAACAAAAAAAAAAAAAAAAAAAGTAATTTAAGTTTGTGGAGAATGGGATTCGGATTCATGAACAATGGGCTTTAACTTTCACACAGCTCACTTTTGGCTTTCTGTTAAAAAAAAAAAATCCAAATTTGTTTAAATTATAAGCAATTCTCTTGCTACGATATTGTCAAATCTGCATATCTTCCATTAAATTAAAGAGATACAGAATTATCTATATATATATATGGATATGTGACCTATAATAAATTGGAATGGCCGTACGCAATAGGCTTTGAGAGTGATATTTTTGGCGTTTAACTTTAATTAATATATATTTATATGTTTTTTGCAGCACAGACTCTGTTTCAAAGTGTCTCTTCCATGAACTAGAAAGACTTCATGACCTTAATGAAGATTGGAAAGGGCACTAGATAGTTTTATAATAAGCTGACACCATTGGGCATTGGTCTCGCGCAAGCAAGCATGGCAATGCCAATTAATTTAGGTTATTATCTATTCTAATTATACTCATCAATTTTAAATTTTAAATTTTAAATTTAATTAACTAATTAATTAATTAGTCATGTTTTTGTTAAATAAAGATTAAAGATAAGAAAATTTCTGTTTATGACTCACATGACACACTACACATGTGACATGATGATCATATATATATATATATATATCTCTTACCAAATGGCAAATATGTAGTATATAGATGATTATGAGTAAAAGAATTTAATTATTTTCAAAAGAATAAAATTAATTAAAAAAAAAAGTTAAAAAAGGGTATTAAGATATGAGAATGATGAATAGTAAAATTTTAAAAATAATATATAGTTTTAGTCTGATCTTTCTTTTTTTTTTTTTTTTTAGTGTGTTGATATGATATTATCCGTAGATCTTTAAATTTATTTTTTTAATTTCTCGGCCTTTGTTATAAACGTACGTATCTAGCTACAAAGAATTGCTTTCCTAAATTGGTTGTATTTAGTTGTTCATCCTTCATCCTCTCCAGCTGTATTCGGATACATGTTAAACTAGCGCTGAGTAATTAATCACTTAATTTTTGACACGAACAATGTGCATAAATATTAACCAAATCGATCTAATAATTAAACCTAATTAATAGAAGTTAATTAACTGGTTGTCGCGGTACATTATGCGGCTTATTGTGATCACTGATCATGGAAAAATATATTTATTTATTTCTTTATTGTAATTTTATTTTAAATGGGTATGCGGAGAAAGGGAAGTGACGCCCGAGAAAAGATAAAAATTCTTGTGATAATCATTTTGAAGTTTGTTTGAGATGTTCAGATTTTGTTTGTTTGTTTTGATGGATATGCCGGATTTATTAACTGTGTTCTCAATGTCTTCTTACCTTTATTATGATTTTAGAAGATTTTATATAAGAAATTATATATATTGATATAATTTGATGTGGTCTGTCAGATCTGTTTTATAATAAAAATAATTTTATAAATTGATGAACCATATCAAGCAATTTTTTTGTATGATTTTACTGTTTATTGTTTTAGCTTCATGTGAAGGCTATAATTTATTGCTGGTTTATTTGTAACCGGAGAAGGAATAATTTTATCCTGGCTTCATGGGAAATCAGTTGAACGTATAAATAAAGGGAGGAGCAAAAAGTATAAAAGCCACTCGGTATCTGTCGATATGAATCTTGAATCCCAAGCCCAAGCCCAATCCCAAGAAAGAGTTTCCCATAACTAATAAGAAAAGTCAGCCCAACTACAAGATGTTGAGGCCCCGCCGAGGAGTGTGTAGTCTGGGCTTAAATTATAACCCATTTTCTTTTTGAGTATAGTAGTGCTACGGGTATATCGTTTTGCATATCTTTTATGAAATGGGTGACAAGATATAATATCACGTCAATTAAAATATTGAAAAAAATTATTAAAACATGATAAGAGAGAAATAAGAATAAAAAACATGAATAATTAAATTAAAAAATACAAAAAAATAATAATTTTTTTTGTTTTCGTTTTTTTTTTCACAGTTTAAGCCTTCTGAATTTTGCCGATTTCTCAAGTTCTTTTGATTGGAAGCCGTCTTCTTTGAAAACACCAATTTTTAATGAGATTATGAATGCAAATTGTGAATGAGATTATGAATGCATTATTTATATGCCACCAAGTCCTCTTGTCTTGAGTGCTCAAGAGAGACGAGTGCCCTTGTGGACAGACATCTAGTCACGTTACAAAACCTGCTAACACTGAAATCCTATTTCTCATGTGGACAGACATCTGTGGTTTCTTAAATTTCCATTTGTTTGATAATTTCTCTCTCCACGTAACAGTAAGATGCTTAGCAGAACCAACTCTTAAAACTCTTCATCCAATTCCAAACACTATATGCACTTCATTTTTGCTAATTTAAAAGATAAAGCCCTACTTTTGAAGTTTTGCTAATATTCATTAAGAAAGTGCCAAAAGAACCGACCAACACACGTTTCTGTCAATTGTATCTAAGACACTGAATGCCTCCTATTTCTGGAAGGTGTTGATTTAACTTCTTCTGGGTTAGCAGAACCAAGACTATCTGATGAATCCGAGCCACTATTTTCACCTTGTCCACCCTTGCCAGACCACAACTTGGTAAGGATCTTCGACTTAAGTAGTCCTTTCATTTTGTTAATGGCAGCTTTGTCCACGTTACTTTTACCATCACCATTCCTTTCACTACCTCCCACTCCACTGGCTAACCTTAAAGCAGCTAGCTCCCCCTTTAGTGCCTTGAGATCCTCAGCTGTTGCCACCCCATCCCATTCTTCCTCTGTATTAGTTGTTGCCGACCTCGAACTCCCGTGAGAGCCACTATTTAGATCCTTGATGCCTTTGGGCATGTCAGGAGTGCTGCTGCCTGATGACGCTGCAGCAGCCCTAACCTGCTCAAAATAGAGTACCTGCACTACAACACGCAAGGGAAGTCTCTCATTTTGAACAGCATGCATGCATGCATCAACAGATAGCTTCTTGCAGTCCATCAGCTTGCATATCCTTTTCTTCTCGCTCTTGCTAATCCCTGGATGCTCCTGCATAAGGCACATTGAAGAATGCAGCTCTCTTTAGAGCTTTTCTAACAAAAACATTCAGACTAAACTTGATTTAAAAGCATGAGAATTGAGCAGAGCTTCGGTATATAACAAAAGAGTAATGCTATACCCCACACTCTCATCTTACTTTGATCCTATCAAGTAGTATGTGGCACATTCATCACCATTGGATGATAAAGAAGCATACAATAAATAATTATTCAATGATAATAAATGTACCACATCTTACTTAGCAGGATGAAAATAGGAAGGTAGTATGCTGTATATAATCTTCCATAACAAAATGCTAACGTGAGTCCCTAATACACCAAAATGCCAATCATGTTTTACAACATTAAATTTGAAATATAATGTACTTTACCCCTAAAAATCCTTTTGAGAAATTCATACCTTTAGATACATGTCAATGGCGCGGTAGAGCCCATCATGAGCAGGCCGAGAGATGTTGGACACTTTTTCAGCAAGATCAATAAACTTTGACAAGGTTAGGTTGGGATCCTTCGAAATTTCGGCAAGATATCCATCTATTAATTTTGTTACCATCAGCTGGGAAGCCTCTGATAAAATCCCTGGCCTTCTTGTCTCCTGAAGCTCATGGCTTTCTTCATGCGAATCAATCTCAGCACTCTTATCTTGCATTAGAAACTCTTGTACTATTTTCTGTACTATACTAACATCAAACATTGTAGTTTCCTCTTCTGGTGCTCGTATCAAAAGATCATTTACAGAAGCCTCCTCTAGTTGCTGTCCTATTCTCCTTACCAGCTCAGCCTTATCCATCTCTCCTGAGTTCACTAAAATGGAAACTTTTAACAATTTGAGCAAGAAACTACAAGAAACACAGCCTTTGTCTGCAGGCAACAGCCACGCTATTGTATCTACTATTGACCGGTACTTCACCATGTCTCCAGACTGAATCATACCCTTGCTGAAACCTGGCAACCTTCTATAAGCATACGCTTTCAAGGCTTCCCCAATTACATCATTGGAAACAATCCCTATGTTTTTAATATTCACCAGAACACGCTTATACAGACCAATTTCAAGCTCGCACAAATCCTCAACCCACCAGTCCTTTGGCACTGGACGGTTTCTGACACTGTTCCAATTTGGATCATTCCCATTTTCCTCTGGGAGCTTCTTCCGATTATAGGTATAGGACCAGTCAACCTTGGAAACATCAATACAGGCCTTGGTAGCTATACAGTCGATGCAATCACTGACAACCTTCAACTCCTCAGATAATGGTAGTAGAAACTTTGTAGTCTGCAGAACAATGATTGAATCTTTCCAGCTACGGAAAATGCTAGAGGAAAGAAAGACATCAATCTTGTAGATGAGATTTCCTCTCTCCATGGTCTCATTCATTTCTAGGTACTCAGCTGCACATCGAGCAGCAACAACATTGTAAGCATTGAGAGTGACAGTCATGCCATAACAAAACTTGGCACATATCTCAAAGGCAGCAGGACCACCGGGAATGTCAGAAATGTGAACTTCATCCATCTTCTCTTCCTTGGTGGTTGTGACCAACTTCTGCAAGCGGCCACTTCTTGACAGTAGTGGAAACTGTTCAACAGATGATTCCGATTTGGTATCAGAAAATATGAATTGACTTATATTGTTTAGAGTTAAAGCTAGTGCCAACCAATGCCACTAAGAAACTTTCTCAATCCATGTCTTCGTAACTGCATCTATCAATTCATTTTTAGTTCCTTTCTATTATTATAATCAATAAATCAATTTAGTAATAATTGGTTGAATGGGTTATAGTACCATTTTCATAAGCAGAGTACAAGGCACTAAACACCTGCAAGTGAGCTCACGTAAATCATTGTCATGCCTCTGGAATTAGTTTTGTGCCTTTAACATATAAGCAACCAAGAATGTTCATTGTCTTGAGAAGGAAAGGTAAAAAAAAAAATGATGGTGACCATGATGATAATATAGGCAGCCATGTCAAATTGTTCTATTAGCCCATTTAGAGATTACCGAGATTATACATTCTAGCTTAGCAGTTAGGCTGTCTTCTATGCATCATGAAATTCTACAGAGGGCAGTAATACAGTTGTTAATGCTCCAGAATTTTTTAAAAAAAAAGGGTTAAAACGAATTGTCTTCATCATATACTAAAAGTACTCCGTTAAAGATTATTGTACCTTATGAAGATGGAATTTTACATCCCCTACAATAAGAATGATGTCTGTTGCCAGCTCACTCGCGACATACCTGCAAATTGATATTCCTTTCTAAAGTTACTGAGAAAACATTAAATCAGATGGTACCATTATAAAGGATAAAGAATATATGAGTTCATCAATAATCCTTTTTAAGTCTACCTTTTACATGCTCTCTACTTGGAAAACTCAATTATTAGCAAAATAAAATAATTTGACTCAAAATTCTTTGCATTTCCATGTAACATTACTTTTTTTTTTCATATAAGTAAAATTGTATTAATAATCAATGAATGGGCAACAGCCAGTTACAATGTATGCAAGGCCTCTCAATCAGGCACATTAGAGATAAGGAAATCATGAAGGTCCATGCCATTAAAATCCATGTAACATTACTCTCAGCCTCTTTTTCTTGCCAAGCATGTGATTGCCGAAAATTGAATAAGTAAATGATAGTAGCCATCAACTAACGGATAAGCTACTAGTATAATGTCATTGATTCACCATCTTGTACTGCTAGAAAGCCAGATGCCTTGCTTCAGTTTTTTCAATTGAAGACATTACCCTGCATGGGTTACCCTTAAACTGATAGCCATGATTCATGAACCATTAAACTACTAGACACGGAATCTAGTTCACCAGAGGTTTCATTCTAAAACAAACCGAATACCATGATATTGCAAAACGATAATCATCAAGTGATTGGAAATCAAATTGAATCATCAGGTACTTTGCAAAAAACTGATATTGCTAGACTAGAGTAGTTTCAAATCCACCAAACCTCAAGTTATCTCTATTACAATTATATAAGTGTCGCTAGTTTAGCCATGTAGTTGCTATTAGTGGTCTGGATTAATACAATATAAGGAGTTATAATTGCAATCATCGCATTTTCCCCTACAACACTACTAAAAGGGAAAGAATCCATTTTTCCATGAGTGAGAATCACATAATGTTCCATGAGTAGTAATATCGGTAAACCTAGGATCAGATATGTACTCCTCAGCTTTTCGGTTAATAGATGCATCCAAAGTTTCGGAACAAATAGATTGCTAATGTTTGATGTAATAATTACATAATGACTTCTTATTCACTCAGTCAATCAAACCATAATTTTTTTTACATCCCAACGCATTCAATTGCTTAATAATGCCAATTGAGGTTCTACTATACTACAGCCAGTACCCACTATCAGAAATGCTTAACATCATGAGCATCCGAAAGAAACTCCACAAACCTGCCTACAAGTTTCTAAAGCTGAAAAACTTTTCTTATTTTCTGACTTAGTTAAGAACTAAGAAACTAATGACGTACTTCCACTCAAATCCCAAACAGCAACAGAGAGAAAAACCAGCCAACATTGAAAACAGTACAATATGGGCAAGCTTGAAAAGGAATGGGAAGGCCATACACAAGCAGAACTTTCAAACCCCCAAAAATAATTTTTAAAAGTGCCCTATTTTTATGGAGCAATCAAGTTGTTCACAGTAGGCATTAATCTAAGCGGCAAATCTAACTCGAAAGAGGTGGCAAACAGAACTTCAATGAACAGAGAAACAGTTGAAAGAGCTAGAGTCATCGGTAACAGAGTTATGCAACACAAACGGAAATGCATCAAACTTTTGTTTTTATTAGTAAGTAGGAAATGCAGCAAACATAGCAACAGCACCAGTAATTCCTAAACAAATCTCAAAAGAAAAATGATAGGACCCCGTTCATTTTTTTTTTTTTTGTTTCTTTAATTCCAAAAGATCTCACCTGACATTGTTTCCATCAGTCTGAAAGGAATCCGGCTTTGATCCAAGTTTCATAAACTTCATCTCGAGGGCAAGAGATCCACTTCACCCTCCGCACCTTTAAACCGGTCCCTCTCCAACACTCAGCTAATTAGAGCTAGTCGCGATGACACATTCTCAGTGAGCATACATAAAAACCCTCAACTGATGGAAATTCCCAGAAATAGAAAGGAGTATCCTAGATGTGGGGACCAGATTTCTCAAGTTCCTGGTCTCCAAGAGAGAAAAGAAGGATCTCAAAGAGGGAAAGGATATATGCTGTGGTGGTAACTGATAAAAGAGCGAATCTTTTGACAGCAACCGAGGCAGAGAGTCTGAGTAAGAGAGAGAAGGAGATTAAAGGGAAACACAAGATGGGAGTTTTGCAATTTTTAAAGAAAAGGTTCTCTTGAATGGCAAGAGAGCCAAAGAAGAGGCTGCTTCCTTGGTCGGCGGCAAAGCCCACGGAGCCCGGACGCATCTAGTCAGCCCAGGAGACATCGCCAACAGACTCCCCCACACTATTTCCTTTTTTTTTTCTTTTCTTTTCTGATCACTTTGTTCCTTTGAAATCGGTTTTTTTAAGCATTCATACCACAAGGCCCTCTTATGCGTTTTATAGCTTCAAGTTCCAAAACCCATACAAATCAAACAAATCAGATTTGTGTTTGATTTCTTTAACCGTTGAAGTTTGGAAAAACCTGAAACAGAAAACAGCATCTCGATATCAGTTGAAGAAACCCCCAGAACGGTAGACAATGAGCATCTCTCTTTATTTTGCCAAGTACGGAAATAAATAGGAGAGAGAGCACAAAAGCATAAGTTAATTATAGTAATTAAAAACCAAACATCAACTACCAACGACAAAATCCCTACATATAACAGAAATCTAAGGAATCTATCAGAATATAACACAAAATCTAGTAAATTATTGAAGCCGAAGATCATGTTAATGTTAAGATCTTAAAATCGCACATGAAGAAGTATGCCCAATATCAAGTTGGAAACATAAAGACAGAGCCCCAAAAGCCACTCTCCGTGTGAACCCCAACAAAACCCAAGACTCATATATCAAATCCACAAAGCTCAAGTATAGAGTATAATAACAAGTTACATGTAGTAGTATCAAATTAAGCGAAATCCATTCCAAGTTTTAGGTGGTATCAGCAAAAACCAAACCAAGAAATCTAGATTCTAACGAGGGAGATAGAGAACGGGAGAGATATAATTGCTTATAAAACTCTTCCCAAAATCTTACGACAGCATTCCAATCTTTTTGCATCAAGAGCAGAAAATCAGTGGAACAGTAACACTGCCAATGAGAACTTTAATTCTGGAGGGATCAAAGTTTCAAACTCACCGCAACAAAAACCAAAACCAAAAGCTAAAGAAATAGCCTAAAAGTACTAATCAGACAATGAGCTGGTTCTCACATGAGTATCTGCATCCAAAACTCCAAGTACGAAGCATAAAGGCCCCTCCAGGCCTCCACACTGCCCACAGATTACAGTAAAAGCCAAGCTGATACGAAATGCTTGATGATCAGTCTCGTTAGTGCCAAGATAACCACTTTCTCCAAGCACTGTATTTCCCCTGTACTCATCAACTTTCTTTTCTCTATGATTTCCCTGAGAAAGTTGGAAGATTGTTCATTCAATTTCTGAAGGCATTAACACTCACAATTACACTTGCTCAGTCATGCACGCCACACTGACACTACTCCAGCTTTCTAGTTTTTTACCCATATAGCGCCGATTCCTTCATTAAATGACCCTTCGCTTTCACCAACAAGCTGGTAGCTAGTGGCAGTGGCATCAGGAAAATTAAAAAGAGTGACTGATCCAACTGTACGAAAAAATTATGTGAGCTTAAAAAGTTAAAAACATGTCGAAGTTCAATTGGCTAGCACTCCGAAATGTAAAAAAAATAAATATATTTTTCTGCGTTATTTCTAACTTTCACGTAACAGTGATCCGAAACTCTTTTTTTTTTTTTTTTTTTTGAGATGGATCTGGAACTCATTAGTAATTATTAGACAATGGCCACGCTATCGTTCGAAAAAGCTATCGTTGAGCAACAATGAGCATCCTCACACAGTATAATATGATGCTCATGTGAATTATTTTGCGGATTTTAAGGTTAGTTAAACATAATTATCAATGTCTGCTAGCTACAACTTGAGACAGATCGTGTATATAAATAGTCTCTCGAATTTACTTTAGGTAAATATGTGAAGCACAATTTTCTCCTTCATTAAAGAAAGAGATGATAACTTTCAGAGACACAGTAAATAATCTCTTAGATTTTGTGTTTGTAGAAAATTAGAAGATGAGTTCCAACAATACTTAGTTGATTTATATTCTGAATATTCTCAGTTTATTAGTTATATTGTAATCTTTTTGTTAATGATTTTAATGAAGGAATCTATTTTTCAAAAAAAAAAAAAAAATCATGTATATACATGATGCTCTTCTTCAGAATCTTATCAAAGTTGGATATTCCCTATTGATCTCACTGTTTTCGAATGATAATACATCCAAAGCTGGCCTCTATATATATATATTGATAAATGTTTTATAGTTATTAATTAATCTAATTTCTTCTAAAGTTTTTCTGATATATATATATATAATGGTATAATGGTTTCATGAGTGTAATATTTGCATGCGAGCTGGCACGTAAATGAGGGTGTTTTTTAACGGCCTTGTAGAGGTTTGAGTAATTTTTTGTCAATTCTTAGATAATTTTTTAAGGAATGGACAAATTATGAGAATTAGCTTTATATCTATCCCCCTAAATGCAAATATAGCATATAATTGTTTTGAAAAAAATATATATATATATGGGACTCACATAAAAAAAAGTTAAATTTTTTTTATAGCGGATCCCACTTTTTATTAAAATAATTGCATGTCATTTGCAACTCTACAATTATATATAATATTACTTCTAATTTTAATTTTAAGACGAACAGTATATATGGTCATGAAACCTATTATCTAGTAAAACAGTAAGCTGTATAGAGATGTCTATTCTTGCTTTGTCTCCCTTTCGTATTTTTTTCTATTGTTTTAGGTCTTGTTTATTTTTAGAGATGAAATGAGATAAAAATTAAAAAAAGAATAAAATATTTTTGTAAAATATTTTTTTAATATTAATTTTATTTTGAGATTTGAAAAAATGATTTTGAAATTTAAAAAATTTGAATATTTTATTATATTTTATATGAGGATTTAAAAAAATATAATAATAAAATTAAAAAAAATTTAAAATTTTTAATTTTATCTCTCAAAACAAACCAGACATTGCAACACATCTCCTTGCAGAGTTGTTGCCACATGGTAGTTTAAATTTTTTATTGTCCAAACGGTAAGATATATAGTTAGTTATCAGGATGGACAAAGACTGTACTGTACTCATGAATCATCTATGGTTTTATTTTAGTCTTTAAAAGTTACATGACTCAAATCTAGGTAAGTCTCATTCTGAACAACATTCTTTTTAATTAGATCATCAGAACTTTGGTAGATTGGTGTTGGATTTAAGAAAGTTTTTTTGTTTAACTCCACTAGCTAGTTTCTCTTACAGTGATAGATTCATTAGAACCCAAGTGCTTGCAAATTATTGGGTAGTTATAATAAGCTTCTCCATCGCTAGCACGTAGCTCCTTGACTGAGAGACAAAGTGGCCACTATTCTCTAATCAAAGTATCTTATCCAAAGCTATCAACTGAACTTAGACAAGTACTTTTTTCTTTCCTGCAGAAGTAAAGGAAAGGAAATATATTAATGTTACTGAAAATCAAATAAAAAAGAAGACTTAAATCTTGATGTCCCTATAAGAGTATTTTTATTAAATTGACTAAAAATTCAATAAAAATTTAGACAATAAACATTATTTTTAACCCAAATTAAATTGGCTAAAAGCTAAATATATTGGTTTAAATGAACAATAAAACTAAAAGAAAAGTCAAATATAACCAATCAATATGATGGCTAAATTTTTATTTTAGTATTTTTTTTTCTTTCTCTTTCTTACTGTACTCTCTCTTCCTATAGTAATTTTTGAATCGAGAAAATTAAGTTAAAAAAAAATATAGTTGAATGAGGAATAAATAGAATAACTAAAAGCTAAAATGTGGGTTATATTGGTTAAAATTGTATTTTAATAATGACTAATTCAATGAAAGTACTCTAAAAAAATCGAACTTTTGTGATTAATCATTGGTCAAAAAATTATTTTCAATTTATTTTGACTAAAACGTTAAAAATAATTAATCACAAATAGGCTGATATTTGTTGATTTCTTATAATGTGCGGCAATTAATTATTAATAACGTAGTCGTCTTTATTAATTTGGATAGACGAATGAAAAAATGTGTGCTCTTCGATCATTTGATTTGATATTTGATTGAAGTGAGATCGAGAAGCAATATTGTATGTAATGTAATGGGCTACTTTATGAGCGTTTCCTCTACCAATCAAGAGCAATGAATCTAGATCTATTAATTTCTTAAGGGACACTCGATTCCTTCCACTTTGAGCCATTTTATTTTTTATGTTTGTTTGTCTAGTGAGAAAGCTGCTGCTTGAATTAAGACGAGTTTGGATCGAATCTGTACGTAGTCGATTGAGTATATGTGTGGTGGGGCTTTTACGATAAGAACTAGTCAACGAGAGACAACTACATCTCCCTGTCAAGCTGTTTCCCACGTGATGCCTAATATTTGTCATGAAAATTAAACTCTAATTACCGTCTCAGCTGATTCCCTACGGCCTACACCACTTATAAATAACATATCATTTGATATTTAATGTGTATTTAAATAAAACAATAAAAATAAAAAATCATATATTGATATATAGTATAAGGATAATAAGTAATGTTTTTCTCTAGTATTAGACATTTGCATACTAAAAAGAAAGGGTTTGTTGCACATTATTTTAAAATTTTTATTTATATTAAACTAATTGAGTTTTTCTAGGTACGTACCATCTACATCCATATGCCACATAATTACTAAAAAAATCATGTAAATATAGACTCCGTTTGTATTCGTAACTCACCTCAATTCATCTTAACTTATATTTATTTTATTATTATAATTTTATAATTTTTTATATAAAACACAAATTTTAATACACATTTTTCAAATCTCAATATATATTTTTTAAATCTCAAAATAATAATAATATGATAAAATAAATTAAACTCATATCAATTCATCTCATCTCTAAATTCAAACGAGACCATAATCTGTGATGTAGAAATAATAAATATTATTATCCTCAAAAGAATATCTGACATCATGACTAGTTTAATTCTAATGATACGAAAGTAATTAGATGTGGAAAAAAATTAAGAGTAATGCTATATATTAGTATACAAAATCTCACACATTATTTTTTTTTTAAATAATAGAATTTATTATTAAAAAATTAATTTTATCTCATAACCTGCTACAATCTTATTTATATATTTCTTTGGTATTAACTTCTAGATTTAGTCACTTTTTTAGTCACTATATTTAGTCACCTTTTTCTATAAAAAAAAAAAAAAAAAAAAAAGATTTTATCAATTACGTATAACCTGCTCTCTAGTTCGAAAACTATTTCAATTTATTTTAATTAGTTTTATTAATTTATTATTATGATCTCGTACGTATACGTACTTAATTAGGAGAATAAAAGAAAGACAAAGATATATGCATGCATGTGTATATAGTATAGTATTGCTTGATTAGGAGAACACGCTACATGATATATAGTATTGCTTGATTAGCCAACACATGATGCACATGGCCACCACTGTCATATATACCTGCATGATACTACCAAAAAAAAAAAAAATCAGTCAATACTAATTATTAATTGAAATTGGGATTGCTTAATTATGACAACCATTGGATTGGTCTTGGGACTTGATCATCGACGGTGTTGGCAGTTGGCATACCATCTATCCACATAATTTACAGTAATTATATATATATGCAACAAATTAGAGCAGTCGAATACTAGAAAATGGCATTAATTGCGTCAAATTGTAGAAGATTGTTGATGAATCATTGATACAAATGGAAACCTTTTCCGAAGCGGAAATAAGTGGAACATCATGATCATGACCACCGGCATTGGCTTAAGCATCTTTCATTAATTCGCATGATCATGTTAATTAACTCCGGATATATTGCTCTACGGCCG
Organism: Platycarya longipes; assembly: GCA_036559045.1. NCBI lineage: Eukaryota > Viridiplantae > Streptophyta > Magnoliopsida > Fagales > Juglandaceae > Platycarya > Platycarya longipes. The sequence goes on from CM071793.1 coordinate 1,701,819, forward strand.
GGCATAAACAAGATAATCAGTACGTACGTATAAATTATTAATATTATTGCAGGGCAAACCACTGCATTTCAGAGACTCATCATGTGGTCCTAATTAATTCGAAAAGGTGATTAATAGTCTATTTTCATAGTAATAAAACAGATTGACCAATAGGAAATAATAGGACTTTGTGCGTTGAATGGACATTATGAAAGCTATCGTTCGTACCAGCTACAACGTCTTCGGCTATTAATTAAGATGTTACGAATACAAGTGCATGCAGCCCATAATTATGAGTAATCACTACTTTATATATGTGAGATAAAGCAACATGCATCGCAAGTAAAATCGCACCAAATGAAAATGTTGATAGAAATTAGACATGGAGATTAACATGGCCGGGGGGCTCTTTTTCGGCCGAAAGTTTGTTTGGATATGATTGTGATAGTCAGTTTATGGCTATGATGAACTTCTTGAGGAAGTGGGACCCGAGTCCGGACAGTATGCAAAAAGGCAGGAGAAAAGAATTTGAGGTCCAAATTAAATGGAGATTCAGAAGAAGAGAAGAGATAACACCCCCAAAATATGGGAAAGCTAGTCTTGCTATAGCTAAGACATCCGAGCTCATGAAACGTATATAGAAAAATATAATTTAGGGGGAATATCATAACCACAGTATCCGCCACCAAGTGCTAAAAAAAGAAGCACTGAACTTTGCACAGAAGACAGGACTCACATACTTTTGAGTAGCTTTTTTAAACAAACGGAAAATAAAAATTTGTAGTGCAACCCAATAATAGAGAAATTGACACTCACGAGTCACGCCTAAATAGTGTGTGGCCCAGATCTAGAGGCTTGTGAAGATTGACTTTTCCTTTAATATTGCTTTTGTCAGAATATGCATGTACTTATAATTGGAAAGGATGATTAGGGCTTCTACCACTACCATGCAAAAGCCTAAACAGTCGGTGCAGCCCATTATATATTTAGGTTTCATATACTTAAATGCCACCAACTTTCTGGCCCAAGTGAACTGAATCTCTTCTACTTCTGCGTTTGGTATTTCCTTTTGCCATTATCGTCGACAGTTTCCTTTTGCAATTGGGTCTGCAGTTTCGGTTGTCTACAGCATTTCCCATAATATATATAGCCTTATTCACCAGAGGATCAGGAATATCATAATTACCCTTTCTAAATCGAACATTAAATACTCTCTCTCTCTCTCTCTCTCTCTCTCTGTGATGGTCTATAACATACACTGATACACTGACACCGAGACACATTCATTGTTGTGATGCTATTGGACAAGCATTTGGCAACAAAAGTATGATGCATGATGAGAGGACGTGACAATATGATTTTTTTTTTATTAAAAAAAAGTGCATGTTTTCATTACAAAACAATGGACATTTTCAAGTTCTCTTCAATGATCAATCCCCCCGGATCAAAGTAGATCTTATACGATCCTCATTTCTCCTTATAATAATATAGAGATTGAATCTTCGTATCTTTAAAAAAAGGAGAATTAATTAATTAGTGAAAGAAAAACCATGATTGCATGATTTGTTACGTTTTTTTTTTTAACTTTAGTATATATCAAATCTTTGGTGATGTTGTATAATCCAAACTCTAAAACGATATCCGAAGCACAAATTATTCTTTATAATCTCCCTTTGATTGAGAACTCCTTTTCAAAACCAATAATTCTTAAGTTTAGTCTGAGTCTTCATTAAGAGTACTGCTATATACAATCCACTAAAGTGGACTGTATTGCAGTCCAAGATACAAAATTAATATATAATCTTTCATTTTATTGGAAAAATTATTAGATTATTCGCCGTCCTCTTCAATAAGAAATACAATTTCTCAAATTGAACAAGAAATATGATTTCTCAAATTGAAAAACCTCCATCCTCTTCAACAAGAAACTCGATTTCTCAAATTGTTAGGGGGCCCTACGTTCAATCCCACCTAGCATCACCTTTCCAGCCATATGCATCTCCAAATGGTTTAATAAATTTATATCATTGATGAGCTTCCTTACCTTTGTTCTTAGCGCTGGCCTTAGTATTGGATTCCCAAAGATTGCTCCTTCAAACTTCAAAATCTTCAACATGTTCTCCTCATTAGCTTATACCTTCACCAAAACAATTTAGCTCATTACATCTAGCAGTCAACAACTAAATTTTTTTTAATATGTTGCTTAAATTAATAAGCTTCAGAATTTTAAAAGTGAATAGTTCTCTTGCCGCACCTCTCCGCAGACTATCTCTTAATGAAATCTTCTAATTTTGTTCCTCTTACTCTGATTGTAAACCTAAATCTAAGTAAGAGGAGGGCGCTGGGAAAAGGGAGCGAAGGGGATGGTGTTGCATTCTTCTGATCTTCCTTTGTCCCTCATCCGGTTTCCATTGATTTATTGCAGTCGATTTCCACTAGTTTATAGCAGTCCACTAAATGAAACGACATGTTTCATTTCATTAAAATGAAACGTAATAGCGGATTGTATTGCAGTCTACTAAAAGTGGACTGCAATAAGCATTATTCCTCCATAAATGGGGTATTTCTCAGGTACGTAGAAGAGTGAACAATAGTCCAAAGTGATTGAGTCTCATTAACCATGTTCCAAGTAATCTTACTAAGGAGAGTCTGATTAAGGTTTGAGGTGAGCCGGATGCTCAGACCACCCAAAACTTAGGGTGAATAAATAGATTTTCAAGACTTGGGAATGAAAGAGTGAACTTTATTAAGATTTGAACCCCATCAAAAGTGGATAAGGATTTGAACAATTTTTTTCAAGATGATCTTAGGAATTTAAAGAGTAGACATGATATATGCGGGCATAGCATTGGCCACTAATTTGATTAAAACAATCATCCCAACTTGGGATAAAAGCTTGATTTTTCACATAACCACTCCGGCCCACTTTGTTAGAAATATTGGTCAAAAGATCGTCAAAAAGAACTTTTTTGAAGTGCTGAAGATAAGAGGAAGCCCCAAGTATTTGATTTGAAGGGGAGCAATTTTAAAACCCAGTATATCCTTAATATCTTTTTTGACATAGAAATAGGTGTTATTACTAATTTGAACCACAGACTTCCCAGAATGAACTTTTTGACCCAACCATTAAGAGTATTGTTCTAGACATGAGGCAAAGGATGAGGTGGTTGGGGTATTCGCAGCCCCGAACAAAAGCAGGTCAACAGCAAAAAAAAGATGGGTAAGCTTAGGCCCCCCACGACTAACACTGAAACCTTTGAGGACACCCATAGCTTCTCTCTTAGCGATTAGCCTAGAAAGACATTCCGAACCAATAATGAATAGGAAGTGGGATAATGGGTCTCCCTGCCTAAGACCACTAGTAGGCTGGATAAAGGCTTTAGGATGTCCATTAACAATAACAGAGTAAGTGGGGGTGGAGATACAATCCTTAATCCAGTTTATCCAAGTGGAGGAGAAACTGAGGCATGAAAGAATTTTGAGGAGAAAACTCCATTCCATTTAGTTAAAGACTTTTCCATATCAATTCCTCTCTCTTCCTCGTGATACCAATATTCACCAAGATCCATCTCTAACTGTGGCAGAGCTCTGAGCTTACTATGAAAAATCTTCGAGATTGGAACATTTTATTGTTGCAAGCTCTCTTCAATGATTCAATTGTAGCTCAAATCTAGAAAATTCCTTTGGTTGATTTTAATGTCCATTTGATTGAGGATAAACCTATTTGGAAAGGGAGTGCCTTTGGAAAATTTACTACGAAAGAAGCTTATGCTAAGCTTATATCTAGCCTTGATGGTAATTCTTCTGTTGAACCTCAAGCCTATTGAAAGAAAGTATGAAAACTGAAAATTTAAGATAGGCTCAAGATGTTGGTATGGAAAATTCTCAATAACATCCTCCCCACCAAGACTTTGCTAAAGCGCTACCTGAATCTGGACCAATTGCATTGTCTCATCTGCAATGGGGGCGAGGAAGCCTGTAGTTGCCTGTTCTTGAACTACTCTTTCACTAGGCTTCTTTGGAGACAATCACCCTGACCTATCAACATCCAACTTTTCTCTGATTTGGGGATGGTACATTGGATAGATTGGATAGAATGCATTCTATCTTCTGGCAAGCTTAATTTTAATTGAAGAGAGCACCAAAATTTTCAACTTTTTGCTATTAATGACATGAATAGCATTTGGTTTTTAAGGAATAAAATTTTACTTGATAATTTATCTCCCGATATTGTTGTCTTTATTAATAATATTCATAAAACCTATCTGGATTACAAAGCAGCTGGGGATAATGTTGATATTTTGCAAGCCCCATCTTGGAGTCCTCTTCCTAGAGGCTATCATTATCTGACTTTTGATGTGGTGGTAAGAGATAACTCCACCTCAATGACAGCAGTTTGTTCATCTGATAGTGGTGAGATCATCTTTGTTTGCATCAAGTCATTTTCGAATACAAATCCAAATCAAGATGAGGCTTTTGCTTTGCTCGACGGCATTAAAGAGGCTCATTCTAGATCAATTCATAGAATAGTTATTGTTGGAGACTCCCAATTTGTTATTGAAGCAGCAAAGAATTTGAACAACATAATGGATTGGTCTCTCCAAACTATTACTAGGGACATTAACTTCCTTCTGCATTTCTTTAAAAATTGGAATATAAGGAAAATAAATCAAGATTATAATTGATGTGAGCACTCAATTGCACAATAGACAGCCTTTAACAAAATGTATGGTTGCCTCCCACTGATCTTCATACCGCCTTACTTGTTGCGATTTCACAGTGATAAAGATCCCCCAAGCATTTGTAACCAATATGTTTTATTGTTTTTCGTTTATTTATGTAATGTTGGATAATATTATTCTAATAAAATTACTAATCTTTAGAGTAAAAAAAAAAAAGAAAGAAAAAGAGGTCGATCGGTCCAATTCATTTAGTTCAAATATATAGTCACTGAAGTTCAACTACTCGTGAAGGTACCGATTGTCTTCATTATATTCATTGTTTAGTTATACAGAACTGTCAATTAAAAAGAAAAACTCTCTCATTTGATCAACAATAATCCAAAATAAGTCCCAAATTATGAATTAATTAAATTCAGAACTAGTGTTCTCTTGATCCGATGATCTCACCTATAAATTCAAGAACGTGCTTAATTATCGTTTAAGGACAAGTACTTATCGTTTAAGCTGACCTAATGGTATTGACACTAACATATAAATTAAGTAAGAACAAGTTGCCCAAGTTGCACTAAGTTCAAATCCATCCACAAAAGTCCCGCATGATCTTAGTCATTTCCACAAAATTAAATTGGCTATATATCTCTCACCGCCTGCCAAACAGGAACGCCATGGCTCTATCTAGCCTCTAAGTACGTACGTACAGTATCACATTTATACTGATCAGGCAATATATAATTTAGTTATTAATTATAATGGGAAATAGAAGAGAAGCTACGTATGTTCAAGTTGAACGGACACATGGCTCATGGCTAGCTAGCTAGCTGTTGGAAAAAATCAGCCGTCCTCTTTAACAAATACTTTGTTAGGCGCTGCCCAACTAGACGGGATCCATTCCTGTTTAAAAAAGTCAACTAATATATATTCACTGTTATTGAACACGTTGCATTATATATTGACCTACGTTCCTTGATCTTTTTCTTTTTCTTTGGATGCTAACTAACACACACGATCGAGATCGTTGGAAAGTACTTAACAAATTGGTCTCTGGAACAAAGGGTTAAATAATTAAGAAAAAAGTTACACAATTTTATACTATTTACATAATTTCTACATACCACATTTATTTTAATATTTAATATTTTTTTTCTTTTATCAAATATTTAATATATAAATAATAAATAAAAAAAATTCAATTAGTTTAAGAAGAATAAACTTAAAATTAAAAAAATTAAAAAAATATGCTGTGCATGGAATTTGGAGAGACTGAGTAGCAAATTAGCCTAAAAAATAAGAAGTCATAGCAAATTTTTGCAATAATAATAATAATAATAATAATAATAATGCAGGAATATCATGCTATGATAGTAAGAATATATCAATAGATCGAATGCTGGCCTTATTTGTATTTGAAGACAAGATGAGTCTGTCTCAATTTATTTCAAGCTCATCATTATACTTTTTCATATTTTTATGTAAAATATAAATCTTAATACAAAATTTTCAAATTTCAATATAATATTTTCAATTCTCGAATCAATTTTTTTGAATATTAAAATAATAATAATATTAAAAAATAAATTCAATTTAATTAATCACACCTAATCTTGTCTCACCTCCGAATCTAAAAATCCAAAGTCTAACCTTGTCTTTTTTTCATAATGGTAACTTGGCCCAAGTCATGTGAACTGATTAACGATCGAACATTATTTTTCTTTTTTTCTTCTTTTATAATTAGCTCCATTCTATTACGCATCCACGCGGTTTCCGGCCTCCCACACGCAAAGAACATGACTGGATTAACATGTATACGGCTACTTCTTCTAATTTTTTTTTATTCGGCCTCCCTGTTTCTGATCAGCATGATCTCTCAAACCCGCGTGTTAATTAAAACGGTCCAAGCAATATAATCTTATCCGCGGCCTTTGTCCTTTTGAGGAATATCCTCACATTAAGGAATACGATTCATATCACTTTGGCCCTATTTGTATATGAAGATGAGTTCAATTCATCTCAACTCATCTTCATTTTATTATTATATTTTTATTATTATTTTTATATAAAATACAAATTCTTATACACATTTTTCAAATCCCAACATACCTTTTTCAAATCTCAAAATAATAATAATATTAAAAAATAAACTAAACTCATCTCAACTCATCTCATCTCCGAATCCAAGCGGGACCTTTGCAAAACAGATTGATCATCATGTTATAAAAAATATAATAAAATAAAAAACATAATAAAAAAATAAAATAAAGATGAATTTTTAATGGCGATTCGGTTTTATCCACCCCCCTCTACCGCCGCCGACGGTAGGCGCCGCCGCCGACGGTAGGCGACACCGCCCATCCCATCAGGACCGGAGGGAGCCGGCGACCCTACCTCTGCGACGGTGACCTCTAGTGTACTCCCGACAGCCTTAAACTCGAAAATGGATCTGTACGCGGGCTCCCTCCGATCCCAATGAGGTGGGCGGTGTCGCTCACCGTCGGCGGCGTCGCTCACCGTCGGCGGCAATAGAGGGGCCTGCAAAGGGAATGGGGGTTCAGTTCGACCGAACCCTAGGTATTCTCTACTGTAAATAAGAGAAATGATAGATGCAGTCATAGAGTTGCAAGCGGCGTACAGTCGCTTTGAAAAAAATTGAATATATATGAGACTCACGTAAAAAAAGTTAATTTTTTTCTAAAGCGACTGCACGCCGTTTGCAACTCCACGACTGTATATAGCATTACTTCTGTAAATAAACCAAACTGGAAGCGTGTCTGTATCCCGACACCGATAAGCAGTCCGAGTTTTGAATGAAAATAGCATTCCTTAAAAAAAAAAAAGACTTCAATTATATAAAAATTATATATAAATAAATATATAAATTAATGTAACTTAATATAATATACCAAATTATAAAATTATTTTTATTATAAAATAGATATAATAAAAAATTCATATCAATTTATAAATTTATTTTATATAATCTTTTTATATTTATAATAATTCTCTTCTTTAAAATTAGACATTTCAAACTTTGTTAATTTCTCACTCACAATAGACAAACGCATAAAAACAGATTATTATGGAAGTCACACAAGAATGAAGAGCGACTATTAAGTATGGAGAAATTCTAGAGACAAACGGTTAACGTCAGCCTCTATTTTTTATTAGAAAAAAATAAAATGAAAATGAAACAAAATCGTCTATATTCTCTATTTTCTACTTCCGATTCTACCTTATGGTTTGGTTTTTTTTCCCTCATCTCTTTCTTTTTTTTGTTCTATTTTATTTTTTTGAGAAAGTGTGAGAAATTCTTAGGGAAAATACTAACTTGAGCTACTCCAGTTCAAATTAAAGTGACAGCCGAACCTAGAATACATATCAATTCTACCCTTTCTTTATGTCAAATTCTTAGGAAAATTACTAGCTTTAATTGGAAAAAAGCTTACGTGCAACAGAGAAATCGAGAGGTCAATCTGGTTTGGGTTCGAAGGGAAATAAATCAGAGGATAGTAATGATTTTAGGTTGGGGCTTCGTTTCGAATGGAGCTTGATGGTGGCGAAAAATAAATGTTTTTTAGAAATGGGTTTATTTATTTATTTATTTTTAAGTTATTTTCCATTTAATTATTACTTTTTCCATCTGTTTCATCCATTTTGTTCTTTTAATGTGATTTTCAATTCATGAGTTACTTGCTCAGTTGTTTGGTCTTTTGAGTTTTTCTTTTGGCCTATTTGATGAAGTTTTCAGTTGGGATTCTTGGTTTCTTTTTTTTTTTCATTTTCAAAAGTTATTTAATGAAGCTTTGTTTTGTTTTGTTTTGTGTTTTTTTTTTAAGTTTTTTTATATGATTTTTAAGTAAATATTTTAAAATAATATTGTAATTTTTTATATTTTAAAAAAATATTTTAAAATATTAAAAAAATCATGTAAAAAAAAATTAGAAAAAAAAAAAAGGGAATGGAAATCGGGATAGGATAGAACGGGAGAAATAGCATAAAGTATGTGGTGGATGGTGCTTAGCAGCTTAAGGCCCCGCTTGGATTCGGAGATGAGATGAGTTGAGATGAGTTTGGTTTATTTTTTAATATTATTATTATTTTAGAATTTGAAAAAGGTGTGTTGGAATTTGAAAAAGATGTATTGGAATTTGAAAAAAGTGTATAAAAATTTGTATTTTGTATAAAAAATTATAAAAATATAATGATAAAATGAAAATGAGTTGAGATGAGCTCAACTCACTCCCGAATCCAAACAGCCCCTGACGGAGAATCAAGAGTCACAAGGGTCCTTAAGTAATGAGATCCCCCTAAAGCCACGGCACGGAATTTGGAGATGAATAATCATTGTCAACATGTGCATTAAAGGCAGGCAGGAATCACATGGAATGGGAGGGTCCTCGCGCCTGCACTTGAGCCTATCACTCTAGTCTCTCTATATAAATTGACCAAAATGGGCTGCCACGTGCTTAAGGGTCGGTTTGGATTAGTTGATGAGTCGTCTTAATTTATTTTAAATTTATTATTATATTTTTTAAATTTTGATATAAAATATAAATTTTAATACAAAATTTTTAAATTTTAATATATTTTTTTAAAATTTTAATTTAATTTTTTAAAAATTTAAAATAATAATAATATTAAAATTTAAATTAAATTTATATCAACTTATCTGATTAAGTTATATCAATTTATATCAATTTATATCAGCTTATTTTATCTCTTAATCTAAACCGAGTCTGCTCTAATTACGCTGCTCACGCGGCTACGACTCCAAATTCAGTTGAATTTTCATATCCCAGGAATAATCAAACATCCCTCAACCAATATTATTTTTATTTAAAAAAAAAAAATTGACTTGATCTAACTATAGTCTCGGTCGGTCGGCCAGCTCTCCATGCATGTCCCATAACCCACGAGAAAATTTCCACAAAATGGACTTTTGTAATAAATGGGCTGCAATAAATCAATTTTGTCAATATTATTATTATTATTTTTATTTGTGGAAGCTAATCTAAGAAGTAAGAGGTTGTCAAATGCTCAACCATTTCAAGCTAATAAATAAAATAAAATTAACAAATAATTCATCCCCCAAAAATATTTGTAAACGCGACGATTATTTGGAAACGAATGAATGAATCAATAATATGATTTAAAAAATTAAACATCAATAATTGAAGATTGCTAGTACCAGAAACAAGAACAAATTCAATGTACAGAAACAGTTCGTCTAGACAGAGTCTAAACAATCAACACTATTTCAAAGAGAATTGAGTATCAGACAAAAAAAAAATTTGAAGATGTGCGATTCACGTCATTATAATCTTGAAATCAATCTTGGGCGGAAACCATGTCTTCCGGACTCATCAAGAACAAGCGGGGCTTCTTTGTGGGCAGAGGAGACTCCACTTCTTGCTCCGCCGAAAGCTGGCTCCTCTTCCTCTCGAGCCAGAAAACTGGAAAGGCCGGTAGGTTCAAGTCAAAGCCACGGTGGCTCTGGCTGAGGCTGGAGCCGCCACCTTCCGAGAAGGTCACACCGCTGTTGGCGTTGGTATTGGTGTTGGTGTTGCTGTGGCTGTTGCCGCCGTCATAGTGGCAGCGCTTGTGGCCGCCCAAGGCCTGGCCAGTGGGGAACGTCTTGTGGCAGATGGAGCACTCGTGGATCTTACCGCTCGTGCCGGCCGCGGAGTAGGAGGCCGAAGTTGATGGGTGGTGGTTGTTGGTGTCGACGTTGGCGGCGTCGGATGATGACTTGCGGTGGCTGGCCTTGTGGCCGCCGAGGGCTTGGTAGGAAGAGAACGTTTTGTTGCATACGGTGCACTTGAAAGAGAGATTCAAGGTCGGCGGCGGCTCGGGGCGCAAGCTCTTTTGTTGTGTAATCTCAGTCATTTTGGTTGGGTTGGTGTCGCCGTGGGCAAGCATGATGAGACAGAGAGCGAGGTACTCTTCCTCGGTCGGCGGGCTCTCGATCCGAGCGGGTCGTTTGGAGCGCTTCCTCTTTGTCCAAGGCTCCACATATTGACGCTCAACGTCGTCTTCATAGTTGAAAGGAGTGGCTGTGGTGGGAGAATTGAGCGCTTCTAAGGCCATCTTTCTTTGTTGTTGAGCGATAGGTTTACTTAGAAAGGAAGCTGCAAGAGAGCAGATCAGAAAGCAAGCAATAAAGGAGAGTGAGTGTGTTGGGAGAGTCGATGGGTGTAGTATTAATAGAGGAATGAGAATTGCCAGCGAAGGTGGGGAAGGTGAGTTGGTGTAGCTGGAAGTGAAGTCGGTCAACTATAACTACAAGAAGAGGAAGGGAGTGGGAGTGATGGTGGGGTGGTGTGACTGAGCTCCTGGAGAAGACTTGTTCCAAGTCAAAACTATGCTACGCCTGCTCTTCTATTTAAGTAACTCGGATATTTGTATTTTCATAAACAAATTATGCAAGGGTAGACCGACTTTGGGTCTTGGGGGCGTGTTCACCACGCTTACAGTTGTGGCCCTTGCACGACTTCTCGCCATTGCTACTACGAGTAAGAGAGAAATAAATTGTATTTTATTAATTATTATTATTGTATATATATATATACACACACTAATTGGATAATCATTTTACATCTTTTAGATTTATAAAAAAAAAAAAACTAACAATAAAAATTTTAGGAGATAGAAAATTTTACCATTTATGACACAATAAATTGGTGGCTAGTAAATAGTTATAAACAGATTGTGAGAGATTTTGTTGATTTATTATAATCAGTATTATTATTTCGTGAGCTGTGATATAATGAAATATGAATTCAAAACTATATGAGAGGTAGAGGGTAGAGGGGGTTGATATCACAATATCTAAGGCATTCTAATTAATTCGTTAATTACGTGATTTGGACACGCTTCTTCCCATAATGTAAAAGATTTATGACGATCTAGAGGATCTATTTGCAATTAAATGGCTTTAACTTCTTTTTTTTAATTCATTTATCTCGATTGCAAATACATGAAAATGTTAATATTCCTACTGCTAAAATTATAGTTGACTAGATTGAGCCAATATGTTTAGAGCAAGATCGAGGATCCAATACAAGGAATATTCTGAATAAATAAAAGGTATAGTACAAATTTCGAATAGATAAAATTTATATAAAAATATGAATTTAAATGATAAAAAATAAACTTTTATGTTTTTTTAACATAAGAGTTTTAGGTTTTTTTTTTTTTAATAAAAATTTATCTATTTATTTATATATATTTTTTAGGATCCAAAATGATGCTTTTTATCTCACCACCTGCTTGCTCTCACGCTTCACACGCGCCATTTTAGCGATTTGGAAACTATTTATTTGCGTCGTTCGCTTCCATCAGGACCTGGAATTCGAGCTTCTATTTTGGTAGTTCCTACTTGGTGTGCTGTGTGGCAAGACAGGTATAGTTTGTACTTTGTAGGAAAATAAGCATCCTCTATTAGCCACGTGTTATTACCACTATTATCCTCGTTCTTGTTAAAAAAAAAAAAAAAAAAACGTATCTGGAGGAGTTGAGAAATGCTTGGAATTGATCCGATCATTTCTCCCTATATGTATTTTTTTTATTTATTTTAATTTTTTATTTATTTCATAATTAGGTAAATAATTTTTTTTTTTTAAAAGTGTTTTTAAAGTTTTTTTTTTTTTTAAAAAAAAAAAAAGGAGCTGGCCGCGGAAAAGAGTGTACTGATACACAAGTCACAACCAAAGTGGTTTCTTCTCCAAGCGTTGGGCATTGCAGCAAGCAACAGACACGAGGCACTTGACATGTTTGGAACCCCACTGCGAGAGGGACGCCTCGCAAGCGTCTCATTTTGGCTACTGTCACTTACGTGTTTGCCATGATCGACAGGTAATTTAAAAAAACGATCACATCATGCCGTCCGTTCTTTGCTGGGAGTTGAAGTTCATCTAATGCTTCCATGTGGTCACTGCCGATGCTTCACTTGGCCGCGTTATTACTCCTACTCGGATCCACATCTTTTAATTTTGAGTTCAGATAATTCAGAATTCTAGTGCCATTTTTAATTCTAAAGTCTACGAAGTTTGGTTTCATTTTTAACCCATGCTTTCCGGACAAAAAAGCGTTCGTATGCCTTGAATATGCGTAGGAAATTCTTCTTCCTATTTTCTATATCCCAATTTGCAACCATTTTAATATGTATCACATTTATAACGATTTTATTGAAAGATAGAGAATCGTTTAATAATAATAAATATGTTATATTTTATATAGTAAGATAAGAATAAAATAATAATATTGGTGAAGACGTATTTTGCAATTAAGTCTGTCGCAGTAGTCTAGTCAACCCAAACCGATGAAGAAAGAGGATAAATGCCAGTCAAAGTATGAGACATCTTCGATGCCAAAGTTAATATCTAGGAAGAAAGTTTGGAACGATATATGAAGATAAGAGAGTGTAAAAAACGTAACCTCGTTTATGACGAATTGGATGTTATTCATAGACACTCTTATGTTGAACTTGTGGATAGAAACGGTAGATGACGTTTGGTAACATTACTTGATCGTCATCTAGCTAATAATGGTCTAGTTCCTTCCGTCTCATTTCAATCGTATTAATTATCCTAATCAATGACTGATAAGGCTTGGATCCTTGGGTAGTAATTAATGTGGCACAAACACTGTTCAGTTTAAGTAATTAATGTGGCACTTCGCTCGACTAAGTCATGTCTCGTTATCTTTAATGTAAGAGGAGAGATAGTGAAAAAAGGTTTGGGCTGAACGCCTTTATACCTCCTTGAACTTTGTGGGCGTTTAGGATAATCTGGACTCATCTCCTCAATCGGAGGGACGGTCAGGATTATTTGGGCTCATCCACCTAGTTGTGTCTCTTTACTTTTTTGGGCTTGGGTTCGAGTCAACCATGAGATCTTTGGGCCTTATTATCCGAGTGGACTGGGCCTGCTCGAGATTTCTCTCTCAAATATAATTATTAAAATTTTCTAAGATATAAATATATATATATATATGAAAAATTTTGTACGCGACAATTTAATAATCTAATTTTAATTTTGTTATATAAAACATGACATATTTATTATCGTACATGATAATCCACATATGAGAGAGAGAGAAAGAGAGAGGAATGCTGGCAGCTATCGATGCCAGCTCTGATCATCCAGTAGCTTGGCAATGGATCCGTCATCACACTCGTCAATTTTACCACAAACTCTAAATAAAAGAAGGCGTACGTGGCCGGTGGCCGGTGGCTCTGTGATTTAGGTGTGGCGTCAAAGTTTGGCAGAGAACGCAACAAACACTACGTACCTTCCAAAGCTTTGTTACTCAATTTTATTCCCTCCTGTAAAATTTAATACTAAAATTAATATTAAAATCACTTAATATACAGTTGAAAAAATAGGCTGAAAAAATTTTCATGTTAACTTTTTGTATAAATTTCTATACGAAAATACCTTTACGTAACAATGTTCTATATGTATTTAGTCATGTTCCTGATCATTCATTTCAGTCCCAGGAAACGAAACGGAAACTTCAAGAAAATTTATTCATGGTCGGTCGTATGAGAGAGAGTGTAGTACTCGATCCCTGCCAAGCAACTTCCAAGCTCCTTAATTAGTGAAGCAAAGCTCAACGTAAGGGGTGATGAAATCATGACTCATTATCACATAATTAATCTCACTTTCCATTAAGTTTATAAGAATTAAGTAATGCCGATATTGCTTTGTCACCTAAAAGGCCAAAAATAGGAGACTTTCCGATTGTTCAACCGCACAGCACTTTAGAGTTAGACCCAACTCATGATTTTTTAATAATCTGATGGAGGAACAGTCAAACCTTTTGTCTTTTACATACATACATACATACATACATACATACAATTCATCTTTGACACTTAATTTACTAATCTCCAGCTAACGCAAATCAAAGTTGTACTCAGCAACTTCCATTGACTTTTTCCTCTTAATTGGGATAGTCTAAAGTCTCGTTTTCTCGTTTTGGTCAAGGTTGTAATGTTCTTATTGACCGTCGACCCAATATTTCAGCCAACTCGCTGCTCAGCTTATTTATGTGTAATAATAAACAAATCCGTCATTTCAAATATGGCATCTGCTAAAGATGGGCTTTTGCAACTTTTGGGTTGGGCCAGACAACTGAAGGCTTCGTTAATTTGACTGTATTTAGTAGACAGGAGGCTCCATTCGGGCCCATAAATCTATGCGTTATGGGCTTCCACTATGCTTCACACATCGGCACAGAAACACTCTTGCAGTGTGCAGAGTGCAGAGTGCAGAGTGAAGCGGTGATTCTCTCTCTCTCTCTCTCAATGGCCACCTCGCTGCTCTGCCCGCTCTCAGCTCCAAACTCGTCGTCCATCGTCGAGGACCCTCGATTATTTGGGAAAGTGGGTACTTCTCTTGGGATTCAAAAGTCCCCTTTCCTTCACGGCACCAAGCTCTTCTCTGCTTCAATCGTTAACCCAACTAGGAGAAGCACGTCTCGAAGATGCTTTAGCTCCCCACTTGCCATGTCCTTGGAACACATCCCCAAGCACTTCAGGGAAGAAAATCTCAACCATGGATGTGAGTCTTTCCCTTTCCCTCTTTTTAAAATTTTCGAAGACACCATTTACTCTTTTTCTAAGGTTTTGCCCCTACCAATTCCAATTCTTTTTTTAGGGATTAATTACATTCTGCTCAGTCGAGTAAATCTTATGTTTACTTATATTACTTATTTATTGAGATGTAATTTTATTTTTCTTTCTGATGGTTTCTGGCATGGGATAAAAATATGCTCCATTATATATAGATAGAATAGTAGTGGCAGTATAACCTAAAAACTTCATTTTTTTTTTCTTTATTTATCATTAATTAGTTGAAGCTGGAGTTTGGAGAGCAGATAATTAGAGTGCAATGTTTTATGGATAGTGGGGTGTGAGACATTTTTATCTACGTTTAGGTATTAGTTACCAATTACACAATTTGAGGAACATTGTACGTGGCCTCTATCTAAAATCACGGTGAGTGATTTTATGTTGCTTAATATGTGTCGCTCTCCCACTAACCATTGATCGATGGTGATGACTATGGTTTTGACTTCTACCTTATAATTTGGTACGTAGGAAGCCCTCTGGTGAAAATTTCAACATACTGATATTT
The DNA here is from genome assembly GCA_036559045.1 of Platycarya longipes. Lineage (NCBI taxonomy): Eukaryota > Viridiplantae > Streptophyta > Magnoliopsida > Fagales > Juglandaceae > Platycarya > Platycarya longipes. The sequence goes on from CM071793.1 coordinate 1,717,615, forward strand.
ATAGAGTGCTGTTGTCAGAATGAGTTTGAATAGAGCTCCCCAGTTTATTTATTTCGTATTTCTGTCTGAAATGTTGGGTGGCTTAATGAGAAGTTACATTATCAACGGACCATTCAGGGGGGCAAAGTAACTCAGGCCCTAGGGAAGTTAACTCAGAGGTATCAGCACCAGCTTAGGGCATGAACCGGTGTATACAAGATTTATTCAAAGTGATTGATTTCTACTTTGCTTTTAGTTCTGAGGCTAGCTTTTGACTTAAGGGGTGCTTGTTGGAGCAAGAACTTTTTTTTCGTATGACCCTATGATAATTTCTGGGCCGAGGTACAGAAATCTATGAGATTCTTTATATGCATCAATGAATGTAAGCAACTATGAATACCTCACCAAAGAGTGCTCTAAATGGCTCTTGAGATTCATTCAACAGTTTGGAATCACTACGGAGTAGGCAGAGTTAATGATATGTTTAAATTAAACTATTACTCTAGGTGAGGAATAGAGTGGTAGAACAGAGCTCTCAAAGTATGCTAACAAATACCCACTTATGTATATGATCATATTGGTAAAACGTATTGTTTTTCCATTTCTTGCTGTATCCACATCTTGCATGTTCTGGCTTGCTCGTATCATGTTGAACCTGTGTGTTCATTGTTGCGACTTTTGCAACTAGATTGCAAGATTGTTACTGAAGCAAAGAGGATACACTTGCTGAAAAGCTGCTTTATGTTTTAGTCTCATCCAAAATCATAGCAAAATCGAGTTTCTACTTATCCTCACGTCCATTTTTTAATTGATAGTGATGGACAATTACAAGAATGCACCCCAATATCTCTACGGCCTTACTGCTTCACAAATGGACATGTTCATGACGGAAGATAATCCCGTGCGACGACAGTCAGAAAGAGTTACAGAGGTTCTTCTCCTTCCTTGCACCCCTTGGTATCATCTGATAGGCTGATGAGGTTATGCTAAAGAGAATTCATTATATATTATGCATGTTGGAAGGCGCTTCTCTATAGAACCAAAATGTTATGACAACAAATTCAATTGGGTCCTTATCTTGTTTACAACTGTTGGCAGGAAAGCATCTCTTCTGCCAAGAACTATTTGGACCATGGAGGGATGTGGAGTCTATCAGGCATGGGTGAAAAGGGTCCTTCAAAATACAGTATGAGCGTAAGCATGTATCGTGGAGGAGCCAGAGGATATGGAAGACCTAGAACTGCTCCTCCTGATTTGCCTTCTTTGCTTTTAGATGCTCGAATATGCTATCTGGGCATGCCTGTAAGCCACCATATTCTGTCTCATGACAATGGCATGTGCTTCTCATTTTATCTAAATCATCTTGATTTTTTCTTGTCTGCATTATGCAGATTGTGCCAGCAGTAACTGAGCTCCTTGTTGCTCAATTTATGTGGTTGGATTATGATAACCCTTCAAAGCCTATATATTTATACATAAACTCATCTGGTACACAGGTAAGCATTGGAATGTGTTATTTTCAATTATATATTCCTCCATATCCGAATTCTGATTGGTCAAATAATATTTACAATGTCCAAAACCCTGAACTACTTTTCTGATTGAAATGTTTCTGTTATGATATTTTTTTTTTTGATAAGTTCTGTTATGATATTTAGAATGAGAAGATGGAGACTGTTGGATCAGAAACCGAGGCATATGCAATAGCTGACATGATGGCTGTAAGTATAATATTAACCCTGTCTGGTATTTTTTGTATCTATAAAATTTGTAAAATAAATGACACTGATTCACAAAACAGACCCATTGATGTAGGCCAATTTTCTTATATTTCATTTTATGTTTTGTTGTTTAACCTATTTTTTTCAATATGTGCATGTCTTTCACTATCTGCTTGAAGTACGTCAAATCAGATGTCTATACTGTAAATTGTGGTATGGCATATGGTCAAGCAGCAATGCTTCTCTCGCTAGGAGCAAAGGGTTTTCGTGCTGTACAGCCAAATTCCTCCAGTATGATTCACATATCCCTAAAGTTCAAAAGTAGGATGCTGTATACATGCCCCTTTAATGCATTAATGGTCAATAGACACAGAATAAGGAAGTTAGAATTCAGATATAACATCCCTACAGAGGGAGTCACTTATTTAGTTCTTCCACATTCATTCTCTAAAACGTATCCAATTATCATTTTTCCACTTTTATCCTGACTCATATCCCTGATTCCCTAGTGTTTGAGGTTTTCCCCATCTTCTTTCCCACTAGAGGAATGTCTCCATTTTTTTTAACTACAGTTTATTTCACTTTACCTTGCAGCCTGCTGATTCACAATATACTTGAAACATTTAGACCTTATATTTTGTATATGTGCCTTCAACATATACCTTTGAGCTCAATATATTTTCGTTTGATTGTGCCTTGCCCTTCTTTTCCTAATTGCAGCAAAGTTATATCTGCCAAAAGTAAACAGATCAAGCGGTGCTGCCATAGATATGTGGATTAAGGTACTTGCTCTGTCTCTCTCTGTTCGTGTGCGCGCATGTGTGTGAGAGAGCTTCTTTGACAAGTTTCTGTCAGGCCAAAGAGCTGGATGCAAATACTGAGTACTGCATTGAGCTATTAGCAAAAGGAATTGGGAAACCCAAAGAAGAAATTGCTAGAGACATCCAGCGACCAAAATATTTTCGAGCACAGGAAGCCATTGATTATGGCATTGCAGACAAGATAATTGACTCAAGGGATATTGCATTTGAGAAGAGGGTAATGTTTCCATTGTTCTTTGTTTCTGCTTGCTTATAAACACTAATGCCTCCATGCTGGTTCTAATTATATAATCTTGCCGAATCAGAATTATGATGAGATGCTTTCTCAATCAAGATCTATGAGAAGATCAGCAGGAGTTGGTCCGCAAGCTGCTCCCTCTGGATTTAGGTAAAGTAAAGAAAACATAGCATAAAGGTAGAAAGGAAAGGGTTGATGCTGGTAATCATCAAAAGTCTTGGGAGGAGCTGGCTTCAGTTGAGCCTCTGGCTATGATGCAAGAATGGTAAGGGACCTTTTTGTGACCTCAGGAGTCTGGGCAATTCCTCCTTCCTTTTTAATCTATTGAAATGTTGAATACGTGGTACCATGGAGAAATGTGTGATGTTTAATCACTTGCCCAACCAAAAGACATTAAAAGAATAAATTTTGGCCTCTTATTTTGTATATAGGTCACTTATCTTTAGTTACTTTTGTACTCAAGTGTTATTCACAAGCTTTATTCCTCGGTGCAAAACAAAATAGAACAGAACGCATTTGTCAGACGGAAAACGCTAAGCTTCCCGGTGAAATGGGTCCCGTTTGGGTCCCGTTTCACCGGTTTATTTTTTATTTTTACTTTAGTTTTTAAATAAATATTTTTAAATAATAATATGATTTTTTTATATTTTTAAAAAATATTTTAAGATATTAAAAAAATCATGTAAAAAAAAAATCACATTATTATTTAAAAATATTTATTTAAAAATAATATTAAAATAAACTTTAAAAAAAATAAACCGGTGAAACGGAACCAAATGAGACCTGTTTTACCGGGATAACTAGCATCGCCCTTTGGCAGACAATCATTACTGTGTATGACAGTATGTGCATGTTAATGATTGTGATAGAAAATGTAGTTTATAATTTAAATGATAACTTTTATATTTTAAAAATTATTTATTGTTTGGTAAATATATATTTAAATTTTAAAGCGTTTTTGAAGTTAGTACGAGTACTTTTTAAAAAATATACCGTTATCTATATATACTTTTTAATAAAAGATTTGTTTGGTGCTTTTTGAAAAAATAAACTTAGTATTTTTTAAGTGGTTAAATTATTTTTTATAAATTTATTGAATATGTTATTTTTTTAATTTTTTTTTAAATGATTAAAAGTATTTTTTTAATTTTAATATGCAACTCCAAACATAGCCTAAGAACAAACAGCAGCGGTTTGTGGGTCGTGTCGGTCCTCGTCCCCTCAATTTGGACCCTAATGTGGGCTTCCTCTTTTCTTCGTTCGGCATGAGGCCCTTTACTCTTGTACAGCTAAAGTAACAATCGATTTGGGCCTTCTCGATGATTGGGCTTTTATTGCCCGAATTTTGCAATCCAATGAAGAATGAGGGAACAAATTTTCCAATTACTTGTATCAAAAATTCATTCCTACAACACAAATTTATCATTTTTATCTTTCTATTTAAACACACATTAATGTATAAATATGTATTTAAATAAAATGAGAAAAATGATAAATCAAATGTTGGTGTGGCATGAGGATGATAAGTAGCAATTATCAAATTTTACAAATCAAATGCTAACATTGAATTAATTTAAAGTATAATATTAAATACAATAATGAAATTATACGCACTCATTTTGAAAAAATTAAAATCTTCATATAAATTTATTTACTCTATCACTATAAATATTATATTTACGCACTCATTTCTAAAAGAAATGTTGCGATGCTTGAGTATTCTATGACTACAAATATTATTTATCTATTTTAAATCTTCTATTTATTTGATAATGCCTCAGAATATACTGAATTATATTAAATATTTTTATTAAATAAAATCAGTTATTCCTATGCATCACGTAGATTTATAAGTTTAATAGAACTCAAAACATCCAACATAATTGGGGTGGAATTTCATAGCATTTAAACACATCAAACTCGTGATTTGAACCACTAGCTGTCTATTGTCTCAATGTTACAGAAGTAGGATTAAATAAGGGCGGCCTAATCCTTTTCGTTTCTTAGAAATCGTCGAGGATACGAAGATAAAAGAAAAATTCATCAATCATTACTTGGCTAGAGGAAGAACTGAAGCATCACATCTAAACATAAAAGAATAAAAAAAGATGTCCCAATTATTATGGGAACAACAAGGAGATTATACATTTTCAGTTATGCAGGAGGATTGGGGTAGACTTTTGGCTTTGGCTTCACCTCTATTTCATTTACGCTGCGAACATAGATAGAATCTGGTTCGTGACTGCAAAATGAAAGGACAACACATTAGAGCCAGTGTGGTCACTGTGTGCATGAGAGAGAGAGAGAGAGAGAGATATGATCTTACGGTTTATCGCCCTCTTCATATGTATAACTTGATGCCACTGCCAAAAGGCGGCCATCTCTGCTAAACGAAAGTGCTGCAATGCTTGTCGGATATTTTGAGTACTGGAAAAGATCAAACAGCAGTTCAAATAAATTCAAGCTTCCAACAATTTTAATCAATATGCCAGCATCACATGATCAAACTTATACCTGATACAGCCTCTTCTTGTTGTTCCCATCCCACACATTCACGTAGCCATCACAGCCCCCAGTTGCAAATGTACCATAGCTGCAGATTGAATGTGGAAGAGTAGAAACTTACTTAACTACTTGAATTCAATGAATTATATGAAAAGAAGCTACTATCGTTAATCTCAGGCCACGAACTTCACAGTCAGTCAACCTCAGTCCAAAGAGAATTATCCAACTCCCTTTGCAGATTTACTTTTGATTTGTGGAAGAATGGACTGGTAATTACTTGAATTTGCACTCCATCAACTAAGGTCTGGTTTGTTTTTATAGAAGAGATGAGATAAAAGTTAAAAAAAGAATAAAATATTAGTATAATATATTTTTTTTAATATTAATTTTGTTTTGAAATTTGATAAAATTATTTTGAGATTTGAAAAAATTGAATTGTTTATTTTATTTTGCATGGAAATTTAAAAAAATGTAATGATGAGTCTAAGATGAGATGAGATAGTTTGAGAAAACAAACCAGGCCAAAATTCAGTAATTCAATTCGCGAAGAATATAAAAAAACTTACACAGGGTGGAATGCGATGGCATTTACTGGGTAGACAATGTCCCTTCCAGCCTCTGATTTTCTATGACACTTAAATGCATACCTGGATAAAGCTTACCATCTTCAATAAGCAAAAAGAAGAAGTGCAGAAGAATAAAACATAATGCCATGATTGTACTCTCTTACAACAGTAACATTAAAAAGGCCAGCCATTTCCTACCCAGTTGTTAAACAAAGATGATGGGCCGATGGCACACAACATGACCATGCTAATTCATTAAACCAGAATGTATGACATACAATCTACTACACACCCCAGCAATTGTTTGAAACTAACAGAAGCAACACTTCACAAAGATGTAACACACTGTTACTTGCAAATATAGAAGACCAGAGGCAAACCAATAAGGAAGACTGACTTCGTTTTTTTTTATCACTTAAGTATATGTACGTACATTCAGTTGTGAAATCAAGAGTACACAAAGCAACATCATAATTGATAACGCATCAGTAGGAAGTGCCCAAAGCAGAGATAGCCAGCAAATTTCACAGAAACAAAAAGGAAGCTGGAAAAACAGCAAAAAGTTACAAAAACAGGGAACATCATTCAATTAATTTATGCTTCTTAATGATCCATCCAAAGATCAGCACATACTTTTTGGCTTGACTAGTCTCTGAGAGATCGAAAAATTCCATCGCAACTCTTCCTTCAACAGAACTCAGAGCATATCCTTCATAAAATAGTCAAGTCACAATTAAATCTTGGCAAATAGAGAGGAAGAATATATCATATGAACAAAGTAAGGGGCTAAAGACAGGCTTCTAGCTAGTGAATTGTCCTCTTTGCCTCTCTAATTTTCCACTATGTTATGCTATCTATAGCAGAGGAGATTTATTACAACCTTCCAGATAGCTATAACAAAAGTTGCTCAGCAGATATACTTATTGAAATCAGTTAAATGAATTAATATGTTACGGCACTAGAAAATAGTAACTGCCAATGTAGCTGCAAATTCATGTAAAAGACCTGACTGCAAACCTTTCTATGCAATTTAACTAGTGGTTTTAACAATTTTAGGACACTGACAGCAAGAAGGAAAAGATCATTGCTCAAAAAGGTCAAAACATTACCTGTTCCATTCGGATAACAGCGCACACATCTAGTTTGATATTTTAAGGAAGATTCCCTTCGCTGTTCAGGTTGTGACATGTTTCTTAAGTCATAGACATTCACATGTCTTCCTGCAGTTGCTACAACCAATCGATTTCCAACAAGAGAAAGTGAGTAAACACGCTCAGGTTGTGGGTATGTCCCAACAAGAGTGCGATCCTGCCCACTTGCACCTCTAGGATCCCAACACTTAAGGGTTTTGTCCCAACTACCCGTGATTAATTGCCCTGAGATATTCAACAGATGAGAGAAAATATTACATGGATTGTTGAACAAACATAAATTGGCAAATAAATGCACAAGGAATGGTTCTATGTGAAATGACATAATATATTACTTGAGAAACCACAGCATCACCATTCTAAGGATGAAAGAGGCGTCAAGACCCTTTGGTTGTAACGAAATGGGATCATACATAAAAAACTGGATAAATGAACTTTGTTATTACTATTGTTATTATACTTAGCACCTTTCAAGCTTTTATATCGTGTCTTTTTAGATTTGTCAACTTCTTTACATGTTCTACTATCATCTGAACCACTGCACTTTGGTTTGCATGCAGACAAATTATCACATTACAGAAAAACCAACATGAAAAAATTTAAATAAGCAAAGGAGAATGCAAGTACTGCACAAACAAACCTGCTGCATAAGAGTACTCAACACAGCGCACGGGTGCATCATGCCTTCCCAAAATATCTTCCTTGTTAGAGCTAAAGAGAAGCCTGAAACATTGATGTCACAGCGAAAAATATAAAATCTCCAAAATAATAATCAAAATTGGAAACTGGGCTACAAATTTGATAGAAGCAATGATCTAAAAAAATATTTAGATCTTGATTATTCGATGCAATGTGTTAAAGATCCAACTATTCATCCAAAAGCCCTAGAACTATTGGATACTAATTTAGTTAAGCTTTTAACCCTCATAATCATAACATTCCATCACACTTTTGAATCCGACGTCTACGGCAGTCCACTCTATCGACACTGACCCGGTGGTAGCTCTTTCACTTTTGGCGGCTTCACTTATCTATCAGTATTTAATGACTTAACACCATACCCATACATAGTACTAAGACATTTTAATCCAGCTTATAGGTTACCCTTTCTGTAACTTGAACTTGAAATTGTTAAAAACCAACCATTGATCCAAAAGCTCTAGGACCATTAGATACTAATTTAACCCCAAGGGGTTGGCTCAAGTGGTAAGGGCCTTGGTCTTAAAGTTCACTTCAAGGTCCAAGGTTCAATACCTCATGGGTGCAAACAATCCTTTGGGGCCACACCCCCTAGTGAAAAGCTAGCGAATTAACCAGTTCCGTGTAGGGAAACTTCCGAGGGTGCGGTGCACGGGACCGCGGTTTACTCTGTAGGGGTGGGTCCGAAGGGCCCTGCCTTGGAGAGGTTTCCGACATCAAAAAAAAAAAAAAAAAAGATACTAATTTAGTTAAACCTTTGAGCCTCAGGATCATAACACAATGACTCAGCTAAATTGAGGAGGATAAGCAAGTCTTAGTGATTGATTAATCTTATAAATTTGATATAGATTGAAACTCTAACTCACAAAGACGTGTCTATTGAACCAAGCTCAACCAATCAAACTCTAAATGCTTTCCTCTGACATGACTCCCACAGCCTCGCAGAGATTTCATTTTCTTTTCCGTTCCCTCAATTTTTCGGACAGGCATAAAATTAGGGCAGAAAACAGCAATTGCGACCCGATTTCTAGTATTTGGCTCAGTTGAGTGAATGTTTTCATGCTTCTAGTTCCGTACAACATAAGAACTCGTGCTCAACAATTTCGGTCTTCATTTTCCGTTCCAGCACTTTCTCAGCAACCGAACAGGAAAAACAGGGAAGAAAAAGCACTGACCGCCTCACAGTATGATCGGCGCTGGCGCTGAACCCTGAGGAATCATCGTGGAAGCAACAGTCGAGGACGGGACTGCCGTGCGAGAACTCGCCTCGCAGAGCATTGGCGCTCGCATCGTACAATCGGACGCTCTGGAAAATTAGAATAGAGATGGTAGCTAACTTTATAATATTGTGAGCTGGGAAGAGGATTAGAGAGAAGAGATGGAGGAAGAAAAAGAAGAGCAAGGCGGCCGGGGGAGGGGAGGGCGTACCTTGTCCCATGAAGACACGAGCAAGTGATCGCTATGGTTGGAGAAGCGGAGGTTGGATATGCCGTCGGAGGGTGGGTTCGAGAGCTCGCGGCCAGGTGCCGGAGGTGCGACAGATGTCATCCCGTGATCGGCTTGCCTGCTCCAAGAGTTACAAAGAGGCAGTGCAAGTGGCCGTAGGGTTCCTGGAGAGATCTGTGAGAGAGGGAAATTATAGTTTGAAAAGTAAATAAAAGATAGATTTTGGGGGGTTTCATTGCATATAGAAATTAGAAATTGCCACTCTATCCTCCTATTTATTGATATTAATTATTAAGTCAGTTTTCTAGCGAGTTAAATTCTTAATTAAATTTTTACTATGTTAAGTCAGTATCTTCAACTGTATTTTCGGTTCAAATAGTACAACACCGAATCGGCCCAAAGATTAGGTTAGCCCAAGACTCAAGTCTCAGCCCGGTCCTTCCACCACCAAATTTATTGACCTCGCTTTACTCTGTGCAAAAATAATATTTATTTATTTACACCGAAAATTAGATTCATTTTCTCAGGGAAAAAACTCAATTAAGAAAAACAAATCAAACTAATTGAACGGATCTCCACGGTGAGCACTGCAAATCTAGACAACACCAACAACGATTACATTTTCAGTGCAGACTCTCTCTCTCCCTCTCTCTGATCGCTCTTTCTCTCGCTCAACTTTCCCTTAGATTCTTTCCTTCTATCGTTTGCTCCGTCTTAAACCCTAATACGTCTCTAACCAATCCACGCTAAATTTATACCTGTTTGATCCGCTTGGCTTCGAGACTCTGCACCGGTCAATGCAATGGTGGTCTGCAAATGCCGAAAGGTGACTGCTACAATTCCTCATTTCATCTTTCTTTGTTTCTGATCCTTTTTGTGCTGGTTCATTATTTGGGGTTTGGATCGAACCGGTTTCGTTATTCGAAACTCAAGGTGATCCGTGTTCAGCTATACGGATCGTTGTTTCCAATTCTCATTGGTGGGACAGTGGGAGCGGAGCTGGAGCTTGTCTTTAGTCGGTTCTTCTATATTGATTTAAATTATTAGATAATGTATGTTGTCTAATGTATTTGGTGGGGGGTTTTTGGTGTTTCAGGCTACTAAATTGTATTGTTTCGTGCACAAAGTCCCTGTTTGTGGAGAATGCATCTGTTTTCCGGAGCACCAAATTTGCGTGGTAAATTTATTGCTATTATTGAAGAAGTTTTTGTTATTTCGAACTTTATTAAATTGACACTTGTCTCGTTATAATCCCACTTTCAGCTGGATTTGTTGCTCACAGTCATGTTGGACTCTCTTTAGTTGTTTTATTTATCCTATCAGTAATAAAAGTCCTATATTTGTGGCGGTATCATGCGATTGGATTTTATTTGTAATTGGTTAAAAGTTTGGCTGGGATAATAGAAACAGAACTTCTAAGGGTTTGAAAGTGGGAGTTGGCTATGCGATTGGACACACATAAGATTTGCGAATGTTTCCGTCATTCGCAGTGCAGAACTGACTTTGTAGCTCTCCCATGCACTTTTTGAAAGACTTCATAGTGGCCTTTATATTGTTTGTGCACTTCTCCAGAAGAGAATCATTTTATTCCTCTGAATGAGCTTTTGCCAGACAAAACATTCTACATTTGCAAAACATTATTTTCCGATTGCAGTGATTCTGAATTAACATTAGTTACTTTGACCACTGAGTTTAGTTGTTGTGATGTTACTTCTTTTTCTCGTTGGATCTAGTTTGTTCTATGTGCATGCTAAAACTTTATAGAAGAGATGATAATTCAATTCCATCATAATCTACATTCATGCCTATTCACTTTTAGAGATCGGCGTGCAAGATGTATGCATATCATGCGTGCAAGATGTATGCATATCATGCATTAAGCATGCATCTGTGATTTGTATATTTTTTTTCATGAAATTTCTGAGGCACAGCCTCATAAGGTTGCTGATGCCTATGCTGTATTAACTTGCTGTCTTTGCTAGGTCCGGACGTACTCAGAATGGGTAATAGATGGAGAATATAATTGGCCTCCTAAATGCTCCCAGTGTCAAGCTGAGCTTGAAGAGGGGACTGGTTCTCAAACTACTCGATTGGGTTGCTTGCGTATGTGATTTTGCAGATATAGTTACTGCCTCTGACATGCAACTTATCTCTGTTACTAGAATATCTGCTGGAAATCTTATTGTACAATATAATTTACAATTTTTTCGCTTCAGATGTTCTACACACAAATTGCTTGGTTTCACATGTAAAGAGTTTTCCTTCACATACGGCACCGGCTGGATATGTGTGTCCTGCATGTTCCACTTCAGTAAGATACTTCTAGAAATTATCTGTAAATTTATTTTAGAATGTTCAATTTATTTATTTCCTGCTTTTAATGTCTTAAAGCATATGTTTATGATAACTTAAAATGGCTGGAGTTTGTCTTTCAAGTACTGCCAAAATAATGAATAAAAAAGCATGGCTAGAAATGCTGTGTATTTGGTAAAGTAAACTTTACCAACTAGTTCTGGTTTTTATATGATCTATTTAGTTCATCATAACACCTTTCTGTGATAATGTTTACAACTGCTCTATGCTTGGTAGCATAAACTTTGCACTCTAGTTCTAGCATTTATATGAGGTATTTAGTCCATAACGCCTTTCTGTGATTGTGGCTTTGGTTTGAGCTTTTTTAAGGTACTGTCTATTGCTTGGCACGGTTCATTATCTAATGATTTTTTCTTGCAGATATGGCCTCCCAAGATTGTGAAAGATTCAGGATCTCGTTTTCATTCATTGCTAAAGGAAGCTATTATGCAGGTTAGGGTCAATGCTTGGCTCTTGCATGTTTGCAAAGAGAAGTACTCAAGTGATGGTCTTACAAACTGTTTATAGTGCTTTGCTTAGTTAATCTATATTACGTTAAGTGCATAACTTCCTTGGCAAGTATAATCCTTATATGCTCATCCCTAGAATTAATGATAGCTGTTGGTCTTATCTTCTGCAGTTGCGGTCTCATTCCATTTTTGTTTTCACTCTGAATTGATAAGGATCATTATCCTTGATGTGGGTTGTGATAAATGAGTGATGATTTTTTTATTCTACATCTTCTCTTAATTTTGATTTTGGTAATTTTATAGACAATGAAGAATGATACTGCCGTTGTTTTTTCTGGGGTCGCTTCTCTGCTTACTCTCTGATTCAAATTATTTATGTAACTTGGCAATGTACCAGAGCCAGAGGAGTGCTTTCTTCTTCATTCTTCATTTCATCTTCCTTTTCGTGTTGGTCCTAGGCTTGGTATTTTGATCTAGGGCTGCTAAATGAAAACTAATATTTGCAGTCATAGAGTGCGCAGCCACTCACTTATTTTGCAAAAATGAGTAAATATAGGGTCCACAATTAAAGAATTAATTTTTTAATGGTGGATTCCTTTTTCAAAAGGAGTGTGTGACGCTTGCACAACACATGACTATATCTAACATTACTTAGGCCAAGTGTATATGCAGAGTGAGGCATTATCCTACGTCATTTTACAATAAGAGTTGATATTAGCTTCAGGAAACAATTGAGTGTTCAATTTATTGGGTTGTAACTCTTTCGCTTATTAGTGAATGTTTGAGGAGTTTTCTGCAGACAGGGTGAACATTGCATCTGAAGAAAAAGTAGTTCTACAACTCACAAAATCAGTTTGTTATTATTTCTTCTATCTTTGCAATTGCTTTCAAGATGGATATACTTGTGAACTATTATGTAGTCGATTTTGGGGTTAATGTTTTGATATAGGCACCGACATGGTACAGTATCGCTCTATCATTCATTTGGAAAATAAAGCTCTCAGTTTTGTCCGCTGTTATGCAGACTGGTCTGGAGAAGAATTTATTTGGAAATCATCCAGTTTCATTGGCAGCGACAGAATCCCGTGGTCCTCCTCCTGCATTTGCCTCAGATCCTCTAATTGCAGTATCTTCTACTGGAGGCAGGGATAACAATGCAGGAATAAGTGTTGATGAAGGATACTTGGCTGCAAATGGAGCAGGATCTTCCAAACTTCCAGTGAAAGATGTTTTGGAGATAAATGTTCCTGGTACAGCTGGGGATTTTGTCAAGAACTCAAGCCCTGTAGGTGTATGAGGATTTCACCATCAACTTTTCCATCTTGAGTAGTGATTCTGGGATCTCTGCTTGGTTCTAGTTGTTTTTGCTTTTTGATTTTCAAAATGCAACTTTTTTAGATTTTTAGTTGTAGAAGCAAAAGCATATTTGATAACTCTGGAAAATATCACGAGTAACTGTCTCAATGATCATATGTAATTGTTCAAGAGGGCTAATGCAACTAATGTTTAGCTAAAATGAGAAGCAGAGAAATACTTTACAGTGCCAACCAAAGGCAGCCCTTGTGAGTATGTTCTCTGTTTCAATTTGAAATTTAGTGTGGATGCTGGATATGCACTGGTGTATACATGTGCTGATGTTTGTGTATAATATTGTATTTCATGCATGCTTGTCTGAAGAGAAAAAAACTTATACAATTTTGTTTTAAATGCATTCCAGCCCGGTGCTACAACACGAAAGGGTGCCTTACTAGTTGATCGACAAAACTCTGAAATTTCATATTATGCAGATGATGAAGATGGCAATCAAAAGAAGTACACTAGAAGGGGTAAGTAGATAGTTTTCTTTATAATTCAAGTTTTTATCATGACATCGTTCATAAAAATGCTGCAAACAAAGCCATCCAACTCTAGGTCTGATCATAATTGCTTCATTATCTTCCTTTGGGGTTCTCGTTTGTAGGTCCATTTCGACACAAGTTTCTTAGAGCTTTGCTTCCTTTCTGGTCAAGTACATTGCCGACTTTACCAGTGACTGCACCCGCACGAAAAGATGCATCAAATGGCAATGATATTTCTGAAGGTCGTGTGCGGCATCAAAGATCATCAAGGATGGATCCAAGAAAAGTCCTGCTCATTATTGCAATCATGTAAGGCTTTTTTTTTTCTTTGGTAATTTCTAAAATTTTTTAAAGGATAACATGGTGGAAAGGGGAGTGAAGATTGAAGGCGACCGGCATAATTTGGCAATGTTTGGTAGTTCAAATAAATTGCTAATTCTTATAAATCAATACACGAATTCTCCTGGAATAGATCTCAATTCCAGCAACGGAATATAACATGTAAATCAATCACCATTTTCACTGATACATTTTGTTTTTAAATCTGGTGCAGGGCATGCATGGCAACAATGGGTATTTTGTATTACAGACTAGTTCAACGGGGCCTTGATACGGAGCTGCCTGAGGATGAGCAGCAGTGAATATCAGTAAGGTTGTGATGCATTTGAGGTGAATCTGCTTGTAGGGAGATCAGCTGGTTACCGGTGAGAGGTGACATCTGTTGCTTTGAATTTCTGTTCTCTCTCGGAACACGTGGCGAAAAATTCAAGTGGAGTGTAGGCAATATTATTTGGGTGTTGATGATTATAAGTTCCATGTTTTTGCCTTCTTTTTCTTTTTTTTTTTTCACCTTCGCCCCCCTTTTTCTAGTCCTGTTTTGGAATTTAGTTGGAATTTAAAGGAAATATTTTCTTCAAACCGTGTTGTTTTTGTAATTTATCTATTTGGTTAATAATAAACATGTATTACGAAGGTTGCCCAGGGTATGTCAAGGTAAATTGTTAATTAATATAACATGAAATTCTAATTTTATTATTCAAGTCCATCCTTATATAATAAAATTAATATAACGTGTGATATAACATAAAATAATCTTATAATTTTTAATGTAATATATAAATTTATAATATAAAATTAATATAGCATAAAGTTTTAATATTAAATGTAAATATTAATATTAAGTTTAATATAAACTTACTTTTAATAATATATATCAATGATAAATATGTTTTTGGCATAATAAATAACAATATATATTCTTTTTCAAATATATTTGTACACATTTGATCATATATACTCATGAAAAAGTCTAGGATTTATATAGACTACCGTTAAATTCAAAACTATACTAATATGTGTTAATTAGTATAAAAAAATGTACTTGTACAATAATAATATAAATAAGCTAATAATTTAGTCTATGTAAACATAATATCATTATTAATAGAAAATCCTTAAAATAGGATTGTACCGAAATCGAAAAAGTTAGAAGTTTTGATTTTGGGTGTGAATCGGTTTTAAAATTTTTAAAACTGTATACTAGTTCGATTTTAGTACAATATACAGACTCAGATCGAACTGGAGTTCGATCGTACAGTATACACAGCATGCCGAGCCAGGCCCGAGGCCGGTACAAACTAAAGAGCTGCAATGGGAATGGGTCAAGGAAAAATGGTGCTTTTCCTGGGGTTTGCTTAATATCACTAGAGGGGAAAAAAGGAAAAATCGGCCGGCCCAACCTATCAAATCTCAAGTTGTTTAGAATTTTAAAAAAATTATGTTATTTATTTTATGTAAAAATTTGAAAAAATTATAATAATTAAATGAGATAAATTATAAAATTATAAAAATAAACGAGATTTTAATTTATTTATTTTCTTGTCAAAGTTTCTCAATTTAACAAAATTATTAGATAATATAGAGATATTGACGTATGATTAGAGGACATATTATTAAAATATAGTATTTACATAATTGATTTAATGGCATAATATCCTCTCATAATGTGAGAATACCACACTATTCATACTCTAAAAGTACTTTATAACTTTCTAGAACAAACCGAAACCAGTTATTACATGTAAAAGACTAAATTAGAGAAAATTGAAGAGAAATATTGAAAATTCTAAAGGAGCCCAATCGGGGGAAATATAAAATAAAATAAAAGTAGCACTACAGGGTGTAAAACTAAAAGAATATATGTAAATGGTCAACATAATTGAAATTATAATGAGTTGACATCCAAAAGTCAGACTAAAAAAAATAATACAAGGGCTTAACTCGTTGCTACTAGCTTTTCAAAACCAACCTCACCGAGCTCACACGTGTCACATGAAAAATAGTCAAAAAATAATGAATAATAAAATGGTAAGGTATATTGAGGCTTTCGATGACTTTACACTCAAATGTCAAACCCAAACACATAAATATATATATATATATATATATGTAGGATGTTCATTCGGATTTAAAATTTTATATATTTTTTAATATTATTGAATTTCTTTTTTTAAATATTTAAGAAAATTTTGAATTTGGGTTCCGGATTTAAGAATCTGGAATCCTGATGAACACCCTTATATATATATATATATATATATGTAAAAAAAAAAAAAAAAGGAAGAAGAAAGAAAAGAACAAACATGAAAAGCAACTTGGTCAAATCCAAACCCTTTTGTCAAGAAAAAAAGCCCCCTTCTAGAAATTGAGTACCATTTTTATAATGCTCCTATATTGACTAAGATAGCCTATACAATAAACAATTATAATATATATATATTATATATACTTTTAATATAGTGAACATTCCAAAGTCAATGACACGAGGTGAAAAGAACCTACTTAAATTAAAACACCTAGCTACTACAAAACGATAATCCATATAATTCTTGTCCTGTCGAGTATTACATTAATCCTTATTGAATTCAATGACACGTGGTCCCAGAAGGCATGTGAAACATCCATGATTTGCATTTTAATTAAAGGAACGAATTGACATTAAAAAAAAATTAAAACTAATATTCTAATCATTTGTATACACTCTAAAGTCAAACCCGAATACATTAAAAGAGAAAAATAAAGCCAAACCCAAAGACGTTAAAAGAAAAAAAAGAGGCAATACTACAAGCTGGAAATAACGATTTGACAGTGTAAATGTGCGTCCAGATCTTTTTAATTTTGGATACAAATATGCCAGTCTCGAATAAGAGATAGATAGAGAATAAGATACAATATTTCTTTATGAGCATTAGATATAATACATAAAATTACCAATAAAACAACAAAAAGCATGTGTTAGGATGACTTCATGTATCTAATGCTCTCACTCAAAAGGATATATATTCTTCCAATAATAAATATAAATGCAAGCTGCAGATTTAGACCTCAAAGGCCGTAAACAATACTGGTCCAAACTAGTTAGGGTTACATTATTTAACGAGTCTGAAATTGATTTTAATTAAATGTTGAAGAGGTTTGGCACTTCTTTACTTTTAGGAGTGTTAGGAACAAACGTCTACTGATATGAATCTATGATATGATAAATAAAATGCATAATTTTTATTTTTTTCAGTTTCAGATACATTTTTTCATTTCTCAACTCATAAGTTATCAGTTAGTATTTATCCGACATTAATTTGTCTATATATGTATCACTAATATGTCACGCTCATTCTAAAAAAAAAAAAAACTAATATATCACGCTTTAATTTTCTAAGGAAATAGTAAAACATATATTATATTATTTATAATGATTATATAATATACTTTTACAATAGTTTTCTAGATGATTTATAACTATGCATAAAAATTACGATTTTTCTTAGTCTTAAAAATTTCGAATTCTGAGTACCCATAATTTGTAACCAAATTATTCCCCCATAATTAGGTCTCTGATTTGACAAATGATCCTTAAGATTGAAATAGTTGTATCAAAATGGTTTCAGTACATGGGTGCTCTTTGGCCTTGTATATTGAGGAACAAAAACAACATTAATAAATTCCACGACATTAATACCAATTAAAAGTATTATTTTTATAACTTACATTGATGAATTTCTGATATATATATATTTATAAGTTATTATAAGAAAATTAATTATTTACAATTAGTTAATTTTAACTAATTGATATTTATAACTAAAACCGATTACAAATAATTTTTTCGTCACAATTAATTGATCACAAAATTATCATTTTTCTTTTAAACGGATTGATCAATGTATATCTAGGCGAATATTCTTTCAGTCCGTACAAATAATTAATTTCTTTGTCATGATTATTACCATAAAATAGAATAGGATATTCTCCTGGAATATTTCTTGTTTGGTCAACAAAATATTTGTATGCTCAGATTTTAAGGAAGGTTTAAATAGTGAATTAAAATGAGATGAGATGAAAAGTTAAATAAAATATTATTAAAATATTATTTTAATTTTGAGATTGGAAAAAATTGAATGCTTATTATATATTATGTGGAAACTTAAAAAAATTATGATGATTAAATAAAATATAATATAATAATTAAATAAAACAAGATAAAATAAAATAAATTAAGAGAGTCTCTTAATCTAAACAACCCCAAGGTCATAATCATTGCTAAGAATTTTATTTTATTTATTCAAAATTATGATCCTCTAGAATTAACTAATGGAGTTTTAATATATGATTCTCCAATATTAGCAATTGCAAGCAATTAATTAATTATTAATACATTTGTCATACGAAAACCTATAAATAATACGTTAATACGCAATGATCAGTACTATATATTCTTTTTATTCATTTCATTTCATTTTATTTCATCTCATCTGATCATTTATTGATTATAATTTTTCGTTAATTTGTATTTACATGATTCAGAAATCTCTCTCCAGCCTGTACGCACCTGACACAATATGCTTGATCTACAGCTGTATAAATTAATATATACTTCTTGCTATATAAACTCATGTTCTATAATTAATTATATATGTCATGTACTATTATATATAGGGCCGGATCGAGCACTACTCGACCGAGCTTGGTCATGAATTAATTAATTAATTAAAGGCATAACCTCTCACATGCTAGCAACGAGACATTATTAGTTGAAAAATTCTATACACGATATCACTATTTCATTTTCATTCTAATATACAAAATGTGTCATATTTATATTTAATAATAATAAATATATCACATCTTATATAGTAAGATAATAGTATAATATATAATAATCAACTACTAATTAAGAATTAAGTCAAAGAACTAAATGGGATAAAATTAAAAGAGATATATGCATCATGTTTTATGGTGGCTGTGCCAGTGCCATGCCTGGGCACCTCCAAGCACCTCCAAGTACTACTGATCTTTGTTACGATTAGTAGTACTCTTACTATATATCGATGAATATATCGATTCATTTATGCATTGTTTATTTTAAAAGATGATATAAGATAAGATAAGATAAATATTAAAATAAAGAATAAAATATTATTGTAATATATATTTTTAATATTAGTAATTTTGTTTTGAAATTTAAAAAAAATTATATTTTTTATTTTATTTTATTTTATATAAAAATTTGAAAAAATATAATAATAAATTTGAAATAAAATAAAATAATTTATAAAAATAAATTAGACCTTAATTTTGCCATCATGCATTTGAATTTTTACAAATGCAAAATTTATAACCCTGTTTAATTTTGTCGTCAATTAATTAATAACAAAAGTTTGCTCCCGATCTCGTCCTTGAACTAGGAATATTCGATATTATGTATTATACATCAAGAACGTAGCGCCCAAAGCCCACGAATATCTTAACAAAAGAGAGAATACATTAGAAATAAAATACTATTTCTAATACATGAAACAGAGTACTAATTTTAATAAAAGAAGAAAAATTTTAAATGTAATTAACATTAGATACTCATATATACACTAATATTAAGTTGAAAAGATAGATTTAATAAAATATTTAAATTTAAAATAAAAAATATGAAAGCAACCAAACAAAATATACATGTATGCATATGAATGCACAATATAACTTATCTATAGCATTACTTATAAAAGAAATGAGAGAGACTATGATGAGTATGCACCACATACAACTTGGAGAATCAAGGTGATGGTGATGACCTATGCGGTTAATATATACAATTTTTTTTTATCGATCCTTTGTAAATTTTTGTTTTTGGTTTTATGCTATTGAAAGGGGGTCTAACTTGCCCGGGCCCGAGCCCACAAGGTCATCAGGCCCAAGGCCCGCTATCCACACCCACCTCGACGCAGCGTCCGAATTCAACTGGGGAGACCGAAATCGGGGACGAGCCGAGTTCCTGGTTATCCCGATCTGGGCAGGAAATGGTTAAACCGGCTTCGAGAACACGCTAAGGGCAGAATGGCGGCTCACGTACTGATATGTCTCCTGAACCCGTCTCCCATCAAGACCACTCCCGCATTTATGAACGACAGACAGCCGCCGGTCTACATCCCCCCCCCTTTTTAATGCGGAGACGCTATAAACATACACCATTAATTACTAAATTGACAAAAGATGCAGCAGCATTTAATGCCCCTGTCCAAAAGGGGCTAATTGAGCATTAATTGGGAGGATACTCAATTAATGCGATGAGACCGACCGAATCAGACCAGGTTTCCTTATCAAGGATGACGGACGAGTGATGTCCCGATTTCCGGTGCTCTCGTCACACGGACCCTCCTCTCAGGGGGGACACCTATAAATAACACCCAACCAATGACGGAAAGACGGTACGCCCACAGATTCTCTTACTCCCTCTATCATATACTTTCTCCCATACACTAACTTGATCGTCGGAGCGGTCCCGGACCCCGACCCCTCTTGTCCTTGTTTTGCAGGTTCCCATCACACGGGATTCGGTAGACAAGATAGCAGAATACGTCCTCAACAGCTATAATTAACTTTTTTGTAATATAGACTTGTGAATTTAGGAAAGAATTATTATCTTCCGATACATCATATATACAAATACGTTTCAAAGAAAATTAGAGGTGATTAATAACTCTAATCATTCATTTACATGTCTTTTTCCTAGACTAGCTAGCTACTTGTCATTTCTTAAAACCGCTAATATTGTTTAGCTAACTTATAATATTTAATAGAAAAATGATTGGGATAAACCACACTCAACACATCCTATCTCACGCGTTACTGTTCACATGAACAGTAACGCGTGAGATAGGATGTGCTGAGTGTGGTTTATCCTTAGCATCCCTCTATTTAATATTCATCAATTAAGAAGCATGCATATCAATCGATGGAAACACTGTTGGAAACTCAGGATTCTATTTTATTATCAATTCAATCATCGTTTATATTTTATCTTCTTCTTATCAATGAATATGATCGATCTAGGTCAAAATTAATTATATCCATTTAGATCTCGTTTGGATTCAGAAGTGAGTTGAGCTCATTTCAACTCACTTCTATTTCATCATTATATTTTTATAATTTTTTTATATAAAACACAAATTTTTATAAATATTTTTCAAATTCTAATACACATTTTTCAAATTCCAATACACATTTTTTAAATCCCAATACACAATTTTCAAATTCTAAAATAATAATAATATTAAAAAATAAACTAAACTCATCTCAACTAATATTATTTTCGAATTTAAATGAGACCTTAGTGTTTCTATGATCTAAAACTAGGAGGGTATTTTATTAAATATGAGTAATGTTAAATACAATTATGAATGTGTAATCACTGTACAAGATCCTGACAATGAAAGTACTTTAGCCTGGAATTATAATCAGTACCAGTACCATATATATTAATTTGAAACTTAATAATCATTCAGTTCATACGTGCATATCATGTATTCCAACAACTATGTACTACTAGAAGTCATCAATACTGGTAAATTGAACGTCTTTGTTCACCTAATTAACATGCAAATTTCTCTGTATTAAACTTAATATATATATATATATATATATATATATATATTTTCTAAGAGCAGCTCGATCGGTAGGATGCCCGCGCGGCCTCTTGGCTTCTATAATTAAGGATTAAGCTAGGAATGCGGGCATGGCCATTATAAAAGAAAACAAGTGCCCTCTTGACTTAACCAACGGCCATCTCTTTAGCCTACAAAAAAAAGTCTGAAGGCCGGTTGTGAGCGCCGGCCGGCAAGGTGACGAAGGGAAAAAAAAAAAAGGAAGAAGAGTGATATATCTATATATATATATATCCGCATGCAAAGAACAAAATCAGATCTCGGTTAAAGGTTTGCTACATCTCCTTAACACTAATTATTAGATAATTTTATTCATTCCTTCCTCTCATGGTCCATAATTTTAGTAGTACTCCTAAATGCCACTCATACAAACCATAGATCGTGCAACAGCCGGCGTCAATTACAATAATGCGACTTATATTAGTATATTAATGCAGTACATGATCTAAATGCATGTCCATAATCCATTAATGGAAACGCCAAAAAACAAAACTCCTGCTGATTTTTCTTTGGAATGAGCCAGCCTAGCTAGGCAGATAGCTAGCTCATGAGTTTTACGCGTGAAAAAAGCCGAGTTTATAGGATTATTATAAGGAAGTGTAATGCTAGGTTCAAATATGAAATGTACAGGTCTGTACAAACCTTTTATAATAATGTAGATCTATCAAGAAATAGTTGAATATTAATGATTTGATGCTATCATTTTCCTGACAATTAAGACTGTTGATATGGTGAGATATGGTGAGATTTGTGAGACATGAATGCATATATAACTATTTACTATTTTACCTAAAGAGCAGCAAATGGATGAATTTAGTGCAGGACTCAGGCTAGCTTCAGGCTTCAGGCCCATATAGCAGATGATCAAAATGATGGGTTCACTAGTTCTCAATCTCATCAATGACTTTCTTAAAAGTAATGATCGATCAAGCTGGATCGAACGGTTTATAAGCTGGATTCAATTGGAGGGTGCACATATCCAGTATAGAGATTTATTGTCTTGGAGTTGGTTCCACTTAGCATTCATGAGAATGTCAGATAGATATCCATTTCTAACACCAGTACTATCACTGTGTTTTAACGAAGTGATTTATAATAATAATATTGATCATCAAGATATTCAAGCTAGCTGCTAGCTTGCAGCTGGCTGACTTCCCACGTTCTCACGCTTACCGACTTTGATAAGTACCATATTCTATCCATTACTTCACCAAACCTTACTCAGATTCGAATCATTCGATCCTTTTTAATTAATGACAAGCTTAATCACAGTTAACCCTTCCAATACTAGTATTCTTTGACTCACAAATCAATCTTTCCATGTAAACGAAATTCCACTATATTGATTTTTTCTTCTATTTAATCATTGTTTTTAGGAAAATTTCTCCTCTCTGAGTTGTATGGGCCCCATTATCTTGGAGATTGGTAATGATGAGTTAGATCCTTATAAAGGGCGGAAGAGGTCAAACTCCAGGAATTAATTAGTAGTACGTGTGTGGTATAAATATGTCATCATCTCCTTTCCCACCGAGCATCGAGCAAATTGATCAGCTTCTCGATCCTAATTATTAACGTTTAAGACTTGCAGAAAGAAGAAATATGGAGCCAGCTATCATGGGAACTATCTCTGAGCTGGGAGAATGGTGCTCTCCTAGTGGCATCATGTATACTGCTGAGGAGGCTGACTTCATGGCTCAGATCCTCAATAATAATGCTTTGTTACCCAATGACCTAATTGGGGATTCAAATTTGGGAGTCCCTTCTACTTTTTGGCCTGGCCATGAATCAAGTATGAATAATGATGAAGCTGGGCTCAGTCTAAGTCAAAGTCCTTACTATACTTTGTATATGGATAATTCTAATTTTTGCAGTACTTTTTCGAAAGGGATGAGTAGTTACAACGACACTGGTAGTTTAAGGCAACAAAGCTACTACTTGAGTGATTCTCATCCAGTTCTGGCATCCATTAAGGACAGCTCTATGTCCATGGATTTTGGCATGATGGTAGTGAAAAACACCGGCTCCTTTCTCATTGAAGGAGATGACTGCTTGAACCAAGAAAAGAGTGATCATGATGGCAATGCAGAAGAATATGCAGGCAAGTACTATAACAAAGCACCCGATAATTCCAAGAAACGATCTCGGATAACTGGAGATATTGTGAGTATAATAATCGCAGATTTTTCATCCTGGTCTTCCTATTGTGTTAGATTTTTGCCTAGCTAGGATCAATCTGATTCATGAATTTTACTCACCTTGATCAAATATTAATTTAGTCTGAGAAGAAAAAGATCAGGACTTCACAATCAAAGAAGAATAAGAAGACAAGCGACAATGGCCTAGAAGATAATAATAATACTGATCACCTTATCGGGCAGAGTTCGAGCAGCTGCTCCTCAGAGGATGACTGCAATGTTAATTCTCAAGAGCTGATTAATGGAGGCTTGAGTACTTCACATTTGAGCAAGAAAGAGCCCGATTCTTCAATATTGAATGGAAAAACGAGAGCAAGTAGGGGATCAGCTACTGATCCTCAGAGCCTATATGCGAGGGTAAGTCCCTATATAAATGCAAGCACATCGATCGACAGCTTTAAACTTTTTGTAAGTTTGATGCCCGGGAACATATATATATATATATGAAGATTTATATAATTGATATTTCCTCTGTGTTTTGCAGAAAAGAAGGGAGAGAATAAACGAGAGGCTGAGAATCCTACAGAACCTTGTCCCTAATGGAACAAAGGTAGGAAGAGTTATTCATAAACTGAAAATAGTCAAATATTATTTCTCATTATTCTATTTCTAAGTCCAGTTAATACGCAGAATTCTCAAAAATATTGCTTATGTATTGAAGGTTGATATTAGCACAATGCTGGAGGAAGCCGTCCAATATGTGAAATTCTTACAGCTCCAAATTAAGGTAATCATGACAAAAGAGATTCCTTCTTTTTGCAGGATTCAATAGCTTGCAAGAGCAGCACTCCTAGCTAGGTAGTTTTAGTTTCTACGTGAATCTCTTCATTAACCTGATGTTTTGTTTTCTTGTCTGTAGCTTTTGAGCTCTGATGATCTATGGATGTACGCCCCCATCGCTTACAATGGAATGGACATCGGACTTGATTTGAAGATCAGCCCACCCGGAATATAGTCACGAGATCGAGAGACAAACAAGCTGGTCCGCTAACCATTAATGCTATACCTCATAATTAATGGGATTACTTGTATACGGAACTATAAATTAAACGAGTGAACGTGATCTTCTTCAAAGATTCAATCATATTTGCTCATTGCTCATTTCTGCCTTGTAGTACTTATCTTAACATATTGGACAGGTTATGTGCAAAAATCGGCCTTTTAGATTTCTGTTATTTACTAGTGATCTTAGGCCTCTATTGATTATATAAATTATTTCATCTCATTTCATAATTATTATAATTTTTTTAAATATCTAAATCAAATACAATAAATAATTTAATTTTTTCAAATATCAAGATATAAATTATTTTAAAATTTTATATTTTAACAAAATTTTATTATACTTCTAAGTTTCATTTCATGTCTAGCATTTATATAATCAAATAAGGTTGTGCTTGGGGGATGGGCTCCGACTCGTCAACGGAGTCAAGACTCGAAATGCCCACTTTTGACTCTAACTGAGGTTCCGGATTTAATATATGGGTGCCGGATAAAATAAAACGGGCCGGATATCCGTTTTTAACAAACCCGGTTATATATGGGCCGGTTCAAACCCGGACCGGATCGGCAACCGGATACCCGCTTTCTAACCCATTACCGGCTTTTAACAAACGACGCCGTTCTGCACAGGCATCAATTCTTCAGTGTCTCGAGTCTCGACCGCATTTCTCACCCGCACCCCCATCGTCTCTCTTCTATCTCTCTTCAATCTCTCTCTCGATCTCTCTCGACGCGAAACCTAGCCTCCATCCCTCTACGCGAAACCCTAGCCTCCATCCCCGCGTTGAGTCCGTGACCCACCGCCGTCTCCGTCGTCTAATCTTCATCGCCGAATCTGCATCTCCGAATCACCGAAACCCTAGCCTCCATCCCCGTGTTATTCGGTACTCTCTCTCTCTCTCTCTCTCTCTCTCTCTCTCTCTCTCTCTCTCTCTCTCTCTCTTCTCCTTGCAACTACGAGTCTGCGTGAGGATTAGGAATGGATTAGAACAAAAACCCAATTTGATTTTAGGGTTTTATTTAGACCTTATCAATCATTGTTTTCGTGCAATGGATTTCTATGCTTTTATTTAGTTTTGGTTGTGAATGACTTGATGCGAAAATGGTTTAAAAAACATTAGGGTTCTGGGTTGGATAATGGTTCTATCATTCGTTGATTCGTGTATATTGGGGTTGGAGTAGGCGTACAGAACTAAGCTGATTAGTTTTCTTAAGATTTATATTTATGGACTATATTACAAGATTAAATGAAATGCTCTGATTTTATGGATAAATAAAATTAGTTTTTCTTATTTTTAGAGTATTTGATTTGTAAAAAAAGGATATTTTAATCAATTACAAGATTATCTGTCTATTGTTTTGACTGTAAGAGAATCTATAAAAATGAATATGTAGCATTGCCACGAGATGTGGGATTCAGGAAGGAATATAGACAGCTTGTTTTATATATGCTTCGGCAGATTTTTTAGATAAGATAGGAACGGAGGGAGGTAGCAAAAGTCCTAGGGGATTTTTGCGTATAGAAAATCTTGGTCTTCCTATTATTCATCTGTTTAGGAGTTTTAGCTGGATCTGGTTTTGATTGCTTTATTTGCTTTAATTGGTTGGTTTATTGTGTTTTTGCTTGCTTTATTTGTTCTAATATTTATCTGGTCTTCTTTGGTTGATTTATTCTGGTTTCTAGGTTTATTTTATAGACTTTGGTTTGTTTATGGTTTTTGTGTATATTGTAAAAAGACTTCGGCTTGATTATGGTTTTTTTAATACTTGAGTTTTTGGTTGACATCTTTTCAAAAATCTAAGATAATTGATGACATTCCTATTGCTAGATGGTTGTTTGGGCAAAATCTAAGCTGTAATTAATTGATCTCTATGTGAACATAGCTGTAACAGTTTGCATTACATTCATTTTTTGATGTTAAGGGGTCTAATTTGATGAATATACTAACATTTTTCAAACTTAATATTGATGGAGCTCAAAGG
Source organism: Platycarya longipes (assembly GCA_036559045.1). Classification (NCBI taxonomy): domain Eukaryota; kingdom Viridiplantae; phylum Streptophyta; class Magnoliopsida; order Fagales; family Juglandaceae; genus Platycarya; species Platycarya longipes. The sequence goes on from CM071793.1 coordinate 1,744,572, forward strand.
GCAAATGGATTTGGTGACTGTCGTGGGATCCTTCATGATTAATATGGTCATTTCATACATTTTTCCGTTTATTTGGTAGTTGGTACAAAATTACAAATATTTGTGCAGAACTTTCTACACTTAAAGATGGCCTCTCTTTATGTTACCAGCTGGATCTTTGGAAAGATATAATTGACTTCACAAATTTCCAAATTTTTCGATGTTCTATATAAATAAAGAAAAACAATAGAATGGCAGTTGGTTTAACTAAATCGTTTTTGTTCTTTAGATCAGATAGTTTAACTAATCTTGGAGTAAGGTATTGCTACATTGATTGATATTAATTTATTTTATATTTGCAACAGTGTTTTTATATTTGCTAAAATTATAGCAACTTACCTTACAACAGCAACTTGCAACAGTATTTTTCCATTTGCTGAAATTTATTTTTTATTTTATTTTATTAAATTATTTATTAATCTGAATTGATCAAGAGGGCGCTTAGGCTGTGTTTGGTAAGTAAAGTAGTCTCATATTATTTGATTACTATTCACAAATAATTTACTATTGCTCACTATTTTTGTACTATTATCCATGCTTAAATTTGTACATGATTTTTTACTTAATTATATGGTTTGGTTTGTTTGTTGTGTTTCGTTACTCAATAACAGATGGAAGAAGATTCTACAAGTTGGAATTTTGGTACGACTCAAGGGGTTAGTGGTGACTCCTCCTCTCTTCCAGTGGATCTGGAGGAGCATGGGAGTCTTCCATCCCATTCATCCACACATACCCATTCCGTTCCACCTATACCCAAAAAATCTAGGAAAACACCTAGTAATCAATCGGTATCTTGGGAGCACTTTGAGAAAGTGCTATCTTGGGAGCACTTTCACAAAAGGAATAACAAATCACATTTCATATTTAACAATTACGCGAAGGAACAACAAATCTATTGATTGGGAGGAGGAAGTTACAAATCATTCTTACAATTACTTCCGTGACGACAAAGTCGTGGGCGGCGACCTCAGGGGAGGTGAACTGAGTTGTGCAAAAGTGAGGGAGACAATGAATGGTTGTGCAAAAGTGAGGGACACTTGGATTGTTATGCGAAAGTGAGAGGGGAAGGAGAGATCCAGTTTACTTACCTAATCAAAACGCCCCTGGCCTGCTTGAGCAAAACGACACCGTTCCATAATTTTGATAATGTTTCTCTTGGGGAGTAATCAATATTCAGTGCACTCTCTTTACATGAACAGTCTGTTCATGTGAGGGAGAGTGCGCTGAGTGTGACTTCTCCCCCTCATTTTTCTTCTTTTAAAAGTCAAAATGAACTCGCCCAAGCTTGAAAATTCTGCCCACCCCTAGCCGTGCTGTGCATGACTAGCTTACAGCTATATGAACATATATTTGCTAGTGATTTAATGAAAAGCATGTCAAGTTTTACTGACAAAATTTGAAGCAATCCAATACTACATTATTATTTAAGACATTTTGCTCGCCACTAAAATGAAAATCCTGGTCTGGCCACCTCGTATAAGTACAAATTTTAAGGTGTCAATGTTGTTTTTTACCTGTTAAGTGTAAAACCAATTAGTCTTAGTCAAACATTTCGAGTTAAGATATAAAATAATTCTAATATTGTTTACTTAATCCAACCAAAAAGATTTTAGATCTATTTTGGTTTCTTGATACAAATAATGGCCCGTTTGGTTTGCATTTTATGTGTGTGCCGGAGTGATTTGAATCTTGGATTTTTCATTCAGAATGTGCAAAAGAATCAAAACGGAAGGTTCCAATATCTCTTGCAGGCAAGCTTTCTTGTAGCAGATGCAAGACAACAATCTAGTGTCTATCAGACATTAAATTTATATTTTTGCTAACATATTCAAATAAAACTCTCTTTCATGCTCCTCGCGCACTGGGACCGAAGGAGAGTTTTTTTTCTTTGCGTTCTCGTTTTGGTGAATCAAGCTGGCCGTTGGTAGTGCAGTTCAGATTCGGGACAGCAGAGCTCTTAAACTATGCGGTGATCAACTTCTAGAGTGGCACGTGAGTTCCATGTGCCACCACAGACAGCCTTTTTGTTGTTATCTTTTTTCTGTTTTTATAGTCTAGTTTTATAGGTTGTTGTGAATATTGTTTGTACAAAAAAAATTATATTGAAGAAACAGTGTTCCAAACTTAGGTATGTGGAATTTAAGTATTCTCCTCCTTTGGAGGATGAGATTTGTGTATGCTGCATTTTAGCAGTTTTTTAATATCACAGACTTTAGTCTGTTGAGAATTAGAAGTTGTTCTTCAGTATGCTTTTAGTTGATTTATAAATTGAGTTCATTTAATCTATAAAACATATTGTAAGCTTCAGTTTTATGGGTTAATGAAATTAATCCTATTTCCCAAAAAAAAAAAAAAAAAGGACTCTTTATTTTTGTTCATAATAATAAAAAAAATAAATAAGAAAAAAAAAGCTGATCGTAATTCTCTCTAGTATACACTTATCTCATCATAGTGAAAGGCACTCTTTTTTGAAAAAAGAAAAATTATAAGAAAAGCGGTTTCTTGGAATGCGGCCATTTTCATTCTGTTAGACAATTGTCAATTTTATATTTTCAGTTGCGTTGTATTCAACGCAACCCCATGTTCTCTGGAACCTAGGTACTACGGTATCCCTTGCTTGGCCATAAGAGACTTTACCCTGGCTTTTCTAATAATTTCATTTTTTAGTATTTCCAAGGGAAAAAATGGTGCTTAAGCAACTGAAAGGTAGGATTTTGTAATCTCTCATGAGTTGTACTTGGGCCCATCATGAAAATTCTTTAGTAAATTTTGACTTTTCCGGCTGATACTTTGTATTGCCAATGATGAGCTCATATCTTCATTTAATAAAATCAAAATGAAGTCAAAACCCTTGCAAACTGGCTGGGTATAAATAGATGCTACTCTCCTTCCTTACCAAGCACCAAGCACAACTCAAGCTTCTCCTAATATTTCACACCACAAAACAGAAGGCCATTTTAACCATGGAGCAGATAGGAGTCATTTCTGAGGGAGAATGGGTCTCTCTTAGTGCAATGCATACAGAAGAGGAGGCCGATTTTATGGTCCAATGGCTTGATAAACCTTCAATACCCAATGGGATAAATACCTGTTCAAGCTTAGGAGTCCCATTTACTTTTTGGCCTTCTTATGATTCAACCATGAACATGGCAGAAAGTTCATGCATTTCTTTGGAATTCCCTAGTTCTAGATTTTACAGTGTTCCATCGGAGAGTAGTTTTAGTGGCGGTAGTCTGAGCCAAAAAAGCGATTACTTGAGTGATCCCCAACCAATTTTGACATCCACTTATAACTTCATGTCCATGGATTCAGTTCCTTATCTCATTGATGGGGATGACTTCTCGAACCCAGAAATGAGTGAGGGAGATGCAGAGGAGTCTGCTGGAAACATGCCTGGGATCAAGTCTGGTTTTGGAACATCAGTTTTGGAAGTCAAAACTGACAAGCCATCTGAGAATTCTATGAAAAGATCTCTGAGTTCAGGATATGTAAGTGGAAAATAATGAGCTTTCCCTCCCATTACCATTATGTTACATTTTGTCAAGTGATGAAAGTTTGTTGTTTTACCTGTTGACTATGATAGGAATGACTTGTATGGCATTTTCTCAAATAATATAGGTTATTAGGAACAAGAGGAATGCCCAGTCCAAGAAAAGTCAGATGCTTTCTTTGACTAGCAACAGAGAAAAAGGTGGTTGTCTTGGCCTTGATGGACAGAGCTCGAGCAGCTGCTCCTCAGAGGATGATTCCAACACTTCTCAGGAGCTAAATGGAGTGACTCCAAGCTTGAGCAGCAAAGAGCTTCCTGCTCTCAACAGAAAAGGCAAAGCAAGAGCCACAAGAGGATCGGCTGGTGATCCCCAGAGCGTCTACGCAAGGGTAAGTTCACTCTAAATGCTACCACTTCACAAAGGAAAAGACTCTAGCCCAAAGAGATTAGACAAATACAATCCCACAAACTGATGTGCCTTGATATGGGTCATCAAATTATAAAGTTACTTTTATTATAAAGTAAATCTAATATATCAAATAAATCACGTCAATCTGTAAAATTACTTTTATATAATTCTTTTGTGGATGTAGTAGTACTATTTCACAAAACATCATTAAAAAAAAAGAAGTGCTGCCAATCAATATGATTAATAGGTAAGAAATTATTCCTTCCCATTTTGCAGAAAAGAAGAGAGAGAATAAATGGGAGGCTGAGAATCCTACAGAACCTTGTCCCTAATGGAACAAAGGTAGGCAGTTTGCTTTATATGTCATCAATGGTGAATGGAGTTCTGGGAACTTATTCAATGGTATTGCAGGTTGATATTAGCACAATGCTTGAGAAAGCTGTTGAATATGTGAAGTTTTTACAGCTCCAAATTAAGGTAATAGCAAAACAGAATCCATCTTATTCCACATCCTTTTAGGTACTTGACATATTGCTATTTCCAAATTTAAACTTACTGGTCTACTTTTATAATTTATTGCTTGTAGCTCTTGAGCTCAGATGATCTATGGATGCATGCTCCCTTAGCTTATAATGGAGTGGACGTTGGACTTGATTTGAAGATAAACCTGTCCAAACAACAGATATAAGATAAAAGAAAGATTGAACAGCTTTCTACATGACACCTGAAGAAATCATTTCATCAGCTTGTTTGGATGAGCTATTATCAAATCCTTAGTAGTTAAGTTTCACGAGGAAATAAATGGTATCATGTTGAACATCTCATAAAGTCCGATCTGTTCTATCTTGTGCCCATTTTAGAGTAACAGATGCGATTTGAGCCTGAGTTCTTTATTTGACATTATATGGTAACTTGGAGGGATAAAAGGAGGCAAAGTACTGGGTCTGCTCCAAACTGGAAGTAACAACTGGGTCTAGGTATCTGTCACCAAACGTAGTGATCATGGTATTTAGTTTTAGATTGTTTCAGATTTCTCATGAAGTACCTGTTTATTTTGGTTCCAGAGTACTATAATTAATTGGGAAATGCCCCCTTATTTGTCTTTTTACAAGAACTTGATTAATATTTAGTATCATCAGATCAGTTTATGGCACTTTATGCAATATTTAAGATTAATAATTCACTTAAGTTGGCATATTTACTCTACTCAACAGTGATTGATCCACAAAAAAAAAAAAAAAAAAAAAACAGCGGTTGCTTTTCATCATGTGAGAGCACACAGAATCAATGACAATCATCCTCCACTGAATGATTAGATTGGATAAATTAATATATCGATGCAAAAGACTGCTCCAGCTGTCTTAGCAGTGGGTTTTATGTATTCATGTCTGAGAGATTCAAATAAAGTGCTATTCCAAAGATTATTAGTAGGCCAGAGTTTATTTGAATCAGTCGCAAAAGGCAGGCAGGTTTGTTTGGAAGATGAACTGATGAACAGCTTTGAGAGTATTCGAGCGAGAGTTTAATAACATGTTGCTGGGCTTTGATATATGTGTTTTTATACTGTTCATTGCATAGAAAAGTTTTTGATACAACAAAACAAACGTAAAAACAAACACAAAAACGAAAGATGAAATAAACAAAAATGTTCCATTTCAATCTCTAAGGTCAACCCATAACTTAAGCCAGGCCAATTGATAGAATATCTCCCATGGCAACTACACATACGCGAGAAAATGGTTTACGTACAGTTGCAGCTAAAGTACCGGAATACACCACTAATTATGAGCCGAAACAAGCGAAAATTTTGGAGTTGAAATCATGAGAATAAAAACTGGTTTAACCACCAACTTAATTTAATTTTAAAATCATTCGAATTGGGCGAGATGTCATTATCATTACGTCAAATACAATTACTAATGGTTTATCATCAGCCCCACGTTCTCTCCATCAAGTCTCCTCACCAAATCCGACGCTTATATTCTTCCCTTTTATGCTATTGGGTACCTTTTTAATTGTCAGTTTTGATATTAACCAATAGCAGTTAACCCTTCTAGAAATATCCATTGACTGAGACTCTTAGTTATTTTTGCGTCTTTTTTTTCTCAAGTTTTTAGTAACAAAGCACTACAGGCCACTGAAAGGTTGCATCATTCTAATATGCTTGAACTTGGTCCCTCTCTAAGTTGTCCTTAGCAATACCGAGGCATCATATACTCTTAAAGATCTGATATTGATAAATTGGACTTTGCATCTAATAATTATTGGCAATCATGAGGTCACCAAAGAAGTCAACCTTTTCAAATTATAGCTGTCGAATATAAATACTTCCATAGTTTCTCTAAAAATTTGAACACTTGGGAAAAACAGAGATTTCCCAAGAAATGGAGTATATCAGAGCTATTTCTGGGGAAGCTATATTTATGGCCCATAATGAGGGCTTAAGCTTTGAATTCCCTTCTACTTTTTGGCCTTGCCATGATTCAGCTTTGAACATGGCAGTGCTAGGTGAAGTTTCGGGCTATTCTTCTGATATGTCTAATTCTAATTCTTACAGTGCCTCACATTTTAGTGGCAGTAGCTACTACATGAATGAGTCTCATCTAATTCAAAATTCCAATGGTAACTCCATGTCCATGGATTTTTGTTTGGCTGGCATGAAAAACAGCAGCTCATTTCTCATTGAACGAAATGATTGCTTCGACAAAGAAACGAGTGACGGGTATGCAGAAGAGTCAGCTGGATATGTGACTGCAGCTGTTTCTCCTGACATGGATTCACGCCCCATAAGGGGATCCAAGAAAAGATCTCCGAGTTCAAATGTGAGTATGCTGACAATATTACCTTTACTATTTTTCCAAGTGAAAGTTATTTCCCATTCACAACGAAATCTTGATTTCAATAATGCAGCCCGTCCCTAAGAACATAAGAAATCTACAACCAAAGAAGAATCGTAAGCTTTCTTGGCCTGAAACTCAAGAACTGAATGGAGTGACCTCAAAATTGGACTCAAACTCAATAGGACCTGCAGCTTTAAACTTGAAAGGCAAAACAAGAGCCAGGAGGGGGTCAGCCACTGATCCTCAGAGCCTTTATGCAAGGGTAAGTCCCCACAAGAGCTTGCAAATTGACCCAACTTTGTGGATACTTTCCTGTCCATGAATCTGATTAATTGATCTTTTAATATGTCTCTTGCAAAAGAGGAGAGAGAGGATAAATGAGAGGATGAGTGTCCTACAGAACCTTGTTCCTAATGGAACAAAGGTAAGCAGTATACTCCATCTGAAAATATGGTTCTCTCAGTCTGAGGTGTACCTGAAATTCCCAAAATTGGTTCTTTGATGCTGCAGGTTGATATTAGCACAATGCTTGAGGAAGCTGTCCATTATGTAAAGTTTTTACAGTACCAGATTAAGGTTTTAGACAAGGGAATCCGTGTACCTTGATCTTTCCATGCTCATTATCTAAACCTCTTTTTTGTTCTTTCTTGTTGGGGCTCTGTAGCTCTTAAGCTCCGATGATCCGTGGATTTATACTCCGATCGCTTACAACAGAATCAACATTGGAATTGTCTGAAAATGGCACCGCTTAGAAAACCATAGAAGATAGAAGGATAAGACAGCCATCCATAGATCAGCACAGCCCCGCATATGTGAAACAGCCATGGCAGCTACAAATGGGGCTTATTTGCATCAGAGCAAGGCAACTCTCGAAGTCCTATTATCAAGGTCTATGAGCAAAACTGTCGCATATAGTTTAGAGTAATGCTATGTACAGTCGAGATCCACCATTTTGGGATCCAACGATTCAGATTGGTGGCCCAATGTAACACCATGTACAATAAAATGATTAATATGACAAGAACTGGTTATCTCAGTTGTGGATATTCTGCTTTACATACTTTTCAGAGCAAACACAAGTACTGTTTGATACGCAATTTTGATTTAGAGCCGAATATGAAAAGTTACAAATAGGGGCATATTGTAAGTAATTAAGAAGATTCTGATATTGACTTTCTTGCCATGACAAGCAGAATTTTTCGCCGCCTAAGCATATATTAGGGTTCTTTTAAAGCTTCTTGAAAGTGACGGCTCGTATGTATAGACGGTGAAGGGAACTTGACACCGTCTTCCCACCTATGGCTGTGCTGGCAAATGTTGGCAAAGTTCAGAAAGCCCTTGGTTTGTCTCGAATTTATAAGTCCCTTTCGTTGAAAGTGAGGGGCATTTATATCATATGGAGGATGCATGACGCTTCGAAATATGAATAGCTAAAATATATTGTCAAACTAGATGCATGCAAATTGTTTGTCTCTCTTATCATGTAATCCTCCAAGTGTAAAGTTGTTTTTTTTATAATATTCTTTTGTTATAAGTGAGAATTTATTAATAAAATTAAGATATAAACTATTATTAGAGTTATAAGACATATAACTCTGACTTTTCTTTTAAAAAAAAATTCTCTCTCTCATATTGGCACCCACAAATTTTAAGGAACTGACACATTATACCCACAAATTTTAAGGAACTGACATTTTACTCCCTCAAGTAAGATCTCTAAGACTCCAACCTCCAAGATTGTCCATGTCAACCGTTTTTTCTCCACCTTAATGATTAGAGTTGAACAATGGAAAATGCGCAAGTTTTTTTTTCTTAATTAGTAGGTTCTTTTGGTAGTTTAAAATGCAAAAAGTGCAAACTTTAGTTTGTGAGGATGCGCTAGAATTTTTTAAGAATCCAAATGTAGGCGTTGTAGCTCTTTTACAAGGAAATGGGTTATCAGATGCTCCGGATGGATGGATGGATGGATGTCCACTAAACGCATCTAATTAAATACGAGAAGAAGTAATAGCATCAATCCATCTTTATAATCCATTTTGGCACATCGCCTAATAAAACAAATCCATTTCATCAAGACTTGTTACAGCATAAAAAATCTAATCAGAATATACCCATTCCCTAACAGCCACTTCTTAATTATTAAGATAAATAAAACACACAAGCCATCAGAGACGACAAGATCAGAAAGACAATTTGGAATCTTCCATATAAATAAGACGGGCCCCAAGTCAACGAACCCTTTTTTATTTTTTGAAGTGTCAATGAACAATTTGTCTTATGTAAAAGGTCAATTTCAATGACTATGAACTACAAGCAATCTGAGAGAATCTTGTCCTACCGTGCCAACAGAAATTAACATTATCCTTAAAACAATCAGGTGTAAGACATTGAAGTCATCCCGTCTTAAATGTTTAAAAATGTATAAATAAATTACAGAATTCCTGTTTAAATTAGGGAGTGAGATTTTCCAGGAGGGAAACGGACTTCCTTGAGGCTTTGCAATTTGCTTCCCACCCTTGTTTTGTTGTTCCGCACGATACACTGCTAACAAACAACATGAAAAATTCTCCTCTGCATTCTTCTATTGTCTAGCATATTATACAAGAATATATAATCCACTCTCAAAACTCGTGACATATAAAGATGGGTGTATCGAATCTACCAATGCAGGTTTGCCGGAAATACTCAAGAAAAATGAAGGATGGAATTTTCCTCTTTCAAGGATGTCCCTCGTTGACATGGTTTGGGACTTCAGCTTGACTATCTAGAGGCATATATTGTGCCATGATAGCTCTGATTTCTGAATCCATGTACGACTGCAGAAACAACAATGGAAACATCAACAATTTGAATATTTTAACCCGACAGAAAGTAAAATGTCATACTCTGAATTAAGTCTCCTAGAACCATCTCCAATTATAGCAATGTCATGCTCACTAAATGCCTTTAATAGTTTTTTTATAAACCAAAAACAAAATGCAATTCAAAACCATGCCAAATATCCAATTCCCTTTTAAGCCACCTCATGAACAGTAAACTTCTCATTATTTCACAAGGCTCGTGTCCAAGTAAGTGCTAGCTGCTAAGTAAACAAACACAAGTATTACAAACTTCATTAAATAAGCTCATAATAATGTTTGGTGTGGCGATAGACCATTGAAGGCATGTTCCCGGAGCTCTTCAGAATTTCTAGTGACAAGGATGCATCAGTGTCAAACCCTTGGCAATGCATTAATGATACTAGCCAATGGAATATCAACTTTATATGAGCTGCAAACAGTTGAGAACTGGAGTTCTTTAAACATTCTTCAATCTATTGTACTTTTCCAGAAGGGGAGGTGTGGCAAGAATAAGATAAAGTCGATTCCATTGAAACCAAGTGGTTTAAGGTCGGCACTTTTCATTCAATATGGCCTGCAAGTAATATTTTTCCTTGTAGGAGTTTGAAGGAACAAAGCAACTTTGCAAGAGGCATTCTTTTTATGGGTAGCTGCATTGGGGAGAATCATTATTATGGACAATTTCAGGAGAAACATTTGATCGCTTATTGCTGCACTGCAAAGTATCTAGAAGAATTTGGGCCCTGATGTTCAGATTTTCAATGTTGCTCGGGTTATGTCCCAAAGGGTCGTAGAGTTCTTGGCTGTTTGGAGGAGTCAGGATGTTGGCCACAGCAGTGTAGAAGCTTGGAGGCTTGTTCCTTCATGTCTGATTTGGTGCTTATGGACGGAACAAAATGTGTGGAACTTTGCAGATACTGAGCTTAACTCTTTAGCTCAAACATTGTGCCTGGGTGTCAGCTCAGAGTAACTATGGCTGTCCTAGTTATTGTTTGGGTGCTTTCTATCATATACACCCTATGACTTGCGTTGGACGTGTAGGCATCATCAATGTGCACAGGGAGTATAAGTTTGTTGATGAGAATTTTCTAGTAAAGTATTGACTTAATTTTTTTGAAGTCTCAATATAAGTAACGTTTATCAAGGGGCCAATAGAACAGAACCCACTCATCTATGAAATCCAACACGTGAAGTCAGGAAACATGAATATAATGCAACATGCTTACCCGCAATCTGTATTTGTACACAAGATATGCCCCACCAGCTGCCATTGCCAAGCCTATCAATATGATCCAAACTGCAGTCCATGCAGATTTTGTTTCCCTAGCACTCTTACCTGCAGAATGACCAAAGAGAGGTATTTATGTAAGCAAATAAGACGCATCACATTTCGGGAGTCATAAAAAAGATTGGTAGCTGGACTCACTAATGCATGTATCATGGTCCCTGATATATAAAAGATCTCCACTGCAATTGCATTCATAGCTCCCCCAGGTATCCTTGCAGCTACACTCGGGGCACTGACAGGCTTTTTTCTCTCCACATTCATCAATATCTGTGAGAAGACAGAAGTTCGAGAAAACAAATTCATTACAAAAAAATCTGTCCAATATGCTTGACCTAGAAATGCCCTTATCGGAATCAACATCTCTCTTTTTTGTACAGGAAGAATAGAGAAGGGTATGATTGATATTACAAAGAAAATTCAGGAGATTTAAAAGATCTAGAAAAAAGAGACATGCACACCACTACGAGCCAGCATTCACTCATCAAAAGATCTCTTTTTGATAAGTAAATTCATACAAAGATCTCAAATAGAGTTTATTTCCAAGAGCAGAAATCCCAACATTGTTAGAAGTGCAGTTCATCTGGGAATCACCCAATAAACCCCAAACCACACTTTACAACATAATGCTCCTTATTCCATGTTTCAAATCTTTCTGCTTTTAACTTCCGTATTAAATATTTAACTGGATAGACCAAGAAAAGCATAAAAACCTTGCACCATTATTGTGCACTTCGCAGAAACCATTCTGGTTTTAGTCACATAGTTTCAACCTTACAAGAAGAACTTTGGGTCAATCGTTTGCAACTTAGAAGTTCTCAGTTTCAAAGTGTTAGTACACTCATACCATATACAAGTTCCGCATATCTTAACTCATGTGGCCATACTGACCATAATTAGACATGATAATATACCAAATCCATCTAGTCATGTTACAGACCCTCATGACAAAAGTGTGAGAACTATGGTTTTAGTTATGGAATTTACTGAGTAATCAACAACTATGGCACTTAGCACTGATAAAAAAATTTTAAAAAAAAAGATACCAAAATTTCTTCTCATATGACTTCAGTTGTAGAAGATGATGAAACTACAACCGACAATGTGTCTGTTTCTTACCTTCACAACTTTTGATGCCATCACCTCTAAATCCAGGAGGACATTGGCATTTTAGCTCCCCATTATCCTGTTCATGTAATTTATATAAATAATTAGAATGTGAACCATAAAGCCTGCGAGAGAGAGACTTGCAGTTACTAACCAAACAAGCAGAGAATGTGTGTCCATCTCGAGATTCATGCCAACAACCTCCATTCTTTATCTTGCACCTCCCAGGCCCACTTGCTGAAAGCCAAACATAAGATAATTTAATACGAGAACTGAGAGAAGAGTCTCAAGACATTCTCTTGACTAAAAACTAATTTCCTGATAACAAGTACCCACCCCAGCCCTAAGCACTCCCCATCCCCACCCCAAAAAAAAAAAAAACAATACAAAATTCTTGTACAGCTTCAATACACTGTATTTCGCAACTGAATACCTTGCATGCAAAAACTTTTGTGCATGTGAGTGCATATACTAATATGGACTGACGGTTGCTTTATATAACACAAATATACAACCAAGTATTTATAAATTGATAGGCAGATCATTCATTTCACCAATATATCAAAGAATATACTTTTTATTTTTAGTAAGGATGTATTGCAGGATCTACACAAACAAATATATGGGTCTACAACAATAAAGACAAGTTTTAAAACATTAGCACCAATAAAAACCAAGTTTTCATTGAAAAATCATTCCATGAAACTTGCAAAAGCATCATATACTAGCATCCACACTCCACATGCTTGATCAGTCACTAGATTATACCCCCGCAATTTTTGTAAATAGCATTCCTTAGATTACAATTACCACATTACCAGCTTGGTTAAGCTTGATGCAAATAGAAGCTGCAGCATATAATTTTACCTTCACAAGTGGTATAACCATCCCCTTTGAACTGCACACCATCCACCAAGGGGCATTCACATACCCTCCCACGAAATGTGTCCTGGGCAAATAAACACTATATTTATCAAAAAAAAAAAAAACACTACTGTCGGTGAAAGATAAACTGCAACTGATAAGCGAAATTTAGAATTTATATTCCAACCAACTCAACTTAAACTCCAACCAGAATATAGGCAATAAAAGAAAAAGGAAAACCAGACCTAAATGATATAGAACATTTAATACTTTATATATTTTTAATAAATAACAAGTAGACACCCAACTAGCCTGAAGTTTTTGGTTCCTACCTTGCAGGCTGTGAGACTGGCTGATTTGTCTTGCCAGCAACCACCATTATTGTCCAAGCACTCATTTGTCTCCACATCTGGTGCAATTTAGTCCATCCAGAACAAACGTCACCTAAGAGATGCACTTGCTCTTAACAAAGCAACAAACTTATGGGAAATACTTACCACTACTCAAACAAACAGCTGGTTCAGTAGTTTCCTCAAAACCAGAACAGATTGCCTTCAGGACTGCACTTTTTGCCAATTTTCCTGCAAGAACATATTTTAGAAAGGGAACATGCAGGTTGCTAACTAAGAAACAAAAGTACACAGACAAACCTCGATACTGTCGGTTATTAACAACGAGGGTGGGCAATATGGTAACATCACCTCTCGATCCTTTCCCAACCTTTCAAAAAATATTTTTGTCAAGCAGATACACATAACTGGACTAAGATCGCCAATTTCAAAAAATTGCCTAAAGTCAGTGCACATGCCCAAACACAGTTAAAAACTTCATTGGGAAGTTTTAAAAAAAAATAAAAAATCTTACAAGTAAATTAAAAAAATAGGCGTAACCAAGTACATAAGGTGTATGCAAGAGAATAGATAGAAGATAATAGATAGAGAATACAAACTATTAAACCAAAATGAATGGATAGGAAATAATACTTGAGCGTCTTGCTCTTCTTTTAGAACATGATTTTCAGAATCAGCATTTGGGTCCCCCATACACTTCTCGATGTTTTTTATATCAAGACCTGTGCATAAACCACATGAACAGTTTAGAAAGCATTCATCATCATCAATTACCGGTATTTGTTATGTAAGATGTTATGAAAAATTCCATTACCAAGAGATTTAATAACACCATCAGCACATTCCTTGTTGTATTTTTTTCCTTTCATAGGACATCTAATTTGAAAATCAGTTACATAGTCCCACCACACCCAAGGCTTTTTGGTCTCATTTGCCACTCTAAAAACACATAGCTGCCTTAAGTTCTCAAGAACAACGTCTTTCCCTTCATAACCTGTGCTGAAGTCCTGTTCAGGATCAGGAGCACAATATCTTCCATGATTGATGCACTGGGACTTGCACTGTTTACTTAAGGTGAATGCCTGGGGGCAGTACCAAGTTATATAATGGGGTGTGAATTGAGTGTAACCACCTTTCTCGAGTATCTGTGCTGCACCCTTGAAATCCTTCACAAATTCCATCAGCATGTCACATTTAACTCCACATTCATCATTACTGTTGGTCCATAGTTCATATTCCACACGATCATCTGGATGCGGAACAGCTTCTCTCCAGTCAAGATTCACATTTATCATGTCCCCACCACTATGTGCTTTCTTTAATGCTTCACCAAAACTTTTTTCAATGAGTGCAGAAGGTATTGTTATGTTCTCAATGTATTTAGCTGAGGAACCATCCTCTTCTGGAGAGTCCATGGTAATCAATGCTTCTTCAATGTTATCTGCAACAAGAACTGCAGAAGCCCCAGCTTTTTGGGCATTCCACACCTTCAAAGCGAAGAAGCAATCTGAAAAATAACATTAAAAAAAAATAACAATGGTTTTATGAAGAGAGCATCCGAGAAACTCAAGGTTTAGGACATCAATGAAAACGAGTATCAAACGAGAAAATGAATCAAATTTATACAAATGCTACTTCCATCATTGACAAGACACTAATAACTTAAACATCAAGCATTGTCTAAGTTAGAAAAGTGTCCCCTTACAAAGCAAAATAATCCAAGTTCTAAAAAGTTACTTCGTAAATGAACCTGGAAAAATTAGGTAAACATCAAAGCTTGGTCAACCTATACAAACTAACCATACCTTTTAAGAAATTTTCATTGAAATTTGGAAACATTGGTATTTTACCAATATTGTAACATATCAATAGCTACAATCCAAACCATGGTAGTTTTTCTATCAGCATGTCTGATAACTCATGACATCTTTATCAAATCTCAAGAAAAGTTTTAAATTTTAAACTTGGTCACTACAAATTTAAACCTCGAGCTGTAACACTGCATGCTGAGACTCAAAGCATTGACCAAAAAATAAAAAGGAAGCGCTGGATCCATGATCAATTTGAACGATGTGAAAGCAATGATATCCAATTTACAAAAGGGCATCGCCTCAACCAATTGAGACAACCAAAAAGAGCTCCAAAGAGCAAATTGATCCAAATAACCAATAGGATACGTCCTAAATTAAACCGCACCGAAGTAACTGAACCTCAAGCCTTACAATAACAAGCAAATTCGTCAAAACTACAAAAATGTTACCTCTCCAATCAACCAAAAAGAGCTAAAGGAGAAATTTTATCCAAATTACCGGCGCGTATCTCCTCAATTAACCAAAAACTGATCAAATTGATTATGACCTTATCAGACAAGAAAAATTAACCAAAAGGCCCAAAACCATCCAAAAGGTCTTCACGCAATCTACCAAAAGAGTTAAAAATGTACAAATTGATCCAAATGGCCAAATGGGTAACACCTCAATCGCCTAAAAAAAACTGAACCTCAAACCTCAGAATAACAACCAAATTATTCAAGACCGCAAAAAGGGTACCTCCACGATCGACCAAAACGAAGGTCGGGAGAGCACCGGGCTTAGACTTGAACGAGATCCCGAACTCATCGAAGCCTCTGCAACCCTTTTGGTTCTCCCTCGGGTACATAACAACTCCAGCCATGCTGCCACCATATTGAGGTATCCCAAAGTTGCCAATGGCACTGTCATGCGTGCCTTTGATGCTATCCGGGGATGTCACCCTCAAGCTATTCTTCTCCACCACAAATCTCGCCAGTGATAGGGGTATCAAAGAGACCACCAGAAACCCTAGGAGGAGTCTCAGTGCTGATCTCTGAAGCTCCATTTTCGGGTCCAATTGGGTTTGGTATTTAGATCAGTTGGTTGCCAACAGAGAAGAAAGATTGTGCCTTTGAAACATGTAATTTGAAGGTTGGGGAATTTTTGTTCCGGGAAAATGGAAAAGTTGGGTAGTTTTTGCTTTTGTTTATAGTTTTCCAAAAACAAACAGGGTGGTGGCTTTTGTCGTCGTCGTCGTCGTCGTCGTCACTGTTGTTGATTTGTTGGTTTTGTGTGCGTGCGTAGGAAGGAACTTGGGAAACCCACAAAGGATGTCCAGGTCTAGTGAGAAATCTGTAGGTCAGACTGATACGCTATTACGCTACAATATTATTTTCTTTAGAAAAAATTTAATATATTTTTATCTGAATCTCATATATATATATATATATATATATATATATTTTAAACGATGGTATATTATTTACAACTCTATAATTACATCTATTATTTCTTATTTTATTTTTTAACATTATTTCTTAATAATCATTCTTACAAAATGGATAAGGGTGCAAAAGGTAAAAAGAAATAATGGATGAGAGTAAAAATACAGAGCTTATCCTCTCAAAAAAAAAAAAAAACAGAGCTTAGGGAATCATTCTGATGCGGTATTACTTCTCCAAAACCCCTCTCTCTCTTTTTTTCTTTTTTCTTTTTATTTAAATAGATGTCGTCTTGTTTTGGTAGAGAATAATAGCTGCGTAGAATATTAGGGTTAAAATTCTAGTTCTAACTTTCTACACCTAAAAGTATGTATCTTAGTCAACATTTTTGCGCTTTCTGACGGAATCAATGATTCAGTTAATTCTAAAACAGCTTTCTGGGACCAGAAACGAGAACTTTCGAACGTGTATAACTTTGGTATGTTTATATACTTCCACGTTTCTAAACTAATATACCTCCTACAAACTGCTCTTACGCATCCTTGCATACTTATCTACAGCCAAGCACTAGAATAAGATGTACATGCAGGTTTTATTTGCACGGTGAAAGACTTTTTCAACATATTTTTTTGTATTTAAAAAAGAAAACATACCTTAATTTTATTGATATGTTATTATTTGTGACGAAATAAAATCGTGATTACAACTCAATGTTTAGGGAATTTTTGATATATCATATACTCAAAATTACCCTAAAAAGGTTTAGATATGGTTGCAAGTTCATTTTGTTTGGCTATTTTCTACTACACATACGTATGAGAAATCATTGGATATTTCTTAGATCTCAAAAACGAGGTAGACGTTGAAGTGTGGATGAAAGCTTCCCACGTCTAATATATGACTCTCATCCATTACTGTGGAGGGTGAAGTAACGATGTGATCAAGAGGAAAATCAGTGATTACCAAACTTCCAAATTGACAGACATGACGACCCTGTGAAAGTCGGTCAAATTGAATATTGATAACGTTGGACTTGACTTTTGAATCTTTGATTGTCAAATGAACCAAAACCCAAGTTACCAAAAGTTCAATAAGCATCACTTTTAACATTTTAAAAGAGAAATAACTATGGTTTGTTTTTATAGCTGAGATTGAGATAAGAGGAAATAGATTGGGATTAAAATAAAAAATTATTATAATATATTTTTTAAATATAATATTTGTATTGAGATTTTAAAAAGTTAAATTGTTTATATTATTTAGTATTGAAATTTAAAAAATATATAATATTTAGATGAGATGAAATAAAATAAAATTGCGTGTATTTTAAAAGCAAACTATGCCTAATTTCAAATAAATAGGTCCAGTGAATATTAATGAGACTCACTTTTTTCTATTTGATACTTGCTCTTAGAATTTTAGAGCACTCTCATTAGATTAATTAAAAATTATCTTTTAAAAAGTATATTTTTATACAAATACTAAAAAATAAGTGTCATATTTGATCAAATATGACACTTATTTTTTAATATTTGTACAAAAGTACACTTTTTAAAATATAATTTCTAGTCAATCCACTAAAAATGCTCTTAAAATGAATTAGAATGCTCGATGGATCACTTATGTCAAGAAACTTTGAGCCTGTTTGGGATTGAGTTTGAAGGTTTAAAAAGTACTTTTAATCTCTTAAAAGTTTTATTAAAAAAATGATATATTCATAAAAAAATACTTTAATCACTTATAAAAATTAAAAGATTTTTTTTTAAAAACATCAACTTGAAACTTTTATAAAAATAAGTTGATGAATTTAACTATAAATTTTTAAAAAATTACTACAAATCATTTTAAAAATACTTTGACATATGGATCCAAAATTATAAATTACTTTTTAATAATAAAATTTATTATATTAAGATATAAGCTATAAATTTTAAATTAAAAATAATATTTTTTATTACAATTTCAAACAGACACTTTATCTCCTACGAGAAAATAACCATGAATGACATCTATTCGTTGAAGAATATCAAGACCGACGCATGTATAGCAAAGAACATCCTGACTTTTCCTAAGACAAAATCAAGACATCTAACACTAACACCTCGTGTACCGTGTGTGACATTGCATGTGATAAGATGATAAAGTGCCTGGTATATAAGATTTTACATTATTTAAAAAGAAAAGGTTGTTGCTTTTATAATATTTTTAATAAAATTTTAAGATTAATCCTTTCAAAATTAAGCTTAGTTGGATTTATATGTTGATCGAACCTTTTCATCTCCCAGTTTAAACGTTCAGTTTGGATATGTTATCAAGGACTTTAATCTTGAACTCTAGATTTCATGTCCGTATGTCCAAGCCTATACATTTGAGTCACAATAGCAATTGTGGGAAGGTGGACGAGTTCCAGCTGCATGCTAGATCAATGACAGTGGAATGATCTCTGATGAAATTATTTTTTCCTTTCCTTAATTTTTCTTCACTTATTTCGTGTATAATAAATAATAAAACATCCAAATTTTTTGGATAGTTAAGAGTGAATGAAAATGGCATATAACATAAGCAATTAATCGCATGAACTTGAATCAACTTGTTTGAACAAAAACCAATTCATGAAATGGGATTTATCTTTGAAATGCTGCTCAATGAATTTATTGAACAAACCAAATAAGAAAAAAAAAAAAAAAGAGCTCAAAAGAAAACTAGTGAAACGATGCATTTCATTGGATCAAAGAATCATAACCAATTACATCTAAATTTCTTGCAAAAGGGGGAAAAATCTATTTACATATTTGAAAGTCAATGGCATTCTTTCCATACAAACTGCGTTTGCTAAGAATTATAAGGAGAGTGAGATGGATCAACATGCAGTTTTGGATAGTTCATGTTCACCTCCAGCTATTGCATTCATATTTTCCAAGCCATGGCTGTTCTCTCAACATGCTTCAAGAGGACCATATATATTTTGTCCCTCACCCTTCCAAAAGCTTCTAACTCAGAATCCTCCACTAGGGAACCGTCTTCGGATCTCATTTTCAGAGATTTAGCCTTTTCGCTAACCATAACATCCAACCAGTCATTCACTCTCTTGATCTGACACATCATCTCCGCTACCCGGCTATCTGATTCCATCGAAATGGTTTTTTCCTTCACTTCATCCAAGTAATCCTCAACGAAAGCCAAGAACCATCTTCTACATTCATCATGAAGGGAATTTTTCAGGTCAACTGCTGCATGCAGAGCACTTCCCTTAAACCATTGTGGTGAACTGGTCGTCTCAGCTGCCAATCCAACCTGGATTTCGCCACTATTAACATGTTTTCTCACCATACACGTGCCCTTTGTTTTACTGCCATAATTTATGCTTGTTTTTTTCCCCACGTTGGCAGTCCTCTTGGGGATGCCATTGGCAGAAAATAGTGTGAGGTCGGATATCAAAGCAGCTTTAATCCATGTAGTTGCATTTTTCTTTCTGTCCAAAGAGAGTTTCAGACATTCTCTGATGGAACCAGAGCCCTTGGGATCACTGTCATTTGGTCTCAGTTGATTACTATTTGCATATAACTCAATGATTTGTTGAGTGTGCCCTAAGTCATCTTGAAGACTCAAAAAGTTATCAACTAATGGCTGCCGATCAGCCCCCTTGACTGCCTGAAGCTCTGAATATGTACTGGAAAGACGGAAAAAAGTTAGGGACAGTGGGTTGGTATCCAGGTCAGTTCTACTGGAATTTTGTATCTGTTATCAAGCATCAAGGTGTGGATGTGTTTAAAGCTTCAATTATCCTGAAAACCTAAGCTACTAGGAAATGTTGAACTTGATCATTTAAAATGTATTCTCTAAAAGTATGAGGTGGTCAAAGTATCAGCACTTTCAAAGGGATCCAAATTACTTGGTCACTTCAGAAAGGTGCTTCCATTGGCTTCATTGCACATGGGAAGCTCCCCACCCTCATTCAATCTCCATCTTATCCTCTTTCATATTACAATACAACTGGTGAGGTGAAAAGTTCCCATTCATTTTTCGATATGTGAAGAACTCACATTCTGCAGGTGGGTAGTGTATTCCAAGTTTCTCAAGGGACATTCTTTTTTTTCTCCTCAACTCAACTAGGGTGTACGCATGGGCACCTAAGCCAATTGGCAACTATAACTCAACTCATTTTTTTTCTTGAAGAGAAAAGTGCATTCCGTGTGCATCATTTCCTTATAAGCTTGTACTCCTCTGATTTCAGGGCAGCTCCAAGCCTTAACATATACTCAGTAACAATCAAGAAAACGTACTATGAAGAAGCTGTGAAAAGCTCTGACCCAGAACCAATAACATAATATATACAAGACAAATATGCAGAACGTTTGATATGGGGCATCAAGGACTTGATTAAGCACAGTGAATAAGAACTTTTGGTGCTGAACTAAAGTGCACAAGTTTATAAACAAGGTCCAAAATAGCCGGTTTCGTCCTTTAATACATAAGATTTCCAATAGAAGTGTGATGCGACATGCTTTAGGTTTTTTGGATAATCATGTGATTGGGATATTGGAATTAATTTCCATTCCTTTCTTTTAAAATCTAGATGGCGCCATAAGGCAAACAATGGCAAGTAAAATCCTAAAAAGATTTGTACTGATTTGGAATATTTATCTGCAAAGTTGTCCACAAGCAGACATTTTGCACACCTTAGGCATTTGAGCAATCTTTCACCAGCAGCAGCCTCTTGCAATGCCTCCACAGCAGCAAGCAGAGCCACATCTCTGTGCCTTAAAACCTCCTGCATCATTCGAAAGTGGTTTTCAATGACTACTAATTTATGTTTCTTTTTAATCTCTGTGATATATAGATGGAAAGTAAAGCACTGTACCTTGCCAAGTTTCACTAACGTTGAGGGGAGGGAATCCCATAATATTTTTGTTTCTGTCAATTTTTTATCATCAACCAAACCAAACACCACTGCAGGATCCAAAGACTCGCAACATTTTGCTGACATAGGGATTCTACACTTGCTGGAACTTTTGACCGATTTCATATCTATCCCAATATCTTTTCTTCTTGATTTAGGGCTTGAATTGTCATCTAAGCTATCATACCCAGGACAAAAAACTGGAGAAACCTGTGCATGCATAAGTGTGAGGATATAAATCAGATAACAAATATGCAACTTAAGAATACAATGACAAAATCAAGCAAAAAACAAGTCAAGAAAAGAAAATCCAGATGAACTCATACAAATGAATTTTATCAAAGACAAAAGCTATCTTTATATGTATTAGTGAGTACACTGAAGCAAGCAATCGATGTTGGAGGTTGGGCCTGGTACAATCTGCCAAGACTCGAGTGGAACAAGGTGCATGTTTATTTTTTTATCTAATTGAAATACATGAATATGCAGAATGTTCACAATTTTGATTCATCGATCTATCAACCAAGGAATTTAACACCAGAGTCTGACTTCCACACTTCTAGCCAACTTGGCCCAAGTATAGTTATATATTCAACTCTTTCAAGAAAAAGTTGGATGGGCACGAAGAAGTAGAAAAAAATTTGTTTAAAACTTGTTCAAGTCAACCACTATATATATATATATATATATATATATTTCTCCAATCCAGCTAAAATGGGCATGATTATTAGTTCAGTTTAGCTCTATGACATATATATTTTTCCACTCACACGTACACTTCGACAACGACTAGTTGGTTTCCTCCCATGCTTGATAATCAGGGACTCTGAAATGTCTCCCCCATTCCAGCTTCTTCTCTTGAATGCCGTCACAGATGAGGACGAAGACATTGTACTTTCTGTATCGCTATCTTTGTCGACTGAACCTGAACTAATTTTCCGATACAACTTCAATAAATCAGATGATTCGCCCGCGAAATCGAAAGTTCTAGACCTGCAGGCCCTTGAAGCACTTTGAGAACGAAACCTTTCTTGCGGTTTCTTATCCATTTCCATCAAAAACAAAGAATCAGAAGCTCGAGAAACATTCGCCAAATTTTCTATGGCAACAAGATCTTTGGGGTTTCCAATGCACGAACGCCGGCCTGGGACAAGCTTCACGCCTTTGAGCATTGGAACTGGATACGCTCCCTCCAACTTTTCGACGTAGATTAACTGCCCAAGTCGCAATTTATTACAAAGAACCATGTCATCGTTCTCGTGAGGAAGAGATACATACATAGAATGCGAAGCATCGGAAACCTTCAAGTAGAACCCTTGGTTAGGCCAAATATCATCCTCTGCCAATATAGGAATTATGCTTCGAATTTGTATCATAACAGGTTTACAATCCTCTGGCACCTTTTCATCAACTGCCATTTCTTCAAGAAGCTTCACAAGAACCCCAGAGTTCAAATTTGCCATCTCCCTGAATATCCTAAAGAAGAAAATTAAAGAAACAAAGGAACCCCAAAACTTTCTTTTCGCGATTAGGTACTGTAGTTGTGAAAATAATGGATTTTTTAACGAGCCATTAGGAAGAAATCATTAGCCTGATTGGATAATCGAAAAATGTGAAATGGGTCAAAGAAAATGGAAGTCAATGGCGCTGGAAATTCAAAGAGAAGGGTGGTCTAAGCCTGTGGAACAGCGAGGACCAGAAAGAAGGATGGTTAAGAGGAAATTGTGTGGTTCTTAATTGGATTTGTATGCAAATAATTGGCACAACTCCGCTTCTTTCTCTGAAACGAAGAGTGCGGTGGTGTTTTTTTGTTTTTTTGAACAAGATTGCGGTAGTTTTGAAGGAGATATTTATCCAAGTCAAGGTCCTTCAAATTCTGAAAAATGGCCATGGAAAGCGGGACATAGACGATGCAGTTGAAACCGTAAAACCGTTTGGGGATTGGAGGTTCTAAGTTTCCAACTTATCTAATGACTAATGGGCTGTGTTCAAATGGGTCAAATCTGGGTTGGGTTATTGGGTCAGGCTTTTCTCAGGCCCCTTCTGATGTTGACATATCTTAATCCATCTCATCTCAATATTTAAATATTATTAAAAACTAAATATTTTTTAATTATAAATATTTCAAATTTTTATCTAATTATTACTTATTCATTATAATTCCTTTGAACTTTCAAACAAAATTAAAAAATAATAAACTTTATCAAATCTCAAAATAACAATAATATTAAAAAAAATTATTATAACAATACTTTAATTTTATTATGTTTTATTCAACTTTTTTTTATCTTATTTTTCTACATCTCAAAAAACATATTAACTCGAATAACTTTATTATGATTCGCATACTATTTTACTATTGTTCACAAACTTATCATCTCGTCTCATTTTAACATCTAAATACGACCTAAACAACGAGTTTTTAGAGTGAAGTATTAAAAGTGTATAAGGAGGGTTCAATTATAGTAGGCTCATTCAAACTGAGAGGTCAAGCCCACGATGGGATGGGCTCGAGCTTTGCTCAGGTGGGTTAGGTTGATCCAACGGCAGGCACAAGTCTAAATAAAGCCGAGCATCCACGAAAATTAAGAAGGGCCCAAAAATAAAGGGGTTTGAATGATGTCTAACGCCTATGCCCCAGTAGGTTAGGATTATATCAAGCACCACGCTGTATTAAATACCGTCACACCGTATTAAATACTAAACCAGATAGAGTTGTGCCGCATTTAATACAAATCAAAAATCTCAATCACACATAATCGAGAATCGTGGGACTGATACCGCATTAAATGTTAAACTAGATCGAGTTGTGCCACATTTAATGCAAATCGAAAATTCCGATTACAAAAAATTGAGAATCTTGGGACTAAACCAAAAATCCTAATCCAACTCAACAGGGTGACTTAAGGCAAGTCTTCTTACTCTGACACTACCGATCGTATGACAATCAAATAGGCATGAAGGACAATCTCTATAATCAAGTAGTTCAAGCCTCAAAATACGACATTAACAAAATGTTTTATGAGTAAATTAAAAAATAAAGAGGACTTACAAGAAAAATGAATATTAATTCTTATCTTTCGAATTTTTTAATTAAACGTAATTAAGGTCTAGTTTGTTTTATAAATTAGGTTTTACTATTCATAACTCATTTCGTATTTTTAATTCATCTCAACCACTTATTTTAAATTTTAATTTATTTCAACCATTCATTTTATTACTATTTATAATTTATTTCATCCCATTTTTGAATCTAAGCGGGCCCTAAGTTGAAAGTGCACCTTGATGCGTGTTGATGGCATATGAACGACGTGCCTTAGTGGGCTTCAAAAGCGTGCTTTTTATGTTCGCTATTTCTTTGAAGGCACCCTTCCATATTGGCGGTAGACTGTAGTTGTACCTCACTCTCTCTCATATCGTGCTAATTAGCTTGCTTGTCAAATGTGTTGATGTGTACGGCGTAGTTCGTCTGATCATATCCCGGTTACTGCCCATGCAAGCGTCAGGCGAAATGATCGATAACCGAAAACGCTAATCGCCGCTTCCCACGTAGGCTTGGGACCATAAAATGAACAGTAAACATGAATAATTCTTTGGGACCATGAACGTGATATGTGTACATTGCAATTGAGAGCAAAACAAAAAGATCATCAAGTCTTTGGGTAAAGCATCCTACTTCCTAGCATCGATTCGTAAGCTACTTGAAAAGAAAAATGGACTATCTATGAATATCTCAATCCACAAGCAACCATAATTAAAAGATAAAAAGCAATTAAGAGATACCAAGGTTTACTTTTTACCCCATAACTCGTCCTATAAGGGCTAAACGTCGTGCATGTACCCAAATAACATCAATTTAGACAAATGGAAGAGATGAAGAACCCCATTTTCTTGCCTCTTTGCCTCTCACTTCTCCTCGTTCTAGTAATTCCTAGTGCCAGTCAAAGATATGCTTGCAACAAGAGCGACTCTAAAACCAGCCAATTTCCCTTTTGTAACACTTCCCTATCATACGAGGACCGAGCCAAGGACCTTGTGTCGCGCTTAACCATCAAAGAAAAGGTGCAGCAATTAGTAAACGGTGCGACTGGCGTTGCTCGGCTTGGCGTGCCGCCATATGAATGGTGGTCCGAGGCCCTTCATGGTGTCTCAAACGTCGGGCCTGGGACTCGTTTTAATGCAACCGTGCCAGGTGCCACTAGCTTTCCAGCAGTCATTCTGTCTGCAGCGAGCTTTAATGCAACATTGTGGTATAAGATGGGGCAAACCGTGTCAACCGAGGCTCGAGCCATGTACAACGTGGGTTTAGCCGGGTTGACATATTGGAGTCCTAATGTAAACGTGTTCCGTGACCCAAGATGGGGGCGTGGCCAAGAAACCCCTGGCGAGGACCCTTTGGTGGTGTCAAGATATGCTGTGAATTATGTACGAGGTTTACAAGAAGTGGGTGAGGAAGGAAGTGCTTCTGGTAGGGATAGGCTCAAGGTTTCAAGTTGTTGCAAGCATTACACTGCTTATGATGTGGATAAATGGAAAGACGTTGATAGGTTTCACTTTGATGCAAAGGTACGTACTATATATATTGCTCTTATTGGTTTTCTTCTTATATTATTATCAAAAAGAAAAATATTTTACCCACAAATAATTACAAAAATAAATCTAAAAATTGATATGGCTTGATATATGCAATACGTCAAATTGTAATAAAATTATTTTTAATGTAAAAAAGTAGTTCTGTCATTTTGTAATTTTGTATAATTTTTTGTATCGGTAACATTCTTTATTATATAGCTGTTTTCTTTATGAATTTAGCCTCGTTATAAGGAGAGAAGAAACCGGGGTTGTTGCAGGTCACAAAGCAGGATCTTGAAGACACCTACCAGCCACCATTCAAGAGCTGTGTAGAGGAGGGACATGTAAGCAGCGTAATGTGTTCCTATAACAGGGTGAATGGGATTCCTACATGTGCTGATCCAGACCTCTTAAAAGGGATTGTCAGAGGCCAATGGGGTCTAGATGGGTTAGTCACTATCTTCCTCCACTATTAAACACATGCACCAAGTTACTGATCTCCATTCTTACTAGTTTTCAAGCTTATGCAACTAAATTTTGATTCCCTGCGAGAAGGATAGAGAGAAGTGAGAAAAGTTCAAAATTTATTGCCATTTTGATCGTTTCCTTGCTTTTTACTTATTTTTCTCCCACAACCAATACATAATCTAGCTAAATCTTTTAACCCTATGTCTATGAGACGTTGGTCTTTTCTTTGGTGTTAATACTACTTGGGTAAATGACTGAAAACTGAAGTGGTTATGGTTTTCTGAGCCCGACTTAAATATTTATGGCCTTATGAACAGATACATTGTTTCAGACTGCGACTCTATCGAGGTTTATTACAATTCCATCCATTACACTGCAACACCTGAGGATGCAGTGGCCCTTGCCTTGAAAGCAGGTAGTTCTTATAGTTGCACCGATAAAAATTCTAACAATTCTTTGAATATATACATATATATATATATATATATATAACTTAATTGGTCATGCATTAAATGCTGCTATGCGATTACGCAGGTTTAAACATGAATTGTGGGTCTTATCTAGGAAAGTACACAGAGAACGCGGTTAACTTGAAAAAAGTGAATGAATCTGTTGTAGACCAGGCCTTGATATACAACTACATAGTCTTGATGAGACTTGGCTTCTTCGATGGGAACCCAAAATCTCTACCATTTGGCAGTCTTGGGCCATCGGATGTATGTACAAGCGACAATCAGCAATTGGCACTTGATGCTGCAAAACAGGGGATAGTATTGCTAGACAATAATGGAGCTCTTCCTCTGTCCAAAAATAAAGTTAAGAAACTGGCTGCTATAGGACCCAGTGCCAATGCCACGAGGGTTATGATAAGCAACTATGAAGGTGTACCTTGCCGCTATACTAGCCCTTTACAAGGGCTACAAAAATATGTCTCGTCTGTGAGTTATGAGCCAGGCTGCAGCAATGTGAAATGTGGTGATGAGAGCCTTATTGAAGCGGCAGCTAAGGCTGCAGCCGCCGCTGATGTGGTTGTGGTGGTGGTGGGGCTTGATCTATCTATTGAGGCAGAGGGGCTGGACAGAGACGACTTGAAATTGCCAGGATTCCAAGAAAAACTTGTGACTCAAGTGGCTAAAGCCACAAATGGAACAGTGATTCTTGTTGTCATGTCGGCTGGTCCAGTTGACGTATCTTTTGCCAATAATTTGAGAAGGATTGGGGGGATTCTTTGGGTAGGATATCCAGGTCAAGCAGGAGGGGATGCCATAGCGCAAGTGATTTTTGGAGACTACAATCCAGGTTCTATCCCTTTTCAGACTCTCTCACTTCCTCTCTATTTATTACATACCGTTGTAAAATACGTCCCGTAATTATTTTAAAAAAGAAAAAAATCTATTATTTAATTTTTTATTTTCATGTGAGTTTTTTATTTTATTTTTTATTTTTCAAAACGATTATTTAGCATCTGCACACTTCATGACGACGATAAATATCATTTCTCTTCTTTTAAAAGTTGTGTAGTTCTTTGATATGTATAGTGATCGCAAATGGTGTTTGTTTAGGTGGAAGGTCCCCTTTTACATGGTACCCACAAGCATATGCAGATCAAGTGCCAATGACAGACATGAACATGAGAGCCAACACGACAAGCAACTTCTCCGGAAGGACATACCGATTTTATACAGGGAAACCTATCTATGAATTTGGTCATGGTCTAAGCTACTCAACCTTCTCCACATCCATAACATCGGCCCCCTCCACCGTAATTGTCCAAGCAACCCCTCCTTCCAACCCACATATTAGTCTTTATTCCAAGTACACCCCAAATACCATTTCCAATGGCTCGGCAATCGACATTTCAACCATAAACTGCCAGAATTCATCATTTGATGTTGTTGTTGGAGTGAAGAACAATGGACCAATTGATGGTTCCCACGTGGTATTGGTGTTCTGGAAGCCAGCCAGCTCGGAGGAGGTGATGGGTGCACCAAATGTACAATTGGTGGGATTTGAGAGTGTGACGGTTAAGAAAGGGAAGACAGAATCCGTTACAGTTACCGTAGATGTGTGCAAAGGACTGAGTCTTGTAGACAGTGAAGGGAAGAGGAAGTTGATCATTGGACAGCATACCCTTTTTGTTGGTTCCTCTAGTGACCACCAAGTTAGGCACCAGTTCAATGTTCGCCTGGCTGGGAATGGAGATGTAGCCATACAGGCTTTTTAACTAAACTATGTACTAAAGCGGTAGTGGCAGCAGTGGCGGTGGCGGTGGCGGTGGCGGTGGCGATGGCGGCAGCTACGAATAAGAAGCTTACTTGGTAATATCTAGTGATAGTAGTGGAACCTGTCTGTAGTTTACCTCTTTTGAGGCATTATTATGAATAGTAGAATAAGAGAAAATGCAGGTTTTTTTATTTATGAAATTCTATTAGCTTTTTATGTTAAGTAATCATATTTATTAGTTTTAGATTCACTTGGATTGTCAAGTTTATTTTTATAGATGAAATGAGATAAAAATTAAAAGAAAAGAATAAAATATTATTAATATAATATTTTTTTAATATTAATTTTATTTTAAAATTTGAAAAAATTATTTTAAAATTTGAAAAAGTTAAATTATTTAGATTATTGTGTATGAAAATTTACAAAAGTATAATAATAAATATGAGAAGAGATAAAATAAGATGAGATATTTTTAAAAAACAAATCAGTCTCCTCTCTAATTCTTGTTCTCTTATTTTGTCCTGGGATTTCAACAAATAACTTGAAAATGAAAAAGAAAATGTAACAGTGGGCATATTTTAATAAAATAAAAATAAAAATAAAAATAAAACTCAGCAAACGACAGAAACCATGCAGCCAAGAGCCCATAGAGAGGATGACGATCTCTCTGTCTCTGTGTCTCAACTTCACAACTTGCACGTGAGGTGAGGGGCATCGAAATCTCGATTCTTGACCATTTCTAATTGCACAGAAGTTTCAACCACCCCACAACCTCCAATACTTGCCAGCTTCTAATTCCCGTACAAAGAACAATTATTCAATGTAATCAATCCATTTCAAAACAAAAACAGAAGAACTAGCACACCTAAGGCTTCTTCTACACACCCAACTTGTTTCGAGGACATGCCAAAATCTGACCAAAAAATGGAAGAAAAATCACAACTCAAAACCCTAGTAACGATATTGGCCCTACTGTTGATGATCCTGACGATCTTTCATCCTTGCAAGGCTCACTCCCGTTACCTCCAAATTGCTCCTTCACTTGCTGTACCCCCGGCCGTGAGTTCATTAATTTCCCATACAACTTGTTTTCATTATGCTTTATGTATGTTTTTACAAAGTTAACGTTCCGGAGTATGTGTAGGGAAGTGGGGTGGTGCCATTTGGACATATGAGGAGTGGGGGAAAGAGATATAGAAGGAGAGGTGGGTCATTTCCGGCTAAATGTCACTCCAAGTGCAATCAATGTAAGCCTTGCGTGCCTGTTCAAGTCTCTGTCCGAGCATTGGCTTTGGAAGACAACGAATACTATCCTCTGGTTTGGAAATGTATGTGCCGCCACTTTGTATTCTCCCCTTAATTACTTTAGTTTTTCAAGTAGATTTCCTATCGATAATATGATGTATTTGGGTGACTTTCCTCCCTTTTGTTTCAAGGTTTCGAAACAAAAGAAAAACACCTATTTTATATGTATTCTCTTATTTTATTGAATCTTTCATGTCATGCCTAGAATTTGTAGGTGATTTCGTCAAAAATACTGGACCCATGAGATGACAAGTAAGGCCTACTTAAATATTTTAAAAAATAATAATATGTTAAGATGATAAAGCAAGTTTTATAAGATTTATTTAAAATAAATTTAAATATATTTGAATGTTATGATAAATTTAAAAGTATTTATACATAAAAAATAAAAAATATTATAGGTCTTACATATAAAAAAAAAAATTGAGTTAAAAAAATTGTGCATTTTAAGTATAAATTTATTTTTTTATTTTTTATTGAATAATATTTAATAATTTTTGAATTATGTATTTAAATATTAGAATAGCTCTCAAAGAGAATTCAGTTAAAATGAATTGAGCTCGTTCAAGAATTCAAATGAAGTCGGAATTGATAATTTTCCAACGCTAGCTAGCCCACAATTTTGAGCTAGCTAGCTCATGGTATTTCACAATAAAGAACTCAAATAACAATCGATCAGGGCGACAACAATGATCAATCCCGTTGACCCAAAACCAACACATCCATCTCTGATCTTGGTTCACATCTAGTCCGACCAATTGCCACGTACGTGATCTCCGGCGAGATAGAGATCTATGACGTCATGTATCTCGTAAGGTTGTTAGGTTCGTGACAATATTTTGCTCTTCTTTCGCTTTCTAATTAGTTCTAGTTTGAATTTAAACTAAGAGATAAAATTAAATAAGTTTAGAAAATTAAATAAAATTTTATTTTTAATTTTATTATTATTTTTAATTTTTTTAAAAAATTAAATTATTTATTATATTTTATATAAGAATTTTAAAAAATATAATAATAAATTTGAAATAAAATAAAATGGATTAAGATAATTGTAAATACAATCTAGGCCTAAGACTTCTAAGTTTTAACGCGTAGAGCCGCCTAGGAAACTAGAGAAGATAGAGATAGAATAGTCAGCAGACAGCGCAGGATCGCACCAACTTATGTGCTCTACGACACGCTACTTATTATCAAAGTCAAAATTGTTCACTCTAGCCTCTAGCAACTCCCATCAAATAATTTTATATATTTTTCCTCTATTTTTTTTATTCCCTCCCTATTCATCGCATGCACCATATTAATATATCTATCTCTATCTAATCTGATAATTGAAATTTCGATGACATGTTTGGTAAATTTCTTTATTCATTAAGGCATATAAAAAAGGAGTTCATTAATTCTGTGAGATAGATGCAAGGGACTTGCCCTTTGACCGTTTTGTTGGTATTGTCTATCCAACCTTCCTCCTATATATTAGACCTTCCTTCCATGGATTTTTCATATCAATATCTCCACTTTTCAAGAAAAGCTTCATACATACCCAATTAGCCATCATCTTAGAAGGAAGAAGAAAGAAGAAGAAGAAGCCATGGAAGGTCTGATTCCTTATCTTCTCCATGCAATGAAGAAGCAGAAGGGTTATAACAGCTACAGGTCCTTCTCCGAGGGCTCCACTCGTAGCTACCATTTGCTGTTAAATGCACAGGACTCAGCCAATGGATCGTCTCACCGGCGAACCCGGTCGGATTTCCAGCCACCGGCCATCGAGTTCACCGAGCAACGATATTCCGGTCATGTTGACCTTACCCGCTCGCACAGCGTTCACAAATACTCCTCCTCGAGTAATTCTTCGATGGGTGGTGCTCCAAAGATCGATTCCTATCCACTCCAAGCCTACAGTGAAGCTAATATTCGTCGACGTCGATGAACAACTTTGATTTTTTCTGTTGTTATTGAATTTTTTAACTTTTGTCGATCGTGTGTCCCATTCTTTCAAGCTCTAATTTAATGTTGTGTTCAGTTGAAAATTAAGAGTCCGGTGGAGCTTCATCGAAACGATGGGGTCACACCATTCCGTTGCGTCATTGCATGTGTTTTCAGTATTCCTATTCATGAATGACTTCTTGTGTTGTAATGGAAATTAATTGTATATGTTAATTCACTTGCGATTATCATCATCTACGTGGTCCTTTGATCAGTATTTTTCGCTTTTAAATTCTACTTTTGTGATGGTTTTCCCTACCTCAAGACTGGATAAAAGTCACTACAAAAAAATTAATTTCTTTGTGATATTAAATTTTATCGTAAAAAATAAAAATAAAAAAGCTGTAAAAAAATATTTACAGTAAAAATAATTATTCTGACTATAATTAAAATGTCACAAATATCTATATTTTATATATTGAATGTGGGATAAAAATAATTAATAAAAAGATTTTGTCATTTTTGTGAGCAACGAATTGGAAGATTTGAAGTGCTAAAAAGAGATCGACCAGCAAATTATTAATAAGAGCTCATGTTTCTTATAAACCATATATATTAATGGTTTATAAGTTCATTCAGATTACAATTCCAAACCAATTGATTGGTGATAATCTGATCAAATTACACGACTCCAAATATACTAAAACAAGTATGATAAAATTTTTAACAAACAATTGTGAACAGTGCTTGACCATAAAGTATACATTGTACAGAATTTATCAATAAAATAACCAACTTAGTATTAATTACTATGAATGTAGGTCTAACTTGTCACACTTAGAAATTCCACGGCAGGGATAACCAACTTACGAGATGTTTGAAAGAAGTTTCATTTTAAAACAGTACTAGGTACTTTCAGGACGTATTCCCATCGCGGCCTTGTGGTTGGCGTTGTAGGTGCCACGTCAGCCAAGTATATTTTAAACAAAAAGGAAAAAAAAGAAAAAGAGGAGATAAAATAGAAGATAATTACTATAATTATAAAGAAAATTTACAAAATTAATTTCACAAATTAATGTAATTTTATATGATTCGTTAGATCTATTTTATAATAAAAATAATTTTACAATTTGATAAATTATATAAAACTATATCAATTTGCGAGATTTATTTTGTGGTTAAAATATTTATCAAAATAAAAACAGACTTCGAAGTTGCGTCTCAGTCGCTTCTCGCCTGTAAGGCCCCGTTTGGATTCGGAAGTGGGTTGAGCTCATCTCAACTCACTTCTATTTCATCATTATATTTTTATAATTTTTTATATAAAACATAAATTCTTATACACATTTTTCAAATCCCAATACACATTTTTCAAATTCCAACACACTTTTTTTAAATTTAAAAATAATAATAATATTAAAAAATAAATTAAACTCATCTCAACTAATCTCATCTCCGAATCCAAGCAGACCTACGTGCACCAACGATCCTTGCCTTTTCTTTCTTTACCTTGCCATATTTTTTGGGCAAGTTTGCTCTGTCCTGTTTGTTCGGAGAGAAAACACAAGAAACAAAGAGAGAATGGTTCGTCATTGTCGTCGTCGTCTTCTTCTTCTTCTTTTGCACTCTCTCCGATTTCGAACACTGGCCAGTTTTCATCTTCTTGTCTCATATCTTTAGCTCTGCAAAACTCAGAACATTAAAAACTAGGATCAATTCCATCATTATGCATTCCAATAACCAACGTATATACAAATTTTCATAATAGACCAATTTGCTGTACTTTGTCCAAATCATGTACCTTCCACATCATTCTGGAACAAATTTGTTGTACTTCATCCAAATTATTCAGAATTTGAGACAAAAAATGACTATAAATCCATCAACGAAGGAGGAAATCCACCCTCATGAATTTGTTCTTAATGTGTTTGGCGATGCACTTTGTGTGACCCGAGTGCAGGTCGAATCGTTATTGGGTTATCTGGGAGTTCAACTTTGGAGGATGGTTATTTGAGAATTCAACTTCAACACAAGGCGTTGATGGGTTTTGAAGTTTTAGACGAAGGCTAAAAGCATTAGTATTGATAAATTTTGATGAGTTTACTTACTTTTGATAAGTGAAAGTACTTTTTCACATTTTTTTCATAATTTTTTTCCTCATTTTTAATTAAATATTACTAGTCTTTTTTAAAAGTGTGTAAAAAGTACAAATTTGATAATTTATTTTAGTAAGACCAATACCAATGCTCTAAGGGAGAAATTGAAACAGGTCATTTTCATTATTGTGTCACGTAGGATACGAGGCTGCAATGGGGATATATCGCGGTTGCCAATAGAATTTTCTTTCATTTTATTTCATCTCATCTCATTTTATTTTTTAATATTATTTAAATATAAATAATTTTAAATATTCAATATTTAATTTTTTTCATCTAATCATGATTACAACTTTTTTAAAATTAAAAAAAAATACAAAAAAATAAGAAAAATGCTAGAGTACGGTCGGGCTGTACCCCAGCGTCTTTGCAGCCCATCCCTTTCCCATTCCTAAATCCCTATAATTATTATTGTTAAAAAATATTAAAAAATATAATAAAAAATAGAAAAAGTTAAATTAAATTTAAAAAACACAATAAAATAAAAAAAATGTAATAAAAAACATAGGAAAAATACAATAAAAAAATAAAATAAAGATGAATTTTTAAGGAGTTTCGGCCTTAACTTAGCCCGCACCGCCTACCCCATCAAGACCAAAGGGAGCCGGTGACCCTACCCCTGCGACGGCGAGCCACAGCGATCTCTAGTGTGCCCCCGGCGACCTTAAACTCGAAAATGGGTCCTACCGATCCCGATGGGGTGGGCGGTGTCGCTCACCGCTCCCGGCGGTGGCGTGGGCTGCAAAGGGGCAGGGTTCGGTCGAGTCCAGGATTATCCAAAAAATAATTCTACTTTTTCCAAATAATTAAAAAATATAATATTACAAAATTATATTTTAACAATACTTTAATTTTATAATATTTTTATTTAACTTTTTCTTTCTTTTCTCTCAAAATCCAACAAAGCATTATAGCTCAAATTATTTACAAACTATTTTACTTTTATTAATAGATTTTCCATCTCATTTCATTCCTTAAACAGCTCCTACAAACCAAAAAACATAATTAATGCTCATTTAGTCCAAAGAAGCTAGTCCCACAAACCAAAAACATTGAGATTTTTTTTTCTTTGGCATTGTGGAGGGAACAACCATGTTAGGGTTGGATAAAAATTTAAAAAAGTCTGAATTTTTTTTTTTAGAATTTTCAATCAGAGACAAAGTCAAAGGTGCCGATGGATCGACTTGGATTCAATCCAATCCAACTCTAACTTTATACTCAGACCCCTATTACCACTATGATCTATATGTAGTTATGATCTATATATTATCATATATATTAGTATAACTATATAGTTGTAAAGAATTAATTGGAGGAGTTGCTACCACCCTCCTACCCCACCACTAAATTATGTGAATGATCCCACCACAATTATTTTAAATTTTGCATAGTGATTTGCATAGTAACTTGCATAGTAATTTCAAAACCTATAAATATGGGTTTCAGTTGTTATAAATTTCATAAGAAAATATATAAATGGAAGAAAATTTCAAAGAGTTTCTTAAGAGTTTCTTTTATATTTCTCTTGCAATAGTAGTAGTTTTCTTTTTAGTTTTATAACACGTTATCAGCACGAGATCCTACCAATATTGAAACTAATGGTCTTCTATTTCAAGTAAGATTTTCAATATATTATTTGCAGTCCTCAAGATAAATATTAAAAGTAATATTGCTGAATATTATTTGATAAAATTCTACTTTTATTCTCATGATTATGTGAATATATTTCTTAAATCCACATATTTATTTTTGTTATTTATATATATATAATGTCAAATATTGAGATTTATTACTATTGACATTTCTGAAAAAAAATTATTTATTTAGGATTATTGATGAAATCCATTTAGATATGATGATAAACTTGAGAGATACAATCATAGAAGAAAATCATGTGTCCCTGAAGGACCATGCTGTGTATCTCATGATGAAAAATCATCTTACAATGTGAAATGAATTAAGAGAGTGATATAAGCACCAAAAGATGTAATCCTTTCCAAAGATCATTATAACTTATTGCACCTAAAGTTGCAAGATTTTAAGAGTGGTATTGAATATTCTGTACTCTTTAAAATCAGCTCAATATTAAAATTATGTAATGAGAAAGTCACTGATGATGATATTTAAAAAAATATATATATTATTTTTCATACCTCGAATGTGCTTCTGCAGTAGCAATATCCAGAGTGAAAATTCAACAAATATTCTGAATTTTTATTTTGTTTTTCAGTGATTGAGCTAAATAATGAGTTTTTATTACACCAGTTACATCCTATTAATGATATTGAATTTACGTCATTCTCATGAGTGAACAGTGCATCCTTTCAAAAGAATAAAGGGCGTAGACGTGGTAGTAAAACTATAGAAGTGTTGGTCCCAAAAGCGACAACACTAAAAATGATAAAAATATACCGTATCACCAAAAGTGATCCAACTCAGAGAATAATAAAGGCCCTCAGAATAATTCTTCATAGAAAGATGAAGATGTTTGTCATAGATGTGGTATGACTGAACAATAGTCAAATATCTGTTGTACGGCCAAGCACTTGATTTACTTATACTAAACTTTTATACATTATAGTAAAACTTTATCATGTTTTGAAATAACAAAAAGTCGGTGCCTGAAGCACGACAATAAATTACTTGGGATAATAAAATCCTGTCTAGATTTGATCCTCTTACAAATGAATGTGAACCAGAAGTTCAGAGGATTACCTATCTGCAAAGTATTGAAAATCAATTATATGATGAATTTACTGATACTAAAGGTGTTGTAAAATCATATACTACTACTGTTAATGCTTAAGAAAGAATTGAAATCGCTGAAGGACAAATTGTTAAAACAGCAATAGATGAGTTTAAGATACACCTGAAGTGTTGAAGACCTATTGATGCAAAAGAGAAAAATGAAAATGAATCGGTACTCCTGAAGAGACCGTACCTACAAAATAAAATCTATCCAGATTTTCTATATAAAATACAAACCTCTTGAAGAGGAAACTCCTGAAGAGTACAAAACTTCTGAAGAGAAAAATTCCTGAAGAGAAAACTCTTGAAGAGTATAAACCTCCTGAAGAAAAAACTCCTGAAGAGTACAAACATTCTTAAGAGGAACCTCCTGTAGAGGTGTTTCATGAAACGTTTTCTCCTGCAGAGGAACAGATACCTGAAATAATGAGATTTTAATACATTTTATTAATACTGAAAAAATTCTGGATAGAAATAAAACTGTTGTCGATAACATATTTTCATATATAATGGCCCTTGACATTACCAGAAGTAATAAAAAAAGTGAGCCAAAAACTGTCGAAGAATGTCGACGTAAAAATGATTGGCCAAAATGGAAAGCAGTTATTGAAATTGAATTAAATTCGCTAGTGAAGCGAGATGCATTTATATCTATTGTCCAAACACCAAAGAGTGTAATATCTGTCAGATATAAATGAGTATTTATACGGAAAAAAAAATGAAATTGTGCGGTACAATTTGTCGCACAAGGTTTCCTGCAGAAACCCGAGAGTAGTTATGAGGAAACATATTTCCTTGTTATGAATGCAATCACATTCATATTTTTAATCGATTTGGTTATTACAAAAGGATTAGATATGCAGTTGATGAATGTGGTCACTGCATATTTAAAAGGATCATTAGATCATTACATATATAAATATACGATACTTGAAGCATCTAATTCAAGTACATTTAGGAGTATGTACTTTATAAAGTTTCAAAGATCTTTATATGGGTTAAAGCAATCCGGATGCATGTGGTATAATTGAATCAACGAGTATCTATTGAAAGAAGGATTTGAGAATAATCCTATATGCCCATATGTTTTATCAGAATCCGGATTTGCCATTATTGCAGTTTACGTTGATGATTTATCTTGTTAGAACTCCTGAAGAGATCACAAGGGCTGCTATAAATTCAAAGAATGCATTTGAAAAAGAAAGATCTTATTATTCAATTGATAGATGAGTTATAAGAATTTGAAACTTCTAACCTCATCTCTCAAATGCATTTGCACTTCATAAAGCAACATGTCATTCTTATCTAAAGGATTAAGCAGTCGAAATGAAGAAGCAAGTAAGGATTTTAAATCCTTATTCTCTTACTTTAAGTCTGCAATTTTTCTGTCAGACTCTTGAACAAGTCGTTGAAGTACGGAAACCTTCTCGTTAAGCTCCTCAATCTGACGATTTTTGGATTGTA
Source organism: Platycarya longipes (assembly GCA_036559045.1). Taxonomy (NCBI): domain Eukaryota; kingdom Viridiplantae; phylum Streptophyta; class Magnoliopsida; order Fagales; family Juglandaceae; genus Platycarya; species Platycarya longipes. Next base: position 1,782,787 of record CM071793.1, read on the forward strand.
ATCGGTTGAAAAACCCGACAATAGAGGAGGAGTATCGTGTGCCAAGAGTCACCAGCTCATAAACGGCTTCATGATCTGACTTATTAGCCAGATCATTCGCTTGCTGCAACATGGCACATGCGGAAGATGCAGGAACAACTTGTAATTGAGGTGAAGGACACCTCAAATGTTGATCTTGAGAAATAGTGAAAGGAAATTGATGAGCAATTAGGAATTTGTAGAATAAGAATGCAAATACAGATGAATTATAGATATGAGAATAAGATTTGATACGTACTAAATGAAGTTAAAGACGGTTCTTATAGAAATGGAAATAAGAACAAGACAAACCATCTTCTCTTCAAATCTCACTTTACAAGATATGCTGGATGTATAATTTCAAAAGCCAGCGAGATTAATTATAGCTATTCCTATTTTCTTGTAAACGCTGAACTTCTGCCGTTAGATGCTGTTGTTGACTTTGTATCTGAGCTCTCTCTCGTTCCAGCTCTTCTACTCGTGTTTTTAGGTCACGAGAATACCAGTCTACAAGTTTCTTCAACTCTTTGTTTTCTTGTCTTAAATTTTTATTTTTTCTATCTTTAGTTGCAAGTGTTTGATGCAACTCAGATATTTAATTTTTAAGATGATCAACCTCACTCGTTCTCGTCAGTAGCCTCTAAGACATGGTTGTAAGAGAGACAACATATTGATCACTAAGGGTTTTTGATGCTGCAACAATTTTAGGATCAGATTTACTAGAAATATATATATCTGCTCCTATTATGGTGTTTACAGCCTCAGGATAAAATTTTAGATGAAAATATTATCATATTCTCTCTAATGCATTATTCAAATGGAAATCATGTTTAAATTATTAACCTGTTATATATGCTGAAATTATATTTATTTATTATTTGAAAAATTGACACATATTTTCAGGAGAAGTTTAAGTATTACTACAGGTCTCAGATTTCTATTAAGTCTGTCAAACGCCTTATATGTGGGGTTCCTTCTACCTTATCCGACACATTTTAAACTCATAAGGCCCTGAAGTGCCAGACAATATCGGATGTGGATATGGAACTGCATGTATCTGTCAAATCTTCAAATCACTTAGAGATTATTGCAATTCATGAAGCAAGTAGAGAGTGTATTTGGCTGAAATCAATAACTCAACATATCCAAGAAACGTGTGGTTTTCATGATCAATGATAGCCTAATAATTTTATATGAAGATAATACTGCTTATATTACTTAAATCAGAGGAGAATATATCAAAGTGATAATCTGACAAATTTATTCACAAAGGCATTACCAACTGCGACATTCAAGAAGATTGTGCAGAACATTGAAATGTGAAGACACAAGGATCTATTATCATGCACTTTTCAAGGGGAGTAAATGTCCTGAAGACTTGTGCTGATTATACTATTTTTCCTTCGCTAAGGTTTTGTCCCACTGGGTTTTCCTTTGCAAGGTTTTAATGAGGCAATCTTAAAGTACTTGTGGATGCATAAAAATACTGTACATTTTTTCTTTCGCCATTTGTTTTTCTTCCCACTGAGTTTTTCCTTTACAAGGTTTTAACGAAGCAGATTATATATGGGTAATCATTCAAGGGGGAGTATTAAGAATTAATTGGAGGGGTGGTTGTCGCCCCCTACTCCACCACTAAATTATGTGAATAACCCCGCAACAATTATTTTAAATTTTGCATAGTAACTTACATAGTAATTTCAAAACTTATAAATATGGGTTTCAGTTGTTATAAATTTCATAAAAAAATATATAGAAAGAAGAAAGTTCCAGAGAGTTTCTTAAAAGTTTCTTTTATATTTCTCTTGTAATAGTCGTATTTTTTTTAGTTTTATAACAATAGTCATATAATTAGAATTTATATAGTTGAATTCAATAATTTATTAATATGAGTTAATTATTATAAAATAATATATTTATACTATAATATAAATAGGCTAATGATAGTTATGTGTACGTAAACATCATAGTATTACTATTAAGTATAATCAAGTATAGAAATAAAATTGACACTAATACTTAAAAAAGTATAGTATAATAAATTAATAACATATACTAATTTACTAAAGTATAATAACATGTAATTAGATATTAAAAATAATATGTAATATTATAATATGATAACATGTAATTGGATGTTATAATATAAGTCTAATATAAAAATAAGTTAGATATTTGTATAAAAGTAAATTAGCATTCAATGATTTAATTTTAATTTTAAATTTTTTAGAAAAATGAAGTTTAAAAGACCTTAACATTCTTTGTTTTTTAAAAAAGAGGTTGAATATAAAGGGCGGTGATACACATACAACCATTTTTATAACTTATAGTATATTTAAGTTTTTTAATTTTTTATCATTTTCTTTTGAGTATTTTTTTAAATATTTTTAATCATTAAACAAAATACAAAAATATAATTTTATTAATATTTATATTCTTAATTATTAAGTAAAATTAAAAATTAAATAAAAAATAAGTTGTGAATAAATAATACAAGTATCATTTCTCAAATACAAAACTTACAAAAATTTCAAAATTGAAAACGTAAAATTATCTGATCTCTCTACTCGGACTCCGGCGAGTCAATCGAAGTGAGACTTGGATTAAATGAAAAAATATTGTGAACATTAATTACACTGTTTATATGAGAGGCTGCAGCCAAGCATTCCTCGGATTAAATTGATGCTCACCGACTAGACTACACGTCGCTCACTGACTAAATGACAGGTCGTTGGCTGACATGAATCATACCTCGGATAGGTCCCTCAGTTGCAATCAAAGAAAAGAGAGTCGAGACGGCGTCGTTTTCTTCTCCGATTGCTGCACCATCGGAAGTGGGAACCGGAGTTGTGGCCCGAGGGGAACTTTTGCGGAGAGGCAGGACGGGACGATGACGTTGAAGTCAATCTTCGACGCCAAAGAAATCAGAGCGGAATTCGAGGCGGCGGGCATAAACCCTAGCTTCATCCCCATCATATGGAAGCATGCGATCATCTCCAACAACAACGACAACTTCGAATGGAATCACATCCCATCCTTGCCCTCCGCTGCCTACCCTATCCTTCACTCCAAATTCAAGCCCCTCACTTCGTCCGTCCACTCCCTTCTCCACTCCTCCGACCAAGTCACCTCCAAGCTCCTCGTCAAGCTCCAGGTCTCTCTCTCTCTCTCTCTCTCTCTGTATTTTTATCCCGTAAATCGAAGAAAGTAAACTGATTTATGATTCCTGTACAAGAACGGGGCTCTTGTTGAGGCCGTGATCATGAGGTACGACACGCGTTTGGGGAAATACAACGGCAAGCCCCGCCCCGGAGGTCCCAGGTCCACCCTGTGCGTTTCTTCCCAGGTCGGTTGCAAAATGGGATGCAAATTCTGTGCCACCGGGACGATGGGCTTCAAGAACAATCTCTCGTCCGGAGAGATTGTGGAGCAGTTGGTTCACGCCTCTCGTATATCGTCTATACGCAATATCGTTTTCATGGTAACTGACTTCTTATTCTGCTTCTTTCTTTCTTTCTTTTTTTTCCTGTGATGCAGAAATTCAAAGAATTTAGTTCGTTTTTAGCTTCACTAATTCAATTTTGGTTGTGTTCAGGGAATGGGGGAACCATTGAATAACTATGCTTCGTTAGTGGAAGCTATTCGTGCCATGACTGGGCCACCGTTTCAGTTGTCACCGAAGAGGATTACCGTCTCAACCGTATGCATTTGTTTGTTTCATGTTGATTTGTTCATAAACTTTTTGTATAGAAGTTTTAGGAGTGTGATATTGTCCGGGTGATTTTTCCTTCTAGGAGTGGAATTTTGTATTCAAGGCCGGCAATCATGGGGAAATGCAATTTACATTAGATATCAAAAAGATCAGAGGGCATATATGCAAGAACTGTACTGATGTTATATTTTCTTTCTTGGCGCTTAATCTTGTGTAGGTTGGCATCATTCCTGCTATTAAGAAGCTTCACAATGATGTGCCAGGTTTGAACTTGGCAGTTTCACTGCACGCACCGGTTCAAGATATCCGTTGTCAAATAATGCCTGCAGCTCGGGCTTTTCCGCTGGAAAAGCTTATGGACGCACTGCAAGACTATCAAAAGAACAGGTGGGATTACTTTTGGACAAGTGAAGCAGTTTTTTCTTTTTTTCTCTTTCAAGATCAGCTGCTGAAAGATATGAATTTTTATTCCTTCAGACTTCACACCCGCCAAGCAATCTCAAGATCCAATAATCTCTATTTTTTTAATCTTTATTTTTCAGTCAGCAAAATATTATGATCGAGTACATTATGCTTGATGGGGTGAATGACGAAGAGCAGCATGCCCACCAGCTTGGCAAACTGCTAGATACATTCCAAGCGGTGAGCACTTAAGTTATTTCCGAGTTTAGGCATGCTTCTAATACAATTGCAGATGTTCAATGGATTGCCTTTTCTTGTCATGCTTTATTTGTGTGTGATTGATGCGAACTCAAAATAGCTTCCTAAGGACCCAGGGAAAGCGCTTTGTACATCTGTACTATAACCCCTAAATGTTTAGTCAATTTGAAGCTTCCATAGAATCACTTGTAAAGCCAATTTCATATGGTAAGTAGCCAATGTGGGGCTCTGCACCCATGACTACCTTTATAATGTCCATTCAATTCTGACCTGCTTGTGATAGAGTTGAAAATCTCACCCCAGAAGCCTTTGGTTTACATTGACTACTGACCTAAGTGGTGTTAGAGTTAGAGTAACAGCATAAAGTTAAAACATTTATTCAATTAGTTATTAGATCAATTTTTAGCTTATCATATCCAATAGCTATTGCAGAGCCAATACCTCTATAATTGGTTTGGACGCTCAGGTTGATAGTCTTCTTATAAGTGATGGCTTAAAAGTCAAAATAGAAACATAAATGCTTGTATTAAAACTAAGCACCTGGGATTACAGAAGATATATAAAAAAATAAATAAATAAATGTTTGATAATTTTCTTAAAGCTGATTTTTAGCATACCTTGGCCAATTTTTTTATATGTAGTTGACCTTCTTGTCAATGCTAAGTTGTAAATGGTATCATTTATGCAAATAAGTGTTGCTAAATATCCACTTATATGGCTTCATGTAGCTGTGTTCCTTGCTTTGCAGGTTGTTAACTTAATACCTTTCAATCCAATTGGTAGTGCGAGTCAATTCAAAACCAGTAATGAACATCGGGTGTCAAGATTTCAGAAAATTCTTAGGGGTACCTATGGCATCCGGACAACAGTTCGAAAACAGATGGGTCAGGATATAAGTGGTGCATGTGGCCAGCTGGTGGTTAACCAACCTGATAAGAGGTCAATTGAAAAATCAAGTCTCTTAACTGACATAGAAGATCTTCATATTTGATGTAGCCAAAATCATTTCAGGTGAGGGAGTTCTCTTCTCGCTAACAATCCTGCTTATTGAGTGTGTTTTCTTATACATGACATGGTATACCTATAAAAAGAAAAAAAAAAAAATCAATCGTGGCCATCTTCAATTTCACTCGATTTGTTTAAAACCTGATTTTCTAAGGTCACGAGAGTTGTTGAATATTGGGTTTTTTTATTATTTAAAATGATTTGGTAGTAATTGTCTGCATTTTGTGGATCCAATACAGTATTTCCTGTCACAAGCATCATATAGGAATGATGTGAAGTTATCTCTCTGGACTACAAAATATGTTCCAAGTTCCCAACACACTGTAGTTCGCAAATCTTTTCACATTCTCACGAGCATCTGTTCTCACACAACGTACATGTATTATGTATACTATTTGCCATTAAAGCGGAAGCTATTTTAGCCATTTGCATCTATAGCTCATACTTCTTGTATGCGCCCCTGCAATTCTATTTGACCTCTGTCTTCTATTAGTTCATTTTTATCTCTTTCGTTGTTGGTGATTGCTTGACAATGACAACGGACTGAAAGTTAGTAGCGATGGCCACACCACAAGATGGAGTCTAGAGAGGGATAATTACAGAGTTATCTTTAATGCCGGCACGAGACATGAGCTACACGCCAGAATGTATGTGCGTCAACGATGGATGATGGCCCAGCCCATGACCCTGTGGCCCGGTGATTGAGGAGCTTAGGTTATGATTGGGTTTTATGTTATTTTAATGGGTTGTTGGCCCAAGTTTGATTAAAGAATTTAACATGTAGTCTGTCAGAACCTAATTTTTTACTGTTAGCAGTTTTAATGAATTATGGTAAGCAATGAAAAGCCTCTCATTCGGCGCTGACAGTTCAAAGATAAACTCCTCTTTTATTAGAGCGACACGAGACAACAGAGGGGAACGCAAAAGAGGCCGGATGTAATATATTGAGAAAACCGGTTCCACTAGAAACAAAATCAGGAAAGTCAGTGTTGTGATGCCTTCAAAAATATGACTGTAAACAGGATGGAGACTAAATTAAGTAGGTGATAGAACAGAAGAATTCATGAACAAAAACAAAAAACACCAGCCCTGCTCTTGAAATGTCTTGAATAAGCAAAATATCTTGTTGAAGACTCAACCTTGGGAAACATAAACAGGCATATCAAAACCTAACTACTTTTACGAAGTCAAGAGTGCTTCCAGCTTTGCAATTTGATCATCTTCATTTTTTGGGGGCGGACTTCTACTAGGGTTATACAAATCATGCTTCCACTTCTCAACACGAGTACCTCCGGAATGATACCCTTGTCTTCCACCGATTCCATCTCTTCCCCTGTAATTTCCACTAACACCAAACCTTTCTCTGGAAAGGAAGCCCTCCCTATGAGCTTCTCCCCTCTTTGGTGGCAACCTGTCTCCTGCTGATGGCTTCTCCAGCCTGTCCAAATGGTTGCGGCCTCTTTCCTCCCTTCTTCCACTTCCTTCCACAGAGTGGTCAACATTACTCGACTTTACTGTCTTCATTTCTGCTTTATCAGCATTTTCAGAATCCACTGGAGTCTTCTTCTCCCGAAATGCTGGTCTTTTCTTTGCAGGTGGAGGTGGATCATCATGTTTGAGGAAACGATCATGCCGCCAGGTGCTGTTGTCATCCTGCTTAGGCTGTAATTTCTCATCTCTTCTCTGTGTATTATAAGTAATTTTGTTTGCTGCCCTTTCATCATGCTGATCCTTTGAATCCCTCCATCCACGCTCTTTAAAGCAAAGGAATAAGGAATGTTACGACAATGGCAAGCAATATTTAAACTTCCAACAATAAAAAGGAAAAGGAATCACAGAAGCGTTAATCTTTCAAGGACTTCATCAATATTGGGGAAAAAAATGGACTAGAGAGAGAGAGAGAGTAAACAGCTTAAAGGGAAAGGGGAATTAAGGACTTCAGCATACCTTAACCTAGAACTAACTTCATTGACCAATTTCAGATCATAAATTAACCAAACAACAACTGCCTTCTTAAGCCTTATAAACTACTTGATTCGGATAAATATTTAAATTGAACAATAAATCAACTTTTTTACTCAAAAGGTAATCATATGAAAAAAAAAACATTTATGCATAAAATCATCCAAGAATCAACTAACCTACATTATTAATGAGAATCTGTATTGCATGGCATGGCTATGATATTAATAAAGAAAAACATATTGCATGGCATGGCTATGATATTTATAAAGAAAAACAAATAGCGTCCAACGTACAGGGAAAAGGATAGCCTTGAAGATATATAGGAACTCACCACCAGTAGCTCTGCGATCAATACTCCGACTATCTTTCAAGGTACGGCGTCCATCATGCTGTAATAGGACATGCATTAGTAAGCCTAAGAACCCCACTACATCAGCACAGAAAAGGGATTGCAAAAAGGGATTTACAACCAAGTAATTCAGTATAATGCTGGTTCTTTATTGATAAAACACATGTAGTTAGCAAATAAGAATTAACCCTTCCTGGAAATGTGGCTCAGTGGATTTTCCAGGCCTACATGTAAAAAGAGATGCACTTAGATGACTACAATGATTCTTAAGCTGCCCCAAGGTGTGCAATGTAATGTGGGCACTTCATAAGTGAACTTAATTAAATGAACTCCTTTAACATAATCAGCTTCCATTAAGTTTGTAATTACAAAAGTTGTCAAACGAAATTCATAAAATTCCTTTCTGCCCCCTATATCTGCTCTGCAAATCAGAACTCTTACCGGCACCAAAGCACTAGTTGCTCAGTATCAAATGACTCCGGCATTTAAAGTTCTAGATAACATTGCATTTGTGAACTATTATGAATTTATAGTTCTGCAATAAGCAACCATTATACAAGTTGTTCCACCATATAATGAGGTTCAATTGTAACTACTCAAAAGATCTAACAGATCATAAGGTTAACAGGCAAGCTTGGAAATGTGCAGCAGTCAATTATGTGGCAATGTTTACAAAAAAATTTAGAACACTTCAGAATACCTGCAACTACTTAAATATTATCTATTTATAAGACTGATATCAAAACCTGAAAATAAGATCGAGACCGAGTTACATTAGTTGGATCAGAAGAGTGTTTTGGCCCTTCCTGATGTATGGGCTTCTTGTCAGAGTCTTTGCTCAAAACCCTATTTTCTTGCTTAGAATCAGGTGCTGTTGGGGCCTCAAGGGGTAAGGCATCTTGCAGCTGACGAGAATGCTTCTGATCCCGATCTATGTGGTGTACATCATCCAAATCAGTGTTGCTGGGTACTCTCTCTGTTTCTGGTTTCCCATCCCTCCTCGACCTCTTGGGACTAACAGAACCAACCAATAGTTTAAAGACAAATACATGATATCTGTATGCTTCAATTCAACAACTTCATCAAAAGTTTAAGAAAAATTCAAATCATGCAACCAAAATAGAAGTTGAGGTTATATACCATTAGACACCACACTTGAAGAGAGTGGTTAATAACATTTAGTTTTCCAAACCTACGAAACGTAGCAAAAGAACAACAACATCCCGGTAACCTTTAGCTAAGAAATGAAAAGAAACTAAAAAACTAGAAGAGAATTGATCTACCAAAAATTGCTCTAAAGTTCTAGACAAATATGACATGCTCCCATAACTTCTACTAGCAAACTCAAGCAAAAACTTCATCTGGTCAATAAAGAAAAAGCTTCGTAAGCAGAAAATCAAGAAAGGCCATAGATAATGTAGAAGTCATCATCCTTGTCGCCAATGCTGGCAGTGGCAGCTCTCAGCTACAAATGCATACATACCTAATTTAATTCATTTTGACTATCTTGGGTACAAAATATTTTCCCCGAAAATCATTCAATGCGAGAGAGAGAGAAAAAAAAAAAAAGGAAGAAAAAGGATTACAATATCAAACTAGTTAATAGAAATCAAAACAAACAAAATTCAACAAATCCCGCAAATCTTTGATGAGAAGTAGGAGGGGTACCTTGGTTTTCGATCGAACCTGGAGCGGTGCCGTCTGGAGTCGGAATCGCGGCCCTCCCGACGAGACATAGACGCAGCTGCTGCTTCCTCCTCGACTGGGGTCTTTGGGTTTCAGTGTGAACGAGTCTTTGCTTTGTAAATTTCTTTTTATATAATTGGATTTACATTTTACCATACTATTGCTCGTTGCTGGAGATGTGATCCTAGCCGCAGGTTTTGATCAATTGCGAACTAGGTTAGAGCGTACGATAATAATCACGCACTAGATCCAGACCCCTCTTCTCTCCCTTATCCTTCGCCATTGATTTTTGTTACGTAGTTCTCACTTCTCAACAAATTGTTCCCTAATTATTGACAAGCGAAAGTTTCTAAATGTATATAGAAATTTGGAAAAATGAAAAATAAGGCCTTATTAAAATGAAAAAAAATCTGAATTTAAAGAAGAAAAAAAATTATTTTTATTAAAGTGGCATTATCATTTTGTTGATTATAAAATAATTATAGCAATATATTATTCATTTAAGACATCCGTCACATTTTCTACGTGAAAATATAAATATATTCAGAACTAAATAATTAATTTTGGCCTTTTAAGAAATACATGAAGATATATCCAATGAGAACAATGTTAATTATAAAAAAATAGATCTAATTACCCGTTCTTAAGTTTTTGATTGGTTCTCAAGTCTAATTACCTATATTTATGGAAATTCTTGACATACATAATAATTAATATCGTGATGGCATCTTTTGTCCGTGCTTGTTTTACTTATATTCTTTGTGAATTTTATTTTGCGTTATTTTTTAAGGGTAAAATATGATTCAATTAAAGTAACAAATATAAAAATTTGGAAGCTGCAATTTAAATCTTTTTTCTTTGAAGGGAATAAGATAAAACACTTGATCGGAGTGGTCATACAAACTACAAAGTCTTTAGCCCCAGCAAACTAACCTTGCTCCTTTTAGGTGCTTCCCAATCCTACCACCCAAATTTCAGCGGCAGATAATCACACTTCAAAATTATAAACCTTTTTTAGTGGCTGAAGATTGTTCATCTTCATGAATATAATCTACTTAACATAAGCACTATCAGAAACAGAAAGTAGGCCATATTGTGAATAATTGATTTCTAATACAGGGTACCCATTTAACAGATTGATTTTCCATTGTTGGTTTAGGCATTTACAGAAAATACTTCCACCCACTGGCTCATAGAATCTGGAAGAAAATGTGTTTACTCAAGAAACTGATGGCAAACTAGTCAACAAAGGATCATGATGGAATCATTTTCGAGATTTGAACCTGGTGCACCATCTTATAAGAAGTTCTTCAACATTGGCATCCATTCGGGTACCAATGCCTCCCCAGACCAGCATGTGGGCATAATCTCTAAATGTTGATCCGGTCACCTCATGCATAGCCTTGAACCCAATTCTCGTGTAGAATCTAACAAGCTGAAACATTGCAAAAGGGCGTCTCAGGTAAAAAAATAGAAGATAAATTTTATTTCCAAGATAATTTAGTTAAAATAAAGCAGAAAAGGAAAAGATTGTAGGGAAAACGGGAAGAACCTTAGAATGGTAGAGATCAGAGTCATTGATAGCCAGTAATTCAGCCGTCGTGCACCCGCAATCATATCCATACCTTACAGCAACAGCTCCAATGAACAAACCGATACCAAATATTGATTTTTCCATTCCCAATGTATCTCTCCTCAATCTAATGGAGTCCAAGTGAAGAATTCTTCCTTTTAGCCAAACCCTTATCAGCCCCTCAGCTTTCCCTAATTCTTTTTGGGTTTCCAAGCTCTTGGCTGTGATTCTGAAGAAGGGTCCTAGAGTTTGGAGATGGAGGTCAAGGTTCTGGGCTCTTGATGACTCCAATATCTCTGACATGGTTGGTAAAGTGGCCTCAATCTTATCCTCTGTGTTTTCATAGCGGATGGTGCCTTTCCTGGGGGAATTCAAATGGGCTTTCGATGTAGCTTGGAATGGTGAGATTCGGGATAGAGAGATAATTGAAGGGGATGCGATTTGAGTTGTAGTTCGGATTCTAAGATGATTTGGTGGGGGAGACATGGAATTTTGTATTTTACCTGTTAGTGCCATTTCTGATTATCTGTGGTTATGGAGTCGCTTGTGGCACTCAGATAACTCGAGGAAACAAGGAGTGAAGAATAACTTAAAAGGATTGAATTTTCATTTTGTAGGGAAGACGTCTAGGCAAAGGTTAAACTCGTGAGTCGTGACCGAGGCGGCTCTAATCGACGTTTTGAACGCTTGCAGTTGCAGGCGTTCCGGTATCAGACGACAGACGCTACTAATATTTAGTGGCGATTGTTCTACTTGTAAAGGCGCGTTTTATCGTCACATTAAGTCGATTTTTTGATAATTCTATAAGGATTGCATACTTTGGTTCATTACCAGCTGATCTATCACATTTTTAATAATTTTTCATTTCAAATGTTCTATTAACCTTTGAGAGGTTTTTTTGTTTTTTTTTGTTTTTTTTGTTTTGGAAGATCTTTCAAAGATTATTGCTTGGATTTCTTGTTTACCCTCATGTAAATAATTTGCTATAGATAACGAAAGATATATTTTTTAGACTGTATTATTCGACCTTCAAAAAAGGCATTTTGGATGATGCTTTTATTGAGTCAAAGAGTTTAGGAAAATAAAAGAAAATTTTAAACAGCAATAAGAATTTTAAGGGTGCAAAATGAATGCCATATGAACTTCATCCACTCATCTCTTCCTTTTTAGATTCTAGGAAAGGAGATAAACACGTGATTCCTGTATTTACTATCATTATGGAAAGATTTACATATTGTACACAGCTGAAACAAGTACATTGCTCATGATATATACACGAATAAAGAAAATGAATGTTAATAATTCGCAGGATTTTGATATTACTTATTAGCATACATAACCAACCATATATACAGCTAATATACATGGATTACCGAATATAAATAGATCAAACCACTAAAAGTTCTTACTACTCTTGACAAAGAACACGTCTATTGGAATACGTCCCTTATCTTTTGGGCAAGTCTTCTGCTTTTTACGTTTGCTTTGCCTTGCCACGTTATTATCCTTCTGGGAAAACCTGATGAGGTATCAAACTGATCAATTGGCAGACCAAATACTTAATTCTATTAGAAGTTAGACGGTAATTAAGAAGGAAAAAGAAAAAAGAAAAAAGAAAAAAAGAGATTCGCTCAATTAATCATAGGAGTACAATTTAGAACAGTGAGGCGGCATTAAGTCTATAAGCGAAAAGAAATTATATTTGTCAACAATATCGACCGAGTTTTAAATACCTGTGTCTCTGCTTTATAGTTCTCGTATCATAGAGAGATTCCTCTTTCTGAAGTCTCTCAGCAAGATGAAAGTCAAAGTGTTCTTGCCTTTCCTCTACAAAACTTGGTGGTAATTCAATTCCACATAGTGAACACTTGTAATCATTTACCCACATAAGTAGCTCGCTCTGATTGGATGTAGAAACTGCCTCATCATCCAGCAAGTTAGCTCTCTTATTTTCTTCATCTAGACTGCTACATGTAAACTGCACGGAAGATGAATCTGCTTCCAACAACTCGGATACTGTGTTTTGATTAGATTTTGGTTCTGGGAGATTCATCTAGACAAATAGAAAAATCACAGAAAGAAAAGAGGAAGATAAAAAAATATGTTTCAGTAAAGAAACATGTCTGACTGTCTGAGAATAATCTTAGAATCATTTTAACATAATATCTATACTTATTTATCAAAAAAAAAAAACATAATATCTATACTTGAGTTTCATCCCCTCAGCAATTTCAATGAATTTTATTTCTATAAAGAATAAATTATAGTATTAAGTCAAGATTATATAAACGTCTTTAAAATTCTCACATACCTCATTTGCAGTTTCATTGTTTAAAGGTTCGTGAATATTCCCCATTTCGCCAGCCTTGTTGCTAATAGCATGGTTATTGTCATTCAGATATGGTAAGTAATTGGAATCCAATACATCTCTACCATTATAACCATATATCTCATGGCTATCAATAGGAAAATCCCTTTCTGTGTCATTCATGAAGCGATGATCATCAATAATTGCGCCCCGTGAACCATTATGACTGACAAGTTTCCTAGAAGTATCCCTCGACAAAAGAAAGTCGGTGAGAGTTTTTTGTGTAGTATCAGATGGAGCACCAACCTTGTCTTCATTGAATTGAGACAACCGCAGACCTGAAACAAGGAAATATAACTTAATTGTTATACTTAAGTCCTACATGGCATGAGATTAAGGCCTCGTTTGATTATAAGATGAGATTAGATGAAAGTTAAATAAAATATTGTTAGAATATAATTTTTTAATAATATTTTTATTTTGATAAATGAAAAAGTTGAATTGTTTATTGCTTTTTGTTTCAGAATTTGGGAAAGTTGTAATGATAAGATAAGATGAGATGAGATGAGATGAGATGAGATGGTTTGTGTAACCAAACGAGGCCTTAGTGACTAAGTTTTATGTAGGTCCCTTCACTCTATCCCCTCTCCTTAGATATATATATATTTTTTTTTTCTGATAAGTAACTTGGAGAAATCAATAAATGCAGCACTACTTTCGTGAAGAAATATATTAAGAACAAATTGTATGGTACCTATCAGTCTCAAAGAGACGGGAAGTTCAGCCTTTAGAAGATTTGTAGCATATTTCAAAATATCCTCCCTTGAGCAAATATACTGGTGTAAAGTCATTGCTCTGGTTCTAACCTGTCAAGGGCACAGTAACCTCTAATTAGAGACTACACACTAGTGATAAGTAAGTAACAAAGCCAGAAAGGATTAGAAAAAACCAACAATGGCAGAGAAGTAATAGATTGTGAGAAAGAAAATTCACAAGTGAAGCATAAATTACTAATCCCCCCTTTCTCACAGTAACTAGATGACTAAATAGAATTTTGATAAGTGAATTCATAAATCGTAGATTCATCTATAATTGAATATATAAATAATAAAAGGTCGCAGAGGAACAAAGATATTAGGCAGAATATCTAAAAGAACTATGCCAGAAAACGTATTGAATATAATTATAGAGAGAGTAGTAAGGGAGAATCAGAAAGCACCTCAAATGATGATGTTTTCAGTTTTAGAGTCAATGTTCGCCCTGAAAGACCTTCTTTCTGCATGTCAGCAGATAGCATATCCGCAAGATCACCTGCAAACATAAACTTCACAAGGCTTACTTTTCAAAGTAAAATCCAATCGGTTTTCTACATAATTTATTTTTTTACCCCATTTGCCATATAGGTTAGCTGCACAATTTGGCATAATTGATGTATTGACACATGAAATTGTAATAATTTTAGCTTTGAACACAACTAGATGTCAGTCAGCATTATTTTTAAGAGAAACACGAGTGTTTGCCATTTGGGACTTGGGAAAACAAATGAAGCTTGGGTAAGCTGCACTCATAAAATTGAGTGCTTAGATGTGTTTTTCTGCTCATAAAATTGGCCGTGCAGGGTTCTAGAGTGACACATCCAAACCATAAACTGAGCTGATTGAGTGCAGATTTTGTTACAAAGCAAAATAAATATATGTTCATTAGGTGCGAGAAAAATAAAAAGAAGATTGGAGAGAAGCGGGACCACTTACATAATTTCTGGTGAAGTAAGGCCTCATCCCCTGTTGCTGCAAATGTTCTCTCATTACTGATACTCTTTCGCAACTTAACTTGAGGGGCGTCTGTTCCCCCAAGCCCCAGTCCCACAGAGAGGAAGAAATCTGCAATGAATAATGGAAGTAGTCAAGAAGAAAATTATAGGAAGAAAAAAGTAGATCAAACTCAAAAGTAATGAGATGATAAGGCAAGAACATCTCAGAGTTAAGTAAAAAATAATGTTATAAAGTAAACAACCACAACTCCTAATTGTTTTAATAACTATGCTTTGTAAAGATTTTTGCAAAAAGAAACAGACTTGGTTTTCTAAACAACAACCATTGTTGCCTAATCTCTCCACTAAAAAAAATAGAGAAAAGAATGAACTCCAGACATAACAAGAAAAAGCGGGAAGTATAAACTCCAGATAGGGGGAGAAAACCAAGAAAAGGAAGCAGATCTTTAACTGAACAAGGGAGCAGTAATCATAAATCATGCAATCTATGCTAAAACATGAGAGCATAATTTCTAAATTTATATGACAATACAACAGTTGTACGTAATAAGTTTGTATTTGTGGTGGCAGCCAAGTGTGACAGTTGAAAGAACTGAGCAGTATTCTAACCTGCTGTAGAATGAGAGAAGAGTGCACAAACAAAACCACATTTTTGTAGCATATCCTCACATGTATTTATTCCAAATACATCCCTTAAAATATGTTCAGTGACCTTGCCAATGCCCCCAATCTGCAAACAAAGTATCCCCATAGATGCAGTAAGAAATTAAATTTTGGACTCTTTTTATGATGTGGGAACCAACCCACAGCAGAGCCCTTAGGACTCATCCATGGAACCTAAACCCCTGGGGAGACTAGCACAACAACCCACCGCCATGGCCTCCCACTTAAATCGCAGTTTGATCACAGGGGGAATCAAACCTGTAACATGGGGCTCATCACCCTTTCCACTTGGACTACCCATGGGTGGGTTTAAATCAAATTTTATACTTCATGACTACATATAAAAGGGAGAAAGAAAGGTCTCATTCTGCAAGCAATATAGAAAAGTATCATATGAAGCCTAGTGAAATAGATCAGTACGTTAACAGATATACCTTTCGTATGGGAAGTGAGGATATAAATGTCATGACAGCCATCCGGTCATTTGGTAAGACAAATTGTCCATTTGGCTTGTTTATATCTGAGCAAACCTGAAAATACAAACATACTTAATGGATGCTAATCATTTCAACCTAATGGTGTTTTCATTGCGGGCACATGGTAGAATCTGTATAAAGCTTAAGACCTTAGAACATGGCAAGAACAACATTGCTATCAAACCCAGAAAGACTGTATCATAGTATACAACGCAAAACCTCATCTTAAGATCTAATTTTGGGATGTTCCTGATATAGTCTCATTTTTTATCTTGCTGTTCTGAATTTATGCTCATCTTAGCTTTTTTTTACCAGTGAAACAATTGTTTCAGGACATGAAAGTCTACTTTCTGATTCATTTGCAGACCTATTTTTGTGTTATAGAGATTGCCTGTGGATTTGACTAGTATAATTCAAGAAACATTCTACTGGAGGTAGATATCCTTGCAATACATACCTATATATATTTCCTTGCAATGGATTTTCCCATTAACTAAAATGACACAACCTAATAAACAGAACATGTGAAGTTCTTCAAACAACACAATTTTTTTTATAAGTAAAATGCGGGTGCAACACAAGGACTTTCCAGGAAGACCAGTTTTTTATTAGTGACTTGACTAAAATTAATTTATGGTATAAAGAAGACGTAGATGTGGGTTCCATGCAGGATACAAATAAAGAGATTATCAAGTTAATAGCCAGCAGAACCTTAGCAAGTAAGCGGTTTGGTCCCACCCCAGCACTACATGTAAGACCAGTCTCTTCATAAACAGTGGTTCTGAGTTCTTCAGCAATCTTCACCAATGTATAACAGAAAAACAAAGGTTAATTATTTCAAACACCAAGTGTGGCGTGCACATGCAAAAAGTTGATGATATGTGCTGACTTACTTCTCCGCTATTTATGCCCCTTTCTTTGCAGATATAAGTTATATCAAGGAACGCTTCATCCAAACTAGTAGCCATGAAGTTGGGATCATACTTATGGAAGACTAACAAGAAGAAAACTAATTATCAGGAATTACCCAACAAGCTGCATCAGAAAGTCTTTATTGAAAGTAGAAGAACATCCTACCTTTTCTAGTTAAATCGCTGAAATAAGTATACTTCTTAAAATCTGTGGGAACAAAAATTAACTCTGGACATAATTTACGTGCAATGAAACCTGGCATTGCTGCACGAACCCCAAATCTCCGTGCCTGCAGAAAATTCAGGGAAGGTTTCAAATAAAGGTTATTCAAATTATATAAGGAAATTTGCAAGTCCATGAGATAGGGAATTTCCTAAATAACAAAAGAAAACACAAGGCCCAGTCAAAAATGCACTCATGACTCCCTTTAAAAAAATCACATCATGCATAATTGCATTCCATGCCTCATAATTGGCCGTAGAGATCATAGACATGCTCCCAACAGCCATTGGCTTGCCCTTTAACAATGGATTACTTAATGTTTCAACAGCGGCATAAAAAGCATCCATATCTACATGCAGCCAAATCCTTGACAAGTCGCGTGTAGCCTCTAGCTCTAAAATTCGTTTATTTGCCATCTGTTAATAGGATCAAAATTTAATTAGAACACTGCATGCCACATAAATCACACACACATAGGCAACGTAGGAAAAGGGGAAGGGACAAATTGAATGCTTTAAATAAGTTTTGCACGCTACTCTGAGACCAGTGCACATTGAGGCATAGGTCCAGTTTGTGACTTCACATTCTGTAACGCCAGCACTCAAGATGGGCTTTGTTTATATGCAAAAACATGTAATATATCTATATAATATTATCTGGATAAAAGATATCTGATGAAATATAAAATTGATTCATTTCAAGGCGATTTATAAATCATTTTCTTATTGAATGAGTAAGGTTGCCATAAGATGAATATAAGCTTGTCCATTAAAAGCATGTCTGCTTCTTTTGTACCGTCTGATAATGAGATATATCGGCCGCTGTGAGCTTGGCACACTGAGCACGCATGCTCTCAATTTTTTGCCTTGTAAAGGCCTCCTTGCGTTGCTCATTCTCAAAATACTTCGAGCCTTTGCTCATTTCATACACTATTCTTTGCACTTTCTCCTTGTCCACTCCATCCATACCTAGAAGCTCGCAAAGTAAACATTGAAGAGCAATGATTATGCAGAAACCTAAGAAGAGAAACCAACTATTCCGATATATATATATATATATATATATATATATATATTTGCACATGCATAAACATGGATATAAACACATAGGCGGTGGGCTTCACAGAATTAGTCCGAGAATAAATGCAATTGGTTCACTGATTGAGGAGTTAACCCAATGCAAAAGGAAATAAAAGTGAAGGAAGAATTGAAACCGATCTGTGTACAAGGAAGTTCAATTCAACCAATTCAATACATATCAAATCAACCACCACGCTTCTAGCGCACAATCAATTTACTAGAACAAATTCGAAATTTTAAAAATGATGGAAGTTCAATCATTGAAAAAAAAAAGTACCAAGAAGTCTGAGAGAGAGGAAAATTGCACGGGTGTGAAATCGTTAAAGAAACGTGCCTGGTTTGTTGTTGGTGTATACGGTGTGGTAAGACTGCCAAGGCCGGGCTGAGTCGCCCGAGCTGCTATCGCCCTTCTCGATCTCTTTCTCCCCCATTTTTGGGCTTCTTCCAAATGCTCGTTCAAGAAGAAGAATACGAGGGAAAGCGTGAAAATAAATCAATACGTATTTATATAGATCTTCAAAAAATAAGGGTTAAATTAAGAGGGGGTCTGGGGAGCAGCCACACTCGGCGCACTCCCCACACATGAACAGTGTCGCGCACAGTGCGTGACACTGTTCATGTGAGGGGAGTGCGCTGAGTGTTGGCTACTCCCCTCACTTTTCCTTAAATTAATCATAATATGACATCAAATGTCATGTGAGTTTTCTTGATATGATCCATTGATCCTCACAACTAATTCTGAACTTTTTATTTTTAACCACAAATATCAGTTCTTAAAAAAAATTAAACCACAAATATCACTAATTTTATTTGGATTGAAAGATGAGGTGAGTTATATGAGTTTAATTTATTTTTTAATATTATTATTATTTTAAAATTTTAAAAAAATAAATTAAAATTTGAAAAAATTGTATTAAAATTTGAAAAATTATATTAAAATTTATGTTTTGTATGAAAATTTTAAAAAATATAATGATAAAATAGAGATAAATTGAGATGAGCTCAACTCATTCTTAATTCCAAACCGAAATATTAGATCTAAAAAATTCATACCCAAGAACCTCAACAATAGTAAACTCTTGAAACTTAAATTTGGCAATCAAACCTTCTTTAATATTATTTAAAATTCTTTATTATTCTTTATTATTTTTATTATTATTTAATATTCTATTATTACTTTTTACTATTATTCAGAAACTTTTTCTCAACACTCAAATATTACCGTAAAAAAGAGTAAGAATATTGTCAATAACCTAATCATTATTAAATTTAAATTTTTATTAGAACTTGAGATTTTAACTATAACTAAAAATTTTGGTGAGATTGGACTAATCATTTTAAAATAAAAATAAAAATATAATATTATATATTTTAATAATATTTAGATTTTTTTAATATTTTATAAATACACTTTATATATTAATTAATAATTATTTTTACTTTAAAAAAGGTTACATTTAATTTAGAGTCCTTGCAAGTGACCGTTCTTGACATCATGCCATGGTGAACAGTTAAAAATTGTGAATATAGGAAGAGAAGAATAGTTAGTAACTTATAATCAATTTTTAAGAACTGATAGAGCCCAGTTTGGATTTAGAGATATGATAAGTTGAAATGAATTTAGTTTATTTTTTAATATTATTATTATTTTAAAATTTTAAAAAGTTAAATTGAGATTTAAAAAATATAAATTAAAATTTATAAAAGATGTATAAAATTTTATATTTTATATAAAAAATTAAAAGAATATAATAATAAAATAAATATGAGTTGTGAATTAGCTATAGTATCAATGATTTTTTAGCCAAAATTCATACCCAAGAATTTTGGCTAAAAAATTCGTAGCCAGTCGAGGCACATGTTTATAGAAAATCATAAAATATTAATTTGGTATTTAAGTGTATCACCAAATATGACTTGGCGCCTTAAATTATTTTAATTCATATTTGATTTAATTAGTTCAATATAAAAGATTTTACTCATATATAATCAAAATACAAAGATACACTAATATTTGACTAGTCAAATGTTAATACTTTATGTCATAAAGAAGGCAAGGAGGATAAATGAGATTACATATCCTAGATAGTTATACTCTTTCATTAGGTCACTTAACAATTATCTAAAGTCTCATAATAAAAGAAAACTTTTAAAAAAGTCAAAAATAGAATTTTTTAAAAAAAGAAAAAAATATTTAATTAAAAATATTAATTAACTCAATAAAAAAATATTACAAATATCAAATAAATATTATATATATTATTACTAATTACAAATATTAGTTTAAAATATAGTATAAGATATTAAGTAATAATTTACTTGACAAATTATAAGACTTATTTTTAAATGAAAATATAATATAAAAATAAAAATAAAAATAAATTTATTTTATTTTATTTAGAGAATATATCGATTAAAATTTTAACAGTAGGCCTCTCACCTATTAAGCCGGCCTTGCTAGTTGTAATGATTATAATCAAGTCATAAAATTAATAAAATCCAAATCGCGTATGAGAGTCATGCACATCCTAGCTAGTTGAATCTAAAATACAACGTCATTAGAAGATCACAGGTGAGACAGGCCGGTAGGCGGTAGTGGGGGAGTGAATTATTGGCGATTTAAAGAGAGAGAGAGAGAGAGAGAGAGAGAGAGAGAGAGAGAGAGAGAGAGAGAGAGAATACGAGAATATTGTAATAAATTCCCAGCTGTTTAGGGTTCATATTAGGTAATATTTTGCTGATTTTGAACGAGGTTACTGTTTTTAATATTATATATAGTTGGTATTTAGAGAAATGCTTTAATTAATATTAATACTTGCCAGATTTATTTTTTAGAATAATTTTTTTTACAGTGTATATTATTAATTGTATTATAAATTTAAATGAAATGTTGATAAATAAAATAAATTTTAAAAATTTTTAATTTGTAAAATAAAGATATAATTTTAGTCCGATTTTATTTATTTATTTATTGTTTGGAATACAAAAAAAAATCTATAAAAATGATCTGTATATAGGATTGCTTTCTTATTTTTTAACATGACTTAATTCTTATAAATACTGGGCATTTAAGTTTTAAGTTTTTAACAATGGAGGCGATCTTTGAGGAGGCTACCTTCCACGCATAACAAATCATCATGTTTATATTTATATCTATCTTCTTAATATGTAGAGAATGGTACGGTTCGCTTCAACTTCTGATACTGCTTTTCAATCTCTCTTGGCCCTTTTTCTTCCTCTGTATGCAGAGTCGCAGACCCCTCTCTCTCTCTCTCTCTCTCTCTCTCTCTCTCTCTCTCTCTCTCTCTCTCTCTCTCTCTCTCTCTCTCTCTCTTTTTGTTTTTTATTTTTTATAATTATTAACATGTGTAGTACATCATTTTCTGGATGGTTTCGAATGACTGGTTTCTGTGGGATTCAGGTTTGCAACAACATGCTTCCCTCGTTGCTGTTGTATTGTATAACTCTCCTTTTTTCAGGTTTGTTCTCTTTATATATATGCCTTTATTTATAAGAATCTTCAACGCAGAGAATGCTTGCATATTCGATCACCAGAACTGGAAGGGTACTGTTCTATATATTTACGTTCATTTTACTTCACTGTTGTTTTTAACTATAGAAAAGGAAGAGATATGGACCAAAGAATTTAATCTGCTTTCTTCAAGCTCATTTACGTACTGTTAATTGTGCATACTTGGATGCATAATACGATTTCTTTTCTCCGTTGTTTGATCTTATGATCTTGACGGCCTTTTTCTTTTTGATTTATCACATTTTAATCATGTAAACGAAATTATATATTTACAAATTACAATATCTAGTTTCCCATTGTTTCATAAATCAGGATTTTGTTTTCAGTATATATCCTAACCAAATAAAAATAAAAATCTTTTTTTTTTTTTTGCAGGATTTGAAGCTAATGCTTTAACATATGATTACAGGGCGAGTGTTGAGGCAAGATTTATTGGAATTCCCTCTATTTTCCTAGTTTTTGTTTACGTTGATTTAGGAGTATTTGTAGGTAGGTGTAGATATATTGATATTGTACAATAAAAATCTAATTTATTGATTACTCCATAGTGTTTGGCAAATCCCCACAAACCTCAGTATGGTGGAGGAATTATCATAAACCCTGAGTTGAGTCGCGGGTTGAGAGGATGGTCAACATTTGGGAACGCAGAAATAGAACATAGAGTAGTACTGTCAGGAGGCAACAAATTCATAGTGGCTCACAGCAGAAACCAGCCAAATGATAGCATCTCTCAGAAGGTTTATATGCAGAAGGACAAGCTCTACACATTCTCTGGTACTTGGACATTTTTGTTTGTATTAATCGTAATGAAATCTGAATGTGATTGTAATTACCATCAACATACAAACCTCCATTAATTAAAAAAAAAATTACTCTAGCTATAAATTATATAAAAACATTCTCACAAACAAATGTGATTTAATATGATTCGCCAGATTATTAAGTTATTTTTATTATAAAGTAAATCTAATGAATTGAAGCTACGTCAATTTGTGAGATTAGTTTTGTATAATTTTTTTTTATGTACATAACAGTACTCTCCACATTAATCAGCTAATTTGTGTTCTTTCAGCTTGGATACAAGTGAGTGAAGGGAATGCGCCAGTTGCAGCTGTTTTTAAAACCACTGCTGGGCTCAAACATGCCGGTGCCGTCACTGCCAAGTCAAAATGCTGGTCCATGCTTAAGGGTGGCCTCAATGTAAATGCCTCAGGCCTAGCCGAGCTCTATTTTGAGGTATATATTTTGTATGAAAACACATACATGCAGATTCCCTTTTACCAAACTAGTTTTTCTCAGAGAAAATTCTGTTTATTCCCTATTAGTTTCTGTACGTTTATAAACATTTAGTCACATGATCTTTAGAGTAACAACACGTCGGTTGAGATATGGGCAGATAGCATCTCATTACAACCCTTCACCCAAGACCAGTGGAGGTCCCATCAAGATCAAAGCATCGAGAAGGTAAAAATATGTAACTTCATGTTCAACCTGATCATTATATATACAGAAAAAAATTACCAGAATGAATATAAAGAAACTTCAATTTTGGCAGACGCGTAAGACAAATGTGAGAATCCAGGCTGTTGATGAGCAAGGCAGCCCCATATCCAACGCGTCAATCTCAATCAAACAGAAGAAACTAAGTTTCCCATTTGGTTCTGCAATAAACAAGAACATTCTCATGAACACTGCCTACCAAAACTGGTTCACCTCAAGGTTCACAGTCACAAGTTTTGAGAATGAAATGAAGTGGTACGCCAATGAACCGGTCCCTGGCCAGGAGAACTACGACGACGCCGATGCCTTGCTTCAGTTTGCCAAACAACACAATATTTCTGTGCGTGGCCACACAGTCTTGTGGGAAGATCCCAACTACATACAAAGTTGGGTTGCTTCACTTTCGCCAAGAGATCTTTCTAAAGCCGTTGACAAGAGAATTGATTCCATCATGTCAAAGTACAAAGGACAGCTTATTGCATGGGATGTTGTTAATGAAAATTTGCACAGTTCGTTTTTCGAAAGTAAACTTGGGGTAAGTGCGTCGGCAAGCTTTTACAACCGTGCTCAGAGGATCGATGCGGAAACCACCTTGTTTCTGAATGAGTATAATACCATAGAAGACTATCGCGATGGCTTATCGAAGCCGGATAACTACATTAAGAAGCTGAGAGAGATTCGAGGTTTTCCTGGAAACAACAATTTGACTCTAGGGATCGGACTACAGGGTCATTTCAGCAATCCTCCAGACCTTCCTTACATTAGAGCTTCCATTGATGTTCTTGCTTCCGCCTCGCTGCCCATTTGGATCACAGAACTGGATGTTTCAAACAACTTTGGTGAACAGGTAAGAAGTTCATTATGCAAAAGCATATAACATTTGTCTTTCAAACATTAATATTAATAAAGAGAAATTATATTTGTAATAGTAAAATGTATAATTATCGTGTAATCATTTTTAAAAAAAATAAAAATAGTGGGTAACACACAGGATTCACATCAAAAAAATTAATATTTTAATAATAGACCACACTTTTTTAAATAAAATGATTATATGATATTTATAAGTTTTACTACTATATATAATATTGATTAAGTACTGTTTTTGTTCTTGGACCATATGTGCAGGCACAGGCAGCGTACTTGGAGCAAATTCTAAGGGAGTTACACGCGCACCCGAAGGTCAGCGGAATCGTAGTGTGGTCGGCATGGGCGGCAGGAGGTTGTTATCGAATGTGCTTGACAGATGACAATTTCAATAACTTGGCCACAGGGAATGTTGTAGACAAGCTGAGGCAAGAATGGGGTTCAGAGTCATCAGAAGAAGGCACAACAAATACTGATGGATTCTTTGAGACCTCTTTATTTCATGGAGATTACGAGGTGAAAATCAGTCACCCCACCATGACAAGTCCCTTCTTCTTGGCTCAAAGCTTAAAGCTGGTTGTATCAACAGATCATACATCCCAGCAAACAACTATGATCATCAAAGTTTAAGCATGCTGGCTCTCCTTTCCTCTTCTTGTCTAAACTAATTTTTCAAAGCACAAGCTTTGTTAATAAAATTAAAAATAATAATATTAGCAATTATAGTATTTACAAATCTAGTACAAATCTAGCATTAATTTTTTTTTTTATAGTAAATTTTGGTTTTTTTTTTAATATAATACTTATATAATTTATGACTGTATTTAATATTAATCGAGTGAAACTGTACAAGAACAACCGGTCCTCCAAGTGAGGAAGGGACGTCCATCAAAAGGTCCTTCCTGGCCCCTCGCTTCAGGGACAACATTCTTACAGGTAACAATCCAGGATCACGTGACTACTGAATATGCACGAGAATTCCAATGATTTGTTCGGTGAGCAAGGAGGACCCCCACATGGTTTATCGCTCACCATAAATCCATAGGACGTCACTTTCAACTTTTTTTCTCCACCTCCAAAAAATGCCCTTTACGTACACTCTCGTTCGAGCAGCTTTAAAACCAACCGTTACATTCTTTACGATCCCTAAATTGAATTAACGACCAACCTAAACACCCTCACCACCATTGCAAATTCCTATGTCATACCACCTCTATCAAGGCTCAAACCACCCAATCTTTCCAAAATTAGTTTCGGAAACTGTATATATAAAAAGAATATTATGTTTTTGTCTTCTTTGTAATTTTTTAGTTTTTTTTTTTAAATAATTAGATTGTATTTTGATCGTCTTAGACATGATAGCTGTTGGAGGGAAACCACCACCATGGCCTGTATGGTCGACAGCGTTCGAATCCTCGTCGTCGCCGAAGCTAGGATTCATATTCTCTAGACTACCCAACGGCGGTTCCGCCATTGCTTTGAAATCGAGGGGCTCTTTGCCAATCAAGGCGGTGAATGGATCGAGGAGGGTAGCTGTGAACGGGAAGGTGGAAGATCTGAACGACAAGTCGACGAATAGGCACGCTTCTAATTCTGGTATCTTCGAAGCTCTGCGCTTTTGGTTTTGCTTTTTCAGTTAGATTCTATCAGCCGGTTATTTGGTTTCCCGGAATGAGAAAATATTTTGGGATAAAGAAAATGTGGTTTTTTATTTTTATTTTTATTTTTTTATTTTTATGTTCCCCCTTATTTATTTGGGCTTTTAAGATATGAGAATGCTCTGACAATTAAGTTGTGTACAGCTACTCCGGTTGTTGATTTCATACTTCCAGTGAAGTTGTTTTTATGATCTGTTTGATTGTTGAGAAAGTGAAAAAAAATTAAAGAACGGCAAGGAAAATATCGTTTTTTTCTTTAAACTGAAGTTTGAAGTGCCCACGTATAGAACAGTTAGTTTTGGATCGTATCATCCAGGTTTCTTATATGTTTTCTAATCAGGGAAAATCCCCAGCCAGTTATCCACTGTTGGTAATTCGAGAAACATTAAATGGCATGATTGTTCAGTTGGAAAAGTTGACAGGCAGAACTTACTCAACCAGAAAGGATGCGTTATATGGATCACAGGTCTCAGTGGTTCAGGTTTGATGTTATTCGTTGATTAATGTTGGATATCATGTTTCTGATAAAAGTTGTTTGAATTCATTCAATGTTTCAGCCAACTTACTAGTTATAAAAATATAGAGTGCTGATGATTGTAGCCATTCCCCGTTTTCAGATAACAGTACTTGCTTCTGCATTTTCCATTAGTCGAGATTCTTTATAGGCTCAAATTTAATTTCATTAGTCTTGTGATGAAATGTGGATGCATATGGCCAAACTTTTGATGTCAGATCGCACTTGTGTAAGATCCTTTATGTGGATAACTGTTAGTTGCGGTTAAATTATTTCCCTTTTGGACTTGTTATCAGATCACATTCTTCAATGAGTTAGGATTCAGTGTCATGGTATTTTGGGATTGCCTTGCACAAGGATTTTAAAATCAACTACACAAATTTTTTATGTAACTCTCTCATCAAGGTTTGAGTTTCTTGAATGAGGTAGGCAACAGAGTAGGTTGCGTTATTTCTATGAGCCAAATATCTTGTCCAGAAGGATGGTTTTCTCAAGCTCAACTCTTTGGGGCACTTTACCATGTTCTGTTGAAAGTATGCTGTATGAGGCCCATTTCTAAATCTTTTGGCCTTTATCTTGCAGGGAAGAGCACTGTAGCATGTGCTTTGAGTCAGAGTTTGTATCAAAGGGGTAAGCTGTCTTATATTCTTGATGGGGACAATGTGAGGCATGGACTGAATCGTGACCTAACTTTTAAAGCAGAAGACCGTGCAGAGAACATCAGGAGGGTTGGTTAGTTTTGCTCTAGCAGACCCTCTCAAAATATTTCTTGTCATGCTACTAAGTTATTGTAGCCATAATCGTTTTATGTTGACGAGGCAATTGGTGCCTTTCAGGTATTGGATTCTGAATTTTATAGATTAATTTCTTCTTTTCACTTTCTACGTCTTTCAGGAGAAGTAGCAAAGCTGTTTGCAGATTCTGGAGTTATATGCATTGCTAGTTTGATTTCTCCCTACAGAAGAGATCGAGATATGTGCCGCGCGCTATTACCAGATGGGGATTTTATTGAGGTTGGTTCTTCCAGAGTTTACGAGTGCTTTTGATGAACTGGAAGTTATTCCAGTAATTTTGTGGAAAATGATTACAAAACCAAAATGGAAAAGGATGCTTCAGTGCTTAATCACATTTTAGAACGCTGAATATAACAGGTTTTTGCATAAGTGTTGCTCTTGTATGTCCCGTTTCCTTGGGCCATGCCTATGCTCATTAATAGACTTTCTTCTTTAACAAAAAAAAATACAGGTTTTCATGGATGTGCCTCTCCATGTTTGCGAAGCAAGAGACCCAAAGGGCCTATATAAGCTCGCACGTGCAGGAAAAATCAAAGGTAAATGTAAAATAATATTCTGACTTTGGTCAATTACCATCTTCTGAGTTTTGATGGCATGCCTAATGCTGCCATATTTCATTTATCAAATTTTAATTTGTAGCTTATCAAGATTGAGCTACTTTTGCTTAATTATAACTTTTCCAAGTATTTTCTGATCTAATTATGGAATAGCCTTGCACGGCATGCTCAAAGTGGAGTAATATATCTCACCCTATACTTCAAAGTGGCTTGCTGTGAAAATAATGTACTTGGCAGTTAGGCTTTTGTTGTTATAATATAACCTACCAGAAGATGTATGGTTTGTGATAAAAAAGACCATAGCTTGCCGTCCATTTTTAGTCTCTTATTCAATATCACTCTGAAAATTTACAGGCTTTACTGGGATTGATGATCCATATGAACCACCATTAAATTGTGAGGTATGTCCCTTTTTCTTTTAGAAAAGCAGAATGCATATATTTTTCTTTTGATAATTAGAACGAAAATTTATTAAACCATGTCATGGGCAGAGCCCAAGTATACAGGCAGCATACAAGAGAAAACACCTCATTACAAGCTAGGAAAATCATGAAAATTAGCCCTGTCAAGAAAAATAGCTGAAGCCAAAAGAAGTGAAGTATGAAAGAAAGAGCCTCTTATCTCTCCCACCAAGCATTTTCTATATCTCCAAAGCAATGGTCATTCCTTTCAAGCCAATACACCACATAAGACATAATGTAATCATCTTCCAATCAGAAGCAGTAAAGAAAAGCAGAACGCATATGATACATTTAAATATGAAGAGAGGCATTTCTCACAGGATGGAGAGTAGTGTCTCTGAATTTTGAAGCTTCTTAGAGGAAGAACAAGTTCTAGTGCTTTTTCTAAACTCAAATAGAATGGATAGTGCTTGCATGCAGCTCCTTCTAGGAAATATATACTTCCTCCTTTTGAAGTGGTTGAATAACTAAAACCAGTAACATGATTGAGACCTTTTTAGAATTAGTCCCTTAAAGAGACTCCCATCAGTACTCTTTGTCAGGTGCATTTTCATGATTTGTCTTTAGGTGTGTATGCCCAAGTGAAACAAAATTCGTGCCAGGATACTTTAGTTTGGTTGTATGCAACTACAGGCACTGCTGCTTGTTTAGCTGTATTACTAAAATGACATAATAACTGCAACTTTAACAAGCATTTGTTATACTTTTCCTAAAGAAGTACTGCCATTTTTAATGTTTTGGTTTTCTATCTACAGTTTTTGTTGTTTGATTTATATAACATTTAAAGGGGACGTTTGTATTACCCAGATTGTATTACAGCACAAAAGAGGATATGGTGGTTGCCCAAGTGAAATGGCTGAAGTAGTGGTTTCTTACCTTGAAGAGAAGGGGTGCCTACAGGCATAAAAAGATGGTGACTCCCCTTGGCTTTCCAAGTATTTGTTTTGCAAACAACTGTACAGAGGTGTTTGACTAGCATCCGTTGGTCATTGGTTAATTGATCGATTAATTAATGCCACCCTCAATATTTTTCTCCTTTGTACATTGACTGTACCCGGATGTTTGTGTTTTGTTTTTGGCTTGTGAATTTAGCTTCTACCCCACCAATTTGCAGTTGGGTTTATAACTTCCACTCTTCCTGTTGTTTTTGTCAATTAATCAGCAGCTAGCTAAGAGGAGTTTTTAATAATGTATTTACCAACAATAGAGGCATGAAAATGTAGTTTGCGTGCCTTGTGTGCATTAGTGTTTATCACGGATTCACTCATCTTGTGTTGCCCGAGTTATTGGGAAGGAGATAGACAGCGTTGTCCAAGGAAACTTTGTAATTTCAGTAAATATCATCATTTTGATTCTACTCATGGTAGCTTCTTATAAACTCGCCCAACACCTAGAGAAATCATTTTTAGCACCAGAAAAAGGAGTACTCCTTGGTTCAGATCAGCTTGAATCTGGCTCTGGCTCTGGCTCCTACGTATAAACCCAAGCAACGGCCAACGAGCAGTACAGCTCCAAGTTTCTAACGTTCTACAATGTGTATGTGCTTGTCTTCTCTTCTTTTTTCTTTTTTTATTTTCTGGGTGTTTCGGAATTATTTCAGAAACTTTCCCCTTGATATCACATAACAAGTTATCAAATTGCACTAGTTGATTTTAAAAAATTGTTGTTCTTTATGAATCGTTTACAACGTGCGTGTGCACTAGAGGGTACATGGAATTGAAGGGAAAAAGAGAGAGTACTAACGGTGGTCCACTAGAGGGTCGCAAGATCATCCTAGAAGTTCAATACCTAACTATATATTCTTGTTGATAAAGCTGAGAATTAACGAATCCTCAAAAAACCACACACAAAGGGCTGTAATACCTTATGTTTATTGCGGTCTCCTACATGATTTTCCTACTTTCTTTGTGATTCAATGCATGCGGTCGGCCATTGGTATCAATTCGAGTTACGCTATGTACAGCTATTTTTGCATTTTTTTTTTTTTTTTATGTATTTCACTCATGTAACAAAACATTTATTTTATTTTTTAAAAAAATGATGCTACCAATCACATTAATAGAACGCACAAAAGTGATTACACATAAATTTTTTATTAATTAATACTGTGAGATTGTCAATATGTGATATTACAGCGTCCTTTGCCTTTTGGTCTACAATATTTTTAATTGTTTTCCAAATCTAATTGGATAATGATAGGGTCATTACCAACTACTATTCATTTATTAGTTTTTTAGTATTTGATTTTTTTTAATTTTTTTTACTTAATAGTTAAAGAATTGACTATTAGTAAAATTATATATTTTTTCATTTTTTATTAATGGTTAAGGATGTTAAAAAAATACTTAAAAAATGATGAAAAAATAAAAAATTTCAAATACATTGTAACTTTGTAAGTAGTAATGGGTACAAATGATAGGTAGCAGGCTGGCTCTTGCCTTAAGCAAGTTAGACAATTGCCTAAGGCTCTCTAATAGTAAAAAGCCTATTTTTAAAAAGTCTAAAATATAATTTTTTTAAAAATCAATTAATTAAAAAATTAATTAACTTAATGAAAGAACAAAATTATTAAATAGATATTATATGTTTTATTAGTTTTAGAAGTATTCTATATAATAATTTGACAAAAAATACTTGCAATACCGACTCTATTCGTAATTCCTTCAATTACTCGTTTATCAAAAAAATAAGTTAGTTGAGCTAATCATCTTATACCATTATTTAAGGATATTGCATAAAAAACATCTATGTAACCACGATTATATGACCAATCATATATCACATCTTTACAAAATTTGAACTTTCAAAATTCATTTCTTAAAAGTGTTCCCCATCGATTTCTTTGGAAAAAATTAACAAATACTTTTTTTATAAGGATACATTTTTCTTTTATCATTCTTAGTTTAATATATAATATTAGAATTATAAATAATAAAATCTAATTTTTGAATGTTTATAAAAAATTTTGTATGATCCTTTAAAGTGGCAATGACCTTTTTTATAAAACTAATTTATTGATGATGATTATTATAATTACTTCTAAGTCTTTTTTAGATATTAATAATGCCTCTAAATATCTAGTATAGTAGTAAAATAATTTGAATTAAAATGTTTTATTAGGTTTTGAGTGAGAAAAAAAAAGTTGAATTTGAAAATATATGAGAATAGATAAAAATAGTTGTGTTCGATTCCAAACGACCCTTAAAATTTAAGAGCACGTCTTATATATAAAACTAGATTTGATAAAATCTTTTTTAAATCGAATTTTTTTAATAAAGATTAAGTTGGTTATTAATTGAAAATGTAGTATAAATCTTAATTAGTAATTTTACATAGCAAACAACATGCATTTTTTTAAAATAAAAATGTATAGTAAAAATTAATTAAAATTGATTAATTTTATTTTAATAAGGAAAAACCCAATCAAAATTCTTGCCTTAAGCCCCTTAGCTTATTGAGCCAACCCTAATAGGTAGGAAGAGGGTAATAACCCTATACTACCCAATCTAATTACCTGCAAGAGAGTTTTTACGACAAAAATGACTGTACTGAGACAAAAAGATTTTGTCCAACAAAACCATTTTGTCGTACTAGAGTTATTGGAAACCATTTAATTAGTATAATTTCCATCTTTGTAAGTAATTAATTATGAGTTCCATTGTTAAGGGAATATGCATGTAAAAATTAACTGTGACATTAATATTTCCATCTTTATAGGTAATTAATTATGAGTTCCATTGTTAAGGGAATATGCATGTAAAAATTAATTGTGAGAAATCTACGATGATCTTTAGCTTGTAGCCTAACAATTATATATGTTCGTGTGGATACGTAGGGAAGTACTCATTCGCAAATAGAACAGGTATATCTCAAAGTTCTCTACAAGTTTTGGTTATCCGGCTCTTCCTCTCTGCTTCTCTATCTTAGTGAAGGAGTCCTTTAATAATTTCTGATCAGCATGTCATGATTACCTCATTCTTTTTAATAAATTCACATGTACAATATCGTTATAATTCCAGTTTCTTCAAGATTCGGGTTTGATAATTATTTCTTGCCGTGCTATATATTAATATTAAAGGAATTAAAGGCCTTAGAAGATGTAAAGAATTGGGTTACTCAGCCATTGATATTGAAAGTGATTCATTAGTGGTTGTCAATTGGATTTTAAATAAATCCTGCAATATTTGATACCTCTGGGATTTTTGGGATGAGTTAGACAGTCTATACTATCTCTCATTGTTTTAGAGAGGGGAATGGGGTTGCTGATTGTCTTGCAGGAGGGGTGCTTTGGAGGAAAATTATATGGTTAGGGAGGTGCGTCTGTTATCTAGAGAGGCTTGTGGTTTGTATAGGATGGATTAGGTCTGTTATCTGGAGAGGCTCGCGATGCTCTTGAGTGTTTGGTTTGCGCCAATTTTGATTACTGCTGTAGCGTTGTTCGATGGTTGGTGGTATTTGGGTGCTGAGCTCCGTTTGTTGGGTGTTTCCTGATATGCTTTAAACAATTATATGGTTTAAGCCTGTTAGATGTTTTGTTTTCTGGTTTTTTATGTTGGTTTGGTTTTACATGTGTAGGTTTGGTTTTTTGGGGTGGTTTTTTCATTTGTAACTCTCCAAAGCTAGTTTCGTTCTAATCATGGTATTCCTCCATCATAAACGAGGACTCTTTAATAAAATTGGGACGGAGTCACGAGAAGAGTGACCACCGGCTCTTTCTAAAAAAAAAATATTAAAGAAATTAACGTGAGCTGTTCCTGTCATGAAGGATGAAGACTTTCGCAGAAACTTGCGTCTTATGGCTTTCAGGCATTCTGCTGTTTTCAGGTCTCTCTCTCTCTCTCTCTCTCTCTCTGTGCAGATCATTATTATTTTCCTAAATGCGCCATCGTTTCATCAGGATAAAATATAAATAGCTAGATCAGTAATTATATCTATACACATGCATGCTGGCTAACATTTTCCTTATAATTGGAATAATGCAGGGAATAGCATCAATGCTTTCACCTATGAGTACACCGCGACAACAGAGGCAAGTAAAAGTTTTCTCAATGATACAGCAATTAAAGCACCATTCCCAAAATTTTTCCACGGGTCTAAGGAACTACTCATGTTAGAATCATGAAATCCCAGCCGTGATATTTGCAGTACTAAGACAATCGGATAAATTCTGGATTATATGTGTGTGGCGTTCATAAATAATTATGCTTGATTAGATACTGTAGTACTCACACGCATTCCCAGCTAGCATTCGTCAAACCCAAATATATTAGAAAAACCATTTCTGATTAAGTACTAGTGAATTTTTTTTTTTTTTAGAAAGGATGGCAGAATCTCTGAATATCTGACATTTAATTTATTAATAATTTTTTACCTTTGACAGAAAAAAACTGTAACTACGACATGATCCAACTTATAATAAACCAAGGAATAGATATTCTGGGATTCGAATCCTTAATAAAAGCAGCTTCCGTCGTCGCTGGCTACCATGGGCGACACTGTTCATGCCATCGGTACCGCCTCCCTCCAGCAACCTCACCCCTGCGACGGCAACTCCAACAATCTCCCACTTTCCTCGACAGTTTTAAACTCGAAATGGATTCGTTAGGCCGGCGTCAGCGGGAGCTAGGCTGAGGTCGAACGCCTCTCTACCAAATCATCTTCATTTTATTTTTTTTATTGTGTTTTCTTCTTTTTATTTTTTTATTGTATTTTCTAAATTTATTTTTTTATTTTATTTATTTTATTATATTTTTTATTGTATTTTCTTCATTTTATTTTTTCTTATGTTTTTATTGTGTTTTCTAAATTTTATTTTTTTACTATTTTTTTTAAAAAATTTTATTATGTTTTTAAGGGAATGTTCTTTACACTGGAGACAGCTAGACCGACCCCAACGTCACCCATAAACCAATCCATACAAAGAAACACCCAACAAAACTCAAATAAAATCTACAAGAAGAACAATACAACATCAAAGTTAATCAAGTCTTAAATAAGGAAGTCCCATCTTATCTATTTTCAAACTTGGCCTAAACCCTAAATATTTTCAAATATTTATTATTATTATTTATTATTTTTTTATTTTTTTTTTATCTACTTTTATTACTATTTATTATTTTTTATTACTATTTAATATTTTATTATTACTTTTTATCTATTTTTTATTACTATTCATAAATTCTTTCAAACATTCTTAATATTCAAACACAACCTAATTCAATGTCAACATTTCTGAGGCCCATATTTGATATAATCCGCAAGCCATAGCAATCCCATCCCCCCAGCATGGTTAATAGAAGCATGGTTTATATGTTCAGAAAACGCTCTAATAAGATCACCATTTTCCAAAATAATATTGAATATTAAGCAGTGCTTGGAGGAGCCCCAGAGAGCTCAGTACGGAGGAGGGATAATAGTTAATTCAGATTTCAACCGTAGCTTAGAAGCCGGGTGGAGGACAGCGATTGGACAAGGAAATATTGAAGAACGAATTTCGGAGGCAGGCAACAGGTTCATCGTGCTACACAATAGAACAAACCAATTAGACAGCTTGTTTCAGAAGGTTCAACTTGAGAAAGGAAATCTCTACACTTTTTCTGGTAACTATATATATACATATATATAATATAGTTATATGGCGTTGAGGAAATATAAAATATTGAGATTTTAGTTACCTAAAGTTTGAGATTTTTTCAGCTTGGGTTCAGCTCAGTGAAGGAAGAGAGACAGTTGCTGTCTTCTTCAAAACTAGTGATGGTGACCTTGTACGTGGTGGGAGTGTGATAGCTGATCATGGGTGCTGGTCACTCCTAAAAGGTGGAATAGTTGCAAACTTCTCAAGCTCAGTAGAGATTCTTTTCCGGGTGAATTACTTCTCTTTCTTTTGTCTGTCTACCGTTTTTCTTTTTGTTTTATTTTGGATGCAAAAGATCGAATAAGCAAGGTCAACTTTAGTTTGATCTTTGGCACTGAATATATGTATATCTGTCTTCCTTTTCATCAATGGAGTGCGAGAACACCAAAGTGGATATATGGGTCGACAGTGTATCCTTACAACAGTTCACTAGAACTCAATGGAGATCCCACCAAGACAGCACAATCGACAAGGTTAGGCATAGAAAGATGCTTAATCATATTTTAAAATGAAAAAATCTACTCATCATTCTAATTCTTATCATTATCTTATCATCCTACGATAATGTGGCGTTAGATGCAGATAGGTTAACAAATGAAATATAATAAATAAAATAGTGAATAATGTTTAAATGAAAACTAGCTCCATATAATGATACTCCATTATCATGTTTAAAGCTCTGGTTCAACTTGAATCTTGCAGATACGGAAGAGCAAGGTAAGGTTTCAGGTAACTGCTGCAAATAAAACCGCAATGCGAGGTGCCATAGTCTCAATAAAGCAAGAGAAGTCTCACTTCCCTTTTGGGTGTGGCATGAACCACAATATCCTCACAAGCACCGATTATCAAAACTGGTTTGCATCGAGATTCAAAGTTACCACTTTCACCAATGAGATGAAGTGGTACAGCACTGAGAAAAGGCAAGGCCATGAAAACTATACCGTCGCAGATGCCATGGTTAAATTTGCCAAACGAAATGGCATTTCTATCAGAGGTCACAACATCTTTTGGGACAACCCCAAGCACCAACCTGATTGGGTCAACTCCCTTTCTCCTCAGGATTTACGAAAAGCTGCCCAAAAAAGACTGACATCAGTGGTATCAAGATACAGAGGACAACTAATTGCTTGGGACGTAGTTAATGAGAATGTTCATTTCAGCTTCTTCGAGGATAAACTTGGAGATCAAAACGCTTCTGCAGAATATTTTTCTGAAGCTTACCGACTAGACCCAACCCCTATCATGTTCATGAACGAGTATAATACCATCGAAGATAGTAGGGATGAGAAAGCAAGCATAGCCAACTACATGAAAAAACTTCAAGAGATTCTACAATATCCAGGGAATAAAGGCATCTCAGCAGGGATAGGTTTGCAAGGCCATTTTGGTTCTGGCCAGCCAAACCTCGCTTACATGAGATCTTCTTTAGACATTCTAGGTTCAACAGGACTGCCCATATGGCTTACTGAAGTGGATGTACTTGGCAAGGACCCGGATCGGGTACGCTTCCAAAAACCTAGCTGCAACTTTTCCATAGGAAATTGAAGAACCGGTACAAAAAAACTGGACAAAAGCAATTTCACAAACTAATTTAATTTTATGATGTCATACGTTAGATTTATTTTTAATAAAATTAACTTTACAATAATACAATTTATATTGTAATCCATTTGTGAATAAAGTATTTCTCAGTTGTAAAATGGTAACACTCGTTTCTGCATGGGCAGGCCCAGCACTTGGAGGAAATACTAAGGGAGGGTTATTCACATCCTGCTGTTAAAGGGATCGTCATGTTTGCAGGCCCTGAACTAGCTGGTTTTAAGAATATGTCCCTTGCAGATACAAACTTCAACAACACTCCAGCTGGAGATGTTGTGGATAAGCTGCTACGCGAGTGGGGGTCTGAGATATTGGAAATCAAAGCAGATGACAGAGGATTCGTAGATGCTTTGCTATCTCATGGAGAATACAGCGTCACTGTGCAACACCCAAAGGCCAACTTTTCCACTACTCTAAGTTTTAGGATGACAAAAGATATTCCGGAAACAACCATCGATGTTCAAATCCATACCTGAATTATTCCGGTTTTTGTCTTTCCAATGGGGTAGAAAAATGAACAAATTTCTCAGCAATTAGTGCTGAAATGGTGGGTGACTGTTCATTTGCTCATAGGGTGCAAGCACACTCGCACAAACAAAGAAATGTCCCCGATGAACTTCATCATGGGTAACTTTCCTTCTAAAATAAATGGAAAAATACATTTTTCCTCGAAGATCTGTTTTTTTTTTTGTCGGCTTTTAATTATTATCTGTTTTTTTATGAATATTTATTATATATCTGTTCTCATTTCGTTTGAAAGTTGAAATCGTAATCTCAGAATTCTGACTTTTACAAAAACAAAAAAAAAAAAAGGAGGGAAGAGCTGGAACCGAAAAGGCAGGGCAAAGGTTTCTCTCTTCTCCGATCGAATTCTCAAGTCAAAGTCATACACTTGGCATAAAAAAAGAAGAAGAAGGTGGCTCTCCAAGTATTTGTTTGCAAACAACTGTACAGAGGTGTTTGAATAGCATCCGTTGGTCATTGGTTAATTGCACGTTTAATTAATGTCACCCTCAATATTTTTCTCCTTTGTGTTTAATTTGTTTTCGGCTTGTGAATTTAGCTTCTACCCCACCAATTTGCAGTTTAAAGACTTGCTTATGTTAAATTTGCTTGCTTCAATTGTTTAAGCAAAATCGTGAGGCGTTTCTAGCGAAAGAAGTTTTTGTGGATTTTAATTCTCTGTTTTAGATATTTTTACTTGAGTCAAAAAATTAACACTCCTAATTTACTTCCAAGAGTTAACTCTATCTCACTGTTGTGTGCGGGGTGTTACAGATCAAAGAATAATTTGACTTGTAATACAAGTTTATCCTGTAATTACTGTTCATAGTTGTAACTTCATTTATTAATGAAATCCATGCAATCTTTCTATAAATATTAAAACTAAAATTATAAAATAAAAAGAGTTAATTCCAATCGAACTATTATATATACATGATACTTTGGCAGGGAAAATTTTCCCTTACACTAATTTTCTAGCAGCACTTTCGACACTTGTAGTTGTAGCTGCCTATCAAGAAAAAAAGAGAAGTAAAAAGATTGATTTTGTTGGTAAAGTCGACACAAATTAGAAAACTTGGGTTTATAACTTCCATACTTGCTGTTGATTTTGTCAATTAATTAGCAGTTAGCTAAGAGGAGTTTTTAATCATGTAGTTACCAACAACAGAAGCATGAAAATGTAGCTTGCGTGCCTTATGTGCATTGTTTATCACTTATCTTGAGTTGCCCGAGATATTGGGGAGGAGATAGATAGCATTGTCCAAGGAAACTTCGTAATTTCAGTATATATCATCATTTTGAATCTACTCATGTTAGCTTCGCTTCTTATAAACTCCCCCAACAGCTAGAGAAATCATATTTAGCACCAATAAAAAGGAGTACTCCTTGGTTGATGGTTCAGATCATCAGCTTGAATCTGGCTCTGGCGCTCTGGCTGTGGCTCCTACATATAGACTTTCTACAATGTGTATGTGCTTGTCTTGTCTTCTTTTTATTTTTCGGGTGTTGGGAATTATTTCAGAAACTTTCCCCATGTTATCACGTAACAAGTTATCAAATTGCACTAGTTGATTTTAAAAAATTGATATTCTTTATGAATTGTTGTCAACGTGCATGTGCACTAGAACTGGTGGTGCACTAGAGGGTCGCAAGATCATCCTAGAACTTCAATACCTAACGATATATCTTTGTTGATACGCTGAGAATTAACGAATCGTCAGACCACAAAAATCCACAATATGAGAGAGAGAGAGAGAGAGAGCCGTTTAAGACAAACAGAAAGGGCTGTAATACTTCATTTTCAGACCCATTATGCTTATTGCGGTCTCCTACATGATTTTCCCACTTTGTTTGTGATTCAATGCATGCGGTCGGCCATTCTTATCAATTCATTTCAAGTCCTCGATCATTTTATTCTCGCAAAACTCTCATATAACGGACGGACGGACGAACGAATTAGAACAAGAGGAAAAAGTTTAGCAAAACAACTATATTTTCATCCTTTATTATAAATACAGCACTTTCAACACCTGATCTGTATTATAACTGTACTGAATGATGAATCACGGGATAACATGGAAATCCGCAAAACTTGCTACCCTGCAACAGAGTTTTTTACGACAAAAATGACTGTATCGAGACAAAAATATTTTGTCCAATAAAAACATTTTTGTCGTATGTAGTGTTACTGGACAACATATATTTGGTATTGAGAAATGATAGATACAGTCATGAAGTTGCAAGCGGCGTGCAGTCGCTTTGAAAAAAAGTGAATAAATATGGGACCCACGTGAAAAAGTTAACTTTTTTTCTAAAGCGACTGCACGTCGTTTGTAACTCCACGACTGTATGTAGCATTACCCATTTGGTATTTCCATCTTTGTCCAATAAAAATTATAAATATCATTGTTAACGGAATATCATAATATGCATTTAAAAATTAGCTGTGAGACTGAGCGATAATCTAGAATGATATTTAATTTGTAGCCTATAAATATT
Source organism: Platycarya longipes (assembly GCA_036559045.1). Taxonomy (NCBI): domain Eukaryota; kingdom Viridiplantae; phylum Streptophyta; class Magnoliopsida; order Fagales; family Juglandaceae; genus Platycarya; species Platycarya longipes. Next base: position 1,822,305 of record CM071793.1, read on the forward strand.
TATATATGTGTGTGTGTAGGGAACTCATTATGCACAAATAGAATAGGGATCTCAAAGTAATTCTCTACAAGTTTTGGTTATTCTCTTCCTCTCTACTTCTCAATCGTACTGAAGGAGACCTTTAATTTCTCAGCACTTCATTGCCTCATCCTTTCTAAAATTTCACATGTACCTTATCGGTATTCCAAATTTCTTTCAAGCTTCGGGATTGATAATTATTTCTTCATGCCTTGTATTGTTATTTTTAGGGAAAGGCGAGCTGTTCCTGTCTTGAAGGATGAAGACTTTCACAGAAACTTGCATCTTATGGCTTTCATGCATTCTGCTGTTTTCAGGTCTCTCTCTCTCTCTCTCTCTCTCTCTCTCTCTCTCTCTCTCTCTCTCTCTCTCTCTCTCTCTCTCTCTCTCTCTCTGTCTTCAGATGATCATTATTATTTTTCCTAAATGCGTCATTAATTGTTTCATCAGGATAAATAGCTAGATCAGTAACTACATCTATACACTCACATGTAATCTTTAAGCGCAATGCGCGCATGCTGGCTAATACTTTCCTTTCATGATTGGACTAATGCAGAGAATAGCATCACCATTGCTTTCACCTATGATTACACCGCGACAACAGAGGCAAGTAAAAGTTTTCTCAATGATATATAGCATGATTGAAGCACCATTCCCAAAATTTGTCCACAGTTCTAATTCATTAGATGTGTGTGTGTGTTCATAAAATAATTATGATTGATTAGATACTAGTGTAAACACTTCAATTTCCCAAGAATTCAGATACAGCTCGTTGGATATTGTATATAACAAAATGGAGTTATAAGTGGTCTGGTGTGAATTATATCATATGCACACACGCAATCCACGCTACCATTCGTCAAACCCATATACATTATAAAAACCATTTCTGATCGATCAAGTACTCGTGACTTATTTTCCAAAATACTATTGAATATTAAGCAGTGCTTGGGAGAACCCGAGAGAGCTCAATACGGAGGAGGGATAATAGTTAATTCAGATTTCAACCATAGCTTAGAAGCCGGGTGGAGTACAGTGATTGGACAAGGAAATATTGAAGTACAAATTTCGGAGTCAGACAACAAATTCATCGTGCTACACAATAGAACAAACCAATTAGAAAGCTTGTTTCAGAAGGTTCAACTTGAGGAAGGGAATCTCTATACTTTTTCTGGTAACTATATTTAAGGAAATCTATGTAAGTTTTCTGTCTCTTTTACAAGATTTCATTTGCCTGAAGTTTGAGATCATTCTTTCAGCTTGGGTTCAGCTCAGTGAAGGAAGAGAGACTGTTGCTGTCTTCTTCAAAACTAGTGATGGTGACCTTGTACGTGGTGGGAGTGTGATAGCTGATCACGGGTGCTGGTCACTCCTAAAAGGTGGAATAGTTGCAAACTTCTCAAGCCCAGTAGAGATTCTTTTCCGGGTGAATTACTTCTCTTTCTTTTGTCTGTCTGCTGTTTTTCTTTAGTTTATTTTGGATGCAAAAGATCGAACAAACAAGGTCAGTTTTAGTTTCTTTGGCACTGAAATATATGTAAATTTGTCTTCCTTTTCATCGATGGAGTGCGAGAACACCAAAGTGGATATATGGGTCGACAGTGTATCCTTACAACAGTTCACTAAAGCGCAATGGAGATCCCACCAAGACAACACTATCAACAAGGTAAGGCGTAGAAAGATGCTTATATTTTACAAAGAAAAATATTCTAACAACAAAGTGATTATATAAAGATAATCTCTACAAACTAATATGATTAATTAATGTGATTTGTTAAATTCTAAATTTATTTTTATTATAAAGTAAATCTAACGAATAAAATAAAACTATATCAATTTATAGAATTATTTTATGTAATTCATTTGTGAATATACCATTACTCTTTTCAACATAACACTCCATATACTTTTATAAAATACTAGCTCGTGCCAAGTTTGCATTCGAGATAAATTAATCAGAGTTTATATAATTTTCTCCTTCTCAAAGAAGCAATACAGATACCATTTTGAAAACTAGCTCCATATAATAGTACTCCATTATCATGTTTAAAGCTCTGGTTCAACTTGAATCTTGCAGATACGGAAGAGCAAGGTAAGGTTCCAGGTAACTGATGCAAATAAAACCGCAATGCGAGGTGCTATAATCTCAATTCAGCAAGAGAAGTCTGAATTCCCTTTTGGGTGTGGCATGAATCACTATATCCTCACGAGCACCGATTATCAAAACTGGTTTGCATCGAGATTCAAAGTTACCACTTTCACCAATGAGATGAAGTGGTATAGCACCGAGAAAAGGCAAGGCCATGAAAACTATACCGTCGCAGATGCCATGGTTAAATTTGCCAAACGAAATGGCATTTCCATCAGAGGTCACAACATCTTTTGGGACGACCCCAAGTACCAACCTGATTGGGTCAACTCCCTTTCCCCTGAGGATTTACGAAAAGCTGCCCAAAAAAGACTAAAATCAGTGGTATCAAGATACAGAGGACAACTAATTGCTTGGGACGTAGTCAATGAGAATCTTCATTTCAGCTTCTTCGAGGATAAACTTGGAGATCAAAACGCTTCTGCAGAATATTTTTCCGAAGCCTACCGACTAGACCCAACCCCCATCATGTTCATGAACGAGTATAATACCATCGAATATTGCAGGGATGAGAAAGCAAGCGTGGCAAACTACCTGGACAAACTTGAAGAGATTCTACAATATCCAGGGAATGAAGGCATCTCAGTAGGGATAGGTTTGCAGTGCCGTTTTGGTTCTGGCAAGCCAGACCTCGCCTACATGAGATCTGCTTTAGACATTCTAGGTTCAACAGGACTTCCCATATGGCTTACCGAAGTGGATGTTGGCAAGGACCCAGATCAGGTACGCTTCAAAAAACTGACTTATTAGTTTCGATCATACGATCTGTATAAAAATAATTTAGCCAAATCGTCACATCAATTAATTGATGTGAACTATGTTTATATAATCCATTTATGAATAAAGTATATCTCCATTGTAAAATGGTAACATTCGTTTCTGCATGGGCAGGCCCAGCACTTGGAGGAAATATTAAGGGAGGGTTATTCACATCCTGCTGTTAAAGGGATCGTCATGTTTGCAGGCCCTGAACTAGCCGGTTTTAAGAATATGCCCCTTGCAGATATGAACTTCAACAACACTCCAGCAGGAGATGTTGTGGATAAGCTGCTTTGCGAGTGGGAGTCTAAGAAGTTGGAAATCAAAGCAGATGATAGAGGATTCGTAGATGCTATGCTATCTCATGGAGATTACAGCGTCACTGTGCAACACCCAGAGCCAGGGGCCAACTCTCCCACGTCTACTCTAACTACTTTTAGGATGACAAAAGATCATATTCCGCAAACAACCATCGATGTCCAAATCCATGTCTGAATTAATATTCCGGTTTTTGTCTTTCCAGTACGATAGAAAAATGACCAAATTTCTCAGCACTAAGTGCTGAAATGGTGGGTGAGTACTGTTCATCCACTCATAGGGCGCAAGCACACTCGCACAAATAAAGATATGTCACCGATGAACTTCATCATGATGTACTGTAACTTTCCTTCTAAAATAAATGTAAAAAAAATGCATTTTTCCTCCCATTAATTATTAAGGTATATATTATATTTTACTCCAAAATTATCAGAATTAATATATAATTACGTCTCAAATTATCAAAAACTCTCTGAATATATTAACGTGAATTTACTTTAACTAATCTTTTTATATCTATAATATCTCTCTAACATAAATCTCCAAATCGCGTACGATTAAATATATGTGCCAACACATCCTCCTGTGTGAGTGTGTCTCTGTCTCTCTGTGCCTGCTGGCTTCTTCTTTATTTGCACGCTGGACAGGATACGAACGGGCTTCTACATCGCTGCGCTGGTGTTCTGTACTCCACATTTTTTTATTTTTTTTTTATATATAGGGATTGGATGAAGGAGCAATAGGGGTTATCTCATCTAAGATGGGGTAGGCATCAGGAGCATAAAAGAAACTTTTCTATAAATAGGTGATACCTTCATATACTGTTTAACGGAGATCAATGAGAGATCTCCACGTAGAAAATTTATGAGGCTGAATTTAGGGTGCGCAGCAGGGGATCTACCATCCCCTCTCTCAATCTCTGCTCTGTCACGCTCTCTCTCTCTCTCTCTCAAATGTCTCCGCACTTATTGAACTCGTAAAATGCAAGGTCATCAATCTCAAGCACAAGCAGATTGACGCCAGATAGAATAGCGATTATTCTGCAGGCTAGTTTCAACAGATAAATTCACAAAGAAGAACACAAGAAATTCATCCAAAATACAGAGAATACGTCTCTGAGAAAAAAAATGAATATTATCAAATGAAAGAATGTCGAAAATCAGTCCACAAGCCGAACTGTATAGTTAAAATTCGTCTGTAACCGAATTTTACCAAAAATGGCAAAATCTCAAAAATAACATAAAATTGAAATTCAAAATCAAATAAGCAATCTGCGAAAAATCCGGAACAAATCGGATTTAAAATGACTTCCTAACAAACATATGAAATATTATCAAAAATAGTAAAAAATAACTAAAAACAATGATTCAAAAGGGAAAACAGCAGAATTTGAGGTCGAAAAAAGGACACATGGAGCCGTGCTCAATGTGGACAGCGTGCGCGTAGAAAAGAGCTTTCCGAATTGGGGTCTTATGCGCGATTCTGACACCCGTAGCCAAAGTTATGGCCAAAAGACTGAAACGCACCCAAAACTCCCTCAATTAGAAAGAGATCACGATCACTTCCGACATTTACGCTGATCTGCCAATTCATGATACCTCAGCGCCATCAACGTGCAATCAGACAGCTCAGCATCATCTGTCTCGAATTCTCCTGCATCACAGATCAAGCAAGAACGAGACCGCTGATCCTTCTTTCATCTTCATAAAACTTGGATGGGATGTTTTTTTTTTTAAGCTTTCTTTTCAATTTGTTGTGAAATGTGGGTTTTTTTATTTTTTCGTGCTAGAAATTAGATGAGCCGATCTCTAGGTCCAGTGGCCATGCTCGATCCAGGATTGCCAGCGCATCTTCTTCTTCTTCTTCGTTCTCCTTTTTTGTTTTTCTTAATGAATTTGTTGGTTTCCCAGAAAATCAATGGGAACCAGTAATTCTAAGGAATCAGTTTTAAGGAGTTGAGGGAGAGTGATTTTAGTTTAAAATTTTTTTTTTTTGAACTTTATCTTTAATTTCTATACTAAAAATAAATTATTAAAATTTATTGGATTCATGAAAATAAGATTAAAAATGAGAAAAAAAAAATTTAACTAAAAACAAATTTAAAATAAAGATAAAGAAAAATATTTTGAAAACAAAATTAAAAATGAAGAAAAAAATATTGTTTTCATTCTCAACCTTATTTTTAATTCCTATACAAAAACAAATCAATAGAATTCATTAGATATTAGATTTATGAAAATAAGATTGAAAATGAGGAGAAAAATTTTAAACTAAATTCGACTCATTCTCAACTCTTTAAAACGGATTCTCCATATAATTATTCCGAAATGAGAGAGAGGGAAGAAGAGTACTATTGTGGTTTGATCCTCTACATTCCGTCGTTCACATTTTTTTTATAAACCTCTTATATGATAGTTCTTTATTCGTCTCTGATAACCCCTTCTTACAAGTGATACCGGTTCAAGCCTCTCTCGAGGCATAATTAAGGGGACAGGAGAGTCTACAACCCCCACACCCAAAGGTCGAATAGCGGTAGAAAAATTTTGGCAATTTTCAGTTGAATTATATGTACTGTTGATCCTTTGGGTGACTTAGGTTAGATCTAGATGTTGAGAATAATTATGAATGGTAGTAAAAAATAGGTAAATAATAATAATAAAATATTAAATAATAGTAAAAAAATAATAATAAAATATTAAATAATAGTAAAAAAATAATGAATAATAATAAAAGTAAAAGAAAAATAATAATAAAATAATAAATAATATTAAAATATTAAAATATTTTAAAAATATTTAGAAAACTCCTACTTACCAAACGTAGCCTAATTTACTTTTGGAGTGTGAATTACCTCGATAAATGTTTGGTTCTTTTAGACTATTTTCTTGTATTAATTTCCTGTTATCTTAATGTATGTACGTACGTACACAAAGGTTCCAAAATAATATCTATTAATAGTTGATTGATTAATTCCAAAAAGTTACAACGGCCTCATTCAAAGTACGTACTAGATTAATTTAAAAAACAAATCCAGAAAATCTTGTTTATTTGAACGAATAAGATCAAATATTTTATCATAACCTAGGTATCAACATGAACATAAGTACAATTACCAATGTCAACTCTCCTGCCCACGCTATATAAGCACGCGGACGTACCGACCTAATAATTGTTAATTACCGAGTTGCACCTGTTGATCGATTTGATTATTATCAACATCAGATTGTTAATTTCATGATATATAAGGATAATTTCCAATAATATTTGTTATTTTCTCCTAATTGTGGGCAAACAATATGGTAGCTAATCCACCAGTTTAAAGCTAGCTCGCTACTGATTGGCATTTTGTTTTCATGGGTTTGTAAATGAAGAAAATACAATGTACAAAACTGTCAGGAAATCAATTTTTATCAAAATATTGGCCAAAACCTTTCACCTTTTATCTATTTCTTGCCCCTACATGAGTATTAATGAACACGTACAACTAATTAAAACCCTAAAGCACATGCATATATATATATATATATATATATATATATATATATATATATATACAGGAAGTAAAGCATAACATTAATCCATGGAGAGCTACCAGACTCGAAAGAAAACCATGAATATTAGAGATCATGACAAAAATGGATGCAAATTAATATTAAGAAAAGCTGATAATCAAATTAATATTAAGAAGAGTTGCATGATGATGTAATATTTTAAGTCATCGATCTTCTCCTCGTAGCAATGAAACAAGACAAAGCCGCCATGATAATGGCCATTGCCACAGAACTTACATCATCAAAAATAGCTGAAAATCTCGAAATCCCAAAGAGTCGAAACACAAAGGCGCAGCCCGTCAAGAATCTCTAGCAACATAGGCGCCATGCATCCCTCGGTGACCAAGTTATGGGCATGCCCCTCACTCCAGCTTATTTATTATCTGAGGCTTTGAAAATATATAATAGTAAAACTGGGCGCAAAGAAAATGGATCCAAAAGAACTTGTACTGCTCGATCGGAAACTAGTATCTTCCACGAAGGAAGAGATACAAAGGCGCCGTACTGGGGTTATCTGTTTCCTTCAAATTAAGCTCATCACTATTCACTAGCTAGTACTGTACGTATAATTTAATTGGTTGTGTTTGATTGAATTGAAACTAGAGAAACGTCGTACAGTAAAGTGAGGGAAAAACCAAAGAGTTAACTGCATGCATATTGGGTCTTCGATCGTCATTGATATGCTCCTTCTCGGATGCTTCCCTACATGTCCGTATTTTTTAATTTTCGCCATGATGGCCATCCATGCAGTATTTAAGGTCGAATCCAACACGTGTTCTTGTCGGTACGTACGTACCGTAAAAGCTAGCTAGGGGCGTTAGCATTTATACATGGACCGATGGAACAAAACTATTAAAGAATTACGTACAGACTGATCCATATAATAAATATCTTCTTCTTCATCTGAATTCTGCTTCGATTTTTAGAAGTAATTGTGTAACAGTAGTGTAGATAATATGCATGATCACGTGATCGGCCTTCAAGTTTAGAATGAAGGCCAAAATTGACATTCACAACCGATCAATACGTACAAATTTCGATAAAAATAGTGATACACGTATTACTATTTTAATATTTATTTACAATTTATTAATATATTTGAGTTTTTTTATTTTTTATAAGTTTTTTTTAAGTATTTTTTAAGTATTTTTTTAACATTCTTATGCTAAAAAAAAATAATTTTTAGAAACAAAATATTTTAAAGACGAATTAAATTTCATCTTTAAACGAACATCCTTGAGACAAAAATTTATGTTTGTCTTAAAACAGATAAGTGGCTTTTTATGAGTTCGAACAGGTAAAAATAAATTCGAGCTAGACCTTCTGAGATTAAAAAAAAAAAAAATCGTCTTTTAAAACAAGATATAATTCGAAGGGCTTAAACCATCATTTACTTAATGTTTGTACGGTCATATCACTATTTAAATAATAATCATGGTGGAAAAATACGTACGATTGTGCTGGAAAAAGTAAATATTGTTAAAACTAGAAATTTAAACATTTGAACACTAATTTTGGTGCAAGAATCCCGCGGGAAGTCTCCAGAGATTTCTATTTGAATCTGAACATCATCGTTCGAACCCATTTCTTGGTGGGAAAATCTCACTACATAGTTCGAACGGATTTATAATGTATTTGAATGCCTATAATAAGAAGGGCGATTTTAAAATAATATTATTTGAATTTATTAATTATATATTTCAAAAGATAAAAAATATATTTATACGACTAAAGGATTTTCTATAGGGAGACGTTGGGGACTGGTCCGGCTGTCTCCAGCGTCTAAACGTTGGGCTGCTTTATGATGAAAAACACATTAAAATAAAATAAAAAATATGATTAAATAAAAAAATGAAGATTAAAAATATAATAAAAAAATAAAATGAACAAAACATAATAAAAAATACAATAAAAAACACAATAAAAAAATAAAATGAAGATGAATTTAAGAGAATTCGGCCATAGAGCAAACGGAGCCGCCGCCGGTGGCCGTGGACGATACCGCCCACGCCATCGGGACCACGGGTCCGAAACGGGTTTAAGGCTGCCAGGGGCACACCGGAGCTCGCCGTCGTAGGGGTGAGGTCGCCTGAGTCCGCCGGTCCCGATGGCGTGGGCGGTGTCGCCCACCGCCACCGGGGGCGACGGGGGCTGCTCACTGTGAGAGGAACAGACGGTCTGCCCCCCAAGATTTCTCTTTTCTATAATTCGTAAAAATGTTATATCTACTTCTTATAAATTTTCTATAATTAATTTAAAATTAATTAATAACTATTATATATATGCTAATAAAAGTTTGTAGTTTAAAAAACATTACCTTTTACGGAATATCGTTCATTATATTATTATGAACCAGTAATATATAATAAACAAAAGACAAATATTAACAAACAAAAAACAAATATTAATTAAGAGGTCTAACTGCATGTTCATTACAAAATAAAAAGTCACAAATAAAATAAACATACCTGACAAACTACTGTATAAGGGAATCTAGGTCCTCTGGATGACAGCAATGTGTCCGTTAATATTTACATCCTTAATTATTAAATAAAATTAAAAATTAAATAAATTATTAAATAAATTATAAATTATAAAATAATAGTAATTCAATCCTTTCTGTTTCAGATAAACTGATCCAGTTACGTACGTACTCCACTGATTTTCGTGTTACATATTAATTATCTCGTTTATTTAAGGAGATCATCAAAACATGAGCTATGACGTTCACAATAATCAATATAATTGACTTATAAATTATGGCATCTTAACCAAACCGATTTGACTTCCATGTAAAGCCTTTTGATAATTAATAGAGCATGCTTCGCACGGTTTGAGAACCGTGTAATTCATTCAATATTATATCTATGGAATACTTTCGGGAAAAATATAATATATAATTAATAAGATTGCATGTGATCATATCTAAACCATATATCATGTCCTAGTCATATACGTATAAATTGAGAACCTTATGAATCAAAATCAGTCCGTTGTTGATCTTCCTTATGAAATAAAAAATAGTAAAATGGATCCAATTAATTGGTCCATGATTAATTGGCCCATTCAGACAACGGGCTTTATAGAAGATAACTTTCCAACTTATTATCTTGGGGTTCCTTTGATAACAAGTAGGATGAAAGTTATGCATTGTGATTAATTGATTAACAACATAAGAAGTAAGACCGATGGTTGGAAAAATAAACTATTATCTTTGGGGTCTAGATTGATTTTACTCCGCCAAGTTTTAAACAGTATTCTCATATATTTGTTATTTACGGTGGCTGTTCCTAAGTTGGTTGTTTTGACCATTGGCCGAATTCTAAACTCTTTTTTCTAGGGTTCGGTTGATGGGAAAAAAAAATGAAATTGATTGCTTGGGATAAACTATGTAAGCGGTTACTGAAGGTGGTGTTGGATTGCAAAGTTTGGTGGAGGTCCAATGAATTCTTTATATGAAATTTGCCTGAAAATTTATTAATGATAATTCACTTTGGTCCTCCTTTTTTAAAGCAATATGTTAAGAATTACCGTCATGTTTCTTTGATTGAGCAAAAGGAGACCAAATTTTGGTATAGTGTTATGAAAGAGATGTCACATCTTTTGAACCTCTCGTTCCGGCATATTCGAGATGGCCATATCTCTATTTGGAGAGATAATTGGTTTCCTCTAAGCCTGATTAGTGAGACTTGTCAAATGGTGGATAGGCCAAATATCACTATTCATGAATGTAGACTTGATGATAGCTGGGATGTTAATTTGATTACTCGGCTAGCGAGTATGGAGAAAATGCAAGAAATTACTGAGGTTTTGGGTGAACAGAAAAATGGAAATGATATGCTTATTTGGAAACCAGCAGCGGATGGCAAATTTTCTTTCAAAAGTGCTTGAGATTGAATTCACATTAAGGCTTCCAAAATGAGGTGGTTGGAATGGGTATGGCACAATGCTTTATCCAAAAGTTTCAATCCTTATGTGGAAAGTGATTCAGTTTTGTCTCCCAGTGGATGACCACATCCGGCGTGTAGGTATTTTAGTTGTTTTGAAATGTCAGTTTTGTGACTTATGCACTTATGAATATCAGAATCATGTCTTGGCTAGTGGCGCCATAGTTGAGGAAATTTGGGAAAAAATTGCAGCTCATCTTGAGATGCCTTATAACCACAGTAGGGGATGGAGCAATAAAGTAGAGTTGTGGTTTCGTCATGCTACGAAGTCATCGCCTAAAGGTAACTTGTTTGGTTTGAATCCTCCTATTGTGTCTTGGCAATTATGGCTATGGAGATGTGATACTAAGATGGATGGTAAATATGTTGCTTTAGAAACCCTTTGGCGTAACATAAAATTTTGGATTTCATGGGTGGGTTTGAAACTTAAAGAGGCGTCAAAGTTTCGCCCGGCTGATGAAGAAATTTTGAACAATCTCAATGTTCGAGTAAAATCGAGATGCCAAAAGAATATGTAGATTGTCCATTGGGCCAGACCCCAAGAGAATGGTTTTAAATTAAACATTGATGGTAGTGCTATTGAAAATCCTGGGAGATGTGGAGCTGGTGGTATCATTCGAAATTCTAATGGAGACTTGAAGATGGTATTCTCAGCTTCCTTAGAAAAATGTACTAATAATTTTGCCAAACTTTCCTCTCTTCTTATTCGCATTCATCATTGTTATCAAGCTGGTATTTATAAAGTGAAAGTAGAAATTGACTCTTTAATTGTGGTAAAGTGGATATTGACAGATAATTGTGGGCTTTGGTAATTATATAATTTTTTAGAGGAAATACAAAGTTACTTAAAAAAAAAAAGTTCACAATTCGTCATGTTTATAGAGAATGCAATGCAGCAACTAACTTTCTTACTCATGCTGGTGCGGCATGGACTAATAAGATATGGTATTAGTATAGCGACCTCCCTCACAAGTTGAAAGGTATTTTAAAAGTTGATAAGGTAAGATTACCTTCAATAAGATGCTAACTTATGTTTATAAGCTTGTTTAGTTTGTTTTTCCACTTTCTGATTAAGCTTGTTTAGTCTTTTTTTTATTGGTTATAGGTTATTGGTTTTAGTTTGCTGTTGGTTTTTTTACGCCAAGATTTTGGTATTGTTTGTAAACTTCCAGACGAATAATTTGTAACGACGGTATTTCTCTGCCAAAAGTGAGGGTTCATTAATAAATTTGGGACAGGGCCGCTATATGGGTGGCTACCGGCTCTTCTCTAAAAAAAAATATATATATATATATATAAGCACTCACAATGGACACTTTATTTTTTCTTTAAAATAGACTACTAAAAGCCTACTTTTTCTATTTTACCTACTCACTTTTACATTTTGTCATCCATCAACTAATCTATTTTTTTCTATATCCTTTAAATATTCATATTTGATTCTAATTATATTTATTTTACAAATTAAAAAAACAAAACACTCGAAACTTGAGAAGCCGAACAGTGAAACCCATTGATGAACAATTGAGATTTCGGCCAAGAGGGGAGGAGGGAGGCTAGGTTTGGTAGTTGGAGGTGCTCGCTAGTGTAGGGGGTGCTTGCTGGTGCGGCAGTGTGGTCAATGGTGGCTGGCGGTGGATGAGTTAAAGGTTTTAGAGAAGCCGAAACCCATTTCACTTTTGGAACTCACATGGGAGACGAATTGAGAGTTGCCGAAGCTGGGATCGTCGAGGGTTGGTCACCAGCATGAGGGGATGCCAGTGAAGGGGCGGTGTGGCTAATGGTGGTCAGTGGTGGATTAAACGAAGAAGACAAACATCATTGATGAAGCCGAACGTGAAACCTGCATGCAAGACTGAACGAAGAAGCTGAAAAATAATAATAAAACATTTTTAGCTGCGTGAACAATGACACGCTAAATGTAGCAGGTCTGCCCTTCAACACTGTAGCAAATTCATTTTAGCTATTATATTTACATGCTCCATTGAAGCATAATTTTGAGACTTTCTTCATTTATTTTATATAAAACTTCATTTTAGCTACTCTATTGGAGGTGCTCTTAGAGCACTCACAATGGCATAGGTATTTTTTTTTTCGAACTACACTATCAAAATCTACGTATATATGTATAGTGTTTTAAGTGTTAAATTCCTTATAGCCCATATCACCAAGGATAGGTGCTCCGGGGTTTTAAGATGCTCCAACAATATTAGCATTGATCGACTTCTACATTGATAAAACTCAAAGCAATTTATAAAAACTCGAAAAGAATTCTCTTACAATTGGGCCAAACAAAAATGCAACTATATTTTCATCATAATTTTGACTCAATTTTTTTTATAGGCATTTCAACAAACAATTACTTGTTAATTACAACAAGGCATACCCTTGGTTGTTGGTGTTTGTATACTTTAATCCTTTTCCATTATTGATTAGCAAGAATAATTTCAATAATTTATTCTTCATTACTTTCTTGGAAAGCTTCTGAACATGATTAGACAGCCAAATAAGCCGATGCTAATCAAACACATTGTTAATGTTGGAGCGAGAAGAGGACAATCAAACACATTTTAAGAAATTACGTGAGAGTTGCACAATTTACAATTACAACGAACACAAGACTAGTGACTAATATAGGATTTTTTAACTTTAGAAAACATCATGGCAATCTGAGTAACATAATTACCCCATTGATCCAAAAGAAGACTCAAGAAACATTCTGGGATAAAAGTAAGCTCTCGAATAATTCTAGCGGGAAGTTGTTCTTCAAATTCAATCAAGCATTTTCGCACCACATGGCTGTTCATAGAGAGAGAAAGAAATCTTCCTTCGAGTTGCGCATGTATAGCTTCTACAGCACGTGGCATCCTCAACCTTATTACATGCTGCACAATAAAATAATTGAAAAAAAAATTGACGGTGTTAAATCAGAAAGGTTCCATATTGATCGAGTAGTAAATGCAAGGCACCAAAAGGAGCAAGCGAGCATCTAACTTTTAAGACTTCAAACCCTTTTCTTTTGGAGGTTTGAAAAATAGCAGTTACAAAAAGAAAGAAAAAAATATGGGCGTTAGAGGATTTTAAAAGAGGGGGAAAAATGGAGGGGGCCAAGATGAACAAATCCAAAAGAATCTTCTGAAAAGAGTGGTGCATTTGTTGCTATTTTAGCCACAATACGCTCCCTAGTTCTCTAGAAGTATAATTGACACACTCTTGCGTTACACAGGGTCCATATATGTCTGTTGTAATAACAAATCTATGTTATCTCATTCAAAATAAGCTGAAAACAGAAATAAAAGTGATTTGAAATCACAGGATTTAAGAGTGGAATCCTCCTAAATCAAAGGTACAATATTGTTACTTGGCTTTATCAAAAAGCATTGATATAAATTTATAATATATATATATACATATATGTTTGTCATGTGTGTCTTAGTATGTGAGAATTGTTATTCATCATTCTTTTTGCCATCATTCTCTCGTCATTGATTGGAAAATTGTTTATAACTTAAGATTTGTTTGGATACAGAGGTGAGATGAAACTATTTTATCTCATCTTAACTCATTTCGACTAATAATTTTTACTATTATTTACAAACCATCATCTCATTTAATGTCACATAAGAGAGAGGATAGTAAATTAGAAGAATGGTGAATACAATATATATATATATACTACTAATATTGTTATTAACACAAGATGAAAGCCATTATTTCGAGATGAAAAGTAGTTATTTTTTGTTTTTAGCATAATATAACTTATAGAACCACACTATCTTAATTATCAAATAAATAGTAATGTTATAGTGCATAAATACTGCTTAATCATTTAAAAAAAAAAGTGAGACTTACTATTAAAAAATAAATCTCATATTTACTCACTTTTTTAAAGCAGTTGTATAATATTTTAATATTTTACGATTACAAATATTATTTTTGAATGATAAGTTTGTAACTAGCATTTTTCTAAAATAAAAGAATAGGATAATTTCGAAAAATTGGAACAACCTATAAGAGCACTAGCAATGGCGAGGGCCATTGTTATGTGCAAGTCCATATTTTAGACTTTAGGATAAAAAGTATCTGGCATTGGACTCGCTATACCAACTTTATTTTAAACTTAAGCTACAATAAATAAAAAAGGCTCGTCAATATTAGCGAGTTACTGTTACACGTTCATTTACTTATTTTATTATTTTATCTGCTTAGGAAAGACACGCAAATTGCTTCCATCCACATTTTCGCTTCTTCTTCTTCGTTCTCTATTTCTCTTCAAGGGTTTCGCGGTCGTCTTCGTTTCTTCGACATTTCCTCATCTTCATTCTCTGTTCTCTGAAGGGTTCCGCAGTGGTCTTCGTTCCCTCAACAAGGGTTTCGCACCAACAGATTATTTCCTCATTTTCGTTCCATCGACATCAAGGGTTTCGCACCTCTAGAGTTTGTTCCTCGTATTTTTTCCCTCACATTTTCTTTTATTGTTCTTTTTGTTTTCAACTTGATTGTTGATTTATGTAAGGAGAGAAAGCAAAGATTAGTGGGAATCTTACCCTTTGGGAGAAGAGATCAGATAGCCAAAAGTCGTAAGCCATTTTTTTCTTGTGCTTTTTTTTTCAATTTTTTTTTTTTTTTTAGATTTGAGATTTTAGTCCTGTTTATGGTTGATATTCGTTCTGTTCATGTGAATTGTTTGAAAAAAAAAACTAGAAGAAAAAAGAATAGTGTTACATGGTCATGTTTCAGATGTCTATGGTAAAAGTAGAGGAGTTTGGTGAAAGGAATTTCGCCTCTGCCCACTTTCAGATGTCCATGCTTGAAGATTTAAATTTTCATATGTAGTCACCTTTGCACATGTTTTAAAATTAATTTGGGTTTCGAAATTACAAACTGGACAACAAAGTACTAAAATATATATGTAGATTTCAAGCTGAATAGAAAAAATATATTTCAATTTCAAGCTTAAAGTTCAAACTTTGACAAAACTACTCCAAAGAGCCTAAAGTTTATGCATCTAAAATATATTAAATGAGAGAATATTTAACACTGTGGTAGTTTTATGGACTGTTGTGATTGTTTGATGGACTGTTTTGATAATCTCAAGGACTGTTGTCGTATTTTTATGGACTGAACTAGCTCTTATTTTGAGCTAATTGGCCAGGATAGTTGGTATTGTTTATTTACAATATAATGTTTTGTTCAAGATTTCATGAAATATCGACAAACTTGGATTCCATATTGTTGATGTAAAAATGTGTGGTTGGCATTGTCTTGTGAAAAACCTGTGTAATAAAATTGTAATCAATGGTGGAAGTGGTCAATATGAAGAAGATTAAAAAGGATCGAGCAAAGACCCATAAAGTGATTTTACTCAACCCTCGCTCGACCTAGTGCTCGAGCGAAGTTCAGGCAGAGATTTCGCTCAACCCTCGCTCGATCAGACAAAGACTTCGCTCGACCATCGCTCGTTATGTCGCTCGAACGAAATTTAGACAGAGATTTCGCTTGACCCTCGATCGACATATCGCTCGAGCGAGTATCATGACAAATAAGATTTTCTAGGGTTTGAGCGCTGTTTCAGATGGGGCCTATAAAAGCATCATTAAGTTCTTTACTCAGTGTGAAGAAAAATAGAGAAAAAACAAAAGAGTCTCCTCAAGAATCCTTGAAAGAAATTCATCCCCACATTCAAAGAGATTTCTCTCTTTGATAATATATCTCCACCACATCACACTCAAGATTAAAGTTTTTGTAAGTCCATTGGAATGGACGTGTTCATCAAGCTGGAAGAGCTTTTCAAGTTGTTTTGATAAAGAAATCAAGTTGTTTTTGTGAGAAGCTACGGAAATGTCAGAGTTCCGGCACTACATGCGTGTAGAGATCGAGTGGGTCACTCGTGGTGTTGCAAGCCAAGTTTAACTGTTACAATGAGTTTGTGAGTGTTTCTAATATGGTTGTAATAAACTAAAGTTTCTATAGTAGACTTGAGGTGGTGTCTTACACTCGGAGTGATTTTAAATTTTGAAGAGGTTTTTCAAATGAGTTTCTACTTCATAACCAAAATCAGTATGTTGATTTATGTTGTTATGTTTCATTTATTGGCTGCTTGCGTTAAATTATTTTTAAATTGTCATAATTTTTGAACTACACCTATTCACCCCTCTAAGTTTTGTAGAGTGTTTGACCACTGCTTTTTCACATATCTTGAAAATCCATGTCTTGCTTTTATGTAGAAGATTGTACAGATATATATATATATATATATATATATATATTCTTAATTCCATCATTTGTTCAATAATATGAGAGGTTATGTAATCAAATTTTGTTCAGATAGATTTCCTCAACCCTATGATTTTATGCATGTGATTGAAATGTTTGTGTATGTGATTGACAAAATGTTGGATTGATAAAATATGTTTTTGAATAATTAAGTTTAATGAATAAATAGTTAAAATAATAATAATTTTATTGTTTACTAAAATTAATATTTAATATATTAAGCATATTTGCAAAAAAATTTAAAAAAGTATTTTTTATATTACAATATATTATATAATTTTATATTATTATTTAAACTTTAACTAGATCAATATAACTAAACTATATACATTACAGCTAAAAAAAAAAAATTTAAATTTCATTTTGAATTTAGCAATAGCTAAAAGTTAGAACATTGCTCTCTAAAGCACTTCACGTTTTGGTCAAAAGATGCTAGCCAGACAATCTGGCGAAATCAACTTAGCTGGACGGTATCTATCTATCTCGTATGAGAGGGACGGCGCCACTTTCCTTCACATTTCCAAAACAACGTCGTTTAGTCATTAATGACTTCCCCGAGTTTCTTTTCTGTCTCCTACCAATTAAAAGAGCCCACTTCAAGTCGGGCGCGTAAAAAACTCTCATCGACGACGGCTTAACGTCATTTCAACTTAATTTTATTTTATTATTATATTTTTATAATTTTTTATATAAAATATAAATTTATATATATATTTTAAATCTTAATATATAATTTTTAAATTCTAATATATATATTTTAAATTTTAATATAATTTTAAAAAAATTTTAAATTAATAATATTAAAAAATAAATTAAATTTATTTCATCCCTAAATAAGGCGTAAGCCTCTAGAGAAAATCTAATGCCATTGGCTGAGGCACACCACCCAACGTATCATGCGCGTGGGTCTGTGAGTGGAACATTCTTGATTTTGTCGGCTGTTAATTATTATCTGTTATCGTTTCGTTTGAAAGTTGAAATCGTAATCTCATATTCCGAGTGTTTCTGAAAAAAAGGGGGGAAGAGCTGGAAACGAAAAGGCAGGGCAAAGGTTTCTCCCTTCTCCGATCGAATTTCCGAGTCGAAATCATACACTTATTTTCGATTGGTCGTATTTCTCCTTCGCCATGGGGCTATGGGAAGCTCTTCTCAATTGGTTACGAAGGTAACTAGTCTCTTTTCCTCTCATTTTAGACGCTGAGGAAGCGTATGTTGAAAAAGATAATCCAGCTCTGATTTTTTTATTCTTTTGGCGTTGAGAAAAATTGTGGTTTCAACTCTGCTGAACCCAATGGTTACTTGAAATGGCTTAGTTCATGTCATGAGATTAATGATCTTGTTTTTTGTTTTTTTGGGTTTCTCAATAACCAAATGGAAGGACATTATATGGGTTAATTTCACTTTTTTCATAAAGCTTTTTTTTCTGTTATTTTTCTTTTGGATCTGCTTGGTTTTATAGAAAAGTTAGAAAGAAAGATTACGTGGGTTATTTGATAGGAAACATTTCCAAATGAATTAGGCAAATACGACTATTTGACATGGGAACTGTGTTGATTTTTCTTTAACTAAAAGATATGGTTTCCCAATACAACAAATGAAAGTTGCTTATGGGTGGGTTACGTGATTGTATCAGGAATAATGTGAATTGATGTGGTATTACATTATAATTAGGTTGTAGTGGTGTATGCATTTCACTTGGCCTGGCCAAGCCATGAGTGTTTGTATTACGTCTTAGGTGGAAATTGGTAAATATATATGATTACTTTTGATGATGATCTCATTTCCAGCGGGCGTTTCTTTTAACTTCTGCTGAAACTTCTAAGATTGTTGTTCTTATTACATTTTTCGCCCTTTTTTGATGCATTTTGGATCATTTGTAGATGCCTTTTAATTACCTATCAAAAAAAATTATGGGCGCCTTTTTATTAACACCTGGGAAGCCCCTTGAATCAACTATAACTCTTCATGTGCGTTTGTGGTGAATAGTGAACATTGTATAATAGTCTGATTCTGTGAATCTGTTGCCAGTGTTTATTAATTGCCAGACTTTTATGATTAAACTCATGATTCTCTGGATATAGCCTCTAAGCCTAACATTACGTAATCTTCTTTCTTTTCTTATTCTAGTCTCTTCTTCAAGCAAGAAATGGAGCTATCTTTGATAGGCCTTCAGAATGCTGGGAAAACATCACTTGTAAACGTTGTTGCTGTAAGTAAATCATTTATGAGATGTGTCACTTCTTCCTTTTTTACATTCTTTTCTCTCTTTCAACTCGATGCTGATGACAAAATTTCTGTTTTTTGAATTTACTTCAAGACTGGTGGATATAGTGAAGACATGATTCCAACGGTGTGCATCTTTCTCTTTTAATATCTGGCTCTAATTTTCACCATAAAAGACGTCAACCAGCCATAGAATTTATCAATTTGTAGCAACAAGCTATCATTTGGACACGTCACTTTAAGCATTTTTTTTATCTGCAGGTTGGATTTAATATGAGGAAGGTAACTAAAGGGAATGTGACAATAAAGCTATGGGATCTTGGAGGTCAGCCCAGATTCCGTAGTATGTGGGAGAGATACTGTCGTGCAGTTTCGGCCATCGTGTATGTTCCCTTTTGTCCTTAACAGTTTTAGACACATTGGAATGCCTCTGTTTATCGCTTCAAGCCTACAAACTTCTTACTTCTTCCTTAATTCTTTTGAATATGTGAGATGACTTTGTGTTGGCTAAAAGTTTAACTTACGGCTTAAGCTTCCACTAATGCTCTTTTGTTAGCATCATTCTATTAGTAGATAGAAGGTATGAAATGCAGAAGTAGTTCTTGAAACCTGAAGTAGTCTTATTTTTCACAGTAAAGACCTTCGTCTAGAAGTTTGTTCTTCTTTCTTATGAGGGGGTTATGATTTGTAATATTGGATGTTGGGATTTATAGCATATATACATCGATGTCTTTCAGAAGGTGTTGTGAAGGGCAGAAATTTGTTTTGGCCTATCATTTTCTTATTAGTAATATATATCTACCTGCTATTTATCAATTTTGGTCTTCGAAGTCTGCAAACATTCCCAAATTATGTATTATGCTACAAGAAATATCAGATAGTATTCTCTCTTTTTGTGGTTGTGGGGCTCTTGCCCTGAAAAATAAGGGCGCCAGGGGGTGGAGTTCCAAAAATTTCCAAGTATCAATGCAAGCAACTTTTATTTTATTTTATTTTGTTACTTTTAATGAACATTGGAGAAGTATAAAAAACATTGTCCAAGTATACAGAAAGTATACCTCTGTTTTATTTTTTTGGTTTTTGTTTTCATTTTTATAACGGATCTGTTTAGGTTATAGCTTGCCAATTCAGTGTACTATTTTTGTTGGGGCCAACAATTTGTTACCTTGCTTTTTGCAATGTTGCAGGTATGTTGTGGATGCTGCTGATTATGAGAACTTGTCTGTCTCAAGAAGTGAACTTCATGACTTGTTGAGTAAGCCTTCACTTAATTGCATTCCCTTGCTGGTACTGGGTAACAAGATTGACAAACCAGGAGCTTTGTCTAAAGAGGATCTGACAGAGCAAATGTAAGTGGAGAGTAACAAATTTTTAAATGGTTTTTTAATGTCCACCCAAATCTGTATTCTGTGCTGAATGATTCATCAGCCATTCAACGCCCTTATATAGGCCTGGTTTTTTAGGTTCCAATTATGCTTTTGAGCTTCTTTTTTTTTATAAATATATTAACTGTAGTTTTGAAAATGGTTTTCCACACGTGCAGGGGGCTCAAGTCCATTACTGATAGAGAAGTTTGTTGCTACATGATTTCTTGCAAGAACTCGACCAACATTGATACTGTTATTGATTGGCTTGTGAAGCATTCAAAATCAAAGAATTGAGTCTCGGCTTATAAAATTTTCATACGGTCATTCATCTCGATTGTTAAAGAGTGGATCCAAAGCCTGGTGAAAGTGGCTTCGGCTGTTCCGTCTAACCAGGTTTATGTAGTAGTCTGACCGTGGTCTTTCTTTATTTGGCTTCAGTTACATTGTTATTTGTTGTGTGGGTTAACATCTAGAGGCTCTGGTGCAGACTTGGTTTGGATGTTGCAGCACGCAAATGATTCGTGTTTTTTGTATATGAGAACATAATACATTGATCAGTGTGTTTTATAGTTTGAACATGCTACAAGCCTTTGTGCCTTGTGGTTTTGGATGGAATTATGGCTTCGTTATATTCAGCTCTGTACGAAAATGTCATTCATTATCTCAAGGATACATAAGATTCTTGGGAAAATCATTCGATGAAAATTGCTTGTACGGCTTGTTGGGTGATCTTCATATCTTTTGAGATTCACTCTGCAAAATGGGTCAAAAAAGCAAATAAATTATTTTATTCCTTACAAAAAAAAGATTCCTCAACGACTTCCACATTTATGTCATGTCGGGGTATGTAGAAGAAAAAAATTGCAAAGGAAACTCCAATCCAACATGTCATTCTCGATTCATAAACATGTAGATTCACTTGACTCGGAAAAGTCGTACAACCCAAAATACATAAGGCCCCGTTTGTATTCAGAGGTGAGCTCAGCTCATCTCAACTCATCTCAACTTATCTTCATTTTATTATTATATTATTATAATTTTTTTATATAAAACACAAATTTCTATACACATTTTTCAATTTTCAATACACCTTTTTCAATTTCCAATACACATTTTTCAATTTCTAATATACCTTTTTCAAATCAAAAAATAATAATAATATTAAAAAATAAACTAAACTCATCTCAACTCATCTCATCTCTGAATCCAAGCGGGGCTAGGCATCTCGGGAACCAAGACCTCCTCCAACCAAAACAAGAAACATACCAATGCACCAAATGTCCTCTTGAGACTCTTAAGCATAAATAATTAATTAATTAGAATCTTCATCATTCCTGTCATTTTATAAAATTATACCATTACGGTTTCTTCTTTGATTTTCTAGAAGAAGACAGTTGAATAAAGGAGTACAGTTTGTTATATGGAATTTCATTTGAACTTGGGTCTGGTATAGGTCTATTAAGTATTATCTCCGCTTTCCAAGAATACATCACTGGGCCTTAATCGTATCATGGGCCCCTTGTTGTGATAGAGAATCGAGTTAGACGGTTCACCTTTTTTTTTTTCTCCTTTTTAGTACAACTTAATTATGAGAATCCATAATAAAGAACCGAAAATTTTGAAAAAACAAGCAATAAAAAAGCGTGAACACATTTATGAAAAGAATAAACAATACTCCAAATCATATAGCAGTAGGAAAGAAGGAAACTATGGGAATCAAGATAGGCACGCCATGATGAAATTAACAGCGCCTTAGACCCACCACCTTCAGAAGAAGAAAAGAAAATTTTTTACCCATAAAAGCAACGAAGTCTCATGATGATGATTCAGCTCCCTAATCTTCTTTTACTCACTTGATTAGACAGGGGAGCCCTCTAATCTTCTTATAATTTTTTTAACAATTCCTATTAACCAAAGGCATGTTCTCATGATGGCAATTAAAAGCTACCATTGAATTTTAATAGTCACCACAATTTCAGAACATAAAAAAGTTCAAAACTTTACGTAAATCGAAAAGGGAAAAGAAAAAGTTTGGGGAGGTAGGGGATGTCATGAACATATGATGTTTGGTATGGAGTTACTTTAATTTTGGACAAAATGATTGCTAAAGGCCAATCTCCCATCAAATGAGTCTATAAATTTGGTTCATTTCACCCGCAATTCACTGCAAACCCACAATTCTCTCTCTTCTCTGCTTTTCATCTCCTCCTCCGGTTGTCTTCCTAGATCTCTAGCATTAGAAAGAGAGAGAGAGAGAGAGAGAAATAAAGCAAGCAGCCAAAAAAAAAAAAAAAGGAAGAGAAAATAGGAGCAAAAATATAATAAGGCTGCTGTTCTTTCTACTCCTCCCTGAGGTGTAGGGTTGGTGACAACTGTGTTGGGGTTGGATAGGAAGCTGCAATGGCCACATTTGCAGGAACCACACAGAAGTGCACCGCCTGCGTCAAGACCGTGTATTTGGTCGATAAGTTAGCTGCAGATAACCGCGTGTATCACAAGGCCTGCTTCCGATGCCACCATTGCAGGGGAACCCTTAAGGTACTTATTACTTAATTCTAGCTAGCTATGCGTCCAGATCTTCGATGTGTGTGCGCTTGTTTCTTTATATGATCTAATCCTATATGGGCATTATTATTATTATTATTTTTCATTTGTTTCCCAGGAAACTCTATATACATAATAATTATTGTTGTTATTTGGTGTTTTTAATTTACTGTCATCGTGTTCTTAAATGGATGATGTGTCCATTTTTTTCCCATTGTTTGTGCATGTACCTTGAACCCATGATGTCAACAAAGGATTTAAGTCTCAGATTGTTTATGGGAAAAAGTAGTTTGGCCAACCCTGTAAAACTGTTGCTCAATCGTTGGAGCCAACCCATTGTTCTGAAGAATAATTCATTTTTTTGCTGTTTTCTCCATTTGCAGCTCAGCAACTATTGTTCTTTCGAGGGGGTCCTATACTGCAGGCCTCATTATGATCAACTCTTCAAGCGAACAGGCAGCCTGGACAAGAGCTTCGAGGGTAAATGCATCTTCTTTTCTCGATTCAAATAAATTCCACTCTTCCGCACTATGTAATTACGATACTCAGTCGTTCTGCTCTCTTAACATTCTTTCAGGAACACCCAAAATCTTGAAACCAGAAAAACATCTCGACGAGGTAACTCTCAAGAAACAATATTGTCATCTCAATCATTCAGAAAAGAACCTCAACTTTTATTTCACCGTAGCATGTTTTACCGATTTCTGTATGGAAAAAAAAAAAAAAAAGATCTAGGACTACTTGCTGCTAACATGAACTGGCTGTTAAACAGAATGCTAAGGCAGTCTCCAACATGTTTGCTGGCACCAGAGAGAAATGTGTGGGGTGCAACAAGACCGTTTACCCAATTGAGAAGGTAACAAACATAGCATACATTTATAAGAGCAGAATCCAAGAATTAAATAGCAGCCTTTGTGATTAAACTTCAAATGCTTGTGAACAATTTAGCACCCAGGATTTAGGGATATGAATTCTGATCTTCAATCAACAACTAACTGTGGAATCTATAACCTATATTATATTGTAAAAATGCATTGAACAGAACCGCTTCTGAAGAAATAATGATAATGATTTTTATGTGGTTAAAGGTATCGGTAAATGGGACCCCATACCATAGGAGCTGCTTCAAATGCACGCATGGAGGTTGCACCATAAGCCCATCTAACTACATTGCTCATGAAGGAAAGCTCTACTGCAAGCACCACCACATCCAACTCTTCAAGGAGAAAGGGAACTACAGCCAGCTTGAGAACGACCGTGAAAATAATCCGATGACCGAGAGCGCCTCTGCCATGGAAATTGCTGCTGAATCATAAACCCAACTTCAACGAATTCTCACGTAGCACACACCCTTTATGGTTTATAATTCTGTCTTGTTTGTAAAATAAGGTCCGATTTATGAACTTTGCTATAGAAATTGTGGGTATTCGGATGTACTGTTGAAGATTTGTTTCTGTACGATCACGTGATTTCTCTCATATAACGTGCTGTGTGGTGACTTTGTTTCCTGCTTTCAGCATCTCAATACCATATTAAGTTTTTCAGTGTCTTAAGTGCTATCAACAGGCAGATTTTTCTGGTATATTTGGTTTTTTCCATCTGTCCAATAATCAATGTTTTCAGTGAAATTCAACATTTCCTAATGATATCAGATTACCTTCGTGTACCTACTTTTTTTTTTTTTTAAGAAAGCTATATATATTTTTCTTTGATGGGTCCGTAACCGATCATATAAACACGTACGACTTAAAACCAGAATGCATATGAAGTACCTAATTATTATTTCCAGGAGTGCTATGGTAGTTCCCTACTTCAGAAGTCCATCAACAATATGTATGCCTGGTTCCCAGTAATTAACCATGGGTTCAATTCATAATATGAACACAATTAAACAGTACTATACATTCACTGAACTGATAAATATTCACTTGTGAAAGTTCAGGGGGATTTTAATATACAATCACAAGCTTCTG
Organism: Platycarya longipes; assembly: GCA_036559045.1. Classification (NCBI taxonomy): domain Eukaryota; kingdom Viridiplantae; phylum Streptophyta; class Magnoliopsida; order Fagales; family Juglandaceae; genus Platycarya; species Platycarya longipes. The sequence continues at coordinate 1,847,430 of CM071793.1, forward strand.
CAAGAACCTTCACATTTTACGAAACATATTTTCCTTTTGTCCCATTGTCATACAGCACACATATCACTTTCCTCCCGCATCCAACCAATCTATGCTCATTTTACCCACCTCGTCATAGCCTTCGTGGTGCATTCAATAACAATTAACTGGTGCCAAATCTTGCCCAGAACCAAGACCATGCGTTATCAGAGCTCAATCAGCTTGTGTCTCAGGAACCACTTTTCAATGTGTTGTCCTTCAATATCTGAGCTGCAAGTACGAGGAGCTCCACCATTTCAAATCCTGCAGCAGAAACATAATCTATATTCTCACTGCTAGATTCCCCATAAATCTCTCCGATGCTTTCATAAATGGAACTAACATCATCCTCAGCTGACCAACTGATGGGTAGGGAGCTGCCAAGTGCAGTCTTGACAAGTTTTGCTTCATTAATAACATCATCTACGGCTTCTGAACTGCTAGTAACTGTACCTTGCGAAACTGATTCCTTGGCCTACAACATAGATTATAGGACAAAGCAAATGGGCTATCAATTTTAGACGGATAGTTAAGAGTAACTCTGCTAGCTTTTAATCAAACAGATATTAGAAATTCTAAGCTATCAGGTGTGCAAACAACGTTATGATACTCTTTGACAAAAGGGTAAACGTAATGAAAGGCATCCATCAAAAAGTAAGGAACCCTTGAACCAGATTACTATTCAAAATATTTAACACGTCCCGGGCCCCAGCTCCGAAGAACAAAGAAATTGACCATTCCATTCTTTGCGTAGGCATATATGACAGAGTATACCTTCAAAAGAGAGAGGCGAAGCCTACGAATCGAAGATGTCAGATGCTCCATACTTTCCATGCTTTCCTTAAGAGTTGCATGTTCAATTTTCATTCTGATAAAGTTGAGAAGTAAAATAATGTAGATGGAAAAAAAAGGCCTACTCTTTTAAATTAAATTCTTACCGATTAATTAGCAGACAAATCATGGAATACCATTTTGCATGCATAAGAATCACAAATATTTAGTCATGCATTCATGCAGTGCAAAAGAAAGGGCCAAATATTTTCACTAACCTGGCGAAGTCCATGCTATTCCTTTTGTTGAAGAATTTGCCTTCATTATTCTGGTGAGCTTCAGCATCATCTCCACTAACATCTAGTGGGCCAATCCAACGTCTCAGATATGTTCTCTTTAGCAAGTTTTTTAACTTACCATCTCTTTCATGAGCTAAAAGTTTTAGTCCCCCAATACCAGCCAGACCTTTTCCAGCCAGACCTTTTCCTTCTTTAGTCTCCTTACCAATTTTCCTGCATAAATGCATCAGATCTGTCATAAGTCATCAAGTGGTAAAACCAACTATTGCCAAAGTTGCAGAAAATTTTTCAACAAGCAAAGCCACAAAGGAAACAAAGACGTGTCACAAAAAAAGCACCTCCAGAACAAATCTAAAAATAGCTAACTAACAATACCCAAATGTGTCAGTTAGAAATATCATAGGAAGAGTAATTGGGTTTCTTCCTTCATAATGGTGGAGCTCTGTTTTCTCATAACAATACAATCAAGAGGTTTTTGACATATAAATAGTTATGGCTTGATGAAAGAGAATCTACAACAGAAGCCCCTTAAGCAATTGACAAAACAATTTAAGAGACAAAGAAAGACTTCAACTTGATATTTATACAATTAAAAGGATAAAATAAAAGTTCAATTAAAGTAGCATGAGGCTAAGAGAGAGAGAGAGAGTGCAATATTTGAACGCTTTGAAAAGTCCATTCTTTCTCTGTTCTCCTATATGTTCTACTGTCACATTAGGTTGCCAAGGAAATGCCTCGAGACTTGCATGCAAAATTCAAGGACAATACCCCGAGGCCCGTTTTTTAAAGGGATGTTTTAATGTAAAATGTTGAGAAATTTTTAATGAATAGTGAAAAATGGAAAGATGAAAGTTTTATTAGTTTTTGTGTAAATGTGGGTCTCACCTTAAATATATATATATATATATATATATAAATATTGAGTTTGATGCTCTTTTATCTATGTATTATTTTAAGTCAAACTATTCTTTATTTGAATTACAATCATATATTCTAATGAAAAGATGAAATATATTGAGTCGAGGAGAGTTATAGGTTGGGGAAGAAGTTGAAGAAAAATTTACTGTAGATGGAAAACTACTCTATTGTAGATGGCTTTCACTTAAATCCAAACATGGACTGACTCGATTATTGTGACGTTAGTGGCTAAAAGATTGAAGTATGAGGACATTCAGTTATGATCACATATTAGCTCACAAGACACAACATTCGATCCTATGGATGCATCATCAATAATTGTAATTCATCAAGATAGGAGGTTTCAACTACTATTATTGATGTATGCCAAGCTCCCAGAGAGAAGTAGTGATGGTGAAATTTTAGATGTTCTTTTGACTGGAAAACAAAAGTACTCATAGTAGACCAAAAAAAAATAACTTTTTTTATAAGTAAAGACAAAAAAATAACTTATATGACTATAAATTCTTTTATTTTTTGTCTGCAAGAAAAAAGAACGTACTCCTGAAGTAGTTGATATTCCTGCTTTAGCTGTGCAAAGTCCATGAGAGCTTTGACCTTTTCATTGGTAACCTGGGCCAATAAAAAAATTGCAAAGTTACAATAGGTGAAATCCAGCCATGCTCAGTCCGTAGCACACTAAAGATAAGGTGAAAGCAATTTAATTTTGAACAAAAAAACCAAAGACTTCCATGTACATAATGGCATAGCTAACTACAATATTAGAAGCTAAGTTCCGGACTATATCTTCTGCCTACAATCACATAAATGTCCTTTTTCAACATGGAAAAGAAGTGCAGAAACAAGTACTGAATTACCTGCAATAAATTTCTCTGGAGCTCCTCGATTTTCCTTTGAAGAGCTCCAGTTACATTTTTCTCCAGTAAATGTCTTTCTTCCTGCTGTGATAAAAGCAACAATGCTGCAACCTGATAAAGATTTAATACTTGAGAAAGAAAGAAAAAAGAATACACAACCTATCCAAAGCACACACTGCACACTGCAAATGAAAACAATTAAACAGAAAAGCAGGTGGAGAGAGAGAGAGAGAGACAGAGACAGAGACAGAGGATAGACTTAAAAAAACCTTCTCTTGCAATGCCTGTGCAAGGACTTTGGAGGCACCACCTTTCCCATCAGCCACAACATCCAACAAGTCTGGACCAATCCTCTGAACAAGGTATAAAGTGGTATTAAAACTATATGTAACAAGAAACTATGGTCAACATTCTTATGAGGTTATACATAATGATTAAACCTTAAATCGACTTGAAATAATATTGTAAACACCAGTTCTCAAAGTCGGATAGATTGAAATGGAAGCATAGTGACCACAAGCAGTGTACAGTTAAGGTTTATTACAAAATCTTGGAAACACATGAGTATGCTCCTTTTCCCTGGAAAAATATTTGGAGATCTCGTGTGCCTTCTAAGGTTGTCTTCTTTGTATGGACCGCGGCCCTTGGGAAGATTTTGGCTACTAATAATTTGAGAAAGAGGAGATGTCTAGTATTAGATTGGTGCTATATGTGCAAAAAAAATGGAAAATTTGTGGACCATCTTTTATTGCATTGTGAGGTTGCAAGGGTGTTGTGGGATGAGGTTTTTTGCAGGACTGCCTTTGTGTGGATTATGCCAGGGAGGGTGATGGATTTGTTGAGTAGTTGGAAAAAATACATGGTTGTCCGCAAGTGGCAGCAGTGTAGAAGATGCTTCTGCTATGCATAATATGGTGTCTTTGGGCGGAAAGAAATGATCGTTGTTTTCAAAACAAGGAGCGTACGTTGGCAGAGCTACATGTTTTTTTCAGGCATACTTTATTGTTGTGGTTTTCTGCTATTGTTTTAAATGGGAACAATATTCATGATTTCTTGTCTTTTATTTCCAGCTCTTAACTTATACTTAGGTGCTCTTTTGTATACTCCTTGTATACTTGGGCTTTACCTTTTTCACTATCATCAATGAAACTTATCTCTTACTTATCAAAACAAAACAAAAAAAGTTCTCAAAGTCGGATAGAATACCTAGAAGATAGAGAGCTGCACAGCCTTTTCTCTCCTTTCTTCCTTTTGACAAGAATTCTCACATTCTTTTATTTTTATAAGTAAAATTCTCACTTTCTCAAAGGCAGGCAACTTTGATTTTTATTTATCCCCAATGTCACATATAAGTAATAGAAATATTCTTGATAACATGGGTTAAACTTATCAGCACACTAATAAATCCAAGTATATAACTCATCAGATAGAGAAATTCTGAGTACATTCCACTAAACACGGCTTATACCTAGTTAATCTTCAATTTCTTTACTTCAGGTGAAACACATGCCCTTCAACTCATTTTGAAGGAAGGCAAATTTGGACTATGAAAGTCAAAATACTCCTAAACACTTTCCTATTATAATTTGTCATCTTTAACTCCGTGTGTTATGGTGTGGGGGGTGGGGGGAACACACACAAAAAATTTACATACTTGGTGGCAAGCTAAGCTGCTCCTAGTCCTAGATTTATCGTGTTATTTTCCAGTTTCCACTTCAAAAGTCTTTGCATGAAAATACACTACAGACCTTTTACATGAAAGTCTACAAAGATATCCAACGCCAAAGCACTGGAAAGATCCCGCACAAATTGAGAAATGGTACAATTTTTTTTTTTTAAAAAAAAAAGAAGCATTAGAAAGGTCAAAAAGCCTTGTGTCTGAATGAGGCTTCTAACTGTTTTACATGGGCTGTCAAGGCATCTTCACACAATTAATGGTTTAGATTATCTATAATTACTTTGTGATACCCAATAAGGATTGGGGTGGGTGGTGTATTGGATCTCACATTACTTAGAAATGAGAAGTTCTTGCTTTTTAAAGATTCTAATGGGGCTTCAATTGTATCATTGGCTGGTTCTTTTGGAGTATAGGTCATGTCATTTGGGCCTTTCATTGAGCCTATGGCCCTATCCCAACCAGAAATGTGGGATTTGAGCCCTGCCACCTACAATGGATGGGCCCGACAAGAACGTCAAGAATTTAAGGGGAGGAGTATAGAATTCCAATGGGCCTCGTTTGCAGTGGTGCTCTTCTTGCTCTTTATAAGATTCCAGTAAGACTCTAATTGTATCATTGACTGGTTCTTTTAAAGTATAGGTCATGTCGTTTAGGCCTTCCATTGGGGGGTTTTACATGGTTAGATGTTTTGCCAACCATCCAGCTATCTACATAAAAAGCACCACTACAGGCATGTGCACCATGTAATATGTTAAGCCTAAATCAATATGAATGAGACAAGATAGATACTTGTAGTGTTATATAGGTAGCCCTCCCTACTCATTCTCATGTGACAAGTTAAATTTTTTTTTTTAAGAAAAACCAAGCAATGCAAAATTTATGCAGTAAATAAAAGCAAAGATACGTCATGCACACAGAATCTCAGTGAATAAACCTTAGATAGCAAGTCGAAGCCAGCCTCAGAGGTCATATGTACATCTCGACATTCGTATTCATCTAATCTTTCATCTTCTTGAGGAAGCCCTGAACTTTGTACTTTTCTCACTTCAAATTGCCTAATCTTTTTCTCTATTGCATCGACAATTGACTTCATATGAAATCTTCCCTCATCAAGTAAATTCATGACATGAACTCTTTCCTGAGAATGGTATTGATACAGCTCCGCTATCCCATTCTTGATCATTTTGTCTGTAACTATCTGCATGTATGGAAATTAGGTTAAAAAATAAACAAAAGAGATTGGGGTCTAATATCTGTGTTATTTTTCTTTCATTCTTTTCTAGAGTTCAAAAAAGGTAGTTGAATCTTCAGACAGTGGAGCTCACTTTCTTCTTTTCCAAATCACGAACTTTTCCCTTTAGATGATTTTCGATGTCCAACCCCTATTGACAACAAGAAAGTATATATTTGATTAATACGTGAACAGTTATTTAGTTTGCAACTTAAAAGGCCATAATGAAGCAGAACTAAAGCCATACCATTCGAAGCTTATTTTGAAGATTATCCATTGATTTCCTCATCCTCTCCAGCTCTTCTTCTAACGCACTCTGTCTGAGCAATAAGTTATTCGAGTTGCAGATGAATAGTAAAATCTCAATAATAAAACGATCACTAGAATATTTTGCATTTAAACTATCAGATTCAACTTGGCAACCAAGATGAGCAGACAATGTACAATTCTCAACTCACAAAGGGTACAGGCAAATCAATTAAATTAGTGTTTCACATCTAACCTGTATATAACAATGCAGTATATCATACAAGCCAGTTAATAATTTCAATAAGTAGTTCTCCTAGGTTTCAGAAAAATAGGTTTTGAATCAGATAAGTCTGTTGTGGATCTAATTCATAATTTCCAAGATAGCAATGTTTTCCATATAATAAATTTAATATTTTAGATGACAAAGAAGAAGAGAAATATATTACTGGATAGTGAAAGTATTTCATCTCATCTCATCCCATCATTATAACTTTCCCAAACTCCCACATAAATTATAATAAGCAATTCAAGTTTTTCAAATTTCAAAACAGTAATAATATTATAAACTAATATTCTAATAATATTTTATTCAACTTTCATCTAAATCCAACTCACTAATCAAACGACGTCTTACATAGATCGAACATGCACAGGTCCACAAGTAGAGACGATCAAGGAGACATTTCAATACATAATATGGAGTACGATGGTGGTAGCCCTCGATACACCCAAAGCCTCAAAATATCAAGCTAGCTCTTTGAAAAAAAACTCGTACAGTCTTCTAAAAGACTTCTAACCAAACATCCTCCACGTGACAAGAACACCTTAGATCGAAGCCATTACTTTGGGACAAAACCCCATTTGTGAAAAAACTCCACTTGACCCAAAGCCTCTATTTGGACCGAAGTGACTCAACTATTTTTATATATGGGGCTTGAAGTACAATTTATCGCTTTCTTTGACTGATGCAAGAGTACCATCTATATATAGCAACTATGCACATTATGACTTTCATTATTCTTCAATGTGGGATTTATTGGAATCTGACACACTTTACAACAAGCTAGGATCCTCATGCTAACTTGAGTTATTTGGACTTTATCTAGCCAAAATGTAACACCCCTTCATGTAGGTCAGGAATGTTACGTACACTCATAACATAATGTCTAGTAAAGAGATTAGTCTCATAAAAATTCTTAACTTATTGGATCATAAAACTCATCTAGCATGACAGTCTCTTCATAACATAAAAGCTGAAAAATAAAAGAAATGACATAAGGCAGTTCTATTTGCAACACTGCTTAAATATCTTAGGGTGCGTTTGAATGTTGAGTTATGTTGTGATGAATTAAATTTTTTATGAATAGTAGTGAATTGAGATGGTGGAGTGAGTTTTGTGGAATCCAGTAAAGATGAGTTTATGTGTTTGGATGTTAAGATGAGATTTAGATGTATTTATAGGAAGTTGAAAAAAGTTATAGGTCCCACTTATAAAGTATTGAATTGAAAACAATGTTGGTCCCATTTATAAAGAAGTGTTGAATTTAAAAAAGTTGTGGGTCTCACTTATAAAAAAGTGTTGAACTGAAAAAGGTTGTAGATCTCACATGTAAAGAGGTTTTGAGTTGAGGAAAATTTAGTAATTTGAAAATTGAGTGTTTGGATGCTAGACCTAGTTTAAAATTAAACTAAACTAAGCTGAACTCAAATGAGTTCAATAACCAAACACCTAAATCATACACTAAGCATCTGGAAATTTATTCTACTCATGGCACTCCTGCTCTGTATCCACGAAATCATCATCTCTTAGCATTGTTTCCACAATCTCATGTTGTAGCTTGTGACCGAGAAAGGACGCTAAGCGTGATGGTGGCTCTAGTGGCTAGGAGTCACGGCGGTACAACTGGAGGGTCCCTCGAGGGAGGAGGGATGCGTGTCTAAGTTCAGGTTGCTGAGTCAGCAGTGCTTGGGCAGTCTGTGTGGTGCTCCAACATTCCTCTGCAGTCAATGGTGGGCTGAGTAGAACACACAAGGCTTGTTTGGTTGTTGATAGTGGAGTAGGCCTGTTCATCTAGGCCGGGTGTCCTGATTTTTTTTTTTTAATTTTCTAATTATTTTGACATTTTCACTTAAGAAGTTCAAGAAAATTATGAATCCAAAACCGAGATGAACATGCCTAGGAGAGAGAGCGACAAAGGGGGGTTTAGGAGTCGACACACATCATGAAGGGAGGAAGACTTACCAGCAGCTTCTTCTGTGGTGGTTTCCAACAAGGTGGCTGTATGGATGGGAAATTTTGGTTTTCACGTGTGAATTGGTTTCAAATAGGAAAATACCTTTTTGATAGGTAATAAGAAATTTATTCAAGTAAATAGGCAAAGCCAGGTACACAGGAAGTGTACAAGAGATACCTAGTTACAAGCTAAATAAAGAAAAAACTAAAGCAAAACACTACAAGAATTCCCATCATTTACAAGGTTTTGCACCCAAAGCTGAGAGAACTAAAGAAAAAATCCCTAAATTTTCCCATTGAAAGTTCACAATCATCAAAACACCTCACATTTCTCTACGACCATAAATACCAAAACAAACACATTTACTCAGTTTGATTTGCTTCAGCTCTCTCATACCCATTCACTCCTAGTCCAAAACAACGAGTACACATAAAAAGTATTGTTTACAAGTATAATTAAACAAGATGGTGTTGATCTTATTAGTTTAGGCACAGATCAAAAAATTAGGTACCTTCAAATCATTTTTTGCATGAAAGACAATCAGATCTAAGGTCCAAACAACACAATGAGATGAAATTTATATTTTACTCATTCACAATGACAAATAAGATTTACCATCATGCTATCCAGCCATAAGATGAAATTCATATAACTGATTGTGATGGTTCAAGGAAAATTAAAAGCCATGAAAACTTACGATGTATTTGGAAGTGGACATATCATTAAAGCTCCACAGTTCTCGGGGATCATGCAAAAGACATTCAGACTTTTCATCCCAACTTGTATCCTCAAATCCTTTGAGAGAATTTAGCCTTATCTTGTAAAATTTATCAATAACCTGTCATAAGTAAACATATATGCATATGAACTAAAGAGATTCTTTTGAAGACTGGGAGTGTTCCTTGGATGAGCTGAAGAGATTCTTTTATAATACTTTATTTTCTTGGGCTTTGCTCATTATGTGTAATGAGGACAGTTTTATAACATGTATTGCTCACTAGTGCTTAGTGGTAATGAGGCATTTTCTGTGTATACTTCCTGTGTACTTTGGCTATGTCTATTCCTATTAATAAAGTTCTTCTTTTACTTTAAAAAAAAAAAAAGATAAAGAAAGAAACATATCAAGTTTCAAAACTTGGTCTCAACAATAACACCAAGTAAGAGGGCAAAATAAATAGATGACAAGGGCCATGCACTCAACAGGGAAATATTACATTGCTACCCTGATTGTGTAAGGGCTTTCAACAATATACCATAGGGCTTCTAAGTCCCAGTAATTAGGGGAGAACGTACACTGTTGATCGTTTAAGATTTAATCAAATATACTATGTGTGCCTTTTAACAATCTTACTATAACCTAAGATATACCAAAAAGATAGGTTTATAATTTGGAAAGAAGTGGGGGGTAGGGGAAGAAGAAAATCACCTTCTTGAAATTCTTATTCTGATCTTCTTCCTTTGCTAGAGCAATGCGAAATGTGTCATTAAGTTTCTTCTGTCCAAGACAATCTGAGGTGAGCTCCTCTAACCTGCATCACCAAGATCATGTAGATTAGAATATCAGAGAAGTACAGTGAGTAGTAACTAAATTATTCTTGTAGTGCCTTCCATAATGATATCCACAGGTTGAGAAGGTCTAAAAAAATGTTATCCAACAATAAGACCTTCTCATCGCCTTGATGAAAAAAGAACAAAAAAGAAAACACTACAGAACAACTTAAATTATCAAACCCCTGCTACGAGAGAACAAGAAATTACCAAATCATGCTGTAAAATCCACTTACTAAATGAAATGAATTCAAACCACACAACACATATTTATTGCATAAGTTTTTCTCGCCTTCACGAGAGCATTTATAGTTTGCTATTTTTGTTAACTACGATGAGAAGTATCTCCTCATCTTTTGTCTTCTAGTATCATCTGCTTCTCAAATGAGATATTTTTTTCAGCACAATGCTTTTTTTTAGGTAATTTCCATCAATTTCCGACCAGTAGAACAATCTATAGATCAATCTATAGATGGATATAACAAATGAAAAAAAATCTTTAATTGTTTTCTATTTTGCATCCAGAGTACAGATAGTAGATGAACACCCACAGGGGTAAAATACTGACAAATACCTCATTTGAATATTGGCCAATCTCTGTGACATAACCTCCTCCTTCTCCTTGGCTTTCTCAGCCTGTTAAAAGCAGTACGGCATCTTCAGAAACGTCTATAGTTATTTTTTTATATGTAGAAATTTCTATAGTTATTAATAGCAGGAAAGCTCTTACAAAGTAGTATAAAATAACTCAAACTTAACAATATACTGTCATAACCTCCATTATTGAATGGTCCCTCTCAGCAAAAGCAGAAGCTACACAGCCTTGGAAAAATTTAACCTGCTTCTCAGCTTCCATATTCTGAAAAAGAAAAGTGAGACAAAAAATAAAATGTGGTTTCGTCTATTTCTTAAAAAATGGATACACTTCAGAGTATTGGAAAGCCAAAACAAAACCTAAAGATGCATACAACTATATAGAAAAGATCATCCATGCAGCTTCCAAGAAGCGGTTAGCCTTTGTCTTTCCTTTTCAAGATTGTGTTAAATTTGTTGCCAACAGAAGCAGCTCTTTACAAGATTAAACAAGAAGCACTTCTGAAATCTTTTTTTATAAGTAAAATAAGTATTTTTCTGAAATCTAACTACAAGATTGGAGGTTGGTTATAATAGCATACCCATCACTATTTTCCCTTATGAAACATGAGAACAGATCAAACTAGATCCTAAAATACGCAAAGGCGGCAAAGTAACAAATTCTTCATGAAGTGCAAACAAAATTGACAAATTATCTGTGTCCTCTTGTATACTTGTGCTACACCTTTTCATAAAATCTTAAACCGTAGAGAAAACCAATTCCTCTGAAGTACCAAATACAGAAAGTTTGCAATAGTTTTTTTTTTTTTTCTTGACAAGTAAAAATTTGCAATAGTTTGTTAAAGTTGGAAAATAGCTTCCCATGAAATTATATCCAGTTAATGCAATTTCTAAAAGGAATACAGCAGGGGGAGGGAAAGACAGACAGAGAGAGACCTTTGAGACCTCCATACCATGCAGCTCAGCAAGTTGGCTCTGGGGACAGCAAAGGAAGCTCATGAGCATTTAACATAGGTGAAGAAATTTGCACACATTAAAATTTAGAGATCTCACTTTGATTCGGTAAGCCTCTGAAAGCTCCTCTTGCAGATTTATATTCTCTCTTGTGCAAGTAGATAGTTTCTTTTTCAAGTTCTCAATCTCCTGCTCCAAGCCAGCTGTCCTAATAGGGGATTAATTTTATTATAATATATTTTAATTGTGTACTCAATAATACCAATAAGAAGGCTACAGACACCTCTTCTCTCCTTTTCCATTCCCACCACCCAAGAAAGAGATGAAAATGGGGAAAGAGTGTAAGGGGAAGATTTTTTTTTTTAGAATAATCTTTATTGAATAAAATGAAACTAGGCAATGAGCAAGCGGAAGATAGACCTGTTGGAATGAGAAAAACAAATTATACCTTTGAAAATGCATCCGTGTAGCCACAGCAAGGTAGCTAGGTCCAGCTTGTTGCATGCACAATTGCTCAATATCCTTCCGCAAATCATCACGCTCTACAAGAGAAAGAGTCCATATGGTACATCTTGTTGACATAAGTATATCTGATAGTGGAAAAACCAGTGATCAACTTTGAATAGTGCCCTAGGAAGCACTATCTCCAGTTGGCTATGTGAAATTAGTATATCTAACCAGGACAGAATGGAATTCCACATTTTTTATGGCTAAATTTTTTTATAGGTAATTCCACATATAAAAGAACAAACAATCACGTAAGATCAGGTTTCCAGTGGGTGATTGGTGCGACTCGACTACACCAATTGGCTGAACTGATAAGAAATTCACAGCGACTCAACTACACCAATTGGCTGAACTGATAAGAAATTTACACAAGTAAGAAGCAGCTGATTCTAGGGGTTAAAAAGATATTCTGTTATAAGTAATATAAGTCTTATTAAGAAAACGGTGGAAAAGTATACAACAGGACTGAGTTATACAAAGTACTCCCCCAAGAAAATTACACGTGAAAATTACGAACGAGTAAAAGCTCCACAAAATGAGAGGTAAAGTAGCATTACATGGCTTTCATAAAATGTCTTCGTTTCAATAAACCGATCAATGTGAATAAAAATAGGATAAGAAAACGAACATAAACAGGAAGTTAGTAAGTACGTGGGATGGTCACTCAAAGTATACGTTAGGCACGAAAACCTGGCATATTTGAGAACGAAAAGAATTGATGCCAAAACCTAAGAGAAGTGTAAATACCACGTTCCAACTGTTGGATGCGAGTCGTCAAGGATTCATTGTCGTTTAAAGTTTCATCCATGTCTGAAATAAAATCCAGAGTACAATCGTTAAACGCAACAGAACCGACGACAAAATTCAATCCCAAACAATAAGAGAACCACAAACTACACCAACGTAAACAATAAACGGTCTTCTCGTCAATCAGTGATCCAAACAAAAACAGGAGAGTACGAAAGTGATGCTAAAGTAGGCATAAGCACATCCGTCCACTTAGGTACAAAAAGGAACTTGGATTTCTGCATTTAAAAAAAAAAAAACCCACCCACTTCACACGTTTGAACTCAAAGAAAATTCCGTTAAATCATCTTCTATCAACCGAAACATAATTAAATGACTGATAGTGAACAATATTTCACTGATAAATTGGAATTGCAAATAATAATCGGTATGCAAAGAGGGTTTACCTGAGAGATTTCGCAGGTATCGGAATAGGAAGGGGCAAAAGTAAAACGAACAGATAAGGCAGGAATCGAAACAGAGAGGTAAGAGAGTAAAGGGAGAATTTTGGTTTGATTTAGCCTTGCTTAGTAGATGGAGGAAGCCATCACTCCTCAAAGATCAAACGTCTCTCTCTCTCACGACCCACGGTCTGAGCAAGAAATGTCTCGGTATTATTTACCTGGAGGCTGGATCCCCAAGGGGTTACTGTTTTCCCCTTTTACTTTTGTTTTTGTTAATTTATTAATCTCCTGATAATCATATACCTAATGAAAAAATATTAAGAGCATCTAATCCTCGTAACACATACTTATATAAACAGTATTTATGAATAATATCATAAATATTATTTATATAAATTTGTATTATGAATATTGGATCCTCTGTAACATTACTAGAACAAACTACGTAATTAAGTTTTAATAATTTATTTTCTTCCCTGGGAAAACAAGCAGCATCTCTGACCTCTCAGACTCAGAGTCTCCAGTCAAATCATGAAAATTACTCTACTAACAATTCTATAAAAATATAAATTTATAAATATTTAAATATTACATTAAAAATACTTTACGATAAAGTAACAATACATTTTTACCGTAAAGTAGCTATATATTTTTATAAAATTTATCATTAAAACATTTTTCTCAAGTTATTATCTTATAAATATGTTTTGAATCTTGCCTTATCATGTTATTTATAAGTATTTATAGTGTATGTGATTCAGATTTCTTCAACTTTCCTCTTCTTCTTTTTTTTAATTGTGCGGAGACGTTTGTCTTATACAAAGATTTTGCCTGATTCCATTGCATTGATAGTGATACCCCCACAAATCTTTTTCCCAGGAATGTTCCAGAAAGTTGCCCTTCACAATTTTGAGAGAGAAAGAAGCATAATAATAGCACATAATGCAGGGGTGGAAATTGGAATAGGAGAGGGATTTTATAAGGGATTTTACATTAAACAGACATGACATAAATAATCTGGCAATTTAAAGGTCATTTAAATCAGATGTCCTAAAACAGACAGCTCTATCAGAAGAAAATCCATCTCTTTCTATTTATTTATGCACTCTAGTTTCTACGTTTAGCTGCAATTTCTAAGTTCACAAAAGGTGGCAAATATTGGCCAAGAACCAGCATTTTTGGACAATCTAAAGACAAATCTACAAAAGAAAAGGTGCTGGATGAACAGGATTTCTTGACAAGGTAAATCCAGCTTAGGCCGGCCAAGGAATCGCCTTCACATATTTACAAATACAGGCACCTCCGGGCTTGTCAGCACAAGAAAAACATGCATCTAGCTCCCGAACAAAAAGAACTCTTGACCCTTTCTTGTGGTTCAGAAATATGCTCCAGTTCATTACTCCTTGCTGGCCATTTTGCGAAGTTATTAATTTAGTTCAAGCTCGGATCATCTGCATGTACTTTCAGAAAATGCAAATTAGTCAAAAGATTAAGAAAAGAGTATCAAAAACAGAAGAAGATGGAATGTTGGTATTCGATAGAGAAGTTTCTTTTTTCCTTTCAATCTAGGATTTATGTTTTCTTAAAAGACACAGCAGGATGAGAAACCTGGATCAAGAATAGAAAGAAAAGATAGAAAAAGTTGCTACCACTGGTTACATAGAAATATGAAAAATTGTGATCTGCTTTCCTTTGGAACATCTGTAAGTGGGAGATATCTTTCCTTCTCTTAAAGTTATCTTCCCTTTTGCTGTAAAGCCTGATTATGGAAATATCTAAGTTCTATCTGATAAAAATAAAAATAAAGAACTTCCTAGCAGAGCTCCACTCAAGCTAAAAACATAGGGAAAAAAAAAACACGAAAATTAGATAGGGTAAGAGAGGAATCTCACCATTTTCGGGTTGCTTCTTCCTTTCAAAGTTTTCACTGCCGCTGCTGCAAAAGCTTGTGCCACTTCTGCATCAGCTTCTGCTGCCTCAGCCTCTCTTGCAGCCTCTTCAGCTTCTGCTATGGCAGCTTCTGCCTCAGCAACAGCTTGAGCAGCAGCTAAAGCAGCTTCTTGTGGAGTCATACTCCTAATCTTTTCTAACTCTAAATCAATCTGGGATTTTGTAAGCATATGAGTATCATCCTTTTCAACTTTTGGAGAAACCCTCTGCCTTCCATCCATGAGTAACATGGAAGGGTTTCTTCTTCTATCTGGAAATGCTGGAGTAGGTGCAATCCTATACTTGCGTTTAACCTGTAAAGGTAAAAAATGTAGAAACCACCCCATCTTAAATCATTCACACTTCAACGGGTCAGCAAAAGAACCAATCCTATTCTGTAGTTTTCTTAATGGTCTAAGTACCAAACCAGATAAGTGAGCAGACTATGTAAATTCAGTTCCAATTTATTATCGCCCAAGTACATATCACAATAAACCATCGATATTTGCACTCGGCTCAATTTCAAGAATAACATATTTTGCCACAAAGCACAATGAAAAAAATTCCAACATGAATCAGTACATAGCCAAAAAGGATTCTCAATCCCATCAAATAAGTTATCAAAATCTTCATCCCATTAATTTACCCCAAAACTCATGATTATCTGTTTAATTGCTATTTAAACAGAGAAAGGGAGGGGGGGAAGAGCTCTCAATGATTTTCAATTCATCAATGATGTCGACCTTTTGATGTCAGTAGCCCAACATTTGTGTACCACATGTTTCATCCACTTGCATTTAAACTTAAAATCATTTCCTTCTCTACTACTAAACAGGTAAATATTGGCAACATACATAAAATTGTTCCCATCGAATTGTAATGGCACATCTAATGCCCACGAAATAATTGCATTCAGGTGTAGAGGCCAAAGAAAGATGTAGTCATCCTGATGCCTGACAGCAAAATCAGGCAAAAGAAGAAATTACACAGGCATCAAGACAACAAAGTGAGAAGAGAAAAAGAAAGCCGAATAATATCTAAGTCCCTATTTTATCAAATCTAAGAAACCTTTAAACGTGGATCCTCAAACCCCATAAAGAGAAAATTGTGAAGATGAGGCAAGCGAAAGAGACGAAAACCATGAGAGAGAAGAGGATGCTTTCACAGCATCTTATTAAATCTTAGTTCAAGCTACGGCTCTCTCTATCAACAGTACTACAGTAGTCTCAAATCCTAATCCCAAACCTATCACTAAGAATTCAGGAGAGATGGGCAGCAATACAAAAGTGGGAAAACTACAAAAGACGATGGAGAAAAAGTTACCACTCTAAATCTCTTCATATTTCAGGTGTCTAGCCGAGTCCTAGCCCAAATAGAGGAGAAAAGAAACTATCAACTGGGATCTTAAACTTTTGCCTCAAAAAGCCAAACTAGGGCTTCCCCTCCCACCTCCCAAATAAATCCCTCCCTCACTCAATCATGCTCTTTGTTTAAACAAAGAAGGCTCAAGAAAAACCCAGCCATAAGGGCTTTTCCTTAACTGCCAATAGAACCCAACCCATATGAACATATCACCTCGATACATGACTTACAAAGTTGACCTGGGTGTTAATTGCAGTTAAACAAAACACACAACATTTGCATCCCTTCATCTGTCTGGATCCCCTAAACTTGACTAAAAACCCACTACACTGCTCATACATACAAACAATATAGACATATTGAAGCCAATGCCAAACCTAACCCATCTTAATATATTACCTCCCTTCATGATCTTACAAAGCTACCCCAAGATAGGTTTGAACTCAATCTAAAAATAAAATAACATAAGATAAAAAGTCCACTTGCTCAAGCTAGATTTGGGTTGGATATTTCTACCATTAATTGGCTGGAATGAACTGCATGAATTCCCAAAAGATAAAACAAAAAATAAAATAAGAACCGCCATTAATGAAGGTGTTGAGATGCAAAAATATCCACTCTACATTTCCAACCAAAACCTGCCAAACACCACTGCCTGAGAAGGATTAATGATAAATTGACACACTAGGTAGCCACATCGGAAACTTCTTTTATTTTTATTTTTATTCTTCCGAAAAAATCACACTATTTAGCTTGTAAAATTTGTATATGCTTCGGCATGCAATAAGGACCACAAAAGTAAAGCAAGGAGAGGCAGGAACATGCCAATTGGCTCAATACAATTGAGTCAAAGAATCTGCGTTGAATTTACCTTAATCAGCTTTCCATTTGCTGTCAAATACTTTAATTTTGCGGACAACAACCTCTTAAAGTCTGTAGGTGCCCAATATTGTTCCTATAAAATGAGAAATTCACCAGCTTCAAAAGACCATGAAGATAATATGCAAATGGATACATGAAAAGCATCATCCCTACTTCTGCACAATCTCAATGGTGAATAAGCATAAGCACACATGTTCAATGGTGTCACTAATGACTTGTTCTATATGATTATAAATGAACCAGACAAGCTAAGGCCCTGTTTGGATTGAGAGTTTATTTCAACTCATCTCATATCATCTATCTAATCATTACAACTTTTCAAAATTTTCACAAAATATAATAAACAATTCAATTTTTCAAATTCCAAAACAATAATAATATCAAAAAATAATATTCTAACAATATTTTATTTAATTTTCAGCTTTCATCTCAACTCATCTCATCTCAATTTTTGGGGTTGGGATGAAAAGGAATAAGACTGCAGGGTGGAGATGAAATGTCAGGTTATATTTGAAACTCAGATGTGAAGTTTTACCATGATACAAACAAGAAAACATATGATGTAATGAGAAATGCCGTGTGTGGTCTATTAGTTGATGGTGTCAGTTAATAGGCAGGAAATGTCATTTTGGGATTGCACAAGAATAAAATAAGGAGGAGGCACGATTAGATGTGCCCTATAACATTTGAGTGGGTCCTTTTCACGACGTGCCAGCGGATGTCTAATATCATAGTTACATAACATCCCAAATTTAATGCCCAAAATCATCGTATACGGAAGCAAAACTAGAGGTTGTCAGTAAGTTATCCGCTGACTGCCAGTCCCTCTGGCCCAAACTATCAAAATTAACCATTTAGAGCCACAATGGAAAGTATGTGAGCCATGTCATCCTCTCAAATATACAGATATTTTTTAAGTTTATAATTTTGATACTCTACTAAAATCAATGCAAGATCATAAAGCCATGACAACAGTATTAAAATTGATCAAGTCATTACACTACAGAGTCTCATGGACCATCCACTGAAGGACGGCATGCATTGTATTCCACGATATTTTGCTTTGAAAATAGAAGACTACCTCGATATATGTAGCAATAGTTGTCTTATTAGAACCACCCGGCTCCTTCAAATTGACTATAGCCTCAAATATAAGATTGTCCAACCTATAAAAATGAATCTGAAAGATAAAATGGTATGCAAATAAACACATAATGTGAAAACAAAATTCATATTGCTATTAAAAAATAATGTGGTCATCCAAATACAACAAGAGACCAATGAGGCAGTAGCATAGTGCCATAAAACTACTTTCCACATACTAGGATTATGGAAATAAGATGCTAAAACAACATTTGCCAAAATTTCTAACCTTACAATAGATCTCTTTGGAACAGGAACCTTTGGTGTATCATTAGAATCTACAAGAGGCTTAGCATCCACAGTATCTTCATCGCTATGAACAACAGTACTGAGAGCTATGGAGTTCTCGTCCTGCTTAGGGACCTGTGGCACTCTTTTTACAGCTAACCTTGCCTTATCTCTGGAGCCCCATCCATTTGCCATTACACTCATATTTCTCCACTTGTCCTACCAAGCATTAAAAGCAAATTACTGTTGTTATGATATGGAAACTTGCCGTGGTAGGCCCCTCTATATCAGGTAACGAAGGGAACTCCCAGTATAGAGTTGAACCCAAGATGCCTGGTCTACCTACAGCTCATCCCAAGCCCACCCTTAGACCGCTAGGCATCAAAAACAGGTTAATTAATTAATCACTTTAGGGAGAATATTATACAGTTCAGGATAAAAGTTTTGTTTCATTTATTCATGATGGGAACATTAGAAAGGTGCATAAATATTCATATTTTTTCAGATGCAGACGATAGATGCATTTTCTTTATGTCTGCTTGTCTTCTCTATACTATAGGAATAGAGGAAGTTAAGAAAGAAAAGAATAGATTGGATCTATGGGAGTAATATGTAGCTAAAGTGCCCTAGGAATAAACTCCACCGGGTAAATAAATTCAAAAGAACACACCTTGAGATCTACATTTGAACGCAGATACAAGACACCACTAAATTCTGGATCTTTGAGTATCGTGCGCCATTTTCCAGCTCCATGCTTAATGACCCCAGCTTTAAGTGCTGCTTCCTCTTCTTGGGTCCATTTCTGCTTAGGAGCACCCATCAAGAATAGCAAAAATATGTGCCCCTAAAGAATCTGACCTGCCAAACATTGCTCATCGTTAGCAGATGCACTCAGCAGCCAGAAAATTTATATCGAACTGTTTGGAGTTGTATATCCGATTATATAAAGCGCCATCAATTATCTTACTTTTTTTGGGGTATGGACTTATCAGAAAATATATCTTACTTTTGTCAAAAATGTCATCCAAGAACCTTGAATCTAAACTCATTAAAGAATTTACTCAGGATCGTCTCCGCTACTCAAACGACACTTTCTATGTGAGTTGGTTAATTTGATGATCCTAAAGAAGAACGAATAGCAATTCCCTCAATCATTCTATAAGAACCATGTGTAGTTCGGCTATGCCTATTAACTTGGAATAAAATTTCTCCTATTAATTATCAAAAGAAGTTATAAGAAACGCATCCACCCATCCAATTTGTTCACATACAAACTAGGAATTCACAATCCAAATCAAAATGATCCCTTTACAGGGCATGCAAATTTCAGAATATATTAATGTTTCAATGCACAAACATGTTTCTTTCTTCCGAGAGTTATTAACGAACAAATAAAACCTAACTCAGAGTTATAGTAATATAAATTTCATACTGCAATAGACGGAGCTCCGGATTCCACAAACAGGTAAACTAAAGACAAATGAGATCGACCGCTAAAATCACGAGGAAATTGGAGAACGGGAAAAAAACAGATCTGAAAGAGGAAAAATTACCGGACGACGTAGGATTGGGAAATGGAAATAACACCGATTATTTGTACCTATTTCCCGTTTATATTTTGTTTCGGTTCTAAATGTTGTGTGCGTTCGTTTTTGGGGTCTGGGATTTGTAATTCCGTTGCGAATGGGAGAGAATTAGGGCACGGCTACCCCTTCTAAACAACACGACAATTTTAGGAAAGGGGGTTGAGTCGTTGTTTTTTTTTCTTTTTCTTTTTTTTTTATGTATTTTCCTAACCATTTTTTTCTTAGATTTTGACATTACTCGAAGGTATAAAGAGAGTGGTCTAAAGAGGCAAATTTTAGGTATGTTAAATTTAAAATTTCAAATATCGTATTTACGTATAAATCTTAATGATAAAAAATAAATTAAAAATTTAATCTTAATTTATCTACGTATAAAAAGAGCTAAGCATATTAAAAAATTAAACATGAACAAAAAAAAGAATAAGTCTACAAATTAAATTCATAGAGTAATTTTGTATATCTCTTGAATTTTGAAATTGGATTAAGGTTCAAAATTAATATTTTCTCATAAAGTATTAAATTGCTTTTTTTTTCATTTGCATAACTTTAATAAAAGATTTAATTTCAATTTTTTTTTTCACATATGCATAAAGATTTGAATTTGTAAGATGATTGATTGTCATTTTTTACATGTGCATGTTTTGTTTGAAAATCTTAAAGGGTAGTTATATTTTTTTTGACAAATGCAAAATATAGATGATTTTGTTTGAAAATCTTGAAAGGTGGTTGTGTGTTTTTTTGATAAATGTAAAAGATAGATGATTTGTTTGAAAATCTTAAAGGGTGGTTGTGTATTTTTTTGACATATAAAAAAAAGATGATTTGGTTTGAAAAATAAATCATACTCATTTTGTCATATATGAAAAATAAAAGATTTGATTTGACTTCTTTGAAGAATTAATGGAGTTGTCTTTGACATATATAAAAATGAGATATTTTTATTTAAATATTTTGAAAAATGAATAGTACTCTTATTTGACATGTGAATCTTTTCAAATTTGAATACGAAGACTCATTTGTCTATAAATAGCTCACTTGAGTTTTGCAAAAATTACAACAAGAACTTTCACATCAATTACTAAATTTTGCATAATACTTTCAAAACCCTCATTCTCTCTTCTCTAAATTTTGTGTCTTAATTCTTGTTCATTTTGAGAGAGATGTAGGTTGTGCTGTATTCTTATTATTTCACTCATTGAGGAGTGTACTCTGATAATCTACCCACTATCAGTTCTTGTATTTGTAAGAGGATGCGTATAACTCTTGTATGTGTAGAAGGTGTTTTACACAGGGAATAGTTGAATCACCAAGTGTGAGGTAATTGCAAATGTAGAGGGTATTCTACACAGATTCTTTATAGCGGTGTTGCTCAAAAATATAATAGATTTTTATCTCCACCTGAATGAGATTGAATAATAAATTTGGGATCCTCAATGGGTAGTTTGAGGTGAGGACGTAGGCAGTGGGGTTGAACCTCGTTAAAATACTGATTTTGCTTTTTCTTGCCCTTACTATTTATATTTCCTAATGTTTCGTATTTTATTTATATTTTATATTGTGTTTTTGGTTTACAATTGTTAATTTTTCAATATAACCAAATTCACCCCCTCTTGTATTAGTCATCTGGATAACAATTGATATCAGAGTAAGGGCTCTGTTATAAGATTAATTATCTGTTGAGTTAAGATCATATGGCTAATATTGCAGCTACATTCGCTGAAGGTCAATCCAGTAGTTGGCCTTCGCTATTTTGTGGAGACAATTCTATTTTCTGGAAAGTTAAAATGAGAATATTCTTCAGTCTCAAGGTCAAGAAATCTGTAAATGTATTGTAAATGTGTCTTATATTCCAACAAAAACTGTTGATGGAGTAAAGATCAACAAGGAAGAATAAGAGTTTGATCGTGAAGATGATAGACTTTATACAATGAATGTAATGGTTATGAATCTTCTATATAATACTCTCAATGGCAATGAATTTAACAGAATAATGACTTGCAGGACAGTAAAGAAAATGTGATATAACTTAGAAGTAACTTATGAATAAACTTCTCAAGTCAAAAAATCAAAAATTTATATTCATACACATGAATATGAAATGTTTAAAGTGATTGATGATGAATCTATTTCTTCTATGTATACTCGTTTTACTAATATTATAAATAGCCTGACAGCTCTTGGAAAAGTTTATTCTAACTTGGAGATAATAAAAAAAATTCTCAACTCTCTTTCAAAACGTTGAGAATCAAAAGTGACGGAAATTCTTGAAGCTAAAGAACTCAAAAAATTCGAAATAAATGAACTCATTGGATCACTTATTATTCATGAGTACACGTTGAAAAGATGAGAAGAAGAAGGAGAGCAAAAGGAGAGTTTAGCACTCAAAGTTGTTCATCATGAAAGTGAAAGCGATGAAAACGAAAAAATCGATAACAAATATGAATAAATTGAAATGATCACAATAAAATTTCAGGGATTCTTAAAAAAAATTAAAGCTCATCCAAAAAGATCTTTTAAAAGGTTTTTCAATAAAGATACATGTCAAAAAGACTCGTTAACTTGTTATAAATGTAAAAAATCTGGACATATCAAAGCAGATTGTCCTCTACTAAAGAAAAATCGATACAAAGGCAATAAAATAATGAAAACTACATGGGATAATGATTCAAGTAGCTCAGACAGCGACGCAAGCAATGAAAAATTTGTAAATTTTTGTCTTATGGCTAAAGATGATCTTGAGGTAACAAATTTTGAAAATATTAAAAATCCTTCTTATGAAGAATTACAAAATGTTTTGGAAGAAATATATGAGAAACTTGAAAAATTGGGTATCAAGTATACCGTTTTGAAAAAAAAAATCTTCTTTAACAAATGAAATTGATGTTTTAAAAAAATATATAGTTTCAAAAAATGAAAATGATGAGTTAAAAAATAAAGTGGCTGATTTAGAAAAGATTGTTGAAAACTTTACAAATAGAAAAAAAAATTGAAAAATTTCTTGGTAATCAAATATGTGTTTTTGATAAGGTAAACTTGATATACATACCAAAAGAAAAACTCAAACGCTATAAAAAAAAATTTTGATAAACCGATTAAATTAAAATTAGAGTTTCAAAATTCTTTTCATAAAAATAAATTTTTTAAAGAAAAATATTATTACAATCACTATAGTTTTTCAAATATGTCATATGTTATTTGTAATTTTTATAATAGAAATAGTCATAACTATCATACTTGTCCTATTAGAAGAAAACATACAATGACTATTAGGGTCATATGGGTACTAAAAAATCTTATTTCTTCTAATACTAATTAATAAAGGACCCGAAGAACTTGGATACTAAGAAAAATTATTTTAATTGCTTTTGTAAGTATGCATGAAGTTTTCTATAAGTAAAAGTAAATGGTTTTTAGATAGGGATGCTCAAGACACATGATAGGAGACAAAACTAAGTTCATTGACCTCACTTCTAAAGAATAATGACACATGACATTTGGAGACAATTCAAAAAAAAAAGATTATGAGAATAGGTAAAGTTAGTAAGGAGTTTTCTCTCATAATTGAAAATGTTATACTTGTTAATGGTTTAAAGTATAATCTTTTGAGTATAAGTCAATTATTTGATAAAGGATTTACAGTTACTTTCAAAAATGATAAGTGCATTATTTTGAATACTCATGATTGTAATGTTTGTTCTATTACTCTTAAAAATAATAATATTTATACAATCGAATTTGAAGAAATTGCCTCACAATATGCTATTTGTTTATCAGCTCAACATGAAAATAATTGGTTATGGCATACAAGGTTAGGTCATGCAAACATGAAACTTATTTCAAAACTTTCAAAAAATGATCTTGTGAGAGATTTGCCAAAAGCGAATTTTTTTAAAGATAAAATCTATTATGCATGCCAGTTTGGTAAATAAACAAAAACTTATTTCAAAACCAAGAAACATATTTTCACTACTAGATCATTGCAAATAATACACATGGACCTTTTTGAACCAAATAGAGTTGCGAGTCTGGGAGGAAAATATTATGCATTTGTTATTGTTGATGATTTATCTAGATATACTTGGGTTATCTTTCTCGTTCATAAAGATGAGGTATATAATGCATTTACTAAGTTATGCAAGAGAATTCAAAATGAAAAGGGTTTATACTATTTCAAACATTCGAAGTGATAGGAGGAAAGATTTTGTCAATAAATATATTAAATATTTTTATGATGAAAATGATTTTCTGCATAATTTGTCTGCTCCTCGAACTCCTCAACAAAATTGGATAGTAGAGAAGAATAATAGATCTCTTCAAGAAATGGCAAAAACAATGCTTAATGAGAATTGTTTACCTAATTATTTTTTAGTCGAAGCGGTAAGTAATGCATGTTATGTTATAAATAAAGTTATGTTAGAGTCTAATTTATATAAAACCCCTTATGAGCTTTGAAATGAGAAAAAGCTCAACACTGATTACTTTCATGTATTTAGATGCAAATGTTTTATACTAAATGATAGAGACAATTTAGGAAAATTTGATGCAAAATCTGATGAAGGTATCTTTCTTGGGTATTCAACAAATAATAAAATTTATAGAGTATTCAATAAAAAGATTTTAACTGTATAAGAATCTATGCATGTAGTATTTGATGAATCTAACCCTCTACTCTCTAAGAAATCTATTGATAAAGAATCAGAAGGTACAAATAACACAAATAATTTCAATCTCAACAAAGAGAATATAATGGAAGAAATCCAATATGGAGACATCAGGAAAGATCATCAATATTTAGTACAAGATGCAACCAATAGTGGAAACATGTGAAAGATCATCTAGTGGAACAAATTCTAGGAGAACCTTCACGAGGTGTAAGTACTCGATCATTTCTTAAAAAAATTTTGCAATCACACTGCTTTTCTATCTCATATTGAATCCAAAAATATTGACGAAGCACTGCTTAATGAATCGTGGATTCTAGATATGAAAGAAGAGATAAATCAATTTGAAAGAAATGATGTTTGGATACTTATTCCTAGACCCAAAGATCATGCTGTTATTGGAACAAAATGAGTTTTTAGAAATAAGAAAGATGAGTCTGGAATCATCACTAAAAACAAAACTCGACTTGTAGCCCAAAGTTTCAATCAAGAGGAAGGAATCGATTATAATGAAATGTATGCACCTATCGCAAGATTAGAAGCTATTCTAATGTTACTTGCATATGCATGTTATAAAAATTTCAACATTTTTCAAATGAATGTTAAAAGTGTTTTTTTTAATGATTTTATAAATGAAGAGGTATATGTTAAGTAACCTCCAGATTTTGAAAATCATATTTCTCCTAATCATATTTTTAAGCGCACAAAAGCATTATATGGACTCAAACAAGCTCCTAGAGTTTGGTATGAAAGGTTTAATAGTTTTTTGATTGAAAAAGGATTTTCAAGAGGAAAGATCGATACAACTCTTTTCATCAAATATGAACAGGATGCTATTTTTCTAGTTCAAATTTATGTGGATGATATAATATTTGGTGCTACTAATGAAAATATGTGTCAAGATTTTGCTAAGAGTATGCAGAAAGAATTTGAAATGAGCATGATGGGAAAACTTAATTTCTTTCTCAAATTGCAAATCAAGCAAGCAAAAAGTAGAACATTTATTAATCAGTCAAAATACATCAAAGAGTTACTCGAAAAGTTTGAGACGGAATGTGCGAAGGTACTTGGAACACCTATGAGTCCAACCACCAAACTTGATAAAGGTGAAAGCGGTAAGCTAATTGATTCAAAAGTATATCGAGGTATGATTGATAGTTTATTATATTTGACAACTAGTAAACTTGATATTATGTTCAGTGTATATTTATGTGCACGTTTTCAATCATCTCCAAAACAATCTCATTTAATTGCTGTTAAGCGCATTCTTAGATATTTTGCCGATACAATTGACCTAGGGTTATGGTATCCTAAGCATACTTTTGTCGATCTTATCAGTTATTCAGATGAAGATTATGCTGGTTGCAAATTGATCGAAAAAGTACTGATAGAACATGTCATTTTTTAGGTTATGCACTTGTTTCATGGTTTAGTAAAAAGTAAAATTCTGTTGCATTATCTATAACTGAGGCAGAGCATGTTGCTGTAGGTAGTTGTTGTGCTCAAGTTTTCTATATGAAGCAATAACTTAAAGATTTTAAATTTATGTATAATCATATTCCAATCAAATGTGATAATACAAGTGTCATACTTCTTTCAAGAAACCCAATACAACATTCTAGAACTAAGCATATTGAAATTAGATATCATTTTCTTAGAGATCATGTGCAGAAGGGAAATATTGTATTAGAATTCACAAGTATACATGAATAATTGACAGATATTTTCACAAAATCCCTACCAGAAGATAGACTATGCATGATTAGAAGAGAAATAGGAATGATGCATGCCATGAATATCTATTAAATATTTTTATTCCATTATCTCAAATGATCTATAGAAACTTGAGACGTTTAGTCTCATCATTCAAATGCATTTGCTCCTCATAGATCATCATGTCATCCTTGTCTAAAGGATTAGGCAATCAAAATGAAGGGGTAAGCAATGATTTTAAATCCTTATTATATTATTTTAACTCTACTATTTTTTTGTTTGACTCATAAACAAGTCGTTGAAGACATAGACCGTTTCACTAAACTTCTCAATTTAGCGAGTTTTAGACTGCAACCGAGCGGAAAAAGTAACAATAAAAGATGAATATCGAGTCTCGAGACCCACAAGCTCATAAATGGCGTCATGATCTGATTTATTAGCCAAATTAGTCTCTTGCTGCTTTATGGCACCTACGACAGATGCAGAAATAGATTGATCACAAGAAGTACTGAAGGAAAATTGATTGAGCCATTACAAAATTGTAGAATGAAAATACAGACGAATTGCAAAAATGAGAAGAATATTTGATGCGAAATAGATAAAGTTAAGGATTGCTCTTATAGAGACGAGAATAAGAACATGACAAACTATCAGAACTTCAAATCTCTGCAATATCTCGTTTGTCAATAACGTCAAGTGAATTTGAATCTCCTTCCGCACCGAATTGCTAGAGTTAGGCTTTCAGCCTTTGCAGGTTTTGTCGGACACGAGTGATTCTAATTATTCAACGTCAAGCGGATTTGAATCTCCTTCAGCACTGAATTGCCAAAGTTAGGCCTCCAGCCTTTGCAGGTTTTGTCGGACACGGACGCGGGAAGAAATCTCCTTCCGCACAAAATCTCCATAATATTTCATTTGTCAACAACATCAAACGGATCTCTGCATCGAGACGATAAAGTTAGGCCTTTACAGTTTTTGTTGGACACAGACGGGGAAGAAATTTTGCTAAAACCAATTGCGATTCCTTTTTAATGATGCCAAAATGGGGAGAAGTCTTATACTAGTATTATACTACCTTGTTATATATGCTAGAATTATATTTATATTTTACTTGAAAAACTAACGCATATTTTCAGGAGGAACTTAAGTATTACTGCAGGTCGCAGATTTCTATTAAGTATTTGTCATCATCAAAATTAATATTTTCTTATAAAGTATCAAATTGCATTTTTTTCATTTGCATAATTTTAATAAAATATTTAATTTGGAATTTTTTTTTTCATATATGCATAAAGATTTGAATTTGTAAGATGATTGATTGTCATCTTTGACATGTGCATGTTTTGTTTGAAAATCTTGAAGGGTGGTTGTGTGGTTTTTTGACAAATGCAAAAGATAGATGATTTGTTTAAAAATCTTGAAAGGTGGTTGTGTATCTTTTTGACATATGAAAAAAGAATATGATTTGATTTGAAAAATAAATCATGTTCATTTTGTCATGTATGAAAAGTAAAAGATTTGATTTGATTTTTTTGAAAAATGAATGAAATTGTCTTTGACAAATATAAAAAGGAAACGTTTTTATTTGAATATTTTGAAAAGTGAATAGTGCTCTTATTTGACATGTGAACCTTTTCAAATTTGAATATGAAGACTCATTTACCTATAAATAGCTCACTTGAATTTTGCAAAAATTACAATAAAAACTTACACATCAATTGCTAAATTTTATATAATACTTTCAAAGTCCTCATTCTCTCTTCTCTAAATTTTGTACCTTAATTTTTGTTCATTTTGAGAGAGATATAGGTTATATTGTATTGTTCTAATTTCACTCATTGAGGAGTGTACTCTGATAATCTACCAACTATCAGCTCTTGTATTTTTAAAAGGGTGCGTATAACCCTTGTGTGTGTAGAAGGTATTCTATACAGAGAATAGTTGAGTCACAAAGTGTGAGGTAATTACAAGTGTAGAGGGTGCTCTATACGGATTCTTTGTAGCAGTATTGCTCAAAGGTGTAATAGATTTTTATCTCCACCTGAAGAAGATTGAATAGTGAATTTGAGATTTTCAAGAGGTAGCTTAAGGCGAGAATGTAGGCAGTGGGGCTGAACTTCGTTAAAATACTGAGTTTGCTTCTTATTGCCCTTACTCTTTATATTTCCTACTGCTTCATATTTTGTTTATATTTTATATTGTGTATTTGGTTTATAAGTGTTACTTTTTTAATATAACCCAATTCACTTCCTCTTTTGTGTTAGTCATTTGGACAACAATGTCAGTTTTATAATATTTATTGACTATTTAATCAATTTTAAATCAATAATTTTGAATTCATTTGAATAGTTATAGAATTTGTAAGATAAATATATTTTCCTATCTATATCTTCAAATCAAAGCTATCTAATCTCATCCTAATTGGAGAATATAGGTGAGAAATGAAATTCACTCACTCATTAACAAGAAAATGATAAAGAAAAATACCATTAAAATAAGAATAATCAAGATATGGAACAAAATCATACTTTTTATAGTATAAATCATTAATGAACAAAATCAAACGTGAATGAACAAAACCATTTGAATAGAGAGAAAAGCTAACCCATGGGATATGCAAGTTCCAAAGGCAACGAGGTGTTATGCAAGAAGGCAAGAAAATTAGAATTGCGATTAAAAGAAGAAAATGAAGAGATCGAGAAAGATAGGAGGGGAAAGAAGATAAAGAAGAGCAGAAGGCACAAGCGTTGTGACAGGAAGAAAGTGAAAGAAAGAGAGACGGTGAGAACAAAGAGACACGGTGAGTTAATAGAGAGATTATGTTTAAGTTGTACTAGTTTTTTTTTTTCCTTTCTTGTTTAGGATATACGGGTGGCTAGGTATATCGTATTCGGATCCCGCCTCGCTTATTAACCTTTTTACCTCTCATTTACTCGCCAACCCAAATTAATTGCTAATCTTAACAATTTAACAATCATATTTTAAATAGATATAGACCAAATAAATGAATTGTGATTTTATAAAATAAATAAAAAAACTCATAATATCACTACATTATAGAATTTGGTCTATATATGCTAACACAATACATTCGAGGCCAGATCTTGGGCTGTGTACCATACGAATATCTTCATTTTGCTCCGAACCCCATGATTTAGACAAAGTTAAAATCCACAAGCCTACAAAACTGAAACCGGTCCACTGAGAGTCTAAAAAAGATGGCCTACTTGTTGCTCGGTCCGGGCCAGTTTAAGCTCATTGTTTTAGGAGGAATGGCCTTTTTCTATCCAATAACCAACACTAATTTAAAATCCAATCCCAAAACGATGCAAAGTTTTCTTTTTCAAATTATTGGAAAAAGATTTTAATATATAACAAACTAATAGAAATTAATTATTATCACATCAATTAAAATTAAGAACAACAGAGTGAGAATAGTAACGATATGAAATAGATTATAATGTCAACATCAAAGCAACATATGGTATTTTTGGAGCAAGGATCATAAAACTTTGGAGGAAAAATGCATTTTGCAAAAACGCAGTCCTCCCATTTCAAAATTGACCACGGGTAGGAACAATCCAAATTTTCAGTCCATTATTTCTCCCGAACGGACCTAGCCAAACATCCCTAAGGATGGACCAGAAGCTATCAGTCCAGTCTAGTCCTAGTTCGATCGGTCTGACACAATTGTTTTTTTTTTCTTTTAAAAAAAAATAATTAATGAAAATATGTTATTAAAATTAAATAACTTATTAACATGAATTATTTAACTAACTCAATAAAAAAAATATTTTATATGATCAATGATAATAAATTAAATAAAAATTACATTATTAATTTATGTAATCACTATACAATTAGTTAATTGACATTATATATTAGTTATTAATAAAATAATAACTTGTTAATAATATATTTTAAATTTTATATTGCCGGTGATAAGTTAAATAAAAATTACATAATAAAATGTATAAATATTATAATAAATAATATATATAAAAAATTTATAGATTTTTCATTCGATCCAGTCGAGTGAAAAAATCCTAGAACAGGACCGAACTGGAAACTTTTCAGTTCCAAAACATCGGTCTCACTCTCGGTCAAGTTTGGTCTGGACTGACCCTTTTTCACCACTAGCCACTAGTCTTAACACTCAAATTTCATCTATTTTTTTCAATTTGAAAGGTACGTAAAAAAATAAAAATGCATCAAACGGACCTTAATTTCATTACATGTTGAATTTCTCACAATCCACAGCCTAAAAATCAAACCATGTAAAAAAGAAACAGAGTCAGGAATTCATACGAGAAACCCAAACATATGGGAGGTGGTTAAGGACATGTTCACTTCCAAACAAAAGTACATATTACTCACAAAGAGAAACAGACGGGAAGAAGAAAGGGATGGGAAAAAGAAGAACTTGACAATTGAAATAGATAGGGGAATTTGAATTATCTAAGTAGGGTGATCAATAGAACATCAACCCATTTTTGCTGCAATTCCTCATCAGAAGCACGCATCCAAGAGGCAGCAACAGCACAAAGCAGCCAAACTGCAAGCAAAATTAGAAACCAAACCGCGAAAAAAAACCCACTAATCATTAGCACAAAATACTTAGTTAATGCATAAAATTAAATCGTATCTAAACAATGTACCCAAAAGAAACATAACAGCAAGGCCCCGCGTATCTGTTCTCACAGTTGCTTCAAACAATTGTAATTAGTTACGAATAAATAAATGTAACTCAAGACATGAAGATAATTTAACTTCTATCTTTTAAGTTTGAAATAGAATTCCATTTGGGTAGTGGAGTGTTTACTACTATTCATTATGTTATTATTACTTTTTACTTAATTGTCACAACTTTTTACTACTATCACTACTATTCAATATTTTATTATTACTTTTTCATTACTATTCACAAAATATCTGAGATCATCTCACTACTCAAATGCAATAAAACATCTTTTTGAGAAGTGTATCCATGGTGGTTTTTACCAACCAATGGAACCATATCAACCTTTCATGCTTTACACACGCACAAAATCATTCCTTATCATCCTATGAAATAAATAAATCTGTGAAAAATATTGAAGGGTGCTGCTCACCCCTCAGGGAGAGTGACTAGGCGATATGACCATCCCTCAATGAGTAGTTAGGACGGAGCGGGTGAGCGACCATCCCATTTTGGGGGTGACTGGCAACCCTTGGGATGGTTTCACCACTATGTGACATGACTTTGTGAAATCCACCATTGGAGGTTGATCTCACCACCCCATGCTCGTCAGACACCCTTAACCACTCATCTAAGCCCCAAAGGGTAGTTAGCCACCTTTTTCTTTTCAGAATCTGTTTATTTTTAAGAATTTCAGAATCTTTGCAATTGCAGCATGGTTAGCCCCAAACTCATGCCATGCATCCGCATCACATGGATCACATAAATCGTTGCCTTAAGCAATAGGACGTAGCCCTTAGAAATTGTTTGCCTCAAAAGGTTCAAACTTTAGACTTGGGGAGCATACACCAACCCTAGGGGTTTAAAATCTGTTATTTTCATTCTTATTTATCATTATTTTTGCCTTTCAACAAGATTTGGTTGTGACTTGTGTGCAGATGCATTTTTAGTGTATTTTGTGAGTATACTATAAAAAGATGATGTGTTAGACTTATTTGTAAATGGTGTAAAGAATTAAATTTAAACAATAAACTCAAACTATAAATGTCTAGAAGATATCAATATGAGATTATTATGGCAACAGCAGCACTTATCCATTTAGATTAGTCAAATCAGAGTAGGAAGCACTTCATTCATCAGAATTAATGACTACCTAAAACAAACTACCCAAAGACACGCGGATAGAAAGCCAAAAAAGGGTCTTGAATTAGGAGAGTATCTGTAAAATATGACTGTTTTCAAAGATATGTGTTCACATAGGACAAATTCAAATTTTATACTATTCGTTTCTCAATCCTGAATAAGAAAAAAAGGTATGGGGTTTTAAAATGGTTGGACAATGGTATAATGCAACTTGAGCTTTTCAACTAGATAATATATAAAAGGAAAAAATTACCTAAGGCCCCGTTTGTATTCGAAGGTGAGTTCAACTCATCTCAACTCATCTTCATTTCATCATTATATTTTTATAATTTTTTATATAAAACACAAATTCCTATACACCTTTTTCAATTCCCAATACACCTTTTTCAATTCTCAAAATAATAATAATATTAAAAGA
Source organism: Platycarya longipes (assembly GCA_036559045.1). NCBI lineage: Eukaryota > Viridiplantae > Streptophyta > Magnoliopsida > Fagales > Juglandaceae > Platycarya > Platycarya longipes. The sequence continues at coordinate 1,880,221 of CM071793.1, forward strand.
TAAATTAAACTCATCTCAACTCATCTCATCTTCGAATCCAAGCGGGGCTAAGACCCAACATTTCCCAACGACAAGTAATTTGAAATTGGGATCTTCCCAGACTCCAACGATATTTAAAATCATAGAATTCTGCCAATATCAGTATTGAGTCATTGACCAATTCAATTTAGATTTAATTTTTGAAAAGATAAAACGAAAAAAGAATCAAATTGAATTACTAAAACACCCTTCTCTAACTGGAAAAAAAAAAAAAGGAAAGATAACCCAAGTTACCCAACTACCAAACAGCATGGGAACCCCATCGTCTTCGACGGTTCGACCGTCGTCGAGTTGACTCGTTCTTAAACGGGACAAGAACCCAGATCGACTCGGATCTGAGTCAGAGAGACAGTGAAGAAATAGAGAGACATGGGAGGCGATGACGTACCAGCCTTCCAAGCAGCCAGTGCTGCCTTGTTGCTGTTGATGCGGGGGAGGCTGCCCATACTGAGGGGCATAGGGTGGAGGATATCCCTGCTGAGGAGGATAACCCTGTGGTGGATATCCCTGTGCTGGATAGCCCGGCGGCGGATACGCGTCCTTAGGATATCCTTCCGGCGGATAACCTATTATATTAACAGACAAAGAAACAATAACACAGATCCATGATCAGATCCAACAAAACGAATGAGGAAAAACAAAAACCAAAAAAGAGAATTGCAATTATTCGAACAGAAAATCACAAAGAAAAAAAAAGGGGGAGGGAAAGACAGTATTCAATTCACTGACCTTGAGAGGGAGGGACACCAACAGGTGGCGGATTCTGGTTGTAATAGCTCATACTTTAGTTTGCTTGATGGTTTGGCCTTGGAATGTGAGAGATCTCCTTTCTTATATCAAATCTCTCTTCCCCAAACAGAGTTTTGAAGGAGGTGGGTGTACAGTATACACGGGATATAAAGGATATAAAAGTCGGGTAATACTACGGTTTTCACTTTTCACCGACGGTAGGGCAACTTTTTTGTTTTTGGTTTTTTTAAATTATTATTTTACACACTTTAAATGTTTTTAAAAACATTAAAAATAATTATATATTTATTAAAAATTAATTATTTAATCATTAAATAAAATCATATCATATTAAAAGTAATTCTTTAATCAAAAAATAAAAAAATTATCATAACTGATAAATTTTATCAATAAATTTAATAGGTGAGAATAGTCTTTTCCTTTTTATATTGTTACAAGTTTTTCTTTCCTCTCTTTTTCAATCTTTTTCTTTAATGGCTTTAATATGGCAGGATGCCAGGATGTGAAATTATTAAAGGATTTTTTATAGTTTTCCTGAACTTTAAAAACAGTTGGCTCCTTTCAAAAAATTAAAAAAAAAAAAAAAACAGTTGGCCAAAATCACTTTATCTAATTTCTTCAACATTTTTTTTCTTTTGCTTAATATCACTTTTTCTACGTGATTTGATGATTTTTTTTTAGATGTAATCAATTTAAAAGTAAGGTACAGTCTATGTATGTAAAGTGCAAATTCCATATTTTTTTTTGAAAAAATAATTGAGTTTATTATTAAAAAAATAAATAATTTACTCATCATTCTCATATACTATAAACTATATTTATTTTTTTCTTTTATCAAATATATGGAATATGGATCATGAATAGACTAATCCAACCTATCTCATTTACAATGATGTATGTCTAAAATTACTTGATAATTATTTATAAATTTAAATAACTCAGTTAACGACAGATTGATACCTAATAATATTCGTTGGGATCAAATATTGACTCTTTCAAAGTCTTTATTTAATAAGCAATGTTACATATAATCGTGGGATACATAAATATTACGTAATCACTTAAAAAATAAGTCAGATCCATTATTAAAAAATTTAATTTTTTTATGTGAATCTTATATTTTTTTCATTTTTTTTAAATGGTTATACAAATTATTATCTCATTGATGATTGAATAAATATTTTCTTTGATTTAGGCCTTGTTTGGATTGGAGAATAAGTTAAGCTCGTTTCAACTTATTTTTATTTTATCATTATATTTTTTTAATTTTTTATATAAAATATAATTTTTAATATAATTTTTTTTATATATTTTTTTAAATTTTAATTTACTATTTTAAAATTTTAAAATAATAATAATATTAAAAAATAAATTAAATTTATCTCATATTCCAATTCAAATGGCACCACAGGGCTCGCTATTAGAACGACAGCCGCGTGTATTGACCATGGACCATGGACCATGGATCATCGCCCATCGGGTCGAACGAAAACCAAAAAGCGGGTTCGCTATTAGAACGACAGCCGCGAATAACTCCAATTTGGTGTCCACGTCACTCATTAAATACTGTTTGTTTGTTTTTTTAAAAAGGACCCGTTAAATACCGTTAAAAACAAAGCTATTCTATTCTCGAGTAACATATATGTAACATCACTTAAGGCTCTCAGGGCCATTTGGATTCGGAAGTAGGTGGAATTCGTCTCGACTCCCTTTCATTTTATCATTATATTTTTATAATTTTTTATATAAAATATAAATTCTTATATATATTTTTTAAATTCCAATACACATTTTTCAAATTCCAATACATATTTTTCAAATTCTAAAATAATAATAATATTAAAAAATAAACTAAACTCATCTCATCTCTGAATTCAAGCGGGACCTATCAATTTTTAATTATCATAAAATGCATAATTATTCTATATATTTTTTAAAGTAAATACATATGAGATTTCATTTTTTTAAAATAATACTATATGCAGACTATAAAATTAAATTTTTTTATAGTCTAAATCAGGGAAGAAAAAAAAATATGGAAAAATCGATAAATCAATCAAAACCAAATTTGTTAGACTAGATTTGAACAAATTTAGTTTAGAACCGATTTTTAGAAATACAAGATCGGTAAGATTCGGTTCGATTTCGGTCATTTTGGAACCAGATCGGTCTTATTAACTATATATATATATATTTTAAATTAATATTATATTTATAATATATTTTTATATTATATAATTTTTTATATATGATACATTATAATATAAATTATAATCATATATGAATAACATTATAATATTTATAAAATAAAATTTTAGTTTTAAACATGAAATTAAAATAATTTTTTCATATAACAGTTCTTTTTATATGATAGTTTTTATATAACAGTATTTTGTTAGTCTAACATCTTTTATAATAAATTATAATTTTGTTAATAAAATAGATTTTTAAACTAGATTTAAAAAAAAACATATTTATTTTTAAAATTTACAATTTATTAAAACTGAAAATCGGATCGAAACAGACAAAATTGATCGATTTTGAAAGATAACAGAGGCGTAATCGATTTTGCAAGATGATATCAGTTCAATTATATATTTTGGCTAAAATGATACCAGTTACATCGTTAATCTAAATAAAAAAGACAAAAAGACTTCTATTCTAAAATGAGCTTGAATAGAATACTCTTATTTACCAATATAAAAAAATCAAATTTTGAAAAACTCTTTTTATTTATTCATGAAATTAGAGCATTTTAATTAAACTCATAATACAATCCATGGATATGAACTACAATAAAAATTATTCTTTTCAAAAATAGCACTCTGCACTTATATAATTCATAATTGTATCAAGGTTCTAGTGTTTCTCTTGAACTTATATATTATAAGGTTGTTTAGATATTGAGATAAGATGAATTGGTTTTATATATAAATTAAATGTTGAATAAAATTTTATTATAATATTATTTTTAATGTTATTAGTTTTAAAATTTGAAAATGTTAGAATTGGAATTAGAAAAAATTGAATTATTTATTATATTTTATATTAAAATTTTAAAAAAATATAATAATAATAAAATAATATAATTTGATACGAACTAAAATTACTTCTAAATCCAAATAGGATAATTACAAAGGCCTCTTCTACATATTTTCATAAGAATAATGTTACATATACTTACACTTTTACTTATAAGACTTATTTTATTAGTTCTCTTTTGAAATTTAAAATTCAAATTTTATGATTCAGCCTATCATTAGCTGACATGGAGATAAATAAGTTTTTTATAAAAAAAAAAATTAAGTACATTCATCATTTTTCTTTTCTTAATTATCTACTATTAATTATTGTATTTGCTTGGCTTAAATAAATAAGAAATAAAAGAAAAAATAGTGTGACTTTAAGGCAAATAACAACTTCCATCAATTACGATGCTCCAAATTGATAAGAAATTAATACAAAGGGTTTTACTACGTACCGAAAATTTTGTGCAGAAATTGTGTAAAAATAAGTTATAATTTCACATGAATTAAAATTAAAAAAATGAAAAAAATAAATAAAAATAACTATTTGCCTAACACAAATAAAATTGAAAAAAATGTTGAAATACAAAATACAATTAAAAATGAACCATTTGCTCATTTCCTATACGATTTTTGTACAAAATTTGTTTACAAATATCATTTACGCATTATCTGGACTCTCATGGTTTTTCTTTTTTGACAGATATGGACTCTCATTAGTAGATAGCGACCGTGTAACCTTTTGTAATGCAACTATTGCAATAGTTGTTATACTCGTAATTTCTATATTTTTATTTTTTTAGACAATGACATGTTGAATTTATTTTTTTTATAAATAATTGGAAAAAATAAATTTATAAGTTAACATAATTTGATATAATACTTTAAAATTATTTTTAAAAAATTCAATTAAATTAACTCATCAATTTCATTCATTTATAAATTTATTTTTATAAAATATTTGAAGAATAGATCCATTCTCAATTTTGTTTTTGTAGGAGTGGAGGCACGCATGGACAGTGACAAATGGAGCATTATGGATGCGAATCAATTTGGTTTTTTGTTTGTCCTGAATTCCGTAAAGCCGAATGGAAGAGGTTGATTTGGTTTTGTAAGTTGACCCACTACATAGTAGTACATACTATATATTATTTTTATTTTTATTTTTATTTGTTTCAAATATTTTTTGAATTTATTCTTTTTAAATAACTAAATTCTTCTATTCATTAATTATATACCAAACATTTTATTAAAAAAAAGTATAATGTATATTACGTGGACTTATGTTAGAATTTCTCTCTTGTTTGTCCTGAATTCCGTAAAGCCTAATGGAAGAGGTTGACGTGGTAGCAAAATTTGAAGTGTGTTTGTCGCAGATTGGCTTTCGTCGTACGGTGTACCCACATGTACAGTGAGATGCCAGGGGCACGCTTTTAGATTGTCTAAAATTAAATTTTAAAAAATATAAATTTATATATATATATTAAAAAAATGTAATTATATTTGATTAAAAATAAAGAGAAAAAAATGAAAAATAAAAATAAAAATACTTTTTATCTTTAAAAGTAAATAATAAAATTAAAAATTTGTATAAAATTTGTCTTTTTTAAAATTTAACTTTAAATAATTTAATAAGAATGCTTTAACACATTACAAAATTTGGATTGATTATAAAAATGGAACAGATCTTGAGAGCAATTATTATTCGATAGTATTCATTGTATATATGAGATAGTTTAAATAAATTGATCAAATTTTCTTTAAGTAGATTAATTTTCTTTAAGATAATTTATTTAATTTATTTAAACTACCTTATATATATAATAAATGTTATCAAATAGTAAATACTCTATTTTCATAAAAATAAGAAAATAAATAAATAAATAATTATTAAAAATATAAATTTTTTGATATAAATTTTATTTTAAAATATAAATGATTCATTATATTTTATATAAAATTTTTAGAATTGCAATAACCATATGAGATAAAATAAGATTGTCTACCAAACTGGACCATGCCTTATACTCCTCTACTGTTGATAAGCATGAGTTACGAAGTTAATACGTCATCCAGCTAATTTACAACACGAAACATAAAAGGACCCTTTAATGTATTTATTTTACTTTGTTTTATTTTATTTTGCGCGACCTATAGGTTGTGTTCAAGATGTATTTCACGACCTCGATTATTCAGCAATGATCCAATCCACTTGGTCCTGCAAAACGGCTGAAAGGCGTAGGAAGTGGGGTCGGGGTTCGAGACCATTCCAACGTCAAAATTAGTACAAGGAAAAAAGTATATAAGACAATATGAAAATAAGATATTGAAAGTATCAAATATTTATAATACACGCTCATATAAATAGTATTCATAAATACTGTTCATGTAAGTATGTACTATGAGTGTTAAATACTTCTTAACATTATTCTATTAGAAAAAGAAAATGAAAGCAGAATCCGATGTGCAGCTACATACTGAATATTTGAAGGAAAAAAAATATATTAAAATATAATTGTGAGAGAGTGTACAGGTGTACAGCAGCACAGTGGTTGCTGCCAAACACCCCCTATTAAAAAAAGCGTCACATTTATTTCAAAATTCTAGACACTATTTATAGAGGCGATTATACTTAATTGAAATTTAAAGACCGTAGAGATTATCTTGTGTCATTATGTAGTTATCATTTGGTCAGTGGTGTCAGAGAAAGGGAGTTCACCTAGGGTAGCTTCATGAAATTGGGTCCGGTGTCCACTGTTTAATTCGAGTCATATTAATTCTTGTAATTCTCGACCTTGCGAGATTGTAATTTATAACTGATATTTAATGTAACATGACTCCCTTAGTTTAACATTTAATGCAGCATGGTGCTTGATATAATCCTGACCTGTCCAGCATTTAATGCAGCGTCAGTCGCCATTTACACCTTTCAAGCGTTGATGTCCCTTTCTTGAATTTTGCAAGCGACCCGAGTTGTCTTGGTTTCCCCCTTCACGTCGGGTTGCCATGTCTTACCCAATATGGATTATTGGGTCGCCTCACGGACCTCTTGTCCTTCTCCCCTCAAATGGGCTTGACTCGATTGGGCTTCCCTCATTGATGGATTAATGTCTCCATAAAAAAAAAAAATATCACCATATGTAATTAAGGACCATAAAGTTAAAACTTAATTAGAATACATATTCTTTGCTAACAATAAATATTTAGACGGGGCTTATTCGATTTTTCATTTTCAGCCCAAAAACAATCATGAGGATTCCAAAAGCCAATCAAATGTACTTCGAACCTAAACTGGGGTGACCACCATCAGGTTCAGGTTCAGCCACTCAAGAACACTTTTATAATTGGCGCCCAACTTATTTAAGGTTCAAATGTTCAATATTTCGTAGATATGTTTTGAAACATTCTTTTGGAGTTGATTGATATTTTAGTAGTACTACCTATAAGTTTAAGAGTATACATTTTATACTTTTTTTTTTCAAGAAAAAGTGAGATACACCCAATAAATTACTTGTTGCTTTAGATGCGCAATAAACACAGTTTTCTTTAAAACAACTGCTACGATTACCGAGATATAATCGAACTATGAATTATTGTTTGATGGGATTATTGTTCTAATCCAACTATGGAAGAAAGCATGGTCATGCACTTTCCTTTTGACAACAAGTGAGGAGCAAAAATGCACGAGATTAACCACTTCCTAAGTCAATGAATAGTGCGTTTTAAATTCATGGAATAAATTGATTAAATTCGTATAATAAATTATCAAATTTCAACAATTTACATATTCAATTGAATTTTGAGGTTCGTATCAATTAAATGTCTAAGTTCTACGAAAAGCATATACATGGGCATTCAACATTTTCTTTTTCTTTTTTTTAAAGCAAATTTACTTTATTAAATTAAAAAGATGATATATGAGAAGGGGATGGAGTTTCCTAATAAACTTCTCAGAATAATAAATAACAGTGTATAAGTGGCAAAAAAATGATTTTTTAAAACCAATTTCCTGATTTCTACTCATGTTCTACAATAAGACGTCGTCTTATTAAAATAGGTCAATAAGGTATTCACAAAAATGCGAACAATAAAACTATTGTTGGAGGGCGATGAAACCTCCACTGAAAACGATGAAGATGGTGTATGTATACTAATGCTTATTGTCTTGAGATAATTTTTAGAAAGGTTCACGATTTATTTTTCAAGATCACATATTAGGAAAAACGAAGAATATATAGTAGCAGTCAAACTCTTTGTCGAGTCGCCGGCAGTGGGCCAACACATGCGGTGGTGGCGCGTGTCCTAGAACAGATGAGTAAATCCGAAGGATCTGAGGCCCGTGGGGACACGCGTGCGACAAATGCATAGAGCAGAATTCTAGTTTTCTCCCGTGACCATGAAGATCGGTGGGTTAAGAGGTTGAAAAGGCTGTGCATATTAGTCGGAGGTTTCCATAAAGCAATAGGTCGGCAATAATTTGGCTCTAAAAATCTAAGTAAAAAATTTAAACAAAATAAGAAAAAAAACAACAAGAAGAAAATGTTAGCTGGGGAATAAGGTGGTTGAAGCCAAATCTCCAAACCCCCTTCTACCCAGAGGAAGGAAAAATTATGGGATTGGTTAGGCAAATCTCCTAGGTAAAGAGAAAAGAAAAAGAGAAAATTTTGAGAGAATTCTTCTAGGCATTCGACAACTTGTTTATGTCAATAAGAAGAAATATTGGAAACAAAAAATAAAGATGCAAGGCATTATGAGTGACAATATAAAGAAATCGCACAATTTACATAAAGGGTAATGCTACTTACCATTAATTTTATTATTAATTTTTTAATCTTATTATTTGATATTAAATCTATAATTCATTTATGAATCTATTATTTAGTAGGAGAGTGCTACTCACTCCTTTGCAAATCCTTCCGTTTGAATCCCCCTTTTGGATTTATTTATTTTTAAATTTTTTTTTACATGATTTTAAAGTAGATGTTTTTAAATAATATTGTGATTTTTTTTTATATTTTTAAAAAATATTTTAAGTAATATTACATGATTTTGTTAATAACTTAAAATATTTTTTAAAAATATAGAAAAATCACAATATTATTTAAAAACATCTACTTTAAGATCATGTAAAAAAATTGAAACAAAAAAAAAAAAAATCCAAAATGGGATCCAAACGAGAGAATTTGTAAAGGGAAGAATAGCATTTCCCTATTTAATATCAGATATTGAAAAAATAATGAGAAACATAATAATAAATAAATTGCTCCTTTGCATGATTGGAGAGAAGGATTTTAGTATTTATGACGTGTCATGGGAGATAATGTGGCTGCAAACATGGAAGACTGCTTATTGGCTCTCTGGGTGGCAAATTGTGCTTTTAAATCATATTTGCGTCGTATCAATCATGAATATTTGATTATATATATCAATCTTAATCTAATCTATTAAACTAAACCTGTTAAAGTTTCAAACTCTAACCTTACTTAGATAATGGGTTGTCTCATATCATTCATATTGATTTGATTAATAACTAATTATAAATATGTAATACCACATGATTCATTTAAATCTATTTATTTTATGTTAGTATGTCAATGTATACAATTAAAATACATAACTTATCAGACCTGATTAATATCATTTTGTATAAAAATTAAAATCTATATTTATTAATAACTACAATATCATAAAAATATATATTAATATTTTTTAAATTTCAAAGAATAATAAAATTAATATTATAAATTATATAATAACATATACGAATATAGGTCTAATATTATAATATAAATATAAACATACTGAGAAATATAAATATTAGAACTTAATATTAATGAGATTTTAATTATGAAATAAATTCAAAACAATCTAAGATTGAATTAATTTTGTGTTAAGCAGGGTAATTCATTTGTAAATCTTTTTTAACTAGTCAACCTTTTTTAATACGAAGTCGTTAACATCAAAGTAAAATACTTTAATTTTCTATTATATTTGTGTTAAGGTTATAAAAATTTGACCAACGGGTTGGGGTGAGAGAAAGAATTATTTCCAACCCACTGGTGCGAGTTGGGCTTCATTTGAGGTCGTTTGGGGCTCCCGGTAGAGGTCCCGGCGTGACTGTACGTACATAATAACAGATGAAATAAGAGAGATAGACATACAAATTTACGTGGTTCGGCGAATGCTTACGTTCACGGGTATTTGGGGATGAGAATCCACTATAATGGAGATTTTTACAGTCTCTCATAGCTCACTGTACAGAGAAAGTGCCACTGTTAAGGTTATAAAAATTCGGCCAACGGGTCGGAGTGAGAGAAAAAATTATTTCCAATCCACTGGTGCGAGTTGGGCTTCATTTGAGGTCGTTTGAGGCTCCCGGTGGAGGTCCCGGCGTGACTGTACGTATGTAATAACAGATGAAATAAGAGAGATGGACACAAAATTTTACGTGATTCGGCGAATGCCTACGTCCACGGGTATTTGGGAATGAGAATCCACTATAATTGAGATTTTTACAGTCTCTCATAGCTTACTGTGCAGAGAAAAATATAGATAAATTCGCTGTGCTACTTTCAGAGAAATCTGGAGAAGCTGAGGTTGAAGAAGAAGAGCCCGTCTAAATTGTTCCAGCCAGCCAGCCCCCTTCTTTCATCTGTTCGAGTCCTTTTATAGCTAAGTTTCGGTCTAAACGATCAGATATTCCCTTGCGTGTGTCAGTAGAACTCCACACTTTCATTTCACTGCCTGCTTTTTATTTAATTCCTACATCCTGCCCCAACGTCTATCAGCTCACCTTTTAGTCCCATCACCTATCATTTTGTCCCATTTGTCATAAATGCTTGGCAGGTGTGATTAATTTCATCCCTTTCAGTACCTCGCAAATTCTTATCAAAATACGTTGATGGGAATTTTGTAGTTTTGTATCCTGAATCCCGAGAAAATACTGATTGTGTAAAATATAGCTGTGGAGCTAGGTTAAGGGGAGACCTTAGTAATCTTCGCGTGGGTAGATTTTTTGTAGGTTGTGGATGGCCATACAACCTCGCGAGCCTTTGAGCAGGATGTGGTTGATTTGACAACTTCCACGAGTTGTCGATGAGATTTCGCTATGGTGAGGCGCAAAGCCTATTCCGTCGCAGTATAAGACCCGTCTGGTGGTGTCACCGCGTGAGATCCGCAGGAGTGCATTGTCTAGGACTCCGTGGGAGGTGTTATCGCATGAGACCTGGCGGGAATGCATCGCCGATGACTCCGCGGGAAATGTCATCGCGTGAGATCTGGCGGGAATGCATCGCTCAGGACTATACGGGAAACGTCATCGTGTGAGACCTGGCGGGAATGCATCGTCGAGGACTTCGCGGGAAATGTCATCGCGTGAGACCTGGCGGGAATGCATCGCCTAGGACTCCGCGGGAAATTTCATCGCGTGAGACCTGGCAGGAATGCATCGCCGAGGACTCCGCGGGAAATATCATCGCGTGAGACCTGGCGGGAATGCATCGCCTAGGACTTCGCGGGAAATATCATCGCGTGAGACCTGGCGGGAATGCATCGCCTAGGACTCCGCGGGAAATGTCATCGCGTGAGACCTGGCGGGAATGCATCGCCTAGGACTCCGCGGGAAATGTTATCGCGTGAGACCTGGAGGGAATGCATCGCCTAGGACTCCACGGGAAATGTCATCGCGTGAGACCTGGAGGGAATGCATCGCCAATGACTCCATGGGAAATGTCATCGCGTGAGACCTGGCGGGAGTGCATCACCTAGGAGTCCGCGAGATGTGTCATTGCGTGAGACCTGGTGGGAATGCATCGCCTAGGACTTCGCGGGATTCTGTCACTACGTGTGGGTGGATAGACCGACCCCGCGGGATTCTGTCACTACGTGTGGGTGGATAGACCGACCCCGCGGGATCCTGTTACTTATCATAGGTGGGCAGACCGACCCCGTGGGATGTGATTACGTGCCGACATCCCACGCTTAGTATAGTTCCTGATAACTTTCTAAGGTTGGTGTGCTTGTGAGGAGGGCACAATTGGTCCCGAGTGAGTGAAAAATTTCCATGTCCTGAGGAATTTGAGGAATGGATCCATGTAAATGGGTCGAGGAGAGTCCCAAGAGCACAGAGACTGGTAGTTCTTCCTAGTTTTTTCTAGATGAATAATTGTTGAGTGTGATGCCGATGGTTCACGTGTGATGCGAGTTCCCGGATGTGTGTAAGGTGTTTGACCCGAATATGCATAAGTGATGTGAGTCCTGAGTGTGGGGCCATGTGACAGGTCCCAAGAGAAATGGAGGAAGCTCGGTGGATCCTTGAGCTGATGGAGCCTGTGAAGTTGAGTCGTGCATACGGTCCATGATGGTATGAGCGTCGTGGAGGGTATCGAGTGTGTTCGTGAGGCGTGTCCCGTGTGGCACAATGGGCGCGTTGTGAGTAAGTTATGTGACTGAATGAGGCGAGGGGCGTGTGAGCCTATCTGATGGTAATTTGAGTCGAAATCCGAGATTGTGTCTGTAATAGACAGGTTCTCGAGCTCCCACGGAAAAGTTCGAGTTCATTGAATTGTGCTCAAAGCTCAAATAAAGTTGCGAGCTCGAGGTGTGGGCAGTATTCCGCGAGTTGGGCAAAGCCTGTGTTGAGGGAAATTCCCGGCTGTTGAAGCATGGCTGAGTAGTGTTGTTGATGATGATGAAGAAGAAGTTATGATTCTCAAAATCCGCTGCTTTCAAAGGGTGACTAGATGCGAGTCGGGGCTCAGTCATTAGGTCTCGTGTCCTATCTGCTCATCCCTAGGGCAGCCAAGTCGGAAGAATTTTATCAAGCGGATGGAGTGCAATGTGAGGAAGGAAATTCTGAGATGAGGGAATCTGGCCCGAGCTGAGAGAAATCCGAGTTGGGAAAAATCCGAGCTGAAAAAAATTCGAGCTGGCTGAAAAAAATCCGAGCAGAGAGAAATTCGAGCTGGCTGAGAAATCCGAGCTGGCTGAGAAAAATCCGGGCTGGCTGGGAGAAATCTGAGAGGTGCTTCCAAAGTGGTGGAGAACCGAGAGGTATTTCCGAGCACTGAACTGAAGATATTTCCGAAGGCATTTCCCGAGCTGTGGTGGAGAACTGAGAGGCGTTTCCCGAGCGGTGGTGGAGAACCGAGAGGTATATCCGAGAGTTATTTCCGAATGGGTGGTGTGTCTCTGAGCATAGAGGCAACTCGGGAAAGTCCGAGCGGGTTGGTAAGTCACTGAGCACCGAGGTAACCCGAGTGGGGGCATCAACGTGATGGGACACTGGCATGCTCTACCGCTGTCGGGTTCTAGCGGCTTCTTACTGGCCTGCCCGTCCCAAGCCGAGAGTTGAACCGGGTGTCTTGGGCGAAGGCCCTCGGGTCACGTGGTTCCTAGAGGTAGAGGGCATAGCGTGAGGCTGGTTTTCACAGGCTGGTTTTCCGACCACCCTGGAAGTCGCCGTGGACTAGCCATGTCCCACTGGGACTAGGCTTCCCGAAAGCGACCGTGCAGGAGGCGTTGAGCCACCCTGCTGTTTCCGGCGAGATGGCCGGTTGGCGCCAAGCTTGCCAGAAACAGAAACTGCCGGCGGTCAGGGAAGCGACCGCCAGCAAGCCATTGGTGCTCACGGCTTGATGCCGTGAGCTTCTCGGGGTGACACGGCCGGCGTGTCCCCGAGATACCAAGAGTTCCGACGACCGGGATCCTTCTGACCGGACGCCGAACAGAATCCGCCGGTGGTCTAGCCATGCTCACGGCTGCCGCCGTGAGCTCCGGGGTGCACCAAGCCGTGCCCCCCGAGCACTGTGCATGCATGCAGCACAGTACGTGCATGCATGAAGTACTGTGCATGCACAGTACTTTATCTATACACGGCATAACGCCTTACTGTAGACGTTTGCTACTGTATCACTGTGCACGTTTAAGTGCACAGTGTTTCGGATTACACTTAGACAGTCAGACCAACATAACATACGCATGTATCTGTGTTTCTCGTAAACATCTCGAGGTGGAAAGATAAATAAATAGATGGTTCAGTATAAGAGCTTGCTACCGCTCGAGCTGGTTTCAAAGATTTTCCGATCGTATTAGTGATAAAAATAAGAATAAAGTCGTCGAGTATACTTATCTGGAGAAAATTCTTGTTGAATCGGTCGGTCAGATACTTTTATTCAGTGGGTTAGAATGTCATCATTTTCTCACTACCGATTCTCGAATCCCACAGACGGCGCCACTGTTAAGGTCATAAAAATTCGGCCAACGGGTCGGGGTGAGAGAAATAATTATTTCTAACCCAGTGGTGCGAGTTGGGCTTCATTTGAGGTCGTTTGGGGCTCCCGGTAGAGATCCCGGCGTGACTGTATGTACGTAATAGCAGATGAAATAAGAGAGATGGACACACAATTTTACGTGGTTCGGCGAATGTCTACGTCCACGGGTATTTGGGGATGAGAATCCACTATAATGGAGATTTTTACAGTCTCTCATAGCTCACTATACAGAGAAAAATATAGATAAATATTTAGATAAATTCGCCGTGCTACTTTCAGAGAAATCTGGAGAAGCTGAGGTTGAAGAAAAAGAGCCCGTCTAAATTGTTCCAGCCAGCCAGCCCCCTCCTTTCATCTGTTCGAGTCCTTTTATAGCTAAGTTTCGGTCTAAACAATCAGATATTCCCTTGCGTGTGTCAGTAGATCTCCACACTTTCATTTCACCGCCTGTTTTTTATTTAATTCCTGCATCCTGCCCAAACATCAGCTCACCTTTCAGTCCCATCACCTATCATTTTGTCCCATTTGTCATAAATGCTTGGCAGGTGTGATTAATTTCATCCTTTTCAATTCGTGTTAGAGTATTAATATTAGATTGATTAATTTTTAATAAAAAAAATATAATACATATTAAAAAATTATTATTATATTTAATTAAAAGTAGAGAAAAAAAATAAAATAAAAATATTTTTACTCTGTAAAAATAAATAATAAATTTAAAATTTTCTTCAAATTGCTCTGAGATTTACCGACTGTGTCAGATATTGCCACTTGGACTCACCAAACACTCAGACGCACTCCATCCTCGTGCCCGCCTCCCCAAACGGATGCAGAAGATTCTTGGGAATACAGTCGCCCTTCATTTCATTCAAAACAGGTACACACCAAAACATAGTCTATTGGACTCGGACACTGAGACTCGTAGAGTCATGGCCGTCGGAGGACGTCAATTCAAAGTTTAGCCACACCCCCAGCTCACCGGCGTCGACTGTCTGCGTCTCCAGTTCTCCCGCTTTGCATCTCTCTCTCTCTCCGTGTATGTTTTTGTATTTCTTCCGTCTTCCGTTCTCTCTCACCCTTCTGGTTCACATTTCGACGCTTTTGCCTCTTCTTTATGTTCACGATGGGTCATTTGAGTCACGACTCTTTTTCTTTTACCTTTTCAATTACATCTCGATAGTAGCGCTCGTTACATTCTCTGGCCTGCCATTGCATCGTTTCCGTGTTCAGAGATCTCGTTCTCGTGTTAGTTTTCGTATATATCGTGTTTGGTTCCCGAGAAAACTGAGCCCGAGGAACAGGAAAATAAAGGAGAGGGAAAACACTACTAGAAATATGATTGCCGAGATAAGTTAGAGAAAGAAACAGAGAAGAAAGTTGTGAAATGTTTTAGATCCTAATGCTAGGTTGCCACTTGTCCTGTTGAATGCTATACTTTATTATCTGTCATTTCGATGTATCTATTGTTAACGCTTCCAAAATTATTGTCCTGTTAATTTTATTATGCATGAATGCCTCAATTTCAGCAAAACGATTGCTAAACTGGGTTTATTTCTAGAATTCCAGCACTACCTAGTAATGCTTGGAACCACTGTTATCATCTCAACGATCCTTCTCCCTGGCAATGTAAGAATTTATCAAAAATTCACACTCACACGTGCGAGCAATGTGCGTAAATACATATAACTCGGTTTCTCATTTACCACTATTGTTGTAGGTGGAAGGGGATGAGGTGATAGCCACTTTCCTCTTTGTTGCTGGTATAAACACCCTCTTTCAGACATGGTTCGGGACTCGGTTGACAGTGGCGATGGGCCTTCTTACGCTCTCATTATCCGCATTAGTTCTTTCAACTTGTCAAGGGGATTCAGCTTATACATAGATCCCCATCACGTTGGATTTCACATTTTGTTATTGCCCTTTCTATTTTTTAAATCTGTCCGGTTCAAGGACTGAATGTGTGGGTGGCTAAAAGAAAACGCTTAAAAATGCTCTGTTCCTTTTGAGATCTGAGTTTGCTATTATTGACTACGCATGTCTCTTAGTGAGAGAAGTGAAAATTTGTATTTGCTTCCTATTGGAGTTTCTATGAACCAAAAATGAAATTCTACAGCCACCAGCTAGTTCAAAATTTGTCTAGACAAGTTGCCTATCCCAAAACTGATGTTCTCTAACAGGCCTCGACTGGTTCCGGATTGGTCTATTTTGGTTGACTTGTTTTGTTTATTCTAATAAATTATTTGATTAGCCTATACTGATATGAATTTTACTTAGACTGCGCCTGCGGTGTGTAGTTCCCCAGTACTGATGTATTCTACACAAGTACTTGTATTAATGCAACGGCTCCACTTACACTGGTAACTCTCTTTTACAAATGATTTTTCCTTTTCAATAGGCGTATTACATTGAAGTGGGAGAATTGATAACATTTCTACATTATCAGTCTTCTAATGAAAATGAAATTTCAACTTCCAACTTTCAGTTCAGTTCATCTCATCTCAACTTACTATCCAAACGGCACGTCGGCACCAATATGCTTTTGCGATGATAGCTACTTCTTTTTTTCTTGGTAGTTTTGAGATTTGAATTTATGTAAAGCATTGATTGACCCTTTTTTTTTTAACATATCTAGTAATGTGGCAATTTGCTAATTTTTGATAATATGGCAATTTGGTGGGTTTCTTTCCTTCGTGAGAGTAATTGGTTAGACATAATTATAAACCACTAACATTGACAATCCATGCTCTGCCCATGTTCCTACCTTGAAACAGGATTGGTATTAGTTTTATCTGCTTCAAGTTAATTTCTCCTGTTATTTCTGTGGCAGCTCAAAGGTACATATAGACATGTATTGCAGCCTCGAGATATGGGATTGCCAAAGCATGCGCTCCCTTTCTGTTCGGCCGTGGTGTTGGCTGGCAGGTTGGTATTGATATCCTGTTGTCTCGTTCTTTGTAATTAGCTTCCAGTAAATTTTATGAATTGTTTATTGATTCTCCTTAGATTGTTTAATGCTAATAAATTTAAGGGAATAGACACTGTTAGATGGCATTTTTGGCACTCCCAGTGGCTCCAATGCATCACTGTAAGTATCTAACTTCTGAAATTCCTTCTATCACTTTTTCTGGAGAAAATATTAGAGCAAAACTTTGGCGGATTTTGTTAGGGATATGAACATTTTCATGGTCTAGGCTTTGCTGTCTTCATGGGTTTTTCAATGAGTATCTGTTGACATCTGATCGATTCTTCCCTACCTTAACAGGTTCTTCCTGATAAATTTATGGGCTGCCTGATAAATGTTAACAGAGTTCTTCCCTTCCTTCTAACTGTCGAGTTCTTCCTTTGCCATATCGTTGACGAGAAACGGAGAAATAGTAAGTGAACATTTCAAATTGCTTGAGTGCATGACATTCTTTTATGCTTTGAACGTGCTTTAATTTCTGCAATATGAGCACGTTGCTCACATCTTCCTACTTACATTGCAATTATTTAAGTATTTATTTATTTATTTTATTAAAGGTGAATACAAAATTGAGGC
This sequence comes from Platycarya longipes, assembly GCA_036559045.1. NCBI lineage: Eukaryota > Viridiplantae > Streptophyta > Magnoliopsida > Fagales > Juglandaceae > Platycarya > Platycarya longipes. Next base: position 1,897,845 of record CM071793.1, read on the forward strand.
GGCTGTAGGCAAGATTAGTTTTTTTTGCATTAGATTCTTATTTTAAACCAAAGCAACAAAATTCATGAAATAAAAGGTTCTGCCCATAACATTCTGTAGAAGACTAATGAATTATCTCATTAATTCCACTTTTGTATGAATCATGCTGTCATCAATGGTGTTGGTATGCATGAACATAGCGAGAGCACATTGAACGAGGCCAGGGTTGAGTCTTGAGAGATTTGGACATAAATCTCCCAACTCAAAGGCTACATAGTAGATGCGTACCAAAGTCAACAAGATTGCCTTTCTAATATCTTTTGCCAATTTTGCTTAATTTCGGACAAGACCATTCTGTTTTTGTTTTGACCTCTAATTTTGGGCTAGAAGAGATATTATCTTATATTCAGTACAAACGTAGCATTCATTTAAAAAAATAATTAAAAAAATCAAAAACAAAAATTAAATTTTTGATAATGAATTCGACTCCTTTAAAAAAAATACACATACTTACATATTCTATTTGGTAATACTCTTAACAGCTAGGACGCGAATTCAATTTGATCAGCTGTCCAAAGATTCTTCCACTTCAATAGATAACCCCAGCCGAGTAACATTTACTGATTTTAGGCTTATACGTGTATATGAAATATGTTATTTATAATTTGATTAACTATCTACTGTAAAATTTACTATAATTATAAAAATAAGAAATTATATTTTTTACACACCCAATATACTGTTGATGTATTTTTAGCATTAATTATGCTAAAGTAAAATTTACTATAATTATAAAAATAAGAAATTATATTTTTTACACACCCAATATACTGTTGATGTATTTTTTGCATTAATTATGCTAAAAATGATTAATATGTATTTTTTAAAAGTTATAGTGAATCTCACTATAAAGTGATGTATTAGTTATTAACACACCAATTTATACGTAAAAAAATTCTATAAAAATTTGTTAGTGGGTGGGATAACATCAAACTGCTTTCATTAGAGATAAAAGAATTCGGGATAACATTCTTCTGGCCCAGGAATTCTTCAGAAACTATCACAGAAACAAGGGTTTCCCTCGATGTGCTCTCAAAGTTGACATCATGAAAGCTTTTGACATGGTTAGGTGGGATTTCATTGAGGGAGTCTTAAAGGTGGTTGGGTTTCCTGCTATCATGGTTCAATGGATAATGAAATGCATTACCATCCCTAGATTCTTTATCAATATAAATGGGGAGCTGAACGGATATTTCCTGGGAAGAAGGGGTCTTCGTCAAGGAGACCCTCTTTCCCCTTATATTTTCGTCCTGGTTATGGAGACTTTCTCGGGTTTGCTGGATGACAAAATTCAGGAAGGGCAATTTGAATTCCATTTCAGATGTAAGAAAGATCAAATTTCCCACCTTTGCTTCGCCGACAATCTCCTCATCTTTTGCAAAGGAGACAGATGTTCGGTGCAAGTGGTCAAGGATTGCTTGGTCTTTCTCCCAACCTGGGGAAGAGCAGTTTAATTACTTGAGGTGTTGACAACAATACTAAGGATTCTTTGTTGGGAGTCTTGGGTTTCAAAGAGGGGTCTCTTCTCGTGAGGTACCTTGGGGTCCCCCTTGTCTCTTCCAAATTAAGAAAGGTAGATTGCAATGCTTTGGTGGAAAGAATAACCGCCAAAATCAAGAGTTGGACTTGCAAATTTCTTTCTTACGCAAGTAGGGCCCAGCTGGTTAGATCGGTTTTGTTCGCCATCCAGGTATACAGGTCTTCCCTTTTTATTCTTTTAAAATGAGTTACCAAAAAGATCGAACAAGTTATGAGATCCTTCCTTTGGAAGGGGGATGATTTGAGCAAGGGCGGTGCCAAGGTTGCTTGGGACAACCTTTGTCTCCCTTATAAGGAAGGAGGTCTTGGATTCAGGGATGTCGAAGCTTGGAACCGTCTGCCATGGTGAAACACATATGGCATTTATGCACGGATAGCGACCATTTCATTTGGTCTAGCTGGGTTAGAAATTACTTTATTAAGAATAGGAATTTCTGGACGCTGAGGGCTCCTGGTGAGTGTTCCTAAACCTAGAGGAAATTATTGAAATTAAGACTTTTTGTTCATGATGAATTCAATTTAAGTGGCAGCAGGGTTACCAGGAAAATGACCCCTAAGGCCTCTTCTCTACTAAGAGTGTTTGGGATCTTCTCAGGCACAAAGAGCTTCCTGTCCCATGGCATAGGGCAGTTTGGTTCACTGGCATGGTTCCCCGCTATGCATTATATCTTTGGTTGGCTGTGTTGGGAAGACTTCCCACTAAGGATGTTCTTAGTAAGCATGGGCATTATGTGGGGACGACTTGCGTTCTATGCGGACGAGAAGAGGAGTCTCTTGATCATCTATTTTTTTTTTCTTGTCCTTTTTCTTCCTCCATATGACTTACCTTGTGCGGGACATGTAATATCCTGCCCATTATGATGAGTTAGGAGGGTACCTCTCGCTGGTTGGCTTCTAGTATTAAGGGCAATTCTCTTTCCAGTTTGATCGCCAGGCTTATGTTCGCTGCAATTGTTTATGGAAACCGGCGGGAAAGGAACTCTCGGATTTTCCATGGGAAATCATTTTATGCTGGTTATGTCTGTTATGTGATTGTGCTTTGGGTTAGGGCTAGAGTGAATTCCTTGCGTGGGCTCCCCCCCTCGCAGGAAAATAGCTGGTTCCTTCACTCATGAGGCATTTCTCCTGCTGTCTTTAACTCTTATATCATTGCTTGTAGTTCTCCTCCTTGTGTAATGGGTGCTTAGTGCCTGCCCTGTGTTCTTTGTTTCGTTTGCCTGGGGTATGCCCCAGCGTATTTGTACTGGTTTTATCTTATAATTCATTATTACTTCAAATAAAAAAGGATAAGTCATGTATTATAATTGAAGTGATTTTCGAGAGAACAAAGTGGATTTGTGAGCAAATTCTGGCATGAGAGGGCCAATGAGACAGAACTGATAGTACCCCATTAAAAACCGCCCTAAATCATGCCTTGACACCGCTAGTGGAGGGTCAGGACAGTCACTTGGCTAACCTGCATGCATGCCTTGGCTCAGACCTTGACACGCAGCAAGCAACCATGGAGGCTACTTGCGACGCGTAGCCCATGAGCCCAGACCGCCAGCTTGGGCCATTCATGACCAGCACCCCGGCACTTAGCCCGGGCCATACAAGACCACCACCCAAGCCACCTGACTGGGCCACACTACCACAACACGGCATCACTCGGGACACATCATCAAGCTTAGGCATGTCACCATGTCATGCACACTATCAGATGCCATGCAGCCAGGCGCCATGTAGACAACCATCCGTGGGCCATGCCATGCCACATGCCATGCCTAGGCCACAACATGCCACGGCCCCATCATCATTGGCGCCACCTTTGCTTATTTATGTATTTATTTTATTTATTTATGCATTTAGTTATTTTAGTAATTATCTTATTTTGTTAGGGGCCTTTTGGGAGTTTCCAATTTGTTAGACTCTATAAATAGGACTTTTAGGTTTTCATTTCACATCTTTGGACAATTTGAGACTAGACTTTTGCTCTTGGAAAAGAGTTAGGCCGGCCACAAGTATTGTGGTTTGGATTTCGGTGCTTAGCACTTGGGCTTCCCTAGGGTGCAATTCGTGAATCCCTTTGGAAGAGGATCATCGTGCAATTCGTGAATCGGTGATCCACATCTATCTTTTTATTTGTTTTCATTTTTATTTATAAAAATCTTGAGGTAATTCATAAAAAGAGTTTTCGGTTTTGGAGTGAGTTGTGTTGAGTGATTTTCATGTTTTGGTGTTCTTGAGAGGTTTGTTGATTGTTGAGTGATTTTGTGTTTGTGAGGCTAAATCCACACCACTTGTGGATTTGAGAATTTGTGTGTGTGTCCATAGAGGAATTCGAAATCCTCCCCCATTGGGAGATTCGGATTGCTCATGTGAGTGAGAGTGAGTGTGTGATTGATTGAAGGAAGTTGAAGACTTGGAGCCTTGTGTGTGTGCCGAATCCACTTGGTGTCTGGAAGGAGTTGGCTTGTTCATCTAGGGTCTTTTGTTCAATCATCATTTGGTTGTTCAATTGATCAATTTGGTGTTCATTTTGCCCCATAGCAGCCACGGCATCAAGCTCCCCCAAGCCCTAGAGCCACACGGCATAAGGCATGAAACCCTAGTCTAAACACTTGTCCATTTTGCCCTTTACCCTAGCCGGCCACTTAACCCCATCCTCTCCTATAATTCCTCTCTTAAATCCACCTCATCCCTCATCCAAAACAAACCAATTTCGTGCCCCTCAAACCCTAGCAAGACCGGCCACCCATTGGATTTGAATTCAAAAGAATTCAAATTCAAATCTCACCAAAATCCCTACAAAGTCTCAACCGGCCATCCACCTTTATCCTAGCCGAAATCACCTTGCCACATCATTTAAATTGCCACCTCATACTCTTATTTGATTGGTCATCAAGTGAAGAAGAGAACCAATCAAATCCCTCCCTATAATCCCAGCAAATTCGGCCAAAACACTAACCCTAGGTGCCGCCCACTTCAAATGGCTATAAGCCATGTTCCTACTTTTTAGGACTTATCCAAACTCCATCAAAACCCTAGAATCCTATCCCTAATTACATGTGCCGAAAACCCTAGCCTCCCATAAGCCATGTTCGGCCACATCAAATCCTAAACAAACCCCATCTAGCCTAAACACAATTAAGCCTAACCGAACCCCTCACTTGCCACCTTATCCACCATAACTTCCCGTATTTCTCTCAACCAAGTCAATTCAAATTCAAAACCTATTCTACCGACCAAATCCATTCCATAACCGACCACTACAATAATCCCTATATCCGGCCACATACATTCCCCCATTTCAAATCATTTCAAAATTTAAATCAAAATTCCAACTAAATCTCCAACAACAATAACCGGCCATCATTCCCTTATCTTCTCCTAAATTTATCCAATTAAATCAAATATTCTCTCATCCAAAAACAACCCAAATCTCGGCCCCAACAAGCCTCCACTCAACTCTATCCCAAACTCAAATCAATTCAAAATCCAATCTTTCCACTTTCCATAAATATCTCACTCGACCATTCCATCCCTAGCTATTGCCGAAATTCTCCACTTGCCACATCACCAAATTAATCTTAATTCTTTCAAATGATTAATCAATTATCCAATTGATTGAATCAATCAAATCTTATCCCAAAATAGAAGCATTATTCGGCCAACAACCCTACCTCATTGCCGCTCACTTATCATCTTGCTAAAATCCTAATTCCTACATTTTAGGAATTATCCAAAACATCTCAAAACTCTATCCCACCTAATTCTAACCACCTTAGCTGAAACCCATCTTCCCAAACTTTAGCCAATTGACTTCCAAATCCTAACCTAATCTCAATCTCGAAATTCCCCTTAGCCTCCACTAAAATCCTAACCCTACTACACTATATGACCCATATTCCTTACCAAAGAGACCCTAATACATAGGCCTACTCAAAGGACATTCGCCTAAACCTTTTCTACCCTAATTTACCACTCAGCCCACCACAACTCCCTTCTCATTACTATAACCAAGACTACCATAGCCTAAATACCACCTTATTGCTCCATACACTTAGCCATCCAATCCCATTGTCGTACACCACTCTACTTTACTTAATCAAGACGAACTCAATCAGATTCTCTTAACCATCTCAACCTCATATCACCCTTTCATCCATTGTTGGTGCACGTGAACTATCACAAGCAAAATGAGCCTTACTCGGTCATTGAGGAGCAACAAGGCGAGGATGACCGACTTGGTTGACTAGGGACACGACCGAGGTCCCTATCAAGAACACTGTTGGATGCATTCCTTCGCTAGCAGGGCTTCGGCCCATCTCAATTGAAGAGTCTTCGGTCAGTAATCTCGTACTCTCGACCGGCTCGAACCACTACGTTATCCATGTTCCGGCTCATTTGTATGCTCATCCTATTCATGTCACCAGAACTTTAATAAACCATCATTTCAAATCATCCTGTTACAGGAAATAATCTTTGGATATCAGTCCGAAGGGAGCGCCGAACACCGAAAGTCAAGTAGCTCCTACCTACAGGAGCATCTGCCTTTTTCGGGGGATCGGGAAGAGGAAATCTGGTGTGAGGCCTGAGGTCAACGGTATTATGTCATCCCGCTTTAGCTTTATTGAGAGTACTCTTTTCATTAGGAGTTTCCCCCAGCTGAGGTAGACTACTTTCCTAATGAAACAAATATAGCATAACGTAAGAACCCAACATAAATAATATAAAAAAAGTATAAAATTCATAAGCGATGAAACGAATTTAAAATATTAGATCGATTCCAGATATCTGTCTTTTGTCTGATAAGAATAGGCTCAGGCTCTGTACGGCCATTTTAGTCTTTTTTTTTTATGGCTCAAATCCTGTTAAGCGTTAGATAAATTCCGATTTTAAGCCGTCCTCGTATAGTCGTCAATCAGTTGGATTACCATTCCATTATTAGTTCTGGGATCTTATTCATAATTCTCATAAACTACATTTACTTTTAATTTTAATTTTAATATTTTTAATTTTATTCTTCTTAAATTAATTAATTTTTTTTTACTCATTATTTATATATCATATATTTTTAATCGAAAAAACTTAAATTCAAAAATTATGTATACTATATGATATTTATAATTTTATATTTATCTTTTAAAAAAAAGTGAGAGAGAGAGAGAGAGAGAGAGAGAGAGAGAGAGAGAGAGAGAGAGCGCGCACAGAGGCACATAGTTGGCAAATAAAGACTGTTATGTTCAAATCCATAAGGTGAGCCATGACCAAATTAAGCCCCCCTGCACCATCACCACCACCCAACCGTTCTCCTTCTCACCGCCGTCACAAATGTCGTCGCCTTACGTAATTCTCCGTTAGTCTCCCTCTCTCCTTGTTGCAATGCCTCACTCAGTCGGCCACTCTGCCACCGCTCTAGCTTGTACTGTAGCGAGGATGCTGGCGACGTCGTCTCGACGCAGATAGTGGATCTTCGATCAAACTTCATAATCATCTCTGTTCGTTCATACTCCGCTGTCCGATGAGTCCACCATTTCCGTACTCGTCGACTCTGAACTCCTCATTTTCCCCACCCGCACTACCTCAGTCGTTGTTGTGACCACTCGATCGACGTCACCATTCGCCAAGACTCCATCGACTGGATCTTAAAGGTACACAGTTTGCTTTACAGATAAAGAGTATGTGCATAGATAGGTGTGTATACATTAGATATACGGTATCTAAATGTAGTGCGGATATTGAATTTTGGAATGGTTGCTGTGGTGGTTATCTGCGTAACACAGGTGCACGCGTACTATAACTTTAGGCCGGTTACAACGTTCCTCTCTGTCAACTACTTTGATCGTTTTCTCTCGTCCCACTCTTTACCGGTAAGAGTGATTTCTCGGGAAAAAACACTTTATTTTCGGTAGAAAATTCGGATTCACTGGGAGTGCGTCTGAAACTGAGTTTTGCTGATCGTCTTGTTTTCATCTCATCAGCCAAATGGGTGGCCGCTTCAGCTGCTATCAGTGGCGTGTTTGTCTTTGGCGGCGAAAATGGAGGAACCCTAGGTCCCACTCTTGTTTGGACCTCCAACTGTTTGAGCCCAAGTTCGTGTTTGATCCCAAAACGATGCAACGAATGGAGCTCCGGGTCATGGCCATTCTCAATTGGAGATTGCGCTTGGTCACACCGTTCGATTTTCTCGACTATTTCATCTCCAAGCTTTCATCTTTTTCCACTCCTAAATCCGAGCTCTTCAACCTGGTCTTGTCCGCTTGCTCGGATCTCATTCTCAGCACCACCCACGGTAATCCAAATCCAAGCCAATCCCAACTACTTTTTGGATTCTGTTTTTGATACTAGATTACTAACAGTTCAAGTAATACTTTAAAATCATATGTTTCGGTGGTCGATTTCTTCGGTTATGCGCCATCGACAATAGTAGCAACGGCTAAGCTTTGTGCTTCTGCCGATGCTTCTGATACGTCGGCGGTCGATGGCAAATTGCCTATTGTTTTTCACAAGAGAGTAAACAAAGTATTATACTGGCGTCTATATAATTTAGTTCTAATTTGTTGTTGGACTTGTTTCGTAAATAAATGTCTCCTCTTTTGAGAGAAACTCAAAGAGAAGAGTGGTGGTGGAATGTAGATGTATTGTAGAGGTCATTGCAAGCAGTGTTGTACATTTTTTTCCCTTTTCTTTTCTTTTTACCCTTTTTCTATTTTGGGGACAGGAAAGGGTGAGAAGCTGTCACCAACTAATGGTGGACTACTTGACCGACACGTGCACGGCGGCTTGCCCTAAAGACTGGAGATCTAAGCTGGTGGTTCCGCCCAGCCCAGTCGAGTGCTCGACGCCGCTGCCTGTGGAAGTTGCGAGACACGTTCCGAGAACCCCGCCACTATTGGCTAAACCGTAGAGGAAGGGGAGCCGCCTATCAAGTGGCAACATCATCTGCCCCAGATTTATAGCAGCACTAGATAAGATCAAAACGGTTCTATTTCCCTCTCATTTTCTTTTAGCGTCAATTCAAAGTTTTATTTTTCATAATTTGGATTATAAAATGCACGGTCGGAATTGCAAGGAGGTAAGTAGGTGTTACTTGTTAGGGAAGATAGTTTATTTTTTTCCTTTTTTGTTTCGTTAAAAATTAAAATCGATAAATGATTATAGTAGTTGATATGATGCTGTTATATAATCACTTTTGAAGTCCAAGTTGCGGTGGGTTTCGGCTACTTTGTGGAGTTTAGTCAAATACGCACATTTACTGTCAATACTACCCTATAAGGAGGTCCAATGATGATGTTTCAATAATTCCAATACACACATCTCTCTGCTTGCGTGCTTGGAATGAAGAAATCAAGGAGCCTCTCTTAATTTCTCTTGATTGATGAGTGTTATATTGAACCCATTGATTGTTGGTGCTCGACAGTTATATTTCGAATCCATAGATTTCAAACCAGGGTCTAACCTACATATTCGACATCATTGTTGAGACACATGATAAAATTATAGTAAATTGTAAAAAGAAAAATAAAATTTGATGGGGTGGAAATTTTGGGATCATTGTAAGAAATCAAAGGAAAATAGAGAAGAACCAGGTTCTATGGAGAAGGAAAACTTTCCTCTGGTGTATTAATCATTAGTATGTGCATTACTTGCTAGAAAGAATCGTATATATACAGAAAAGAATGAAATAACTAACTAATAGAATGTTCCTAGCTGTCCTACTGCTACTGGTACATGGCAAAGAAACAAAATAAACTACAACAATTGATAGAGCAGCAATTAACGACTTGTAGCTTTACTTGTAGTTGTAGCTTCCTGTTTAATACGACTTGTAGCGGGACTGGTATCCTTTAATAGTCATGACATGGGCATGACGGGCAGAAGCTACGTAAGAGGTGGTGAAAAGGCCGGGAGAGAGGAGATTTGGAAGGAAAGTATGTGATAATGTGAGTGGAGGGGGTGGGGGAGACAGAGTAGTAGAATGAATTGGGTCCGTACAGGCATAAGAAGGGAGTTTGGAGAGTGTACGGTTGGGAGTCTTGCGGCTACAACTAATAAAGGAGAGGCAAAGATTTGATTGGATGGAGGGTGTGTGTCGAGGGTGACAGAGGTGAGGGGTGTAGTGGTAGAGCCACGTTGGGGCAGGAGGGCTATGGCCCCCCAACCCCCGGCCCCATTCTTTAAAAAAAAAAATTAAAAAAAAAATGATTTAAAAAAAAAAAAATATAGGTTAGTTTTTTTATAATTTAGTAGGATAAATATTAATTTTATCTTGTGTTGGTTCCTTCTTTAAAAATTATCTTGGCCCTCCCTCTACAAAATTTAATCTAATTTAATCTCATATAAATTAAAATGATATAATAACATGATGACAAGTTTTTATTATAGATAAATATAAAAATAAAAATGAATTTGGATGATTTCTAATGTATTTTTAATATTTTTTTTTATTATGATGATATGTTTTTGATATATTATATATATTTTTAATATATAAATTGTATTAAATGTATTTTATTTTTATTATAAATTTTAATATCAGTTTATTTTATACTACATAAAAAAATGTATAGAAATATAATAAAAAATATTTAATATATTTTGTGTTAATTTTGCTTGGTCCCTCCTAAAACAAATTCTTAATTCCGCCACTTGAGAGGTGAATCACTTTGTTGATGTTAGAGAGAAAGTCGTAGGATCACAATAATTGGAGTGGTTCGCCTCCATTCCCCAAGCTGTCAGTGTAACACCTCATGTTGAATGAAAAATTGATGCCAAAGGGTTACAACAATGATCCCTTCCTCTCCCAGTTACGGAGAATAATATGAAGAATTACAAGGAGGTGAGAGGCTTAAATACCATCCAGTTACGGAAACATTAGAAGTGACAGCCACCTATAGGTGATGTTCTCAAGCTTAATACTGATGGGGCACCCTTTGCTGATCTATAGAGGGCTGGGGTGGGCTTTATCCTTCGGGATTCACATGGGGATGTCCTAATGACAATCAGTAAATTAGAGTTTAATGTGGATAATCTAGAGGTTATTGAGCTTCTAGCGATTTGTTGAGGCCTTCAGTTTTGTGCAAGCAAGGGTATCTCTCAACTTATTGTGGAATCCGATTCTTTGCAGATTGTGGCGTCTATTAAGAAAGATGACATGCAAGACTCTTCAATGGGACCTCTGTTTGCTGAGATAAATAAGCTTAAGACCTGCTTTACTTCCTGTTCTTTTACACATGCATATAGAGTGTGTAATAGGGCTGCACATTCTCTTGCTAGATTTGCATGGCAGGTTGATGATTGTAATGTTTGGAAGGATTGTGTTTCCGATTTTATTTCTCAAATCATATAATTTGATAAATGTCTGTAACCTTATCTTATCAATAAAGTTGTATCTTCTTATAAAAAAAAAAAAAAAAAATGATCCCTTCCTCTCCTATAAAGGCTTTCACCCACACTAACACTAATATATGGTGATATCCAACTCTGAAAGCTCTTCCACACGGGAGTACCGGATTACTATGGCTGACTTTTTTCTTTGTTCGACCAGTCGATGCCAAAGGGTTACACTTATACATGCTTTGCTTTTGCTTTGCAGAGTCTAAGAGGACAAGTTTTCTGGGCATTATGCATCAGAATGGAATTTCATTTTTTTGGTAATAGTTGGCGAGAATGCACAATCCCGAGTCTCTTGAAGTTAAAGCTTATGAAAAGGTTAAAAAAGAAAGAAAAGAGAACGGTTCTTTTCGAAAATTCGGTTTAGCCCCCACAAACTATTCATCTTTTCTTTATCGATTCCTCTCCCTAGAGCTTTCTGTTTTCTTCTTTATGGTTTCAAAGGGGCTAAAAATGGGGAGGTACAAATTAGTGGTTGGCTTCCCCCATAAGAGTGGTCAACGTTGGGCCCATTCCAGGCTGTTTAAAAATTTGGGAGAGGAACCCAGCTTTCTTTTTTCTCAAATCTTCCTGCATTGCCATTGGACTGGAGGGGAGTGTTCAGATAAGAAAAATTAATGAGGTAATTGTAGTAAGAGATTTCTTTTCTTTTAGGTGGGGTCCGTGGGACATATATTACTTGGAATTCTATTTTTCATTGGGTCCTCGTATAGGAGTAATTATTACATATTCTGCGTACAAATACATACTACTTCCAATGTTATTTAAGAGAGTTTCTTTCTAATAGTTTGATCCATCAAAAGAGTGGAGTGTGCAAATGGAAAGCCTGGGCTGGGACCAAGGAATGGGCCTTTCCTTGCTCACAAGGCTACAGATTCACAAGCATACTTTTAGTGATAGTACAGAGAGTTTTTGCCACAGGCTTTCCAAGAGTCTTGACCATTACTGACTCAAAGAATGAGAGTCAGTCCTAAATCTTTTAGTTAGTTGTAATGGGCCAGATTACAATTAGCATTGATTCTTTTCCAGATAGATATCAATCCTAGAACTAGTATGCTTTCTAGGCAATGTAGAAACAGTAAGCATTTGTCAGTCTGTAAGGCCTACTGCAAGACCAAGTTAAAGAAACTAGAAACAAATCTATAACCAAACATCCCGGACTCGTTTGGACAGAAACTCAATAAACTTAATTTAATTTTATTTCAAAGAAAGAAGATACTTATACACGACTTTCCTTTTTCCTTACACAGATGAATACATGCATTTAGTAGCTCTCAGCAAAATCAGATATTCTCATTCAAATAACTGCACTTAATGATGCTTTTTTCTTTTTTCAAATAAAGCATATTAGTTCTAGGGTTTGTATCCATCTAGAAAATAATCAATGCAAACCTCAGACCTAATCGATTCTCTCATTTCTCCGCCCCTCTCTCTCAATCGATTCTCTCGTTCGATTTATCAGTTCTTCTCACTGATTGCTTCTCTCTCTCGCTCGTTTGCTCAGTTCTTCTCACCGATTGCTCAGCTTTTTTCGAATCCGTAGTGTTTCGAACAGAAAGCTAGATTCTTAGAGGTAAGCTCTGTATTTATTTGTAAGCTCTATTTTTGACATTTTGTGTTATTAGATGTATACTTCTTGGACATTCTCGAAAAGAGAACAAGATCCATGGCAGATGTACCAATTTTTTTCATTTTGGTGTTTGGAAATACAGTACTTTCTTTTGCATAAGTAAACAAAACATGTGATGCATTTTGGGCTTTGACTCCAGTGCTTTTTGAATGAAATCGATTGAAGATTACTTGAAGATTTGAAGTACTTGGAAACAGTATGCAATAAAAACTGATATTATTACATTTTATTATTTGAAATTTTAAGTTCTGAATAAAAACTGAAAATGTTGGATTGAGATTGATTCAATGGCTCTTATTCAGGCATCACTATTATCAGAATCCCATCATTGTTCAAGTCTTCAAGATACGTCAAATGGTAGATTCAAATATTGTTTGTTTTATCTTACTGGGTTACATTATCTTGGGAGTTTCTTAATAAATTGATTTGTTTTTTTTTTTTTATATTTGTTTTAATTTTAGATTGTTTTTGATATGTCAATAGGGTTTTGTGTAGGTTCCATTTATACAAGGATGATGACATCTTGGGCACTAGTTTGGAGTTAGAGGAAGAAGTTTGGAGTTATTTCATATTTTCATTGATCTGCCTTCTGAGATAGAGTCATTTATTTGTTTTCATTTTGAATCTTGATTATTGATCTGCTGTAACCGATTAAGACAGTCGTCATGAAATTTTAGCCTATTTTTTTTTGGGATAGGTGCCATTTCTTTTTCTTTGTTTGATGATTTGCAACTATATTATGAAATTATGATATTATCCACAATGCTCAATGGGTTGAATGGTTTCATTCCAGTAATGCTGGGTTGAATAAGGACATTCCGAATTTGTATAATGACATCCCGAATCCATTCTCCAGAAAATATGTTGCAAAATCATCCAAATTGTTCAACCCATTTGTTATTTTGAATATTTTGAGTCAGCACCCAACAAGAAGTTAATCATTGTAACTAAATCCCAATCAGGAACTTGTGAGTTAGTATTATAATTGCATATACAAGAATACCAGTTCATTTTAAAAAAAACAAGAAAAAAGATCCTAAATTGTTAATGGAATACCCGATTGCTCGATAACGTTATCAGGTCGGGTTATCAGGATAGCGGTCAAACGGCTTAACGGGATAGCCTATATAGGGTCGGTTTGGAATGGTGAATAGCGGGTTGGGTCGGGTCAACCGTTCACCCCTAGTCACACGCTTAAAATCTCCAAATAAAAGGAAATTGTATTGAAAAATGATAAACTCCATCTTTTACAACATTTTATATAATATAAGTTATAAAGTAAGTGTATTTTTATAAATAATATTAATTTTATAAGATAATTTATAAAAATATTCTTATTTAGTAATATCTATTGTGTAAAGTATTGTGAAATGACATTTCTCAATTGCATGAAGGTGGTGATAATTATTAAACTCTTTTTTTATCTTTATTTTAATCTCGTGTCTTTATACTCAACCCCAATGCTGACAGACACGTTGCTATGTCTTACTTTAGTGGGTGTCATGGCAGCCCCTGAAGCTGAAAATTTTATTCATCGCCACGAAGAAAATTTTCATGGACGGTCAGTTGAAGATGACAATATACACGACACGAATCAAAACTAACATAACTCACCTCGACCCACAAACGAATTCAACGCTGCCTAGGCTTTTCTATTTTCAATTTGTAGTTTCAAATAATTTCTCGTCTTTAAAACATCAAACACACTGAACCTTGGCAAAGTCGATTGCTTGTTTCTCAGATGTGGGACTGATCTTATAAAAGTGCTGCAAATATTCCCTAAGCGCCACCTTCTTGTAAACCTCAGGCTCCGTGGTTGCATTGACCCTTGAAGGCTCAATCTCAGCCCAGGAGGGTGGATTGTAAAACAAAGCAACCGAGAATCGGTCGGCATCCCTTTGGGTCACAACCCTGTGCCATGGGCTCTTCAACCTTCCATTGCTCATTATCTCTAAAATGTCTCCCACATTCACCAGCAATGTATCCCGTGGCCATGGCACGGCAACCCACTTCCGGTCCCTGAGCACTTGGAGTCCTCCGGTGGTGTCAAATTCCATTAGAAGAGTGAGAGCACTTGCATCCGTGTGTGGGGTGATGCCCAGCGCAAGGTCAGGCCTCGGACATGGTGGGTAGTAGTTCACTCTCACATTAACCTCACTATCTTTATCATGGAAATACTGCACAAAAACATGTCTTTCCAGTGAAAAGGATTCGGCAATGGCTTCGAGTAGGACGTTGAAAACCTTTTTTGATTCTTTGACGTATTGCTCTATGGCTTGCCTGTCATTCCCAATGTCATTTATTATGATGAAGAGCGGTGTTCTCTATTAATAAACTGATGATGATAACAGTAAACGTACTTTACGTACCTGAAATTATTGGGTTTCTGAGGCCAAACATGGAGTCCCTCGGCTGCTCCTTCTGGGGCTGCTTTCATAGTCAGCCGATCAATCCAATCCAAAGGCTGATCTTCTGACTTGACAAAATTCCGGCCATAACCCATGTTGTCGACACTCGCATAAGATCCAACACTTGCTTTCTTCTCTTCAAAAGACAAGCCGAAGAACCCCTTCACAACATCTTTAACATCGTGCAAAACATCAGCTGGCATCCCATGGTCGGTGATTAAAAACATGCCCCATTCTTGGGCACCATTGGCTAGTTTGGCTAGCTCGTGGGCTCGACCCTCGGGCTCGGACCCCAGCCGTAACTTAGCCATATTGATGGATGGAAAGGTATTGAGCTCATGGAGGAGAGAGCTGGGTGTGATTGGTTGGTCGGGGCGCAGTTTGATGAACTTATCTGGCAAGTAATGGAGTCCTTGGCGTGCTAATTCCTGCACCACGGGTACTCTTGAGATTCTCAAACGGCCCTTTTGGTCGATGAAGCTGGCTTCATGGAAGCAACCTTTCTCTTCCTCCATGTGTTCGGTTATTCTTCAGAAGAAAATGTAGGTAAGATTAGAGAACAAACGAGTGGAGCAATTTTGTTGCTGCTTGGATTCGACAATTGTTTGGGCTTGTCTGATAGGCTGGACTGGACTGGTCTGGACAAGTAAGCCTTTTTCACCATTGAATCACTCTATCAGTAAGGTTCTAACAGTTCAAGTATAGGTAGCTAATTGGACTGCATTATTATTATGGGCTTGTTTGATAGGCCCATTTAAATTTAGATATGAGATGAAATGAGATGAGTTATGAATAATAATAAAATAAATGGTTGAGATGAGTTGAAAAAGTTGATGAGTGATTAAAATGAGTTGAAAGTACGAGATGAGATGAGTTTTAAAAATAAACAGGACTAAACATTATGATGACTTCAAAATAGTGGTTATTTATATTTTAATTTAATGGTATTTAGATATATAGTTATTTAACAATTAGGCCTCGCTTGGATTCGGAGATGAGATGAGATGAGATGAGTTGAGATGAGTTTGGTTTATTTTTTAATATTATTATTATTTTGAGATTTGAAAAAGGTGTGTTAAAATTTGAAAAAGGTGTATTGGGATTTGAAAAAAGTGTATAGAAATTTGAATTTTGTATAAAAAATTATAAAAATATAATGATGAAATGGAAGTGAGTTGAGATGAGCTCAACCCACTTCCCAATCCAGGCAGCCCCTTAATTGTTCTAATAGCTAGTAGCCTCATAAGAATTAATAATTAATTTTTGATATTTATATTAACATTATTCGTTTAAAATAGATTATAAGATTGTAGGGGCTAATGCTATGAGTGATGAAAATGAGAAACAAATCACGTGCCACTGTAACGTAGCCAACATGTAGGACGGCAGAAGTGCAAGCCACCTGGAACTGACGACAGCTGTACTTTTTTTTTAAAATTTTTTAATTTTAACTAGGCTATCCAACTCTTCACACTATGAAAGTGGATTAAATAAGAGAAATATTATTTATTATCTTTATCTTATATAATAGAAATCTTCTCATCAGATGATATCTATGAATTATACGCTACACATCTTTTTAATTTTATTTTTATAAGATTGGAACGAGGAGCATCATCCTATAAAGGACACGCGTGGTACAAGAGACGAGAGTGGAGAAGAAAAAGAGGAGGAAAAAGCAATAAAATCTCGAGTACTTTACACAATTTTTTAGGTTGGTTTGGATGCTTACTTTTTTTAATTTAATTTAATTTATTATTATAATTTATTTAAATTTTTATATATTTATTTAAATTTTTATATAAAATATAATAAATAATTCAATCTTTTTAAATTTTAAAATATTTATAATATTAAAAAATAATATTTTATTTAATTCAATTCAACTTAACTCAACTTAATTTAATAATAAAATAGAGTCTTAATTTTTACACATTATTATTTTTTAATTATTATTATTTTTTAATTTTAAAATAATTTAATTTATTATTATTATTTATATATTCAATATTGGATAAAAAAAAATAAAAAAAACATGGTATGTAAAAAACATGTGAATAACAGGAAGTTGTGATTTTTTTTCTAAAATCTTATCTCGAAAGAAATTGAGGTGTCCATCCCAAAAGCAGCGGAACATACGGCACTCCCACGCTGGGGTAGGTCGTGGTGGAGAGCCCTCGTACGTGTTACCGTACTATGTACTTTTGCTAAACGACAAATCATTGATTGACTGATGTTACCGCCATTATGTGAGTCTCTGGGCGTGGCAGCCAGCTTGGATCTCCCTGTTTTGCCGACTCCTTCCTTCCCGCACTCTTTTTCATTTTTTTTTTTTTAATTTTTAATTTTTAATTTTTATATTTGAGTTAGTTTATAATTTATATACAATTTTAGACATAGTTTTTTTTAAAAAAAAATTAAAATTATAATAATATATTTTTTAAAATAATATTTTTTTGTATATCTATTCATCAATAAAACTGTACATATAATTTTTTTTTTATTCAGGACTGTAAATAGAATCTATTTTAGTATTATATGTTAAATTATAAAATTATTATATTTTAAAACAGATTTAAAATATTACATAAAGTTATATCATTTGATCTAAATTTTATTTTTCAAAGTTAAGAATAATAATAATAATAATAATAATTGTCTTGAAGGGGGCAGTTATGAATATTACTTGGTAATGCTGTTTTTTCAGTTATTAGATGATCTGTAACCAGCTTTGCTGATTGTTTTAAATGAATAAAAGAAGCACTACCTTCCAATGATACCAGTTCCGGATTTTGCGTAGTTGATTAGAATTTGGTGGATTAGAATTTGGTGGATGTTTTGCTGACATTAGAGTACTGCACATTTATTTTTGTCTTTTTATATATATTGATCATGACTTATCTTGATTAGGAAGCTTTTACGAATGGATAGATAGAGATTATAAAGCACTGAATGCCGACATCGTCTTTTCATCACAATCTTAGAAAAAAGGGACATAAATTACATATTGCTCGTGGGGTAGGTCAGAAAATGGAAGCTCATTCTCTCCTTAGTATTTGTTTTATGGCAAAAATATTTTTGTCAAAGCGTGAAACAAAAGGCCAACAATAAATTTTTGGTTTACAAAAGGATAATTTGGTAGCTTTTAGTGCTATAATTGGAGCTGCAAAGGCCCACATTTTATTTGTTTAATGAGTCTAATAGCAAATGGTATTATATATAGAGGAGTGTTGGACAACAGTCCGATTATAATAACAACCACTCACATGAACAGTATTTTTACTATTTATATATTATAGAGAATCTAATAGCAAATAGTATTATATATAGAAGAGTGCTGGACAGCAATTTAACTATTCATGTATCATAAAAATAATAAAAATATTGTTCATGTGAGTGATGGTTGTTGCAATCGGATTGCTATTCATATTTTTTTTCTTGAAGCACACTCATTTAAGTTGATTAGTTTGTCTCCAGCGAGGAGGTCGAAACAGAATCATGGCCCATTAATAGTGAAGCCCTAAATCAGCAATTGATAAAAATATGGCCCAGATGAGCTGTATTGGACATGGGTACATCCTCCAATCAATGAAAAGAGAGAGAGAGATTTGATGCCAATAGGGTAACCCTATTTACCCTATTGGAGGTAACCCTATTTACCCTATTGGAGGTATTTGGATGACTATTAATTAATGAGTGATCCATGGGAGAATTTTCACATGGGTATTAAAATTCCTGTGGTGCCATGTGAGTCTTGAGGGATTTAGAGCTCCCTGTTTTCTTCCCCCTCTTTTAAATTAAATTAAATTAAATTAAATTAAATTATATACCTTTAGATGGCATATCATATGAAATAGCCTCATCCTCAAATTAAATTATCATCCCAGAAAATATAGTATAGACTATAAGACTATGGAGCACTTCCAATAAACATGTGAAAGATGATCAATTATTTAAGGGAAAGCTTTTCGTGCGTGCACTTTGTCCTCCTTTTTTTTTTGACTTCATATGCATTTTGGACTTTTTAATCTTTTAATTTTATTGGAAATATAACAATAAATATTGATTTTTTTAAAATTTTTTGCCGTGTGTGCACATAGCATAATTTAAGAAATTATTTGCATCCACTTGATATTAAACTCATGGAACATAGGGGAGGAGGTTTGCCAAATTTATACTAGGCCAGCAGACATAGGTCTGCTGAATTCAGTAGCGGAGAAACTTATAATATTTATATAATACCAATGGATTAAAAGAATACGCAAAAAATAAAATAAAATAAATAAATAAAAAGAGCAAAACAAGTAGTCCTCCATGATATTAGTTCTAGCTGCTGATAATCGGACAAACAATTATATTAAAAAATAAAAATAAAAAATGGGTGCCAAATAGACTTGTTCATCTAGATCAGATTTTGCTCAATTCCGTCTTATTTTATTATTATTATGATTATTTATTATTTTTATAATTTTAACATTTTTATTTAAAAAATTCAAAAAAATTACTTATATTTAAAAAAAAGTATTGGGTGTTAGGTAGACTTGTACGTACTCCACTCATATAAACAGTATTTTCACTGTTTATGTGAACAGAAAAAATATTATTTATCTGAATGAAATGCGCATAAGCCTGGCTTGCACACAGATTTTTTTTTAATTTAAAACTCTGACTTTTGAATTTGAAATCTGGAATCTGGATGAAAAGATCTAGTGCCAAATGTCCAAATAATACTATCATAATTCAATTCCACCATCCTATCTACAATTATGAAACAATATCGTGAAGATTGAGGATGAAATAAGATACCATTCTTTCTAAAATGTAAAAAAAACAAAATTATATTATTTATTGTATAAATGGGGGTAAAAAAAAAAGGAGACCGTTTAGTCGTAAAAGGATAGAGTAGTATAGAAAACAAATGGAGGATTTTACATTGGTAGTAGTACCACAAAGATCACCAATTGTCAATTTTTATGGAGTAAATTTAGGTCGGATTCGTAGATGAGATGAGTTGAGATGAGTTTAGTTTATTTTTTAATATTATTATTATATTAGAATTTAAAAAAAGTATGTTGAGATTTGAAAAAGGTGTATTGAGATTTGAAAAAGGTGTATAAGAATTTGTGTTTTATATAAAAAATTATAAAAATATAATGATGAAATGAAGATGAGTTGAGATAAATTGAGCTCATCTTCAAATATAAATGGGGCCTTAGTAGAAGAATTTTAGGTTGAAGTGCATGTGCACGTGCATACATGTGTCAATACATGGGAGGCCGCATATGCATAAGCACACGTGCACACATGTGTGCGAGAGTTCTTGGAGGCTGAGTAAATTTTTGGCAGAGAAATCTCTCTCTCTCTCTGGTTATGAATGTGATGGCATGTGGATTCATAAAAACCCAGTCAACTACAGAACTTACACTCCTTGCCCCAAGAAATTTCTACAGTCCCCACTCATGCTGTCATGCCATAAAAACTTGTTTTTATTTTTATTTTTTTATAAAAGGGATCTCTCGGAAAATATGTTAGATAGTGAGAGAGATGTGGGAGAGAGCCTCCAATCAGATGACATGCACTGACAATAACCTAAATATTTATGTCTTTTTATTTTGGGGTTCTGCAGCATCAAAAGCCTAATATGTTCGTTCTCTTGACCACATTTTCATACTTTCAATTCTTCATTCCAATTGATTAAACATTACTGTGCAGAGATTAAAAAAAGGAGTGAAATTTGAGTAAAATGAGAAAAAATATTAGAAAGCATAATTACAAAAAAAAAATTGACTTTTATAAAAAATTATTTATGAAATTTGTAATTATTTCGTTAGAATTAATAAATTACAAATAAATAACTTTTTTTATAGTGTATAATCAGTGTAATCTTTAAATAGCATCCCATCTTTCCATATCTCTGCACTAAATCTGGTAAAAAATCTGCACTAAACCCTTTACCGGACGACCACAGGAACATTATAGATGGTGCACAGGATAGTTCATAAATATGGATATAATTATAATAAACCAACTAGAAACAAAGATATTAATCAAATCAGAGATTGTCACTAAATCACGCACAAAAGTGAAGATAAGAATTTGTCATTTGAGAGAGAGAGAGAGAGAGAGAGGCATTACTGCAGAAGGGATAGGTGTCCATATACGGTGGAAGGGGGAAATGGACGTGTACTCGATTTTGTTAAGAGGGTACACAGTGCCTCGCTGTCTAGCATGTGAAGTTGTGGCTTTTCCCCTACTCTCTCTCTCTCTCTCTCTCTCTCTCTCTCTCTCTCTTACATGTACCCTCTTATAACCCCAACCCCAACTGGCACTTCTCATTCATTCACTTGCAGACCCCGAATAGGGAGGGAGAGTCAGGACAAAACTAGTCTAGCATTTTACTCTGATTCCCTTTGGATTTTCCCCCACAACCCCATTTCCACCCTTCCCATCTCACACTACTTGCTGAGAAGACAAACTAGTCTTGCGTGATTGACTCTCAGTTTAGTTGTCTCTCTTTCTTGATAAATTTCAGGGTTTGGGATTTCCTTTTACCAAATTAGAGGAAAATGAATGTGTTTGATTCAGAATGCAGCAGTGGGTGCGAATCTGGTTGGACTTTGTACTTGGAACACTCTTTTCTTTCTCCAAATGTTTCAAGTCAAGATACTGCGTTTTGTGATGAATATAAAGATAAAAGAGCTAAAGAAGAGGCTAAAGAAGAAGAAGAGGACTTGTCTATGGTTTCTGATGCATCTTCTGGGCCTCCACATCTCTTTGAAGATGAAGGTTATGTCAATGATGATAGTGGGTGCTTTTACCCTGCGTCCAGAGCCGCCACACTGGCCAAGAATGTGGGGAAAAGGCAGAAAAAAATAAAACAACACCGACACCGTGAAGATCAAGAACCGAATGATTTTCTCGATGACACTGCTAGCTCTCCTGTTATCGATTTCTCCTGGGTAAGTTCGCATATATAGTACCCTTAACTAAAGTAATATCCAAAATTAGCAAGATCATCCAACTGGTGTTGCTCGGAGAAATTACTTAATATTGGATTATATTTTCTCTGATGGTTTCTTCTTTAATATTTGGCAGAACAACTCCAGTACTCTCGAAAATAATCAACCTTCAATGGAGAGTGTCTTGGGTTTTTCACAAGGTTTCTCAGAAACTGGTGCATTCTCGCAGCGTACACCTGCATTCCAAGACCACTTTGGTTTTTCACAATCCACTCTGCCTGCAAACCAACTTCAGAACAACCAGTTGAGTGCTGCTTCTTAACATCTTTCTTAATTTAAATTCTAATACCTGAATAGTTATGATTCATTGATTAAGCTATTAACATGCAAATGATTGTTCGTGATTAATTAACCAAAAGTTTTCTTCTTTACAGGTGGCTTGAAGAGAAGAGGTTAGGATTGAGATGATGTGATTTCCCTGCTTTCTTCTGCTGCTGGTGCTGTTGTTACTATAGAAGTTGGTCTGAATGAAATGATGGAATGGCTGTCAAAGTAAAAGGAGGTGGATCTCAAAAGGGATCTTGTTCCTTGCCTTTTATTTTCTTTTCTCTGCTTTTGCCTGTCAATGCAGTGGGAAACAACCTGAGAGAAATGCTTGGAAATAAAATTTCTTGTTTGGAAAATTTTAATCTCCTTGTCAATGAATAGTGGGTACAAATCAGCTTTGTCTTTTAGGCAGTCTCCATGCTGTCATGCCAGCTCTTTGTTTTTCATGGAGCCCCATGCATGCAGTCTTTATATCTCTCACTTATTTGCATCTTTAGATACTATTATCTAACTTTACTTCAAATGGCAATGAAAGCAAAAATTGGATGGTGGATCTGCAATCTAGCAGAACAATTTTTAATATCTGCTTCCAAAAGCTACACAAAAATTCGTCTAAAACTGCAAGGAATTTTGCTATGGATCAAATGAATGTTAACTGAAAATTACTGGGTGTTGCCTCATTATTCTTATTTATTTTCACATTTTCACCAACCATCTGCCCCCTCTTATCCTTCATCCCCTGCTTCCCAAAATAAACCCCCTACCAATAAATCTTATGATGCATGTCAATCTTTCAGCAAATTCCAGTCATTCTCACCCGTCCAGACTCCAAACTGTTAGTGTATATCTTAGCATCTTATCATATTCCTAGAATATTTGATTATTCCTGTAATTATGCTTTGATTTCCTGTATTATGTTAGGTTAGAATCTTTCCATATAGTGTATTTCCTTATTTACTTTGGCCTTACTCTATTATATATAGGTCTTTTTTTATATAATTTCTTTCATATGATTTGATACACGCAGAAATATACAATCAGATGATACAGACAAATAGTAATGCGTTGGGTGCTTTTGATATTTCTTTAAACCATACCTTTTTAAGAAAGGACAGAATGAAGTTTAACTACTCACTCACTATACATATCATCTAAACACATAATTATGATGTTATGATTTGGTAGAATCCCTTCAAATCTTTGTTGAAAAGCTTACTATTGTAGGAGAAGAACCAAATCTTAGAAAAGGAAGGACAATAAACTTTTGTCTCTGATAATCCAGACAAGGTTTCATCCGTCCTGATAGTTCTTTTCCTCATGACAACACGACATTTTAGGTCTAATCTGCACGCGAAAAATAATGCAGGAAAATGAAAAAAGTATAATGGGTGATGGGCAATGAGTACTGAGCGCACGGATGAGGCGGAAATGCCAAACTTAATGTCGTAATGTGGGAATATTTCATATGCGTCTCCACGACCCTTTTTTTAAGTCCACGAGATCCTGCCTGTGATCTTTCTGACCTAATGGAACATGCCCATTTTGTTTATTATGTCATCTTTATCTCATTTGGAAGGACCTTCATTTCTCAAATATTTTATGTATACGACAATTATTTATGCAACTTTGCTCCTTCCAACCCTGTCCGCCTTTGAAGCTGTCATTGGATTTGATGTCATTCACAATTATGTTATGTGTCTTTCCCTGGGTTATTTTTCTTTATTCCTCTAACTATTCCCAGTCAGTTCCTACTCAAATATTAAAAAAAAAGTTAGGGTTTCTGCTAGAAAGGTTGAGAAAGATAAAGAAAAGATAGCACTTGGGAATTTAGGATGTCCAAATTTTAAGCTTTGCTCACATGCCCTTTTTTCATATTTAATTCTCTGGTTCAGTAATGGAGTCTTCCATGTAGTCAACAAATTGCAGAAGGAAAAGAAAAAAAAAATGGAAGCAAGATAATGACAAATAAGAAATATAAAATAAAAAAAGGAGAAGGTTTTAGAGTTACTATATATATATATACAGTTCCTAAATGGGGACTGCTCATATATGTCAATATAATTATGTTCGAAAAACATCTTAAAATTACAATAATATCTTTTTTAAAATGATGTTTTTTTCCCTTTTACCCCGTTCATCAATAGAACTACACTCCTTCATTCAGGACTGCAAATATAATTTTTCTTTAATTTTTGGCTTATTGCACTTATCATCATATTGGATAAGGAGGATCTAAGAGGTATGGGAGAAACTTCTTCTGCCCTTCCAACCACCGCCAAGACAAAACCTTCAATTTACTGTAACATAGAGAGAGAGAGAGAGAGAGAGAGAGAGAGAAGGGGAAGGGAGGGGGGCTTTGTTGTTTCTTACAAGAGGTCTGATATCTACTTGTGTCTGCAATGCTGTGTTAACTTCGAGTGTTCCCATTTCTTTAGACAAAACATCTCCACATCCCTTATCATCTCTGCCATTGACATGAATATGTTATGAATCAGGAAGCATGGAAGCATTAGGTCCACTCTCAGGACCGAAGAGTTGACAGTACCAATAAAATAGTGAAATCTAATTTTGGCAAAGGGTGCTTTTGCTGATTGTGGCCAATTATTATCATCAGAAAACTATGATGTGTCTCGTGACAGGACCAGTAAATTGATTTCAACATAACTTATGTGCTTGTGCTTGAAAGAAGGAAACATATCACACAAAATTACATATCCTACTTTCTTTCAAGCCAGGGCTCTGAACATGCATTTTAACTCTCTCCACTGTAAACTTGAGTGACTCTTCAAGAATCTGCAGCACAATTTAATGCGTTCGAATGTCAAGTTGAATTGAGTTTATTTGAATAAAATATTATTAAAATATTACTTTCTTAATATTATGAGTGTTTTAGGATTTGAAAATTTTGAATTGTTTATTATAATTTGGAAAAATATATGAAAATTTGAGAAAGTTGTAATGATGAGATGAAACAAGTTAAGATAGATTTAGGTTTAGCATTGATATTTATTTATAAAAAGATTACTTAAAGCTGAGATAAGATATATATATATATATATTTTCTAAAATCACATCTTTAAATTTAGTTAGTAATAATAAAAGCCAAATCAAAATAATATCAAGCCTCGTTGTTTAGATATTATCTAGCATTGTTCGCCATTCAACATCACGATATGCTCTGAAGAGTCAAACTCATGGCACATGGGCTTTTCTTTTTGATCCACAACTATCCTATGATCTATCCATGTTTCGATCGGTTATACAGCAAATGCTGAAAATGTGATTCTGCTATTAAAATTTATCAATATTCAAATATACGCTTAAATTAGCCCGATGGGCCCAGGATTGTGGCGAGATAGAATGTTATCAGAATAAAACTACGAAAAGGGCCCAGAATCACGGATTCTTTGGGCCAAAACATGACAGCCCAATCCATCGTGCAGCACACAACAGTTACGTTGGGGCTCAACCAAATCTCAACCCCACGAATGCTTTTAGTCTCAACTCCAAGTTCAAAGCTCAAACTTTGTGCAGCATCAATCATAATGCTGGTTTTCGTTGTAAAAGCAAAACCTGCCCCAGGTATTGGAGACCTGATAAGATATCAAATACCTACAGCTATTTTCCCCTTCACCTATAAGAAAGAAGTTTATAAGAAGTTGCTTTGGCAATTGGCAAATGAAGTATTTTACTGGAGCAGTTTGCAGAGACTTGAACGGCAGAAGGCCCTCCATTGATGTGTTAATTGCCCATAGTTTAAACGGTAAAATGATTGCTCCTCGGCTGGAAATATATAACAATTCATTCGGTATGGAAATCTCAAACCAAAAATGAGTATTATCAAGTCAAAATGTTGGTCTAATAGAAGTTGCAGGAAATGGGTGGAAAACAAGTCAAAATGTTGCTTCCAAATTTCCAATAACATCTTTTAAGCAGCTTATAC
Source organism: Platycarya longipes (assembly GCA_036559045.1). Taxonomy (NCBI): domain Eukaryota; kingdom Viridiplantae; phylum Streptophyta; class Magnoliopsida; order Fagales; family Juglandaceae; genus Platycarya; species Platycarya longipes. Next base: position 1,924,065 of record CM071793.1, read on the forward strand.
AGTTTCAAGTAGAAATGTGAAACGTCTTCTCATTTGTTTTTTTGAAGCCATTCAATAATACCCTTCTCTGCCTCTGAAAGCTGCTCTTGGTTCCCCTTCGAAGCTCCTTCCAACAACTCAAAGTAGTCCTTGTAATTGCGCTTGTAGTAACTATCCAGTCTCTGCAACATAATCATAATAATAATGATAAAAATGCATCTCAAGAGTTAGTTTTAATCCAATATACAAAAAAAAAAAAAAATGAAAGTAGGAAATCTGTGGAGCCGAGAAAATATTCACCTCCTTGTCATTTTTGGACTTGTTTTCCTCTGACTTCTTCAGATACTCTGAAAAGATTATCAAGTGCCAGTTAATCAGAAGAATTAAAGGGCGAACGGCAAAGCTAAATAAATATATGGGCACCCAAAAACTTTTGACAGAAAAGAAAGAAAAATGCGATTGAGGGTGAAGAGAGCTGAGAGGAATCAATACGTTTAAGAAGGTCAGTCCTGGAGTCAGGGACTTGGGGGGCAGCGACCAGAGTGGATAAGAGAAGGCATCTCCTTCCAATGTCTGAGGTGGAGGTTGTTGAAGATGGTGTTTTTCGGTCTCTTCTATGGACAGCCTGCACGTTAGATGAAGCAAACCTGTTCACGGTGACAGTCAGTGCCATCAATATGCTTTGGCCTATCGAACTCATTTCAGAGCTACCATTTACAACTTTCTCTCTCTCTCTCTGGGGTACGAGGACAACCACCAGTTCTATAGAAATATGGATATGACGATAAGGTTTCCTTTCTTACTCTGAGTTCGTGTAACTTAAATTACCGACGGCATCTCCTAACACTCAATTAGACATTAATGTACTTTAGTTATCACGCAAATCAAATGCGACTTGCGGTAGTCCATTCAAATGCTCGGGGGTTTGGAACGGCAACATGTGTCATATTTCGAGTGATCATCTTTAATTTGTCGTATTTTAAGTAATTATTTTATGATGTGTCACGTTTTCAATAGATTTTTATTCAAGTGATTCACTTATAAAACTATTTAAAATGTATCTCATCAGTTGATAGGATTAAAAAATGATAAAAATTCAAAATAAAGAGCAGTATATATTACTCGAGGGGTTAAAGTATATATCAAAGACTTTGATATGAACCAAAAAAACAAAAAACCTTTGAAGAGAACATTGTGTCTCAAGCCTGGGCTCAACGGATTATGTTCATGATTTTCTGTATTCATCTAACCATTGACGTAGAAACTAGAAATAATTGAATATTGCTGGAACTTCCTAGGCTATTTTGAAACTTGTTGATTTAAATTATATATACTTGGTAAAAGATTAATTAACATATGGTGGTTCCATGCACATTGAAGTCTAATCCTTCAGAAGCGAGGAAACAATATCAGAAATGATATTTATAATCGTGAAGTGTGTAAGTATCGCTTAATCGCTTTGAAAAAAGTGAGTAAAACATGGAACGTCGACCCACATGAAAAAATAAATGGTTTATTAGTAGACTTCCCTATTTTTCAAAGCGATCACGCAGTGACGATTACACACCCTACAACCGTATAAAATATTACTGGAGGAAACAAGTACTGCACAACCCTGCTTATATAGCTTTCAAGGCAATTTAAAACAAGCGATAATTCAAATCACAAATACTCCCCAACAAAACTAACGACCACTAAGTAAGTGATGAGCCTTGTAAGCACAAAGATACATGAAATTGATGGCCTATGTCCCTTCACCATTCTAGCAATCTCTTGCGTTTATACAAGGCAATAGCAAAGACATATAAGAATATGCTTCCAGCAGTGCATCCCCCAATAGTCCACATGAACTTTTTTGGCCCTAATACCTGATCCTTGAACAACTCTATTCTGATGTTCATTCCCATAATACCAGCCACAACAATAAAGGAACTCAGCACAAGAGTTGCTGTTGATAACATGACCCCCATTTGCAGGAGATGGTTCTGTTTGTCATCCAGCATTATTTGGATGTAGTCCTCTGTGTCGTCTACATACTCCCTCAACTTCCCAGAGACAACAACCAGAAAAGAATGAGGTATGCTAACAATGGAAAAGTCGATCGAATGCATGCTTGAAATAAAAGAAACCACCACAGAGAATTTTTATTAGATAAATACTAAATTCTTTTGCCATGAGAACAATTGTTTTTTTAATAATATATCTACAAGAAAAATGAATATTTGTGACTAATTATTTACGATAAAAATGACTATTTGTGATAAAATAATCATTTTACTATAAATAACTAGTTGTAAATAAACACTTTTCTTATATATAGTATATGTTGATGCCTATGCTTATAAGAAAGGGAAAGAGAAAACCCCTAATTAGAGAAAAAATGGGTTTGCATACCGTGGTTAATTTGTTTAGTGTACCGTCAATTTGCACAAAATATGACTCCAAGACCATTTCAAGCTCCTTTACACCAAGGTTCTTGTTCCCACCACTGTGACTACTGCTTGTGCGGTTCCCACTAGGGTTGTGATCATGAGGGTTATGTCCACCTTTGTAAACATTGGAACACCCACCAGTTTGCAAAGATATTTCGGGAGGCCGAGGCATCATCCTATAAAATGCAATAGGAAATTCTAGATGCGACAGAAGCCAATAGAAGTTGTAATTTATAAAATAAAAATGAGACTTACATAGTTACGTGCCTCTCATGCATATCTGATTGAGAGGCTTCATCAACCATTTCATCTATCTCATTCATTGAGGAATCAGAAGAATCTTATAGGTTTTGATGAACCAACTTTTCTGTCAAATACATTTCAGCCATATCTTCTTCATCATCTAGCAAGTTTTCTAATTCATCCCTTACCTGAACATCATGATTCATGATGAGCATGAGTACCACAATTAAAAGCAAAATATGGAATACAACCTTTGTGGTTCAATTGTTTTGCAAAAATGTTATTTGTACATAGCTCGTGTATCTTTTTGCATATGTGCCATATATAAATACTATTTTTATGTATATTTTAATTTAACTGTTCGTGTTTTTTTTTTTTCCTCTTATCATGTTTTTATCTTTTTTTTTTAATATTTCATTTGACGTGATATTTTTGTCACGACACCAATTCTGCAAAAGGTATACGGGACCATATACCTATACATTACTTGTTTTGTCATCCAAACTACGAACAACCATTTACAGGGCATTATTGTTGGGATCGGCGGAAGCTCACAAATAATATGGAGACCGAAATTTAACGTAGTTCGGCCAATTTAGCCTACGTCCACAGATATAGAGAGGAGTTTTTGTATTAAACAACAAACTAAATATTTATAATGGTTTCCCTCAACTCTCACAGTTTCTAATCTCTCCTACGGACCTCACCTCAGGCTCTTTTTCTCATTACAATCTTACATGTATTTATAGGAGAAAGAAATAGTGTGAACATGAAATAACGGTAGAATTCCAGCGGCCTATATTCTTGAATTTCCAGTCGGCGCCTACCTTCCATCTGCTACTGACGGTGCCTAACTTCATCTTTCAGACGCCTCCAGCTCCTTTGCGGGTTGATTTCCAACAATTATCAATATCTTAACTGATTGATAAAATGCATATTGGTTCTCAATCCTAACACAACAAAACCTTTTGAACACGTCCGGTTATAGCAACCAAGCGGCTTTTAATATGGCGGACACGGTCCAAATTGAGAGTTACTAATCATTGAAGTCAACTTATCTAACGCAGAATTAGCCTCCTGATCCAACGTCCTTGCCTAGTTTGGTGACAAATCAGAAAAGAAACAATAACGAAGAGGAAATAAAAGTAAGTTATAAGCAGACACGCAAGAAAAAAACCATCAAATGGAAAAGAGAATAACATTTACTTCGGTTTCTAAGCAACTGCAAGCAGCCTCGAGGCATGTCTCCAATGCAACGAACTCAAATGGAAGAACTGCTGATCCATCTTGATTCTCGATGTCACGCTTCCCGGCCTCCACCTTAATTGATACATCTCGATTCTCGGACACCCTTAACTGCGGTATGTCTAGTTCATACAAATTCTTCCCGTTTGAACCATCACCATTGCCCTCCTGAAAAAGCAACACAACACAAATAGAAAGTAATTCTATAAAAAATCTATTTTAGGGAGAAAGTCGGCCTTTATTTTTTTATTTTTTTAAATTCTCTTATTTTCAATCTCATTTTCAATTCTTATAAAAAAATAAAGCAATAAAAATTATTAGATTCAATGTTGAAAATAAAAGATTTTTTTAAAAATTAAAGTTATGTCGACTTTTCATTGATTCTCTGAAATTGAGTCCTACAAAATTTCTCTGATGTAGTTATTATCTTTAAATAGTAAGGACAAAATAAACAGAAAATGATTTGAATTTACGATGAAACTCGAACATGATTTTAATTTATTTTTTTAATAAGTAGGATGAAACTCAAAAACGTGGCTAGATAATAGAAAGAGGCTATAGCGGCGCATTAGCTACGAATTAAACCATATTGATATGTAGGTACTATTGGAACGGAACCTAAATATGTAGGCACGCCGAACCTGGCATATGTTGTCCAAGTGGAAAATCTGGTTTAAATCCCATCCCCGTTAAAAAATAATAATAATAATAAAAAAAATTGTTGCACACGTGTCATCCATGGTTGATGACATGGCCGAAACGATGGTATCATAGAGAGACAAACTCACAAAGGATATCTAAATATAAAAGAGTAATATTATATATAATCGTAGAGTTGCAAGCGGTGTATAATTATTTTTAAAAAAATGAAATTCATAAAAAAGTTAATTTTTTAATGGTAAACCCTTTTTTTTTTAAAGCGACTTCACGTCACTTACAATTTTACGACTGGATCTATCATTTCTTAAAATAACGAAAACGAAACTAAAAAGCTAAAAAAAAAAAAAAAAAAAAAATTGAAACTAGGATAGGATAAGATCCTATTCCAAGGAAGCAATTGCTAATTAGTGGACCATTCCAGCTTTTTGAGTCTGGATCAATAAGTGCTGCCACCTTCTCATTTGAATCCAAAACAATAGGAATGCTTTGAATCTTGAAAGAAGCAGGCTGAAGAATTCATCTATCCTTCCAAATCCTCACCTGAGCACCATTCCTAATTCTCTATAAAGAGCCCTCTTCCCCCCCAAGATCATTCCTTGCTGCACAGATTCTTCCCTATATAAAAGAAGGATTAGGACCTAAGTTGGCATCAAATAATGTGGATTTTGAGTAATAATTGAAGTAAGTAATCAATTAAAGAAAGAGTAATGGCGAAGGTTAGCAACACTTGCAAGTTGCACGGTCCACATAAGACAGACCACATTAATAGATGTTTAGGAAGTTGCACTAAAGATGAGGAACTTACCCTTTTTCCAAGGCTTCGATAGAAGCGAGGCTATTCACTAAAAATACTAGAAATTTTTTATTAAATTGTCTAAAGCTAAATTTTAAAAATACAAATTTGTATATATATATTAAAAAAGTTTGGTTATATTTAATTAAAAATGAGGAGAAAAAAGTAGAAAAATGAAATAAAAATACTCTCTATATATCTTCAAAAGTGAATAGTAAAATTAAAAATTTATGCAAATTTACATAAAGTTTTAGCTTTATTATTTACTTATGAAGATAAAAAGTACTTTTATTTATTTATTTTTTCATTCTTTTTTTAAATTTTTGATTAAATATGATCAAAATTTTTTAAAACACATACAAATTTGTATTTTTTGATATTTAACTTTATACAATCTAATAAAAATATTTTTACGTAGCTAGCTTCCCTGTAAACATTCTCGAGACTAAAAGGAAACTAATGCTTGAATTATAAAATATCTCGTCAAATATCAAAATATTGCTAATTAGGGGGTTCAGATTCACTTTAAACTAATTAACCAAAAGAAGAGAATTCGATTCAACAATATAAAATGGGCCTTTCGCCACGACAAAGCATAGTGAGAAGAGCTACCTGTGTTATCGGACCAAGCTTGTTCGTGGAAAATGATCAAATGATTTGACAAGCCCAGTTCTGGAAAATTAATCTTTTGCGACGAAAGGAAGTCGCCGCAATAAAGTGGGCTTCAAATATTCACTGGCTGTAAATAATTGACTTTTTGGGGAAAAAATCAAAACAAATCTCTCTCCTGTTCGATCATAAGTTCCCTTTTCCGCTGGGAGAATAGACGTCTTCCCTCCCACGCAATCTCAATCATTTTGGCTATTCGGTACTAACCAATAGAAGATCTACTACACGCTAGGCATTAAACCAGTGGGTCATGCAAATTAGGGATGAGGAAATTAGGGTTTGATCGATTGGGACTTCGATAAATGAGGTAAAAATAAGCCAACTCTTTGAATCGGTTTTTCGTTCCTGTGATGCCTTTCTTTTCTTCATTCTTCTGTTCGAATATGTCTTCTCACGCTGATCTTATGGTCTTCACAGATTTAAGAAGCAGAGTTTTCTGTGAGAGAGAGAGAGAGAGAGAGAGGGGTTGTCTTCGTCCTATAATTTTATATAGAGCGCTCCTTCGGTGTCCACAAGTTCGACATCTCCTAGGGCCAACGTCCGCCCTGTAAGATCCCTCCTGGCTATAATGCACCTCAACAAGTACTTTTCCCCCCTCCTTTTCCCTTTTTTTGTTTTACACCTTTAATTTTCTTACACATTAGACTATTGCACATGCACAGTCAATATAAGTTAAATGAAAAATTTTAAACTTAAATCCCACATGCACACATATTATAAGTCATCCTATTTTAATTTGCATCTTATGAGATAAAGTCGCATCTTATTGGGGCTCACCTCTATTAATAGATCATTGCACAGTTAGTTTATTGACAAACACTTGCAACTTGTAGTTACTTCTCCAATTATTACATGATAATTAGAAAAACGAGCTTACTCAAATTATGAGAAAGTAGCCGTTTGATCATAATTTGGAGCTTATACAACTCTACACTACAAAAAGTAATAAGCGAACCATCTATCGATCATTGCAAGGCATTCCTCAGGCTTGTACTCCGGTGCTGTGTGACCAGCGCCCTGCACAAACCAAAATGACATTATATATGCATAACATATTTTCTTGGATATATATACACAATAAGAAAAACGAATTTTTACAATTAACCAATTATACTGTCTTTGTGTGGAGAATTCTTGCCTTTATAGTTGTGAATGTCAAACTATACTTTTCCTCTGTATAGATGGTGACATATCCTGCAATTTGGCCATCAACAAACCAAGGTCTCCAGTCATCCTTTATAGACAAATCCAGTAATTCAATCCATTCTAACGTGCCCACATATGGAATAGACATGTCGTGATCACCGCTGTAAACCAGGGCTCGAAGATCTTTCTTGGTGAGATTTTGGTGGTAATCAATACTTGTTATGATATTGTGTGTATATGTTAGGGTATTACTGCATCTCTCCCAGTCTGTTATGGTTCCCTGAACAATCAAAGGCCAACTTAAACATACATACTTAGCGATCAAATTACTATAATGAATTCAAATTTTATCTTGATTATAATTATCATACGAACTACTATATACCTCTCGAATGTGGAGAGCCTTTTGCACCGATTTATCATTCGCCCAAATGTAAGAGTACACATAGTTATAGCACTGGAAATAATAAATAGGCTGAATGGTTATAAAATAGTCATAATTTTGATAGAGCTACTAGCATGGCACATCTCATCTCGAATAGTTGATATTTGTCATTTTGAGAGAGAGAGAGAGATATATACCCGACACCATGGTTCAAGAACTTGATCATCTGGTGTTGAATGGAGTATATCTATGAAATTATCATCGAGTTGAGGGCTCAAACTCCAGAGTTTATTCGGATTTGGGGACTGATAAGCGCAATTTGGTTCCAATATTTGGGCAATATATACATTGGCTATGCACTACAAAATTAATTGCATCACTAAGTTAGTATTCATTGCCCAATCAAACTTGACAACATGACTTGTGTAATCCAAAATTAATGAATATTCTTAATTAATCCTACTCACCTCATTGATCTCCCGAAGATCTTCTATACATTGTGTATTGTTTGGATTCGGATTTATATAACTTCCTTGGCAGTTTCTTTTAGTTGACTATAAGCACATAGATAAAAAATAAAATTAAAAAAAATTAAATATTTTAACTGTAATGAGATGATATTTTTCTTTGTAGCCAAAAATGAAATGAAATTACAAGAGAGTGCTATCGGTACTTCTATACATAGTACATAAATTGGAATAGAATATATAGAATCTTAATAACAAGTATGGTACTACTCCTTCGTGTACTAGAAAAATATTACTAAAAGCATTCATTTGCTAACTAATAAAGACCGGTCAGAACTTCACCTTATAAAGTCTATCCGATATAAGTGCTGTACGGTGAGCGAATTTTACTCTTGAATTAGTGTCCCAAATCTCATGTGTTAGTGGGTTACCAATCACAAAACCCTGTGTCCAATTTTTCAAACAATAAGACATTTATAAATGCAATTCAAATGACTATATATATATATATATACAGTGATATAAGTACATACTTTGAGATGCAATGGTGGCGAATGTCCAATCTCGTTACCTACAACATGCACATGAAGACGTTAGGCGACTACTCATGTCGCAGCAACGTAACTAACATATATGTACATACACATGTAGAAAAACAATAAATTAAAATCGGTTTTTGTTATTTATAGAGCTAGCGGAGATCATTATCAATTCTTCTTAACACGAGTAATTAATGGTACCTACAGTTTTAGTTTTAAAGTATGCAAGCTCCAATACTACATTTGGAAAAAAGTATAGCACTCTACCACTAAAAAAATTATTTTTTAATATTATAAGTTTTAGATTTATCCAATTTTTTTAAAGGTGACTTACACAGGCACCCTAAGACTCAAACATCATAATTTCTACTCTTAACACATACGTAAGATAACAAGAAGGACGTTCTCCTATTTCTTCCAATTAATGATGATGAAAACGAAAAGGAAATTAATGTATAATTGAATTTGTTTAAATTATGAAATCATCATATTAACAGAATTTATTTAGAATGAAACATGGACCGAAACTTAACTAATAATTTACCATTTAAAACTTCTTGTACAATGATCGGGACGATTTTTCCAGAATAAGAATCGCCGGCAATATAGAGCGGATTGTCGAGAAACGTGGAATGAGCTATGAGCCACTACAGTACAACAAATTAGTCTCAAACAACGTACGTATATATCATGTTTGTACAGCTTTTTTCATCCTAATATTTATACATATATATTTATATACCTTGAGATTAAACCCCGGCCCTTTGGTAAATAATTAATCCGAGTCCGCTCACCTTTTTTAGGAATTCATAGGTCTGCGCTGTCGACGATGTATCGTTGCTGTTGTATGCTTCCAAAGTTGTTGCATATGAGAATCCAGTACCGACCGGTGCATCCAAAAATATTATGTTCGCAATCTAAAAGTTCGACCCAAATAAATTCAATCATATAATCATGTTACTTGTTAGCTGTTTACACATCAAATTAATATGATCTCTTACTTTTGTCCACGAGTATGGGTTCAATTCCAACGTTGGTTTGTTCCTACTAGAGTTCGCATAGTCGAAAGTAAAAGGACCTACACACACAATGCCAAATCATAGAGTCAAGTGAATGATCAATTACCAAAAATTAGTAGTCCGCAACACACCTGTATGTTTATGGTCTACTCAAGTTTATGTTTGAATTTGCCAAGAGTCTGATCGGCTCATGTTGACATAGAACCCATTTCTTCAAATGAAAAATTTGGGTTCGACTTCGAACCCGACACCCTCCTTAATTATATATAAAAAAATATCTTATCCGACTCTTCGTAACTTTGGCTGGCTTCAACAACCATGCTCTTTGTTTTCCTCCTTTCAAGAAAATAAGAAAATCTAAAAAAGAAATGATCTGATATCTTAAATTAGAAAAATGCTATTCTTTTTACTGGTTCTTACTGCTCATGATGGTACTGTTGATTTTTATTTTTTATTTTTACTTAAGAATTAAGAAAATATTTTTTTCATAATATTGTATTTTTTTTTAAATATTTAAAAGTGTTAAAAAATACATATAAAAGAAGCAAAAAAATAAAAAATAAAAATATAACTATTGGTAGGCCAGCATACCCGATTTATCCCAAATTAGATTTTTTTTTTCCTTTCTATGTAATGTACCCAATTTATCCCTTCTCAAGTGGGTAGCCTCAGAACGTAGATCGTACGTCGAACCACGTAAATATCGCATCTATCTTTATTTAACTGGGGGCCAAGAGAGAACCAAAGCACATGGAGTAGGAAAAGTGAGATTGGCAGGTGATGGGACAATAGTAAGGATATAGGGTAGTGTGCAGGCAGGAGGGATGGATAAAAAGTAAATAACGGAAAACATGAAGGAAAGTAGACTGACACATGCAATCAATGTACAGTATAAAAAGGCATCAGACAGATGAAAGAAAGGTGATTCACTCTCTCGACAACCCAGCTTCCACTTCAGCCTTCTTCGACTTCTCAAAAGAAGTCAAGAGCTCTAACATTGTATTTTCTCTATAGATACATGTATATTCTTTTCTGTATAGAGTTAGTCATGAGAGACTGTAAATATATTTATTATAGTGGATTTTCTTCCCCAAACTCTTGCGGACATAAGCCTTACGTCGAATCACTTAAATTTCGCGTCTATTTCTATTTATTTATCTGCTATTTACTTACGTACAACCGTATCGGAGTCTTACTAAAAATCTCAAATGATACCGAACGAAGCCTAAACCGTATCAGTGAGCTGGAAGTGATTCTTTATCCTACTTCAATCTATTGGCCAATTTTTACGATATCAACACCTACGTAATAAGAGAAAATGGCAAGATAGTCGCCCGGGAATGGTAATTCTTTCCATTTATAGACTTATAGATATAGATCTCAGATCAAAGGAGAAGATCAGGACGTTATTTGATAATTATAAACGAGATTCACGCATATATTATATAAAGGGTTAAGACTGACACGCGGCCGGGCCACCGGCCCACCACGGGTCGATCAATAAATGTGGACCCGGCCATCAACCATAAAACCGAAAATTATTATTAAGCTGAGGAAGAGTTTTTCGGCCATGATTTGTATAAATTATAACAAAATACTCTACTCATAAAAAAAAAAAAAAAAAAAAAAATTAATCTTATAAATTGATGTGATTTATCAAATTATACAATTATTTTTATTATAAAATAAATTTAAAAGATCATATTAAGATATCAATAGAAATTATTTTTATGTTATTTATTTATGAAGGTAACAATAGGCTAAATTATATAACAGAGAGAGACAGAGCCGGCTATTAGGGAGAGAGAAACGATACCAATTTCATATAAAAGGGCCGAAAGAGCGGAACAACCAGGACCACCGGTGAGCCAAAGCACAAGAGGGTCATCCTTGGGATTCCTTTCAGACTCGATGAAGTAATAAAACAGCTGCACCTCCTCGAACTCTCCAACGCCAATGTACCTTCATATCATATTGTAAAACAAGATCAAACCATATGATAAAACTGATCTCTCTCTCTCTCTCTCTCTATACATATATATATATATATATTTAATATTGTATGTATACGGAATGTATTAATAATGCAACATGTGCGTAGACACTGACCCAGTTTCGAGTTTGAAAGGAAGCTTGCCAGGGAAACCTGGAAGAGTGTCGATGATGGACTGCGTCGACTCAACCGAGTTGGAGATGAGGGGCAATACATGAACAAGTAGTACTACAGACAACCACATGATTGTGAGATTACTACTGCTGCTGTTGACAAAGGCTTCTGATTCTCCGAATATATAGACTCCAGAGGTACTGGTACTGATGAAGGCTGCACTTCATCCAAGGGATATCATTTAATATTTTAATGGAATGTGATCAATTTCTGTCGCTCATGAGAAACGTAGGAAGAGAAGGTTGGCTGTCTTGACGGGTAGCTAGGTTTAGGTACTGTTAGGGTGTTAGCTAGGAACAAAATAGCCGTTCTACCGACCCACTACCAAAACCCGACCCGATATCCATGCAAACGGAAGCCCACCTTCAGATACCCGTTACCGACTCGTTTGGGTTTCAAACGGCAATATCCGATAACCCGTTTACCCAAAAACTCTTCTGCCTGCCCCGTTCTCATTTCTCCACTCGATTCACGATTTTCCCTCTCTCTCGCCGACGACGATTGCCTCTCTCTCTCGCCGACGCCGATTGCCTCTCTCTTGGTCACTTCTCACAGATTCCCAGGTTTGTCTTCTCGAATCTCCTCTCACTCTCCCAGCAGACCATTGTTCATTTTAGGGTTAAGATTTGATTTATTTTCTTATGTGAAGATTCGACTGCGTAGATTTGTTCATCTGAGTGAAGATAAGCCCATTATTTATCCTAGATTTTCTTGTGGGAGTATTTTTGAGATTCTCTTGAATTGTTGCACTGAGAGTTATATTCATCGAATCATCAGTACACATTACATAAATGTTTTTGGGCATTGTATTCTGTAATGTACCTGTTGAGAAAATGTTGTAATGTGACAAGGAAATAATCGGAAAATGAAATAAAGGGTTCTGTAATACAATTGATAGCGCCTGAAAGATGTTTGTGAAAAAGACTAAGAGTCATAAGCAAGGTCTGCCCTTTAGTTTTTTCATCCTATAAAGTTATCTCATTAAAGTTAGTAATTTGTTTCCTTCAGTATCAAAGCAACATTTTCATTTGGGTTTCCTTCTTTTTCCTACATATGAATGAAAATATGTTCACAGGATGCCAAGGCTAAAGGGGAGCGCCAACCAAGAATTTATTGTCCAAAACACTGGTAGGTTCGCCTCTCTGTCTCTGTCTCACCCTTCTTACTCATCAATGATCATCATCTCCTCCCATTTTCATTTTTCACTCTTTCTACCTCATTTATCACCACCTCAAATGCTCCACCACCATTCTTTTATACATAGACTTTTGGGCTCATTCAATTGCTATACATGTTTTGCCATATTGAAGAATTTTTTCAGAAATGTACTCTGCATTTTTTTTACCAATATAATGACAGTGCAATAATGGTCTTCTTTATTAATTATGGAACAGAAGAAGGTGTAGGGATCAAAAGGGTTTCGGGGACTGGGATAAAGAAAATACAAGACGTTCTAATATTCTATCATGTCAAGAAACGATATGTATAAGACTCCAACAAGTTACAGAATTTATGCTTGGATTTGAAGCTTGTGCTTTTCTGCATAAAGCATTTCATCAATTTTCCTGTCATTTCTTGGTATTGATGTTCATTTTGCCTTCATATTTATTGGCTGTATTCCCCCCAAAAATTTGATACCAAATCCACCTTTCTTACACCTTTTAATCAGTTTTTTTTTTCTTTTGGCAAAACGTTACATATCCATTAGCTGCATAATTATGTTGTCTTATAAGGCTGACTGGTCAAATTACTTACTTGGGGTCCCTTGGATGTGGATGGCTTGAAAAGGCCGTTTTCATGTGTTTGGTGCGTGATCCATTTAAACCAAAACAGCCCAAAAAACTTGGGTTTTTCATTGAGATTTCACGAATCTCAGGTACTGAAGATTAGTTTTCCAAAAGAAAAAAATTTAGAAGATCACAATCAACTGAGGAAGTAACACTTTGCTCTCTACTTTTGGAAATGAACTTGAATTCATTACCTGTTTTTACTCTCTCTATGTGCATTGTATTTGCTGTGGTGAGGTTTTTGTTTAGCTCACAATCAACTGAGGAAGTAACACTTTGCTCTCTACTTTTGGAAATGAACTTGAATTCATTACCTGTTTTTACTCTCTCTATGTGCATTGTATTTGCTGTGGTGAGGTTTTTGTTTAGCTCACAATCAACTGAGGAAGTAACACTTTGCTCTCTACTTTTGGCAATGAACATGAATTCATTACCTGTTTTTACTCTCTATATGTGCATTGTATTTGTTGTGGTGAGGTTTTTTTTTTTTTAAGTCTTCTTATCAAAAAAATATATTTTCTTTAGAGGGTCCTTTCATTTAAATTGAAAGGCTTTTGCTGTTGTTTTTTTTTTATTAGGTTTTCAACTTACTAAATCTTTTTATTATATTGCAGAATCCTATGGAACCTAGTGTTTTTATGCCTTCATCTGGGTCTGCATCAATGTCTATTCATTTAGATAACACTCTACCTTCAAATTCGGATAGTCAAGCAACTAGTCCTCATGTTTTACCAATATTTTGAATGAGATCGATTGAAGATTACTTGAAGACTTGAAGTACTTGGAAACAATATGTTAATAAAAACTGATATTATTACATTTTATTATTTTAAATTTCAAGTTCTGAATAAAAACTGAAAATGTTGGGTTGAGACTGATTCAGTGGCTCTTATTCAGACATCACTATTCCCAGAATCCCATCATTGTTCAAGTCTTCAAGATATATTAAATGGTAGATTCAAATATTGCTTGTTTTATATTGCTGGGTTACATTATCTTGGGAGTTCCTTAATAAATTTATTTGGTTTTTTTTATTTGTTTTAATTTTGTCAATGTGGGTTTTGTGTAGGTTCCATTTATCTTGGGATGAGAACATTTTGGGCACTCTTCATGACTATTTATTTCAAGAGCATTCTCATTGGATTGGCTAAAAGTCAAATCTAATAAAAATTTAGATATTCAAAATCATTTTAACTCTGAGTTATTTCACAGAATAGCCACTGTAGCAGTGCACTCATGACGTGGTGGTCCTTTCTTGTGATGGTCAATTTGAAATTTTCAGAGTGTCCATTCGAAATTTGTCCCGTGAAAACCCTTCTCCTTGCCCTCATCACTTTCATCTGCCCAGCGCCACTCGACAACTCCTCCGTCTGCCAGCGCCGCCACTCCCCACGAAGACCCCCCTCCTTCCTCGACAAGAAATCCGTGTCGCCCTCCTCCCTCTCCCATTTAAAATCTACAGTTCCCTGGGTTTCACCTCCCCATTCGAAAATTGCAGTTCCCTAGATTTCATCTCCCCATTCAAAATCTGCATTTCCGTGGGTTCGATCTCTTCAGCAGTTCCCTCTTCCGTACGGATTCGTCGCACTGCCCGCGGTGTTGCTTCTCACTGCTCGTCTCCCAAATGGCCCCGTATGTGGCCGCCGATAGTGGTCTATTTCAAAAGAAGGGTCTATGTTTTTCTCTCTTTCTCTCCATTTCGTTTCCATTTCCTAACATCCCGTATCTGTTTTCTCTCGTTCTCTCCAGTTCTGCTCTGGATGCACGATCCGACGGAACGTGATGCACTAATAGTCTGGCAGGCATTAAGTGTAGAGACAAAGAACCTAGAAGCTGCCACTCAAGTAATCTATTCTGAGTTCTCGTACCCCATCCCAGGTACAGCATATTAAGCAAGTATATCACTCAAAATTTGGGATTCCCCTTGAACATGATATTGAAAGATGTGCCTCTGGAGATCATAAAAAGGTCAAGTTTCTTTCTATATTTCTCAATCTTGCTTTAGCCAAAGATGGATATTTTGCTTTCGAGAGATACATCCTTAGCTTTCCATTTTAGGATAATTTTTTAGAATTTTTTCATCCAGTTATCTCATTTTTGTTTTTTTGTTTTTTTTCTGTCCACAAGCTTTGCATTTTGAAGAAAACCCCGAAATTTTTATCGTTTTGTTTTGATTTTTTTTCTCACTGATATTTTGTAGAATATCTGAAGGCATATGGCATGTGCATTGAAGATTAGGCGTATAAAAGTAATAATTAGATCCCAATAAAGTCTCATGCAAAAAAAAAAAAAAAATCCCAATAAAGTCATTTATGGCATCTGTTGTTAGATCATGGAATAGAGGGAGATTCTTTGGTCCTGACACAAGTGTGATTTTTGCAATACTATATATCTGTAGTGAGGGGTGACCTGATGCATGATTATTATAACTGGTTCCATGTGTTATTATAACTGGTTCCATAGTCTAAGGTCGTTAACAGATTTCCTTATTAATGATGCCTCTGAACTTTTCATGAAATTCGGCTTGAATCATGAACCCTTTCCATGCTTAACCATTTTAATGCCTACCTCATATTTGATAATTTTCTTTTAAAAATATAAGAGGAAATGAATTTATTAAAATCTTGATGCAAAATATAGAGAGGCATTATATTCCCCATCTTCTAGACTTTCTTGTCATTTACCCCATTCTGTGATACGGATCTTGTGGCCCTGTAATCCCCTTTCCATCATTATTGTTCTTTAAAGCAATCCATTAATCCAACAAAACATTGAGCACTTGACTTTCAAGACAAAAAGAAAAAGTGGGATGGGTGAAAATGAAATAAAAGCAGTTGAGAAACTGCACCTGAAGTTATTTTTCTATATTGCCCCCGATAGTTGTGAATCAGGTTTGATGGCACAATATTGAGACTGTATCTGGATTTCACAACTATTGAACTTAAGTTCTTTTACTTCTAATTGTGAAAAGGAAAAGGGATTTTAGGCACACTTATAGGGTTTGATGCAAATGGGAACACGAACTATTAGTAATGAATTTCTGACAACAAAAATTCTTGAAACAGTTCATGTGAGAATCCATTGTGCACCTCAATTGTTTTCAAACAAAGTTGATGGTGTGTATACATTGTCTCACTACTTTGCACGTGTTCCACTTGTATGTAATAAAAAGGCTTTTGCACGTTTTCTTTCCTCTATATCATCTTCTGAATGCTATTGCTACTGCAGAAGTAAACATAATATGTTAACTATGGCACATTGTTTAACATAGATTCATGACCCATGACATATTAATAACTACTATTTAAAATGAATATTGTAGGATTCCTAAATAAGAGAAATCAAAACCACCACCTAGATAGTTGACTATGTATAATATTGTACCTTGAATGACATTAGAATAGAACAGAAGAAAGTGCAGCGAAATTCTCTTTATTCTAAAAGTGCTTTTTTGTCTCCTGTCTTTCTGTTGAGAATATGTTGTATATAAAATCTGTAACTTTTGTTTTTGTTCGTTTTCTTCTGTATCGGTGTAAACCTTGGCATCAATTCCAATACTTCAACCTAGCTGTTAAAGAGACAGACAATTATAAGAACAACTTAAGCCTACTAATCATAACATTTAATTTTTATGCAGTGGAATACTTCTTTTATCAATCATTTACTGGAAGACATTAGTTTTGCAAGATTATATATATATATATATATATTAAACTTCCTAAGAAAAATGGCCAAATAGATGTTTTAGTATTCGTGAGTTCAATTTTTGCAAATTTTCTGAGGTATGGTTTTCCTTCATTTCTTTAGTTATATATATTTATTTTAATTTCTTGGGTTGAAAAGTTCTGGACTTCAAAAATACTCTCGATAGATTCCTTATAATAGAAATGTTGAGTGTAGTATTCTTGCATTTCTGATTTGCATTTGACCTGGTCCTTCTAGAAGCATTTCACTTACTATCTGCATCTAAATGCCTTGTTTCTCAATTGCAGAGATCCCCTGTGCTGGGCATATTGATAAGGCAGAATTTCATACTGGAGCACATGTTAAGTTTGCACCCTATTTTGGTAAGGAGCCGATGGAAAAGATTACGATTCCGGTTCCGGTTCCCACCTCTGAGTAAATTATTTTAGAGCACCTCAGCAAGCATTGAAGCTTTTAATTATGAGATTAAGTTTGTAAATAGTCTTACTGAAGCTGCTCAGATTACAGAATTATTAGAGGACTGGCTTTGATTTCTTTATTTACAAGATCTTCACAAAATTTAGAGCTCAAGAGGGCCGGACAAATAATGTTTTGTTATATCTTCAAATTTTATACATTAGATGATGCAATGAATGAAGTGCATGCTTCATGAACCATTAGTTGTGATAATTCTCAATGTTACAGGAAAATAAATTATGAATGCACACTTTTGGGAAGTTTTTATCTTCTAGAGTTTAGAGCATTATGAATGCAGCAATATTGCATAATGATCCTAGCAGTGAGAATATTGACATTCAGGTGAAATGTAGGGTAACCAGGTTGATGGATTAAAGTGCAATTTTTTATTTTCAAGTTTGATTCTTGATGGCCAAGGTTACTAGTGGCACATTAATAAATCTCTTAGTCCCTTCCATGATTCAAGTAAAACGTTCAAGGCTGTCATAACTATCATAGAAACATTTGAGGCCAAGGAGTTTTTAACTTCTAGAGTTTTGCTACCCATATTGATATTGTCGTTCTCCACCGCCTGCTTTTCCATGGAAAGTGTTTCCATGACACCATTCTCGATTCTTATATGACATCATTGCAAAATTCGAGGGAAGTAACATTCTCGATTCTACATGACAACATAGAAAAGTTCAGGAAGCAAATGTTCTAGTTGCATTTCCTTTTGATGCTTGTCAATGTTGTCATAATGAGGCACTGCTTTGAGATGAGAAGTCGAAAAACAATAAACATGATCTCCCTATGTGTTCAAGAATTAAGAATAAAGCAAAAGAATAAAAAAGTAAGATTTGATCAAAGGAAAAAATCTACTTTGTCCTGTGAGCGATGAAGAAACACAATTGATTTCCAAATGACAACTCCCAAATTGCAGTCAAAGCCCTCTCCTTGCACTCTTTAGATAGTCTTCCCTTACTGCCCACAATTGTTCTCCCACCGATTTCATTTCTGGGCGATCCGCTCGAATCGGTGCCACACAGTGGAATGCCAAAGTAAACATTTTCATAAGTTCATCTGAATCGATGACTTCGTCAAAGAATCGACCAATTCCACCAGACTGACTTTTTTCTACTCGTTAATTAAAGGCCTGCACATTATGAAATCCATTGCAGCTTCTGTAAGTGACATCTAAAATAAGAGTTTCTTCTTTTCAGGTTGGTAACTTGGCTGTCAATTATCCCAGAAGTCCCTGGACTCTTTCAAACAATATGCTTTCAACTTGTTTTGGAAATCAGAAAAATTTTCACAAAAATGCAAAATATTACCATCAAAATAAATCTTAGAATCACATAGAAAAATGAGGTATCCAAAGAAAAATTTGAAGAAGATTAATGGGTTGAATTGATACGTTACCCCTCCTGCAGATTATTGGGTTCTCTTCGTTGTGATCCCAAAAGAAAGGGGGCACGCAGTAGGTCTTTGGACCTCGATGAGTGGGGGATGCTAGCTTGAGTTGGCTCGACGAGAAAGGAGCAGGTGGTTGTTTAAAACAGGGTGTTTGGTTTCCCGTGGGTTGCTGAGTGTTGCGTTGCCGTGAGTTAGTTGTGTAGTGGCTGGATTGAAAGGGGTCCTCTCCTCTTGCGTTGCAACGACTTGCTGTTGGTCCGAGCAACAGAGGCGGAAGGGTAGACGTTGCAGGTGATTGGCGAGACAGTGATAGTAGGAGAAACACAGTGAAAGAGGCTGTGGCCAGTGATTTAGCAAGGGAATATTTCGGTAGCAGGAACACGAAGGAGGAGATCGTGGAGAGGATGAGTGCTTCGAATTTCAAATGGATGAAATGAGAGAGAGGGAACGTGCAGCTGGTGCAGGGAGAAATTGGTAAATGTTGCTTAGGCCACATCATGCGTACTCTGAGAGCTGCCAGACAGTGACTACTCCCTAGATTTATTCGTTTAACTCTACATTAAATGGCCAAATACTAAATTTTTTAGTCTTTGTGTTAATAAACTCAAATAAAATATCAAATATGACAAGCTAGCTAGAATGACCAAATCTATTATTTTATTCTTTCTCTTTCATACTTCTCTCTTCCTTGATAAAAAAATATAGTTGGATGAAAAATAGGTAAAATTATTTTTTAAACTATCAATTAATATTGTATTTAAATATAATATGATTACTAATTATTTTTTTAAACTCATAATTTAATTAAAATATGATTATTAATTAACATATAACAGAAAAAATCGTCAAATATGATAAAATTAATTTAATAATTGCAAATAATTAAAAAAATGTGTTATTAATTATTTTATTATTATATTTTGAAAAAATAGCCATTCTAATGTTGGAATTGTATAAATAGAATGACCAAAAAGTAAAATGAGGGTTAGATTAGTTAAAAATGTACTTTAGCTTTGGATAATTCAATGAGAGCGCTCTTTAGAGGAAGAAGTTTGATTTCAATGAATGTAAGCTGATTAAATATTAGAGTTATTTCAATTTTTATTAATCTGAGTTTGATTTGGCGCATACTAGTACAACTATTTTATCGAGGAAAATTTCTAATGCCGATTGAGGACCTTTATTAATTTGTATGACTCATAACTGCCAAATTTATTAGTGGTTTGGGACCTAGCTATAATATATATACAATATATATATATATATATTCATTTTAAATGACAGATTTGGAGGCACCGCCCATCAAAGACTTGATCAAATATATCATATAGCTAAAAAAAAAGGACTGCCCATCAAAGGACCTTTATAAGTTTTTTCTTCATGAAAAAGAAAAGTAATGCTTGTCATTTGAAAAGGTTGGTGCATGATCTCCAGATCTGCGGAAGTAACGGAACAATCTAATGATCTCACCAATATTTACAGACTCTATCATCAATGTCCTCTCTCTTTCAGCACAGACATGCGCATGTTAATAATAACAATACAATCGGAAAAGGCTTAACGGAATACTCGATAAGCAATCGGATTGGGTATTTGGCTTATCAGATATTTAGCTTAATGGGATGGAGTACTATCGGGTTGAGATGGAAGGCTAGTTATCGGTCGGGTCAGCATACACCCACCCAGTGGCGGAGCCATGTTGGGGCAGGGGGGCCATGCCCCCCTCCCCATGGGCCCCATCCTAATTTAAAAAAAAAAAATTAAAATATGATTATGTTATTTTAAAGAAAAGAAAAGAAAATATGTTTATTTTTGTATAATTTTATAAAATAATATTAATTTTATTTTATGTTGCCCCCTCTCTAAAAATTATCTTAGTATCCCTTTATAAAATTAATCTAATTTAAAAATAAAATATATCTCATATAAAATAAAATGATATAATAACATGATGATATATATATGTTTTTATTAGAAATAAAAATGAAGATAAAAAAGAAGTTGAATGATTTCTAATATATTTTTATTATGATGACATGTTCTTATCATATTATATATTTTTTTAATACATAAGTTGTATTAAACGTATTTTATTTTTATTGTAAATTTTACTATTAAATTATTTTATACCACATAAAAAATTATATATAAATAAAATAAAAAATATTTTATATATTTTATTTTAATTTTATTTGGCCCCCTAATCTAAATTTCTGCTCTGCCACTGCTTACACCTCTACTGGTAGCTTTGTGCTTGGTAGCTAGGTTCCATGCATGCATGTACACCAATTAAGTTAATATTATACCTAGCTAAATCGTATAAACAGTAACACACCTTTAAAATGTTCATGCATTGGCTTGATTGTATGCAAAATTACATTTTATGATCGAGTAATCGAAATTATCCAATCATTTTGTCTTTCGTACCGGTACTACTGGTTATAAATACGGGGAAAGGATAGCAAAATACTACGTTTGCTACTACAAACTAATTAACGCGTCAAGAATAAAATTTGTAATAAAAAATAAGTCAAAATAATACATTGGAGATCACGTGTCACCAATTAATTATATGAAATCCCTAAGATGTGTCAACTAATTAATCGTTGGTAGATTATCTATTATTATGAAAGAGTTATTCTATATTATTCTCAAGTTGGCATCACGTAGAGCAGTACACCATCATAAGTTTAAATGATCAAATTTGATTTAGAAAATATTCAAATTTTAAAATTATCTTCCATAACAAAATGTGACATGTAAATATTTTATTAGGTATTCTCTAATTAAACTTCACCTTTAGAGGTGAGAAAATGGATTTTTTTTAATCTTCAATATTAAATTGAAGTAGTCCCGTGTATCGTCTTTTTTCCTTTTTTTTCTCTCAACTAGAATCTTACTCATACATTTTTTCCTCCTCAATGGGCGGAGTGGGTTCGGAGCTTCAACTCCAACCACCTTCTGCCTTTCAACATTCTCCAACCAACACACGTCGTCTCCCTAGCCTCTACAAATGCTGATTTTCAAGTTCGAGGGAAACTTTGCGATTCCGTTTGGTGCATTTGCCCCACGCACGACCCTTGCCGTGCACGTTGTTCACTCACAACAACATTTTGGAATGGCTTTGGAGGCCACACATGGTCCTCTGGATATGTCTGTCTGATCATCTCCACAGGTGGCGTATGTGATGCACAAGCCACCACCGCCTAGGTTGGTCCTCTGCCGACGACTTGGCTCCGCTTCTGGTTGCTACCCTATGCTTTCGTTTTTTCTAGTTCGTGATCTTGAAAGAAGGATCATAAAACTCTTCAGCAATTATCTCAAGATAACAAGTGACAATGCACCTGCCATCCTTACTACTTCCAGCAAAGTTGTTTTCACTGCCACTAGTAGTGGTACCATCGTTCACATTCCTACGAATACTTTTCATCTATCTTTTTACAAGACGACATCCTATTGTAGGACTTTGATAGGGACCAAAAAATTGGTCTCAAATAAACTCATTTTTTTTTTCTTTTTTCCACCACTAGTTTGCACTGTTGTTTATTTCTTTGGGCCGTTTGTTGGGGAACTTCACCCTCTTGTCATGTATCATCTTTTAGTTTAATGAAATTAACTTGTTTAAAAAAAATAAAAATTAAAGTAGTCCCATTTATATTAGAGTACGTACAAAGCAATCTCTTGGGGCTATTTTTTTGAAATGTTTATTTTTGGGGTCTGAGGTTCTATTGACACGATAAATGATATAATATCTACCGTTGATTGTCTCCATTTTTTTTTTAAAGGCAAGCACTTCATAGATAAAATAAGCAGTTACAGGATACAATAATAAGGTGAGAGTCTCCAACAATCATTCCAATACAACAAATATACAACAAACACCAAAAATAAAAACGATTTCAGAGTCACAATTGTGGCTCCCATCAATCTCAATTGAAGGAAAACCGCCTAAAGTGTTTTTAAAATAGTTTAATAAACAGACTATTTGATTGCGATTAAAAGCTGCAATAACGGAAGATGCGTTGCATTCTATTGAGTTGGTACGGTTGAGGGGAATTCTCACGTCCACTTTATCTTGATCCCAAGTTAGGAAAGAGCAACTAGGAGAGGAATCGATGCATTGGTGGAGGTCCACAGCTTGTTGGTGCCGCGCGTGTCAGCCAGAGAACTACCAAGTCGCGGCGGCGCGTGGGTAGCCTGCAGGCAAAAGTCCGCACGAAAGACTCACGTGCCACCCTTTTGGGCAGTTTTTTTAGTTCCTCTAGGCGATTGACAGCTAGAAAGATCAATGGTTCGGCACGTGGCTGTAGAAGATGTCTAGCAAGTAGAATATCGGAACCCTTTTGTGCGACGGACAGATTCTCTATAAAAGCCCGAAAATAAACTTATAAAGCTAAAAAAAGACATGAAAATAGCTAAAGCGAGCTGGACGGGAGGGATGAAGGAGCCGGAGCTCCGCACCCCTTCGGACACAAGCGGTGATGGCTAGAACTTTTAGACGAGAGAGATGAGCGAGAGAACGAGCCTTGTGGATTGTCTCCAATTAAGTTTATTGACATAATTATGTGGCCCATTTTTTTTGTTATATAAATTAAAAACAAAAATGAATTCACAGAGATGTGTGTGCATTATTGATCAGTTGAAAGGGAAGCAAAGATGAAAGAAGTCATATTTATATATGACAGTTTTGCTTGACTACGAAGCCCAAAGTTGATAGTTGATGTAGGTCTAAGGTGAGTGCGTGGTTTCAAATTTTGGACCGTGTGCTGGAACCGAATTAAGCTATTGGGCTGAGGAGTCATCCGTGATCCCCATGTACGCGTAACCGATTTATTTAAGAGTAATTATATAGTCATAGATTCCGTATAATCATTTTAAAAAATAAAATAAAATCTACTATTAAAAAATAATTTTTTTTTATTCTTGTATTTATTCAATTTTTTAAAACAATTGCGCAGCATTTACACGATTGCCAGAATAATTTCTCTTTATTTAATTACTGGTCTTAAAACCATAGTTTTTTTGATTGATTCCGAAATCAATTAAGTTTACTGAAATCCAGTCCAAAAAACTAGTTGTTGCAACTTGCAACCAACATTCTGGTTATGTGTCAATTCAATAAATAATTTAATGAGAAGCCACCTTCGCCAGCGGTCTTCTATATTTGTAAAGCCAAATTATAAGTTTTGTCTTAAGTACAACTCCCCATAAAGAAGATGTAGGCCACGACAACAAATGCAATTTTGTGTCTAAATTAGCATATGTTCATATTAACTCGTGCAGGATTCTGATCATTTCAGAACCATGAGATCTTAATTTATTCGTTGCATAATAAACAGAAATGGTGTTTGATTTTGTAGGAAGGATCGGAATACTTGCAACTGCATTAATGCCAATGAATATCACCCGGCACCTTACCACGCCTAAATGTAATTGCAACCATTCTACTTAACTCACAGATAGTAGTGGCCGAGCCACCTATATGCCATGGCATAACTTTCTTTAGGCTTGTACTCTGGAGCTGTATGACCTCCTCCCAACATTTACAATATATATATAAAAAAATAGTTATAAATTTAGATCTTGTGAATGACATACAGAAAAGAAAAAAAAAAAAAAAACTAAAAATTCAGATCAGAGTGTTTTGCGTATATACCTTAATCGTAGCATAAGTCATATGGTAATTATTCTTGATAAATCTCATTGTGTACCTGCCATGAGGATTAAAAGAAAAAAAAAAGTTTTTGAGGCCTTGGAAATCATCCTAGAACTTCATACAGGCAAGAAAATTGATTAAAATTTGACAATACGAGGTACCAACCCAGCAACTTGACCCTCCACAAACCACGGCTCCCAATCACTTTCGAGGGTCATATTGAGAGTTCTTATCCATTGTAGGGTGCCAACATATGAAACAGACATGTCTTGGTCTCCACTGTGAGACGGAGGGCGGCGGAGGCCGAGAATTATTAGAATATTGATTAATCAAGTTAAAAAAAATGCATGATTGAAGATAACAAAATTTAGGATGTAGTATTATTATTTTGATATATTTATCACCGAGCACACAAATATATTGAAAAAAACAAAAGAAGAGAAAATGAAGTGATGGACTCTCACTTGTAAATCAGAGATCGGTAACCTGTCTGCTCTGTGAGATTACGATGGTAATCAACCGTACTTATAACATTAT
Source organism: Platycarya longipes (assembly GCA_036559045.1). NCBI lineage: Eukaryota > Viridiplantae > Streptophyta > Magnoliopsida > Fagales > Juglandaceae > Platycarya > Platycarya longipes. Next base: position 1,949,345 of record CM071793.1, read on the forward strand.
ATGTGTAGGACATGGTCCTATTACATCTCACCCAGGTCTTGATGGTTCCCTGAGAGTCATCATAGCAGCGGAAATACTTAAGATAAAAAGGAATTATACAACAGTAAATTCATAAGCTAATATATGGTTTGGTGTAGTATGTCAAATTATAAAGTTATTTTTATTATAAAATACATCTAATGGATTGCATGAAACTACATCAGTTTGTGAATTTATTTTGTATAATTTTTTTGTGTATGTAGCAGTTCTCAAATATATTATATATATATGATGTACTTATATACGTACGTACCTTCCGTATGTGAAGCGCATTTTGTACATTTTCATCATTAGCCCAAATGTAAGAAAGCACATAAGTATAACTCTGTAAGTAAATGAAGAATTAAGCTATATAGTTTACAGTATCATCATGATCTATAATATCAGTTCATATATAGAGAGTAGGAGCGAGAAAGCTGCAGGAGGAAGATAACCAGATGATTAGGTTACCCGGCACCATAATTCAGGGGGTGGTTTAGACCATGAAAGGAGCTTTAAAACATTGATCCTCTGATTTTCTTCCATAATTGCTTGATCCAGCCGTTCTATTCCATTTGATTTTGGAGAGATTAGAGCGCAATTAGGTTCCAAAATATATGCAACATCAATATTGGCGATGCACTACAGATCATACGCCAACTCAGTTAGTCATTAATGATCTGAATTAATGCTCATAAAACTGAAACTGAATTTTTATTTTCTGTCTTCACGTATGATGAAAAAAAGAACAACTCCAATGAATTATAGGAATTTTCTCACATCCTCGAATGCTGCAAGATCTTTGACACATTGTACATTTGCTGGATCTACGACCACATACTCGCCCTGACAGCTTTCTTTCAATGACTGGAAATTTAGCAGAGAAAAAACAAACAATCAAAACATAATGTCGAGAATCTATGATATAATATAATGCACATAATATAAACATAAACACAAGACATAAGTGCTGAAGGAATTAAATGCAAGTTTTGAGAGATTTACTGCATAGAGTTCATCAGATATAAGTGACACACGATAAGCATATTCGACTTTTGCATTGGCATCACCACGAAGATCAGTTACTGGGTTGCCAAGTAGGTATCCCTATTTTCAATTGATAGAAACCTTGATTTAGTCATGAATTAATACCAGAAACCCAAATCAGGAATGCAATAAAAGTAATTACATTGAGCTTCAGGAAGGGCTCCTTTCCGACTTTGTTACCTGCAAGAAAGTTTGATAGTTGAAATGTTAATTAATTTGGGTATAAAATAGGAGAACCAAGTTTCATGATTTGGAAATTAAGTCTTTAATTTTGCTCAATTATGGTACTGAAAAGAGTAGTGAAATGGAGACAATTAAACGAACATGGCAAGAAAAAAAAAAGTGCAATTGGGCGTGTTTGGAAGTTAAATCAATTCTGAGCTTATGCTTAATTTCTCAAAAACCAAATTGGATTGAAAGAGACCAAAACCAATAAATTATTACCAGTATATATTTCTTCAACAATGATTGGAACGACAATGCCTGAATAAGAATCACCACCAACCTAAAGTTCATTTGACAGGAATTGTGGGTGATTTATCAGCCACTGTTTCACAAATTGAAAAATAAAAATTAGAAAACAGCGCGCTGCTTGTTAGAACTTAGATACATGATAAATAATTTAACACTTAGGCTAAGGAAATAAATCTTTGTCAAGATAATATACGGAGTAGGAAAATTGACCGATCTCTGGTCGAATATATTTCTATTTTGACTCACCTTCCGCAGGAACTGATAGGTTTCTGCCGCTGAGATTTTATCGGTGATATTGTAACCTTGGGAGGTTCTTGAATATGAGAATCCCGAGCCAACTGGAGCATCTAAAAATATAATGCTGGCAACCTGGATATTAAAGAGACAGAAAATTAAATTAAATTAAATCAAATCACGACCGTCTAAATTGCTAATGATATATTTATGTATCGGAGGGCTAGATGTCTCATCACATACCTGTGTCCATGACTCTGGGTTCAACAAAAAGGTTGGTAGATCCCCATCGAATCTTCATAATTGAATTGAAGTGGTCCTACATATATATAATAATAGAGTAAAGAGCAATCAATTTAAGGCATAATTGGAATTGGGACCCATGTTTTTTTGTTTTTTGCTTTCTAAATTTTTACTTTTGGGGTCTGATAAGGTTTCTTTTAACATTTTTTTTAATAATAATTTATTAACAAAACCCTCGCTTACGGAAGAAAACCGTGACAACATTCAAAAAAACTAGAAGGGATATACAAATATTCAATACATATCATCCCAAACAAGAACACTAACAAAATCAAAAACCAACCCACAACGTCCACAAGAAATTCATAGATTCAAACGTGCCGGCCTTCTTGTATTCCGGGAAGAACTTCTTATCTTAAAGCCCCTCTTTTTCGATATCTCCTTATCTATATGATAATATTTTTCCTTACTCAAATGCTCTAGAATATCCCCAAATTCTGTATCCGATTTAGTATGGTTTGGAAAAATCATCCCAGATACCTGCATCATTATTACCAGTTTTCCAAACCTCCTCCCAATACTCTTCATTTTCTGTTTCCCAAGTCTCCTCATCATTTCTTTCAACCATAGACTAAATTAAATCCAAAAAACTCCGTTTTTCCTTGTCATTAGTCCTGCCAGTTGTTTCCAAAGCCTCATTACTTAAAGCAGCCCCTTTCTCAAAGGTACTAGGGAGATTTTCCTCAATGCTCCCAACTTGATTTTCAACACCTCTCCGATTGCTCCCAAGTAGATTTTTCCTCTCAAGCATTTTCAACTACTGCAATTTCACGATTTTCAAAATTCATAACTTCAATAGCTTCCCTATCACTTTCACATACTTCCTGAGCCTTCAAAGGCTCCTCCTCCTTGGACAAATTTTGATCAATACCACCCAAGTTTTGATCAACTTCAACATGCTCAGAAGCAAGTACTATTCCCTTCTCAACACCATTTGGTTTACTTAACTGTACTCCTTCCTCTAATACTTTCACCATTTCTACTATAGGTTCCTTCGGTATGTTTTTCTCACGCCACACTTCCTTCTTCCCTACTTGTCTCTCCAACACCACTTTTTCATCCTTTTATCTTTCCCACATTATGTTGTCCCGCCCTGCATACTACAGCAGTATGACCTTGCCTTTTACACTTCTCACAAAAGAAACCCAGTTTTTCATACCTCACAGGTTGTCAGAATTTCTTATTTGCCTCAACAATTGGAAAGCCTTGTACCAATTCAAATGCCAAATCAGTTTCAACGCAAATACGGGCACCTGTAGCATGAGTGCGAGCCAATGTTGCGTGATCTGTTCCCAGATATTTTCCAAAACGACTAGCCAAACTCTAGAGACAATCCTTCTTATAAATATGCATTGGCAAACCCGGGAGAAAAATCCACTGTGCTGCCAAAGATGGTTCAGCCTGCAAATTAAAGTCTCGGGTCCAACGGAAGATGCGAAAGCCGCAACCATCAATGGTTCGACCCTCCCTCGCCCAACCATGTACAAAATCCCTTTCACTACCCATCTGTACTAAAACGTGGAAATTATCCATAAAGCTCACTGTCGGCACCTCTAGCAACCCCCAAGTCTTAGCAATGGCAAACCTTATCTTGTCAATCGACGGCCTCTGCTTTAGAAATTTCAGGACCAATGCAAACCCGAGATCCTCTCCTGCCTTATTCATCTATGCTTCTGAAAAAATAAATCCCAATTCTCTATCCACTTCCACTGGTAATCTAATCGGGATCTTGAAACCTTGCGATGCATTTACTCGTGACAAAGCCTACGCATAAGATTTCGGAGCAAACCCAGAATCCTTCCCTAACTTACCATCCACTACACCACCCTCTGAAGAACTCACCAGCACCATAGATTCCGGAAGTCCCAAGGCTGCCGCCGCCGACAAGGAGGAGAGCCCTAGGAGACCGCCACCATGGGAGGCGCTGCAAGCTACCCCTCGACGGGGAAAAAGGAACGAATCAAGGTGCAGGGACACTTACCAAGCTTAGAGAGAGCGGCTGCCACCTCCCATCGCGGATCTATGTTGACGGAACAATCTGCGGCTGGATTGCAGAGCAAGGGAGCAAGAGAACCAGAGGACCGGGAGAAAAAGCACTGCAGTGGCAAAGGGTTACGAAGCTTCAAGACCGTGAGAGAAGCGGCGCTGCAGTGGGCCAACGACGAGGGAAGCGGCGCTGCAGGGGACGAACGACAAAGGGGGAACGGTGCTGCAGTGGGCAAACGACGATGGAAACGGCGCTGCAGAGGAGAAGCAGCTAGGGATTAAGGGGGGGAACCTAGCCTTTCTCCTCCGAGGACGACGCCGCAGAGCTCGACCGTTGAAGGGCGGGAGGTGGGTGGCTAGGGTTTTTGACAAAGGGCAAGGGAGGTGGGCGGCTAGCTTCGTATGCACGTACAGGACGGTACTTGTGTTTTGATGCCAGACAGTTGGATGGAATAGAGAAATTTGGAATCTTATGCCTTGATTCTATATATTAACTTGCTGATTTATGAAACAAAAATGATGGGGAGAAGCCACCATCCAAGAGCACTCACTCACATGAACAGTGATATGTACTGTTCATGTCACTGTTCATGTGAGTGAGTGCTCTTGGATGTGGCTTCTCCCTAGCATGTCTCTTTATGAAATGAAGGTTTCTTTTGACATGATAAATGATTATCAACCAACATCAACCTGGCCTGTAATATTCTCTCCATATATATCAACCAACATCAATTCTGTAATATTGTCCCCATATATGTTAATATAATAATGTGGTCAGTTTATTTTGTTAATAAATTATTTCGTGGCAAATTAATTTGAGCCATTACATTACCTCGCACAAAGTTGGAGATTTTTCACCTGCCTAACTCTCTTTATCAAAGAAGCGATTTTAGACATTTTCAGCCTCTCTATGGTGAGGGTGGATCGTGGCTTAGTCTCCGATCACCTCCTCTTATTTTCCTTTATTTTCCAATTTTTCCTTGCCTTTCTTTTTCTTATTCGGTATGTTTCTTTTTTCGATTTTCTTTTTCCGAGCCAACTTGTGCTGATCTTTTGTCCTCTGGCGACTTCAGGGCTTCACGTGCCAGCTTCCCAACTTCTCCAGCCACCGATCTTAAAGTTCTAGGAGAGAACTTTGCTTTTTCAACGTGCGTGTTTGCTGCATGTGCAGTTTCGACCGTGTGCATCGCACACATTTTTCGATGTCCTGGTGTGGCTTTGGGTGCCATGTGTGTCACCAGTAGTTTCTACGACCTCCAATCTTCAGGATCAGGTTATCCATGCTCCTTTTCCAACACATGCCACCATCTCCGAGGACCCTCTACCGGAGATTTGGTATAGTTTTTGGCTCTTTCCTATGTTTTCACTTTTTCTAACCAACGATCAGGAAGATGTGGATGTGGTAATCTCCTTCAGTCGGAACAAATAAACAAATTGCAGCGCAATCTTCTCAACTACAGCTTTTAGTCGTAAATTAATTGTCTGTTTTTCAGACCATGTCAAAATTGCTTTTAAGCGGTTTCCCCTTGTGGGAATGGGGTTGGAGCCAACTTATTGACGATATAGTCCGCTTTTTATTTTTTATTTTTTTAGTGCAGTATTTGTTTGTTTTAGGATGACTGTTGGGGACTCATATTCTACTGAATATTGTGTTGTTGTATCCTCGTAATTTATCTATGAAATATTCTAACTTTCAGAGAAATAAAAATAGAGGTGTGTTTAAAAAAGACAAGTTCTTAGCATTAGATTTTAAAGAAGTCTAAACAGATTTTTTTTTTTTTAAAAAAAAAAAAAGAGAAAATGACCTCATATAAAATTCAAGATAATTTAAAACACATGGAGGATGTGAAGATCAATTTAAAGTACTACTCACTATGATTAAAGCGAGTCATTCGCGTGACTCCAAACCAAATTTTAAGAAAAATAGGGAGTTGCAGCATTTTTCTTGGGGAATCAATTGTGACGTTCTTGTTAGTAGCTCAAGTTGAAAGACTAAAGAAAATGCATGATGTTTTCATAGAGGGTGTTTCAGGTAGAGAATTAGGCTAAAGGGAGGGCATGATATTCTTATAAAGGATTTTTTGGGTTGAGGTTGGGGAGGGATGTTTCATTTTTATTCGGACTTAATGTATTTTGACTAATTTTTTACAAGATTTTAAGAATTATTAGGAATTCTTTAGTATGCAATATGTGTTTTCTTGTATGCATTGGGTATACTTGGTTATCAAAAAAGAAATTCAGGACAAACTCTGTATTACCTTTAAACTTGACCGGGGGAAGGGAAAAAAAAAGAAAAAGTGCGAGCGGAGTAAAATCGGCGCTGGAGTTTTGTGGGTAAAAGTAAAACCCAACGCTCAGATTTTTTACGTCTTGAGTAAAAAAATTCTATCAGTTTTCTGCCGGCAGTTGAAAGTTTTGTTTGTTTCTCGGCAATATTCATGAAAATCTCACGACCGGCCAAAAAAAAAAAAAAGAGAGAGAGAAAAAGTTGAGAAGGCTACCAATATGCTCATAAACAAATCCGGTGAAAGAAGAACAACCGGGGCCTCCCGTCAGCCAAAGTATCAAAGGGTCCTTCTTTGGGTTTCTCTCGGATTCAACGAAGTAATAAAATAGTTGAACCTCGTCTGCGTCTCCAACACCCACGTATCTGAGAAAATAACAACTAAAGTTTCCATTCCAAACGTACGTACGGTCCTACGGATTACATTATATAAATAGGCATTGGGAAACCAAAATACACAAATTAAGCATCGATCGAAGTTTAGAATGTTTCTTACCCTGTTTCAAGTTTGAAAGGCAGTTTTCCGGGAAACCCTGGTAGAGTCTCCACAATTGAGTGGGAGTCAGCCATGCACATTAGGACAATCCGAAACAACAGCACAAAAACCAGAGCGATGGAAGCCATGGCCGATGAGGTCGACATTAAGGTTCTCATCAACCGTTGCCCAGTGGATGAAAAAGTACTTAATTCTTATTAAAAAAAATGAAATATCAATAGTTGTAGGCTGTGCACGATCTCAGCTACCAACATATATCAATGGACACCAATCACTTGCCACTGTGTATCGTAATTGGTTTTACCCTTCGTTGTTGGCTCTTTGACATTTAGTTGAAAATATTTCAACTTGCAACACATGAAAATCTTTATTTATTTTTTTATTTTTTTATAAGTAAAAGGAGAGGTGAAGACGACCAACACATCTATTCTCTTTAGACGTGGTCAAAAGAGTCCCTATCCACTATAAAATGTTCTATTTAAGCCATAATTATTGATCGAAAGGACAAGTCCATCATTATAGTCCCACCAAGATGCCAGATTCAAAGCCCATCGCATAAACTCTTGATTAGGTAGTATTCTTACAAGCGATTTTGACGTATATCTAACTCGAACTCTTAATTTAGAGGCTATTAAATTCCAGTTCGTACCAACCAAGTTACCACTTTAGTGATAACACACACGAAAATTTTTTATGGTAAATCGGAGAAAAACATTGGATTGGAAGGGACTATTACAACTCCCGTTATTTGAGTCCTGCTATGTGCACCGTTAGGTGCTTTTGCTTTTTTGGGTATTTTACATCATTTTTTTAATATTTTTAAGCATTTTTCAAAAATTCAAAAATTGAAAGTATCATACTCATTAAGTTAAAAATAAGAAGAAAAATAATTGGAGCTGTCCACACTAACGAGATTTAAATAATGGTGACTTTATCATTTTCCTGGAAAGAAAATATTTATTTACAAAGAAACGTTGTTGCGGAAAATAATCAATTTTAGCCAAAAAAAAAAAAATTACTGTTTGCAGCAAATGTTTAAAGATTTCAAAAAGTTGAGAACAAAAGGAAAGAAATGGTCTACTAAAAGTTAAAAAAAAAAAATACATGATGACCCAAATTCACACTAATAACAATTTCATTATTTGAAGCAAATCAGCAATTATTTTAATACAAAAAAATTTATTAGAGCATTAGCATTGAATTGACTATCCTAATATTTAAAATTTGAAGAATATACAATTTTTTATTTTTTAGTCAATTACTCAAAACATAAAGTCTACATTGGATTAGCTATCAGATTCTCTATAGTAATAAAATATTATTATTTCTTATTATTTATATTTTTTAATTATTTTTTAATTTATTTTCATAATCCTCAATAACTTTCAACAATCATATTCATATATATATATATTTTTTATAAGAATATATTTAAATATTTTTCATATTTTATAATTACATTAACCATATGTCTATTAATAATTTAATTTGATACTTAAATAATTATTTTTCAACCAAATTCTGAAAAAATATTTTTCAATTCCTTGTTATAAAATTATATGGGGTCGGAAAAATATAAAATAATGAGATAAAGAGATCAATAATGCTTTTCATATACGAAAAATAAAATAAATTTACTATAGCAAAAAGTTAGTATGAAAATTTTTTGACTAATTTAATGTAGACCAATTTTAATTCTTTTTTTTTTTTAAATTTAAAGAATGGTTGCATTTAATTAATTCAATACCAATACTCTTAAATCAATCATTTGGGCTAGTCAAATTTGACCAGTAAAAAATAAAAAAGGTCAAATTTATTGTGCATTTATTGAGTCTAGTGTATGAAGTTTTTAAACAACTTAATTATAGTTTGACCAAAATTTACTTTAGCTAGATCGCTATTAATATATGCTCTAAAAGTATTTATATTGGTCTCATCAAACAAATCATCAAAATTTGATGAGAAGTATAAATTTAATAAGATGTATATATCACACTCATCATAACTTCACATTGGATTTATCATTAGACTTATTAAAATAATAATATAATAATAATTTTTTTTTTAAAGAATACTTTTAAATTTTCTCCACTATTTTAAATAAATGAGAGAAAGGTGTAGGAGAAATAAAATATATTAAATAAATGAGTTGAATGGTAAATAGTAACCATTTAAATTTAAAAGATTTAATTATTTTTACTATAACTCATAATTTAAAAAATAGAGTTTAATGAAATTAATGTAAAGTAATTTTTAATATAAATTATTAAATTTATATTTAATAATTAATTTGATGAGACCAATAAAAATATTCTAAGCAGCTTAACTATTATTTAATCAAAATTTAACTTTAACTAACCAATGTACTACCATCATCCCCGGCCCCCATATATCATGTATATGCCCATTTGTACTAGGCTGACTAACTTTAGTGGTACTGTTCGTCGAAGGAACTGACAAACGTTGAATATATGATCTGACCAATTTGGGCAAGCTCGTGCGAATGCAGGAAGAGAATCTCATGACTCATGTCGTGACAGTTAAGTGCCGTTTTAAGTACTGCTTTATAACCTAGGATTTGCTCCACATTCTTTGAGTACTTTTATTAAATTAATTAAAAGTCATTTTTAAAAAAATGTATTTTTATATAAATATTAAAAACTAAATATCATATTTGATTAAATATAATAATAAATTGTATAAAAAAATTCAAAAAATACTTTTTATGAATAGTAAAATTAAAACAATTATTAAAAAATTAAAATAATTATCAAATTTGATAATCGTTTTAGTTTTTTGAATAAAGTTTTAGTTTTACTATTTACAAAAAGTACTTTGTGAACATTTTTCTATATATTTCATTGTCATATTTGATCAAATATAACATTTATTTTTAAGTATTTATACAAAAATACATTTTTTGAAAGATGAATTTTAACCAATTTAATAAAAATGCTCTTACATGCATCACACATGGCAGATGGCTTTTATCTACAGTAGTACTTCGCTTTTTGTACTAGTCATGTTGTTTGTTAGGTCCCGATTGAAAGTGAGTTGAACTCATTTAAATTTATTTTTATTTTATAATTATATTTTTTTCAATTTTTTAAACAAACATAAATTTTAATACATATTTTTAAAATTTTAATTAATCATTTTCAAATTTTAAAATAATAATAATATTAAAAAAATAAACTGAACTCATCTCATCTCTCAATTCAAATTTGGGAGAAAAAAAAATAATTTAATTCGAATGTACGGACCACTAGTTATGTTATTAAATATAAAACTTCAAAAAAATATCAGTTATAAATTATTATATTAAAATAAAATATAATTGATTTGACTAAAATATAAAAAATGACTAGTACATCTTGATCCAAATATGAGTACTATAAGAAATTAGATAAAATAATAATAACAAGTAAAAAGTAAATAATATTTTATTATTATATATAAATTAGATAATCAATAATCTAATATGGGATTAGGTTTTGAGTGAGATAGGTAAAAGACAAAATGTATGATATTGGGCAAATTTTAAAAATGGATAGTGTGCACGATATAAAGACCTTTAAATGGGAATATTATTCTAATTATAATCGTCTTCTGGGTATTGAGAAGCATGGCATTTTGATCCTTTGACATAAGCTGATATGGACAAAAGGACAAATTATGGAGTACATGAAAAGCCCTTTTAAGGATTGTATCTAGCCGCTCTCTATTTTTTGTTAGGAAAAGTCTACTATATGATATATCCACTTAAAGTGTTCGCTCCAAATAACTACTCTTCAAATTAATTTTTTTTTTTTTAATCTTTTCTTTTTATTTAATAATTAAGAAAATAATTTTAAATATATTGATGTAATTTTAAATATAATGTGATAGAAATTCTCAATACACATGATGATCCTCTGTAGCTTTATCTTTTTTCCAAAAGATAATTGGGCAATTCCAAAATTAGCATTATATATTTATTGAACGTAGGATGCTAATTGGAACAAAGTTTATATTATATATGCATGAACCCGAATAATAAACCCTAAACTTAAATTACATATTGTCCTTCAAAATAAAATCGCATCTTATCGATCGGGGTTGATCACCTGATCTAATACAACATGCATGATGCAAGTACAATTGTTTTAAAAACGAGCTCACGATTCTAATGAGAAAGGAGCTATTTGATCATAATTTGGAGCTACCATGCTCTGCGCCACTATAGGAAGTAATAAGAAAACCATCTATCAATCATGGCAAGGCATTCCTTTGGCCTATACTCTGGTGCCGTGTGACCCCCACCCTGCACCACAAACCAAAATGACATGACTATGTTTATATAAAACAGTTTTGCCTGACTACAATATATATGGGGAATTATTTTGCCCGAAGCGTGGAGAATACCACTTGCCTTTATAGTTGTGAATGTCAAGCTATACTTTTCCTCTTTAAAGATGGTGACGTATCTGAAGAAAACAAAATGAAATAAATAAGATAATGATACCACTTAATCACTTACAGCTTGTTTACTATTTTTAATGTATTTATTTATTTTTTTATGATCATTTTCTTTTAAATATTTTTTTAACATTTTTAATTATTAAAAAAATTCAAAAATATATATAAACTTCACTAATAATCTCTTCCTCATTTATTTAAATAAATAAGGTGGTCATGGAAGTTCACCCTGCGATTTGACCGTCAACAAACCAAGGTCTCCAGTCATCCTTTACAGACAAGTCCAACGTTTCTATCCATTCTTCAGTGCCCACGTATGGAATCACCATGTCGTGATCACCGCTTCACGAAGAGAAGTTCTTTAGGTTAGGAAAGGCTAGAAAATTTTGAATATATTATAACAAGCCTTCCACATATAGTAGTAGTAGTACCTGTAAACCAGAGCTCGGACATCTTTTTTGGTGAGGTTTCGGTGGTAATCAATACTCGTTATGAGATTCTCTGTATATGCTAAGCTCTCATTGCATCTCTCCCAATCTCCTTTGGTTCCCTGAAAACCAACTTAGAAGAAGTACTTAATTACTCAAATTGACGTAATGAATTCAAATTCTATTTCAATTCAACTTCCCATGCATATATACGTACCTCTCGGATGTGGAGCGCCTCTCGTACTGTTTTATCATTCGCCCAAATGTAGGAATACGGATAGTTATAGGACTGGAAATCATATATAAATAAGCTCATGAATTATGACTAAGTCATAATTTAGTTGAATTTCGTGTTGGAGAGAGAGAGAGAGAGAGATCTATATATGTACCCGACACCATGGCCCTGGAACATGAGGTGTTGAGGTGTGTATGTCTATGAAATTGTCACTGAGAACGCTCCATTCCCGAAGTTTATTTGGCTTTGGGGAGTCTACTGCGCAATTTGGTTCCAAGATTTGGGAAAGATCTATTTGGGAGATGCACTATATATAATTCCATCGATCGGTAGATTAGTATGCATTAATAACGCGCAATTAATGCATCAAACAACACATACATGTAACATGCATGACTTACGTGTATTAATCCAAAATTGTTAAACTTAATTAATCCAACTCACCTCTTCGACTAGTTGAAGATCTTCTATGCACTTTACATTGCTTGGATCTGGATATAGATATTCTCCTTTGCAGTTTGTTTTCGTTGACTATAAGCACACAGATAGAAGACATTACATACATGTCTAGGAATACTAGAGGATATATACGACCGGCCTTTACGTGCGTTACTTTTTGACTCTACGTCAAGCTTATATATAAATATTAAGGAGCATGTCACCTCGTAAAGTCTGTCGGATATGAGTGCCATCCGGTGAGCGAATTTTAGTCTTGCATTCAGGTCAAAAATTCTATGTGTAAATGGGTTACCTAGCACAAAACCCTGCGTCCATTTTTCAAAATTATCAATCCAAAAATTATGAAAAATAAAATATAAAAGATATGAAAAGAATACATGAGGAAATCATACGAAAACATTCGGCTAATGCTGGAGAATCCGCAAATTAAGTTGATGGAGGTCACGGTGGAAAATGAATGGGACCAGGAAAAAATAGCTCAAGTTGTTGGAGTTGAAAAATTGGAGGAAATAGTGGAGGCACTTAGAAGAATGAAACCAGGTGAGGATTTGTTGATTTGGGAAGCTGACACGAGAAATGGACAGTTCAATACGAAAGCGGCATGGGATTGTATTAGAGTTAAAGCTCAAGAAGTTCCATGATCGTCTTGGGTGTGGCATGCTGCGATCTCAAAAAAATATATATATATATATATGTGTGTGTGTGTGTGTGTGTGTTATTATGTGGAAGGTTTTTAATGACTGACTTATAAGTGTGGATGATCGGTTGCGAAGAGTAGGTGTTCCAGTTGTTTCTAAATGTGCTTGTTGCGTGACAGGGCATTATGAAGATTTTAATCACCTTTTTGCCTCAGGTGACGTTGCTAAAACCTTGTGGAAGAAGTCATGTGCAGATCAGTTGGGAGTAAGATTACGACTGGGAAGTTGGCGTGAAATTGTGGAATAATATTGGTTCCAGCGTGCTAAACGTAATTCTCAGGTGGGTGCTCTAATTGGTTTGTTGCATGTAATTGTAACATGGAAGTTATGGATGTGGCGCTCCTGTGCAGTTAAGATGGAAGGGAAAAGCTGATTCAATTGAAAGTGTACGGCAGTCTATAAAATTTTGGCTGGGCCGAGTAGCATTAATAAGACTTCGTATGGACCAGAAGTAATTGTCTGCTGCTGATGAAATTATACTAATTAGGGAGCTGAGCATCCCGGTTCAAAACTTTTGTAAGGCAGGGCACAGATTGGTTAATTAATGGGTAAAACTTCAAGACTAGGGCTGGATGAAATCAAATGTGGATGGTTGTTGTGCTGGAAATCCAGGTGTCATGCATGGGGGCTGGGGGTGTTGTGCGTAACCATAAAAGGGGAGATGATATCATTACTTTTGCGCGCTCAAGAGTTAGGAAATGGGACGAATAACTCGGCAGAAATACAAGCACTGAAGGCGGGATTACAGATTTGTCAAAGATTGGGATTTAGGCGACTGGTGATTGAAATGGATTCTTCAGCTTAGTTGTGGATTGGATTTCTTAAGCTAGATGTGGATCGGAATATGGTATTTAGAAGATTTTTGGGATGAAATCATGCATATTTTGCCCCAAATGTCTTATTCGATCCAACATATAATTTATAGAAGCAAATGCAGTGGCAGAGTTTTTTGCAAAACAGGGTACTACTGATGACGTGTCTCACCAATGGACGAATTATGGGGGAATTCCTCATATTGCGAAGGGTTTTTTTCAAAACTGATAAAGTTGGACTGCCCTACATTCGGAAAAAATAGATTGTTGGAGTCTGCGTCTTTTGTAAGTATTAGTGGGGTTGGGAGAATTTTTTAGTTGGTTGTGATTGTTTATAAGGGTTTTTTTTTTCTTGGTATATTGGTTTAGATTCTTGGTTTTTTTTTTTTTGTAAGTGTAAATGCTAAGAGTCTAGGTTGTTTTCACGGTTTTCCTCGGCTAAAAATGAAGGTTTTATTTAATAAATTTGGGTAGATGTCACTCTTAAACATATGACTTTAACTCTTTATTAAAAAAAAAGAGAGACTTTTATGCCAAAAAAAAAAAAAAAAACTCAAGGCCTTATAAATGTAAGGTCAAAGACTCAAAACATTGAGTTCAAGATCAGCTAGAAAGTACATACTTTGAGTATCAATGGTGGCAAATGTCCAATTTCGTTACCTAGATCAAGATCATAAGACGAGAAAATCACGCCACAACAATTAGCGTAGAAAAAATCAATTAGATATTTATGCAATATGTCATATTGGATCAGGTCAGACCATGATCATCAAGTACTCTTTCTAATACAATAACATGTAGTTTCTATTATTTTTCAAGATTGAAAATGAAATGTGATAAGATGATAATTCAATAAATTGCTAAGTTAATTTTATTATAACCCTGTTAATACATTTTCCAAAGAATCAATGAAATGGGGAAGATAATATATAATATACCTTTTAAAACTTCTTCAACAACGATGGGGACGATTAAGCCGGAATAAGAATCGCCAGCAATATAGAGAGGATTTGAGAGAAACATAGAATGAGCCAAAAGCCACTGCATCATGCACACCGTGATCATGATATAATTAATATCATGTATGATCAGTATGGGATGGCCGGATGCTGATGATCTTATTAATTAATTATTTTCTGCCAAATATAATGCATCTTCAAATTAAATCCCTTTGGTTAATTAATCTGCCGAGTCTTACCTTTCTTAGAAATTCATAGGTTTGTGCCGCTGATGATGTGTCGTTGATGTTGTATGCCTCCCAAGTTGTTGCATATGAGAATCCAGTACCGACTGGTGCATCCAAAAATATTACGTTCGCAACCTAAAATATCGAGTACCCAATTACCATATTGTCTTCAATCATAAAATCATGTTATTACAGTAAATAATTAATTAATCTCTTACTTTTGTCCATGAGTACGGGTTCAATTCCAATATTGGTTTGTTCCCACTAGAATTTGCATAGTTGAAAGTGAAAGGACCTATACAAGAATGCAAACACTCTTAAAATGGAGTTAAATGGAAGCTGCTTGCTAGATTTGTCCGTTGGCATCACAACTACTTTGTTTGGATTCGGAAATGATATGAGTCGAGATGAATTTAATTTATTTTTTATTATTATTTTAAAATTTAAAAAAGGTGTATTGAGATTTAAAAAAAGTATATTGGAATTTGAAAATTATGTATTAGAATTTAAAAAAGGTATATAGAAATTTGTGTTTTATATAAAAAATTATAAAAATATAATGATAAAATAGAAGTGAGTTGAGATGAGTCCATCTCTAAATCCAAACGAGACCTAAGTAATGCTTTACTACCATACTCATGTCAACGACCCAACGAAGTTGACAAAAATATTCTTAGTATGGGCATTTTACCAAAGAGTGGTGCTAGCTAGCAAGGCTGCTGCTGATCAGCATTGACTGGCTGAGCGTGATGAATAGGCCAAATTCTTCCTCCCAATTTTTTTTAAAATTTTGTTGCTCATATTTTTTTATTATTTTAAAATATTTTTAAAAATATATAAAAAAATAAAAAGATCAATACACTAATAGTTACTTTAAAAACAAAACCATAAGTAGTCAAAATGAATATTGGAGAAGATGGAAGGGCATAATAACATATTATTCTTTACCATATATATATGCTAGCTTGAATATGAATTAAGCAAATTTCTAGTCATTATCTTTACACCACATACTAAACATAATTTCTTTTTTTATTTTATTTTTTTCTCTTATCCAATGTATGGTACATGGATGATCAACATGATATCAATTAGTCTAGGAATAATTAAAAAAATTAAAAAACTAGAAAAATAAATTAAATAAGTATAGTATACTGTATGGTATGTAGTGATGATAAGTAGCAAATTATCTCAATCTCTCTATGCGTACGTGTACGGAATTTGATTGACTATATTTTATTCCTAACTATATAACTCAAAATTAGGACGTTATAATATACATGTACGTACGTAGGCTTTATATATATACAAGATACTGATTCATTATTCCAAGTTTCTGATATACTACTTTAAAATAAATTTAATTGTACTACTGCTAAATAATTAAAGAAAATGATCATATATTATAAGAAATATATATGGGAGAAATATAAGATACCAATTTCAAATAAAAGGCCCGAGAGACCGGAACAGCCAGGACCGCCTGTGAGCCAAAGAACAAGAGGGTCATCCTTAGGACTCCTTTCAGACTCGATGAAATAATAAAATAGCTGCACCTCATCTAACTCTCCAACGCCCATGTACCTTTAAAATTCGTTGCATTTAAATTAAACGAGAAGTAGTACAATATCTTAATTAATGTTTTTATTACACGATCATTATAATCATTATACATACATGTATGGCATATTATATATATAATTATAAGAAAATTGATTATTTATGATCGATTATTTTTACTAAAACTGAAAATTGATTATTTATGATCGATTATTTTTACTAAAACTGACTTTTTTATATTGAAATAAGTTTGTTTCTATCACATATAATCTTTCTTACCACAAATAATTCATCAAATGCATATTTTTTTTCACTGTAGTGTATGTGTGTGTTGATGTGAACACTGACCCAGTTTCTAGCTTGAAGGGAAGCTCGCCAGAAAAACCAGGAAGAGTATTGATGATGGACTGCGATGCAACCAAGTTGGAGGTCAGAAGCAATAGCACAACCAGTACGGACGGCCACCACATTTTGAGAGTACTGTAGTAGCTGCTGCTGCTGCTGCTGCTAGAATTAATGAGATATAGATGGTGAATTAAGGAGCCTGCAGGCCTGCACATAAATATTAATGTACGTAGGAAGCGATCAAAATTCAAAGGTTCTATCTTGACAGGTAGCTAGGTTTAACTGTCAGTTGGATTTCGAAATTGGGCAAGTCATGCAGTTGGAGGAGAAGCAGGCGCATGACCCTAGCTAGCTAACTTATTTAAGCCTTTTAACCTATAAAAATATTATTATTCATTATGTTTCAAGTTTTCTTTTCTCAATATATTTTAATGTGACATCAAATTTTTGAAAGACTAATAAAATATAGTCTATCGTCCATTGCAAGTCTAAAAATGGAGCCGGATGGGTGTGAAAGTTTTTTTCACACCAGCCAATAATTAACAACCACGTAAGCATTCTAAAATGAGGTGAAATGCACCCTCATGTATGTAACCTCTCCTCCTTTCTCTCCTTCTCCCTCCCATCTTCACTCTCCAATTTCGCCCAAAGACCTCTCCTCTGTTATGGAACTTTTCTGGACGAGGAAACGAGTAGCTGAGTTATCAAAAAAAGCATACGGTCTTGATCCATATCTGTTATCAACGAGTGACAATATTGCAGAAGCCAACAAGAAAGAATATTGCATAAAAGAAGCAATATCCCAAGAACTCCTACTCGGAGCTACTCCCAAAGAGCCCACCTTTTTGCTCAGACTGTAGTCAAATTTTCTGAGCCCTACCAACCAAAGTGCCATGAAAATGGAAAGTTTGGCCTCCTTTATTCATTTGAATTAATTTTTATTTTATTATTATATTTTTTAATTTTTTTATATAAAATATGAATTCTTATACACATTTTTTAAATTTTAATACATTTCCAAAATCCTTAATCTCAAGAATAAGAGATCTAATCCAAAAAAGAAAATATATCCTTAAATACTCTGATTAAAAACAGTACGTGATTCCTTTGCAATCACTAAAAACAACACAATAGTTCGGTAAATCTGATTTTATCTTCTTTTCCCTTTTTTCACCAGGGATCGATAAACCCAGTTTGATTCTTTGGTTTTTTTCAAATGATCGGAGGCAGGGAACGTCGCATTTAACTCCGAAGTCACCGCATCCACTTGCGCCGTTGAAGATTGCCTCGAATGCGTTTAACTCCGAAGCCACCAGCTACGACGCGTGCGATACCGATGGAGGCAGGGATCGACATCGTCGTCGAGAGGGAGAGAAAAGAGAGGGCTTCGCAAAATGGGAGATCGAAGATGGGAGGGGGAGGGGAGGGGGAAGGAGAGAACGATGGAGAATGTTCAATACATGTGGGTGTATTTTACTCTATCTTAAAATGCCTACGTGGCTATTTTTTATTGGCTGGTGTGAAAACTTTTTTTCACCCATCCGATTTCAAGCTTTTCTCATAGTAGTTTGGCAATGTCCATCCAAATTGCAGGCATTTGGTATTGGCAATAGTCTATCATTGTTAACTTTAAATTTAATTGAAAGTTGAGGTTTTAGCTAAAATTAAACCAAAATTATTAAAAAGGTTAATTTACATTGGACTATCTTTAAAAGTTAAAATAATAATATAATATTAAATATTTTAATAATAATTTTTTTTAATATTTTGAAAAGAAAAATATTATTATGCCACTTCACTTTATCCCCCTATTTGATTGATCATTTATTTTATTTTATTTTTAAACAAAATTAATTAATGGTTAAAGAAGTGAATATATTAATAGTCACTTCTTTAACCATGTATTGATATACTTTTTTAAAATAATTAAATGTATTTAAAAGAAATTGAAATAAAAAGTAAAAAAATATAAAAATGCAAATTGCACTAAGGACATACTAAGTAAATAAATTGAAGAAGCATGATAGCATTATTATTTTGCAAATATACTCTATATATTAATTAATAATTTTATTTTTTTAAAATTATTATTTTTTAACTATTTTTTTTCAACCTAATTATCTAACAAATATATTTACTTAATTAACTAAAGTAAATTATTATAAAATATTATTTTAGAGATAAATAGTAAGGGAGAATTTGTGTAGCTGGAATGTAGGAATAGAAGGTCATGATGACTATTGTCTTGACAGTTAGGTTTAAGTACTTACAGCCAGCTAGCTCCCTAGGTTCATATAAAAAATGTTAAAGAATAAATGTTAGAGATAAATAGTAGATAAATATTAATTGATAATTTGTGATATTTAATATTTATTATGTGTTGTATAATATTTATGAATTAAAAAATGAAAAAATAAATTTAAAATTAAAAAAATAAATTCAAAATATTTTATTTATCATATCATATTAATATTTATCTATCCTTCTGTAGCATTTATCTCAGTTTATATACAGCTAGCATGTGTTGCATTTTGAATTTTTTTTTTTTTTTGTTGCCTGCTATTACCGGCCTAGTCTAGGATTTACTCTATATTGGAACGGGCACAACAGATGGCTTGCATTATTCCCTGGAGGCATACCCCTCTCATCAATCCCGCCTTGCATTAGTAGCAAAGGCTCCCCTTGTAATTAATAGCCATGTTTTAATTTGCTTTGTTGCTCTATTTTTTAGCTGCCTAGTTATTTGTAACTGGTAATGACTCTTTATGTTTTCACCTTTGCCGAGAATTCAACTGGTCCCCAGCCTGCTTTTGATGCTGGAGACAATCTGACTGGTCCAGCTTCACTCATTGTAAAAGAGTAGGGGTGGTAATATGTGACACGACACGTTAACACGAAACGAACACGACACGATAAAAGCGGGTTAGTGTTTAGCCTTAACGGATTTCGGGTCAAATCGTGTCAACCCGTTAAGACACGATTTGATAACAGGTCATAACGGGTCAAACCCGTTATGACCCGTTAAGACCCGTTAAGACACGTTAAGAAATTTGAATTTACTTTTATACCCTTGAATTAAATTTTAAAAAATCCTAATTTAAAATTAGATTTATATTCTTAGACACTTAGCTATCCCATTTAAATACTTATTAAAAAATCATTAACGAGTTAATTTATTGTTATTTAATATGTTTGAGTTATAATTTTAATATTTTACAATGTGTAGATCATATTTGTGTGTTTATCATATTTCATAGTGTACTACTTATTAAATTATAATTTTAAGATTGTAATTTATAATTAATTTTTTATATTTTATAACTATTATTTAAGTTTTAATATTTGTATAAAATCAATTAGGTTAAACTCAAACGTGTCACTAACGGGTTTACGGGTTGAAACATGTCAAATTGTGTTGTATCGTGTCGTGTCATAGCGTGTCATATAGTGTCAAAGGTATTAACGGGTCTTAACGGGTCGTGTCGTGTCAACTCGTTATCTTAACGGATCATGTTAGGGTTGAAGTTTTTGACGCGAAACCCTTAACGGATCGTGTTCGTATTGATCCTTTAAACATTATATACACGTCTTAACACGACACGAACACGACCCGTTAACACGTTTGGACACCCTTATAAAAGAGTAATCTCATTCTTTTGCCCAGGATCAGTACGGATTCAACTCGAATGTTGCAGGTTTGTTCCCACCTAGAGTTTGCGTAGTTGAAAGTCAAAGGACCCTTTACGCAAGAATGTCAAAATATAGAGTCATTATTAAAGCTGTTAATAATGAAAAATATAAATCTACGGCCCATTTCACCTCCCTTCAGTAGAGGAAACTAGTACTGGTGTTTAATATTAAATTTAGATGAACGTACACAAATTGGAAAATGTTTCCGGTACATTTATAGTGCTCTGTGATTTTTTTTTTTTTTTTTATAGCATTAAGTACTCAATAAATGTTATAAGACTCCTTTCAATAAATATTTCTCTCAAATTTTGCGCTCTTAATTTAAGAAAAGAATTCAAGAAAAGAGTTGAATGATCTCTTTAAGAGTTCTTAATTGAACTTGATTTAGAGTGGTAAATATTTATTAAGTAATTAACATTATCGAAAAAATTCACTCAACAATTATTAATATTGTAAAACAAAAAAAGGATCGGAAAAAAGAAAAACAACTTAAAAATATTATTTTGAGAACTAAAAGTTTGAAAAAAGATAAAAATAAATAAAAAACTTTCTGTAAATATTTTTCAAAAATGCTTTTTCACTTTGCATACAGTCTTTTACATTTTGCATTAATTGTACCTGAAAAAATTAGAAACAAGACAAATGCATCAATGGACTTTGGCTTGGACGTCTAAATTTGAAGAATCTGTGGCCACGCTTTGATGGAGCCATTTGTGGATGTGGGAGCAATCTGAAGATTAGATTCCAAGGAGAGACAGAGACAGAAATCTGTGGGGGGAAGAAAACGGGATCCAGAGATATAGAGACTGATCAAAAGTTTTGACCGATAGATAGATAGATAGATAGATGGATGGATGTTGGTTTGAAGACGAAGATTATAAGGAAAATAATAGACTTATAATTTTATTATTATTCATTTATTATTTATTTTATATTAAATTTTTTTATTTTTTTTAATTTTATTTAATGATTAAAGAAGTGATTATTAGTAAAATTATATATTTTTAAATTTTTTTTTACTGATTAAAGAGACTTAAAAAATAATAAAAAAAATAAAAAAATTAAATATAAAAAAATAGTAAACAAATAGTAATAAAACAGTAAACCTATCACTACTCAAGGAAATAAGAGGTGGTGGTGTGGATCGTTTTATCGTTTGTGGGGTTGTGGGTACTCGATTCCTTGGCCAGATAACGGAGCTGACAGAATAGTACGTACTAAACCCTAAATAATAACTATGATTAATGATTATAATTAGGTGTTTAATAACATTAAAGTCTTATTTATTTTTAAAAATGAGATGAAATAAAATAAAAATAATAAAAAATAAAATATTATTGTCAAATATTTTTTTAATATTAATTTTATTTTAAAATTTAAAAAATTTAAATTGAGATTTTAAAAAAATAAAATTTTTATTTTATTTTATATAAAAATTTTAAAAAATATATAATAAAAATTTTAAAATAAAATAAAACAAAATAAAATAAATTAAATTAAAAAAATAAACGGGCCCTAAATTATTCTGGGCTGTTTCGTCTTCTCTCATGCCTGGCGCAAGCCTTCTCCTTGTCGTACGACGAGCCAACAGTTGGCCTTTAACTCTATAATCGTACTGGGTTCAGCCTACATAGCGATAATTGTGTCCTTCCAACTACTTTCATAAATTTTTGAACAAAACATTAAAAAAAATAATTTATTTTTTAAAATCTCAAAATAATAATTATTTCATTACTATTCAACTTTATAATTTAACTTTATAACCTTTTTTTTTTTAAATTTCTTAAAATATCTTAATACAAATTATTTTATTATTATTCAATAATTATTTTATTATCATTTATAAATTTTTCATATCAACATCTAAACGATTTAAAGAGATACATAATTTCCTTTTTATATCTACCTCTTTCTCTTTTCCTAGAAATTGTATAAATCATTCTTTATGAAAACATGAATGTGTATTAAATTGTTATTTAAAATCAAATGATGAGTGGCTAAAAAGTGAAAAAGAATAACAACTTAAAAATATTGTTTTGAGAACTAAAAGTTTGAAAATAGATAAAAATAAATAAAAACTTTCTGTAAATATTTTTTAAAAATACTTTTTCACTTTTACAGTCTTTTACATTTTTCATTAATTGTACCTGAAAAAATTAGAGAAAAGACAAATGTATCAACAAACGGAAAGAAGTATTGTGTTTTGTTGTTTAGTGTTGTGTTTTGTTGTGTATGTTGGTTATGTTGTATAATTTATTTATGTCTGTTGAGAGTTTAATTTTTTTCTTATCGAGAAATTTAGTAAATGTCTCTTATGATGGTAGTGTTAGTTTTTTCAAATTTTGTTTGAGAGATTTAAAAGCTGCATATCAGTATATAATTAGTTGACTGTTTAATCACATTATAGACTTCACGTTTAATAAGTTTTAATAAATGAAACTATTTCTTAAAAAAAAAAAAGTATGTTTAATAGTATCATCCTCTTTCTTTGAAAATTATTTTGCAATCAAAATCAATTTTTTTTTATTAAACATTGGTTTAGAAACAATAAGGCGTTATTTGTTTTCAGAGATGAGGTAATATGAGATAAAAGTAAAAACAAAACAAAATATTCTTGTAAAATATTTTTTTAATATTAATTTTGTATAGAGATTTAAAAAAATGATATGAGAATTTAAAAAAGTTTTAAAAAATATAATAATATATTTTAAATATATTTTAAATTTTTGATCTCATCTCTAAAACAAACAAGGCTAGATTTTTGTACATGCTAGTTTTTCCTGTTGTTGGGATCACCATCATATTATTCCTCATCATCGACAAACACTTGCAAAAGGTACTTCTCCAATTATTACATAAGAAATAGAAAAACGAGCTCCCTCTAATGAGAATTATTAAGCCATGTGCGTTTGGTTATAATTTGGAGCTACAACTTTACACTACAAAAAGAAATAAGCCAACCATCTATCGACCATGGCAAAACATTCCTCAGGCTTATATTCCGGTGCTGTGTGACCTCCGCCCTGCACAAAACAAATTTACCCAATTGTCATTATATTTACTCTATAATAAAAGAGGCAATAATCTCATGAATCAGAAAAATTTTATTGTAAGCAATTTTACGTGTTAATACGCACATTCATTCAATGTAATTGGTTAGATCAGTTCATAAATTGAAGGCAATTAATAAGTATGGCATTATTCTTTATCCTCTAATCTTTGGGTCACATTGAACAATTACTATTTAGCTCTCATATATACATTTAGATTTTTGTCCTCTAATTCATTAAAATTGCAATTAAATTTCTATTATCCCAATATTAATTAATTAGAATATAACAGTAATAAAAATAATGAACTTAAAAATAGTTTAAATTGAAGATATTGGTTTACTGAACTTTTGTGAAACAAATTTACAATTTAGGGTTTTTAAATATTTCTTCTTAGATTTAAAAATAATAGTATTTTTTGTATATAATATTATTAATTTGGAAAACTAACAATTAATGCCTTCATGATATTACTTTTCATGGTAATTCATAAAAATAAATCATAGTCAATGGACTAAAAATATATGCATCATTCTAAAATTGTTCTTTAATATATCATATTCACTATTTTATTTTTTGTGGTAATGCATTTCAAATAAATCTATTTGTAATGCATTTTCTTTAAATTATTATTAAAATAATTAATAATACTTTTAAACCTTTAAAAAACAATATATTGGAAGGAACGTGCTTTTTTCTTTTTTCTAAGATCGATATTGCGATTCCAAATTTGAAAAAAATGATAATACTATATTAAATTTGAAAAATGAAAATATTGTCTTTAAATTTAAAGATTAATATTTTACTGCTATAGGATATCATTTCAAAAAAATAATAATTTCGCTCATATTTTTTCTCAAAATAATGAATCACACTGAATGATCATATAATATATACTTTTTAAACTAATATTATTTTCATTTAAAAAAAATGTTGTGTTCTTTTTTTAAATTTCAAATGAATGATCTGACGTTTATGCATTTTATCATTCTAATAACAATTATATGTAGTAATTTTCTGAACTAATTACAAATAATATATATATATATTTAATTTATAAGAATTATATTATTATTATTATTATTATTATTATCATTATTATTATTATGTACATGTCTAATTAGTCTCATAACAAGTGAAGCAATACATGTCGATTTCAATATAATGAGTTCTAAAGTACATTTGATTTGCTATAATGTGTTCAATAAGTTTACATTTTCTGTTTCCTTCATTTTTTTCAAATATAATTATAATTATTTATAAAAACTGTTGAATAGGTTTATGATCATCTTTACAATTATCATACTTATTATTCTAATTGACATTTGTTTGGGATAAGTAATAAGCTTTATTAATTAATAATGCACTAATTGACTTTCATACTTACAATTCATATTTACTATCTAAAAAATGCAGTAGCACTATCGATCGACATGGAATATGTCATGCCTTGCCCATAAAATCTTAACTAGAGTGTGTCTGTATATATATATATATATATATATATATAATTATATATATTGTGGAATTATATATGTATATAATTAGATATAACTGATTTTATTGAACATGGTACAAGGAAATGAAGGAATTATATTGTGGAGAATGCTTGCCTTTATAGTTGTGAATGTCAAGCTGTACTTTTCCTCTGTATAGATGGTGACGTATCTGAAGAAAACAAAATGAAAATCTTATAACAGTCTAGAAATTAGTAGGGCGGGTTACAAATTAAATAAGATAGTGATGGAAGTTCACCCTGCAACTTGCCCATCAACAAACCAAGGTCTCCAGTCATCCTTTATAGATAAGTCCAGTGATTCTATCCATTCTTGTGTTCCCACATATGGAATTAGCATGTCGTGATCACCGCTAGAAATTCTTCAGGTTAGGTTATGAAAACTTAAAAAATTTCAAAATTGACTACCTTTTCCCAAATATTTATATATTACTCTCGTCATTAATAGGGTCATGCAGACACACCAAGCTAAGCCGAGGCAGGGGAGGGAGGCCGGCATGCATAAGCTTGGCATGATGACAATTCCATGAATTTATTACAGTAATTCATTGTTCGATGATCAATAAGTATGAGTCGCGAAACTCACACGGAAAGTGCATACATAGATGTAGTACGTACGTACGTAGTACCTGTAAACAAGAGCTCGGATATCTTTCTTGGTGAGGTTTCGGTGATAATCAATACTCGTTATGACATCTTTTGTATATGTTAAGCTCTTGTTGCATCTCTCCCACTCTGTTTTGGTTCCCTGATATTCATCAATCACATGATGACGCCATTGAATTTAAATTCTATATATCCATCGTGAATCGTGATTATAAGTACCAATATAATATAAATTAAATAATAAATACCTCTCGAACGTGGAGAGCCTTTTGCACTGTTTTATCATTCGCCCAAACATAAGAGTACAGATAGTTATAGCTCTGAAAATAATAAAATAGGCTGTTTGATTATAAAATAATCATAATTTTGATAAAGCATATATATATATATTGCTTATATATATATAGCATCTCATCTAATCTCAAAGAGTAGAAATTGTGTGTCTTGTGTTTGAGAGAGAGAGAGAGAGAGAGAGAGAGAGACCCGACACCATGTTTCAGGAACTTGATCTGGTACTGCTGAATGGAGTATATCTATGAAATTATCATCGAGATCATGATCAAGGCTCAAACTCCAGAGTTTATTCGGCTTTGGGGATAGATAAGCGCAATTTGGTTCCAATATTTGGGGAATATATACACTGGCTATGCACTACAAATTAATTACATCGCTAAGTTAAAATTCATTGCCCAATCAAACTTGACAACATGACTTGTGTAATCCAGAATTAATGAATATTCTTAATTAATTCTACTCACCTCATTGACCTCTTCAAGATCTTCTATACATTGTGTATTGTTTGGATCCGGATTTATATATCTTCCTTGGCAGTTTCTTTTAGTTGACTGTAAGCACATAGATTAAAAAAAATTACATAATTTTACTGCAATGAGATCATATTATTCTAATTTGTAACCAAATATGTAATGAAAATTACAAGAGATCATCAGTATTGATATTATAAGTGCGAAATTAGCAACATATATATTGGAATAGAATTATGGTCTCAAGAAAAAAAAGGTTGAGGAAAATAATTAATTTGCTTTTAGTTACTTAGCATTTTCATTGGATTGGCTAAAAGTCAAATCCATTGAGAATTTGGACAATAAAACTTATTTTTAGCCCACATTAAATCAGCCAAAAGTCAAATACATTGGCTAAAATGAATAGTAGAGCCCAAAGAAAAGTCAAATATAGTCGATCAAATACAATGGCTAAATCTTTATTTTATTCTTTTTTTCTTCCTATTTCTTACTTTATTATCTCTTCTTCCTAAAATTATCATGCTGAGTCAATGAGTTGACTGCAAATCTTCTACAATCATATACAAATTGTTATAAAATATAAGTCAAAAATAGATAAAATAGTCAAAAATAGATAGAATAGGAAAAAATAGTAATTTAATTTAAATATAATATGATTATTAATTATTTTTTAAAACTCATAATTTAATTAAAATATGATTATTAATTAACATATAATAGATAGAATAGTCAAATATGATAAAATTAATTAATTTAATAATTGTACATATTTAAAAAAGATTTAATTATTAATTATTAATTACTCATTATCATGTATCTTTATAAATGAATAATTCAATATAGAGATTTGATGTTAATAACTAAAGTCAAAAGTTAATTATATTATTTTATTATTATATTTTAAAAAAATAGCTATTCTAATGTAGGGACTTATGTGAATGGAATGTCCAAAAGACCAAAATGGAGATTACATTGGCTAAGACTATATTTTAGCAATGACCATTCCAATGAGAGTATTATGATACAGACAATATTATCTACTAATCTCTTAGCAACCAACATATTAAAGTCGTAAATATTCTCTATTTGTTTTTTTAAAATACAAATTACATAGTCTTTTCCACATTGGTAGAATTTTCGCATGTTGTAAAATATTACGGTATTTATAAATCCGACTTATAACGGCGAGACCTGCTTGTCACACAAAGGAGTTTTTTAGTATTATAAAGGAAACTCTAATTGTGGTAATCGCGCATCGTTAGTACAGAGATATAAAATGCCGATTAATGACTTTTAACCACCATATTATTTGCATCGATAGGTTTTTGCCGATACAAGAGTGTATTATTGATAAATTCTATCTCATCTACTAGAGGCATCAACATGGTGAATAAAAGTGACTTATTGCTGTAAGTTTTTAGCCGCAGCAAAAAAATTTGTAGCAAAAGGGCCAATATGTTATAGTGAGCTTGGATGGCAAGGAGCACATGATGCGGCCCTTTCCGTGTGTTTGTGTCGTGTGTACAGCTTTATTGATAGGAAAAATGCTATTCAATATTCCTATTTGAGATCTTGATTTAGGTTTTTGGTTAGTTTTTTTTTTAACTTTATAATTAAGTGTTTATAATTAATGTTGTTATTATTTTTTTAATTTTTAAGAAATATTTTAAGATGTGAAAAAACATGTAAAAAAAAAATCATGAAAAAAAATCAAATTGGGATCTCAAATAGGAATGAATAACATTACACTTATTGATATGATGATATGATGATATGATGTGAATGGGAGTAAAAAAAGAATATTGAGAATGGAGTATATTGTATGTGGCAATAATTTTATTAACAACCATATATAGTCTTTCGGTAGAAAAATATTACTAAAAGCATTCGTAGGCTAATTACTAAAGAGTACTTCACCTTATAAAGTCTATCAGATATAAGTGCCATTCGGTGAGCGAATTTTACTCTGGAATTCGAGTCCAAAGTCTGATAGGTTAGTGGGTTACCAATCACTAAACCCTGCATGTGTCCAATTTCCAAACTATAAGTCCAACATTAATGACGAAAAAAGAGAACAAACATGAAATTAAAGAATATAGTAGTGCAATCCAATTGATTATACATATTAAAAATATATATATATATATATATACATATATATATATATATATATAAGTGCTGTATGTAAGTGCATACTTTGAGATTTAATGGTGGCGAATGTCCCATTTCGTTACCTACATATGCGCAACATTATGAGAATCACAAGATCAAGACGGAGCAATTCATATAGAAAGATTGATCATCTGAGATCGAATAATGATCTATTTTTGTTATTTATACGTCAGAGATGAATTCTTGCTTTCAAATAATGACGAAAACGAAAAAGGAACTTAGTGCGATCATGCTTATTAACATATTTTTCTTAGAATTAGATCGAGAAATTTATAATTTACCGTTTAAAATTTCTTGGACGATGATTGGGACGATTTTTCCAGAATAAGAATCGCCGCCAATATAGAGCGGATTGAAGAGAAACATGGGATGAGCCATGAGCCACTGCATGCAGCAATATCATAAATGATCATATAATAATAAACCTTGAGATTAAATCCTGGCATTTTGGTAAATTAATCCGAGTCTGCTCACTTTTCTTAGAAATTCATAGGTTTGTGTTGTTGATGATGTATCGCTGCTCATGTTGTATGCTTCCCAAGTTGTAGCATACGAGAATCCAGCACCAACCGGTGCATCCAAAAATATTATGCTCGCAATCTGAAAGTAATTAATTTGTTGGACCCAGATTACAATATAAAATATTAATTGCTAGTTGTTTATACATCAAATAATATATCTTACTTTTGTCCACGAGTACGGGTTCAATTCCAACGTTGGTTTGTTCCCAATAGACTTTGCATAGTCGAAAGTAAAAGGACCTACACACACGAATGCCGAATCATAGAGTCAGTGAATTACCAAAAATTATTAGTGCCAGTATTTTTTAATATATTATTTTATGAGTAAGTTTTTGGTAGATGACATTGGTTTAATCTTTTGAAAAATGATGATGAAATCTTCTTTATTGAGGAAGTTTTTAACAAATCATTCTAAATTACATTTATAATATCCTTTAAATAGTGAAATAAGATGAAAAAATTTTAGAATATTATTTTAGAATATTATCATCATTTATAATTTAAAAAAATGAATTGATATTTAAAAAAATTGAATTATTTATTATATTTTATATTAATTAAATTAAAAATAATTATAATAATAAAATAGATAAAAATAATCTTAATATTTACATTATTTAACCTTCT
Source organism: Platycarya longipes (assembly GCA_036559045.1). Taxonomy (NCBI): domain Eukaryota; kingdom Viridiplantae; phylum Streptophyta; class Magnoliopsida; order Fagales; family Juglandaceae; genus Platycarya; species Platycarya longipes. The sequence continues at coordinate 1,979,314 of CM071793.1, forward strand.
AGATTCTATTTGGATTATGAGCTGAATTTAATTTATTTTTTAATATTATTATTATTTGAAATTTTAAAAAAATTGAATTAAGATTTGAAAAATATGTATTAAAATTTAAAAAAATTATATTGAAATTTGTGTTTTGTATAAAAAATTAAAAAAATATAATAATAAAATAAAAATAAATTAAACTAAATCCAAACCGGACCTAAGGCTCGATTTAGATTATAAGGTGAGTTCAATTCATCTTAATTTATTTTTATTTTATTATTATATTTTTTTAATTTTTTATATGAAATAAAAATCTCAATATATATTTTTTAAATTATAATATATATTTTTTAAATTTTAATATATTATTTTTAAATTTTAAAATAATAATAATATTAAAAAATAAATTTAACTCAGAATTCATCTTATGTTATTTTTAAATTCATTAATGTGATTAGATATTTTTAAAGTACGGCTTGTTTTTAGAGGTGGCTATAACATACAGGCTAGTTATGGGATGTCCGGTAGTGAAAGAAGAAGAAAAAGTACAGTTTTTTTCTTGTCTTTAGTGAAAAGTTTTATGGTGAGAAAAAAGTCCACAGCAGGTCTATGTTGCTTAAGAAATGCAAAAGATGCTAAAGAATCACTGCTTTATAAATGTACATACATATTATATATATATATAATATATATTTCTTTAATCGACATCCAAATTTGGATAAAAACTTGAAACTATTTTTTTGGGTGTAAATTTGTAGTAATTCTAAAATGTATTTAGATATCGAGATGAGTTCATGAATTAAATTGAGATGAGTTGAATAAAATATTATTAAAATATTATTTTTTAATATTATGAGTATCTTGATATTTGAAAAAATTAAATTATTTATTATATTTTATATGAAAATTTGAAAAGATTGTAATGATGAGATAAGATAAGTTGAATAAAATATTATTAGAATATTATTTTTTAATATTATAAGTGTTTTGAGATTTGAAAATATTAAATTATTTATTAAATTTTATATGAAAATGTAAAGAAATGTATAAAAATTTAAAATAATAATAATAATAATATGAGACGAGTTTATGTGAATTTGAGAATTACAAACTGAGCCTAAACTGATTTGCATGACAGTTGACCTGTGAACACTCTTTTAAGTTCTTGAGATGGAGTCCAATGGAAGCTTCCTAGCTAGTTTGTTCGCCCGTCAGCGTTACAACTAATAGTCTACTATGTACTGCCAATGCTCAGTAAAGTTGACAAAATTCTTACAACAGAGATTTTACGTAAGAATATTGGTATGCTTTATCAAAACTAAGTCAAATGCAAAGTAGTTTGATGTTTTTACTCAAAATTTATTTGTATTAGATTCATCAAATCAAATTTTTTAATGTTTTATGTTATTTTCTTTTATATTTGAAATTTTATTGTTTACAGGCCAAACCATTTGTTTAATACTTTTTCATCTTCTACATTTTTTTTTCTCATTTTTTTTCTTATTTTCTGTTTTCTCTTATTATTAAAAATTATTATAATATTATTATTTTGATAAATTTAATGATGAATCTAATATAGAGTTATATATGGATGTAGAGATTTTAAATTAATAAAAAATTTGTACTTTTAATCAAATTTTAAAATTTTTTTTGATAAAACTAATGGGGATGCTCTAAGATATATATCTCTAGCTTAAATATAAATTAAGAAAAATCCTAGGTCATCACCTTTAGTATCACATATTAAACATATATTTTTTTTCTCTTACTAAATAAATAAATATATATATATATATCGTACATGAGTGATGAGTACTAGGAATAATTAAATAAATAATAAATAATAAATAATAAAAATAAGTATAACATATGTAGCTAGTGTGTAGAGATAATGAATAGCAAATCTCAAATCTTTCTATTTGTATGCGATTGACAATATTTTATTCCAAACTATATAACTCAAAAGGCCCGCGGACGTTATATACATACTCTTTCATCATTATTCCAAGTAAAAGATCGATACCAATTTCAAATAAAAGGCCCGTGAGACCGGAACAGCCAGGACCGCCCGAGAGCCAAAGAAGAAGAGGGTCATCCTTAGGACTCCTTTCAGACTCGATGAAGTAGTAAAATAGCTGCACCTCATCCAACTCCCCAACGCCAATGTACCTTTAAAGTTCGTTGCATATAAATAAAACCAGAAGTGGTAGTCCAATATATATATATATATATATATATATAATTAATTAATGTTACTACAAGAAAGATTAGAAGAGGTAATCATTTAGACAAGAAATAATCATTTTAGAAAAAAATAATTGATTACAAATAAATAATTTTTTTTAATATATTTTTATTACATGATCATAATCATACATACATGACATACACAGATATAGATACATTAATATATATATATATATATGTATGTATCTATATATGTGTGTGTATGTGGACACTGACCCAGTTTCGAGTTTGAAGGGAAGCTCGCCAGTAAAACCGGGAAGAGTGTTGATGATGGACTGCGACGCAACCAAGTTGGAGATGAGAAGCAATAGCAGAACCACGACGGACGGCCACCGCATTGTGAGTGTAATACTGCTTCTAAAATTCATGAGCAGCAAGCTATATAGGACTTTTGATCATAAGATGTCAGTGGTGAATTAATAAGGTGGTTGGCCTGCACATAAATATATATTAATGTAGGAAGACGTACTCTTGACACGTAGGTTTTTCTGTCGGTTGTAATTCAAAACTGGGCCAAGCCAGTTGGAGGAGAAGCTGCCTGGATGACCGTTGATTATTTAAGCCTTTTAAGTTATAGAAATATTACTATCATATTTTAAGTTTTATTGTTGAATATATCTTAATGTGACATCAGATTTTTGAAAGACTAATAAAATATAATAAATTATCTAGCCTGCATTGTCAAGTCCAAAATTTTAGTAGTTGGCAATATTCATCCAAAACTTGGCATTTAGTATTGACAATAGTCTAGTCATTATCAAATCTAAGATTTGAATAAAAATTGAGGTTTTGGCTAAAATTAAACCAAAATTATTAGAAAGGTTAATCTAGGTACATTGGACTATCCCCAAAAGTTAAAATAATAATATAATATTAAATATTTTAATGATAATATTTCTTTTTTTAATTTTTCAATGGAAATACTACTATATTAATGCCGTCTCACTTTGCCCTCTGATCATTTTGACTAATCATGTATTTAATTTTTTTTGTTTAATGGTTAAAGAAGTGTCAATTACTAGTGTATTGATATTTTTTTTATATATTTTTTAAAAATATTTCAACATGTTTAAGAAATATTTGAAATAAAAAGTAAAAATAAAAGAAATATATATAAATTGTACTAGGGGTATACTAAATGGGCAAATTGAGGAGGTATAGTAATACCATTTTTTTGCAATGCACTCCATATATTAATAAATATTTAATTTTTACTTTAAATTATTATTTTATAATTATTTTTTCCTCAACCTAATTATCCAATAAATACATTTTATACTCAACCTAATTAAAGTAAAATAATGTAAAATATTAATTTGGAAATGAAAAGTGACTTGTCAAATTTGAAAAAATTGATGAATTTACTATAGCTCAAAAACGGAGCATTTAGATTTTTGACTACTCTAATACAAACCACTTTTAAACTATTTAATCAAATTTAACTAGACACTAACACTTGATTATATCAATACCAATACTCTTAAGCACCTTAGCTATAGTTTAATCAAAATTGAACTTTTAACTAAGCCCTACTAATTATGCTTTTCCCAGCTTTGCCAGCTTCCCAGCTATCTATTAATCTATTGTGCTACCATCATGATTTCCGGCCCCCATATATGTATATGCGCTTTTATACTAGGCTGACTAACTTTATTGGTAGCGTTCGTCGAAGGATTAAGCACTGACATCTGATATGATCAATTTGTGTAGCTCGTGGGGAATTTAGGAATAGAAGGTCATGACTCATGTATTGAGAGCTAGGATTAAGCACTAGCATGTGTTGCATCTGACCTGTTCGAGCATTAAAGGACATTCCTTTTAGCACTGAACTATTACTACGTAAGGGGAGTGTGACGGGAAAAAGAGGTAAGACCCTATCATTTATGCCATTACAAGATAATTATTTATTTTAAATTTTAATTCATCTCAATTACTTATTTTATTACTATTTATAATTTATATCATCTCCTCTCTAATTCAAGCAGCAATAAATTTTTCGAGGACATGAGATGATAAGAGATGTGGGGATAACAGGAAGTATAGGGCAGAGTGAGGGGCATGGGTGTCAGGAAAATAAAGAAAAGTGTCAGGAAAATAAAGAAGAGGAAGAAAAGAAAGGAAGAGGCAGGAAGCATAGGACAGGGTGAGGGGCAGAGGGGTTAGAAAAGAAGGAGATAAAAAAATAGAAAGGAAGAGGTAGACACGTAAAAATAGGAAACAGAAAAATAGCTGAAACAAATGAAATTCATATCATTACAAAACAAAAGATTATAAATGAGGACTGGTTTTATCCTCTCGACTTCTTTTTCTTCTTTTTCTTTAGCAAACATTCAATTTCTCTAGAGAAATTTTGTTTATAGTATATGATTTTTTTTATAATAAAATATAAGAAATTTTAAAATATTTATTATAATAAATTCTTCTCTCCAAACATCTATAAATGTAGGCATTATGTTGAATCAAATAAATTATGGCTCCATTTCAATTTATTTTATTTGTTACAGATTTATGCGTCGTCATCGTACAACTGTATCGAAACATTGTTGGAGGCTCCAAACAACATCGAATGAAGTTCGAATTGCCTCAGTAGGTTATGAATGATTATTTCTCTCACTCTAACCTGTTGAAGGATTTTAACTGCTTCAACAAGAAGATTAGCCAACATTAAGAATAAAAGTGAAACCATTAAATCGAAAGCAAATTAAGATTTTTTCTAATCTTGCAGATCAAGAAGTGGGATTCAAACCTGCCCACTAGTGCACTAGAAGGAACAACGAAGTTTAAATCACTTTAGTAGGCCAGTGTAAAACAACACATTTGAAAATATATTCATTTAAGCATGATTATAGGTGTATACACAGGGCTCTATATATAGAACTAAAGGTGCCGATTACAGTCTGACATTTATACAAGCATGTGATGTGCGCGAATCCTAGAGCTATCTGTGCCGTAGGATGATAATAGAAAATATTCTTTTTTTACAGATCAAAATCACAAGAATATTCTAGAAAGAAAAATTCCAAGATCCTTGAGGAGTGACTGTATTCAAAGTAATTCAGCTATAGTGTTAGCAATAGCCTTGTACTCAGCTTCAATACTCGATCTTGCCACTGTTTGCTGCTTCTTGAACCCCCAAGAAATGAGATTGGATCCAAAAAAGACATAGTGTCCTCCAGTTGAGCAGCGATCATCAGGGTACCCCGTCCAATTGGCATTAGAAAATGCACGAAAATAATAAGAACTGGAAGGCTGAATTTGTAAACTATAATGTGTAGTGTGTTTGAGATACCATAGTATTCTCTTCACAGCTTGCCAATGAGATATTTTTGGGGCATGCATGCTACCGACAGTGCTTCTGTATAAGGTTGGGTCAAAGAATCCAAGACCATCTATGAGAGAGAGAGAGACGAGTGGAAAAAGCCATTGGAGAGTTGATAGGTTTTGCCAACTCCATGTTTGTTTGTTTCAATAAATCACATATATACTTGGTCTGAGATAAATGAAGACCAGTGGACATGATGTTTATTTCAAGACCTAAAAAATACCTTAGGAGACCCAAATCTTTTAAAGGAAAAAAAGCACTGAGTGATGCAAGAACAGAGGAGATTGTCGACAAACATGATCTGGTAAGGATAATGTTGTCGACGTAAACTAAAATAAAAATTTTGACAGAGTTGTAATGATAAACATACAGGGAGGGGTTTGCAATAGAGGCAACGAAACCAAATTCAAGGAGCCGTGTACTTAACTTGGAAAACCAGGCACATGGCATTTGTTTTAGGCCATAAATGACTTTATTCAACGACACACATGATGAGGATAATCTGGGTTAACAAAACCAATGAGTTGACACATGTAGACCTCCTCTTGGAGGTCTCCATGAAGAAATGTGTTGTTGATGTCTATCTGTCTGAGAGACCATTGTATAGTGACGGCAATGGATAGAGTGGTGCGAATAGTTATGGGTTTAATCACTGGGCTAAAAGTTTCAGAGAAGTCAATATTTGCCTGTTGATGGAAACCCTTAGTGACAAGACGAGCTTTATACCGATCGATTAAATCATTCAAGAGCCTCTTGGTTCGAAAAACCTACTTGCAACTGACGAGATTTTGAATGCCAGTAGAGGGTACTAATATCCAAGTGTTAGTCTGCAAAAGAGCTTTAAATTCCTTAGACATAATAGTCCTCCATGGCTGTTGTTTGAAGGCTTCGGTATAGGAGGTTGGAGAGTTTAGAATAGGGTTGGAGAGAGTAAAATGGCTGCGAGGAAAGGGCCAGAGGATAGTGCCATTAGTAAATTGACGAGGACGAAGAGAATTAGTGTGCGATTTGGTGATGATGAGAGGACTTGTGGTGGAATCAGTGAGGGAATTCGAGAATGAGACAGACAAATTTGGGGATGACCTAGAGGAATTGGGATAGGAGGAATATGTTAGTGGGCTTGATGTGGTATTAGGCTGAGAAGATGGCACGTTAAGAGGAGATGAGTGAGACAAAAGTGAGTGATGTGCTGTATGAGAATGATGTGGACTTGGGTTGAAGAGGGTCGAGACCCTTGAGTCGCATTTGAGCGAGTTGAAGTTAAAAGAGGCGGTGGGCCAAGGATAGAAGGAAGTGAGGTCTGAATGGTTTGAGGGGAGTTGGGCTTAGTGGAAGAGTTCTTGGCAATCAGAAATTGATATTCATAAAAAACACGTCCCTTGATATGTAAAGGCGACCAATTTTAGTGTCTAGACAACGATAGCCTTTGTGAGAATCACTGTAGCCAACGAATAAGCATTTCTTGGATCTAAGGTTAAACTTGTGTTGGTTGTATGGCCGAAGATGAGGCCAAGAAGACGAGGCCAAATTTTACATGGACCGATTAATTCCGGTCCTGTCCGGTCCAAAGAATTTCTCCCCCTGGACCGGACCGGACCAGGCCGAACTCCACACATATATATATTTATATATGTATATATAAAAATAGTATATAAATTATAATATTAATATTAATATAAATTAATATATTAATATATAATATATATTAACATATAATATATATTAACATATTAATATATAATATATAATATATACTTTTATAATATTAACATATTATTATTTATGATGTTATGAGTTATAATTTACTAACATTCTTAATATATAATATATACTCTTATAATATTAACATATTATTATTTATAGTGTTATTAATTATAGTTTACTAACATACTTAATATATAATATATACTCTTATAATATTAACATATTATAATTTATAGTAGTTAAATTTGAGCCAAAAAAATATTTGATCATTATAAAATTTTAGATTAAATTTAGCCCATTAAATCATATGGGGCACCCCAACCGGACCAGACCACCCCTGGACCGAATTGGATCGGATAGGTATGGATCGAACTCCTGATCGGTCCGGTCTAGGGTGAAAGAATTCTTGGACCGAATGAAATCGGTTCATAAATTTTCCGGACCGGACCGAACCTTTTACACTCCTAAGTAATTCGTTAGTACTACCTTACTGTCAACGACTCGACGTAGTTGACAAAACTCTTAATGCGAAGATTTTATGATATATCTGTTTGCTTGACTATGATCTAAGACAAATTTTATTCAGCATTTTTAGTATCACAAGTTAAACATATTTTAAAAAAAAAATCTTTCTAAATGTATAGTTTAGAGTCTTAGACCTGTACACATGGACGGATGATCTGATTGTCTCGATTCAACCAACCTGATCCGTCCAACATATGACGTGTTATTATAAAGTCGGTTCCCTAACTTGCCTAGTGCCGGTTTGTTATTCGGGTGTTTATTCTACCGGTACGCTCTATAAATCTATTTTAAGGTTTGATTTAATTTTTGAATTAAGTTGAGTTGAGATGAGATAATAATTAAAAGTTAAATAAATATTATTAGAATATATTTTTTATATATTTTTTGTTTTAAATATTAAAATTTTTATTTTACATAAAAATTTTAAAAAATTATAATTATTAAATGAGCTAGATAAATACAATTCCAACTAATACTTTCTAATTGGGATCGTGTCGAGCTCGTTTGCTCGGAGGATGAGCAAGACGGTGGCTTGCAAGATTCTTCTAATTCTCGCTCCTCTGTCATGAGTCTTCTTAGAGGAAGACGACGAAGCTTCGAGGTGTTTGAAGAATTATTTCTTGTACGGGAATCGTTAACGAGCTACTATGGTCGAAGATCAGGTAGATGGTTTGATCTGGCCGTTGCTCGATTTTATTTCTGATCCAGTGTTGGGTTTGGGAGTTGATATGGACATATGTTTCCTAAACTTGTGTTGAGTTTTTGCTCTTTTAACTTTTGTTCTACATTAGTAAGAAATAAAGGAGGAGCAAGGCCGGCCTAATACTTATAAAAGAAGGATTAGTTTTCTTGACTAAATGTACCAGTAAAAAATATGATTAATAATTTTTTACTTAATTCACAATTAAGTCAAACAACTGCATCTGTATGCTTTCTACGTTTTTCGCTATTTCCTTGTACTTGACTTTTAAGCTGGTGTATAAATGGAAATGTATGAAAATATAATAACTATGATAACCCTATTATTTTTTCTTCCTCTATTTGTTGGGTTTTCTAAGAATTCCGTTTTTGGAAGCCAAGAAAAAGGAGGAAGAACCACAGAAACAGAACTGGGCAAAAGTAGATTGGGGGATGCCGATGCGTATTTCGAATTCCCAAGTAGACGTATAACACCAGTCCAGTTTATTTCAATTTTGGATATATTTTAAAATTGGACTAATATATACCGATTTTGATATTTGAAAAATTGGTACCACACTGCTCTCAAATGGTGCTTTCGATTTTGAGGACTGCTACTTGCAAGTCAGGCTTGTACAGTCCACTCTCACATGAACAATATTTTCAACATAAGCAGTGAAAATACTGTTCATGTGAGAGTGGACTGTACAAGTCTGACTTGCAAGTATATTTATTTTTCGATTTTACCGATTTCAATTCGATTCGATCTAATTTTTTTGATTTTAATTTATTATATTATATGTATTAAAATACATAATATAATATATTATAATATAAAATAATATATTATATATATTATATATATTATAATTGTATTATAAACTACGTTATAGACTATAGTGATATAGTGTATTATAGACTATAATGATATATTATAATATATAGTGATATAGTACTATTATTATAACTATTAGTATATTAGACTATAGTGATATAAGAATTTAAAATTTAAAATTATATTAATTAGTAATTTATCATATAATACAAAACTACTTTATATATATTATATATAAAAATTACATATAATATAAAATATTCAAATATATACACGAACTGCTCCCATTTAAAAAAAAAAAAAAATCAAAATTGAATCGATTTTGATTTGATTTTGAGAAATATAAAATGGGTACTATACCGAACAAAACTTGGTACCGAACCAAACCAGCCACCGATTTAGTTTACTGGTTCATCAGTTTGTTTTTTTTTTCATCCCTACCTACTAGGGACAATATTGATGCTTACTCGATCTGATCGAAATATTCCAGCTAGGTCGATTTGGCCTTTTTAAAATAATAATAATAATAATAATTTTATTATTAAATAATTAAAGAAAATGCAGATACTGTAGTGTTTTGTGTTGTTGTTTAGTTGTTTATGTGGTATTGGTTTGTGAATAATGTTTGTATAAAGAAAAATTTTATAATATTGAGAAAGTTTCCTGGACATTTTTTCCATTGAGAGTTTAGTATTCTCTTCTTTTAGAAGAAAATTTTAGTACATGCTTCTTATAGAAGCAGAGTTTAGTTCTCCTAGATTTTATCTGAAAGATTTAGAAGTTGAGTTTCAGTATGCAACTAGTTGATTATTTGATCATATTATAAGCTTCATTTTCACGAGTTTTAATGAAGTGAAACTTTTTCTCAAAAATAAAAAATAAAAAGAAAATGCAGATAAGAAATATGGAAAAATATATGATACCAATTTCAAATAAAATGCCCAAGAGACTGGAACAGCCAGGACCGCCGTTGAGCCAAAGATGAAGAGGGTCATCCTTATGACTCCTTTCAGACTCGATGAAGCAGTAAAATAGCTGCACCTCATCCAACTCTCCAACGCCAATGTACCTTTGAAATTCATTGCATAGAAATAAAACCAGAAGAGGTAGTGCAATATATTATTTATTAATTAATTGTTGTTTTAATTACATGAATTATTATCATACGTACGTGGCATATATAGATATTATATGTGGACGCTGACCCAGTTTCAAGTTTGAAGGGAAGCTCGCCAGTAAAACTGGGAAGAGTGTTGATGATGGACTGCGATGCAACCAAGTTGGAGATGCGAAGCATTAGTAGTACAACCACTACGGAGGACCTGTCAGAATCCCTAGGAGAGTCGCCCAAGGCCGAGCCCTGACTCAGACCTGGGAGGGCTAGGACAGTTCCCTGGCTAGCCTGCAGGCATGCCTCAGCTTAGGCCTTGACACGCAGCAGGGGCCCGGCGAGGCTACTGGCCATGCACAGTGCGTGCGCACAGCCCGGCGTGTGCCTAGGCGCGCCCCACAGCGCATTCACCTGCGCACACGCGTGCGCGTGCATTTGCACCCCACAGCCCCACTTAGCGAGGTTAGTGGCGTGTCTTCACAGGCACGCCATCTAGCGCGCGGCACCAGCCCGCGCCTTGCAGAGCAGGCCAGTGGCATGCACACCATGCATGCCATCCAGCACGCGGCACCGGCCCGCGCCTTGCAGAGCAGGCCAGTGGCATGCACACCATGCATGCCATCCAGCGCGCGGCACCAGCCCGCGCCATGCAGCCCGCGCCCAGACCATTAACTTGGGCCATGCATGCACACCACCCCGGCACTCAGCTCGGGCCATGCAGGATCACCGCCCGAGCACCTTGACTGGGCAGCACCAGAGCGCCGTGGCTTGACCCTGTGCCTACCACCAGGACCATGCGTGGCACATGGCCATGAGCCCCACCAGTTGGCCCTGCACAGAGCCATGCCCGCGCACCACTAGGCGCCATGCAGCGAGACAGCACGAGACAAGACTGACCGTGGATGAAGCATGACACAAGCCCACCATGGGCCACCTATACCCCACGGCCACCTATGCTAATGGCGCCTCCCCCATCTTATTTTTATGTTATTTTATTATTTTATTGCTTTGGTTAATTTGGTAATTAGCTAGTTTTAATAAGGGACCTTTTGGGGGTTTCCAATTTGTTAGACTCTATAAATAGGACCTTTAGGTTTTCATTTCATATCTTTTGGACATTTTAAGACTAGACTTTTGCTCTTGGAAAAGAGTTAGGCTGGCCACAAGCCTTGTGGTTTGGATTTCGGTGCTTAGCACTTGAGCTTCCCTAGGGTGCAATTCGTGAATCCCTTCGGAAGAGGATCATCGTGCAATTCGTGAATCGGTGATCCACATCTATCCTTTTATTTGTTTTTCATTTTTATTTAAAAAAATCTTGAGGTAATTCATAAAAAGAGTTTTGGTTTTGGAGTGAGTTGTGTTGAGTGATTTTCATGTTTTTGTGTTCTTGAGTGATTTGTTGATTGTTGAGTGATTTTGTGTTTGTGAGGCCAAATCCACACCACTTGTGGATTTGAGAATTGGTGTGTGTGTCCATAGAGGAATTCGAAATCCTCCTCCATAAGGAGATTCGGATTGCTCATGTGAGTGAGAGTGAGTGTGTTGTTGGTTGAAGGAAGTGTTGGAGACTTGAAGAATTGGTGTGTGCCGAAACTTGAAATGCATGAAGGGCATTGGTGTGTTCTTGGATATTTGAGTGTTCAATCATCATTTGGTTGATCACTTGAATTGAAAAGTGTTTCCTTGCCCCAAAGAAGGCCACGGCAACAAGCTCCCCCAAGCCCTAGAGCCACACGGCATAAGGCATGAAACCCTAGCCCAAAACACTTGTCCATTCTACCCTTTACCCTAGCCAGTCACTTACCCCATCCTCTCCTATAATTCCTCACTTAAAACCACCTCATCCATCATCCAAAACAAAGCAATTTCGTGCCCCTCAAACCCTAGCAAGACCGGCCACCCATTGGATTTGAATTCAAAAGAATTCAAATTCAAATCTCACCAAAATCCCTACAATTTCTCAACCGGCCATCCATCCCTATCCTAGCCGAAATTCCCTTGCCACATCACTTAAATTGCCACCTCACACTTCCATTTGATTGGTCATCAAGTGAAGAAGAGAACCAATCAAATCCCTACCTAAAACCCTAGCATATTCGGCCAACACCAAAAGTCATAGATGCCGCCCACTTCAAATGGCTATAAGCTATATCCCTACATTTTAGGACTTATCCAAAACCACTTGAAACCCTAGAATTTTGTCCCTAAACACATGTGCCGAAAACCCTAGCCTCCCACAAGACCTATTCGGCCACTTAAACCCCTACACAAAACCAATCTAGCCTAACCAAAAGCCACATAGCCGAAACCACACAAAAGACCCTTTGGCCGTGAACTCCCTTGCCTCCCACCTAGCCATTAACCTCACATTCCATCTTAACCCCACTCAATCCTAGCCTCACTTAACCCTTTCCCTCACCAATATTTCCATTCCCAAGCATTAGAGTCAACTCGGTCGTTGGAGGGAACCAATCTTGCAAGGAGGAACCCTTCGGGTGATCGGGACAAGACCGAGGTCTCTATCAGGACCACTGCATTGTGAGTGTGATACTGCTACTAGAATTCATGATCAGCAGCAAGCTAGGATGTTAATTAATGAAATGTCGGTGGTGAATTAAGGTGGCTGGCCTGCACATAAATATTAATGTAGGAAGAGATGACCAAAGGTATACTTTCTTGACCGGTAGGTTTTACTGTCAGTTGTAACTTGTAATTCTTAATTGGGCAAGCGGCGGCCAATTGGAGGAGAAGCATGCAGCAGCTAGCATGATGATCCTAGCTAGTTTATTTAAACCTTCTAAGTTATAAAAATTTTACTTATCAAATTTTAAGTTTTATTTTCTCAATATATTTTAATGTGACATCAAATTTTTGAAAGACCAATAAAATATAATAAATAGTCTATCTATTATCAAGTCTAGAATTTAAGTAGTTTGGCAATATTCATCCAAAACTTGGCATTTAGCATTGATAATAGTCTAATCATTGTAAGTCTAAAATTGAATAAATTAAGTTACCGTTTTGGCTAAAATTAAACCAAAATTATTGAAAATGTTAATTCACCTTGGACTATCTTCAAAACTTAAAATAATAATATAATATTATATATTTTAACGATAATATATTTATTTTTTGGCAAAAAGAAATACTATTATGTCGCCAGGCTTTGTCCCCTCTTCTTAACCGATCATGTATTTAATTTTTTTAAAAATATTTGCTTAATGGTAAAGAAAATGAAAAGAAAATGAAAATTAGTATATTGATATTTTTTTTAGAAATATTTAAGCATGTACAAAAAATATTTTAAATAAAAAACAGAAAAATAGAAAATTAAGTACAAATTATACTAGGCACACCAAGTGGGCAAATTGAGAGGCATAGTACTAATACTACTCTTTTGCAAATACGTACGCTTTATATATTAATTAATAATTTAATTTTTATTTAAAATTATTTTTTAACTATTTTTTCCTCAACTTAATTATTTAATAAACACTTTCACTCAGCCTAATTAAAGTAAAATATTGTAAAATATTATTTTGGAGATGAATAATAATTCGTCAAATTTGAAGAAATTTATGAATTTATTATAACTCAAAAGTGGAGCATTTTGGATTGTTTGCTACTCTAATATTGTAGACCAGTTTTGAACTATTTAGTCAAAATTTAACTAGACACTAACATTTGACTGTATCAATACCAACTCAGCTAGCTATAGATTAATCAAGATTTAAGTTTTAACTGGAGCAGTACTAATGCTCTTATAACCAGCTTTCCCAGCTCGCTAAGAATTAAATCTATTGTGCTAGCATCATTTCCGGCCCTCATATATGTGTATGCCCATTTATAACTTTATTGGTACTGTTCGTTGAAGGTACTCATGACATCATTTAATGCATATATGATATGATCAATTTGTGTAGCTAGCTTGTAGGAATATTAGATGGTCATGACTCATGTCTTGACAGTCAGGTTTAAGCAAGTGTTGCATCTGACGGCCTATTCGGGTCCTGTGAGGGGGAGAGTCAAACACGTGGGCCCCAGTCATTAAGGTCCTGTTAAAGCTGGAAGTGACATAAGGAGGAAGTGGCACGCCAAGCGGTCGGGGCATAGGAATGTACAGGAAAGGGACAAAGGAAAAAAGGTGTAGAGTCACGTTCAACAAAGAAACATCTAATACACGCTAAAGGATTATATAAAGGATCAACCAAATAAAAAAATAGAGATTTGGTCAAATCTAACCTCCTTTCAGTCTTCTTCATTTTTTTAAAGGAGGTCAAGAACTCCAATAAGGATATTTCCTTCTTAAATATGTGTATATATATAATATTTTGTGTAGAATAACTCACGAGAGATTATAAAATATTTATTATAATAGATTCACATCTCCAAACATACGTAGACCAGACCTCATGCCAAATCACGTAAATTTGGTATCTATTTCTGTTTATTTATTTATTTATTATTCGCGTACGTACAGTCACATTAGAATCTCGTCGAAAATTTCAAACGATATCAAACAAAATCCAACTCGTACTAGTGGATCAGAAAATACTCTTTTTTCTATTTCAGCCCGTTGACTAATTTTTATGTATTTAATAATAGTACTGTCTAAAATCTGAATAATTTCTAAATTGAAGATGGTTGAATGATACTTATCGCACTACAAGATTATAAGCTTACAACGGCATTTTTAATTTTGACACAAAAATTTTAGCCGCAAACGGTCTGTAATTGCGGCATTTTCCATGGCCACGCTAAATTCTACGCTCAAAGTTGGCGATTGCTGTGGAAAGTTCATTTGCGGCGAGTTTTTTAGTTATTTGCAGCAATACCATAGCGCCGGAAATAGGTTTTTAAAAATTAAAAACCGGCACGTCCCCCTCCCCCAAAATTCTTTTCTCCCTCGATCAGAATCCCTAATCTCTCTTCCCCCACCTTTCTGTCTCGCTCGCTCTCTCTATCTCTCTGCTCTCCCTCCCGAGTTCTCTCTTTCAGACCACACAAATCCTCTCTCTCTCTCTTTGGTTTTCAACTCTCCCTCCCTCTCGAGTTCTCTCTTTCAATTTGGACTCCTCTCTCTTCTCTCTTTCTCCACCTCACGGCCCTTGCCGCCGTTTACAGCCACAGAGTACGCTCGTTGGATATGAGGGTTTGTCATCCTATTTACTTTATTTTTTAGACATATGAATCTAGGGTTTAGGTCTATTGATGTTTTTATTTTTTGGGGTGTCGATGGTTGCCCTGTTCGACCGGGTGTAGTGATTTCATTTCTCTATTTTTCGTTTATCTTCTCTATCTCTCCACCTCACGGACATTGCCGCTATTTGCAGCCGCGGAGCACGCCGAATGGGAGGGTTTTGTCATCCTTTGTATGCTTTAATTTTTTAGACATTTGAATCTAGGGTTTACTAATTTTCGTTCGTTAGTATGGATGATTTTTGCTTATTGGGTTTTTGTTCTCCAATTTTTTTTTTTGGCTTCCGAATGTATTCCTATTGATTCTTACATTTTACAAGGTAGTGAATGTGACTGACTACTTTTATGTTGTTGGCAGTGGGGAATTCGAGCTCTTGGCAACCCAGGTTCTCATTTTGGTTGTTTGATTAAACTTTGTCATTCCTTGGATTGATTCTTTAAGCATGTTAACATTATTTATTATAATGATATTTATCTTGGGCAATGCATCTAGTCTATATTAGTATTTATTAGTGGCTAGACAATGTTGGGGACTGAAAAACCATGGGCTGCACTAATTGGAACACCATATATACTGTGAGGAAGAGAAGGGGTAGGGGGCGCAAATTGAATTAAGTGATTAGTTGGTTGTCAAATTGTATAGGACTTTTTTAATTTTCTTCTGCCCTGTTAGAAGATTTCTTGGTTGTTGTTAATGTTTTAGTATGGGAAACATAGTTGAATACTCTCCAAACTACAGTGGTATGTTTGGAGAATATTGTGGTGGTTGATAATTTTATTGGGCATCACTTATAAAAAAAAAAAAAAAATTTATTGGGCATCAATTAAGGTTCTTTACAGAAATATGTGTGCCTTATTTTTTGTAGTGTTAGTTTGTGGTCTACAAATTAATAAGCATATTTTTGGAATTTCTTATATTATTTCTTCTTGTATTAATTTTTTACCTTCTTGATGACTTTTCCATTAACTTAGTGTTATTTGTATTAGGATTTTGCTTTTGCCTTTTCTCTTTGGTGACTGTTTCATTTGCTTGCCCTGCTTATTATAGAATGCTCAATTTATTATTTGCTTGCTTTCTGATCTGATGCCAAATTAGTACACAGGAGATTATATAAAAAATCATGCTTATTTTGGTTGGTTTTCAGGTTTTTGTTATTTATTTAACTCAGGGACGATGCTGATCTCAGGGACAATGCTGATCTTAGTTAGATCTAGTTTGGTTTCAAACACAGATTATGAGTAATTTTTACCTTCAAAATACCTTAAGCAAACATAACTATGAACTGATCTTAGGATAGTCGAGAAACTATTGCTCAATAGCTTTACATTTAAATGAATGCTTTTAGAGAGTTTTTATTTTAGTTTAAGCAAGCTAGAGAATGATGTTGTTGAATTACTATTTATTTACTGTAGTTTGAGTAATCTTTGCATGTTGTGCACAAGTTTTGCCCTGCTTATTGTTATATTGTCTATATATATGTCATGTGGAGCTCTGTTTGATGTCTTAATATGTTTAGTTTGCGGCACTGACATTTTGTTTAAAATAGAGTTCTCTTAATTCATTTAGTTTTCTCATTATATTTAAATAACAATAGAGATCAAGATTATACAGAAATAATTACTTCATATATATTCATCTGAGTATAAGCATATTTTGAACTGCTAGTCATTGTATTCTCTAAGGTTTTGAATCCTCTACTCCCCCTCCCCCATCAACTATCTTTTGGTTAAATTCTAATATTACCATATACATCCTCTTTAAGGTTTTTCTTGTTTTAAATATGACATTCTCTTTATTGCTGATGAGGTACTACATTAAATTCTAATATTACCATATACATGTGCAGGTCCTATTTTTGTGTAGGTACTTGACATGCATCTTAGAGAATTTCAGTCTACATAAACATTTTTTGGTTACATTTTTAGTAACTATCTTGTAGTATTACCTTTACATGGTTGCTTGCAAGTATATAGAGACATCGGTTAGGTTAACTAGTCTTGGAGATATGAAACTTAAACTGTTACATTTTTTTTACACTATTAATTACAGGGCCATTGTTCTCAATAACAAGAAGAATTGGCATGATCTATCCATAAGGTACTGCCCCATCAATTAATTGTTATTTATCATTTTCTAATGAGTTCCTATAATTTGTTGTGAATCAAGTTAGAGTTATAGAACATGAAGTATCAATTTGATACTTGCTATAACTGGACCCGGTGATGCATTCATAATGTCTTTGAATCTTGTGTTTGAATGTGGACATAGCAGGATTCTTATGTTTGAATGTGAACTCGAGGCAATATAAGCATGCAGATATTGAAAAGTTTTGGCAGTTATTCTCATGTTCATAGTCTCTTTACATTGCATTAAATAGCCATATCCATTCTGTTGGTAGTTATCTCTTTACATTGCATTGAATAGTCATGAAAATATTGAGAATGGCTTCTATGATGAGTAGTGTAGTGCCAGCAAGCTTGTGCATCTATGGTAAAATATTGAGAATGGCTTCTACGACTTTATTTTGCTATAGTTGAAAAATATGTCTTTTTTTAACCCAGCCAAATTCCTTGGTTGAAAAACAGGAAAATATGGAATCATGACAACACAAAAAATGAATAGACAAATTAAGAACTTAAGAAACTGTATGAAACCCATGAGATTACTAACTATGTTGATATCCTGTAGGAACTGAAACATATTCTTCATAGTACAAAAGCAGACATGCAGTTTTTGCACAATATGTACCAGGAAGAGAATTCAACTATCTAGGTACATTTTTAGGTTATTCTTTAATGCCTTTTCTTGAGTTTGAATCAGATTAGTACATGGAATTTAATGTAGATTTGTTATTTTTCTGTTTTTTTAGCAATATAGTTCATGCATTTAGAATCCATTGAAAAGTGACCATGCATCTAGATAGTAATTAGCAGTTGATTAATACTGATCCACTTCAACAGACATTCAAGATGATTGCAACTTCCTAGACTGTAATTGGTGCTTTTGATCCATTTACACGTTTATTCAACATTAACAACAAAACAATAATTTTTTTTTTGTTTGTTTGGATATTTTGGTAGTCATTATTAGAAATAATTATCAGCTATCGCATGAGAGTTTATTATAATGTATTTTAAAAAAATACTGGTTCACCAGTATTTTTTTTTTTGTAAAACACTTTCTGCGGCGAGTTTAACTCGCCGCAATCAGCAGGAAATTCGCCGCAAAAAGCCTTAATCAAATTAGGGGTATATACTTTTTGTGGCGAATATATGAGTATTTGCGGCGGCATAAATTCGCCACAAATACTAAAACAACACTGGCGAACGCCCCTGCCCGCAATAGAATTGTAGTCGCACCTTTTATTCCGGCTAAAGTTCGGCGCTACAGGAATCGCCGAGGATAGCTTTTTCCGGTTAAAAATCATAGTTTTACCTGCTAATTTTAACGCCGGTAATAGTCACATTTGTTGTAGTGTCGACGCATTGAATAAATCACCGATAGTGCTCCCTTGCTTCCGCCAGATAAGTATTTCCATTTCTTTATTTTTACGGTTATAAAATATGGAGGGACGAGAGTTGGCTGATTTTTTCGACTTCAACAGGTCTCGCCACCTTCCTGTACAGGAGTAACTTTATAGCATTCTTTCGCTCGCTGCCCGCACAGGTGGAGTACACCCAATAAATTAAATGTAATATTGTAAGAATAGAGCTCGCCTCGTATGTGTATGGGGCACGCATGTACACGGGACAGTACTGTGTGCGCGGTGCACTTGAGCACAGGGCGTGTTCACTGTGCATGCACGTCTATGCGTTCACTGTGCATGAACTGGACGTGAATGCGCGTCCCATGCACGGTGTGCATGCACAATGCACGCACCTTGTGTGTGCCCGATTATAGGACTCGCCGGAAGGCACCCGAGTCCCATAACCTGGCGTCCCGGACTCAAGACAATCTCCGGAGGCCACCATCTTGACCGCAGGCGATTTCTGCCCCGACGGGAACCGAGGCCCCCTTCTTGGGGGTCGTGTACGGTGCACCGGGATCGCACCGGACTCACGAACCAAGCTGCACCCAGCTCCATCGCGTTGTCGCACGGATGAATTGCTGGTGGCCACCATTGAGGCCGCCGGCATCTTCTGTCCCCGACGGGACTGCCCCCGGTCGGTAGCCTTGCCGGGAACGGCAAGCCCGTGACAGCCAGGCCTCTCGAGCAGCATCCGCTTCATGCCCAGTCCATCCGTCGCACGGAGGTACTGCCGGCGGCCACCTTTGAAGCCGCCGGCGTCCTCTGTCCCTACCAGCGAGAAGCCTTAAGAACCCACCCCGTATGTCAGTGTTCCCTCACCGTGATCGTCCTCTCTCCCATTTGAGACCCCTCAGTTCGCCTATATAAGTAGCAATATTCACTTGGAGTAGTATATACTTGGTTACGATTGAATCGCATGTGATGAATCGGTCGTGCTTCATATTTCAATTATATATATATATATATATGCTATTTATAAGTTAGGCACGCATGCAGCACAATAATTGTTGCAGGGCTTATTAATATATGAGTAATGTTATTTATAATCATGAAACGAGAAACTATCGAATAATTATTTTAAAGAAAAGGAAAATTTGTTATTAAAAGATTATTTGTTTTGTGTGTGTCTTGTATTTTATAAAAAGATTGAACGATTGCATATATTATATTTATTAATGTATTTAAATAAGGAGTTTAATTAAATATTAAATTCTTTATTCAAATATAGTACGCGTGTCAATACAAAAACAAGTATTTACAATAGACTAGTTATTGTTTGTCTAAATTTTGGTTAGAAAATTTACTTTTACAAATTTTAACTAATCACTTTTTACTACATTTAATAATAGATTCAACAAATTAATAGCTATTCTTTTAAAATATTGATTTACGACCTTTTTATTTATTTTAATTTGAATTATAATTTGAATATTTATTCGTTATTAAAAAATACACATTAGTTTTCTAATATTCATATTATTCTTAAAAGTTGATGGTTGTAAAAATAAAAACATTAATTTTTTTTGAAAAAAATAAAGTAA
The DNA here is from genome assembly GCA_036559045.1 of Platycarya longipes. NCBI lineage: Eukaryota > Viridiplantae > Streptophyta > Magnoliopsida > Fagales > Juglandaceae > Platycarya > Platycarya longipes. The sequence goes on from CM071793.1 coordinate 1,999,988, forward strand.
AATGATTAATCTGCACACTGAATATTTACAAAGAGAGAACTCAAGAGTTCTATGAAAACGAAAATTGAAAAAGTTCCTTCTTTTTTTTTTCTTATGCGCGTGAGAGTGAGAGTAAATTATAAATGGAATGAGTGAATATTCTAATCTTAAAAAATATTTGAATAACCCAAAAAGGCTAGCTATATTTGTTGAGTCAAACCATTGAAAGCTATTTTAACAATCATTTGTTGAGGCTATTACAACCTCATTTTCATGTTCATTAGCTATAAATTGGTTGAACAATATTAGTTTTATTGAGTCTATTGTAAGTGCTTTTACAAAAAGTTTCTCTCCAAGATAGTGCCTAGATTTATTATTTGTTCTTTTCCTCGACTAATTTAGATATAAAATTAGAAATGATCTCTTTTATTTAAAAATGGGGTAGAGTACTAGATTGGACTGTCGACCCTCCTAATTATGACTTGTTTGGGGTTGCTTAAATAGTCTTGAAAACTATTTAATCGATAAATTAAGTTATTTAGATATTATATATAAAGCAGTACTTTTTAATAATCTCAAATAAATCTTAAAATTATAAAGTATAATTTCTTACTTCAATCCCAGACATAAGTTAAGAGTCGTTGTAATATTAGGCATATGGTTATCACTACAAGAGAATGAAGTTTTTTAGACAAATTAATATGTCGCAAAAAAAATCTATTTTTTGTCACAAAATATTGTTAGAGAAAAAAAAAATTGTCTCAAAAATCCTGTCTCAAAAAGTTTTTAGAATTTCATCTCTAAAAATAATTTTTAGAGATGAAATTAGCTAGAACCAGTCGATTATGTTCAAACTGGTTTTTCTTTTCGAGACAAAAGATTTTTGTATTTAAAACCCATTCGAACGTAACTCAAAAGTTCAAACTTAGAGTTACTGTTCAAATGGATCAAAATTTTAATTCGAAGCAATTATGATATTTGATCTTGTTCGAACTAACAAGGTGTTCGAACAAATTATTGTTAGTTCAAACAAAATAAAATATCTAGTTTGAATATAATAGTGTTTAATGTATTAGTAAAATTTCTAGTTCGAACATGTAATTTGTGTTCGAACATATAATATGAGTCGGTTCGAACTTATATGATAATGTTCGAACTCCATAGACAATTTCTGTTCGAATGGATTATTTGCAGTTCGGATAAATATTGATTGTTTGAATCGAGGTATTACATTTTTCATTTGAACAATGCTAATTATACAGATTCACATTTAATTAAAAATACTATATTAATATTATAAATATGTAATTTAAACATCACAATTGTTCAAATATTCAAATGTTCTACAATAAAATAATAAAAAAAATTAAAAAAATAAATAAGTTTTAAGACTATGGTAGTGGCATAAGATTATGGGATACTGTTGAGTGCCATTTTTCAAACAAATTTTGGTTGTTCAATTCTAATCTCTTCCGCATGTTCTATTCTAATCTCGCCTCCAAATTCGCTGCATTATCTAATTGAGTCACCAACTCTTTTTTCTTGGATCTCAATCGTTCTATTTCAAATTATGCTTCCTCTAATTCTTTAGTTTTGTTGTCATTTGATTTGGCTTTAGAAGCGGATGAAGATGGCTTCAAACAATGTCCTAAACCCATCAAATATCCAGAACGTGATTTAAGAACTTGATAAATGATTTGAGTATCGTTGAGAGATGATTCATTAAATGAATCCACATCAGTTTTCTTAAAAGATATCATCTTTTCCTAAAAAAAAAAGTTAATATAAGTAACAAAAATATTATATTAAGCTTGAATTAAATAAACATTAGCTTACATAATTTGCTTTTGCTTCAGGACTGGTCCAAGCACCATTATGATTTTTATGTGCTTTAACATACAATTGAATCAGATCATAGTCAGAAAAACTTTCTTCTTGCTGCCAAAGGAAAATCTATATTAGGACTTAAATGAAAAAAACTGTATGTGTTAATATTCAACAAAAACTAGAATGATTGATAATCTTTTTAAACAAACGATGAAAAGATCGAGAACCTGCATGATGATGTATCGTTAAATTTGATCTATTTGCTTTGTTCACAGTACTCCGTTGCTAAAAACAAAAGATTATAAGTATATATTTAATACATCTATTATATACAATTAAAAGAAGATAGCAATAAAATTTCCTGTTAAGTAAGATCTTCAAACATATTACAAATCTTCTCCCATTCATTTGGTAGGATTGCTTGAAATAGATTTTGGCGTGCCTCTGTCGTAGTACTGAACTTCTTATAGTGTGCATGACATCGCCCTTTATACCTATGAAATGCACTTGCCATCAATTTCTTAACTTATAGTCGATCTTCTTGTCGGCGAAAATCAAGATCAAATTCATCCTTTAAAACCTTGTAAACAATTAGTATAAATACAACAAATCTTTAAATTAACATTTTATACTTTAGTTTTTTGGTATGTAGTTCATTACCAGACAACAATTTTTTATATGATCTTTTACATCTTGAGGAACGTTAACCCAAGAAGATGTAGCCATCGGTGCATTTGTGCGAGTAAGAGTACCAACATAAGCAGCTAGCCAAGATGCCGAATCTCCAAAGCCACTAGTGTGACCATCAAGAATATCAACTTTAATTTTACTCACTTTTCGTACTTTCTCTATGCAGACTCCCCTTGTAATGTCTCGACCTCGACGCTGGCTTACATAGCTATATGTACAGTAATTAAAACACATATTTTAATGAATTTATTTGATTTCATAGTAATATAGTCATATCGAGTATTAAATGTGATAAATAATTTGATAACATACCTTGTTCTGGGTTTGGTGATGTTGGCTCATTATTGATGGCAGATGAGTCGCATGGGGAGTCAGCAATTGGTGGGGATGGTGCACACGTTGCTTTGCGTTTGGAAGGCAAATCTGTATGAAATTAAAATAAATTATAATATAAACAAAATATTACAGCTATTTATAAGAATGATACTTATACAAATATTATATTTATTCATTATCAGTTTTGCTGGACCAGTCACCCTCATCCTCACTAGAAATTTCAATGGATTAATGTTCTTTCGATATTTCACTCTCAATTACTTCTGGTTCAACATCCTCTCTACGCAATTGAACCATGTCATATTGACTTAGATCAACAAATAAATTTATATTTGGTTCGTTTTCTTGATATGCTTCTTCATTTGTTAGACTATCAAATTATTTATGTGGTTCATCTATCTCTTGAATGTAGTCATAACATTTCTTGGTGCAAACTTCTCCGCCACTCGCCATGGATTTCCATACTCTGGATCATCTAATAAAATACTTGATTTGCTTGGCAAACGAGAACAAATGAATCGTCCTCATACCATGTGCGAGATGTATTCACATTGACAAAATATTTATCTGTACACACTTTCAAGTCTATCTCCCAACAATATCCAACTCTTATCCATTGTATATCTGTTACGCGACAACGGTCTAAAAAGCCTAATTCATTTAAAAAGATACTATCAATAATCTATTCACATCCTCGTACCATTAAAAATAATTATAACATCTAACTCCTATATGATATACAGGAAAACTTCCATATGGTGAATATTTTAATAAGGGTAAACTCTCCTCTTATTCTACTTTGAGTGTTTTATGAAACCGATTAGAATTAACTAATTACAAAAACACTAACAAATACACTTTACAACTACACATACATATGCACTAAGAAATACACATACATCATATACAAAAAAATACATACGTATATATACATATAAAACCTTATTGGATACACATGCTTACACTAACAATTTGAACAAATTTCGTACTAAAAATAATAAATACATTCCCTATCATCTAACAAATACACATGACACATATACACTAGTGAATAAATAAAATTTTGAATTTTAACAAATATTTGAACATACTAACTCTAACTAACAAATCACACAACATATACCCAAATCAACATACCTAAATCACACAAATCTAAATTTAAATTTGTGCAATCCAAGAATTCTTCCCAAACCACCAACCCCTACAAATTTGTAACTTACGATGATATTTGTAAATAAATATAAGAAAACCAAAAACAAACCTCAGGGCCGGATGTCTTCCCTATCAATATCTCTCTCTAGAATGTATTCTCTCTCTATCTCTCGCGCACTCTGGCTGTTGCTCGTGCTCTCTATTTTAGAAACTGTGGCTAGGTTTAATTTGAAGAATGCTAATCGTGATAGGATAGTGGTTTAATTTGAGTGAAATCATAAAATAGAGTGATTTTAAATTCCAAAACGTTGAGTTTGAATGAAATTTTACCATTCAAACTAGAAGATTTCACATTGGCGACTCATTTGTCCGCATTTCATTAAGAAATTATCTGTTCGAACTCTTTACTAATGAGTTCGACCAGCCTAACTCGAAATTGCATTAACTTCTTTTCGAATAAGCCGTTCAAACAACAAAATATACTCAGCATATTTCCTTAAATGTTGGAAAAGAAAGAGGGAAAATTTCTCTGAAAAAAGTATTTTTCCTCAAAATTTAATGTTCAAACGGTGTTATATTCGTTCGAATAGACAAAGGCTAATAATATATGATATATATATCTAATGTATTATAATTAATACTCATAATAATATACATTGATATAGATGAGTGCTAGAGAGTCAAAGCTCGTTGGAGGGCCTCGTTCTTGTGCTCCTTTAGAGTTTTTTTTTTGTTTTCTATTTATTTTTTATAACATTTTTCAAACACTCTTAAATACTTTTGAAAAATAAAAAAATCACAATATAATTAAAATGTTTATTTTCTTAATCATTAAGTAAAAAAAAAAAGAAAAAAAAAAGTGAGAACGGGGCACAAAAATAAGACCTCCATCGAACTCACTATCATTTTTCATATACTATACTATATAAGTACTATTGTAGAATATTATATATACTACTAGTATAGTTATATAGTACTAATAGTATATATAGTAACTCTATATAAGTATACTATATAATATGAGTATATAGTATGAGTACACATACTAGTATATACTACTATATATATTAGTATAAGTATTTAGTAAACTAGTATGAATAGTCTTCTAGTATACTAGCATACTAGTATAGTAGTATAAGTATACTCATATACACTATATAATGTATATGTGTAGTATCTAATATAAGTACTGTAAAGTACTCATATACACTATATAGTATATACTACTAATAACTATATAATTTAAAGTTCTAACATATATATAGTTATTAGTAGCTTATATTAGTATATTATATAAATTATATACTATATAGTAGTATATAATATAAATACTATGTATATAGTATTATATAGTAGTACTATATAGTATTATATAATGTAAATACTATATAGTACTATATAGTATTATATATGTACTATATAAGTAGTACTATATAAATATTATATAGTAGTATATAATATAAATACTATATAGTATAAGTAGATGGTATTTTTTGGTATATTATAATATAATGGTATAACATATATTAGTATAAAATATATTACTATATTATGTATTATATTATATATTATATATTATATATTATATATTATGGTATATAATACATACTTTATCTAGTATACTAGCATATTATATATTATATTATATATCTATATAATATATATGTAGTATATTATATTATATAGTAGTAGTACTATGTAGTATTATATAGTATTATATATGTACTATATAAGTACTATATATTATTATATAAGTACTATATCGTAGTACTATATAAATATTATATAGTAGTATATAATATAAATACTATATAATATAAGTAGATGGTATTTTTTGGTATATTATAATATAATAGTATAACATATATTAGTATAAAATATATTACTATATTATGTATTATATATTATATTATATATTATATATTATATATTATGGTATATAATACATACTATATCTAGTATACTAGCATATTATATATTATATTATATATCTATATAATATATGTAGTATATTATATATTATAGAATTGTATATATAGTATACTATAATACTAGTATATTTTATATTATATTATGTTACTATATAGAGTTAGAGAGATTATAATAATAGTTCAAACTAGAAAACTATGGCCTGATTTATTTTTCCAAATCATCAAATCTCATCTCAAATTTATCATTACACTTTCTCAAATTTTCATACAAAATAAAATAGAGAATTCAAACCTTTTAAAATCCCAAAATTTTTAAAATCTAAAAATAAAATTAATATTAAAAAATGTATTATAAAAATATTTTATTTTATTTTACTTTTATCTCATCTTATTTCATACAAACCAATTCGAACTAGAAAATATAGTAGTTCGAACTTGACAATAACAATTCCATGTCATAATTATAGATCGAACGTAAATATCTACTTGGAACTAAAAAATTTCATCTTCGAACTTATAAAAACAAGTTTGAAGATGAACTTTTCTAGTTCGAACTGTATATATAAGTCCGAAATAGAAATATCATCCTAAAATAAAAATACCCGAATCAAAAAAACAAAATCTATGCATTCGGTTTTTCCCCAAATCGAAACTCCAATAATCCTTTGAACGATAAACTCAAGTCTGCCGTTCGCCATCAACTTCGCCGTCTGCCACTAACGCCAGTAGTCATTAGAGGTATATATGCCCCTCATTAACCCTCAATATTGTTTGTATGGTTAAATGTTGGTTAAAAGGGGGTTGGTTTGATAAATCATTGGTTTTCTATTTTGAAACTGAGTTAACTCAACCATAGATTTCATGGCTTTGTACTAAAGTGGGTGGTTGACAAAGATATGTTGGGAAATAAAAAAATGTAATTTTTAAGATATGCAAAATGTAAACCCCCTTTGCAAACCTTTTTTTCTTTTTGGTTCTCTTGGAATATAGCCCTTGGTGTTATGAGGTGTAGTGGTTGAAAAATTGACAAATTTCTGCGACATAAATCCAAAGGATATGAACTTGTGGACTCAGAATGTTTCTGCAAGTAAGGATATTATAATATATGTTCCTGCTATGGAAGATGATATTTTAGCATTATTTTTAGAAAAAATAATTTTTTTTCATACTTAATACTTTTAGACGATGGAATCTATGTAAATGGGATCGACCATGTGTGAGAGAGATGGGTGTGGAATTATCAAAATAACACATGGGTCATTTTGTTATGTTATCATGCTTTGATAGATTAGTACTGGAGAAGCAAAATTCACCATAGAAATTGGAATCAATATATATATATATTTTTTATCTCTGTTATTATAAAATGGAGAAAGAGGTCAGATTGGAACCATGTTCCCTATAAAAACCAAAAGGAATTAGTTACAAGTCTACTTTAATTGAACAGAGCCTCTCTTTCTTGGCCTCCTTTAGATTTAATATTTTCAGTTTTTAATTATGTCCAGGCATTTGTGATTGAATATTCTAGATTGTCCAATTAGTTTGTGGTTACTCTCAGAATATGTACTTTATTCTAAACATTTTATTGTAATTAGATAATATTTTATTCCCATATTGAAAAACAGATGCTCCCTTTTGGATAGAAGCTTGAATGTATTACACAATGAGTTTGGAAGAAAATACACATTCTGTATTGGTGAAGGAGATAAGATCATAAAAGTGGTGAACATACACCATATTGTTTGCGTCTAGCCAGAAAATGAAAATTCAAATGGAATCATGCAAATTCACAAACCTGTGAACAAAATACATCTTATATATATATATATATATAAACACTTTTACATGAGTTATTTGATGTGAACAGGTTATCAGATTTTATGTTTGATAACAATAATTTTGCCTAAAATTTAGAATAGAGCTTAAGACTTTTCACTGTCCATTTGAAGGTATGCAGTGTTCTTTGAAGTGGTAGCTAGTTTGCATAACTAAATTCCACTAAAAGATACAAATTAAATACAAGAAAGTCCCAACTACAAATTCTCACTGTCCTTCTGGGTTCCAACTACATGGAGAAAACAAACATGGCAGAAAATTGTTTTTCTTATTGGAGTCTTGCATTAATTTTCTTTCAGCATTTTATTAAAATCAAGTGATTTGTTTGCATTGTTTTAAGGGCATAGTAGAAAATTATCAATATTTTATACAAAGATTTTCATTGTAATTTCATCATGATTCTTATCATATATTATTTGTATGATATATATCAGTGATGTTTGGTTAGAATATATTATAGCTGCAATGTAACCTGCATTTTTTAGTTTATTTAATTAAATTTCTTTTGTATTTGTTTTATGAACAGTGAATTAATGGCATCCAGTGGAAAAAAAACATGGGAGAGAGGGGAGAGAGGGCCAAGCTAGTGATGAAGCTAGTTTTGGACTCGACCAATTTTAGTCGAATGGGAGATCACCACGGAAGACTTATGTGATTTTGTGTGGAATGGTCGGAGCCTCTCTTCCATTATTAGCAATAGGGGATGGGATCCGATTTGTCAACAACAGGGTGTGGCCTATCCAGACATGGTCAATGAGTTTTACTGTGTGATAGGCCAGTCGATGGACGGTCCGGGGTGGTCATTCTTGTTCACTATTCAGGGAGTGAACATCATCATATTAGCAGACATTATTGCTAATTTTTTGGGGATCCCACGTGAGGTTGGTGCATACCCAAGACGCCAATTGGCAACAGGGACAAATAGTGATGATTCAATCGTGGATGAAGCTCCAGAAGATGATGGTCCCACTTATGATGAGATTCGTCAGTTAATGCTTGACGAGTCAGCTCGTGCAGATGATGGCAACATGACGATCAGACAAGTTGATTGTATTGCTTTTTTTCGCAGACTGACTGGCCAAGTGTCTCACCTCTCGGGACTTGTCTGCTTCTCCCTTTTGTTTGCTTGGACAGGATACTTACCACCTCGGATCACGGGAACTCAAAGTTCAGTAACACAAGGAGATTGGTTTTGACGAATTTTATATCCCGACTACGCACGCGGAAACCTGGACTCAGCACACGCAGGCCCGGATACAACAAACTACAAGTTTACAGAAATCAATTGTGGCCGCTTAGGATCTCCAACTGGTATCACTCACAGCATGCGAATTCATTTTCCTACTAATGAAGTTATTTTCTACAACGTGAAGCAGCGGTGACGGAATGAGTTCTGCGCTCTAGTCACGCACACGTGACACCAGCGAATTGCAGGGTCGAGTCTTGGGCTCTCGTCCACTCCAAAACCCTCGCATGCTGATTCGCCCCTCTCAATCAACAAATGATAACAAATCACGGGGTTGAGTTTAAGGCTCTCACTCACTCGTAAACCATTGTACGTCGATTCTTCATGAGGTCGAGGCTCTAGGACTAGGGCCCTAGCTGAGCATACTCGTAAATCCTCTCCCCATCTCCATCAGCAAACGATAGCAAATTGCGGGGTTGAGTCTTGGGCTCTTGCCCACTCCAAATCCTCGCAAGCCGATTTGTCTGTCTCCATCTACAAACGTTAATGAATTGCGGGGTTGAGTTTAGGGCTCTCGCCCGCTCTTAAAATCTTGCGCGCCGATTCTTCATGAGGTTGAGGCTCCAGGACTAGGGCCCTAGCCAAGCATAATCGTAAATCCTCTCCCCATCTCCATCAGCAAATGTTAGGGAATCGCGAGGTCAAGCATAGGGCCCTTGCTCGCTCGTAAACCCTCACACGCCGATTAGCCCGCCAGGATGCCAGCGAATCGCGGGGTCGAGTCTAGGGCCCTTGCCCACTCGTAAACCCTTGCACATCGATTCACCCCAAACCGAATTCTTCCCGCTAGGTGTTCTTGGTAGCCCCACTACAAAATCCATCGCAATGTCATCCCCCTTCCACATAGGGATAGGAAGAGGTTGAAGAGCACCAGCAGGTCTTTGATGTTCAGCCTTAACTCGACGACAAGTGGTACACTTCGAAACAGATAAGGCAATATCCTTCTTCTTGACGAACAGTACGGGCACTCCCTAAGGTGACGAACTGGGTTGAATAAACCTATTATCCATTAAGTCTTGCAATTGACTCTTCAACTCCTTCAACTCAGCTGTTGTCATACGATAAGGAGCCTTGAGCACCGGGGTTGCTCCAGATTCCAAGTTGATAGTAAACTCTACATCCTGAACAGGCGGTAACCGAGGCAAGTCATCTGCAAACACATCGGGAAACTCTTCTACTACTAGGATACCAACTATCACTGCCTTCGCAGATGGGGGAGATACCAATTGAATCAAAAAGGCATCCGCCCCACAAACTATGTCCTTCTTTACTTGAATTGCTGACACAATTGCAGGTCTTTCCTTTAGCTTACTACCCACAAATTCCATACATTCTCCTCCAGGGAGTTGAAAACTGACTACTCTACTCTGACAATTAATACTAGCAAAATGCCAATACAACTAATCCATTTCAAGGATAATGTTGAAGTCGAGCAACTTACACACGATCAAGTCTTTGTCTAGTGTCCAATCGCCAAAACCCAAACGGCAACCCAAAGCGAGCTTAGAGCATCACACTGTCTCACCATTGGGTAGGGCCACTACCATAGATTGAGATAGGGGCTCCACCGCAAAATTACAAATCTGAGCAAACGTGGCCGATAGAAAAGATCACGACGCACCCGAATCAAACAATGTGTAAGCATGAAATTCATACAAACGAACCCATCCTAACAAAATCAGGATCTACCAACTTGATAACCAGAATAAAGCTCTGGGAAACAGCTCGATCGACGGATTGAGGGAACGACGGTAGGGCACGTGTTGGACTTATGGCTTCCGACTACTTCGAACCTACAACAGACACAAAAAAACCAAAAATTCGAAAACCACCGATAACCCAACACGGTGGCCAAAAATAAAAAAGAAGGAAAAAGAGAAAACAATTGATGCCGGAACTCTGAAAAAACCTGAGAGGAAGAGAGTGTTGCCTTTTCACGAGAGAGGAGAGGGAGCTTTATTGGTTGATGGCTCTAAATAGATCATTTGAATTCAAAACCTCTACAATTTGAAATATATATATATATTTTCAAAATTATTTTGCTAATATATATGGGATCATTGAGATGTAATTGAAGATCCGTTTGGTCATAATTTGGAGCTACAACTCTGCACTACAAAAAGAAATAAGCCAACCATCTATAGACCATGGCAAGACATTCTTTAGGCTTGTACTCTGGTGCTGTATGACCCCCGCCCTGCACAAACCAAATTTACCAAAATGCCATTATATATATATTTTTTTTTTTGAAAAACAAAATGCCATTATATTAAAAGAGGCAATAGCGTCATGAATAGTAGATTTTTTTTAAAATTTTGTTTTGAGAGAATAGTAGATTTTCTTTGATTTCACATTATGTAGTAACTTTTTTGCCTTCATTTGGCTCGGTTTGTTTTACAAACTGGGTTTTACTATTCACAACTCATTTCGTACTTTCAATTCATCTCAACCACTCATTTCAAATTTTAATTCATCCCAACCACTCATTTTATTACTATTCACAATTCATCTCATCTCATCTTATCTCTGAATCCAATCTCATTTTTTCCTCTAATCTTTGGGTCACGGCAAGTACTATTTTGCTCTCACTTATACAGTTAGATTTTTGTCCTCTACTTCATTAAAAATGAAATTAAATTTCTATTATCTCAATATTAATTAGAATATAATAGTAATAATAATAATAATGAACTTAAAAATAATTTATATTGAAGATTTTGGTTTACTGAACTTTTCTGAAACAAATTAACAATTCAGGATTTTTTAAAAATTTCTTCTTAGATTTAAAAATAATAGTATTTTTCGTATATAATATTATTTGGAAAACTAACAATTGCCTTCACATTATTTTTCATAGTAATTCATAAAAATAAATCATAGTCAATGGACTGATAATATTTTCACCGTACACAATTCAATTATTATATATTTTTAGGTTCCAATTTATGCATCATTCTATAATTGTTCTTTAATATATCATACTCACTATTTTATTTTTTGTGGTAATGAATTTCATATAAATTTATTTGTAAAGAATTTTCTTTAAATTGTTATTAAAATGATTAATAATACTTTTAATCCTTTAAAAAATATTTTGGTAGGAACATCCTTTTTTTTCTAAGATCGATATTGCAAATCGAAATTTGAAAAAATAATCATATTATATTAAATTTAAAAAATGAAAATATTGTCTTTAAAGTTAAACAATAATATTTATTACTATAGGATATCATTTAAAAAAAAAATCCCCTCATAATAGTTCTCATAATAATGATCAGTTTATGCATTTTATCATTCTAATAACAATTATATTTAGTAATTTTCTGAACCAATAAAAAATATTATTATTATTATTATTTTATTATGTACATGTACAATTAGTCTCATAACAAGTGAAGCAATACATGTTGATTTCAATATAATGAGTTCTAAACATTTGATTTCTTATGAGTTCAAATATAAGTTTACATTTTCGGTTTCCTTCACTTTTTCAAATATAATTATAATTACTTATAAAATTTGTTGAATAAATTTATGATAAATATTTGCAATTATCATACTTATTGTTCTAATTGATATGGATGCATCTTAAAAATCATATTTACCATATAAAAAATGCAAGACGTAGCACTTTCGACATGGATGGAAAATGCATGTGCCTTCATATATATATATATATACATATATATATATATATATATATAATATTTAACAAACTAATTTTATTGAACACGATACAAGAAATTATATTGTAGATCAAGAATTCTTGCCTTTATAGTTGTGAATGTCAAACTGTATTTTTCCTTTGTATAGATGGTGACGTATCTGCAAAAAACATGCCAAACGAAAATCATATATATAGAATTATAAGGTGGTGATGGAGAAGTTCAGTACCCTGCAATTTGACCATCAACAAACCAAGGTCTCCACTCATCCTTTATAGACAACTCCAGTGATTCTATCCATGTTTGTGTTCCCACATATGATATTGCCATGTCGTGATCACCGCTGCACCAAGATCAAAAATTCCAGGTTATCATGCAAAACTTAAGAAATTTTCAAATAGACTACTTTTTCCTTTATAATTTATATGTTAGTACTACTCATCAATAGACAATAGGTTTATTACATGAGTAATTTCTTGTTTGATGATCAATAAGTATATTATAGAAAGTGTAAACATATAGATATAGTGTACCTGTAAACCAGAGCTCGGAGATCTTTCTTGGTGAGGTTTCGTTGGTAATCAATACTCGTTATGACATCCTTTGTATATGTTAAGCTCTTATTGCATCTCTCCCACTCTGTTTTGGTTCCCTGATATTTATCAATCACATGATGACGCCATTGAATTTAAATTCTATATATCCATCGTGAATTGTGATTACAAGTACCACTATAATATAAATTAAATACCTCTCGAATGTGGAGAGCCTTTTGCACCGTTTTATCATTCGCCCAAACATAAGAGTACATATAGTTATAGCTCTGGAAACAATAAATAGGGGGGTGTAAGGTTATAAAATAATCATAATTTTGATAAAATATATATATCATCTCATCTCATCTCGAAGAGTAGAAAGTGTGTGTCATGTGTGTCTTTGTGTGAGAGAAAGGGAGCATACCCGACACCATGGATTAGGAACCTGATGATCTGGTGCTGAATGGAGTATATCTATGAAATTATCATCGAGATAAGGGCTCAAATCACTCCGGAGTTTATTCGGCTTTGGAGACAGAGAAGCACAATTTGGTTCCAAAATTTGAGCCTCAAATATATTGGCTATGCACTACAAAATAATTGCATCCCTAAATTAATATTCATTGCCTGATCAAACTTGACAACATGACTTGTGTAATTCAGAATTAATGAAAATTCTTAATTAATCCTACTCACCTCATTGACCTTTCGAAGATCTTCTATACATTGTGTATTGTTTGGATCTGGATTTATATAATTTCCTTGGCAGTTTCTTTTAGTTGACTATAAGCACATAGATAAAAAATAAAATAAAATAAGAATTACATATTTTAACTGCAATGAGATGATATTTTTCTTTGTAGCCAAAAATGAAATAAAATTACAAGAGAGTACTATCGGTACTTCTACACACTGTATATAATATTTGAATACATTACATAGAATCTTAATAACAAGTATATATGGTACTCCTTCGTGTAGAAAAATATTACTAAAAGCTATCATTGGCTAAATAATTAAGATCAGTTAGGACTTCACCTGATAAAGTCTATCGGATATAAGTGCTGTTCGGTGAGCGAATTTTACTCTTGCATTAGTGTCCCAATAATCATTTGTTACTGGATTACCAATCACAAAACCCTGCATGTGTCCAATTTTCCAAACTATTAAGTCCAACATTAATGACGAAAAAAGAGAACAAACATGAAATTAAAGAATACAGTGCAATCCAAATTGATGACTATACATGATATTATATATAGATAGTGCATACTTTGATATTCAATGGTGGCGAATGTCCAATTTTGTTACCTACATGCAACATCAGAAACACATGATCATTAGGACGGCCGAGTAATAATCATGCTGCAACAACTAACATAGAAAGATCGACCGTTCATCTGAATAATGACGAAAATGAAAAAGGAAATAAGTGCGATCATGCTAACATATTTTTGATCTTACAGTGAAATTTAGAAATTGATTTACCGTTTAAAACTTCTTGAACGATGATCGGGACGATTTTCCCAGAATAAGAATCACCGGTAATATAGAGTGGATTGAAGAGAAACGTGGGATGAGCCATGAGCCACTGCATGCAGCAATATCATGAATGATATAATAAACCCTGAGATTATTCCTAGCATTTTGGTAAATTAATCCGCCTCCGCTCACCTTTCTTAGAAATTCATAGGTTTGTGTTGTTGACGATGTATCGCTGCTCATGTTGTATGCTTCCCAAGTCGTTGCATACGAGAATCCAGTACCAACCGGTGCATCCAAAAATATTATGTTCGCAATCTAAAAATAAGTTGGACCCAAATTATTCAGTCTTGGATTACATTACAAGAGAACTGTTTATTTGTAATAATTTATATTCTTGAAAATGACAATTTCTCACTAAACTGAGTTGTTTTGGACACAAATAATCATTCTCGTCATAAATAATTTATCATAAATACTTGATTTTATTGTAGTTTCAATATAATAAAATGTTACTTGCTAGCTGTTTACACATCAAATAATATATCTTACTTTTGTCCACGAGTACGGGTTCAATTCCAACGTTGGCTTGTTCCCACTAGAGTTTGCATAGTTGAAAGTAAAAGGACCTACACACACGAATGCCAAAACATAGAGTCAAATGTCAATGAATTATCAAAATTAAATTAGTTGTCCACATCGTACAGCCTGAATAGGGTCTACATGAGATCTATTTTGCTGAAGAAATGGAAAAGATACTAAAGAGTCATGACTTCTTTATACATATATATTGTGTGTATATATATATATTTATTTATTTGATCGAAACATTTAAATTGAAATGAAAAGTTGGAACTATTTTTTTGGGTGAGACTTTGTAGTAATTCAAATTAAGCTGGTTTGCATAACCTTTGAACATGACCCTTTTAATGGAGTTGAATGGAAGCTAATTGCTAGCTAGGTTTGTCCGTTAGCGTGACAACTAATTAGTAATACTTTAGAACTACCTTACTGTTAACGACTCAACGAAGTTGACAAAATTCTTAATACGGAGATTTTACGATATATATCTGTTAGCTTGAATATGATCTAAGACAAATTTTACTCATCATTTTTTTTAAAAAAATTTCTCGCTAAATGTATAGTTTAAACTTAAAGTCTTAGGCGTTAGAGATGTGGTTTGAATTGTTCAAAAGCACATCAGACAGTTCTCGTTCGATCCTCGCTCGAGCGGAGCGAGCGAGCCTCAACCTGTAATTTCGCTCGACTCTCGCTTAACATCCCGCTCGAGCGAGGCATCAGACAGAGAGTTGGCTCGACTCTCGCTTGACATCCAGCTCGAGCGAGATCACAGAAAATCCAGGCAGTGACTTTGCTCTACTCTCGCTCGACGCTCGACGTCCCGCTCGAGCGAGATTCAACCCCAGGATTGCATTGCTTCCAGATACTAGGGTTAGCGCCGTCTGGAATAGTGTTTTGCTCAAGCGAGAAGGTCTCGCTTGAGCGAGATATTGCCTAAAAAAGGATCGCGTTCATTTGAACGCTTAAGCCGTGAGGAGCTCAAGGTTTCGCTCAAGCAAGAAGAGTCCCGCTCGAGCAAGAAGACGAACACAGCGAACCGTGAAGTTCCAGATGTGTGTTTTCTTGTTTGATTTTGTGAGTGGAGAGCTATTTGTAAGGATGTGAGTGTTGTGAGAGAGAGCTTTGCAACTTGTAAGTGAGATTGAGTATTTCTAGTGTCAGAATCAAATAATTCAATCTCTGTACTCCATCTTTATTTTATAGTGGAATTCATTGAGACCGACCCAACAGTGAATGTAGGCTCAGTTGAGCTGAACCACTTCAAATCTTGGTGTCCATCGCTGTTCTGTGTGTCTCTGTCAATGTTTTGAATACCGTACCGGTGAGCGTACCGGTCAAGGCACTGGAATGATATATTTCGATACCGATACCGTTTCGTCTATCGTTTCGGAATAGTCTATACATAAAAAAAAATTATATATATAAAAATATATATAAATTATATTTCAAAATAATAGTCAATATATGAATAAATTATATATATAAATATATATGTAAATAATCTAGTCTAAATTAGGATAAAAAAATAGGAAGAAATGAAAAAAAAAAAGAAAAAAAAGTAAAATTCTGAAATCCGGTATTGGCCAATACCAGCAGACACACATGGCCAGTACGGCCGAAATTTGGGCCGGTACAAAATAAGTCCAATTTCTGTACCGGTCACTGCTCCGTTACAGTACGTATCGGCCGTAGCGGCTGGCACGGTACGAAATTCAAAACAATGGTCTCTGTTTTAAATCTCTTTGTTGCATCCGCTACAGTCATTCATATTTGCTGTTTGTCGAACGACCCAAATCCCAACATTAGGCCTATACAAATGGACCGATGATCCGATTGACTCGACTCAACCAACCTGATCCGTTTGACATATTACGTGTTATTATAAAGTCGATTCCCCAACCTGCCTAGTGCCGATTTTTTATTCAAGTGTTAATTCCACCAGTAGGCTCTATAAATCTGTTTTAAGGTTTGATTTATTTTTTGAGTTCAGTTGAGGTGATATAATAGTTACAAGTTAAAAAAAAAGTTATTTTATATAAAAATTTAAAAAATTATAATTATTAGATGAGATGAATTGAGATAAACACAATCCCAACTTGTAGCTTCTAGTTGTGATTGTGTTGAGCTCGTCGGTTTTGGAAGATGAGCAAGACGGTGGCTCGCGAGATTCTTCTCATTCTCGCTCCTCTGTCATGAGCCTTCTTAGAGGAAGCCAACGAAGCTTTCGAGGTGTTGAAGAATCATTGCTTATATAGGAATCGTTAAGGAGCTATTCTGGTCAAAGATCCGGTGGATGTGTCTGATTTGGCCGTTGCTCGATGTCATTTCTGATCCAGTGTTGGGTTCTTGGAGTTGATATATGTTGAGTTGTGGCTTG
Organism: Platycarya longipes; assembly: GCA_036559045.1. Taxonomy (NCBI): domain Eukaryota; kingdom Viridiplantae; phylum Streptophyta; class Magnoliopsida; order Fagales; family Juglandaceae; genus Platycarya; species Platycarya longipes. The sequence goes on from CM071793.1 coordinate 2,017,627, forward strand.
AATGAAGCGCATCAGATTGCACTTGGAGTTTTCAACCCGTAACTTCGCTCGACCCTCGCTCGACAGTCGCTCGAGCGAGACATCAAACGGAGAGTTTTGGATCCAGGCAGAGACTTCGCTCGACTCTCGCTCGACCTCCCGCTCGAGCGAGAATCAATCCTAGGGTTGCATCGCTTCCAGGAACTAGGGTTAGCGCCGTCTGGAATAGTGTTCCGCTCGAGTGAGAATGTCTCGCTCGAGCGAGATACGGCATATATAAGGATCTGGGCCATTTGTGCAGAGAGAGCGGAAGCAGAGAGCTGTGGAGATCAGGCGATTTCGCTCGAGCGAGAAGTGCTCGCTCGAGCGAGATTACGAACACAGGCGTCCGTCTCCCATTTTCTCCTTGTTTGATTTTGTAGATCAGTGAGAGCCTACTTGTAAAGGGTTTGAGAGCCTCGTGAGAGAGAGAACTTTGTAACCTCCAAGAAGTGTACTCCATCTTTGTTATTATAGTGATTTAGACCGACCCAACAGTGGATGTAGGCTCAGTTTGAGCTGAACCGCTTCATATCTGGTGTCTATTTCTGTGCTCCGTCTTTTGTTTCATTTCTCTTGGTTGTATCCGCTGCGTGGCTCCGTATTTGCTGTCTGTCTGTCGGCCCGATCCCCAACAATATATATGGGCACATGTTTTCCTAAACTTGTGTTTAGTTTCAGCTCTTTTAACTTTTCTTCCACATTGGTAGGAAATAAAAGAGGAGTAAGACCTAATACTTACAAAAGGAGGATTAATTTTTTTGGCTAAATGCTCCGGTACAAAACTTAACTAATAATTTTTTATTTTAGTAAAATTGTTGACTTTTGTTTGTAAAAAGGATAGAAGTGAGAGTTAAAGTTTTGTTAGTGTGAAAATTTTGTGAGTATATTTGGAGTAATGAGAAAAATTGTATAATGAGTTTTCTTTTTTGAATCTAGTTGTTTTTCTCCTATTTTAAGAGTTTTTATTTAAACTTTTGTGTTATTGTTTCTTTATTTTTTTTTATACTCCTGCAAATGATAAATCTTAGGGGTGAATTTGAGAGGTCCAAATTCACAAATTCGATGTTCTTTCTCAAAGAAATGAATAAATCCAATTTCTCTATCCCTTTTCTTGGTTAATTCTCAGCATTTTGACTTCTTTTCATTCTCTGGATTTATAAGGATATATTTCTTTAGATCTGTATGCTTTCTATGTTTTTTATTATTTCCGTGTTGACTTTGAAGCTTGTGTATAAATGGAAATGTATAAACATATAATAACTATGATAACCCTGTTTTTCTTCCTCTGTTTGATCGGTTTTTTGAGAATTCCGTTTTTGGAAGCCAAGAAAAAGGAGGAAGAAGTGATGAACCTCAGAAACAGAACTGGGCAAAAGTAGATTGGGGGGATGCCGGTGCATATTCGAATTCCCACAGATAGGGTTATAACCAGTCTAATTTAATTTGATTTTAGATATATTTTAGAATCAGATTAATATATACCGATTTTAATATTTGAAAAATTGATATCACACCGGTTACACCCCTAAACGGTATTTTCGATTTTATTGATTTCGGTTCAAATCGATCCAGTTTTTTCGATTTTAATTTACTCTATTATATGTATTAAAATAAATAATATAGAATATTATAATATATAATAATATAATGATAATATATTATATATATTATAATTATATTATAGACTATAATGATATATTATAATATATAGTGATATAGTATTAGTACAACTATTAATATATTAGGCTATAATGATATAAGAATTTAAGATTTAATATCATATTAATTAGTAGTTTATCATATAATACAAAACTAATTTACATATATTATATATAAAAATGATATACATGAACTGCTCCGATTTAAATTTTAAAAAAAAAAAAAAAATCAAAAGTGGATCGATTTTGATCAGATTTTGAGAAAAATAAAATCGATACTGTATACGAAACTCGATACCAAACCAAACTGGGCACCGGTTCAGTTTACCGGTTCACACGATGCTTACCCGATCGCAACGAAATGTTCGGGTTAGGTTGGTTGGCCTTTTTAAAATAATAATAATTGTACTGTTTAATAATTAATGAAAATGCAGATAAGAAATATGGGAAAAATATATGATACCAATTTCAAATAAAAGGCCCGAGAGACCGGAACAGCCAGGACCGCCGGTGAGCCAAAGAAGAAGAGGGTCATCCTTAGGACTCCTTTCAGACTCGATGAAGTAGTAAAATAGCTGCACCTCATCCAACTCTCCAACGCCAATGTACCTTTGAAATTCATTGCATATAAATAAAACCAGAAGAGGTAGTCCAATAAATATATAATTAATTAATGTTACTACAAGAAAAATTAGAAGAGGTATATAGTCATTTTGACAAGAAATATTTATTTTAATAAGAAATAATTGTTCACAAATAAATAATTTTTTTATAATATATTTTATTACATGATCATAATCATACATACATGACATACACAGATATAGATACATTAATATATATATATATATATATATATATGTATGTATCTGTATATGTGTGTGTATGTGGACACTGACCCAGTTTCGAGTTTGAAGGGAAGCTCGCCAGTAAAACCAGGAAGAGTGTTGACGATGGACTGCGATGCAATCAAGTTGGAGATGAGAAGCATTAATAGTACAACCACTACGGAGGGCCACCATATTGTGAGTGTGATACTGCTGCTAGAATTCATGATCAGCAGCAAGCTAGGACGTTAATTCATTGAGATAAACGTCGGTGGTAAATTAAGGTGGCTAGCCCGCACATAAATATTAATGTAGGAAGAGATTAAAATTTAAAGGTATACTTTATTGACAGGTAGGTTTTACTGTCGGTTGTAACTTGTAATTCGAAATTGGGCAAGTGGCGGCCAGTTGGAGGAGAAGCGTGCAGCATGATGTTCCTAGCTAGCTAGTTTATTTAAGCCTTTTAAGTTATAAAAATATTACTTATCATATTTTAAGTTTTATTTTCTCAATATATTTTAATGTGACATCAAACTTTTGAAAGACTAATAAAATATAATAAATAGTCTATCCATTATCAAGTCTAGAATTTAAGTAGTTTGGCAATATCCAATATCCATAAAAAACTTGGCATTTAGCATTGATAATAGTCTAATCATTGCCAAGTCTAAAATTTAAATAAAAGTTCAGTGTTGTCTAAAATTAAACCAAAATTATTGGAAAGGTTAATTCACGTTGGACTATCTTCAAAGTTAAAATAATAAAATAATATTAGATATTTTAACGATAATATATATATATATTTTTTGCAAAGAGAAATCTTACTATGCTGCCTCACTTTGTCTCCTCATTTTAACTAATCATGTGTTTAATTAATTTTTTTAATGGTTAAGGAAGTGATAATTAGTATATTAATATTATTTTTTTTTTTAGAAATATTTAAACATGTATAAAAAATATTTGAAATAAAAAGCAGAAAAATAAAAAATTAAGTAAAAATTATACTAGGCACACCAAGTAGGCAAATTGAGAGGCATAGTATTAATACTACTCTTTTGCAAATACGCTTTATATATTAATTAATAATTTAATTTTTACTTAAAATTAAACACATTTACTTAATCTAATTATCTAATAAACACCTATACTCAGCCTAATTAAAGTAAAATATTGTAAAATATTATTTTGGAGATGAATAATAGCTTGTCAAATTTGAAGAAATTTATGAATTTATTATAACTTAAAAGTGGAGCATTTGGATTTTTTACTACTCTAATATTGTAGATCACTTTCGAACTATTTAGTCAAAATTCAACTAGGCATTAACATTTGACTGGATCAATATCAACTTAGCTATAGTTTAATCAAGATTTAACTTTTAACTAGAGCAGTAGTACTAATACTCTTATAACCAGCTTTTCCAGCTCGCTACTAATTAATCTATGCCCATTTATAACTTTATTGGTAGTGTTCGTCGAATTAGGTACTCATTACATCATTTAATGCACATATGATATGATCAATTTGTGTAGCTAGCTCGTGGGGAATATTAGAAGGTCATGACTCATGTCTTGATAGTTAGGTTTAAGCATGTGTTGCATCTGACCTATTCGGGTCCGATTTGAAAGAGCCCGACAGCTCGAGCATTAAAGGACCTGCCTTTTATCACTGAACTTAATTATTATGTACGGATATATTAGCTAACTTTCATCCTTAATTTAAATTTAAAAATGATCTAAACTAATCTTAATTTTATAATTATAATTTTTTGAAGTTTTTATATAAAATATAATAAATAATTTAATTCTTTCAAATTTTAATTCAATTTTTTTTAAAATTAAAATAATAATAATATTTTATTTAATTTTTGATAATAATATTTAATTTAATTTTTAAACCTCATTTTATTTTATTTTATCTCTTAATTCAAACGAAAATTCAGACCTGCCAACCACTACTCTAGAAGCTAGCTAGGGAAGTAAACAAAATTTCTGCCTAACTAGCTTGGACAAGAATTATTCGTGCTTGACAGAAATTCTGCAATTGCAACGCCATGAAATAGCATTTCCGGTTTGAGTTGACTCACATGGTAGCTTGACATACTATGTTGCATGCTTTTATTTGGGGGGGCTACTACTGGCCTATTCTAGAATTTGCCATATTGGAATCGGCTAACAGATGGCTTGTATCTACAGTACTACTACTTGGCGGCTTGGCCATTTTTGTGCTGGTCATGTTGTTTGATGTTTTGGAAGGAGGAAAATATATATATATATATATATATATATATATTTGATGAACGGAATAATTTATTGAATATTAAATTTTGAAAAAATACCAGTTATAAATTATGATAATGAAATAAAATATATTTGATTTGATTAAATTTAAAATATAACTAGTACTTGATCTTTCAAATATGACTCTAAAAAATTAGATAAAATAATAATAAGTAAAAAATAAATAATATTTTATTATTATATAGAATTTAGTTGATCAATAATTTGATATAGAATTAGGTCTTGAGTGAGATCGGGAAAAGACAAAATATATAGAATGATGTAGCAATATTGTAGGAGTAGGAGAGAGAGAGAGAGTAGAATGTAAAATAAGAGATGCGTATTTGAATTCTAATCACACTATCTGACTTCGAGGACAGACTTTCTCTACTTACAGAATTACAAATGTTCCAGATGCTTCTATGAGTAGCTTTGTCAACTATTTATACTAGAATGCCACCGACTTACCAAAGTGCACCGACTTATTTAAATACCCAAAATACATGAACTAAAACAAATGGATAAAAGGCAGGCCTGACTCCCTAAGCAACTCAACAACAATTAAATGGTAAAACACGTAGAACACAATAGCTTCGGCCTGGCCCATTAGGCCCAAACCGAAGCTTAACCTATCGAGAACCTTCTCCCATTCGACCTCATTCAACCAAATTTACTTTCATCTCAATAGCTCTGCCGACATGCTCCTCTTCTCATAACCTAGACTTCCATCATCACCATGAACTCCTTCCTCTCAAGCATATCACAAATCCCTTCCCCTAAAAAACATCTTGTCCTCAAGTTGTGGCGACTCGGTGCACAAGATATTGAGGATTTCCGCCATCGTCCGATTCTTGATCTTCTTCAATCTTCAGGTAAGAATCTTCAAGATTTTCTGTTAAAATGTCTTCTTTAGCATCGTTTTTCCCTATTGGTAAAAAAATATGAAACTGATCTAATTTCCGTTTCAATCGAGGAATGAAAAAACAACCATAGATCTAATAAACTAATGGCCACTGAAGATGAGAGAAACCATGGCTCTAACGCGCTGGAGAACTTGGAAAAAAAGTTGAAACTTTTGGTAAATCTCCAACCCGATCTCATTTTGGCACGCCTTTCGTTTCCAGTTAGTATAGCATTTCATTCGACCGTGCATCCTGATGATGATATTGTTGAGTAAAGTCCAAAACTTGGTTCGATTTTGAAGCGTAACGTCCACTGCTTTCACTTTTGATGTACTGACCAACACGTTAAGTGGGAATCTATAGCCACATAAGGTTCCAAACACAAGATTTTCCTTTGTGATTGATGTATGTTCAACCCCTGTAGATGTAGATAATCCTTTCAATTGTATAGCTTTCCTATGTTAAGAGAACTGCATTGTTAGGTTTTAGAAATTTCACAAAACAGTTTCAAGATTTTGTAACCATTGAATTCCCAACACCATGTCTCAGTCAGCTAATTCCACTAGAAATAGGTCTATTACAAAAATTTCTTCTTGAATATGGAGTTTAACTCCCAAAAGTTTCTTAGAGATGTTCACTATAGCTCCATTAGCAACCCTAACCCTCACTCGGTCAGTTGCAACTACTGGAATTGAGACTCGTTGAAGGATGGCAGAATCCACCAAATTGTTAGTACTTCCCGAATTAATGAGTATTGTAACCCAATGATTGCCAATTCTTCCTTTTACTTGCATTGTATTTGAACTTAGGAAGTCTGAAATAGCATGTAAAGAAATATCTAGACACTTGTTAGGTCTAGATAAACCCAATAGATTTTCTGTGTCTGAAATTAAAGCAGAAGCTTGCTCATTAACCTCTTGAGCATCTTCCACCTCTTCAATCAAATAAAGCTTAGGACTACGGCATTTATGACTAGGACTCCACTTAGAATCACAATGATTGCACAAACCTTGAGTCTTGCATTCTCTCATTTGACTTTGTAAAATTTTCTGAACAGGAACAATTGCTTTAGATTGGCTGGTAGTTGGAGGAGAATGCTGATTCTGTGTAAGGTAGAGTCTATGGTTTGGTAGGCAAATTCTTATGTGAAGCAATATTTTCCTCTTGAAACTTGGACAAACCATAAGCTGTCAACGATGTCTTAGGATTAAACATACGTACTGGCAAACGTATATCATCCCTTAGGCCATTCAAAAAATAGCTCAATTTACAAGATTCAAATAAGCCTTTAACACGATTAGAAAAAAATTCAAAATGAGCTTTAAACTCCTCCACAGTTCCTAATTGTCTCAACCTAGTAAGCTTCTACATAGGATCATCATAGCTACTTGGACCAAACCTAAGTAATAAAACTTTCACAAAATTGTCCCAATAAGGTAATATACCAGACTCATCTATGTCTTGGAACTAAATCAATGCCTTTCCCTCAACATGAAAAGAAACTAGTTTCAAATGATTTTGAATAGGAGTATTATGAAATTTAAATAACTGATTTGCATTATAGATCCAACCTTGTAGATCTGAGCCATTAAACCCAGGAAATTCCACTTGCGTAGTGCTAGGGAGAATCTCACCTTGCTGATTGTGAATCTGAGTTTCCTAATTGTTTTCTTGATGCTCCTCATTTGATTTTGAATTATTGCCCTGCTGCAGATTCCCGGCTAATGAGAAAAACTGCTGCATCAAATTCTCCAGTTTGTCGTTCGTACTCTGCATTTGAGCATCACGGTGCTTTGACTGATTCTCAGTTTATTTCTTCAGAGATTCAAATTCCTCTTGTAAATCTTTAAACCGAGTGTTAGACATGATCGCAGGATCTTAGGCTAAACTGATACCATTTTGTAAAAGTATTGTAGGAAAGAGAGAGTGGAATGTACAATGAGAGATGTGTGTATTATTTGAATTCTAATCACACCGTCTGACTTGGAGTGCAGACTTCCTCCACTTACAAAATTACAAATGTTCCAGGTGGTTTTATGAGTAGCTCTGTCAACTATTTATACTAAAATGCCACCAACTTACTAAAGTGTACTGACTTATTTAAATGCCCAAAATACACGGACTAAAACAAATGGATAAAAGGCCTGACTTAAACCTAAGCAACCCAGAAACAATTAAATGGTAAAACATGTAGAACACAGTAGCCTGGCCTGGCCCATTAGGCCCAAACGGAAGCTTAAGCTATCGAGAACCTTCTCCCATTTGACCTCATTCAACCAGATCCACTTTCATCTCAATGGCTCTGCCGACATGCTCCTCTTCTCATACCCTAGCCTTTCTTCATCACCACGGGCTCCTTCCTCTCAAGCATATCACAAATGATATTGGGCAAAATTTGACTAATTATTCAAAGTTTGATCACCCTAATATATATAATTGGAAAAAAGTGAAAAAGAATAACAACTTAAAAATATTATTTTGAGAACAAAAAGTTAGAAAAAAAAATATAAATAAATAAAAAATTTCTATAAGTATTTTTCTAAAATACTTATTCACTTTGCGTACAGTTTTTTCATTTTGCATTAATTGCACCTGAAAAAATTAGAGACAAGACAAATGCATCGGCGGGCAGAGAGAAGTATGTTTAATGGTGTCATCCTCTTTCTTTAAAAACTATTTTGCAATCAAAATTATTTTTTATTAAACATTGGTTTTGAAATAAACCATCATCACTCATCATCATCATCATCATTCAACATCATCATCGACAAGCACTTGCAACATGTAGGCACTTCTCCAATTATTACATAAAAAATAGAAAAATGAGCTCCCTCTAATGAGAATTATTGAGCCGTTTGGTCATAATTTAGAGCTACAGCTCTACATGCACTACAAAAAGAAATAAGCCAACCATCTATCGACCATGGCAAGACATTCCTGAGGCTTGTACTCCGGTGCTGTGTGACCCCCGCCCTGTACAACTCAAATTTACCAAAATGCCATTATATTTACTCTATAATAAAAGTGGCAATAGCTGCATTAATAGTTTTTTTTTGACATTGGGTAGTTAATTTTTTGCCCTCCTTTAGACAATTTCATTTTTGTTCCCTAATCTTTGGGTCACATTGGGCAATTACTATTTTGTTCTCATTTATAAAATTCCATTTTTGTCCTCTAATTCATTAAAAATGCAATTGATTTTCTATTATTCTAATATTAATTAAAATATCCATCAAAAAATATTAATTAGAATATAATAGTAATAATAATAATGAACATTAAAATAACTTAAATTGAAGATTTTGATTTATTGAGCTTTTGTGAAACAAATAATTAACAATTTAGGGTTTTTTAAACATTTCTTCTTAGATTTAAAAATAATAGTATTTTTTGTATATAACATTATTTGGAAAAATAACAATTTCCTTCATATTATTTTAAATAGTATTTCATAAAAATAAATCATACTCAATGGATCACTAATAATATTTTCATCTTACACAATTCAATTATTATTTTTAGGTTCCAATTTATGCATCATTCTATTATTGTTCTTTAATATATCATATTCACTATTTTATTTTTTGTGGTAATGAATTTCAAATAAATCTATTTTTAATGAATTTTTTTAAATTATTATTAAAATAATTAATTAATAATACTTTTAATCCTGTAAAAAATATTTTGGTAGGAACATGCTCTTTTCTAAGATCGATATTGCGATTCCAAATTTGAAAAAATGATAGTATTATATTAAATTTAAAAAATGAAAATATTGTTTTGAAACTTAAAGATTAATATTTTATTGCTATAGGATATCGTTTAAAAAAAAAATCGCTCATATTTTTTCTCATAATAATGAATCACACTGAATGATCATATATATATATATATATATTTATATATATAATATGTATACTTTCTAAACTAATATTCTTTTCATTTAAAAAAGAATATTGCCTTTTTTTTTTTTAATTTCAAATGAATGATCCGTTTATGCATTTTATCATTATAATAACAATTATATCTAGTAATTTTCTGAACCAATTACAAATAATATTTTTTTCATTAATAAGAGCTATATTATTATTATTATTATTATTATTATTATTATTATTATTATTATTATTATTTGTACATGTCTAATTAGTCTCATAACAAGTGAAGCAATACATGTCGATTTCAATATAATGAATTCTAAACATTTGATTTGCTATAATGTGTTCAATAAGTTTACATTTTCTGTTTCCTTCATTTTTTAAAAATATAATCATAATTATTTATAAAATTTGTTGAATAGATTTATGATAATCTTTACAATTATCATACTTATTATTTTAATTGATATGCATGCGCATCTTAAAATTCATATTTACTATCTAAAAAATGCAGTAGCACTTTCGATCGACATGGAATATGTCATGCCTTGCACATAAAACTCTTAACTAGTGTGTGTATGTATATAATTATCACAGATTTTATTGAACACGGTACAAGGAAATGAAGGAATTATATTGCGGAGAATGCTTGCCTTTATAGTCGTGAATGTTAAGCTGTACTTTTCTTTTACAAAGATGGTGACGTATCTGAAGAAAACAAAATGAAAATCTTATAACAGTCTAGAAATTAGCAGGCCGGGTTACAGATTAAATAAGATAGTGATGGAAGTTCACCCTGCAACTTGCCCATCAACAAACCAAGGTCTCCAGTCATCCTCTATAGACAAGTCCAATGATTCTATCCATTCTAACGTGCCCACATATGGAATCGACATGTCGTGATCACCGCTAGAAACACTCCAAGTTAGTTTATGAAAACTTTAAAAATTTCAAAATTGAGTACCTTTTCCTAAATATTTATATATTACTCGTCATTAATAGGGTCATGCAGACACACCAAGCTAAGCCCAGGTAGGGAAAGGAGGCCGGCATGCATAAGCTTGGCATGACAATTCCATGAATTTATCAAAGCAATTCCTTGTTCGATGATCGATAAGTGTATACATAGATCTAGTACGTACTTACGTAGTACCTGTAAACAAGAGCTCGGATATCTTTCTTGGTGAGGTTTCGGTGATAATCAATACTCGTTATGACATCCTTTGTATATGTTAAGCTCTTATTGCATCTCTCCCACTCTGTTTTGGTTCCCTGATATTCATCAATCACATGATGCCAATTTAAACGTATTTAGCGAAACCCTAATGGGTTTAAATTCTATCGATCGTGATTACAAGTACCATATAATATAAATTAAATACCTCTCGAACGTGGAGAGCCTCTTGCACCGTTTTATCATTCGCCCAAACATAAGAGTACATATGATTATAGCTCTGGATCAAATAATAAATAGGCTGTATGAAATAATCATAATTTTGATAAAGCATATATAGCATTTCATCTCATCTCATCTCATCTTAAAGAGTAAGAATTATGTGTGTGTGTGTGAGAGAGAGAGAGAGAGAGAGAGAGAGAGAGAGAGAGAGAGAGAGAGAGAGAGAGAGAGAGAGAGAGAGACCTGACACCATGGTTGAAGAACTTGATCTGGTGCTGAATGGAGTATATCTATGAAATTATCATCGAGATGAGGGCTCATACTCCAGAGTTTATTAGGCTTTGGGGACAGATAAGCACAATTGGGTTCCAATATTTGGGCAACAAATAGATCGGCTATGCACTACAAATTAATTGCATCGCTAAATTAATATTCAGATTTGTGTAATCCAGAATTAATGAATATTCTTAATTAATCCTACTCACCTCATTGACCTCTTGAAGATCTTCTACACATTGTGTATTGTTTGGATCCGGATTTATATATCTTCATTGGCAGTTTCTTTTAGTTGACTATAAGCACATAGATTAAAAAAATATATTACATATTTTTACTGCAACGAGATCATATTATTCTAATTTGTAACCAAATATGAAATGAAAATGACAAGAGATCAGTATTAATATTATAAGTGCAAAACTAGCAACAATATATATATATATATATATATATATATATATATATTGGAATAGAAATTATGGTCTCAAGAAAAATAAGGTTGAGGAAAATAACTAATTTGCTTTTAGTTACTATACAAACAATATTACCTGTTGATCTTTTAGCAGCCAAGCACGTATTAAAGTCGTAAATATTCTCTATTTGTTTTTTAAAAAGTACAAATTACATAGTCTTCGAGTACTCTTTTCCACCTTGGACAACGAGGAGCACTTTACCTAATAAAGTCTATCGGATATAAGTGCCATTCGGTGAGCAAATTTTACTCTTGAATTCGAGTCCAAAATCTGATTTGTTAGTGGGTTACCAATCACTAAACCCTGCGTCCAATTTTCCAAACTATAAGCCCAACATTGGTTAAAAAAAAACATAAAATTAAAGAATACAGAGCAATCCAAGTTAATGACTATACATGATATTATATATAGATAGTAGATAGTGCATACTTTGAGATTCAATGGTGGCGAATGTCCAATTTCGTTACCTACAGCATGCAACATGAGAATCGCATGATCAAGACGGCCTAGTAATAATCAAGCCACAACAACTAACATAGAAAGATCGAGCGATCGATCATCTGATCAATAATAATCTGTTTTTGTTATTTATACATCAGGTAATTAAGGTGAGTGTTAATGTGATCATGCTAACATATTTTTTTTAGAATGAAATTGAGATCAAATTGATAATTTACCGTTTAAAACTTTTTGAACGATGATTGGGACGATTTTCCCAGAATAAGAATCACCGGCAATATAGAGTGGATTGAAGAGAAACGTGGGATGAGCCATGAGCCACTACGTACATACATGATGCAGGAATATTAATGATATTATAATTACAAAGTATGTATATATATATACCTTGAGATTAAATCCTGGCATTTTGGTAAATTAATCCGAGTTCGCTCACCTTTCTTAGAAATTCATAGGTTTGTGTTGTTGATGATGTATCACTACTCATGTTGTATGCTTCCCAAGTTGTAGCATACGAGAATCCAGTACCAACCGGTGAATCCAAAAATATTATGTTCGCAATCTAAAAGTAATTAAGTTGGACCCAAATTACTTGGATCCTAAAGATTAAAATGTTAATTGGTAGCAGTTTAATTACACATTAAATTAATAATATGTCTTACTTTTGTCCACGAGTACGGATTCAATTCCAACGTTGGTTTGTTCCCACTAGACTTTGCATAGTCGAAAGTAAAAGGACCTACACACGATTAATGCCACATCATATAGTCAATGAATTACCAAAAAGTACTAGTGTTAGGATTTTTTATTGAGATGTGAGGGAGCTGCAGGCTGCTGGGCAATCCCTATCATTTTCATTTTTTAATATATATATATATATATATATATATTGTAAGTTTTTTTTAGTGACAGTGGTTTAATCTGCCGTTGAAGAAGGATTTAAAATTTAGAAAGTTGTTTTTAGTACCTTTTTTTAGATGATAGGGGTTTAATGTGTCTATTAATACAATAGATTATAAAGATACAAATTATATTAATTAGTAATTTATCATATAATACAAAACTACTTTATATATATGTTATATAAAAATTATATACAATATAAAAATTAAAATACATATATGAACTGGTCTGATCCGGTTTTAGAAAAAAAAAAATCGAAACCAAACCCATTTTGAATAGTTTTGAAAAAAATAAAATTGGTACTGGACTAAATGAAACTCGGTATCAGACCAAACCGACGACTGAATCGGTTTACTCACCAATTTATTTTTATACCTAAGGGTCAAACACGATGCTAACCCGATCCGACTTGAAAACTTCAAGTTGGTTTGGTTTGGCACTGTCGAGTCGGACCCAGTGAGGAAGTTGTCAGTGGCAGAGCCATGTTGGGGTAGGGGGGCATGGCCCCCCCTCCCCACGGGCCCCACCCCTCCCCTAAAAAGAACAATTGAAAAAAAATACTACATTTTTTTAAGAAAAAAAATAAAATATGTTTGTTTTTTTATAATTTTGTAGGATAATATTAATTTAAATTTTGTGTTGGCCCTCTCTTTCAAAATTATCTTGACCCACCCTTTACAAAATTAATCTAATTTAAAAATAAAAGAAATCTCATATAAAATAAAATAATATGATAACATGATGACATATTTTTATTATAGATAAAATATAAAAATAAAAAAGAAGTTGGATGATTTCTAATGTATTTTTAATATAATTTTATTATGATGACATGCTCTTAACATATTATATATATATTTTTATTCATAAGTTGTATCAAAGGTATCTTATTTTTATTATAGATCTTATTATTAAATTATTCTATACTGCATAAAAAACTATATATAAATAAAATAAAAAATATTTTATGTATTTTATTTTAACTTTGTTTGGCCTCCTAAAGCAAGTCTCTCACTCAGCCACTGAACGCTATATATATATATATATATATATATATATATATATGCGCGCGCGCGCGCAATACTTATATACATATATACTGATTCGCATTATTCCAAGTTTCTTATGTACAACTTAAAATAATAAAAATTGTACTGTTAAATAATTAAAGAAAATGCAGATAAGAAATATGGGAGAAATATATGATACCAATTTCAAATAAAAGGCCCGAGAGACTGGAACAGCCAGGACCGCCGGTGAGCCAAAGAAGAAGAGGGTCATCCTTCGGACTCCTTTCAGACTCGATGAAGTAGTAAAATAGCTGCACCTCATCCAACTCTCCAGCACCAATGTACCTTTGAAATTCATTGCATATAAATAAATCAATTACATGAATCATAATCATACTGCATACATGGCATATATAGATATATGTGGACACTGACCCAGTTTCGAGGTTGAAGGGAAGCTCGCCTGTAAAACCAGGAAGAGTGTTGATGATGAACTGCGACGCGACCAAGTTGGAGATGAGAAGCAATAGTACAACCGGCACCACATTGTGATCAGAGTAATTAATACTGTATAAACTGATGCTTCTAGAATTCAGCATGAGCAGCAAGCTACATAGGACGTTAATTCTTGAGATGTCGGTGGTGAATTAAGGTTGCTGGCCTGCACATAAATATATATTAATGTAGGAAGAGCTGATCAAAGGTATTATACTGCATGTCTTGACTGGTAGGTCTTACTGTCGGTTGTACTTCGAAATTGGGCAAGCCGGTTGGAGGAGAAGCTGAAGCAGCATGCATGACCGTTGGTTAAGGAAGTTACAATTAGTGTATTCATATATATATATTTTTATATTTATTAGAAATATTTAAACGTTTAAAAAATATTTGAAATAAAAGGTAAAAAAGTACAAATTGCACTAGAGACACACTAAGTGGGCAAATTAAAGAGTCATATATATAATAGCCCTACTCTTTTGCAATAGACTCCATATATTAATTAAAAATTTATTTTTTACTTAAAATTATTATTGTCTAACTATTTTTTCCTCAACTTAATTATTCAATAAATATGTTGACTCAACCTAATTAAAGTAAAATATTGAAAAATATTATTTTGGAGATAAATAGTAGCTTGTCATCAATTTTTTCAAATTTGATAAGCTAATTTGTTTTCAAATTTAGCTTAAAAGTGGTGCATTTGGATTATTGCCAATGCTCTTAATGCACACCACTTTTGAGCCATTTAGTCGAAATTTAACTGGCCGGCACTAACGTTTGACTAGATCAATACCAATATTCTTAAGCAAATTAGCTATAGTTTAATCAAAAGTAAACTTTTAACTAGAGCACGCCCTACTAATTTTGCTTTAACCAGCTTTCCCAGCTCGCTAATAATCTATTGTGCTACCATCATTCCCGGCCCCCATATATTGATATGCCCAATATTTATGCTAGGCTCACTACAACAAAAAGTATTTTTTCCGGCTAGATTTATTTCCAGTGACTATAATCACGTAAGAAATAATAGCTTTGTTGTTCTATTGACTATTCATTTCTAGGGCTTTAGTTTTTGCCAGAATAACCTATTTTTTCCGGCATAATCTGTGTGGCCAAAAATTAGACCGTTCGAAATGGGTTAAACTGGTTGTTCCATTGTTTTTAACGACAAAATAAAATGCTGAAATAAAGTTATCTAAGTGACCCTCCCTATTGTTGTGACATTGGTTGCCGCAACAGCTACACTTGTTTAAAGAATTGGCTACGATTAGTCAAGAATATTCATTAGACCAGCTATCTATCGCGGAAACACGAGCTCTAGCGAAGGCAAACATTTCGGACCTAGGCGAAACCCTAGCCTCTCCCACGCCACCAGAAACTACCAAGGCCAGTCGACGACTCCATCATTCTTCTCCAAGTCCTTCCAGCCGATACCTTCCATCCACGTGATAGAGACATTTCCCCACTCGAGCCCCTTTATCACTATCCCACTAAGCCGGAGTTCATCCCCCCTGTTGAGCCTTTTTATCAAATGGTTTAATCCATCCATCTAAGGTTTATCTGGTTCATGATTCTCACTATTTGGTCGTGGTGGATCTTCCTAATTCAAACCTCTCAAATTCAGTGTCAATGGGGTGGCTATGGCCGGCGATTCTAAGGCTATTCTAGAGGAGTGGAAGGAACATATATATGTGAGTTTATCTCCCCTTTTAATGTCCGATTTGGTGTTACATTTCAGCATGCAAGAGGGTTAGTATCTTCCCTTTTCGGTGGGAATAATGTTTCCCCTGAATTTAATTTTGTGTATTTTTTTAAATTGACTTTCCCCAAATTTAGGTCTCAATTGGAATAAATATGTTACCTTTTAACATCATTTTCTAGTTCATGATAATATGACAATTAGGTTTTTTACCAATTTGAAATCTCTCATCAAAAAATAAAAAAATTTTGATCAAGAGAAGTGTGCCATATCACACCTTATTTTTTGTCTTTTCTATTTTACTTACTTTCCATATCAGATACATAATAATATGATCATCATATGAAAGCAGAGCTTGCGGTTTCTGCAATTCCTAGGTATCTGGATTCAAGAGTTTCCCTATTTTAATATGTTACTTTATTGTAACATTGCCTGATTTGTGGGAAGGATTTTCTGATTGACATGAGCATATTTACATACGGCATATGTTAAGGCCATTGTGTTGCGCAGCATTTCATTTATATAGAGAACCAGTTTTTCATTGGATTGTCATACAATTAGATTTCAATTAAAGACGAAACTTTTAATTTAACAATACATCATGTCAATAGCCTTGCATAGTTTGATCATTTGTTTCTTATTTCACACATAAAGTTGAAGTTTTCTGCATTTTTTCTATTTGATTTACCCACTGAAGTTCACAGTTGCATCTAAAAGTTGGGTGCATATACGATAGATACACCTTAAGAGAACGTGTCAAGGTTCTGCATTTTTTCCATTGTTGTGTCAAGGTTCCCTTAATAGATACACCTTATAAGAACACTCAAAATAAATTTTACTTTTTAAAGGATCATTGAAGTCTTGACATCTAACACAACAAAATACTAGGGATGAGCTTCAATAGTCTTTTTATACTAAGTAAAATAGACTTTTATTGAAACAAGTCAACAAGCATTGCCCAAGTAAATATGGAGTATATGAAAGGGAGCACCTAGTTACAAATTTTCAATTGATGTATTGGTTTTGAACTGTAGTATTTTAGATTTTTAGTCTTTGATTGGGTGTTGTATGTACTGTCTTCGACAAAATATTATAAAGCTGCTTCACCACTTCAAGCTCCTACCTATTTATTTATTTATATTTTCGACTGCTCGAGAAACACTTAGTGTAGTAAGAAACAGGTGTCTTATTGTTACATGAAATTGTTAAGTTTGCTGAATGCTAAATTTGGTGACACTTTCCACGTAGGTGCTACTAATTTGATCCTGATGGAAATTGCCCTTAAGATTGCTAGTAAAATTAGAGCAAATGAGAGATTTGCTACATAGAGTTTGTTATACTAATGTGGCTAGAAGGTGTTCCAACTGGTGCTGCTACTTAAAGAATTCGATTTTTGGTATTTAAAGTATATATGTTCAATCGAAAATAGCTTTACCATCATGTTTGCTTTAAAGTTCCGCATGCCATAAGTATTATTTTAACCTTTTAGCATTTTTTTCTTCTCAATTTCATTATCCTATCTTTTCTCAATGAAGTGCCGTGAGTGAAAATATTTTCCAGAAGTCCCTCCATATGCAGACATTGAACAAAATCGACTTTGAGTGACTCTTATGGTGAAAATAAATTCATGTTCTCTTTCAATATGAAGGTTCTTTTTTTATTCTCTCTCTTTGTAAATGTGAAAAGAAGTTCATGGAGAAAAGAAGCATATTGCATTGGTTTATGTAAATTCCATATTAGAAGTTCTTTTTTATAATAAAAAAAACCTAACAGGCCTTCAAACTGTAGTTTTTCTCCCCACCAAGCTATTCTTCCTCTTCTCCATTTTGTGTTTTGGGAAGAAATTCACTAAAGGTATAAACCCTAACTTTGATTTCTTTGGATTGGATTGTTGTTTGATGCAAAACTGAGCTATTGTAGTAAATGCTTGTATCTTTTCTAGATTTTTACCTCCTTTAATGCCATTGTGAAATTTATTTAGTTGGTGTCTTGTATGCTATGTATTTTTCAAATTTGTTGTTGTCGTGTATGTTGAAAAGAATTATATTAGTGTTCTATTTTGGATTAGTCAAAAATGGTTGAGTTTTTTGCAAACAAACTTGTTGTGCCTCGTGTAATTTTTGAAAGTGTCGTGTGTGTTGAAGTGGGCTGTGGTGGTGTTCAGTTTTGGGGTATTTCGAAATTGTTGGGGTCTTTCAAAAATGGACTAGCAGTAATATAATTCAAAAGTAGTTGCTAGATATAAATTCTACTAGCTGATGGATATGGAATGCTTGTTTCTAATTCAAAGCAGATTGGTTCATTTCCTTCTTGGGGGGAAACCTGTTCTTTGTGTTCATCATTTGAATGTAATAAATGCTTAAAACCAGAAAGCGCATTCCTTTCCCTACACAAGGTAATCTAGACTCAATTTTAAGAGAACGTTATCTGAAGTTTATATAATTATAGTATAGTAAAATGAAAATATCAAATACTAACAATAATATAAGAGAATAACCATAAATCTACATATGTATGTGTGTGTGTATAGAAGACTAGAATTACTAAATATATGTATACATATGTATATATTTCATTACTATATATCTACATATGTATAAATATGTGAGTGCGTGTATATACACCCACATAAGAGAATACTTATTCAACTCCTCTTTTTCCTTTTATAGTTTCTGGTTTTAAAGTCGTCCAACTTGATGCTTTGGCACTTCAAGAGCAATAATATTATCTGGGTCAATCTTCATGTATCATTGCAGAAAATGTCATGGCAAAAACAGAGTCGTAAGAAACTCAATGTTAATCACATTTTGAGCCCTAAGTCATTAGTGAGGGTTTTTGAAGAAAATGTATCTGATTTATTTAATTCAAACGGATCACATTTTCTGATAACTAATATTTCTTCAGCCGGTTTTAATAGAAATGGGCATTTTATAGCATTTCATTGGTCTCATTACCATGCTCTGTAATTTTTATTCATGTTCTGAATTGTAATAAATTTGGCTTCAGATTTGTTTCAATAAACTAATTACTTTTCAATGTATTTCAATGTAAACTTCAGTTCTGGTTTCACATGGTCTGTATTTTATTTGTATGTTCAGTTTTATCAATTAACTTGGCAGCAGATTTTTTTCAATAAACTGATGCTTTCATTGTTTTTCAATGTAAACTTGAGCTGATTACCATGATCTATATTTTGTTTGTATGTTCAATTTTTCAATTAACATATTTTTATCAGTAAACTGATTAGCTTTCACTCTATTTTAAAGTAAACTTCATCTGATTACCATGTACAAGAGGTTACTAACATTGACAGTCCATATATTACCATCTATTAACCTATGTAATTTTGAAAATGACAATTGTAGAATTTCAGTATTCTCATCATTGATTGCACACTAACATTTTACACTAATATCTAAAGAAATGACATGGTTGTACATTTGCAGGTTTTGGGTATTATTTTAAGATCTCGAAGGTTCGAATTAATTAGCTCATGGCGCATCTAGCTCAAACAAGAATGCTCCAGCAAACTATGTAGAATGAACTACATGAAATTGTAAGTTTTGAACTTTTAAGTGTTGTTAGATGAATACACTTTTAATTTTTGAATTTTGTGTACTGGACAAGAGAAAGCATGTAATTAAGTAAATATAGGTCCTTGTTGGTGACATGCAAAAGTACAATTACTAGACTTTTGACCAGGTGTGTGTATATATATATATATATATATATGAAAGTGCTTATTAAATTGTGTTGGGCATATCCGGATATCCCCTGTAATTTGTGCATGAATCATAGAAGCTGAGTTAACAAGTGTATTTAATTGTTTGGGCAGATGATCTGTAAAATATAGTAATTATTTGGCTTAGGACGCTTGTATTTGGTTGTGGATATTAGCTTGCATGTTTGAGGAAGCTGTCTCTTACTAGCTCTAGCATCAATTAATAGAAGCTAACTTAACACAGTTGATCAAATATATTTTCGGCAATTTGAATTGTAGCAGGAAATATGAGTGTTTTGGACATATGGATGTCGCAGGAAATAGTTAATTTTGGCACTAAAAAATAAAAAAAAATATGAGAAAAACATATTTCCCAGAGAAACAGTTCTCAAAATAATGTATATTGATCGAATACCATGGGAGCTTGGATAGTTCAACCATGCATAGTTTTTTAGTTGGGCCCGAGGTCCATTTACGCCATCTCAATGGATGGATTTAGAACACCAGACCTTATCTATAGATACATAGCATCAAACATGTTCATCCCAACTAGAAAATCCCTTGATTCTTTTGGGTTATCTACTTTTTTAAGGGGCTTCTAAGACTCCGTAGATGTAAGTCTTTTCACCCTTTGCTTATGATTTCTATGATATTTTGGAGGTGATTTCTGATGTGGGTTTTCTATTTTCTAAAAATTTGCAATCATATTTCAGAGGTTATTTTTAATACATATTGGTTGGTTGTAGATGGGTTCAGTTGAAGCGGTGGCAATGAAGGCTGAGGTAGAAGAGGGGAGGGGCCAGCGCGGGAGGGAAACTGAGAAAGCAAATTCTATTGTGATTTGGAAATTGGCGTAAAACTAAACGTGCGTTTAGCTAAAAAAATGCCAAATCAGCAGCTTCGTGTAGTGTATATGAAAGAAGGCAGGTGTATAGAACAACTCGTAATATATTTGACTGTTCATGTGAATGGACTGTTTCAAATATTCTGAAACGGTGACTGCTGCCCAGCACAACTTTTATTTGAATACAGGGCAGGGATTTTAAGCATGGAATCTATTTTGGGGGCTGTTTTAGTGTGGTGGCAGTGCATGACCATTCAAAGGAGTTGACGTGTCAATTTATAATAGGAAGGCTGATCTTCCTATTTTACCAAAGGAGTTGTTAGAAGTTTTTTTTTTTTAATAGAGAGACGTTGGGGACTGGTCTGGCTGTCTCCAGCGTCTAAAGCAGCCCAACGTTAGTTGGGCTGCTTGATGATGAAAAATACATTAAAATATAATAAAAAATATGATTAAATAAAAAAATAAAGATTAAAAATATACTAAAAAAATAAAATGAACAAAATATAATAAAAAACACAATAAAAAAATAAAAACATAATAAAAAACACAATAAAAAAATAAAATGAAGATGAATTTAAGGGGATTCGGTCATAGAGTGAACGGAGCCGCCGCTGGTGGCCGTGGGCGACACCGCCCATGCCATTGGGACCGGCGGACTCAGGCGACCTCACCCCTATGACGGCGAGCTCCGGTGTGCCCCCAGTAAACTTATATACAACGCTTTTGCTTCACTACGATATATATGGTGGAATTATTTTGCCTGGAGTGTGTAGAATTCTTGCCTTTATAGTTGTGAATGTCAAACTATACTTTTTCTCTGTATAGATCGTCACGTATCTGCAGAAAAAAATATATGGAACAAAATATTGTAATGCATGAGATGGTTATAAAGTTAGAAAATGGAAAATCAAACGAAAATGTCACAAATTAAGATGGTGATCGAAGTTGACCCTGCGATTTGACCATCGACAAACCAAGGTCTCCAGTCATCCTTTATAGACAAGTCTAGAGATTCTATCCATTCTTGTGTGCCCACATACGGGATCGTCATGTCGTGATCGCCTCTACGCCAAGAGATCAAAATTAATCTTCTTCAAGTTAGGAAAGCTGAGACTGAAAAGGAAGAGCGATGTACATTTATTAGTACTTGTAAACCAAAGCTCGGAGGTCCTTCTTAGTGAGGTTCTGCTGGTAATCAATACTAGTTATGATATTGTGTGCATATATTAAGCTCTTATTACATCTGTTCCACTCTGTTATTGTTCCCTGATCCAACCCAAAAGTACTTAAATTACTCAAACTATACTGAATTCAAATCGGATATCCACTATATGAAAGCGTTTATTTGGAACATACCTCTTGGACGTGAAGAGCATCTCGCACTGTTTTATCATTTGCCCAAATGTAGGAGAACAGATAGTAATAGTTCTGGGGTAGAAGATCAAAGAAAAAAAAAAGAGGGCTGCACGATGTAAAATAGTCAAAATCTTGATTCTTGACAGACAAATAACACCTGATGTTTCTCCAGGAGTTGAAAACTCGTGTTTAGAGAGAGAGAGAGAGAGAGAGAGAAGATACCCTGCTCCATGGGCCAGGAAGTTGAGGTGTTGAAGTGAGTATATCAATGAAATCGTCACCAAGAGGGCTCCAATTCCAAAGCTTATTTGGCTTCGGGGAAAATGCAGCGCACCTTGGTTCCAATATTTGGGGAGTATATATGTTGGCGATGCACTATGAATTTGAGTTCAATCGGTAAATTACTATATATGCAATATTGCCCCAATTAAACTTGAGGACATGATTAATGTAAATCAACCAAGAGTTTTACTTGATTTCACACACCTCATCAACTATTTGAAGATCTTCCATGCATTTTGCGTTGTCTGGATCTGGACGCATATATTCGCCTTTGCAGCTTGTTTTAGTCGACTATAAATACATCCATCGTATCCGTCAAAAATACAGGGGAAAGCATTACCTGATGAGAACAATAAGTATTAAAGAACAGTACTTCACCTGATAAACTTTGTCGGAGATAAGTGCTGCTCGGTGGGCAAATTTAATTCTTGAATTCAGGTCGAAAATCACATCCGTAAATGGGTTGCCCAGCACATAGCCCTGCGTCCCAAGTTCCATTGAGAGAGAGAGAGAGAGAGAGAGAGAGAGTAATCATAATACAAGAACTGAATCTAAAACTGCATACTTTGAGATTCATTGGTGGCCGAAGTCCAATTTCGTTTCCTACAGCATAGTCATAATACAAGAAATCATTTCACATGCAGCAAGTAACATAGAAGAAGAAAATACAGAATAATATCCCTTGCTCAATATTCTTGGGATGAATTCTTTCTGATAGATTAATTATATACAGACTCTGTATTAGTTCTCACAAACCAAATAAGGCAAAGAACACTAGAAGAAGGAAGCTACCATCTGAAATATCTTGAACAATGATGGGAATGGTGATGCCTGAATAAGAATCACCAGCAATATAGAGTGGGTTTAACAGAAAGTCGGAATGAGTCACCCAGCCACTGCACCGTTGATAAATATACAAAATACACTGCTATTTAGTTCTTCATCATGACATGGTTTAGATACGATGAAATATTAACTGAATAAAACAGTAAAACTATCTATTTATGATCCTTTTAATTGATCAAGTTCGCTTTAGTACCTTTCTCAGAAATTCATAAGTTTGTGCTGCAGATGATGTATCACTACTGTTGTATAGTTCCCAACTTTTTGCATATGAAAATCCAGTCCCAACCGGCGCATCCAAAAATATTATGTTGGCAACCTAAGATTTCCATTCTCTCTTTGAATCATAAAATGTCCCAAATTTCGAAAAATGGTTATATGTCAAGTCTAATATAATTGTAAAATCTTATACTTTCGTCCATGA
Source organism: Platycarya longipes (assembly GCA_036559045.1). NCBI lineage: Eukaryota > Viridiplantae > Streptophyta > Magnoliopsida > Fagales > Juglandaceae > Platycarya > Platycarya longipes. The sequence continues at coordinate 2,041,379 of CM071793.1, forward strand.
GTACGGATTTAACTCGAATGTTGGTTTATTCCCACTAGAATTTGCGTAGTTGAAGGTCAAAGGACCTGCACAAGAATGTCAAATTATAGAGTCATTAAGGACGTTAATAAAAACAAAAATGCTAATGTTATAAAACAGGTATGTGAAAGTGACATAAATCCTCTCACCATTTCACCACCTCCTAAAGGTAAAGGTAACTGACGTTTAAAATTAAATTTAGATGAAAATATACAAATTGGGAAATGTTTCTGGTACAACATAATATTTATATTTTTTTATAGTATTTAACACTCAATAAATATTATAAGATTTTTTTTTTTATAGCATTTCATGCTTTCTATTTATCTCACATTTTATGCTGTTAATATACGACAATATATAACTTAAAGAAATATTTTAATCTGTTAAGAGTTTTTAATTGAGTTTTATCGGTTTAGAGTATTGGTATTGGATTCATCAAATTTTTTTTTTAAAATTTGAAGAAAATTATAAGTTTGATGAATCCATCAAACCTCTAAGTCTATAACTCAACATTGAATTCATTATTAGATCCATCACAATAATAATGTAATAATATTTTTTTAATAAAAATATTTTTAAATATTTTTAACTGAGTTTTAACGTTTAGAGTGAAAGAGAAATAAACATATAAAATGGACACTATAATATTTTAAATATTTACTGTTGTCGAAGAAATTCACTCCAACAAATTATAAATATTGTGGGGTCTACTTCACATGTCTATTTTTCTCACACTTTAGACCTGGGAGTTTGGTCAGGAACTCTAGCAAATCCAAATCCCGAAGAAGATCGATATGGAATATAATCCTACAAGGTCTACTTGATCTATTAGTTAATTTACAATCATCCTTTAAATCATCAATTTGGACAATCACCTCGCATTACAAAGGTTGCAATGTGCCCTACATTAAATATTTTGGCACAAATACCCTTGATAGTTCGTCACGACAGACAACATTTTTAATTTGCTCCCAACTGAAAGTCAACAACTAATTAACAATGTCTACCAATTAATAGTCTTAGATAGGACGACGCGAGAGCCTCATAGATCAGAATGTTTTACCACTTCTAAAAATTATAAAACAGATAAAAGAAGGATAAGAAGAAATATAGCATACCAATTTCATAAAACAGGGCAGAAAGACCAGAACAACCGGGACCACCGGTGAGCCAAAGAACAAGAGGATCATCTTTAGCACTCCTTTCAGACTCGATGAAGTAGTAAAATAGCTGCACCTCATCTAACTCTCCAACGCCAATGTACCTTTAAATTTTGTTACATAATAAATAAATTAAAACCATAAGATCAGATATTTTGTAATAAATAATGACATAATTTACAATAAATGCGTGCATGTATGTTTACAAAAAGTACTGACCCAGTTTCAAGTTTGAAGGGAAGCTTGCCAGCAAATCCTGGAAGAGTGTCGATGATGGACTGCGTGGACTCAACCGAGTTGGAGATCATGAGCAATATTACATGAACAAGTACTACTACAGACAACCACATTGTGAGATCTCTTTCGAGTTGGCCTGGCACCGGCCTGCTCTTCATCTTGCCCGTTTATGTGTGCTTTGTGGTAAACGCAGAAAGCAAGCTGGACCTCTTTCCGAGTTGCTAGTTTCCTGATGATATTTTTCCTGAGAGAATCGCGTGGGTACGTACAAGGTTTTACTGGTAGCTAGGCTTAGGTTGTTCACACGGTCACACCAATAAAATCAAAACCAAAATGGGCAACAGAACTTAGAGACAATTAATTGGGATGATCTATTTTTCAAAAGTGAATTTCACTATTTTTTAGACCGACGCTTAAGGTATATTATTAAGGAAAGGTGGTTGAACCTATAAGTTTGACCAATGAATTTGACCGATTGAGATTTTTATTTTTATTTTTATTTTTATTTATTTATTAAAGATGTGAGTATTAATGAATTGGTATTTTTTATTATTTTTTAAAATATCTAAAACAGGGTAAAAAATTATTAAATTAAAAGAAAACAAAAAATTATATTGCATCGGTTCATTTTCTTGATAATTCTATCCGTCTTAGTAGCATCATCCTATTATTATTGAACCCTACTCTTTTTCAAAAAAATTATATTAAGCATACGCACTTCATAACTATATGTAGCATTACTTAATTACAAAAGCAAAACTAATAAATTAGGCAATCTCATAAGCAGGGACAACTCAATGGTAAGGTCATTTAGACTATTGCCTAAATCTCCATCCTATGCAAAGTTTCTAAAAATAAAAATGAATAGGTGTTTTTTTTTAATATTTTTTTAAAAAAATAAAAAATTATCTCATTAAATAAGATTTAAATCATTTATATATTTTTCAATGTGTGCAACGCCCACAATACTTAATTTAATATTTAATACAATGAATTGCTTATATTTTTAAATAATTATTTTAACATCATGCTAAATTGAGGCACAAGATTTACATTAAGACCTCATTTTATATAAATTGTTGTATTAAATATAAATTTAGAAATAATTTATTTAATGATTTAATTAATTTTCATTTTATTTTTATATAATAATTTATATTTTATTGTATTATATATATTATTATAAATTATTTATTCAAATTTTACTTTAGATCTCAATATATATTGAGCTAGCCTGCTTATAAATAAGATTTTCAAAACTCGAAAGCTTCCTTTGATAATTTCCCCAAGTCACACAAGCAGCTATGAGTCATCTTGTGCATGGAGCCAAAAGTACCGTGATGAGCTTTGTAAATGAATTGTGCATACTTATTGACAAACGTCCAGAGACTGATTCTTTCCAAACTAATTCCCTTCCATTTGTAATTAGTTCCATGATTTATATAATTAGATACTAGGTAATTGATATTGTAATTAGCCCATATTCTTTCCATACACAACAAGTTTCAATGGCTATATATATAATGATTCTCTCATTGTAAAAAGATAAGTTTTAATGAAAATAAAATTCAGTTGATTCTCATTTTTGACATGGTATCAAACTAATCCCGATCCTCACCTACCAGCCACCATGGCATCTTCCCCTCCTCCCACCACCCAACTTTCCAATCCATACCTACTTCACTCATCAGATTCTCCTAGTCTTATCCTCGTCTCTAGCCTTCTTACAGGCGACAACTTTCCAAAATGGCGAAAAACTATGTCTCAAGCACTCGATACCAAAAACAAACTTAGTTTTCTAGATGGCATTCTCCCACCCCCAGAAAAACCTCTAAAGAATACTCTCAATGGAACCAAACAAAATACATAGTCCTCACCTAGCTTCTCAACTCCATTAGCCCCTCCATTGCCAACTCTCTTGAACACACACCGATCCAAGAGAAGTCTGGCTTGACCTCTGTTGGGAAATAGGCAAGTAAACAAACAACAAAGATATGAAATAAACCGCAGCGGATGCAACAATGAGAAATAAAACAGTAAACACAGAAAGAACACACAGATTTAAGTGGTTCAGCTCAAAATGAGCTTACATCCACTGTGGGGTTGGTTTCAAAGTTTCACTAGATCAAATGGAGGTCACAGAGAGAGTATCAAGAGATACTTACAACAGAGAACACTCACCTCACGTGTATACACTCGATCCTCACAAGTTTTACTCAGAATAGTGGAGAAATGGAGAAGAAAATGATCTAGGAGGAGTTACTGTTCACTGGCGCCGAAAACAGAGGCCTCGCTCTTCGTCTGCTGCTTCGTCTTCTGATACGCGAAAAAGCCTTCGCGATACTTATATTCTGCAATCTCGCTCGAGGGAGATTTAAACTCGCTCGAGCGAGGACTTCTAGGTCAGATTCGCTCGACTAGAAATCGGACACCTGGCGCCAACGTGGAATCTCGCTCGAGCGGGAGGTCGAGCGAGTGTCGAGCGAAGTCACTGCCTGAACCTCGCTCGAGCGAGAGGTCGAGCGAGGGTCGAGCGAAGTCTCGGGTTGGAGCAATTCTGGAAGTGTCACAGTCTCGCTCGAGCGAGGGTCGAGCGAGACAGGGCTGGGCATGTATTCCAAAGCCATACTCAACAACCTCCAATCTCAATTCTGTCATGGCAACAACGCACGTATCTTCCATCTAAAGTGTGCACTCTCCTCCTTGCAACAAACCACCCAATTTGTTCATGATTACTACAATAAGATCAAACAACTTTGGGATGAACTAAGTCATCTCCAAAACAACACTGATCTGAAAGACCTTTAACAACAAATAGAAGATGAATGAGTCTTTCAGTTCCTACATGGACTCAATGACTCATTTTCTCAACTTCGTACCCAAATACTTGCTATGGAACCCCTCCACTCATCACAAAAGTTTTCTCTATTCTTTTTTAGGAAGAATAGCAATAGCTACTACGCATTCGGGCACCACCATCTGACTCAATGGTACTAGCCGCGCGTTCAACAACTCATTAGAAAACCCCTACCCCTATTCGATGCACCGAGTGTGGAAAAAATGGACATACTCGAGATAGATGTTGGAGAATAATTGGGTATCCACCCAATTGATAAGTACGAACCTAGGCTCCCCCATCCATCTCTCCTTGACAAACCACCATCTGGACCACTGACATTTGCGAGCCAAGCTTCCTCCTCATCTGCCATGTCGCCGATACCTAGATTGACATCGGACCTCTACCAAAAGCTTCTTGATCTCCTCAACCTGAACCCATCTGCTAATTTTGTGGGTAATACTGTCAACGCCCCTCACTCCTTTGACAATCATCGGGACTGGGTCGTGGACGGCAACACTAATGACCCCATGTGCCACTACCGGAGGGTTTTCTCCCATCCATCCCTCCTTCCTCTTCTCCCATGGAACAGAACTTGAAGCCCACCAATCATGATGGCACCCTCTTATTTGATCCCTCTGTCTATCGACGACTCGTTGGACGTCTCATCTACTTCACCATCACACGACCTGATATTGTGTTCGCAAACGTACTTAGCCAATTCATGCATGCTCCTTGCGTCCCTCACATGATAGCTGCTACTCGTGTTTTTCATTACATCAAAGGTATTCCGGGACAAGGAATTTTCTTCTCCTCCTCCAAAGACACACAACTTACTACTTATATTGACTCTGACCGAGCAAGTTTTCCCACTACTCGTCATTGTACTACAAGTTACTTCATCCAACTAGGCTCCAACCCCATCTCCTGGCGTACAAAGAAGCAAACAACCATACCAAGCTCTTCAGCTGAACCTGAATATCAAGCCACGGCTGTTATCACTTAGGAACTCACTTGGCTAAAGCAACTACTCACTGATCTTGGCATTCCACATCCAGCACCCTTCACCTTACACTGTGACACCCAGTCCACTCTCTACATTGCCCACAATCCTGTCTTTTATGAGCACACAAAGCACATCGAGATCGACTATCACATTATTCGAGATAAATTTCGATCTGGACTTCTCACCACAGTTCACATTCCATCACACGCCCAAATTGCCGATATCTTTACCAAAATTTTAGGTAAATACCTCTTTCATTATTTTTCATGCAAGTTGGACATTACAGATCTCCATGTGCCAACTTAAGAAGAAGTATTGACAGACTAGTGACAGATTCTTTACAAAATAGTTTCCTTCCATTTGTAATTAGTTTCATGATTTATGTAATTAGATATTGGTAATTGATACTATAATTAGTCCATATTCTTTCCATACACAGCAAGCCACTATATATGTAACGATTCTCTCATTGTAAAAAGATAAGTTTTAGTGAAAATAATATTAAGTTGATTCTCATTTTTGACAATACTCGTCCAATGGTCATTGTTTTGGTTGGTTTTAACCTTGTATGTAACACTCCGAGTGTTACACAAAAATGGAATGGAATGGTTTTTTTTTTTTTTTTATAAGAAAACATTTGTTAAGTGGATTGATTAAGTGAAGAAACTTCATTTTCTTTCAAACTGTTTATGCTTTTTTGGGGGAGACTTATCTAAACTGATTAATCAAATTACGCTTTGTAAAATTTAATTATGCTTGTGATTTTGGATGACTTTAAACTTCGCTTAATCAATATTTAATATTATATTTATCTCTTTCTGATCTCAATTAGGAATTTAGAGGATGCCATTTTCTGATTTTTTTTTTGTAAATGAAAATAATTCATCAAACCATCTTTAGCTTTGTCTGTATAATGGAGCTAGCATTTTTCATGCTGATTTTCTTTTAATAAACAAAAAGAACATAAACGTACTTGCATGCTTATTCAGCTAAAGAAAGAACAGAAAATCCAAAAAAAGGAACAGAAAACATTTATAAGTTGGAAGTTAAATATCACAACAACAGAATTAGTTTATTCCGGCGGAAACAATATTGGCCGTCACAAAAAAGCCAATGTAGATTACATACAATGGCGGCTTTCTAGCTGTCAATGTCTGGCACATATCCTGATACCACATGATACAAAGAAGCAAGCAATTTCCTAGGCCTTTCAAAGCAAGCTTGATCCTAGAACAAAATTTAACGGTAAAAAACTATGCTATTCACTGCGATTATTTGAAAATTTTCTCCAGTCCACAATAGGAATGTCCCAAATGTCTTTCCGCCTTTCACAACCAATTAGATTGGATAATGAGCAAAGAACCTACCGACCATGGCAAGGCTTTCCTTGTGCTTGTATTCTGGAGCAGCGTGCTCTGCACCCTGTATATATACATGTAGTGGAAGATTGATTAATTGTAATTTCTTCATAATCATGACAACTTCTAATAAATAAGGATGAGAAATTAAAACATTCCCTTACCTTTAGAGTCACGTACGTCAACCTGTAGTGATCATTCATGAACTTTACTTGGTATCTGCAAAAGAGTAGAACTATATATGTGAGATATGGCACCTGCTAATGTTAAAGAACCAAGGTGAATCCTAGAAGTACTCACCCTGCAATTTGACCCTCGAGGAACCATGGACGCCATTCATCAAAAACAGGCACCCCAAGAGATTTTATCCATGCAAGTGTAGCAATATATGGAACAGAAATGTCATGATCGCCACTGCAAGGAGAAGAGCACTGTGAAAAGTTTGAATTTTTTGGCACAGGCCACTTAAAAGAGTAACCTATGTGACCAGTATCTTGAATCATGCTAGTATATTATACATGATCTCTTCAGCCCATTGCTGTGCATATATATATATATATATATGATTTATTTAGCTATCCTAATCCTTGGAATAAACCAACTGGTAAGATAAAACTAAAGTTGGACAAATTCTGTGGCGCAGAGTAATGTCCAAATTCATGTGTAATAGGGAACCAATTGCAGCATTGCTTATACTAGAGTGACTTCAGCATATTAAGTTTGGTTTTTAGTCAAATCCTGATATCCCGAAACAAATTGTTACAAGGGGAGAAGAACCTGCATATCAATACACATTTAAACACATAAAAAATATTTGAAATAAAAAGCAAAAAATAAATAAATAAAGTACAAATTACACTAGGCACACCAAATGGGCAAATTGAGAGGCATAATACTAGTACTACTCTTTTGCAAATACACTTTATATATTAATTAATAATTTAGTTTTTACTTAAAATTATTTTTTTAACTATTTTTCTCTCAACCTAATTTTCCAATAAACACATTTTCTCAACCTAATTAAAGTAAAATATTTTAGAATATTATTTTGGAGATAAATAGCTACTTGTCAAATTAAAAAAAAAAATGAATTTATTGTAATCAAAAGTGGATCAGCATTTGGATTTTTGACTACTCTAATATTGTAAACCACTTTTGAATTACTTAGTCAAAATTTAACAGACACTAACATTTGACCAGATCAATATATATCAACTTAAACTAGCTATAGTTTAATCAAGATTTAGCTTTTAACTAGAGTAGTACTAATACTCTTATAACCAGCTTTCCCTGGCGCTCGCTAATAATTAAATTTATTGTGCTAGCGTCATTCCCGGCCCCCATATATGTATATGCCCATTTATAACTTTATTGAAAGTGTTCGTCGAAGGTACTCATGACATCATTTAATGCATAAATGATATGATCAATTTGTGTAGCTAGCTTGTAGGAATATTAGAAGGTCACGACTCATGTCTTTGTTTTTTGATATATTGGGGACGGGGGCGGGGACCGAACCCGGGCTCTCCCTTTTGGAGAAGGGGCCGTATGCCAACGGGCCAACAGGCCAACAGGCCTTGGCATACGACTCATGTCTTGATAGTTAGGTTTAAGCACGTGTTGCATCTGACGGCCTATTCGGGTCCAATTTGAAAGAGCCCGACAGCTCGAGCATGAAAGGACCTGACATTTAGCACTGGACTTGATTACTATGTCCGGAGAGATTAGCCATTATTAAGCCCTTGTTTTGAAAATTATTTTAATTTACCTCAACATTATTATTATAATTTTTTAAATTTATATAAAAAAATATCATATATAATTTAATTTTTTTATATTTTAATTTAATTTTTTAATTTAAAATATTAATAATATTTTATTCAATTTTTAAAACTCATTTTAATTTATTTGATCTTTTAATCCAAACAAAAATTTAAACCTGCCAACCAGTATACTAGAAGGAAGAAAACAAAATTTCTGCCTAACTAGCTTGAACAAGAATTCGTGCTCAACAGAAATTCTTCAATTACAACGCCATGAAATGGCATATTACTAGTTTGAGTTGTCTCACATGGTAGCTTAACATGCTTTTTTTTTTTTTTTTTATTGCCGGGTATGGGCTGCTACTGGCCTATTCTAGAATTTGCTCTACATTGGAATAGGCATAACAGATGGCATTCATCTACAGAACTACCACTTGGCGGCTTGGCCATTTTTGTACTGGTCATGTTGTTTGTTGTTTTGGCGGAGGAATATATATATATATATATATATATATATATATATATTATATATAATGAACGGAATAATTTATTGAATATAAAATTTTGAAATAAAATATATTTGATTTGATTAAATATAAAATATAACTAGTACATAATCTTCCAAATATGACAATAAAAAATTAGATAAAATAATAATAAGTAAAAAATAAATAATATTTTATTATTATATAGAATTTAGATGATCAATAAATTGATATGGAATTAGGTCTTGAGTGAGATCGGTAAAAGACAATATATATGGATGATATTGGGCAAATTTTGACTAATTAATCAAAGTTTGGTCACCCTACTATATATAATAGGAAAAAAGTGAAAAAGAATAACAACTTTAAAATATTATTTTGAGAACTAAAAGTTTGAAAAAAATAAATAAATAAAAACTTTCTGTAAATATTTAAAAAAAAAATACTTATATACTTTGCAAACAGTCTTTTTAACTTTGCATTAACTGTACCTGAAAAAATTAGAGACAAGACAAATACATCGACAAGAATTAGAATGTTGATCAATAGTGTCATCCTCTTTCTTTGAAAATTATTTTGCAATCAAAATTATGTTTTATTAAACATTGAGATCATCATTATCATCATCATCGACAAACAACTTGCAACGTGTAGGTACTTCTCCACTTATTACATAAAAAATAGAAAACCAAGCTCTCTCTAATGAGAATTATTGAGCCATTTGGTCATAATTTAGAGCTACAACTCCACATGCACTATAAAAAGAAATAAGCCAACCATCTATCGATCATGGCAAGACATTCCTTAGGCTTATACTCTGGTGCTGTGTGACCCCCGCCCTGCACAACCTCTGCCCACGTGAATAAAAGAGGCAATAGCCTCATGAATAGGTTTTTTTTTTTTTGACGTTGTGTAGTTACTTTTTTGCCCTCTTTTGGACAATTTCATTTTTATTCTCTAATCTTTAGGTCACATTGGACAATTACTATTTTGTTCTCATTTATACGTTTACATTTTTGTCCTCTAATTCATTAAAAATGCAATTAATTTTCTATCATTATAATATTAATTACAATATCCAGAACAAAATATTAATTAGAATATAATAGTAATAATAATAATGAACTTAAAAATAATTTAAATTGAAGATTTTGGTTTATTGAACTTTTGTGAAACAAATAATTAACAATTTAGGGTTTTTTTTAAAAAATATTTCTCATTAGATTTAAAAATAATAATATTTTTGTATATAATATTATTTGGAAAACTAACAATTTCCTTCAAATTATTTTATATAGTAATTCATTAAAATAAATCATAGTCAATGGATCACTAAGAATATTTTCATCTTACACAATTCAATTATTATTTTTAGGTTCCAATTTATGCATCATTCTATAATTGTTCTTTAATATATCATATTCACTACTTTATTTTTTGTGGTAATGCATTTCAAATAAATCTACTTGTAATGCATTTTCTTTAAATTATTATTAAAATAATTAATAATACTTTTAATCCTTTAAAAAATATTTTGGTAGGAACATGATTTTTTTCTTTTTTCTAAGATCGATATTGCGATATCAAATTTGAAAAAATGATAATATTATATTAAATTTAAAAAATGAGAATATTGTCTTTAAATTTAAAGATTAATATTTTATTGCTATAGGATATCATTTCAAAAATAATAATAATTTCGCTCATATTTTTTCTCATAATAATGAATCGCACTGAATGATCATATATATATATATATATATATATAAACTTTCTAAACTATTATTATTATTTCTAAACATGTCGATTTCAATATAATGAATTCTAAACATTTGATTTGCTATAATGTGTTCAATAAGTTTACATTTTCTGTTTCCTTCATTTTTTTCAAATATAATTATAATTATTTATAAAAATTGTTGAATACATTTATGATCATCTTTACAATTATCATACTTATTATTCTAATTGATATGCATCTTAAAATTCATATTTACTACCTAAAAAATGCAGTAGCACTTTCGATCGACATGCAATATGTCATGCCTTGCACATAAACTCTTAACTAGTGTATATATATAATTATAACAGATTTTATCAAACACGGTACAGGAAATGAAGGAATTATATTGTGGAGAATGCTTGCCTTTATAGTTGTGAATGTCAAGCTGTACTTTTCCTCTGTAAAGATGGTGACGTATCTGAAGAAAACATGCAAAACGAAAATCATATATACTATTGATGTTTAGAAAGGATCAGCAGGGTTACAAAATATAAAATAAGGTGGTGATGGAGAAGTTCACCCTGCAATTTGACCATCAACAAACCAAGGTCTCCAGTCATCCTTTATAGACAAGTCCAGTGATTCTATCCATTCTTGTGTTCCCACATATGGAATTAGCATGTCATGATCACCGCTAGAAATTCTTCAAGTTAGGTTATGAAAACTTAAAAAATTTCAAAATAGAGTACCTTTTTCCAAATATTTATATATTACTCATCATTAATAGAGTCATGCTGACACGCCAAGCTAAGCCCAAGTAGGGGAGGGAGGCCGGCATGCATAAGCTTGGCATGACAATTCCATGAATTTATTACAGTAATTCCTTGTTCGATGATCAATAAGTATGAGTAGCGAAACTCACACAGAAAATGCATACATAGATCTAGTACATACGTATGTAGTACCTGTAAACAAGAGCTCGGATGTCTCTTTTGGTTAGGTTTCGTTGATAATCAATACTTGTAATGACATCCTTTGTATATGTTAAGCTCTTATTGCATCTCTCCCACTCTGTTTTGGTTCCTTGATATTCATCAATCACATGAGGCCAATTTAAACGTATATATTTAGTGAAAACCTAATGAATTTAAATTCTATATATCCATCGTGATTACAAGTACCATATAATATAAATTAAATACCTCTCGAACGTGGAGAGCTTTCTGCACCATTTTATCATTCGCCCAAACATAGGAGTACAGATAGTTATAGTTCTGGAAATAATAAATAGGTTGTATAAAATAATCATAATTTTGATAAAGCATATAAAGCATCTCATCTCATCTCGAAGAGTAGAAATTGTGTGTCGTGTGTGTGTGTGTGTGTGTGTGTGAGAGAGAGAGAGAGAGAGAGAGAGATCATACTCGACACCATGGTTTAGGAACTTGATGATTTGGTGATGAATGGAATATATCTATGAAATTATCATCGAGATCATGAGGGCTCAAACTCCAAAGTTTATTCGGCCTTGGGGACAGATATTTAGCACAATTGGGTTCCAATATATGGCCGCTATATAGATCAGCTATGCACTACAAATTAATTGCATCGCTAAGTTAATATTCAATTAATTGCCCGATCAAACTTGACAACATGAAATGTGTAATCCAGAATTAATTATGAATATTCTTAATTTAATTAATCATACTCACCTCATTGACCTCTCGAAGATCTTCTACACATTGTGTATTGTTTGGATCCGGATTTATATATCTTCCTTGGCAATTTCTTTTAGTTGACTGTAAGCACATAGATTAAAAAAGAATTACATATTTTTACTGCAATGAGATCATCTTTTTCTAATTTGTAACCAAACATGAAATGAAAATTACAAGAGATCATCAGTATTGATATTATAAGTGCAAAATTAGCAACATATATATTGGAATAGAATTCTGGTCTCAAGAAAAATAAGGTTGAGGAAAATAACTAATTTTGTTTTAGTTACTTAGCATTCTCATTGGTTTGGCCAAATCCAATGAGAATTTGAACAATAAATTTTATTTTCAGCTCACATTGAATTAGCCAAGAGTCAACTACATTAAATAAAATGAACAATAAAATCAAAAGAAATGTCAAATATAGCTGTTCAAATGCAACGACCAAATCTTTATTTTATTTTCTTTATTTTTTCTTACTTTATTCTCTCTTCTGCTTAAATTATTATGTCAACTCAATGAGTTCACTTCAAATCTTCTACAATCATATACAAACAGTTATAAAATATAAATAAAAAATAGATAGAATAGTCAAGTAATTTAACTTAAATATAATATGATTACTATTTTTTATTTGAACTCATAATTTAATTAAAATATGATCATTAATTAACATATAATAGATATATTAATAGTCAAATATGATAAAATTAATTAATTTGATAATTGAGAATATTTAAAAAAGATTTCATTATTAATTACTCATTATTATGTATTTTCATAAATAGATAACTCAATATAGAGATTTGATGTAAGTAGTCAAAACCAAAAGTATTTATATTATTTTATCATTATATTTTAAAAAAATAGTTATTTTAATATAAGGACTTATGTGAATAAAATAACCAAAAGTTAAGATAGAAGTTAAATTGGTTAAAACTGTATTTTAGCAATGACCAATTCAATGAAAGTGCTATAGTACAGACAATATTATCTACTAATCTTTTAGCAGTCAACATATTAAAGTTGTAAATATTCTCTATTTGTTTTTTTAAAACTACAAATTACATAATCTTTTCCACCTTGATAGAATTCCCATGTGTTGCAAAATATTACAGTACTTATACAGCCGACTTATAATGGCGAGACCTGCTTGTCACACAAAGGAGTTTTATTACAAAGGAAACTCTAATTGCGGCAATCGCGCGCACATCGTTAATACAAAGATATAAATTGTTGATCAATGACTTTTAACCACCATATTATTTGCATCGATAGCTTTTTGCTGATACAAGAGTGTATTATTGACAAATTCTATCTCATCTACTAGAGACATCAACATAATGAATAAAAGTGACTAATTGTTATAAGTTTTTATCTGCAGCAAAAAAAAACTGGTAGCAAAAGGCCGGCCAATATGTTGTAGTGCTTGGACGGCAAAGAGCACATGATGCGACCCTTTTTGCATGTTTGTGTCGTGTGTACAACTTTATTGATAGGAAAATGCTATTTAATATTCCTATTTGAGATCCTGATTTGGGATTTCGATTTGGGATTTTTGTTATTTTTTTTTATAATTAAGTGTTTTTAATTAATATTGTGATTTTTTCTTATTTTTAAAAAATATTTTAATATGTTAAAAAACATGTAAAAAAATCATTAAAAAAACCCAAATTGGGATCCGAAATTGGGATGAATAACATTACTCTTATTGATATGATGATATGATGTGAATGGGGGTAAAAAAAGAATATTGAGAGTGGAGTATATTGTATGTAGCATTTATTTTATTAAAAACTATATATAGTCCTTTGGTAGAAAAATATTATCAAAAGCATTCGTGGGCTAATTATTACTAAAGAGCACTTCACCTGATAAAGTTTATCAGATATAAGTGCCATTCGGTGAGCAAATTTTACTCTTGAATTCGAGTCCAAAGTTTGATAGGTTAGTGGGTTACCAATCACTAAACCCTGCATGTGTCCAATTTCCAAACTATAAGTCCAACATTAATAACGAACAAAGAGAACAAACATGATATTACGGAATATAGTGCATCCAATTGATTATGCATATTATAATATATATATATATATATATATATATATAAAGTGTTGTATATAAGTGCGTACTTTGAGATTTAGTGGTGGCGAATGTCCCATTTCGTTACCTACATGCAACGTCATGAGAATCACAAGATCAAGAAGGAGCAACTAATATAGAAAGATTGATCATTTGAGATTGAATAATGATCTGCTTATGTTATTTATACATCAGAGATGAATTCTTGCTTCCAAATAATGGCGAAAGCGAAAAAGGAAATTAGTGTGATCATGCTAACATATTTTTCTTAGAGTGAAGTCGAGGAACTTATAATTTACCGTTTAAAACTTCTTGAACGATGATCGGGACGGTTTTTCCAGAATAAGAATGATGACGAAAATATTCTTTATTGAGAAATTTTTTAACAAAATCTTTCTAAATTATTTTTATAGTATTGTTTAAATAGTGAGATAAGATGGGAAGGTTTTAGAATATTATTTTTGAATATTATTATTTTAAAATTTAAAAAGTATAATTAAGATTTAAAAAATATGAATTATTTATTATATTTTATATTAATTCAAATTTAAAAGAAATTATAATAATAAAATAGATAAAAATAATTCTTAATATTTACATTATTAATTAACCTTTTAGTTGTTTAACTCTAGGGGCAGGTCACCTTGGGGCTCTCCACAAAAGGAAACCAAATCTAGCTGTTGGCCCTCTGGTTCGTCAGAGGTAGCTCTTTCTAGAATCTAGGCTTATAAAGAACAATGTTTTAAGGTACGGATTGTTTTAAGAGGTGACTTTAACAGATGAAAAATGTTATCCACAATATTTTATATAATATTTTATGTAATATTTTATAAAAATAATTTTTTTTTTATAAAATAATATTAATTTATAAAATAGATTATAAAATTATTTTTATTTTTATAGTGTATTATATAAAATATTGTATATGATATTGTGTATTATTTTATGAAATGTAGAAGAAGAATAAAAAAGTTTTTGTCTTTAGTATAAAGTTTTATGGTGAGAAAAAAAAAAATCCACAACAGATCTATGTTACTCAATAAATGCAAGAGATGCTAAAGAATCACTTCTTTATAAAGGTGCATATATTTTATATTTATATATATATATATATATATATTTCTTTAATGGACATCCAAATTTGGATAAAAACTTGAAACTATTTTTCTGGGTGAAAATTTGTGGTAATTCTAAGGTGTATTTGAATAATGAGATGAGTTCATGAATTGAATTGAGATAAGTTAAATAAAATATTATTAAAATATTATTTTTTAATATTATAAATATTTTAAAATTTGAAAAAATTGAATTATTTATTATATTTTATATGAAAATTTAAGAAAATTATAATAATGAGATGAGATAAATTGAATAAAATATTATTATAATATTATTATTTCTTAATATTATAAATGTTTTGAAATTTAAAAATATTAAATTATTTATTATATTTTATATGAAAATTTAAAAAAATTATAATAATAAAATAAAATAAGTTTAAGTGAGTTTGAAAATCAAATTCGGCTAAGTTGGTTTGCATGACAGTTAATAAATAATTTTTTTAAATTTTTATATAAAATATAATAAATAAAAGCTAAGAGTCCAATGGAAGCTTCCTAGGTTTGCCAGTAGTTAGCGTCAAAACTAACTAATACTTTATTATGTACTGCGAACGACACAGTGAAGTTGACAAAATTCTTTACTGTTTACCGTAAATCAAATCTGCATTATAGTAAATTAAGATGTTGACAAAATCTTCACTGTTGACAGTAAAGATCTAGTATCTGAAAATTCTTTACTGGTAAACAGTAAATTCTTTACTGTTGACAAAAATATTGACAAAATCTAATATCTGCATTGGATTCTTCAAATGATTTAAATCAAATCCTTTAAAATTTTGAGTTATAGTATTATATTATTTTCTTCTATATTTAAAAGTTTACTGCTTATCGGCTAAATCAATTGTTTAATACTTTTTAATCCTCCACATTTTTTTTCTCATTTGTCTCTTATTTTTGGTTTCCTCTTATTACTAAAATATATTATATTATTATTATTTTGAATTAATAAAAATTTTAAATTTTTCATCAAATTTTAAAGATGATTTTGATAAAACCAAAGTGAATGCTCTAAGATATATAAATATATCTGCTATCTTAAATATAAATTATTCTAGGTCATGATAATCTTTAGTATCACTTATTAAACATATTTGTTTTCTCTTACTAAATATATATATATATATATATATATATATATATATATATAGTACATGCAGAATGATGAGTACTGGGAATAATTAAATAAAAATAAGTATAACATAGCTAGTGAGTAAAGATAATGAATAGCAAATCTCAAATCTTTCTATTTGTATGCGATTGACAATATTTTATTCCTAACTATATAACTCAAAAGGCCGGACGTTATATACATAATCATTCATCATTATTCCATGTACTTTAAAATAATATTGATTGTACTGTTAAATAATTAAAGAATATGATCAGAAATATGGGAGGAACATAAGATCGATACCAATTTCAAATAAAAGGCCTGAGAGACCGGAACAGCCAGGACCGCCGGTGAGCCAAAGAAGAAGAGGGTCATCCTTAGGACTCCTTTCAGACTCGATGAAGTAGTAAAACAGCTGCACCTCATCCAACTCTCCAACGCCAATGTACCTTTAAAATTCGTTGCATATAAATAAAACCAGAGTGGTAGTCCAATATATATATATATATATATATTTAAAGTCACCATAAGAAAAATTAGAAGACGTAATCATTTTGATAAGAAATAATTAGTTACAAATAAATAATTTTTTTTAATGTATTTTTATTACTTGATCTTAATCATACATACATGACAGACACAAATATAGATATATTTTATATATATATATGTGTGTGTATATGTGGACACCGACCCAGTTTCGAGTTTGGAGGGAAGCTCGCCAGTAAAACCGGGAAGAGTGTTGATGATGGACTGCGACGCAACCAAGTTGGAGATGAGAAGCAATAGTAGAACCACTACGGACGGCCACCGCATTGTGAGTATAATACTTCTGCTAAAATTCCTGAGTAGCAAGCTATATAGGACGTTAATTCATGAGATGTCAGTGGTGAATTAAGGTGGTCGTTGGCCTGCACATAAATATATATCCAGAGGTATACCGTACTCTTGACAGTTTGGTTTTAGTGTCGTTTGTAATTCGAAACTGGGCCAAGCCAGTTGGAGGAGAAGCTGCATGGATGACCGTTGTTTATTTAAGCCTTTTAAGTTGTAGAAATCTTACTTATCATAATTTAAGTTTTATTTTCTCAATATATCTTAATGTGACATCAGATTTTTTAAAGACTAATAAAATATAATAAATACCTACC
Source organism: Platycarya longipes (assembly GCA_036559045.1). NCBI lineage: Eukaryota > Viridiplantae > Streptophyta > Magnoliopsida > Fagales > Juglandaceae > Platycarya > Platycarya longipes. The sequence goes on from CM071793.1 coordinate 2,059,151, forward strand.
ATATTGCCGTCTCACTTTGTCCTCTAATTATTTTTAACCAATCATGTATTTAATTTTTTTTAACTTTTTTTGTTTAATGATTAAGTGTATTAATATATTTTTAGAAATATTTAAACATGTTTAAAAAATATTTGAAATAAAAAGTAAAAATAAAATAAAATAAATATAAATTGCACTAGGGGCATACCAAATGGACAAATTGAGGAGGTATAGTAACATTACTTTTTTGCGATACGCTCCATATATTAATAAATATTTAATTTTTACTTTAAATTATTATTTTTTAATTATTTTTTTCTCAATCTAATTATATCCAATAAATACATTTTATACTCAACCTAATTAAAGTAAAATAATGTAAAGTATTACTTTGGAAATAAAAAGTGACTTGTCAAATTTGAAAAAATTGATGAATTTACTATAGCTCAAAAGTGGAGCATTTGGATTTTGGACTACTCTAATGCAAACCACTTTTGAACTATTTAATCAAATTTAAGTAGACACTAATATTTAATTATATCAATACCAATACTCTTAAGCAACTTAGCTATAGTTTAATCAAAATTTAACTTTTAACTATATAGAGCCCTACTAATTACGCTTTTCCCAGCTCGCTAATAATCTATTGTGCCACCATCATATTTTCCGGCCTCCATACATGTATATGCCCATTTACACTAGGCTGACTAACTTCATTGGTAGTGTTCGTCGAAGGTACTGACATCATTTATTGCAAATTGGATATGATCAATTTGTGTAGCTAGCTCTTGGGGAGTACTGGAATATTAGAAGGACATGACTCATGTCTTGAGAGTTAGGTTTAAGCACTAGCATGTGTTGCATCCGACATGTTCGAGCATTAAAGGACATGCCTTTTAGCACTGAACTTGATTACCATGTAAGGGCCCTATCACTTATGGCACTACAAGACAAGGTGAAGTAAATCTTTAGGGACATAAGGTGATAAGAGGCTGTGGGTGGCAGGAAGCATGGGGTAGAGTGAGGAGCAGAGATGTCAAGAAAAGAAGAAAAATGAAGGAAAAAAAAAGAAACGGCAGACACATAAATAGGAACAATCATATTTGGCAGCCTCTACTGTTTGAGGCAGTCGAAATATCTTATTTATATTAATAATATTTTTATTATTTAAATAAATAATAAAAATATTATTTATGTGAGTGGGTTCTTTCGATAACCTCTGAAACAGGCTATCATTTAGAGGCTACCAATCACGCTTCAAATAGAAAACTGGAAAATAATTGATATACGAAAGTGGAAAATCACATCATTACAAAACAATAGATTATAAATAACCTTTAAACTAAGATGACCAGGGCTGGTTTTATCCTCTTGACTTCTTTTTCTTTTTCTTCTTCAGCAAAAATTCAATTTTTCTAAAGGAATTTTGTTTACGGTACATAACTTTTTTTTTTTATATAGTGAGATATGAGATATTGTACAATATTTATTATAATAGATTCTCATCTTCAAACATCCGTAAACATATGCATTATGTCGAATCAAATAAATTATGACTCCATTTCAATTTATTTTATCTATTACAAATTATGTGTCGTCATCGTACAGCCTTACCGAAACATCGTTGGGGTTTCCAAACAACATCAAACAAAGTTCAAATTGCCTCAATAGATTGCATATGATTGTTTCTCTCACTTTGGCCTATTAAACAATTTTTATTGCGTCAATAGGGAGATTAGCCAACATTAAGAATAAAAGTGAAACCATTAAATCGAAAGCAAATTAAGATTTTCTCTAATCTTGCATATCAAGGGGCAGGATTCAGACTTGCCAACTAGTGCACTAGAAGGAACAACGAAGTATGAATTGCTTTAGCAGGTCAGTGTAAAACAACACATTTGAAAATATATTCATTTCAGCATGATTATAGGTGTATACACAAGGCTTTATATATAGAGTTGAAGGTGTCAATTACAATCTGGCATTTACACAAGCATATGATGTGCGTGAATCCTAGAGCTATCTATGCCGTATGACGATAATAGAATATATTCCTTTTCTACAGATCAAAATCACAAGAACATTCTAGAAAGAAATACAACAAGTTTCTAAAGATTAATTGCTTCTAGAAGATGCTTCATTGTTACTGTCGTGGAGTGTTGTAGAGGTGGAGACTTGAGTCACATTTGAGCTGGACTTATTTGGTTTACTGTCACCCTCCCGCCAGTCCATCATGGGAGCCAAGGTGAGATTCGATCTTAGTGTTAGGAACCATGATGAAAGAAGCGGTTGGGTGGACACATCTGCAAGCTGGTCACGAGAAGAAACGAAAGCCACAAGAAGAGTCTTTAAGGCAACTCATTCTTGAACAAAATGGAAATCAATTTTCATGTGTTTGGTTTAGTAATGAAGAACCGTATTAGCAAAGAGGTAGGTTGCTTCAAAGTTATCACACTATAAGGTATGGGGATGAGAAAGAAAAATTCCAAGATCCTTGAGAAGTGACTGTATCCAAAGTAATTCAGCTCTAGTGTTAGCAAGAGCCTTGTACTCAGCTTTAGTACTTGGTCTTGCAATTGTTTGCTGCTTCTTGGACCCCCAAGAAATGAGATTGGATAAAAAAAAAGAAAAAAGACATAGTGTCCTCTGGTTGAGCGGTGGTCGTCAGAGTACCCACACAATCGGCATTAGAAAATCCACAGAGATTATAAGAACTAGAAGGCCAAATGTGTAAACCATAATGTGCAATGTGTTTGAGAAACTGTAGTATTCTCTTCACAGCTTGTCAATTAGGTATTTTTGGGGCATGCATGAATTGAAAAACTTTACATACAACGATGGCAACGTCAAGTCTCTTGAGAGATAGATATTGCAGGCTACCAGCAGTGCTTCTGTATAAGGTTGGGTCAAAGAATCTAGGGCTACCTATGAGAGAGAGACGAGTGGAAAAAGCCATTGGAGAGTTGACAGGTTTTGCCAACTTCATATTTGTTTGTTTCGGTAAATCATAGATGTACTTGGTCTAAGATAAATGAAGATCAGACATAGTGTTTTTTTCAAGACCAAAAAAATACTTTAGGGGACCCAAATCTTTCAAAGAAAAAGAAGCACCGAGTGTACAAGAACATAGGAGATTGTCGATGAACATGACCCAGTAAAGATAATGTCGTCGACATAAACTAAAATAAGAATTTGTGATGATAAACAAACAATGAGGGGTCTACAGTACAGGCAACGAAACCAACCTCAAGGAGACGTGTACTCAACTTGGAGAATAGGCACGGGACGCTTGTTTTAGACCATAAATGGCTTTATTCAAGCGACACATGATGTAGATAATCTAGGTTAACAAAACCAATGGGTTGACACATGTAGACCTCCTCTTAGAGGTCTACATGAAGAAATGTGTTATTGATGTCTATCTATCTGAGAGACCATTGTTCAGTGACGACAATGGATAAAATGGTGCGAATGGTAGTGGGTTTTACCACTAGGCAAAAAGTTTCAGAGAAGTCGATACCTTTTTGTTGATGGAAATCTTTGGCGACAAGATGAGACTTATACCAATCGATTGAATCATCTGAGAGCCTCTTGGTGTGAGAAACCCACTTGCAACTAACGAGATTTTGAATGCCAATGGAGGGTACTAATGTCCAAGTGTTAGTCTGCAAAAGAGCTTTAAACTCGTTAGACCTAACAATCCAACATGGATGATATTTGGAGGCTTCTTTATAGGAGGTTGGAGAGTTTGGAATAAGACTGGAGAGAGTAAGGTGGCTGTGATGAGGGGGCCAAAGGATACTTCCATCAGTAAATTGACAATGAAGAAAAGAATTATTGTGCAATTTGGTTATGATGGAAGGATTTGCGGCGGAATCAATGAGGGAATTCAAGAATGAGGCAGACGAATTGGGGGATGACCTAGAAGAATTGGGAGATGAGGAAGATGTTAATGGGTTTGGTGTGGTATCAGGCTGAGAAGATGGCACGTTAAAAGAAGATGAGTGAGATAGAAGTGAGTGGTGAGCTGTATGAGAATGATGTGGGCCTTGGGCTAAAAAGGGCCGAGACCCTTGAGCAACATTTGAGCGAGTTGAAGTTAAAAGAGGTGGTGGGCCAAGGATAGAAGGAAGTGAGGTCTGAATGGTTTGATGGGAGCTGGGCTTAGTGGAAGAGTTGTTGGCAAACAGAAATTGATATTCATAAAAAACGAAGTCCCTCCAAGTTCAGTGTCTAGACAACGATAGCCTTTGTGAAAATCATTGTAGCCAACAAATAAGTATTTTTTGGATCTAAGGTCAAGCTTGTGTCAGTTGCATGGCCGAAGATGAGGCCAACAGGATGAGCCAAAGATCTTAAGAAAGGAGTAGTCTGGGGGTTTGGGAAATAATTTCAGAAAAAGTGATTGATATTGGAGGATGGGTGTGGGAAGTCAATTTATGAGATAGATTATGGTATAAAATGCATCTACCCAAAATTCTTGTGCGAGAGATGCATGTGATAGATGTGCCAAACCAATTTCAATAATGTATTGATGTTTACGCTCTACGGCACCATTTTGTTAGTGCGTATGCAGACATGATAGACGATGGGATATTCCCTTGGTTTGAAGGAAGGAGTGAAGGGATCGATATTCCCCTCCCTAATCACTTTGTAATGAAAGAATTTTTTAATTAAAAAATAACTCCACATGTGCTTGAAATTGGAGAAAGACTTTACCAATATTCGATTTTTGTATTAATGGATACCACTAAGTGAAATGAGTAAAATAATCCAAAAAGGCTACATAATAATGAAAACCATTTCTAGACACTACTGGGGAAGGGCCCCATAAACCATTTCTAGAGTTGTAGCAGCTAGGTGGAGTGTTGATGAGAGTCTTTGAAAGGCTATTGAGAGATTTTGGCTTGGTAACATGCCAAACACCTGAAAGGAGAGGCACGAGTTGAGATAGGTAGAGAGTGAGTTGAAAGTATGCGTTGGATAAGTTAAAGATAGGGGTGGCCTAGTCAGGTGTGCCATTGAGAGGTTGTGGTATGCTTGCCAACGAGAGCCTGAGGTGAGGAAGACGGTGCTAGAAAGGAGTAGAATCCATCATGGGTGAGGCCACTTAGGAGGATTTTCCCCCTTTTTGAATCATTCAGAAGAAAATGAGATCCATGAAATTCGGAGAAAACATAATTATCAATGCAAAATTGTCTAACAGAGTTCAAATTCGTAGTGATAACTGGAACATGTAATAAATTTTTCAAGAGAAAGGAAGTAGAAGAAGCAGGAAAAATAGAGCCTCCAATGTGTGCTATTGGCAGGGAGTTGCCATCACCAACTCGGATTTGTTCATGGCCATTGTAAGCAGAGGATTGAAGATTGAGGTTGGATATGTTAGAGGTGAGATGATTGGTTGCAACGGTGTCAGGGTATTATGATATATCAGATGAGGTAGAGGATGTGGTGTAGTGAGCCATAAGAGACTTTGGTGGATTACTTTGAAGTGCATGATCAAATCGGTAGTAACACCGAATGGTAAGATGACCAACTTTTTTCACAAATTTGACATATAGGTTTGTTATGTGGGAGAGAAGAGGAAGAAGATGATGGAGGAGGACTAGATGGAGAGTGACCTCGACCACGACCTCGGTAGCCACCTCGAGAGGGTGAACCTTGGCTGTAATTGGGAAAGTTAGAGGTGAAATTAACAAAGAAATTGGTTGAGTTGCAAAGATGATTGGAGTGGGATATACGATTTTCATGAGTCAGTAAGAGAGCATATAGTTCTTTTGGTGTAAAAGGTTTAAGTCGAGCAGTGACCGAGGTCATGAGAGCATCAAACTCACTATTAAGGCTTGCGAGAAGATAGGAAATAAATTCAGCGGAGGAGAGGGGAGAGCCAGTAACACTCATTGTATTGGAGAGATGCTTGACCTTATTGAAGTAATCAGTGATGCAGCTCAATTTGTGATGGTAGAGAGTTGATAACGCAATTGGATAATTGGGGCATGAGATTTGGAGGTGAAAAGATGTTCAAGAACAACCCAAATATCTCAGGAAGTAAAGTAACCAACAACTTGGGCTATGAGATTATCAAAAAGGGAATAAATAGAGTACTTAGAATGATTTGATCAGTTTGGGACCATGTGAGATATTCTGAGTTATGAGTGGAATTATCAGCTAGAAGACGAGGAGGAGGTAGAACAGAGCCATCCACAAAGTGTAAAACCTACTGCCCTTTGAGATAAAGAACCATTTGGGTGCACCATAATAGAAAATTGCCGTTTGTGAGTTTGACAAAGACTAAATGGGAAAGATAAGGAAAAAGGGAACGAGAGGGTTGTTTTGGAGGAGTAGAGTTGTCGTTGGCCATGGAAATGATTTTGGGGAAGGACAATCGTTAACAAGGGGTGGTGGGGATTTTGGAAAAGGAGGATCTTTAGCCATAGGAGACACTAGTCATTCAATGACTCTCATGCCATGTAAAATAATACATTTGAAAATATATTCATTTCAGCATGATTATAAGTGTTTACACAAGGCTCTATATATAGAGCTGAAGGTGCCGATAAAGTCTGGCATTTACACAAGCATGTGATGTGCGTAAATCTTAGAGCTATTTGTGTCGTAAGATGATAACAAAAAATATTCCTCTTTGATATATCAAAATCACAAGAATATTTTGAAAAGAAATACAACAAATTTCATATAGATTAATTGCTTTTAGAAGATTATTCATTGTTGTTATCGTGGAATGCTGTAGAGGTGGAAACTTGAGTGACATTTGAGCTGGACTTTTGGTTTACTGTCAGATGGGAATGACAATTTATCTCCCTCTAGCTTGTTGAACAAATTTTATCGCGTCAACGAGAAGATTAATCAACATTAAGAATAAAAGAGAAACCATTAAATTTGAAGCAAATTAATATTTTCACTAATCTTGTAGATTAAGGGGCAAGATTCAGACTTGCTAGCTAGTGCACCAGAATGAAGAATGAAGTTTGTATCACCTCAGTAGGTTGGAAATAACTTTTTTTCTATCTCTTCAATCCTTTGAATTATTTTTACTGCATCAACAACGAGGTTAGGCAACATTAGAAATAAAAGTGAAACCATTATGTTAGAAGCAAATTAGCTTAGACAAGAATTCGTGCTTAACAACAATTTTACAACTACAATGCCATGAAATAGTATTGAGAAATGAAATATCAATCGATTTTGTGTATCGAATTTGTGTGATAAATTTAATTTTTTAAATTATTTTTACTTAATGTTTAAAAAAATACTTTTTAATAATAACTTGAACTTTTTTTTATTTTTAATAATGATTTAAACCACCAAAAAAAAATTAAAAATAAATAAATAAGTAAAACCCTCATTCCATACAAATTCTGGATGTAGGACCACTCAATAGCATTAGTTTGAGTTGACTCACATGGTAGCTAGCCTGACATACTATGTTGCATACCTTTTTTTGGCTACTACTGGCCTAGTCTAGGATTTCCTCTACGTTGAAATACGCATAACTGATGGCTTTTATCTACAGTACTACTTTTTGGCCATTTTTGTGCTGGTCTTGTTTGTTGTTTTGGTGAAAAATGTTTAAAAAAATAATAATTGGAATGAACGGAATAATTTATTGAATATAAGATTTTGAAAAAAATACCAGTTATAAATTATGATAATGAAATAAAATATATTTGATTTGATTAAAAATAAAATAAAATAACTAGTACATCTTCCAAATATGACTATAAGAAATTAGATAAAATAATAATAATAAGTAAAAAGTAAACAATATTTTATTATTATATAGAATTGAGATGATCAATAATTTAATATGGAATTAGGAATTTAGGTCTTGAGTGAGATAGGTAAAAGACAAAATATGTCATGCATGTATGATATTGGGCAAATTTTGACTAATTAGCTACTCAAAGTTTGATCACCCTATTAATTAATATATATAATGGGGTGGGCAAACTAGTTAATTATGCTCGACAGAATGCATGATCAAGGATCGAAAGGTCATGTATCGTCCTAATCAATTCGTTTTTTAACGTCTTAATTTTTACTAGGTGAAAGTACATATGATATAACGCTTCAAATGAAATAAAATTAAGTTATTTATTGTGTAATGATGTGAGAAAATGAATGGGATTTATTTACAAATTTAAAACATAAAACTCTCGCAATCATTTGGATAAAAGTTGAACTTCACCATAATTAATTTATTTTTTTTTAATTATGGAGCTCATTTGTTTTTAAAATGACTCCACGAATTTGCATGAACCAAACTGTACGTACATATAAATATTTCATGCGTACGGTATATAAAAATGATAGGCCAAAATAAGAATGAAAAATAATATTTATAATTGCAGAATATGTAAATATTATGTAATTTTTTTAAAAAGTAGGTAAATATCAAATTTATATGAAAAAATTATTTATTTAATAATAAATCTTACTCTTTTTTAAAATGATTGATACTTTCATTCCATAATTATATATAATATTACTTAATTAATTTACTTAATTTAAACCCTATAATTGAAATTAGGATCTACAAAATCAAGAAATTTAACAAAAAAAATTAAAAGATTATTTAGCAAAAAAATATAAGTAAATTTTATCAATGCAAGGGAGGCATGCAAAGATACTTTCGTCTCTGCCTTTTATTGTGCTTGATTATTGCAATAACATGGTAAAGAGGAAAAAAAAATACGACCTTCCACGCTCTGCTCCTTCGATCCCATTTTGGCGTCAGGGGTTGACAAAATCTTTATCATAATTATAAATCACACACCAATTCCTTTGGCCTACTTTATTTTTGTAAAATTTAAATTTTAAACGGGGATAGTGTGCATGCTATAAGACCTTTAGATAGGAATATTATTCTAATTATAATCATCTTCCTCACGTTATGTCTAAGGATCGAAAGGCGATATAAAAAAAAATGGATATTCGAAATATTTTAACTATAATTAAAAAAATTATTTACGATAAAAATAACTAATTGAAATAAAAAAATTATTTATGAATATTAAAAAGATTGTTTTCGTCGTAAATAATCTTTGTAATTACAATAAAATTATCACAAATATATATTTTTTTTTGTAGTGTGGATTATACGTTAATATATGATCACTTATTTATGAATCAATCTATAATTGGTCTTTATTATATCATATTCGCTATTTTTATTTTTTGTGGTAAGGCATTTCATATAAACCTATTTGTAATGCATTTTTTAATCCTTTAAAAACTATTTTGGTAAGAATATGCTTTTTTTTCCTTTCTAAGATCGATATTGCGATTCCAAATTTGAAAAGCTAATAATATTATTTTATTCCAAATTTAAAAATAAATATATTGACTTTAAATTTAAGAAATGATATTTTATTACTATAGGATATCACTTCAAAAAAATAATAATTGCCCTCGTATTAGTCCACTCAAACTATCAGTCAATCTACAATTAAACCTTTAAATTATCAATTTTGACGGTCACCTCACATTATCAAAAGGTTTCAATGTGCCCTACATAAAATATTTTGACATAAATACCCTTGACAAATAAATATAAATATAAAAACACACAAACATACGTGTTAAAAAAAAAAAAAAGATCGGAAAAAAGTGAAAAAGAATAACAACTTAAAAATTGTAATGAAACGATTAGTGCGACGGCTGCCGTCCCCTGTCCCACCACTAAAATTATGTGAATGACCCCACCACTATTATTTTAAATTCTGCATAGTGACTTGTATAGTGACTTGCATAGTAACTTGCATAGTAATTTTAAAACCTATAAATAGGGGCTTCAGTTGTAATGAAATTCATAAAAAAATATAGAGAGAGAAAGAAAGTTTCAGTTCTTAAGAGTTTCAGAGAGAGTTTCTTATATATTTCTGTTTGCAATAGTAGTTTCTGTCTTTAGTTTTATAACACGTTATCAGCACGACGGTTCTACCAATTCTGAAGCTAGTGGCCTTATTCCTCTAAAATGGCAAATCTTACAAAATTGGAATTTGTTGCTCTTGACATTTCTGAGAAAAATTATTTATCCTGGATACTTGATGCTGAAATTCATCTTGATGCAATGAACCTGGGAGAAACTATTAAAGAAGGAAATCAAGCATCCTTGCAGGACCGTGCTAAATTAATGATTTTCCTTCGCCACCATCTTCATGAAGAATTGAAAACTGAATATCTTACAGTAAAAGATCCTTATATTTTGTGGAACAGTTTAAGGGAGAGGTATGAACACCAGAAGACTGTCATCCTCCCAAGAGCTTGTTTTCAATGGTTGCACCTGAGGTTGCAAGATTATAAAAGTGTTAGTGAGTATAATTCTGCACTTTTTAAAATAAGCTCAGTCTTAAAATTATGCGGTGAGAAAATCACCGATGATGATATGCTAGAGAAGACTTATACTACATTTTATGCCTCGAATGTGCTCCTGCAGCAGCAGTATCGAGAGAGAAAGTTCAAGAAATATTTTGAACTTATATCATGTCTTCTAGTAGTTGAGCAGAACAATGAGCTCTTATTAGAAAACCACTAGTCACGCCCTACCGGCTCAATATCATTCCCTAAAGTGAATGGTAATAGATTTGCATCATTCCCAGAAGTGAATGCTGCATCCTTTAGAAGAAATCGGGGGCGTGGACGTGGTAAGAGAAATTATAGAAATGTTGGTCCCAGAAGTGACAACATTAAAAGGGATAATAATATACCGTATCACCAGAAGTGGTACAATTCAGAAAGGGGTAAAAATCTCCAGAATAATTCTTCAAAGAAAGGTGAAGATGTGTGCCATATGTTGAACCCAAGGTTTCAAGCTTCATGTAATTATAAATTTACACATGGATTTTGATGATAACAAATGAATTCAAAGAATAAAGGAGTCTCAAGCTCAAGTTGTCCACACAATAGAATCAAGCACATCAAGGAACCAAGCATGAGCAAGAAGGGAACAAGTTCACATTAAAATCATAGAGTAATGTTGTAAATCTCTTAAAAATTCAAAATTAGGATTAAGGCTCAAAATTAATATTTTATCATAAAGCATTAAAATACATTTTCCACATGTGCATGAATATTTTGAAAATTAAATTTGCAAATTTTGAAAGATGATTGATTGTCATCTTTCACATGTGCATGACATGATTAAAGGTTTGAACTTTGAAAATATTAAGATGATTGATTGTCATCTTTCACATGTGCATGACATGATTAAATGTTTGAACTTTGAAAATATTAAGATGATTGATTGTCATCTTTCACATGTGCATGTTTTATTTGAATATTTTCAAAAGTGGTGGATGCTTTTCTTGACTTATGCAAAAGGTAGATGTCTTTATTTGAAAATTTTAAAAAGTAAAGTGTGCTCTTTTTGTCATATGCAAAAAGTAAAATATTAGGTTTGAAATTTTTGAAAAGTAAAGTGTGCTCCTTTTGTCACATGCAAAAAGTAAAAAGATTAGATTTGAAATTTTTGAAAAGTGAATGATGATGTCTTGGATATGGGAATCTTTTCAAATTTGAAATTGAAGACTCATTTGCCTATAAATAGCTCACTTGAGTTTTGCAAAAACCACCACAAGAGCTTACACATCTATTGCTAAGTTTTTCATCATTCCTTCAAAGCTCTCATTCTTTCTTTTCTAAAGTTTTGAGCCTTAATTCTTGTTCTTGTTAAGAGAGATATAGGTTGTGCTGTATTGTTTCTATCTCACTCGTTGAGGAGTGTACTTTGATAGTCTACCCACTATCAACTCTTGTATTTGTAAGAGGGTGCGTATAACCCTTGTGTGTGTAGAAGGTGTTCTACACGGGGAATAGTTAAATCACCAAGTGTGAGGTGATTGGAAGTGTAGAGGGTGTTCTACACGAATTCTTTGGAGCGGTGCTGCTCAAAAGTGTAATAGGTTTCTATCTCCACCTAAAGGAGATTGACTAGTGAATTCGGGATCCTCAAGGGGTAGCTTAAGGCGAGGGAGGACGTAGGCAGTGGGGCTGAACCTCGTAAAAATACTGAGTTTGCTTTCTCTTACCCTACTCTTTACATTTCTTACTACTTTACATTCTGTTTATATTTTATATTGTATATTTGATTAATAAGTGTTAATTTTTGTAATATAACCTAATTCACCCCCTCTTGTGTTAGTCATCTGGGTAACAATTGGTATCAGAACTAGAGCTCTATTATAAGATTAACTATCTTTTGAGTTAAGATCTTATGGCTAACATTGCAGCTTCATTTGGTGAAGGTCAATCTAGCAGTCGGCCTCCACTCTTTTGCGGAGACAATTACTCATTCTGGAAAGTTAGAATGAGAATATTCCTTCAGGCTCAAGGTCGAAAAATCTGGAAATGCATTGTAAATGGACCTTATATTCCAACAAAAGTGGTTGATGGAGTAAAGGTCAAAAAGGAAGAAGAAGAGTTTGATCGTGAAGACGATAGACTTTATACTTTGAATTTAACTGCTATGAATTTATTATATAATGCTCTCAATGGTAATGAGTTTAATAGAATAATGACTTGCGCTACAGCAAAGGAAATTTGGGATAACTTGGAAGTTACTTATGAAGGAACTTCTCAAGTCAAGGAATCAAAAATTTATATTCTTACTCATGAATATGAAATGTTTAAGATGAATGATGATGAATCTATTTCTAGTATGCACACTCGTTTTACTAACATCATAAACAGTTTGACAGCTCTTGGCAAAGTTTATTCCAAAGTGGAGATAGTAAGAAAAATTCTCAACTCTCTACCAAAACGTTGGGAATCAAAAGTGACAGCGATTCTTGAAGCTAGAGACCTTAAGAAGCTCGAAGTGAATGAACTCATCGGGTCACTTATCACCCATGAGTACACATTGAAAAGAGGAGAAGAAGAAGGAAAGCAAAAGAAGAGCTTGGCACTCAAAGCCGTTCCTCATGAAAGTGAAAGCGAAGAAGATGAAGAAAGCGATGACGAAGAGATTGCAATGATCACAAGAAGATTTAAAAGATTCTTGAAAAATAAAGCTCTTCCAAGGAAACCTTTCAAAAAATCTTCCAACAAAGATACAGGTAAAAATGATTCATTAATTTGTTATAAATGTAAAAAGCCAGGACATATCAAGGCAGATTGTCCCATGCTAAAGAAAAATCGAAACAAAGGCAAAAAAGCAATGAAAGCTACATGGGATGATGATTCAAGTAGCTCAGATAGTGAAGCAAGCAATGGAGAATCAGCAAATCTTTGTCTTATGGCTAAAGATGACATTGAGACAACAAATCTTGATAATATTGAAGATCCTTCATATGAAGAATTGCAAAATGTTTTAGAAGAGGTATATGAGGAATTTGAAAAATTGGGTATCAAGTATACTGCTTTGAAAAAGAAAAATTCTTCTTTAACAAACGAAATTGATATTTTAAGAAAAGAAAGTATTGTTTTGAAAGATGAAAATCTTGAGTTGAAAAAAAAAAAGAAAACTGATTTAGAAAATATTGTTGAAAACTTTACAAATGGAAAAAGAAATTTTGAAAAACTTCTTGGTAGTCAAAGATGTGTTTTTGACAAGGCAGGCTTGGGATATATGCCAAAACAAAAATACAAATCTTATAAAAACTTCTTTGATAATCCTTCTACATCAAAGTCCAATATTCAAAATTCTTTTCATAAAAATAATTTTGTTAAAAAAGGATACTATTGTAATCACTCTAGTTCTTCATATATGTCTCATGCTATTTGCAATTTTTGTAATAGAAATGGTCATAATTATCTTGCTTGTCCTATTAGAAGAAAACATACAATGACTATTAGGGTCATATGGGTACCTAAAAATCTTATTTCTTCTAATACTAATAAATAAAGGACCCAAAGAATTTGAGTACCAAGAAAAATCATTTTAATTGTTTTTATAGGTGTGCATGAAGTCCTCCACAAACAAAAATAAATGGTTTTTAGATAGTGGATGTTTAAGACACATGACGGGAGACAAGACTAAGTTCTTTGATCTTAGATCTAAAGAAGAAGGACACGTGACATTTGGAGACAACTCAAAAGGGAAGATCGTGGGAATAGGTAAAATTGGTAATGAGTCTTCTCTCATAATTGAAGATGTTCTACTTGTTAAAGGTCTAAAACATAATCTTTTGAGCATAAGTCAATTATGTGATAAAGGATTTACAGTTACTTTCAAAATGGATAAGTGCATTATTTTGAATGATTATGATTGTAATATTTGTTTTATTGCTTTTAGAAGCAACAATGTTTATACAATCGATTTTGAAGAAATTATCTCACAAGATGCTATTTGTTTTTCAGCTCAAAATGAAACTAATTGGTTATGGCATAGAAGACTAGGTCATGCCAACATGGAACTTATTTCCAAACTTTCAAAAAATGATCTTGTGAGAGATTTACCAAAGGCAAATTTTCTTAAAGACAAAATTTGTGATGCATGCCAATTTGGTAAACAAACAAAAACTTCTTTTAAAACCAAGAAACATATTTCCACTACTAGACCACTACAATTGATACACATGGATCTTTTTGGACCAAATAGAGTTACAAGTTTAGGAGGAAAATATTATGCATTTGTTATTGTTGATGATTTCTCTAGATATACTTGGGTCATCTTTCTTGCTTATAAAGATGAGGCACATAATGCCTTTACCAAGTTATGCAAGAGAATTCAAAATGAAAAGGGTTATACTATTTCAAGTATCCGAAGTGATAGGGGAAAAGAATTTTTTAATAAAAATATTGAAACATTTTGTGATGAAAATGGTTTTATGCACAATTTTTCTGCTCCTCGAACTCCTCAACAAAATGGGGTAGTAGAGAGGAAAAATAGATCTCTTCAAGAGATGGCAAGAACAATGCTCAATGAGAACAACTTGCCTAGGTTATTTTTGGGCTGAAGAGGTAAGTACTGCATGTTATGTTATAAATAGAGTTATGCTAAGGTCCAAATTAGATAAAACCCCCTATGAGCTTTGGAATGAGAAAAAGCCCAACATTGGTTACTTTCATGTATTTGGATGCAAATGTTTTATTTTAAATGACAGGGATAATTTATGCAAGTTTGATGCAAAATCTAATGAAGGTATCTTTCTCGGATATTCTACTAATAGTAAAGCTTATAGAGTATTCAATAAAAAGATTTTGACTATACAAGAATCTATGCATGTAGTATTTGATGAATCTAATTCTCTACTCTCCAAGAAATCCATTGATGAAGAAACAGGAGGTATAAATAATACGGAAAGTCTCAATCTCAACAAAGAGAATACAATAGAGGAAGTCCAACATGGAGATATAAGGAAAGATCATCAAAATTTAATACAAGATGCAACCAAACAGTGAAAATTTGTGAAAGATCATCCAGTAGAACAAATTCTGGGAGAACCTTTACGAGGTGTAAGCACTCGATCATCTCTTAGAAATATTTGTAATCATACTGCTTTTCTATCTCAGATTGAACCTAAAAATATTGATGAAGCACTTCTTGATGAATCTTGGATTCTAGCTATGCAAGAAGAGCTTAATCACTTTGAAAGAAATGATGTTTGGACACTTGTTCCTAAACCCAAAAATCATACTATTATTGGAACAAAATGGGTTTTTAGAAACAAGAAAGATGAGTCCGGAGTCATTACTAGAAATAAGGCTCGACTTGTAGCCCAAGGTTTCAATCAAGAAGAAGGAATCGATTATGATGAGACATATGCACCAGTCGCAAGATTAGAAGCTATTTGAATGCTACTTGCATATGCTTGTTATAAAGATTTCAAACTTTTTCAAATGGATGTTAAAAGTGCTTTCTTAAACGGTTTTATAAATGAAGAGGTATATGTTGAGCAACCTCCAGGTTTTGAAAATCATATTTCTCCAAATCATGTTTTTAAACTCACAAAAGCACTATATGGACTCAAACAAGCTCCTAGAGCGTGGTACGAGAGACTCAGTGGTTTCTTGATTGAAAAAGGCTTTTCAAGAGGAAAAATTGATACAACTCTTTTCATTAAATACGAAAATGATGATATTATTTTAATTTAGATTTATGTTGATGATATAATATTCGGTGCTACTAATGAAAATATGTGCCAAGTTTTTGCTAAGACTATGCAGGAAGAATTTGAAATGAGCATGATGGGAGAGCTTACATTCTTTCTCGGATTGCAAATTAAGCAAGCAAAAAGTGGGACATTCATCAATCAATCGAAATATATTAAGGAATTGCTGAAAAAGTTTGGGCTGGAAGGTGCTAAGGAAACTGGAACACCAATGAGCCCATCTACTAAACTTGATAAAGATGAATCCGGTAAACCAGTTGACTCGAAGGTATATCGAGATATGATTGGTAGCTTATTATATTTGACAGCCAGTAGACCAGATATTATGTTTAGTGTGTGCTTATGTGCACGCTTTCAATCATCTCCAAAAGAATCACATTTAATTGCAGTTAAGCACATTCTTAGATATCTTAGTGGTATAATTAACTTAGGGTTATGGTACCATAAGCACACATCTTTCGATCTAATTCGCTACACAGATGCAGATTATGCTGGCTGTAAAATAGATCGAAAAAGCACTAGTGGAGCATGTCACTTCTTAGGTCATGCACTAGTTTCCTGGTTTAGTAAAAAACAAAATTCTGTTGCACTATCTACTGCTGAGGCAGAATATGTTGCTGCGGGTAGTTGTTGTGCTCAAGTTCTTTACATGAAGCAATAACTTGAGGATTTTAAACTTATGTACAATCACATTCCAATCAAATGTGATAATACAAGTGCTATAAATCTTTCAAAGAATCCAATACAACATTCTCGGACCAAACATATTGAAATTAGATATCATTTTCTTAGAGATCATGTGCAGAAGGGCGATATTGTATTAGAATTCACTAGTACACGTGATCAATTGGCAGACATTTTCACAAAACCCCTACCAGAAGATAGACTATGCATGATTAGAAGAGAAATAGGAATGATGCATGCCATGAATATCTGCTAGATACTTTTATTTCATTATCTTAAATGACCTACAGAAACTTGAGACGTTTAGCCTCATCATTCAAATGCATTTGCTCCTCATAAATCATCATGCCATCCTTGTCTAAAGGATTAGGCAATCGAAATGAAGAGGCAAGCAAGGATTTCAAATCCTTATTCTGTTGCTTTAACTCTACTATTTTTTTGTTTGACTCATAAACAAGTCGTTGAAGTACAGAAACAGTCTCGTTAAGCTTCTCAATTTCGCGAGTTTTGGACTGCAACCGAGCAGAAAACGCGACGATAGATGATGAGTATCGAGTTCCGAGACCCACAAGCTCGTAAATGGCGTCGTGATCTGATTTATTAGCTAAATCAGTCTCTTGTTGCTTCATGGCATCCACGACAGATGCAGAAATAGATTGAGACTGAGGTGAAGGATACCTCAAATCTTGATCAAGAGAAGCACTGAAGGGAAAACGACTAGCCATTGAAAATTTGTAGAATGAGAATGCAAGCAAATTGCAAAGATGAGAAGAAAGCTTGATGCGAAATAGATAAAACTAAGGATTGCTCTTATAGAAACGGAAATAAGAACAAGACAAGCTTACAAATCCTGATAATATCTCATTTTTCAACAACATCAAGCGGATCAAATCTCTGCACCGAATTGCCAGAGCTACGCCTCCAACCCTTGCAGGTTTTGTCGGGCACGGGTGGTTTCAATTATTCAGCTCTTTACAAAATCTCCTTCCGAACCGAATTGCCAGAACTAGGCCTCTAGCCTTTGCAGGTTTTGTCGAACACTTGTGGCTACGCACCGAATTCTCTACAGTCTCTACTAACGCAGCGTTTTATTTGTCTATTGGTTATTGTAGGAATATATCTTATTGAGCTAATTATGATTCCTTTTTAATGATGCCAAAAGGGGGAGAAGTTTTAGACTAGAACATTAACATTGTTTAAATTGCTAAACTTGTTACCTATGCTTGGAATTATATTTATATTTTTGCTTGAAAAACTAACGCACATTCTCAGTAGGAGCTTAAGTATTAATACAGGTTTCAGGTTCTATCAAGTATTTGTCATCATCAAAAAGGGGGAGATTGTTGAACCCAAGGTTTCAAGCTTCATGTAATTATAAATTTACACATGGATTTTGATGATAACAAATGAATTCAAAGAATAAAGGAGTCTCAAGCTCAAGTTGTCCACACAATAGAATCAAGCACATCAAGGAACCAAGCATGAGCAAGAAGGGAACAAGTTCACATTAAAATCATAGAGTAATGTTGTAAATCTCTTAAAAATTTAAAATTAGGATTAAGGCTCAAAATTAATATTTTATCATAAAGCATTAAAATACATTTTCCACATGTGCATGAATATTTTGAAAATTAAATTTGTAAATTTTGAAAGATGATTGATTGTCATCTTTCACATGTGCATGACATGATTAAATGTTTGAACTTTGAAAATATTAAGATGATTGATTGTCATCTTTCACATGTGCATGTTTTATTTGAATATTTTCAAAAGTGGTGGATGCTTTTCTTGACTTATGCAAAAGGTAGATGTCTTTATTTGAAAATTTTGAAAAGTAAAGTGTGCTCTTTTTGTCATATGCAAAAAGTAAAATATTAGGTTTGAAATTTTTGAAAAGTAAAATGTGCTCCTTTTGTCACATGCAAAAAGTAAAAAGATTATATTTGAAATTTTTGAAAAGTGAATGATGATGTCTTGGACATGAGAATCTTTTCAAATTTGAAATTGAAGACTCATTTGCCTATAAATAGCTCACTTGAGTTTTGCAAAAATCACCACAAGAGCTTACACATCTATTGCTAAGTTTTGCATCATTCCTTCAAAGCTCTCATTCTCTCTTTTCTAAAGTTTTGAGCCTTAATTCTTGTTCTTGTTAAGAGAGATATAGGTTGTGCTGTATTGTTTCTATCTCACTCGTTGAGGAGTGTACTTTGATAGTCTACCCACTATCAACTCTTGTATTTGTAAGAGGGTGCGTATAACCCTTGTGTGTGTAGAAGGTGTTCTACACGGGGAATAGTTAAATCACCAAGTGTGAGGTGATTGGAAGTGTAGAGGGTGTTCTACACGAATTCTTTGGAGCGGTGCTGCTCAAAAGTGTAATAGGTTTCTATCTCCACCTAAAGGAGATTGACTAGTGAATTCGGGATCCTCAAGGGGTAGCTTGAGGCGAGGACGTAGGCAGTGGGGCTGAACCTCGTAAAAATACTGAGTTTGCTTTCTCTTACCCTACTCTTTACATTTCTTACTACTTTACATTCTGTTTATATTTTATATTGTATATTTGATTAATAAGTGTTAATTTTTGTAATATAACCCAATTCACCCCCCTCTTGTGTTAGTCATCTGGGCAACACCATAGATGTGGAATGACTGGACATTGGTCACGTACCTGTCGTACGGCCAGGCACTTAGCTGATTTATATCAAGCTTCTATTAAAGGAAAGAATAAAGCGCATGAAACAAATTTAGTAGAACCATCAGATAATTTATTAGATTCAGTAGATATAGACGTTACTCATCTTAATGTCTCTGATTTCTTTAATCATCCTGAATGTAGTATTGAACACTTAATTGGAGATGGAAGTGTTTCACTCAACTAATGAATTTTCTTTCTATCTGTAATAAAAGTTTTGTATATTTTGTAGAATCATGGATCACATTGATGAGCTTTTTATCTGTGAATTGAATGATAAAGATATATGTCTGGCTGACAGTGCTACAACTCACACAATTCTCAAAGAAAAGAAATATTTTCAAAATCTAACACTAAGTAAAGCCTATGTCCATACCATATCAGGTTCATCAGATTTAATTGAGAGCTCTGGAAGAGCTTATATTGTGTTGCCTAATAGCACCAATTTTGTATTGATGATGCTCTATTCTCTTCACAATCCAGAAGAAATTTATTTAGTTTCAAAGATATACGTCGTAATGATTACCAAACGACCAATGAAGGCAGTAAAGAGCATCTTCTTATTACTAAAACAATACGGGCCAGAAGCTCGTATTAGAAAAACTGTCTGCTCTATGTTCTGGATTATATTATACAAAGATGAGAACAATTAAATCATATGTGGTAATGCACCAGAAGTACATTGACTCTAAAGTATTTATGACTTGGCATGATCGCCTTGGACATCTGGGTTCTATAATGATGAGACGAATTATTGAAAATTCGCATGGGCATCCCTTAAAGAATCAAAAGATATTTCTACCCAATGAATCTCCGTGCTCTGCATGTTCTTAAGGTAAGTTGATTATCAAACCATCTCCCTCAAAAGTCATTGTTGAATCTCCATCTTTTTTACAAAGGATTCACGGAGATATATGTGGGCCTATTCATCCATCAAGTGAACCATTTAGATATTTTATGGTTCTAATTTATGCATCTAGTCGATGGTCACATGTTTGTCTGCTTTCTACTAGAAATGTTGCATTTGCTAGACTTCTTGCTCAGACAATTAAACTACGAGCACAATTTCCTGAGTATCCAATTAAGACCATTCGATTGGATAATGCAGGTGAATTTTCATCTCAAGTTTTTGATGATTATTGCATGTCAATAGGAATAGATGTTGAACATCCTGTTGCCCATACACACACACAAAACGGTTTAGCTGAATCTTTGATCAAAAGGCTTCAACTAATCGCTAGACCTTTACTTATGAAATCAAGACTACTTGTTTCTGCTTGGGAACATGTTATACTTCATGCAACATCTCTAATTCGCATTAGACCATCTGCATATCATAAATATTCTCCATTACAGCTTGCATTTGGTTAACAACCAAATATTTCTCATCTTCGTACTTTTGGATGTGCTGTATTTGTTCCAATTGTACCACCACAACGTACAAAAATGGGCCCTCAACGTAGACTTGGGATATATGTTAGTTTTGATTCTCCATCTATTATTAGATACCTTGAACCCCTTACAGGGGATATGTTTAAAACACGTTTTGAGGATTATCATTTTGACGAATCCAATTTTCCATTAATGGGTAAAGAAAAGTCGGTGCCTGAAGCACGACAAGATATTACTTGGGATAATAAAACCCTGTCTTATTTTGATCCTCCTACAAATGAATGTAAACGGGAAGTTCAGAGGATTATTCATTTGCAAAATGTTGCAAATCAATTATCAAATGTATTTACTGACACTAAAAGTGTAGTAAACTCTTATATTCCTGCTGTTAATGCTCCAGCAAGGATTGAAGTCCCTGAAGGACAAATTGTCAAAACAGCAATAGGTGAATCTAAAACATGCCTGAAGCGTGGAAGACCTATTGGTGCAAAAGATAAAATTCTCAGAAGGAAAAAAATATAAAATGAATTTGGTGTTCCTGAAGAACACGTACCCACAATACAGGCTACAAATATAATTGGTGCTCCTAAAGAGCTTAAATCTTCTATTCCAGAACCTCCTGAAGAGGAAACTCCTGAAGAGTATAAATCTCCTGAAAAGGAACCTCCTGAAGAGGTGTGTCATGAAATGTTTTCCCCTGAAGAGGAACAGGTACCTGAAAATAATGATATCTCAATACATTTCATGAAAACTGGAGAAATTCTGGATAGAAATAAAACTGTTGTCGACAACATATTTTCATATAAAATGGCCCTTGACATTACCAGAAGTAACGAAGAAAGTGAGCCAAAAACCGTCGAAGAATGTCGACGTAGAAATGATTGGCCAAAATGGAAAGTAGCTATTGAAGCTGAATTAAATTCGCTAGCAAAGCGAGAAGTATTTGGACCTGTTGTCCAAACACCAAAGAGTGTAATACCTGTTGGATATATGTGGGTTTTTGTACGAAAACGTAATGAGAAAAATGAAATTATGCGGTACAAAGCACGGCTTGTCGCACAAGGTTTCCTACAGAAACCTGGGATTGATTATGAAGAAACATATTCTCCCATAATGGATGTAATCACATTTAGATTTTTTATTAGTCTGGTTGTCACAAAAGGATTAGAAATGCGGTTGATGGATGTGGTCACTGCATATTTATATGGATCATTAGACCATGACATATATATGAAAATCCCTGAAGGATATAAGATGCCTGACGCATCTATAAGTACATCTAGAAATATGTACTCAATCAGACTACAAAGATCTTTATATGGGTTGAAGCAATCCGGACGCATGTGGTATAATCGCTTAAGCGAATATCTATTGAAAGAAGGATTTGAGAATAATCCTATATGCTCATGTGTTTTTATTAAGAAATCAGAATCCGGATTTGTCATTATTGCGGTTTATGTTGATGATTTAAATATTGTGGAAACTCCTGAAGAGATCTCAAAAACCGCTATATATTTAAAGAATGAATTTGAAATGAAAGATCTTGGCAAAACAAAACTTTGTCTCGGCCTGCAACTCGAGCACTTGCCAAATGAAATTTTTATTCATCAGTCCATATATACTGAGAAAGTCCTAAAATATTTTTATATGGACAAATCTCATCCCCTAAGTATTCCAATGATTGTTCGAATACTTGATATGAAGAATGATCCATTCCGGCCTTGTGATGACGATGAAGAAATTCTTGGTCCTGAAGTACCATATCTCAGTGCAATTGGAGTTTTGATGTATCTTGTAAATTGCACTCGACCAGATATTACATTCTCAGTTAATCTGCTTGCAAGATATAGTTCTGCACCAACTCGAAGGCATTGGAATGGCATTAAACATGTCCTTCGTTACCTTCATGGTACAGTTGATATGAGATTATTTTATCAACGTGGTTCAAGTCCAGAATTGATTGGGTATGCAGATGCAGGTTATCTTTCAGACCTACACAGAGGTAGATCTCAAACTGGATATTTATTTACTTATAGAGATACTGTCATATCATGGAGATCTGTTAAGCAGACACTATCTGCTACTTCTTCAAATCACTCAGAGATCTTTGCTATTCATGAAGCAAGTCGAGAGTGTATTTGGCTGAGATCAGTTATTCAACATATCCAGGAAAAGTGTGGACTTCCCATGATCAATAATAGCCCAACATTTTATATGAAGATAATACTGCTTGTATCACTCAAATCAGAGGAGAATATATCAAAGGTGACAAAACCAAACATATTTCACCTAAATTCTTTTATACTCATGAACTTCAAGAGAAAGGTGAAATTGATGTCAAGCAGATACGATCTAATGATAATCTAGTAGATTTATTCACAAAAGCGTTACCAACTTTCACATTCAAGAAGATTATGCATAACATTGGAATGCGAAGATTCAAAGATCTTTTGTCATGCACTTTTCAGGGGGAGTAAATGTGCTAATTGTACTCTTTTTCCTTCGTTGAGGTTTTGTCCCACTGGGTTTTCCTCTGCAAGGTTTTAATGAGGCAATCTTAAAGCACTTGTGGATACATAAGAAGATTGTACTCTTTTTCCTTCGCCATTGGTTTTTCTTCCTACTGCGTTTTTCCTTGGCAAGGTTTTAACGAGGCAGATTCCTTATGGGTGGCCATTCAAGGGGGAGTGTAATGAAATGATTAGTGCGACGGCTGCCGCCCCCTGTCCCACCACTATTATTTTAAATTCTGTATAGTGACTTGCATAGTGACTTGCATAGTAACTTGCATAGTAATTTCAAAGCCTATAAATAGGGGTTTCAGTTGTAATGAAATTCATAAGAAAATATAGAGAGAGAAAGAAAGTTTCAGTGCTTAAGAGTTTCAGAGAGAGTTTCTTATATATTTCTGTTTTGCAATAGTAGTTTCTACCTTTAGTTTTATAACAAAAATATTATTTTGCG
This sequence comes from Platycarya longipes, assembly GCA_036559045.1. Taxonomy (NCBI): domain Eukaryota; kingdom Viridiplantae; phylum Streptophyta; class Magnoliopsida; order Fagales; family Juglandaceae; genus Platycarya; species Platycarya longipes. The sequence continues at coordinate 2,082,938 of CM071793.1, forward strand.
AACTAAAGAAAATGTTTGAAAAAAGATAAAAATAAATACAAGATTGCTCTAAATATTTTTCAAAAATACTTTTTCATTTTGCATACAGTCGTTTTCATTTTGCATTAATTGTATCTGAAAAAAATTAGAGACAAGACAAATGCATCAACGGACATAAAGAAGTATGTTTAATGGTGCCATCCTCTTTCTTTGAAAATTATTTTGCTATCAAAATCATTTTTTATTAAACATTGGTTTTTTTTTAATGGAAATAGGGCACATCTTCATTAGAAGTATAATGTGACATTACAACTTTAAGGTACACAACAAACAGCTATATGAATAGCCTACATAGCTAGTCAAATAACTCTACACTTAAGACTCCACCACTTGGGCTATAGCACCAGGACTATTAGCCCCCCAAATTGTTAGAGTGCTTTGAGCTCGAGCATAATGAGTCAAAGAATTAGCAGCTTCATTTGGAAGACAAGACTTGATAGAAGAATTCGGCTGCTTTTGCAATAAATCCTTAACAACATATATAATATTTTCTTCCGTAGACATAGACTCTTCTTGACTTTGAATGACTTGAACACTTAATAGAGAATTGGTTTTCACAATAAGAACAGAGATACCCAAAAGGATACATAGTTGCAAGCCTCCTAAGAGAGCAAACAGTTGAACTTCTAACAAGTTCTGGACCTTAGATTCCCTCCCACTTGCTGCCATCAAAATTTGTCTTTTTGAATCTCTTAGCATTACTCCAAAACTTGAGGTAGATGATTAAGAAAAAATAGGTCCATCCGTATTTAATTAACATGTGTTGACGAAGGGAGGTTTTCACTTGTAGTGATCATTTAAGGTTGCAACATAGGATTTATGAGACTCAGCACAATCTGAGAGTAGAGATAAAGCATTTTCAACTGAATCTTTAAGAGAAATAGAAACATTCTCGAACAAAAATTGATTTCTTCTCTGCCAAAAGGACTAGGCCAATAGAATTTTTTTTTTTTTTTTTTTTTTTTTGCCGAATCATAACTTGAACCTGCCTGCATTGTTTTCTAAGCTAGTAAGAAGTAATCAGTCTAAGATCCATGCCATTTCAAAACAAAAAGATGCTTCTGCCATAGTGGTTTTAGACCAGAACATTAAACAAGAGCATGACATGTGCCTTCGAACTGCTCACCATAGAACTTACAATTCATGTTAGAGAATTCTTGAGTACTCTCCATCCAAAAAATTTAATGCAATTGGGTATTTTCAATTTTCAGAAAGTTTTCTATAGAGAATTCTGAGCATGGATTGTTGAAAACTCACCCTAATTGTTGTTAAAGCTCAAATTGTAGAGAAATTTGTAAGCACTTTTAACATAAAACATTCTATTTCTCTCTTATTTCCACAATAGCTTATCATTTCTGTGTATGATATCCAAGCGCATCTTCAATGTCTTGTTGGCTACTATTAGAGGTAGTAATTGTCTCCCAATATCAAAACATTCCATCAGGAAGTTTCTTTATCAATTAACTGATCCACGATTTCCATTTCAAACAAGTTACCGGTTGAAAAGGTTTGAGGCCTTGATATTGACTCTTGATGTGGAAGCCAAGAATCTGTCCAGATGTTTATGGATTTTTCCATTACCCACTCTCCATTTACAATCTCTTAACAAAGAAGATTTAACATCCCAGATACATCTCCAAGCAAATGAAGGATTATTCCCAAGTTTTGCTTCTTTAAAAGCATTCACAGGAAAATACCTAGCCTTGTAGAATTTATGCAATAGAGAACCTGTTTTAGTCATGATGTGCCAGCCCTATTTTGCAAGCAAAGCAACATTGAAAGTGTAAAGATCTTTAAAGCCAAGACCCCCTTTGCATTTGGCAACACATTTTTTCTCCTCATTTTTCTAACTCCTCCAAAACTTAGCCATCATATTCTTGAGTTTTGAGCAAAAAATCACCTGAACTTTAAAACAACTCATAGGGAAATTTGGTATTGCAAATGCAACAATTTAAATTAAAACCTCTTTACCTCCTTATAATAAAAGCTTATCTTTCCCCCATTGTAGTTTCTTTCATACTTTAGACTTCATCTCAACAAAAACTTGTCATTTATTCCTTCCGATCATAGAAGGAAGGCCAAGATCTCTCATATTGTTGTGCATGTTGAACCTCCCAAAAATTCAAAATTTCGGCTTGTTGAGCAACATCTACATTAGGACTAAAAACTATTGTAAATTTTTTCTTATTAACCATCTGACCTGAGGCATTTTCATAGGTTTTAAAAAGTTTTTGAATGCTTAGCTTAGCTTGCAAGGTGGCTTGACAAGAGAGTAAATTGTCATATGCAAATAGAATGTGATTTAGATTAGCTTGTAGTTTCTTTCATACTTTAGACTTCATCTCTACAAAAACTTGTCATTTATTGCTTCCGATCATAGACGGAAGGCCAAGATCTCTCATATTGTTGTGCATGTTGAACCTCCCAAAAATTCAAAATTTCGGCTTGTTGAGCAACATCTACATTAGGACTAAAAACCATTGTAAATTTTTTCTTATTAACCATCTGACCTGAGGCATTTTCATAGGTTTTAAAAAGTTTTTGAATGCTTAGATTAGCTTGCAAGGTGGCTTGACAAGAGAGTAAACTGTCATATGCAAATAGAATGTGATTTAGAGTAGGAGAGCCATGACAGATTTGAACTCCTTTAATCTCTTTAGTAGTGACAGCTTGTTTTAGAAATGATATGAGCCCCTCTGTAAAAAAGAGAAAAAGATAGGGAGAAAATGAATCACCTTATCTCAAGCTCTTTTATGGATAAATAGGACCCTTTGACACTCAATTAACTAAAACTGAATAAGAAACTAATTGCACATACATCATGATCAAATACCTCCATTTCTCAACAAAGCTCATAATTTCCATTATACAATTCAGAAAAGACTATTCAATACAATCGTATACTTTGCTCATATCAAGTTTTAAAGACATAAAGCATCTTTTCCCATGCCTTTTGTGCTTTAGGAAATGAATCACTTCATAAGCCATTGATTATCAGTAATCAGCCTATTAGGAACCAAAGGCAATTTGGTCTTTGAGATGATATTGGTAATATAGTTTTAAATCGATTTGTCAAGACCTTGAAAATCAATTTATAAACTACATTACACAAACTATTTGGGCAAAAATCAGCAACGTATTCAAGCTTTGACTTTTTAGTAATAAGGGAAATGTAAATATGGTTTAAACCGCTAAATATCTCTCCCTTGTTCAGGGTTAGCAATATGGCCGCTAAATATCTCTCCCTTGTTCAGGGTTAGCAATATGGCCTTGGTAATATTTGCTCCCATTACATCTTAGTATTTTTGATAGAAAAGTGGAGGCATTTCGTCAGGACCAGGAGCAGTTGAGGGTTCCATTTCATGGAACAATGTTGTCTTAACTTCTGCAGCTGTGAAATCATCAAGCAATTCTGAGTTCATTGATTAAAAAACTCTGCCATTTAAGTCTTGTAAAAAATCCAAATGCCCATGCCGAGAAGATGAAGTAAATAGAGTTTGAAAGTATCTTAAAATCTTTGCATCTCAAGCCGAACTTGTCTACCAAACAGAATTGAGATCCTTTATACCTAATATAGAATTTATTTCCTTCCTTAGAGAGGCCTTATGATGGAAATATTTAATGTTCTTATCACCATTTTGAAGCTACAAAACTTTAGACATTTGCCTTCACAAAGTTTCATCTCTAACTAACCATTTATTGAGCTTTACTCGAGCTTCTTGAAGCAAATATGGATTCAAAATATGAGGATCAGAGGTGAGCAATGCTTGAAGTCATTTCCAAGCTGCAAAAATGTTCCTCTTAACATTGCCAAAGCAGGTTCTATTGCATTGCATTAGATTCTCAACAGTTGCTTGAATTTTCTGCTTGACTATAGACCAATCTATCACCCCAGAAATACTCAACCAGGCTTTGTCAATGATCTGGTGGCAATGGTCAAAGCTTATCCACATAGTTTCAAAATGAAACATTTTCTAATGTACAAGTTCTAACAAATCTGCTAGATTTTTCGTGGCAATTGCTGGATGGTTTGATGTAGCAACACCCAGGTGCTCCACATATAAATGAGGAAAAGCTGCTCGCAAGCTGTGTTTGTGAGAAATCTATTCAGTCTTTCTGAAATATTGTAGGGGTGAGTTCTGCCATTTCACCATGTAAATTGAGGTCCTTTAACAGTCCTGGAGCATAGCAGAAGATTATCCAGCAAGTGTTGATCTCTAATTCGGCCTCCCTCCTTTTCACCATCATGAAGAATCTCATTAAAATCACCTCCTAACAACAATGGAGTTCCCTCTACCACTTTGAAAGATTGAATCAAGTCCATAGTTTCAAATTGTCTAGCTGCAATTGGTTGACCATAAATGCCAGTAAAATACTAGCCAAATGAATTATCATTCTGGAGAGTATTTTTTATTTCATTTTAGCATGAATATGAGACTTTAATTAATGCAAAATTTGAAGGTCAATCTCAGCTTTCCAAAGTAAAGCCAAACCACCTCCCCTACCATCATTACCAATAGCAAAGCGATTAGCGAAGTTTAGTCCAAACTTTAAGCGATCCATTCTACTAACATTCAAATGGGTCTCTTGTAGAAACAAGAGGTCAGGATTTTCACTTCGGACTAAATCACAAAGAGCACATATTTACGTTGGGTTCCCAAGCCCATGATTCCAACTAATGATATTCATAGTGATCCGAAGGGTTGAAAAATAGCCCCTACCAGAACCAAGGATAGAACAAAAATACAGAGACTAACCTCAAAAGGAGTGGACACATCCACCTTGAAAAGAATCTCCAGAGTTCCTATTTATGTTTTCCTCAGTTCCATCTGAGCTATAGTTGCTGCTAGTTAATGCAGGTCCCAGGTCCAAATGACCCTCATTTAGTAAGGGATTGGGTTAGTAGGATTAAAAGGTTTAAAGTCCTATGGATGGGTTTAGTATTTTGGGTAGACAAAAGAGGCCTGGTAGTGAATGGATTGAAGGGGCGAGAGAATATGGAAACCGTAGTCGAGAGAAATGGTGGGAGTTATAAAATTCGATCTTCCTAATCAAACCTAAACAGAGTTTACAAATGATCAAGAACCCACCGAATACCTGATTTAAAAAAAGGGAAATACTGATCTAGTAACGAAGTCGATAAAAAAGAAACCGTCATCTGGGTCGACTTCTCAAATCGATAAAGTCGAAAACTTGAATTCTCCAACCGATTAAGCTAAAATGGACAAAGAAAAGGACCTACGTAGAACTAACCAAGAGAGATGAGAGACTCCAACTGGTAATGAGAGATGGGTTTGTGAAATACAAAGTAATTATGTGGATGAATTTGTGTGACAAAAGATGAAATTTTTGAAAGGGTGAGTCTGAAAAATACAAGGGATGGAAAAGGTTTGGATGAAATACAAAGTAAAAATGGGAGGGGTGGAAAAGATTTGGATGAAGAATATTAATTCATCAAAGAGAGGAAATCGAGGCGAATATGAGCGAGTAAGGTTAATGCTAGTTTCTCCTGTTGTTGGGATCATCATTATCATTATTTGTCGTCATCATTCATCGACACACACTTGCAGCGTGTAGGTACTTCTCCAATTATTACATAAAATATATATATATATATATATATATATATATATATATATAATGAGCTTCCTCTTAGATCATTTTCATTAGATTAGACGTTTGCAAATATAAAATTTGCATAATCTCAAATCATTTTGCCTATTTCACTTATAATTTATAGACATTAGATTATGATGATCTATCTTTTAGTCTAAATAATAATAAAATATATCAATTTCATAATTTTTTTTGTCAAAATTTATATTATCAATTTAGTTCATTAATGTCCTATATGAAGGAGAAACAAATCTATGATAAATTGTGATGAAACAATTATTTCTAAAAGAAAACAAGAAAACCCTAGCTGAAAATCTGGTAACGAAATAATGGGAATGTTTGAGACAAAAAATATATTTCATCTTTCCCCTTCTGTTATTCAACCATTTATATCTCGAACATAATAGACCTTTTGCATTTGGAATTGTGACGATTTTATAACAAATAATCAGTTTCATCTTTCCCCTTCTGTTATTCAACCATTTATATCACGAACACAATAGACCTATTGCATTCGGAATTGTGACGATTTTACAACAAATAATCAGTTTCAGCTAGGGCTGTAAAAAGACCGAACCGGATCGGTGGACTGGACTGGACCGGACCAGTTGTCTCGGACCGGGACCGGACCGGTTGGAGTCCCGTCCGGTCCGGTCCGGTCCAAAAAATATATGGACCGGAAAATTCTGATCTGGTCCAGTCCAGGGGGAATGGGATTCTCCCTAGACCGGACCGAATCCCTAGAGTTTTTTTTTTAATTTTTTTTTAAATATATGTATATATAAATAATAATATATAAATTTTAATATTAATATTAATATATATTAATATATATTAATATATTAATATATAATATATACTCTTATAATATTAACATATAAATAATAAGTGTATTATTATTATTTAATATATTATTACTAATTTATCACTATTTACTAACATATAAATATATAATATACTAATGTAAATTGTAATAATGTTATTACTTATTAGTTATAGTTTATTAACATATACTAATGTAATAGTATTATTAGACTATTAGATTATTAGTTATAGTTTACTAACATACTTAATATTTAATATTAACTAACATATTAATACATAATATATACTCTTATATATTAACATATAAATAATAAGTGTATTATTATTATTTAATAGATTATTACTAATTTATCACTATTTACTAACATATAAATATATAATATACTAATGTAAATTGTAATAGTGTTATTATTTATTAGTTATAATTTATTAACATATACTAATGTGAAAGTGTTATTAGACTATTAGATTATTAGACTATTAGTTATAATTTACTAACATACTTAATATATAATATATACTAACATATTAATATATAATATATACTTTTATAATATTAACATATTATAATTTATAGTAGTTAAATTTGGGCCAAAAAAATATTTGATCATTGTAGAATTTTATATTAAATTTAGCCCATTAAATCATATGGGGCACCCTTGGACCGGACCGGACCGCCCTTGGACCGAATTGGACCGGACTGGTATGGACCGAACTGTTTGGTCCGGTCCAGGGTGAGAGAATTCTTGGACCGAATGAAATCGGTACACAAATTTCTCGGACCGGACCGGACCATTTACACTCCTAGTTTCAGCAATTTTTTCCTCAAGAAGATAAGTGCTAAAGATGCTTGTTATGAGTTATCAAGTTGGAGAGTGAAATGATTTTTTATTAGTTTTGGTCGAGCTACAACAACACTTAAAATTAATAATTAAAGCTGTTTTACTGTCAAAGTCATCTCTTTTTTACATTCAATGTAGGGAGTTATTAAATTTAAACATGCAAACACCTCATAGGATTTGTAAATGTCTAATCCAATAAGAGTGCTCATGAGAAATATTAAGCTGTTTGGTCATAATTTGGAGGTACAATTCTGCACTACAAAAAGAAATAAGCTAACCATCTATCGACCATGGCAAGACATTCCTTAGGCTTGTACTCTGGTGCTGTATGACCCCCGCCCTGCACAAACCAAATTTACCCAAATGCTATTATATATATTTTTTGAAAACAGCAATAACTCCATGAATAGTATTTTTTTTTTTTATGGAGTTACTTTTTTGCCCTCTTATGGATAACTTCATTTTTGTCCTCTAATCTTTGGGTCACATTGGGCAATTACTATTTTGCTCTCATTTATACATTTATATTTTTGTCCTCTAATTCATTAAAAATGCAATTAATTTTCTATTATTCTAATATTGATTACAATATCCATCAAAAAAATATTAATTAGAATATATATAATATTAATAAAAAGAATGAACTTCAAAATAATTTAAATTGAAGATTTCGGTTTATTGAACTTTTGCGAAACAAATTAACAATTTAGGGTTTTTAAATATTTCTTCCTAGATTTAAAAATAATAGTTTTTTTTATATAATATTATTTGGAAAACTAACAATTTCCTTCATATTATTTTACATAGTAAATCATACAAATAAATCATAGTCAATGGATCACTAATAATATTTTCATCTTACACAATTCAATTATTATTTTTACGTTCCAATTTATGCATCATTCTATATATAGCATATTCACTATTTTATTTTTTGTGGTAATGCATTTCAAATAAATCTATTTTTAATGCATTTTCTTCAAATTATTATTAAAATAATTAATAATACTTTTAATCCTTTAAAACATATTTTGATAGGAACATGCTTTTTTCTTTTTTCTTAGATCGATATTGCAATTCCAAATTGGAAAAAAATGATAATATTATATTAAATGTAAAAAATGAAAATATTGTCTTTAAATTTAAAGATTAATATTTTATTGCTATAGGATATCATTTCAAAAAAATAATAATTTCGCTCGTATTTTTTCTCATAATAATGAATCACACTGAATGATCATATATATATATATATATATATATATATATATATATATACTTTCTAAAGAAATATTATTTTCATTTAAAAAAAAATTATATCTAGTAATTTTCTGAACCAATTACAAATAATATTATATTTTCATTTATAAGAACTATATTATTGTTATTATTATTATTATTATTATTATGATGATGATGATGATGATGGTGTACATGATGTCTAATTAGTCTCATAACAAGTGAAGCAATACATGTTGATTCCAAGATAATGAATTCTAAACATTTGATTTGCTATAATGTGTTCAATAAGTTTACATTTTCCGTTTCCTTCATCTTTTCAATTATAATTATAATTATTTATAAAATTTGTTGAATAGATTTATGATAATCCTTGCAATTATCATACTTATTATTCTAATTGATAAGCATCTTAAAATTCATACTTACTATCTAAAGAATGTAGTAGCACTTTCGATTGACATGGAATATGTCATGCCTTGCACATAAAACTCTTAACTAGTGTGAGTATATATATATGTATATATATATAAAAATTATAACAGATTTTATTGTACACGATACAAGGAAATGAAGGAATTATATTGTGGAGATAAATGCTTGCCTTTATAGTCGTGAATGTCAAGCTGTACTTTTCCTCTGTAAAGATGGTGACGTATCTGAAGAAAATAAAATGAAAATCTTATATCAGTCTAGAAATTAGCAGGGTTACAAATTAATTAAATAAGATGGCGGTGGAAGTTCACCCTGCAACTTGCCCATCAACAAACCAAGGTCTCCAGGCATCCTTTATAGACAAGTCCAGTGATTCTATCCATTCTAACGTGCCCACATATGGAATCGACATGTCGTGATCACCGCTAGAAACTCTCCAAGTTAGTTTATGAAAACTTAAAAAATTTCAAAATAGAGCACATTTTCCCAAATATTTATATATTACTCGTCATTAATAGGGTCATGTTGACACACCAAGCTAAGCCCACGTACGGGAGGGAGGCCGGCATTCATAAGCTTGGCATGACAATTCCATGAATTTATTACTGCAATTCCTTGTTCGATGATCAATAAGTATGAGTCACCAAACTCACACGGAAAGTGTATGCATAGATCTAGTAGATTTGTACGTACATAGTACCTGTAAACAAGAGCTCGGATATCTTTCTTGGTGAGGTTTCGGTGATAATCAAGACTCGTTATGACATTGCTTGTATATGTTAAGCTCTTATTGCATCTCTCCCACTCTGTTTTGGTTCCCTGATATTCATCAATCACATGAGGCCAATTTAAACATATTTATCGAAACCGTAATGAATTTAAATTCTATCGTGATTTGAAGTTCCATATTATATAAATTAAATACCTCTCGAACGTGGAGAGCCTTTTGCACTGTTTTATCATTTGCCCAAACATAAGAGTACACATGATTATAGCTCTGGATCCAATAATAAATAGGCTGAATGAAATAATCATAATTTTGATAAAGCATATAGCATTTTCATTTCATCTAATCCTGAAGAGTAGAAATTGTATGTGTCGTGTGTGTGAGTGAGAGAGATAGAGAGATCATACCCGACACCATGGTTTAGGAACTTGATGATCTGGTGCTGAATGGAGTATATGATCTAAGAAATTATCATCGAGATCATGAGGGCTCATACTCCAGAGTTTATTCGGCTTTGGGGATAGATCAGCACAATTGGGTTCCAATATTTGGCCAGGATATAGATCGGCTATGCACTACAAATAATTAATTGCATCGCTAAATTAATGTTCAGACTTGTGTAATCCAAAATTAATGAATATTCTTAATTTAATTAATCATACTCACCTCATTGACCTCTTGAAGATCTTCTACACATTGTGTATTGTTTGGATCCGGATTTATATATCTTCCTTGGCAGTTTCTTTTAGTTGACTATAAGCACATAGATTAAAAAAAAAAATTACATATATTTTTACTGCAATGAGCTGATCATATTTTTATAATTTGTAACCAAATATGAAATGAAAATTACAAGAGATAAGTATTGATATTATAAGTACAAAATTCGCAACATGTATATTGGAATAGAAATTATAGTCTCAAGAAAAATTAACTAATTTGCTTTTAGTTACTATACAAACAATATTATCTCCTGATATTTTAGCAGCCAAGTACGTATTAATAAAGTCGTAAATATTCTCTATTTGTTTTTGAAGTACAAATTACAGTCTTTGAGTACTCTTTTCCATCGTGGACACCGAGAAACACAAAAGACATGTTGATCTAGATTGGGTTCGAAAAATAAATAATTTTTTTAAATAATTTTAATGAAAGTGACAAAATTATTTAAAAATTAAAAGGATTGGGTCGGGCAAAATTCAACTCGAATGAACAAGTCTAGAACACATGATGGCCCCTTTCTGCATTTGTTTGTGTTAGTGTGTTCAGCTTTATTGATAAGATGTGAATGGGGGTAAAAATAGAATATTGAGAATGTAGAATATTGTATTTAACATTAATTTTATTAACAACTATAGTCCTTCGGGAGAAAAATATTACCAAAACCATTCATGGGCTAATTACTAAAGAGCACTTTACCTGATAAAGTCTATCGGATATAAGTGCCATCCGGTGAGCGAATTTTACTCTTGAATTCCAGTCCAAAATCTGATTTGTTAGTGGGTTACCAATCACTAAACCCTGCATCCAATTTTCCAAACTATAAGTCCAACAACGGCGAAAAAACAAACAAATAAACATGAAATTAAAGAATACAGTGCAATCCAAATTAATGACTATCCATGATAATATATATAGATAGTGCATACTTTGATATTCAATGGTGGCGAATGTCCTATTTCGTTACCTACAATATGCAACATGAGAATCGCATGATCAAGACGGCCCAATAATAATCAAGCCACAACAACTAACATAGAAAGATCGAGCGATCGATCATCTGATCAATAATAATCTGTTTTTGTTATTTATACATCAGCTAATTATGGTGAGTATTAGTGCGATCATGCTAACATATTTTTTTTAGAATGAAATTGAGATCAAATTGATAATTTACCGTTTAAAACTTTTTGAACGATGATCGGGACGATTTTCCCAGAATAAGAATCACCGGCAATATAGAGCGGATTGAAGAGAAACGTGGGATGAGCCATGAGCCACTACGTACATACATGATGCAGGAATATTAATGATATCATAATTACAAAGTACGTATATATATATATATACCTTGAGATTAAATCCTGGCATTTTGGTAAATTAATCCGAGTTCGCTCACCTTTCTTAGAAATTCATAGGTTTGTGTTGTTGATGATGTATCGCTACTCATGTTGTATGCTTCCCACGTTGTAGCATACGAGAATCCAGTACCAACCGGTGAATCCAAAAATATTATGTTCGCAATCTAAAAGTAATATTTAAGTTGGACCCAATTTACTTGGTTCATAAAATGTTACTTGCTAGCTGTTTACACATTAAATTAATAGCATGTCTTACTTTTGTCCACGAGTACGGATTCAATTCCAATGTTGGTTTGTTCCCACTAGACTTTGCATAGTCGAAAGTAACAGGACCTACACACGATTAATGCCAAATCATAGAGTCAATGAATTACCAAAAAGTACTAGTGTTAGGATTTTTTTAATATATATATTTTTAGTAAGTTTTTTTTTAGTATGTTTTTTTTTTCAGATGACAGTGGTTTAATCTGTCTAATAATACAATAGACTGTAGGGATACAAGAATTTAAAATTTAAAATTATATTAATTAGTAATTTATTATATAATATAAAACTATTATATATATTTTATATAAAAATTATATACAATATAAAAATTAAAATACATATATGAACCGATCCGATCAGATTTTAGAAAAAGAAAAATAAGAATCAGATCGATTTTAACTAGTTTTAAGAAAAATTAAATTAGTATTGGACTGAACGAAACTCGATACCAGACCAAACCGACAACTGAATCGGTTTACTCACCATCTTTTTTTCATACATAAGGGTCAAACACGATGCTAACCTGATCCAACCCGGAAACTTCAAGTTGGGTCGATCGGTTTGGCATTGTCGGGCCCGACCCGGTGAGGACGTTATATAGTGTTATATATATATATATGTGTGTGTGCGCGCGCGCGCGCCTCTTATATACAAACTGATTCGCATTATTCCAAGTTTCTTATATGCTACTTAAAATAATAAAAATTGTACTGTTAAATAAATAAAGAAAATCATGATAAGAATTTTGGGAGAAAAATATGATACCAATTTCAAATAAAAGGCCCGTGAGACTGGAACAGCCAGGACCGCCGGTGAGCCAAAGAAGAAGAGGGTCATCCTTAGGACTCCTTTCAGACTCGATGAAATAATAAAATAGCTGCACCTCATCTAACTCTCCAACGCCAATGTACCTTTAAAACTCATTGCATATTAATAAAACCGGACCAGAAGAGGTACGTACGTAGTACAATAAATTAATTAATGTATTTATCACATCATGATCATAAATATCATACATACATGATGGTATATATATATAGATATATGTGGACACTAACCCAGTTTCGAGCTTGAAGGGAAGCTCGCCAGTAAAACCAGGAAGAGTGTTGATGATATTGGACTGCGATGCAACGTCCAAGTTGGAGATAAGAAGCAATATTTGCAGAACCAATACGGATGGCCAACACATGATTGTGAGCGTATTGATCATGAGATGTACGTAGGTGGTGAATTAAGGAGCCTGGCCTGCACATAAATATATATTAATGTAGGATCGAATTATAGATCGAAGGTTGTGTCTTGACTGGTAGGTTTAACTGTTAGTTGGAATTCCCAAATGGGCAAGCCAGTAGGCGGAGATCGAAGAAGCATGTGTAAGAAAAGGTTGAAAGGAATTGCGCCTCTCATGTTTTCAGAGATCAGCATTCCATTCCATGCCAAAAATGTCTGTACAGCCAGTATTACCTTTATACAACCATTATAAGAAAATTAGTTATCCATAATACTAAGCTTTTCTCTGTTAAAATGATTATTTTTTTATTAAAATGAGTATATTTTTATAGTAAATAGTCATTTTTGTAACAAATAATTCGTCAAAAATACTAATTTTTTTTGTACTGAATGATTGCGTTACTAATTCTGAACTAAAAAACAAAAGAATCTTTATAACTAATTGAGAGCCAGCTCAATAGATTATGGCAGATCAAAGGCCAAAATCTTGATGGAGGTTTTTTTCTTAAGTAAGTTTTTATAATAGATTTTTATTTAAAAATAATTCTTATTATTTGTCAAGCAAATTACTATTTAAGATTTTATAGTTCTACTTTTTCAATTAATATTTTTAATTGATAATAATATATAATATTTATTTGATATTTTTGATGTTCTCTTATTAAATTAATTAATACTTTTAATTGAATTTTTCTTATATAAATAGAATCTACTTTAAACTTTTTTAGTAAGGCCTTCTTCTAATAAAAGGCCTTAACTAGTAATTGTCTAAATAGCCTAGATGGAGAAGCCGACCCTAACTAATATTAACAGAAAATGAAATAAAGGAATGAAAAAGGATAAAGTTCCAGCCATCTTATTCGGGTTCGATCCTTTCCAGTACGTGTAGTATCAGTAGACATCAAACGACAGCTTGTAGTTGCATGCAACTTTGGAGAGCTACGACCTGCTTCATGTGTAGCATTGCTATGCTACAAAGTACATGAATAGCATGAGCCTAGTTTATTTAAGCCTTTTAACTTATAAAAATATTATTTAGCATCTTTTTAGTTTTACTTTCTGATCAATATATATATATATTTTAATGTGACATCAAATTTTCGAAAGATCTATTACTAATAAAATATGATAAATAGCGTTTAAATTATTTGAGAACAGTACATCATGTTGACACAATATATAAGTAGAAGATCATCATAGGTAAAGCAGTCGATCGCGAACATATATAATTTAAGAAAGGCATGATGCACATTTGTTGGAACAAGTATAATTAATCAGAACAATTAATATTGAGATGGCTGATCAGTACGGGTTGGCAGCAAGTCGTACGTGGACTAGTCGATCGATCATCGAACATATATAATTTTCAAACCATAACCATATGATTAAACTGAGCTATATATATATGTATGTGGAATTTAATGCATCATGTGTACGTACTCACTGACGGAGTTTAAAATTTGATCAAGGGAATTAGCTTGCCAAGGAATTCCCGGAAGAGTGTCGAGGAGCAATACGTACATGAAGCACAAGTACTTGCTACGTACAGATCATCACAACCACATGAATATTATACGTGAACAAATTTATTTTTATTGTAAATAATTCTTTTAATTATGATTAAAATATCATAAATATCTGTTTTTCTTAAAATATTAAATTAAGATTACCACTAGTTCTACTACTACTATTAATGTAATACTGCTGCAACTGAATAATATTCCAATGTCTCTCTTAGCGCATCTACATCCCCATCTCATTTTTCAAATTTTTTTTATCAAATTTTAACTAAAAATCTCTTTTCTTATAAGTTTTTTTTTTTTTTTAATTTTACTCATTTTCAAAAACTTTCTTTATCTTATTTCTTATATTTTCCTTCATCTATTAAAAGAATATTCTTATATTCATTCTTTTGTTAAATTTTCTACTATTTTGTTTTACATTTTTAATTATTTCCAATAAAATATACTTAAAATTTGATATAGGAATGAATAGTAACTCCCAAATTTAGGAGTTACTGTAGTACCCCTTAAACTCATCCACTATTATGGGAATTTGGACGTGGGTTGGTTTTAGAGTAAACCTCATACCAAATCCTATAATTTAGGAATTAAGTGCATTTGATGCATCTAATGTGGGTGCTCTTATATCAATTTGTCCAAATTTTAATTTTATAAATTTAACTATTCACTTTTCAACCATACAAATAACAAACTCTCCAAACTTACTATGATCATTATTCTATTAAGAATTTAAAAAAGCATTAATTTTGAACTTTTTATTTATTTTAATTATAATTAAATTTTAAATATTTATTCATTTCCAAAAAATAACACATTAAAAAGCTAAAAAAGTACACTCTTGAAAGAGCTCCAAGAATTTTTTATTTTGTTTTTTTTTTTTTTTGTAAACGCTAATTAAGAGATCTCATTCCGGAAAAACACCAAGTCCTATTTTTGAGAGAACTAGCAAGGAAAATCAGCCAATTGTTGTGACATGATTCATTTTTATAAGCAAAATAAATGCAAGCTGAAAACTATTTGGCCAGTCATTTGGATTGATCAAATTTGGCCAATGGAAATAAAAAAATGCAAACTTACTGTACATTTGTTGAGTCTGATTTAAGAGATTTTTAAGCAGCTTAACTATATTTAATTTTAAATGGACACTATTAATACAACTTAGCTATAATTTAATCAAGTTTGATTTTGGCTAAGCCACTATTGAGAGCACTCATAATAGACTCAATAAAATTAATGTTTAGCTAAATAATAGCTAGTGAGTATGAATATGAGGTTGCAAAAGTCTCAATAAATGAATATTTAAAACTTAAAATAGCTCTCAATAATTTGGTTCAACAAATGTAGCTAGTTAAATAACTTTTTGAGATTAAAATATACACTTCTCTCACTAATTTACTCTCCCCGCATAAAAAAATAAATAAAGAGCCTTTTTAGTTTTCATCTTCGCAAAACTCTTGAATCCTATTTTTGTAAATCTTCAATGTAAAGATTAATAATTTTAATTTATTTTAAAAAATCTAATGTCTTCATTATTACAATAATCGATCGTTAAGAATAATATGAACGTTAAAAAATTAGAATGTATTTTCTAATAACAAATAAATATTTAAATTACAATTAGAATTAAAATAAATGAACAAGTAAATATTAATATTTAATGAATAATTATTAATTTGTTGAGTCCATTATTTAGTATAGTAAAAAGTAATTAGCTAAAATTTGTAAAAGAAGGTCTTAAAACAAATCTAAAATATAACTTTTTAAAAAAAATGAGAAAAAATATTCAATTCAAAATATTAATTAAGTAAATAAAAAATATCAAATAAATATTATATATAATTATTAAATGAAAATATTAATTGAAAAGAAAGTATAAAACATTGAATAAAAATTTATTTGACAAATAATAACAAATATTTTTAAATAAAAAATAATATAAAAAATAAAAATAATTTTAAAAAAAAATCTTAATCAAAATTTTAGTCTTTAAGATACCTATTGAGCCGGCCACGATGATATGATCAATTTGTGTAGCTGGAAATGTAGGAAGAGAAGGTACTCATGTCTTGACGGGTAGGTTTAAGTACGGGCAGCTGCAGAGCTCCGACCCATATACACCAAAACACTACCATAATAGCATTTTGTTGCATTCGGCTATTACTGGCCTCTAGGATTTGCGGATCTACGTTGAAAGAGGCAGCACACATATGGAACATGGTTTTTTTTCTACAGTACCACTTGGCCATTTTGTGCCATGGTCAAGTTGTTTGTTGTTTGGGGAAAAATATAATAAAATAAAATAAAATAATTGTAATGAACAGATCTGTTATAAATACTAGTTATAAAATAAAATAATCGTTGTTATTAAATTTAAAATTTCAAAAAAATACTAGTTATAAATTTTGATGATAAAATAAAATATATGACTTGACTAAAATATAAAATATAACTAATACATCTTCCAAATATGACTATAAGAAATAAAATAAATAATAATAATAAGTAAATTAAAATAAATACAATTGTATTATTATTATTATTATATATATATATATTTATACTAGTAGTGGTGCAACGTTGCCCTGTATCACTATAAAATAAATTAAAATAATATAAACATCTAGCATAGAGAAACTTTGAATGAATTGAAACAACATAATTCAATTAAGTTGCAAGCTAATAATTCAACATTTTGTAGGTAGTGATTGTCTAGTGAAAGAACTTCTTACAAATATCATGAATTGCATTAAAAAGTAAAAAATACACAATCATGAAAAGAACTTTAAAATTGTAAACCATATCATCTAAATCATGGATTGCATCCTCTGCATCTTTATGGTGGTCTTCATTAAACCCAAAGACTGTATAGAAAAGTATACCTTAAGAGTAAAATAAAAGAGATGATTAATGATTTTTAGAACAAAGAGAAGCAAGAAAGATAGGGGGAAAAATAAGAAAGATATGGGAAAGAATATAGGGAGAACAAAGAGATGAGATAGAAAAAGTGGAGCAAAAATTATTGTTTATCAGAAGCTGCTAAGAACAATACAAAAAAATGTTTAAAGAGAAATAATATAACCCTCACAGTAAAAGAATCTCATGATACATGAGCTTATCGACATGAAAAATAAAAATAAGCCCAAATAATACATAGAAACCAAAGTGTAGTGATAGTTACAAAGACAAAATAAATAAATAAATGCAAAATAATGAATAATAATTTATCTTCATCAGGTTTAGGATCTGAATCAAAAGTTAGCTATTTGTATCTTCAAACAATATGAGATTTTTATATTTCCAAATTCTCCAAAATATAGTTAGAAATATAATAACTATATAAGAAATATCAAACTCTATCAATTCCGACAATAATGCATTATATTAAATTTATCTCCACAAGTATTGAATCACATAAACGATTTAGTAATACATACTGAAAAATATTTTGAGAACACAAAGCATGATTAGAAATATTTATTACGATGGTGAATAAAATCCACATTCCAAATATTTATCATCAGATTTGCTAAATATAGAATATGAAATTGCCAAAAATACTAAATTATCTAAATTTTCTAAAATACTAAATTGCGCAAAATATGAAAAGTAAATGATGTGTCCAGAAGAAGAAAGAAAGAGATTACTAATTTGTCTAGATTAAAAAGAAAGTCACTTGAAACAGAAAGGAAAGAACTTACCAAAAAAAATTTCATATATGACTAGCTATGCAAAACAAATAGACTTTCAGCACAATAGGCTTCCTTTTGATGAGCTCAAAAATAAAAGCATCTCCTTCCTTCAAATTATTTTCTCTTACAAATGCATTCCATCATTTTATCATTCTCATTGATGAATAATCGTTGTTATTGTAAGAGCAAACAACATGTCATTCTCTTGTATCATCAAATGTTTGAACTTTGACTTTTTGGTTCTTCGATAGATATTTTACAGCAAATTCAACAGGTACATACTACACAATAAAGAAAAAGTTCAAATCAAATACATATTTCTGGAAAGTAATTAAATTTGAACAATAGAAGGCATTAATTATAAGTTTAGACTGTGAAGACCCGTAATTTTATCCCCTTGATATTTTAATACTTTAATATTTTAATTTATTGGATGTTATGAGTTAGTTGCTATTAATATTAGTTTGTTGTGCTTGTGTTTAAATATTTGGATATTTCATCTTCAGTTAAAATTTATTTTCCCATATTATTTATTGTGATGCTTTTATTTTAATGCTTGGATTTAATCTCCTTGTTTTGTTATGTTAGTATTTGATTTAATGTATCTGATTTGATTTGATTTTAATTGATTTTCAGATGGGCCTATTTATGTTTAATTGTGTTGAGTTTAGGTTTTATTATGTTTTGGGCCATGTTTAAGTTTGTTTTGC
Source organism: Platycarya longipes (assembly GCA_036559045.1). NCBI lineage: Eukaryota > Viridiplantae > Streptophyta > Magnoliopsida > Fagales > Juglandaceae > Platycarya > Platycarya longipes. The sequence goes on from CM071793.1 coordinate 2,102,161, forward strand.
AGCCAGCCCGTAGCCCATACTTAGGCCCTTTCTTTTGTTTCAAACGAAAACGTTTGATTTAGTGAAGTAGTGAAATTCCAAGCCTTCTCCATTACGTGTTCAACTAGCGTTCTCTTCTTCCTTTCTTCTTCTTCTTCTTCTTCTTCCGTTTCTTTTCATTTTTGTTCCCCTGTTTGTTTGCTGCAAGCCGTGAGCAAAGATCGAATCTTTGTAGCCTTTTTCATCTTCATTTCATCCACGCATTGCATTATTAGAGACCTGGTATCTCGCTATTCATTTCCCCTCTGTTTTCATCTCGAACTCGTAAGTCACGTGCCCGAATTTCCAGCAAAATCATGAGTTTCAACCCATGTTTTTGCCTTTGTTTCTCATTTAAAAAGCTGAAGAATCTTTCCTTTTACAACTTGCTTGTCTTGGCTCGGGTTTGGTTGTGTTTCATGTGATTTATCCCACCCAAAAAGTCATTGTGTTGTGCTAGTTTCACGCCTATAAAATGGGTGGTCGACCCTTGCTTCAAACTACTCCGAAAATTCTCTCTTTTCCCCCTCGAAAGTTGTGTGTTTAGTCATCTTTTTAGAGCTTTTTTCTTTCTCAACTCAAGTTTGAGTTTTCTTCTTCAAATCCCCTTTGAATTCAAAAATTGGAAGGGCCCGGCAAGGACATTCGACGGTGGGGACTTGTTCGTCAGAGCATGGTGGAGATGCTAGAGTCAGCAGTGAGGCCAGATGGCCGATAGTGAAGCCTAGCTCTGGCTGGTTGTGTGCGCGATATGGATGAATCCGAATAGAACTCGTTTCGGGTTCTGCTTGCGTGCGGTTGAGGGAAGGCCTGACAAGGGCATTCAACGGTGGGGACTTGTTCGTCGGGGCATGGGGGAGATGCCGAAGACTGCGGTGAGGCCAGATGGCCGGCGGTAAAGCCTAGCTCTGGCTGGTTGCGTGCATAGCCGAAAAAGGTCCAAAGGATATTTGTGTGATAAATGGGTGCTCTTGTGTGAAATTCAAGGGGCAATTTTGGGTTTATGAGAGTTAAACAATAATTACTATTTGTTACTATTTAAATTGGGATAGATGCTTTTTAAGTATAAAGATATAGTTTAGATGATGGATTAGGTTTTCGAGTGAGATAGGTAAAAGACAAAATGTATGATATTTGACAAATTTTGACTATTTGAAAAATACGAAATAAGATACGTATAATATAACACTTCAAATGAAATAAAATTAAGTTATTTTCCGTGTAATGATGTGAGAAAATTAATAGAATTTATTTTATTTATGGATACTTAACAGTATATACCAATTTAAAACATAAAAAACTAGCGATCATTTTGACAAAAGCGACTTCACCATAACAAATTATGTTTTTAATTATAGAGCCAATTTGTTTTTTATTGGAGAAAACCTTAAAATCAGTCCATCTGATCTTCCTTAAAGAACAACCCATCAATAAAGTGTGACATTTCGACTCTATCAGCCCACCTAATTCTATTTACCATACAGCCAATCACATATGAACAACCAACCCCCTTTATTTCCTGAACCCATTCCATGTGACTCAAGAAAGGTCCCCAATAATCGACGGCAACACGTCTGAGAGACTGGGACCCACCGGTCTTGTAATTTCTCTTGCTGCCCGAATCAACAAGTCGATGACAGCAACAAGTTGAACGCAATTTGAGACAAGTTACGGAAATGAAAAAACGACTTGGCACTATATGAGCTTCTGTATAATATAGTGCCAAATATGTTACCTATGATTCCGTTTTTTAAAAAATCTATTAATTATGTTTCCCCATAAAAAATTAAAAACATAAGTACTGTAGAGAAATTTGAAATTTTTTACTTTTATTTGTTTGTATTATTTGGCACTATTTGGGCTATTTGAACGCAGCAATTATTCGACGTAGAGATAAACAGTAATATATGAATAAATCTACTCGAAGTCCGATTTTTTATCACACAAAAGTTGATGTGGCAAATTCGATTCATTCACATTTCGGTGTGGTGGCTAAACTCTATATCCCGTGATGATATTCCCCATCTGAAATATCACACACCCATCATTATGAGAAATCATCCCCACCCACCCATCCATTGATCTAAAAAATAAATAATTAGGAATGTAAATAGTCCGGTCTAGTGCGAAAAATTTATGGACCAGTTCCATTCGGTCCAAGAATTCTCACCCTGGACCAAACCAAACTCTTATTCGGTCTATACCGGTTCGATTTAATTCGGTCCAAAGACGATCCGGTTCGGTCTAGGGGCACCGCATATGATTTAATAAGTTAAATTTAATCGAAAATCTTGAATGATCAAATATATTTTGTGGCTCAAATTTAATTCTTTTTAACCCAATTTACGTATTTATCACAGATTTATAATTATAATATGTTATTATTATAAAAGTATATATTATATATTAATATGTTAGTAAATTATAATTAATAATACTGTTACATATTTATATGTTAGTAAATAGTGATAAATTAGTGATAATATATTAAATAATAATACACTTATTACTTATAAGTTATTATTAATACTCAATATAGATATACTATAATTTATATTTTTATACTACAACTAGTCAACTAATATTATAATATGATAAGAGTATATATTATATATTAATATGTTATTATATTAATCTATATTAATATTAAAATTATAATTTATATGCTATTATTTATATATATATATATATATGATGGACATTCGGTCCAATCCGGTCCAGTCCAGGGGGAGAAATCCCTTGGACCGAGACCGAATCGAAAATGTTCGGTTCATGTAGAAATTTGGCCGAACCAGACCGAAATCCATTCATTCGCATTGACGGTCTTTTTACAACCCTTCAGTTGAGGAACGAGTATGGCCTCGGATAACCAAACATTTGCAAGCAAATCAGCCTTGAGTATCCTAAGGTCGTGCTCAATGCTACCACTGTTGTTGGCTTCAGCGGAATCTTACTCTATCTCAGCAATCTTTATAAGTATTACTTTTTTCACTCCTTATATTAGCTCCCAAGTTGAGTAGAGAATTTTTGAGGTACTGTTTTTGGTATTTCAAAATGATTCGAATTTTCCTCTCTATCCTTCTCTACGTTTGGGACTTTCTAGATGTTACTAGAAAGAACGAGCAAAATGAAATATTACATAGGAGTTTGGATAGTTTTCTTTTTTCAGGCTATAATCATGGGAGCTTGGATGGTTCAAGCATGCATAGTTTTTTGCTGGGCCCAAAGTCCATTCACTTCATCTCAATGGATGGATTTAGAACACTAGGCGTTATCTATAAGTACATAGAATCTAACATGTTCATCCCAACTACAAAATTCCTTGATTGTTTTGGGTTATTTACTTTTTTAAGGGCTTCTGAGACCTAATAGATGTAAGTTTTTTCACCATTTGATGAATTCTATGATATTTTGAAGGTGATTTCTAAATTTTCTAAAAATTTGCAACCATATATTGGAGGTTATTTCTAATACATATTGGTTTGTTGTGGATGGGTTCAGTTGGAGCAATGGCAATGAAGGCTGAGGAAGAAGAGGGGAGGGGGCGACGCTGGAAGAAAATTGAGAAAGCAAATTCTATTGTGGTTTAGAAATGAACATAAACCTAAACATGTGTTTAGCTATAAAAATAAATGTCAAATCAGTAGCTTCGTGTAGTGTATATGAGAGGAGGCAGGTATATAGAAGGACTGGTAACATATTTGGTAGTATTTGAATGCATGGATTTTAAGCATGGAATCTGTTTTGAGGGTTGTTTTAGTGTGGTGGCAGTGCATGGCCACTCAAAGAAGGAGCTTATATGTCAATTTATAATAGGGAGGCTGGCTTTCCTACTTTACAAATGAGTTGGTCAAAAGTTGCTTTTTGTTTAGGGAGATGCTACGAAACGGATCGTCTGTTCCAAGGCAGAATGCAACTCGCCCGCCCCCGACCATTGGAGATGTCATCATCCCTATCATCGGAATCGCCTCCCTTCGGCCACCTCACCCTTGTGATGACGACCCCACACGGCCTCTAATCTTCTCCACGTAAGCTTAAACTCGAAATGGGTATACCCGTCGTTCGACCTCAACCTAGATGGAGACTCTGTCGGTCCATTTCGAGTTCAAAGCTCCGTGGAGAAGGTGGAAAGTCGCGTGGGGTTGTCGTCGTAGGGGTGAGGTTGCCGGAAGGCGGCGGTTCTAATGATAAGGGCAATGACATCACTTGTGGTTGGTGGAACTTCTGTATAGGCTGAGGTCGAACGGCCAATAGATTGATGCATGAAATGCTTCATTTTATTTTTTTGTTGTATTTTTCTGATACATGTGATCATTTTATTAGTCATTATTATTGAGCTATTTTTAAAAGAAACCGGACGGGACTGATCTTCAAGAATTTTCTTTCGTTTATAATCATGACTTCAGGAAATTTGCATTAAGAAATCCGTTAATATAATTATTTAAAGCGTACGGTACATATATATGATGGGCATGAATATTTGATGCCGCGCGTCAGTCCAATAGATATAATAGAAATGAAAAATATATTTGTGATGGTAGATTGTGTCAGTGCTTTTTTAATGAATTATATATACAGTATATAATTGCTAACTATGCTAACTGTTGATTGAATATATTTAATTGTGATTGTGATTGTAGATTGTATAAGTGCTAACTGTGCTATAAAATACTTTTTTTAAAATGAAAAAATATGTGTTTGATATAAAAAATAAAAGAAAATAATTTTTTATTTAATTATATATATAGTATTACTCAATTAGCTTGATTACGATCTACAAAGTCAAGAAAACAAAAAATTAAAAAGATCAGTTCATTCCCAAAAGACCAATATTAATGTAAATTTTCTTGAATATTCAAGGGAGGCATGCAAGAGATACATTGGTTTGTGCCTTTTCTTGTGCTTGATTCTCGCAATAAAGATGGTATAAAGAAAAAAAAAATATCACAACTTTCCATGCTCTGCTCCTTTGATCCCCCATTGGCGTTAGCCACTACTCTTCTCTCATGGTTTCTCTGAGACCAAATTACCGCTAAATATTTAGCGAATAATGATTGGAACAGGTCTTAAATTCTTAATACGAAGGCGCTTTCTCTGTTAATGCAAGCAGATGGATCTAATTATTGTAATTTGTAGATCTAGAGCCTACCTGTTACAGTACAGCTAGCCATTCATTGACAAAATACTTGCTGTTTTTTTTTTTTTTTTTTTAATAATCTGTGCTAGAGGAAGTAGTAAGAAAACCATCTGTCAATCATGGCGAGACATTCCTCTGGCCTATACTCTGGTGCCGTGTGACCCCCACCCTGCACCACAAACCAAAATGACACATCATTTATATACAACACTCTTGCTTCACTACGATATATATGGTGGAATTATTTTGCCCGGAGTGTGTAGAATTCTTACCTTTATGGTTGTGAATGTCAAACTGTACTTTTTCTCTGTATAGATCGTCACGTATCTGCAGGAAAAAAAAATATATAGAACAAAATATTGTAATGCATGAGATGGTTATAAAGTTGGAAAATGGAAAATCAAACGAAAACGAAAACGTCACAAATTAAGATGGTGATGGAAGTTGACCCTGCAATTTGACCATCGACAAACCAAGGTCTCCAGTCATCCTTTATAGACAAGTCTAGAGATTCTATCCATTCTTGTGTGCCCACATACGGGATCGTCATGTCGTGATCGCCGCTACGCCAAGAGATCAAAATTAATCTTCTTCAAGTTAGGAAAGCTGAGACTGAAAAGGAAGAGCGATGTACATTTATTAGTACCTGTAAACTAAAGATCGGAGGTCTTTCTTGGTGAGGTTCTGCTGGTAATCAATACTAGTTATGATATTGTGTGCATATATTAAGCTCTTATTACATCTGTTCCACTCTGTTATTGTTCCCTGATCCAACCCAAAAGTACTTAAATTACTCAAACTATACTGAATTCAAATCGGATATCCACTATATGAAAGCGTTTATTTGGAACATACCTCTTGGACGTGAAGAGCATCTCGCACTGTTTTATCATTTGCCCAAATGTAGGAGAACAGATAGTCATAGTTCTGGGGTAGAAGATCAAAGAAAAAAAAAAAGAGGGCTGTACGATGTAAAATAGTCAAAATCTTGATTCTTGACAGACAAATAACACCTGATGTTTCTCCAAGAGTTGAAAACTCGTGTTTAGAGAGAGAGAGAGAGAGAGAGAAGATACCCTGCACCATGGTCCAGGAAGTTGAGGTGTTGAAGTGAGTATATCAATGAAATCGTCACCAAGAGGGCTCCAATTCCAAAGCTTATTCGGCTTCGGGGAAAATGCAGCGCACCTTGGTTCCAATATTTGGGGAGTATATATGTTGGCGATGCACTATGAATTTGAGTTCCATCGGTAAATTACTATATATGCAATATTGCCCCAATTAAACTTGAGGACATGATTAATGTAAATCAACCAAGAGTTTTACTTGATTTCACACACCTCATCAACTATTTGAAGATCTTCCATGCATTTTGCGTTGTCTGGATCTGGACGCATATATTCGCCTTTGCAGCTTGTTTTAGTCGACTATAAACACATCCATCGTATACGTCAAAAATACAGGGGAAAGCATTACCTGATGAGAACAATAAGTATTAAAGAACAGTACTTCACCTGATAAAGTTTGTTGGAGATAAGTGCTGTTCGGTGGGCAAATTTAATTCTTGAATTCAGGTCGAAAATCACATCCGTAAATGGGTTGCCCAGCACATAGCCCTGCGTCCCAAGTTCCATTGAGAGAGAGAGAGAGAGAGAGAGAGTAATCATAATACAAGAACTGAATCTAAAACTACATACTTTGAGATTCATTGGTGGGCGATGTCCAATTTCGTTTCCTACAGCACAGTCATAATACAAGAAATCATTTCACATGCAGCAAGTAACATAGAAGAAGAAAAATACAGAATAATGTCCCTTGCTCAATATTCTTGAGACGAATTCTTTCTAATAGATTAATTATGTACAGACTCTGTATAGTTCTCAGAAACCAAATAAGGCAAAGAACAGAAGAAGGAAGCTACCATTTGATATATCTTGAACAATGATGGGAATAGTGATGCCTGAATAAGAATCACCAGCAATATAGAGTGGGTTTGTCAGAAAGTTGGAATGAGTCACCAGCCACTGCACCGTTGATAAATATACAAAATACACTGCTATATATTTAGTTCTTCATCGTGAGTCCGTGACATGGTTTAGATACGATGAGATATTAACTGAATAAAACAGTAAAATTTATATCTATTTATGATCCTTTTAATTGATCAAGTTCGCTTTAGTACCTTTCTCAGAAATTCATAAGTTTGTGCTGCAGATGATGTATCACTACAGTTGTATAGTTCCCAACTTTTTGCATATGAAAATCCAGTCCCAACCGGCGCATCCAAAAATATTATGTTGGCAACCTAAAATTTCCATTTTATCTTTGAATCATAAAATGTCCCAACCTTCGAAAAATGGTTATATGTCGAATCTAATATATTGTAAAATCTCATACTTTTGTCCATGAGTACGGATTTAACTCGAATGTTGGTTTATTCCCACTAGAATTTGCGTAGTTGAAGGTCAAAGGACCTGCACATGAAGAATGTCAAATTACAGAGTGATCATTATAATTAAGGCCGTTACTGAAAAATAGAAATCGTCGCCCCATTTCACCTCCTAATTACAGTAAAGGTAACTGACGTTTAAAATTAAATTCAGATGAAAAAACACAAATTGGGAAATGTTTCTGGTACAACATTTTTTTTTTTTTTTTGTATACTATTAAATTCTCAATAAATATTATAAAGTTATAGCATTTCATGCTTTCTATTTATCTCAACAGTGTTAATATACGACAATAACTCAAGGATAGATTTGAACCTAGGAAAAACTCTGTTGTCCGGATGGGTTTAAAAACAATTTTTGCATCTAACCAATCAGCAAATGCCACGTAAGCAACCCGGACAATCAACTACCAACTAACAGTCTTAGATGGTAGGACCCGAGAGTCAACTATTAACGCCATCGGCGGATTGGATCCTTCTAGATCAGAATGTTTTACCACTTTTAAAAATTAAAAAACATATAACAGAAAACGAAAAGTTTCAAAAACTGGTAATGGAGACGCCGATGGAGGAGGACAGGAAGAAATATATATAGCATACCAATTTCATAAAAAAGGGCAGAAAGACCAGAACAACCGGGACCACCGGTGAGCCAAAGAACAAGAGGATCATCTTTAGGACTCCTTTCAGACTCGATGAAGTAGTAAAATAGCTGCACCTCATCTAACTCTCCAACGCCAATGTACCTTTAAATTAATTAGTTACATAATATATAAATTAAAACCATAAGAAAAATTTTGTAATACTTAATGACATAATTTACAATAAATGCGTGCATGTATGTATACAAAAAGTACTGACCCAGTTTCAAGTTTGAAGGGAAGCTTGCCAGCAAATCCTGGAAGAGTGTCGATGATGGACTGCGTGGACTCAACCGAGTTGGAGATCATGAGCAATATTACATGAACAAGTACTACTACAGACAACCACATTGTGAGATCTCTTTCGAGTTGGCCTGGCACCGGCCTGCTCTTCATCCTGCCCGTTTATATATGTGTGCTTTGTGGTAAACGCAGAAAGCAAGCTGGAGTACTCTCTTTCGAGTTGCTAGTTTGCTGATGATATTTTTCCTGAGAGAATCACGTGGACGGTGGGTACGTACAAGGTTTTACTGGTAGCTAGGCTTAAGTTGTTCATACCAATAAAATAAAGCAAAATGGGCTACAGAACTTCAAGACAACTATTTGGGATCTATTTTTCAAAAGTGAATCTCACTATTTTTTAGATCACCGACGTCTTAAGTTATATTATGAAGGAAAATGGTAGTTGAACCTATAAGTTGATCAATGAATTTGACCGATTGAGATTGGTATTTTTATTTAAAATTTATTTACTAATTAAGGAAGTGAATATTAATGAATTGATATTTTTTATTATTTTTTAAAATATCTAAAACTGTGTAAAAAAATAATTAAAGTAAAAGAAAAAAAAAATACAATGCATCAGTTCATTTTCCCGATACTTTATCGGTCTTAGTAGCATCGTTATATTATTAATGAATCCTACTCTCTTTCAAGACAACTGTATGATGCTTTCGCCTAAGGCCATCGTTCTATTATTAATGGACCCTACCTTTTTTCATTTCTCAATTATAAAAGCAAAATATTATAAATTAGGTCATCTCATAGGTAAGGCCGACTCAATGGTAAAGTCATAATTTAGACTATTGCCTAAGGCTCAATCCTATGCAAAGTCTCCAAAAATAAAAGTAATCAAGTGTTTTTTTTTAAATATTTTTTTTAAAAAAATAAAAAACTATCTCATTAATTAAAATTTAAATAACTTATATATTTTTCAATGTGTGCAATGCCCACAATACTAAATTTAATATATATTTTTTCTCTGAAGACTAAATTTAATACTTCATACAATGAATTGCTTATATTTTTAAATGTCTCTTTTAAGATCATGTTAAATTGAGGTACAAAATTTACATTAAGGCTTCATTTTATATAAATTTTTGTATTAAATATAAATTTAAAAATAATTTATTTAATGATTTAAATAAAATCTCATTTTATTTCTATATAATAATTTATATTTTATTGTATTATATATTATTATAAATGGCTTCTTTAAATTTTGTCTTAGATTTCAATATATATTGAGTTAGCCTGCTCATAAATAAGATTCTCCAAACTCGAGAGCTTCATTTGATAATTTCCCCAAGTCACACAAGCAACCATCTTCATGTACAATTGTGCATGGAGCCAAAAATACTGTGCTGAGCTCTGTAAATGAATTGTGCATACTCGTCCAATTGTCATTGTATTGATTGGTTTCAACCTTGTATATAACACTTGAGTGTTACACAGATTTTTTTTTTTATTATTTTGTGGTAAAGAGCCAGTAATCACACTCATAATGGTCTCATCCAATGTCTATTAATAAATCCTCACATATGGCGAAGGAAAACCGTAGTTACAAACTTGGGATAAAAACAAACCAACACCAAAACAAAACTCAAACTAATCAACATCCTGAACAACCTAACAAAATAAATAACCCAAGCCCAACAGAAAACGACTTCACCAACAGACTACACCGCTAAACACAAAAAGCTAATCCCAAATATAAGTCATAACAGACTTATCCAATCTATACATTCCTCTTATTTCTATATCCAGCTGCCCAACGTTATAGACAACCTTATTCACCCCTTGAGCACCAGATTTTGCCAAGAGATCAGCAACCTTATTAGCTTCCCTAAAACAATGAATAATAGAATAGTCAAGATCATTTAAGAGTGAGACTACTTTATCCCAATAATCCCAAAGATACCAAACTGTACACTTCTTATCTAAAATCCAATTAACAACCACCAAAGAATCACATTCAATGTCAATCTTAAAAAAACCCATATGTTTGCAAAAAAACAAGCCCTCTAAAACAGCTCTTAGTTCCGCTTCATTATTTGAGCAATAGCCAAAATATCTTGTAAAAGCAAATAACAGTTTTTCGAAATCATCCCGCAAGACCCCTCCTCCAAGTCCCTCTCCTGGATTGTCAATACTACTTCCATCAAGATTCAATTTAAATCTTCCCGGACTAGGTACAAACCAACGAATAATGCGCAACATCCTTCTACATTTTTCCACAATTTTGATTTCCAACATTTTCAAAATAACCATATCCACATTTGTCAACTTATTCAACTTTGACATTTTCTTCGCTACAATACGAGACCAATACTTAATAGACCTCCAAACCACTCCCAGGTTTTCATATCTACCCTCCATCCTAGCTGCACATCTCCTTTGCCACAATCTCCAAGTCACAATAATAGGAATTACCTATTGAAGTGCCCACCTGTGACTGCCGAGAAGCTCGAGAAAACCACAATTGAATCCTATCACGCCACCGTTGCTGAGGAACAAAAGGAATGGCTAATTCAGCCAAAACTTTGCACCACACAGATCTTGCAAACTGTCCACTACCCAACACATGGTCTATGTGTTCAATTTGCCCTCTGTCACAACAATTACAACATGATGCAAGAGGAATTCCAATCTTTTGAACTTGATCATCAACACTAAGACATCTGAAAACTGCTTTCCACATACATAAAGACATTTTTTAATTGGAATCAGATTATTCCACACCCATAAAAACCAATCATTCCTAGGCATTTTAATTCTCAATATATCCCAGGCCGACTTTGTAGAGAACACACCACTATTTTTCGAGAGCCAAATCAACATATCCTTCCTGTCTTTCAAGGTTCCAATTGTCTACATAACATTAGTAGCCAATCGAGAACCTACCATCACTTGCAACTTTGTAATATCCCAGTGATCATTAATCACAAGTTCTCTAATTCTAATCTCAGGGAACTCCAAATGTTGCACAAGATCACATAAAGGTTCCTCGGCTAAAAACTTGTCATACCAGAAGAATAAATCACCCCCATTCACCTTCCATTTGGAATTTTCCAAAATAAAAGGAAGTCCCTCAACAATTTTCTTCCAAAAACTAGAACCTGACAATCTCCCCAAACCCAAACTCAGCTACTTATTCTTTACATATTTGGCCCGAAAAAACCTCACCCATAAGCTATCTTGCATCAACAATTGCCATCCAAATTTATGAAACATGGAGCATTGCACTTCCCCCAATTTCCTAATACCAATCCCCCCCCCTCATCCACCGGAGAATACATGTTATTCCACCCTCTCCATCGTCTCTTACCTTTTCCACCTTGTTCCCCCCAGAAAAATGCTGAAAATAACCTATTTAACTTATTGACCACTAACTTTGGCATTTGATTATTGAGATAAGATGAATTGGCATACTTGAGAGTACATGACGCAAAAGAATGAGTCTTCCTCCATGCGACAACAATCGGCTCTTCCATCCTACCAACTTGTTTTCAACTTTCTCAACTAAAGAATCCAAATACCTGGCCTTAAGTCTACCATCCACGATCGGTACACTCAAATATTTGAAAGGAAACTCACTTTGAGTAAAGCCAGTCACCTTTAGAATATCACTAATTCTCTGTGACGACAACTTCTTAGAAAAACAAATCGTCGAATTCTCATAATTAACCTTCTGACCCGTCCATGCCTCATATTGTTTCAGAACATCCATTAAACATCTGATTGTCCCTTTCGAAGCATTAGAAAACAAGACAAGATCATCGGCATATAAAAGATGTGACACCATAGGAGCATTTACTGGATGAGAGAACAATTGAATCTTCTTTTCAGCCACATTTTCCTTTATCATCTTAGAAAGGATATCCTCCATAATAATAAATAAATACGGTAATAAAGGATCTCCTTGTCGAAGCCCTCTCTTAGACCTGAAAAAACCTTTGAAAGTACCATTCAACATGACTGAGAACCATGACAATATAACACAATTTTTTATCAAGGTACATAAATCTGTTGGGATACCAAAATTGTGTAAAACATGCAACAAAAAACTCTAATCCACTTTATCAAACGCCTTTGACATATCAATTTTCATACAAATATTGCCACCCCGAGAATTCCGATGAAGCAGTTTCAGCATTTCCTAAGTGAGTGAAATATTTTGAAAGATACTCCGACCTTTCACAAAAGCTCCCTGTTCCAGCAAAATCGTACTTTGGATCAGCTTTGCTAATCTATTCACAATCAACTTAGCAAATACTTTATAAATCACATTACACAAGCTGATGGGCCTTATAAATTTGTCAAAAGTCGTCAGATCCTTCACTTTGGGAATTAAGACAATAAAGGAAGATGTATAAAACCTCGGCAATTTCATACCTTGAAAAAACTCTTGTACTGCATTCCTGACATCTGGTCGCACCACCTCCCAACAGGATAAGTAAAAAAGAGAACCGAAACCATCAGGTCCGAGACTCAAATCTTTTGGAATAGAAATTAAGGCCTCATGAATTTCCTCATCTGATGGAGCCAACCTTAAACATCTCACCTCATGTTCGCCCACCACTGGACTAATAAGATGGGATAAATCTGGCAGTTCCAAATTCTCCTCTTCAGCCAAAAGTACTTCAAAATATCTTGTGGCTTCATCATGAATTTTCTCAGGAGACTCAAGAAAAGTGCCATCAGAAAGCCTCATATTTTTTTACCATAGCATTACGTCTTTTTTGAGCAATCAATGCATGGAAATACTTAGTATTCTAATCTCCATCATCCATCCATTTCCGTTTTGCTTGTTGCATTAACCTTGTATCTTCCCGTTGAACCCACAGATCCAGCTCATCTCTGGCTTCAAGAAATTCATCTTCTAACTCCATAGTATACTGGTTTTGCAGACCCACATCGAGCACCTCAACTTTTTCCTCTAGAGCTCTAATATTCCCCTCCACTCTGCCAAAGGCATCTTTATTCCAAGAATCGCAAAACCACTTTTAATCTCTTCAATTTACCAGCCAAGCAAACGAACCATTTCCAAGAGCAAAAGGTTCAGTCCAAGATTGCTCAACAACCTTAAAAAAATCAACATGTGATACCCACATATTCTGGAAACGAAAAGGTACCGGTCCATACCTAGCCCGCAAACTGCACCAACAAGGGAGCATGATCAGATGTTCTACTATCTGAAAACTGAGTTGAGACATGTTGGGATTCGGGCCGACAGACAAACAATAAATATGGAGCCACGCAGCGGATGCAACAGAGAGAAATAAAACTAAAGACGGACGACAGTAATGGACACCAAGATTTGAAGTGGTTCAGCTCAAACTGAGCCTACATCCACTATTGGGTCAGTCTAAATCACTATAATAGAGAAAGATAGAGTACACTTCTTGGAGGTTACAAAGCTCTCTCTTTCTCTCTGATCTACAAAATCAAACAATGAGAAAATGGGAGACGGACGCCTGTGTTCGCGTTCTCGCTCGAGCGAGCCCTTCTCGCTCGAGCGAAATCGCCTGCTCTCCACAGCTCTCTGCTTCCTCGCTCTGTGCTTTCAAATGCCGAGATCCTTATATAGGCGGTATCTCGCTCGAGCGAGACATTCTCGCTCGAGTGGAATACTATTCCAGACGGCGCTAACCCTAGTTCCTAGAAGTGATGCAACCCTAGGATTGATTCTCGCTCAAGCGGGAGGTCGAGCGAGAGTCGAGCGAAGTCTCTGCCTGGATCGCAAAACTCTCCGTTTGATGTCTCGTTCGAGCAACTGTCGAGCGAGGGTTGAGCGAACTTACGGGTTGAAAACTCCAAGTGCAATCTAATGTGCTTTATTCAAGTCACATCTCAACAAATCTCCACCTTGGCTTGAATAAGCCCCACAAAATTATTCTGGAAAAAAAAAACCCACAAATCCTTCAACCACAGAAGGAATACCCAACACGAAATACGAAGTCTACCTTTGAAGAACTCAATTTCCACACAAAAGCCTTCAACAACATAGACAACATCTGAAGATTCACTATTTTCAAACAAACGGCAATGCACCACAATACAAACTGCTTACTTGAACAAACGGCTTCTGAATACAAATGAAGACAACCAAATATTCTTCAGCCAAAGTAAGAATCAACAAAAGCCTGCATGAGCATACACAAAAGGTGACCAACTGCCCCTTTTATCTACTAACTGTAGACCTGCTCTCATTGTGCACCAATGCCAATCAACTATGAAGCTCTCTGCAACTCCACCTTCTTACTATAACTCTCTCTCTTTTCTGTGGAAACAAAGGAAAAAAATTCACCAAATAGCAAGATGCGTTGTCCGCTTCAATGACGATCTGTAGACAAGCCTGGCAAACTAAAAGCAAACTGTAGACTCTGTCACTCAAAGCCCACCCCATTCCATTCAGTTACTCCGTGGAGTGAAACAAAACTATATGGTCTGAATAACGCTCTACCTTCTTGTCTGTAGATCACTGTCTTCTAAAAAATGTTTGAACACCAAACATGTCACAAAGAAACTAATAGACAAAACCAAACTTCCAATGATCATAAAACAAATATGAGTTTAATACAAAACAAGACTTTACACAGGATGTATCCTGATCAGAAATACTGCAGGAACCCTGATTCTACACTGCTTCCCAAGAATACAATGCAAATAAAAAACCAAGATTACTGTCTTCTGATCACACCAAGCAAAAGCTGCTGACTCATAAATGACCATCCTGTCTGGCGGATTCGTACGTGACACATGCGAATGATATCTGAATCTGGAGCATGTGAGGATACTCCACCTGTCACCATACTGCCCTCAAGGAAGAAGAAACTAACTGTCACCTTCTTCGCTGTCATCACTACTAGAGGAACTTTCCTCTTCCTCCACATTTTCCAATTGAGGACACTCACTTCTGTAATGACCCAACTTATGACAGTGATAACATTTCACTTTTCTCTTGTTAGATCTAGAGCTACTGGAACTGGAACAACCTCTATTCTTCCCTGAACATCCTTCCCCGGATCTATCACCAGAGAAACATTTCACAAACAAACTCTCGGCTTGATTGTTCATGCCTAAACTCCCAAATTTTGTTCTCAATTCCTTAGAATTCAAAGCAGACTTGAAATCTACTAAGGAGATTGTATCTCTACCATACAACATTGAGTTTACAAAATTATCAAACAAAATAGGCAATGAACACAAAACAATTAAGGCTTGATCTTCCTCATCAATCTTAATATTTATGTTCCTCAGATCCATAATAATCTTATTAAATTCATCTAGATGTGCAGAAATAGAAGTACTTTCCTCCATTTTGAGAGTGTATAACCGTTGTTTCAAAAACAACCGGTTAGTGGGAGATTTCTTCAAGTACAAGCTCTCCAGCTTGTTCCACAGACCAACCGCGATCTCCTCCTCTGCAACTTCCCTTAAAACTTCATCTGATAGTGATAGTAGAATAGTACTGTGAGCCAATTCTTCCTCATTCCTTGACGATGCAGGAGACTCACCAGTCACTCCTTCTACAACCTTGAACAGACCCTGCTGACGCAACAAAACTTTCATCTTCAAGCGCCATAAACTGAAACTCTTCTGACTGTCAGATTTCTCTACTCCAAAATTTATTGAGGCCATCCCTTAACGCTCTGATACTAGTTTGTTGGGATTTGGGTCGACAGACAAACAATAAATATGGAGCCACGCAGCGGATGCAACAGAGAGAAATAAAACTAAAGACGGACGACAGTAATGGACACCAAGATTTGAAGTGGTTCAGCTTAAACTGAGCCTACATCTACTGTTGGGTCGGTCTAAATCACTATAATAGACAAAGATGAAGTACACTTCTTGGAGGTTACAAAGCTCTCTCTTTCACAAGGCTCTCAAACCCTTTACAAGTAGGCTCTCTCTGATCTACAAAATCAAACAAGGAGAAAATGGGAGACGGACGCCTGTGTTCGCGTTCTCGCTCGAGCGAGCCCTTCTCGCTCGAGCGAAATCGCCTGCTCTCCACAGCTCTCTGCTTCCACGCTCTGTGCTTTCAAATGCCGAGATCCTTATATAGGCGGTATCTCGCTCGAGCCGAACACTATTCCAGACGGCGCTAACCCTAGTTCCTGGAAGTGATGCAACCCTAGGATTGATTCTCGCTCGAGCGGGAGGTCGAGCGAAAGTCGAGCGAAGTCTCTACCTGGATCGCAAAACTCTCCGTTTGATGTCTCGCTCGAGCGACTGTCGAGGGAACTTACGGGTTGAAAACTCCAAGTGCAATCTGATGTGCTTTATTCAAGCCACATCTCAACAAGACATTCCCAAACTTGACCACAAACTCATTATTAGCAAGCATACGATCAAGTTTAGCTCAACTCCTCACCATTCATTGCTGCCCATTACACCAAGAAAAAATTTTTCCTTCAATTTTCCAATCAAGCAATCCACAAGAATCAATACAAGAATTAAACTCATTCATAGCAGTCCTCGACCTAGGATGGCCACCAGCACGCTCATTGTTAGAGCGAATAATATTAAAATCCCCACTGACAATCCACGGAATACTAGCACAAGAAAAACTGCACAGATGGTCCCAAAGTTGTCTTCGATCCACCATTAAACACTTCGCATACACAAACATAGCCAAAAGAATGGAATGGAATGTTTTTTTTATAAGATAACATTTGTTAAGTGAATTGATCTAAGTGAAGAAACTTCATTTTCTTTCAAATTGTTTGATCAAATTACGCTTTGTAAAATTTAATTATGCTTGTGATTTTGGATGACTTTAAACTTCGCTTAATTAGTATTTAATATTATATTTATCTCTTTCCGAATTCAATTTGGAAATTAGAGGATGCCAATTTCAGATTTCTTTTGTAAATGAAAAAATTCATCAAACTATCTTTAGCTTTGTCTATATAATGGAGCATTTTTCATGTTGATTTTCTTTTAACAAACAAAGAGAACATAAACATACTTGCATGCTAATTATTCAGATAAAGAAAGAATAGAAAATCCGAAAAAAAAAATAACAAAAAACATTTATAAATTGGAAGTAAAATATCACAACAACAAAATCAGTTTATTACAGCGGAAACTATATTGGCAATCACAAAAAAAAAAAAAAAAAAAACCAATGTAGATTACATACAATGGCAGCTTTTCTAGCTGTCAATGTCTGGCTCATATCCTGGCACCACATGATGCAAATAAGCAAGCTGATCCTAGAACAAAATCTAACAGTAAAAAACTATATTCACTTCAATTATTCGAAAAATTTCTCCAATCCACAATAGGAATCTCCCAAAATGTCTTTCCGCCTTTCACAATCAATTAGATTGGATGACGAGCAAATAACCTATCGACCATGGCAAGGCTTTCCTTGTGCTTGTATTCTGGAGTAGTGTGCCCTGCACCCTGTATATATACATGTAGTGGAAGATTGATTAATTGTAATTTCTTCATAATCATGACATCTTCTAATAAATAAGGATGAGAATTAAAACATAATTCCCTCACCTTTAGAGTCACGTACGTCAACCTGTAGTGATCATTCATGAACTTTACTTGGTATCTGCAAAAGAGTAGAACTATGTGAGATATGGCACTTTTGCTAATGTTAAAGAATCAAGGTGAAACGTAGAAGTACTCACCCTGCAATTTGGCACCTGCAATTTGTTCAATAGGACAGTTGGTAAAGTCTCGTTGTAATTTGCATAGTCGAAAGTTAATGGAACTAATGGGACTCCAAATCAGCCCTGTCAAAAAAAATTATTGCACTAATGGGCTATGTACATTAAATGGGCCCAAACATATTATTAGCTATGCCTGGCTCCCAAAAGAGCGAACTTTCTGCCTTGCTGATTTTGTTCAAACAGATCAAGCTTTGTTAACTGTTCATACGGGCCAGGCTTCATATAAATAAATTATATATGTTTTGAAAAATAAATTAATAAATTGAAAAAATGACAAGTCAAATATATTTAAAATTAAAAAAGAAATCGGATATAGTAATGTTGAATGAATTCTGCATAATCATCATATAAAAGAATAATATTTGCAGTCATAAAAATAGAAAAATGCTGGGGGTCGGATGGGTTTAAAACCCAATTTCACATCCAACTAATCACGCATCAACATGTCAACTATTTTATATTACTGACACTAGACTCGACCACACACGATCCTAGAGAAATAACACCCCTTCGAATCGCTCTTTCCCTCTTTGCACAAATCCGTATATGCACAAATCCATTTGCAAACTCCACCCCCCGCTTTTGAGGTCTTTTTTTTAAGTTAAAACAATTGAAAAATTATTTGGGGGCATTGTATAATTTTAATTGGCGCATCCAAAATTATTATATTGGCAACCTAAAATTTCCATACTATCTTTGAATCATAAAATTTCCCAACTTTCGAAACGATTAAATTGGAGTCTACACGTATTGTAAAATCTCATACTTTTGTCCAAGACTATGGATTCAACTTGAATCATATTGGTTTATTCCTACTAGAATTTGCTTAGTTGAAAGACAAAGGAGCTACACAAGAATGTCAATTATAGAGTCATGAAATAGAAATCCTCGCACCATTTCACTTTCTTACAGTAAAGGAAACTAGTACTGGTACTGTTTAATATTAAACTTAGATGAACATACACAAAATGGGAAATGTTTCCGGTACATTTATTGCAACGACGGACAAAAAGAAGCATTAAAGGTCTCATCCTATTTCTTTAAAAATTATTATGCAATCATTTATTAAACATTGATTTTCAAATAACTTTTTGCAGATGCTAGTTTCTCCTATTGTTGGGTAATCAACATCATTATTCATTATCAAAATCGACACACACTTGCAACGTGTAGGCCGTATTTCTCCAATTATTACATAAAATTGGAGCTACATCTCTACACTACAAGAAGAAATAAGCCAACCATCTATCGACCATGGCAAGACATTCCTTAGGCTTGTACTCCGGTGCCGTGTGACCCCCGCCCTGCACAATCCAAATTTACATAGATGCCATTATATGTACTCTATGATAAAAGAGGCAAGAAAAATGTTATATGTACCGAATTTGGTACACGAATTTTTTTTTTCTAATTTTTTTATTGAATAATTTAAAAGATATTTTTTAATAATGATCTGAATTTTTTTTATTTTTAAACATTATTTTAAACTACCAAAAAAGTGATTAAAAAAATAATTGTTCATTCGAGAGAAATTTGAACAACATCCCCTCAGAAACCGCTCAAAGAGGTAGTAATAGCCTCATGAGTAGTAATTTTTATTTTTGGCCTCATTTGGAGAATTTTATTTTTGTCCTCTAATCTTTGGGCAATTGCTATTTTGCTCTCATTTATACATTTAGATTTTTGTTCTCTAATTCATTCAAAATGCAATTAAATCTCTATTATTCTAATATTAATTAGAATATAATAGTAATAATAATAATGAACTTGAAAACAATTTAAACTGAAGATTTTGGTTTACTGAACTTTTGTATATAATATTACTTGGAAAACTAACCATTTCTTTCATTATATTTTACATAGTAATTCATAAAAATAAATGATAGTCAATGGACTAATAATATTTTCATCTTACACAATTCAATTATTATTTTTAGGTTCCAATTTATAATGCATCATTCAATAATTGTTCTTTAATATATCATATTCACTATTTTACTTTTTGTGGTAATGCATTTCATATAAATCTATCTGTAATTCATTTTCTTTATATTATTATTAATATAATTAATAACACTTTTAATCCTTTAAAACATATTTTGGTAGGAACATGCTTTTTTTTTTTCTAAGATCGATATTGCAATTCCAAATTTGAAAAACTATTAATATTATATTAAATTAAAAAAAAATGAAAATACTGTCTTTAAAGTTAAAGAATAATATTTTATTACTATAGGATATCATTAAAAAAAATCCCCGCATATTATTTCTCGTAATAATGATCTGTTTATGCATTTTATCATTCTAATAGCAATTATATCTAGTGATTTTCTGAACCAATTAGCAATAATATTATCTTATTTTTCATTTATAAGAACTATATTATTATTATTATTATTATTATTATTATTATTATTATGTACATGTATAATTTGTCTCATAACAAGTGAAGCAATACATGTTGATTTGAATATAATGAGTTCTAAACATTTGGTTTGTTATGAGTACTTCAATAAGTTTACATTTTCTGTTTCCTTCACTTTTTCAAATATAATCATAATTATTTATAAAATTTGTTGAATAAATTTATGATAAATCTTTACAATTATCATACTTATTGTTCTAATTGATATGCATGCATCTTAAAATTCATATTTACCACATAAAAAATGCAAGACGTAGCACTTTCGACATGGATCGAATATGCATGTGCCTTGCATATATTATAGCAAACTAATTTTATTGAACACGATACAAGAAATTATACTGTGGATCGAGAATTCTTGCCTTTATAGTTGTGAATGTCAAACTGTACTTTTCCTCTGTATAGATGGTGACGTATCTGAAGAAAATATGCAAAACAAAAATCATATAAACTGATGTCTAGAAAGGATCAGCAAGGTTACAAATTATAAAATTATATGGTGGTGATGGAGAAGTTCAGTACCCTGCAATTTGACCATCAACAAACCAAGGTCTCCACTCATCCTTTATAGACAACTCCAGTGATTCTATCCATGTTAGTGTTCCCACATATGATATTGTCATGTCGTGATCACCGCTGCACCAAGATCAGAAATTCTTGATCAGGTTAATAAGCAAAACTTAAGAAATTTCGAAATACACTATATACTTTTACCCTAAAAATTTATATATTAGTACTGCTCATCAATAAACAATAGGTTTATTACATGAGTAATTTCTTGTTCGATGATCAATAATGTATATTATATATAGAAAGTGCAAGCATATAGATATGGTGTACCTATAAACCAGAGCTCGGAGATCTTTCTTGGTGAGGTTTCGTTGATAATCAATACTCGTTATGACATCCTTTGTATATGTTAAGCTCTCATTGCATCTCGCCCACTCTGTTTTGGTTCCCTGATATTCATCAATCACATGACGCCACTGAATTTAAATTCTATATAATATCCATCGTGATTACAAGTACTAATATAATATAAATTAAATACCTCTCGAATATGGAGAGCTTTTTGCACCGTTTTATCATTCGCCCAAACATAAGAGTACAGATAGTTATAACTCTGAAAATAATAAAATAGGCTGTCTGATTATAAAATAATCATAATTTTAATAAAGCATATATAGGATCTCATCTCATTTGGAAGAGTTGAAATTGTGTGTGTTCATGAAGATAATATCAAATCAAGAAGAGAATTCCTGTAGACTGGTCCGGCTGTTCTTATCCAATACTTTAGCACCACGTAAGCCATTTTACTTAGTGTGCATTTGTCTACATCCAACAAAAACCTTCACTCTGTTCTAGCCATCACCATCATTGTACATCTCATACATACTGATACAGCCTTCACTCGCTCTCCATCACCATCATTGTACATCTCATACATTCTGATCTTTCTCTCTCTCATTCTCCTGTGCACGTTCTTTTATCTTCTGGGTTTGAGAAGAAAGGGTTACACGCTGGTTATCGGCTGAAATGAAAAGCAGTTAATCTCAAACTTACTCTGTTTTGACTTCCTAAAACAGAGGTTCTTGGTTTGAGCTCACGACGGTTTGCGACTGTATTGAGGGTGCAGGAAGACGTGTAGTGGTGCAGGTTTTCTTTCGGTGGTTTAGCGAATAGGTGTCTGGTGTGGCTGTCGCATTGTGGCTCTGGGTGGGTGACCCCTCTGGGTGCTAGCCTTGCTGTCGTGGAATGAAGGTAGCGGTGGCGCTGTGGTGGAGGAACTGGAGTCATTGGAATTCCTAGCGGTGGCAACTATTCTTAGTTAAACAGCCCGGCCGGCCAACAGGGTTTCTCAATCAAGATTATCTTGATTTGATTTGATTTTATCTTCGACACTCCTGATAAATATGAAAATCAAATCCAAATAATAATGATTTGATATTATCTGAGAAAGAGAGAGAGATACCCGACACCATGGTTGAAGAACTTGATCTGTTGTTGAATGGAGTATATCTATGAAATTATCAACGAGATAAGGGCTCAAATCACTCCAGAGTTTATTCGGCTTTGGAGACAGAGAAGCACATTTTGGTTCCAATATTTGACCCTCAAATATATTGTCTATGCACTACAAATTAATTGCATCCCTAAATTAACATTCATTGCCCGATCAAACTTGACAACATGACTCGTGTAATTCAGAATTAATGAAAATTCTTAATTAATCATACTCACCTCATTGACCTTTCGAAGATCTTCTATACATTGTGTATTGTTTGGATCCGGATTTATATAATTTCCTTGGCAGTTTCTTTTAGTTGACTATAAGCACATAGATTAAAATTAAATTACATATTTTAACTGCAATGAAATGAAATTTTTCTTTGTAGCCAAAAATGAAATGAAATTACAAGAGAGTACTATCGGTACTTCTACACACTGTATATAATATTTGAATACATTATATAGAATCTTAATAACAAGAAAAATATTACAAAAAGCATTCATTGGCTAAATAATTAAGACTGGTCAGGACTTCACCTGATAAAGTCTGTTGGATATAAGTGATGTTCGATGAGCGAATTTTACTTTTGCATTAGTGTCCCAATAATCATTTGTTACTGGATTACCAATCACAAAACCCTGCATGTGTCCAATTTTCCAAACTATTAAGTCCAACATTAATGACGAAAAAAAAGAACAAACATGAAATTAAATAATACAGTGCAATCCAAATTGATGACTATACATGATATTATACATAGATAGTGCATACTTTGATATTCAATGGTGGCGAATGTCCAATTTCGTTACCTACATGCAACATGAGAAACACATGATCATCGGGACGGCCGAGTAATAATCATGCCGCAGCAACTAACATAGAAAGATCGATCGTTCATCTGAATAATGACAAAAATGAAAAAGAAAATAAGTGCGATCATGCTAACATGTTTTTGATCTTATAGTGAGATTTAGAAATTGATTTACCGTTTAAAATTTCTTGAACGATGATCGGGACGGTTTTCCCAGAATAAGAATCGCCAGTAATATAGAGCGGATTGAAGAGAAACGTGGGATGAGCCATGAGCCACTGCGCGCATGGAGCAAATCATGAATGATATAATAAACCTTGAGATTAAATCCTGACATTTTGATAAATTAATTCGAGTTTGCTCACCTTTCTTAGAAATTCATAGGTTTGTGTTGTTGACGATGTATCGCTACTCATGTTGTATGCTTCCCAAGTTGTTGCATACGAGAATCCAGTACCAACCGGTGCATCCAAAAAGATTATGTTCGCAATCTAAAAGTAAGTTGGACCCAAATTACTTTGGTCTTGGATCACAAAAAATTGATTATATATAGTTAATTATTTTTCATAAAAATTATTATTTTTCATAAAAATTATTATTTTTTATTAAATTAAATCTGTTCTGAATACAAATAATTATTCTCATTATAAATAATTTATTACAAATATTTATTATATAATAAAATGTTACTTGCTAGCTGTTTACACATCAAATATTATATCTTACTTTTGTCCACGAGTACGGGTTCAATTCCAGCGTTGGCTTGTTCCCACTAGAGTTTGCATAGTCGAAAGTAAAAGGACCTACACACACGAATGCCAAATCATCGTACACCTTGAATAGGGTCTACATGAGATCTATTTTGCTCAATAAACGGAAAAGATACTAAAGAGTCATGACTTCTTTATACATACATATATATATATATATATATTATATTTATTTATTTGATCGCAACATTTAAATTTGAATAAAAAGTTGGAACTATTTTTTTGTGTGAAAATTTGTAGTAATTCAAATTAAGCTTGTTTGCATGAGCTGTGAACATGACCCTTTTCACGGAGTTGAATGGAAGCTAATTTTTTTTTTTTTTTTTGAAATGAAATTGAAGCTAATTGCTAGCTAGGTTTGTCCGTTAGCGTGACAACTAATTAGTAATACGTTAGTACTACCCAACTGTCAACGGCTCAACGAAGTTGACAAAATTTTTAATACGGAGATTTTACGATATATATGTTAGCTTGAATATGATCTAAGACAAATTTTACTCATCATTTTTAGTAGGGGTGTGCAAAACTTGCGCCCTCCGACTTCCGTCCGACCTCCAACGAACCTCCAACTTCGATAAAGTCAAAAGTTAAGAGTGTAATTGGTCCGGTTCAGTTCAATTCAGTTTTGGCCAAAATATAGAACTGAACCAGTATTACTGGTTTTGCAAAATGTAAAACCGATTACGTTCTAATTATTCCTCTAAATCAATAGTATCGGTTTTACCAATTTCGGTTCGGTTCCAGCCCGATTTTCTAGTTTTAATTAATGGCAAATTTCTAAAAAACAAATCTATTTTTTTGAAAAAAAAAATAAGTGGTTTAAAAATCTGTTTTATTAAAAAAAATGTAGTTTATTGTAAAATTCTGTTTTACTAAAAAAAATTTGCTATATAAAAAAAAACTACAATAAAAAAACTGTTATATATATATAAAAAAAAAAAAACTGCAATAAAAATTTGGTTTAAAAAACTGTTATAAATATGTTTAAAATATATGATCAATTAAATTTTCATGTTTAAAATTAAAATTTTATTTTATAAGTATTATAACATTATTTATACATAATTATTATTTCTATTAATATATATATAAATAAATGATATATAATATAAAAACATATCATATATAATATCTAAAAAAATAATTGTAAATAAATATGTAATATGACCGGTCTGGTTTAGTCCGGTAATTGTTTGGAACCAAAACTGGACCGATTTATCGATTTTGTATTTCTAGAAGCCGGTCCCGAACTGGATCGATTAAAAACTGGTTTAACCGGTCCGGTTTGGACCGGTCCAAACCGGTATTCCAATTCACCAGTTTTTTTACATTCCTATCGAAAGTTTCGAAAGTCAAAGTCGGAGTCAAAATAACTCTGACTCCTATAGTCGGAGTCGGAGTCAGATCCGAAGACCGTGATGGTTTTGAACTCCGATTCCGACTTCCAGCTTTCGACTATTTATACCTTATATATAATATATTGTAGTAAAAAACATGGTATAACTAAGTAGCCTAATAGTTAAAGTTTTGGTTTATTACTTTTAGATCCAGTGTTCGAGTCCTTGTCAGTTCATGTTTTGCAATTTTTTTCTTTTAGAAAAGCATAAAATGACGCCGTTTTTAAAACCTATATATTCATCTCTTAAACTCATTCAACCAAACCCTAAGCATTTTTAGCCGACTCTCTTCTCTCTTCCCCTCCATATTTCCTCTCCTCCCTTCCCCCTTCAACGTATTGGTCGCGGAGATAGTCGCAACTCGTGGAGATGGTCGCAGATCGCAATCGCAGACTCACAACTCATAGAGTCGATGGATGTTTGTTTTCTTTTTCATTTCTCTCAATTTGATTTGGTTTTTGATTATCGCTGCCACTGGTTTGGTATTTCGATTTGGTTTGATTTCTATGTGGATATTTACTATTTTGCAAATATCCTCCGACGTTTCGACATTTTGACATTTCGAGAACTCTGATCGAAGTCGGAATCCGATCATATTCGAAATCAGAGGAAAAAAATTTTCTCCAGAATCAGAGGTCGAAAATCACCACCACCCCTAATTTTTAGTATCACATATTAGACATATATGTTTTTAAAAAAAAATTCTTGCTAAATTTATAGTTTAGAGTCTTAGGCCTGTACACATGGACTAATGATCTGATCGACTCAATTCAACCAACCTGATCCGTCCGACATATGACGTGTTATTATAAAGTCGGTTCCTCAACCTGCCTAGTGCCAGCTTGTTATTCAGGTGTTAATTCCACCGGTAGGCTCTATAAATATGTTTTAAGGTCTAATTTATATTTTGAGTTGAGTTGAGTTGAGATAATAGTTAAAAGTTGAATAAATATTATTATAATATTATTTTTTTAATATTATTTTTGTTTTGAAATTTAAAATAAAAAATTATTTTATTTTATATAAAAATTTAAAAAATTATAATTATTCGATGACATGATATGAGATAAATATAATCCCAACTAATAGTTTCTAGTTGGGATTGTGTCGAGCTCATCTGCTTAGGAGGATGAGCAAGACTGTGGCTCGCGAGATTCTTCTCATTCTCGCTCCTCTGTCATGAGCCTTCTTAGAAGAAGACGACGAGGCTTCGAGTTGTCTGAAAAATCATTGCTTATATAGGAATTGTTAATGAGCTACTCTGGTCAAAGATAAGGTAGATAGGTCTGATATGGCCATTGCTCGATTTTATTTCTGATCCAGTGTTGGCTTCTTGGAGTTGATATGGCACATGTTTTCCTAAATTTGTGTTGAGTTTTTAATCTTTAGCTTTTCCTCCACATTGGTAGGAAATAAAAGAGGAGTAAGGCTTAATATTTATAAAAAGGAGGATTAGTTTTCTTGTCTAATACATCAGTAAAAAACTTAACTAATAATTTTTTACTTTAATAAAATTCTTCTGTTAATTTTTGTTTGTAAAAGGGAAAGAAGTTTTGTAGGTATATTTGAGATAATGAAAAAAATTATGTGATTGTAATAATTTTTTATATGGTGAGTTTTTTTTTTTTTTTTGGATCTAGTTGTTTTTCTCTTATTTTGAGAGTTTTCTATTTAAATTTTTGTGTTATTATTTTTTTATTTTTCTTGATATTCTTCTGAATGACAAATACTAGGGGTGAATTTGGGAAGTCCAAATTCCAACAATTTGCTGTTGTTTCAACCGGTCCTTCGTCAATTTATAATATTTAGTCTGCTTTTAATGTTTTGTAAAGCAAAAAAATTTAGTTGATGTAATTTTTGTGAACAAACTGGTTGCTAAGGCCAACTTTATTGTTTCCATGAGGTTGAATGCCTTTAGTTTCAGCCTTCGTGTATTACGTGACTACACATAGACCAGTCAATTAAAATCAGATCATTCAACGTTCTTCCTTAAAGAAATGATTAATTCCAATTTCTCTGTCCCTTTTCTTGGTTAATTCTCAGCATTTTGATTTCTTTTCATTCTCTGGATTTATAAGGATATATTTCTTTAGATCTGTATGCTTTGTACGTTTTTCATTATTTCCTTGTTGACTTTTAACTTTTAAGCTTGTGTATAAATGAAAATGTATAAACATATAATAACTATGATAACCTTGTTATATTTTCTGAGAATTCCATTTTTGGAAGCCAAGAAAAAGGAGGAAGAACCTCAGAAACAGAACTGGGCAAAAGTGGATTGGGGGATGCCGATGCGTATTTTGAATTCAGTATAACCGGTCCAAATTGATTCGATTTTGGATATATTTTAGAATCGGACTGATATATACTGGTTTTGAGATTTGAAAATTTGATACACACCCGGTTACGCCTCTAAACGATACTTTCGATTTTATCGATTCGGTCCGATTCAATCCAATTTTTTTATTTTAATTTACTATATTATATGTATTAAAATACATGATATAGTATATTGTAATATATAATAATATAATGATAATATATTATAATTGTATTATAGACTATAATAATATAGTATTAGTAAAATTATTAATATATTAGACCATAGTGATATAAGAATTTAAATAAATATTATATTAATTAGTAATTTATCATATAATACAAAACTACTTTATATATTTTATATATAAAAATTACATATGATATAAAAGATTCAAATATATACATGAACCGCTCTGATTTTTGTTTTTAAAAAATCAAAATTGGACCCATTTCAATCTGATTTGGAGAAAAATAAAATCCATACTATCCTGAACGAAACTCGATACCAAACCAAACTGGCCACCGGTTCAGTTTACTGGTTCACCAGTTTGTTTGTTATTTTTCATCCCTATCTGCAAGGGTGAAACACGATGCTTACCCGATCCGACCGAAATGTTTGGGTTAGGTCGGTTTGGCCTTTTTAAAATAATAATAATTGTACTGTTAAATAATTAAAGAAATTTCAGATAAGAAGTAGGGGAAAAATATGTATACGATACCAATTTCAAATAAAAGGCCCGAGAGACCGGAACAGCCAGGACCGCCGGTGAGCCAAAGAAGAAGAGGGTCATCCTTAGGACTCCTTTCAGACTCGATGAAGTAGTAAAATAGCTGCACCTCATCCAACTCTCCAACGCCAATGTACCTTTGAAATTCATTGCATATAAATAAATTCATTACATGAATCATAATCATATTGCATATGTGGACACTGACCCAGTTTCGAGTTTGAAGGGAAGCTCGCCAGTAAAACCAGGAAGAGTGTTGATGATGAACTGCGATGCAACCAAGTTGGAGATGAGAAGCATTAATAGTACAACCACTACGGAGGACCAACGCATTGTGAGTGTGATACTGCTGCTAGAATTCATGATCAGCAGCAAGCTAGGACGTTAATTAATGAGTTGTCGATGGTGAATTTAGGTGGCTGGCCTGCACATAAATATTAATTTAGGAAGAGATGATCGAAGGTATACTTTCTTGACAGGTAGGTTTGACTGTCGGTTGTCACTTGTAATTCTTAATTGGGCACGCGGCGGGCAGTTGGAGGAGAAGCATGCAGCAGCATGATGCTCCTAGCTAGTTTACTTAAGCCTTTTAAGTTATAAAAATATTACTTATAACTTAAAGGGCTAGTTTACTTAATTGGGCATGCGGCGGCCAGTTGGTAGTGTTCGTCGAATTAGGGTACTCATGACATCATTTAATGCATATATGATATGATCAATTTGTGTAGCTAGCTCGTGGAAATTGTAGGAATATTAGAAGGTCATGACCCATGTCTTGATAGTGAGGTTCAAGCATGTCTTGCATCTGACCTATTCGGGTCCAATTTGAAAGAGCCCGACAGCTCGAGCATTAAAGGACAATATGCCTTTTATCACTGAACTTGATTTCTATGTACGGATAAATTAGTTAACTTTAATCTCTAGTTTGAATTCGATCATCATCTTAACTTATTTCAATTTTATTATTATAATATTTTTATATTTTCATATAAAATATAATAAATAATTTAATTTTTTTAAATTTTAATTTAATTTTTTTTAAATTAAAATAATAATAATATTTTATTTAATTTTTAAAACTCATCTTAACTTATTTTCTCTCTCAATTCAAACAAAAATTCAGACCTGCCAACCAGTACACTAGAAACGAAGGGAAGAAAACAAAATTTCTGCCTAACTAGCTTGTGCAAGAATTCGTGCTTAACTAGCTTGACATACTATGTTGCATGCCTTTATTTTGGGGGGCTACTACTGGCCTATTCTAGAATTTGCCGTACACTGGAAAAGGTTGTATCTACAATACTACTACTTGGCGGCCTGCAGGCCATTTTTGTGCTGGTCATGTTGTTTATTGTTTTGGCGGAGGAATATATACATATATAGAGAGGAGTTCTACACAACTTTCTATCATTTACATACTATTATTTTTTATTTTTTATTTATTTTTAAAAAAAATTTATTTTTTTATTTTTTCTTTTTAAACTAATTTAATTTTTTTATTCTTTATTTATATATTAAATATTTGATTAAAATTAATATAAAATAAAATGTGGTATGTGAAGATTATAAAAATAGTAGAAAGTTGAGTAGATTTTTTCATATATAATATATATATATATATATATATATATATATATAGATCAACGGAATAATTTATAATTTATTGAATATAAAATCTTGAAAAAGTACCAGTTATAAATTATGATAATGAAATAAAATATATTTGATTTGATTAAATATAAAATATAACTAGTACTTGATCTTCCAAATATGACTATAAAAAATTAGATAAAATAATTATAAGTAAAAAATAAATAATATTTTATTAATATTATATAGAATTTAGATGATCAATAATTTGATATGGAATTAGGTCTTGACTGAAATATGTAAAAGACAAAATATATGGAATGATATTGGGCAAATTTTGACTAATTATTCAAAGTTTGATCATGACCCAATCGGAAAAAAGTGAAAACGAATAACAACTTAAAAATTATTATAAAATTAAAGAAGAAACTATTATTATAATAAAAAAATATATATAAGAAATTCTTTAAGAATTCTTAATAACTGAAACTTTCTTCTCTTTTTATATTTTTTTATGAATTTCATAACAACTGAAACCTATATTTATAGGTCTTGAAATTACTATACATAACATTATGCAAATCACTATGCAAGATTTAAAATAATAAGGGTGGGGTCATTCACATAATTTTAGCGTTGGGATAAGAGCGGCAGCCGTCCCTCCAATCGATCTTTATTTTATTACATTCCCTCTTGAATGACCACCCATAAAGAATTTGCCTCGGTAAAACCTTGTCAAAGAAAAACCCAATGGGAAAAAAAATCAATAGTGAAGGAAAAAAAGTACAGTCTTCTTATGTATCCATAAGTGTTTTAAGATTGCCTCATTAAAACCTTGCAAAAGAAAACTCAATAAGACAAAACCTTACCGAAGGAAAAAGAGTACAATCAGCACAAGTTTTCAGGACATTTACTCCCCCTGAAAAGTGCATGACAATAGATTTTTGAGTCTTCGCATTCCAATGTTATACACAATCTTCTTGAATGTCGTAGTTGGTAATACCTTTGTGAATAAATATGCCCGATTATCACTAGATCGTATCTGCTTGACATCAATTTCACATTTCTCTTAAAGTTCATGAGTATAAAAGAATTTAGGTGATATATGTTTGGTTTTGTCACCTTTGATATATCTTCCTCTAATTTGAGTTATACAAGCAGTATTATTTTTATATAAAATTATTGGGCTATTATTGATCATGGGGATTCTACACTTTTCCTAAATATGTTGAATTACTGATCTCAGCCAAATACACTCTTGACTTGCTTCATGAATAGCAATGATCTCTGAGCGATTTGAAGAAGTAGCAAATAGTGTTTGCTTAACAGATCTCTATGATATGTCAGTATCTCCATAAGTAAATAAATATCCAGTTTGAGATCTACCTCTATGTAGGTTTGAAAGATAACTTGCATCTGTATACGCAATCAATTGTGGACTTGATCCACGTTGATAAAATAATTCCATATCGACCGTACCATGAAGATGAAGGACATGTTTAATGCCATTCTAATAACTTCGAGTTGGTGCAGAACTATATCTTGCAAGCAAATTAACTGATAATGTAATATTTGGTCGAGTGCAATTTGCAAGATACATCAAAATTCCAATTACACTAAGATATGGTACTTCAGGACCAAGAATTTCTTCATTGTCATCACAAGGACGGAATGAATCATTCTTCATATCAAGTGTTCGAACAATCATTAGAGTACTCAGAGGATGAGTTTTGACCATATAAAAATTCTTCAAGACTTTCTCAGTATATATGAATTGATGAATAAAAATTATATTTGGTAAGTGCTCGAGCTACAGGCCGAGACAAAGTTTTGTTTTGTCAAGATCTTTCATTTCAAATTCATTCTTTAAATATGTAGCGGTTCTTGAGATCTCTTCAGGAGTTCCTACAATATTTAAATCATCAACATAAACCACAATAATGACAAATCCAGATTCTGATTTCTTAATAAAAACAGATGGGCATATATGATTATTCTCAAATTTTTCTTTCACTAGATATTCGCTGAAGCGATTATGCCACATGCGTCCGGATTGCTTCAACTCATATAAAGATCTTTGTAGCCTGATAGAGTACATATTTCTAGATGTACTTGTAAATACTTTAGGCATTTTATATCCTTCAGGGATTTTCATATATATGTCATGGTCTAAGGATCTATATAAATATGCAGTGACCACATCCATCAACCGTATTTCTAATCCTTTTGTAATAACCAAACTAATTAAAAATCTAAATGTGATTACATCTATAACGGGAGAATATGTTTCTTCATAATCAATCAATCCTGGGTTTCTGCAGGAAACTTTGTGCGACAAGCCGTGCTTTGTACTTCACAATTTTATTTTTCTCATTACGTTTTCGTATAAATACTCACTTATATCCAACAGGCATTACACCATTTGGTGTTTGAACAACATGTCCAAATACTTCTCGCTTTGCTAGCGAATTTATTTCAGCTTCAATGGCTGCCTTCCATTTTGGCCAATCATTTCTATGTCGACATTTTTCGACGGTTCTTGAATCACTTTCTTCATTACTTCTGGTAATGTCAATGGCCATTTTATATGAAAATATGTTGTCGACAACAGTTTTATTTCTATCCAGAATTTCTCCAGTATTCATGAAATGTATTGAGATATCATTATTTTCAGGTATCTGTTCCTGTTCAGGAGAAAACATTTCACAAAACACCTCTTCAGGATGTCTCTTTTCAATAGATTTATACTCTTCAGGAGTTTCATCTTCAGGAGGTTCTAAAATAGAAGATTTGAGCTTTTTAGGAGCACCAATTATATTTGTAGCCTGTATTGTAGGTACGTGTTCTTCAGGAATACCAAATTCATTTTGTATACTTTTTCTTCTGAAAATTTTGTCTTTTGCACCAATAGGTCTTCCACGCTTCAAGCGTGTCTTAGACTCACCTATTGTTGTTTTGACAATTTGTTCTTCAGGGACTTCAATCATTGCTGGAGCATTAGCAGCAGGAATATAAGATTTTACTATACCTTTAGTGTTAGTAATTACATCCGATAATTGATTTGAAACATTTTGTAAATGAATAATCTTCTGAACTTCCGGTTTACATTCATTTGTAGGGGGATCAAATTGAGACAGGGTCTTATTATCCCTAGTAATATCTTGTCGTGCTTCAGGCACCAACTTTTCTTTACCCATTAATGAAAAAGTGGATTCGTCAAAATGACAATCCTCAAAACATGTTTTAAACATATCCCCTGTAACAAGTTCAAGATATCTGATAATAGTAAAAAATCAAAACCAACATATATCTCAAGTCTACGTTGAGGACCCATTTTTGTACGCTGTGGAGGTACAATTGGAACATATACAGCACATCTAAAAGTACGAAGATAAGAAATATTTAGTTGTTGACCGAATGCAAGCTGTAATGGAGAATATTTATGATATGCAGATGGTCTAATGCGAATTAATGATGCTGCATGAAGTATAGCATGTCCCCAAGCTGAAATAGGAAGTCTTGATTTCATAAGTAAATGTCTAGTGATTAGCTGAAACCTTTTGATCAAAGATTCAGCTAAACCGTTTTGAGCATGTGTATGGGCAATAGGATGTTCAACATATATTCCTATTGACATGCAATAATCATCAAAAACTTGAGATGAAAATTCACCTGCAATCCAATCGAATGACCTTAATTGGATACTCAGGAAATTGTGCTCGTAATTTGATTATCTGAGTAAGAAGTCTAGCAAATGCAACATTTCTAGTGGAAAGCAGATAAACATGTGATCATCAACTAAATGCATCAATCAAAACCATAAAGTATCTAAATGGTTCACTTGATGGATGAATAGGCCCACATATATCTCCGTGCATCCTTTGTAAATATGATGGAAATTCAACAATACTTTTGAAGGAGATGGCCTTATAATCAACTTACATTGAGAACATGCAGAGCACGGAGATTCTTTGGATAGAAATATCTTTTGATTCTTTAAGGAATGCCCATGCGAATTTTCAATAATTCGTCTCATCATTATAGATCCCGGATGTTCAAGACGATTATGCCAAGTCATAAATATTTTTGGGTCAATGCACTTCTGGTGCATTACCACATATGATTCAATTGTTCTCATCTTTGTCTAATACAATCCAGAATATAGAGCAGACAGTTTTTCTAATACGAGCTTCTAGCACGATATTATTTTAATATTAAGAAGATTCTCTTTACTACCTTCATTGGTCGTTTCAATATGGTAATCATTACGACGTATATCTTTGAAACTCAATAAATTTCTTCTGAATTGTGAAGAGAATAGAGTATCATCAATACAAAAGTTGATGCCATTAAGCAACACAATATAAGCTCTTCGGGAGCCCTCAATTAAATCTGATGAACCTGATATGGTATGGACATAGGCTTTGCTTAGTGTTAGATTTTGAAAATATATCTTTTCTTTAATAATTGTGTGTGTTGCCCAGATGACTAAAACAAGAGGAGAGGTGAATTGGATTATATTAAAAAATTAATACTTATAAACCACATATACATTATAAAATATAATCAGAATATAAAACAGCAAGAAATATAATGAGTAAGGGTAAGAAGAAGCAAACTCGGTATTTTAACAAGGTTCAATCCCACTGCCTACGTCCTTGCCCCAACTTACCCCTTGAGAATTCCAAATTCACTATTCAATCTCATTCAAGTGGAGATAGAAACCTATTACACCTTTGAGCAACACCGCTACAAAGAATTCGTATAGAACACCCTCTACACTTACAATCACCTCACACTTAGTGATTCAACTATTCCATGTATAGAACACCTTCTACACACACAAGGGTTATACGCACAATCTTACAAATACAAAAGTTGATATTGGGTAGGTTATCAGAATACACTCCTCAATGAGTGAGATAAAAACAATACAGTGCAACCTATATTTCTCTCACAACGAACAAGGATTAAGGCACAAAATTTAAAGAAGAGAGAATGTGAGTTTTGAGAGAATGAGAGTTTTGAAATAATGATGCAAAATTTAGTAATTTATGTATAAGCTCTTGTTGTAATTTTTGCAAAACTCAAGTGAGCTATTTATAGGCAAATGAGTTTTCATATTCAAATTTGAAAAGATTCACATGTCAAATAAGATCACTATTTACTTTTCAAAATATTCAAATAAAAACATCTTATTTTTATATTTGTCAAAGACAACTCCTTTTATTTTTCAAAGAAATCAAATTTAATTTTTTACTTTTCATACATGACAAAATGAGTATGATTTATTTTTCAAATCAAATCATCTTCTTTTTGCATATGTCAAAAAAACACAAAACCACATTTTAAGATTTTCAAACAAATAATCTATATTTTGCATTTGTAAAAAAAAAAACACAACCACCATTCAAGATTTTCAAACAACACTACAAATGTTAAATATGACAATCAATCATTTTATAAATTCAAATTTTTATGCATATGTGAAAAAATAATAATAATTTTCGAAATTAAATACTTTAATAAAGTTATGCAAATATAATTAATTTGATACTTTATGAGAAAATATTAATTTTGAGCCTTAATCCAAAATCAAATTTTAAGAGATGTACAAAATTACTCTATGAGCATCATTTGTATATTTGATTTCTTTCTTGCTCATGCTTGATTTCTTGATGTGTTCAGCTCCCTTCATGCATAGACAACTTGAGCTTGAGTCTTAAATATTATTTGTTATCATCAAAATCTATACGTAGATATAAGACTTGAAATCTTGGGTTCAGCAGTGTGAGTTGTAGTACTGTTAGTCAGACATATATCTTTATCATTCAACTCAAAGATAAAAAGCTCATCAATGTGATCCATAATTTTATAAAAATATACAAAACTTTTATTACAGATAATAGAAAGAAAATACATTAATTGAATGAAACACTTATATCTCCAATTAAGTAGTCAATTCTACATTCAGGATAATTAAAGAAACCAGAGACATCAAGATGAGTAACATCTACATCTACTGAATCTAATAAATCATCTGATTGTTCTACTAAATTTGTTTCATGCATTTTATTCTTTCCTTTAATAGATGCTTGATATAAATCAACTAAATGCATGGTCCTACGACAGGTACGTAACTAATGTCCAGTCATTCCACATCTATGGCACACCTCTTCACTTCTTTTTTAAGAATTATTCTGGAGATTTTTATCTCTTTCTGAATTGTACTACTTCTAGTGATACGGTATATTATTATTATCCTTTTTACTGTGGTCACTTCTGAGACCAATGTTTCTATAATTTCTCTTACCACGTCTATGCCATCAATTTCTTCTAAAGGATGCACTATTCACTTCTGGGAATGATGCAAACCTATTACTATTCACTCTAGGGAATGATATTGAGCCAATATGGTGAAACTGATGGTTTTTTAATAAGAGCTCATTGTTCTGCTCAGCTACTAGAAGACATGATATAAGTTCAGAATATTTCTTGAACTTTCTCTCTCGATACTGCTGCTGCAGAAGCACATTCGAGACATGAAAAGTAGAATAAGTCTTCTCTAACATATCATCATCGGTAATTTTCTCATCGCATAATTTTAGTACTGAGCTTATTTTAAAAAGTGTAGAATTATACTCACTAACACTTTTATAATCTTGCAACCTCAGGTGCAACCATTCATAACGAGTTCTTGGGAGGATGACAGTCTTCTGGTGTTCATACCTCTCCCTTAAACTGTTCCACAAAATATAGGGATCTTTTATTGTAAGTTATTCAGTTTTTAATTCTTCATAAAGATGGTGGCGAAGGAAAATCATTACGTTAGCACGGTCCTGTAGGGACGTTTGATTTCCTTTTTTAATTGTTTTACACAGGTTCATCTCATCAAGATGGATTTTAGCATCTAGTATCTAGGATAAATAATTTTTCCAGATATGTCAAGAGCAACAAATTTCAATTTTATAAGATTTGTCATTTTCTATACATATAAATAATGAAATAAATATGTGTATCTCAGAAAATATATTTATAAATTCACACAGATTTTAAATAATAATCATTAATAAAATATATCAAAAACTGCAAATAATATATTGAAAAACTTAGAGAGGAATAAGACCACTAGCTTTAGAATTAGTAGAACTGTCGTGCTGATAACGTGTTATAAAACTAAAGAAGAAACTACTATTGCAAGAGAGAAATATATAAAAAAAAACTCTTTAAGAACTCTTAATAACTGAAACTTTCTTTTCTCTCTATATTTTCTTATAAATTTCATAACAACTGAAACCTATATTTATAAGTTTTAAAATTACTGTACAAGTTACTATACAAGTCACTATGTAAGTCACTATGCAAGATTTAAAATAATAGTAATGTGGTCATTCACATAATTTTACTGGTGGGACAAGGGATTACAACCGTCTTTTCAATCGATCTTCGTTTTATTACAAAAATAATATTTTGAGAATTACAACTTAAAATTGTTATATGATTTACCTCAATCAATGTCGTCTTATAAAAAAGAAAAAAAGAACTATCATATTTTATAACTAAATAATGGAGGCATCGTTTGTCAACTCTCGTTTGTTCTAAAATATTCTACCTATATATATAAAAGGTTATTGAACTAATTCTCTACTTTTTGGCCATCTGCACATATGTCCTGCTTGCACGTGTATCCAATTTAATCCATGAGTATCAAATTTAGCGTCTGCAGATAACATACATGATCATGTTAATCAGCTTCTCCTGATCTACATATTCATCATTATTGGCTTTGCATTATGGCTAGAGTTCATGTAATATTGCAAAAACGTGGCATCATCAAATTGGCCTCAAAATGAGAAGTTGATCTTTAATTGACATGAATTGAAAATAGGAGTATAATCAATTGGATTCGATCTAATTTTGAGTAAATTTCAAAAGTATCATTAATTTTATTCACTTTGCATACAGTCTTTTTCATTTTGCATACAGTCTTTTGGTTTTGAAATAAATCATTATCATCTCCAATTATTACATAAAAAATAGAAAAACGTGCTCCTTCTAATGAGAATTATTGAACCATTTGGTCATAATTTAGAGCTACAACTCTACATGCACTACAAAAAAAAAATAAGCTAACCATCTATCGATCACGGTAAGACAATATTCCTTAGGCTTGTATTTCGGTACTGTATGACCCCCACCCTGGACAACTAAAATTTACCAAAATGCCATTATATTTACTCAATAATAAAAGTGACAATAGCTGCATGAATTTATATATTTTTTATTTTGACATTCGGTAGTTACTTTTTAGCCCTCTTTTGGATAATTTCATTTTTGTTCTCTAATCTTTGGGTCACATTGGGGATTTACCATTTTGTTCTCATTTATACATTTCCATTTTTGTCCTCTAATTCATTAAAAATGCAATTAATTTTCTATTATTCTAATATTAATTACAATATCCATCAAAAAATATTAATTAGAATATAATAGTAATAATATTAATGAACATAAAAATAATTTAAATTGAATATTTTGGTTTATTGAACTTTTGTGAAACAAATAATTAACAATTTGGGCTTTTTAAATATTTCTTCTTACATTTAAAAATAATAGAATTTTTTGTATATAATATTATTTGGAAAAACAACAATTTCCTTCATATTATTTTACATAGTAATTCATAAAAATAAATCATAGTCAATGGATCACTAATAATATTTTCATCTTACACAATTCAATTATTATTTTTAGGTTCCAATTTATGAATCATT
Organism: Platycarya longipes; assembly: GCA_036559045.1. Taxonomy (NCBI): domain Eukaryota; kingdom Viridiplantae; phylum Streptophyta; class Magnoliopsida; order Fagales; family Juglandaceae; genus Platycarya; species Platycarya longipes. The sequence goes on from CM071793.1 coordinate 2,141,211, forward strand.
CTATAATTGTTTTTTAATATATCATATTCACTATTTTATATTTTGTGGTAATGCATTTCAAATAAATCTATTTTTAATGCATTTTCTTTAAATTATTATTAAAATAATTAATAATACTTTTAAGGGTGACGCTGGGGACCGGTCCGGCTGTCCCCAGCGTCCAAAGCAGCCCAACGTTAGTTGGGCTGCTTGATGATGAAAAACACATGAAAAAATATAAAAAAATAAAAAAATAAAGATTAAAAATATATTAAAAAAATAAAATAAACAAAACATAATAAAAAACACAATAAAAAACACAATAAAAATATAAAAATATAATAAAAAACACAATAAAAAAATAAAATGTAGATGAATTTAAGAGGGGATTCGGCCATGGAGCAAACGGAGCCGCCGCCGGTGGCGGTGGGCGACACCGCCCACGCCATCGGGACCGGCGGACTCAGGCGAGCTCACCCCTACGACGGGTCCGAAACGGGTTGAAAGCTGCCGGGGGCACACCGGAGCTCGCCGTCGTAGGGGTGAGCTCGCCTGAGTCCGCCGGTCCCGATGGCGGGGGCGGTGTCGCCCACCGCCACCGGGGGCGGCGGGGCTGTTTGCATGGAGGGGGGCAGCCCGTCTGCCCCCCAGGAATTCTCTACTTTTAATCCTGTAAAAAATATTTTGGCAGGAACATGCTTTTTTCTAAGATCGATATTGCGATTCCAAATTTGAAAAAATGATAACATTATATTAAATTAAAAAATGAAAATATTGTTTTGAGATTTAAAGATTAATATTTTATTGCTATAGGATATCATTTCAAAAAAAAAAAAATCGCTCATATTTTTCTCATAATAATGAATCACACTGAATGATCATATATATATATATATATATTTGGGCAGTGCTATTGACTCCAGTGAATAGCATCCAATTGGTCCTGTTGAAATTTTTTTTATAATTTTTTATATGATTTTTAAGTAATTATTTTTAAATAATTTTGTGATTTTTATCATTTTAAAAAAATTTTAAAAATTAAAAAAAAATTACAATATTATTTAAAAAACACTTACTTAAAAATCATATAAAAAAATTAATATAAAAAAATTCCAACCAAACCCATCAGGATGCTATTCATCGGGGTAAATAGCATTTTCATATATATTAATATATATATATATATATATACCTTCTAAACTAATATTATTTTCATTTTAAAAAAATATTGCGCTTTTTTAAAAAAAAAATTCAAATGAAGGATCTGTTTATGTATTTATCATTCCAATTATATCTAGTAATTTTCTGAACCAATTACAAATAATATTTTTTGTTTCATTTATAAGAACTATAGAATTATTGTTGTTGTTGTTGTTATTATTATTATTATTATTATTATTATTATTATGTACATGTCTAATTAGTCTCACAACAAGTGAAGCAATATATGTCGACTTCAATATAATGAATTCTAAACATTTGATTTGCTATAATGTTTTCAATAAGTTTACATTTTCTGTTTCCTTCGTTTTTTTTCAAATATAATTATAATTATTTATAAAATTTGTTGAATAGATTTATGATAATCTTTACAATTATCATACTTATTATTTTAATTGATATGCATGCGCATCTAAATGCCAAGGAAACATATGACCCCATGCATTCCCCCGAAACTGTTAACTTTAAAACAATGGTTGGTGTCATATTATAATTTATATGCATCCTTTTTAGTCAACATTTCTTCATCATATCTTTTAAACCAACGGGGAATTACTCGCGAAGGTTTCCATGTGATTCTATTCTTGTAAACGGTAACTCAAAGCTCAATTCTCATCATGTACCATTCTATGTACTTATATAACTTTAGCATGCACCTGTCTAACTAAAGTTCAATCAATGATTAAATCAAAAAGAAATATATAATTAAGGTCTGTCCCACAGTCCACTTATTTCCCCACCTCTAGATCTCTTTCCAGAGAAAAATAATATATATAGATGCTTAGACTCTGCATAAATGAATGCTTAAGCTTTAAGCTATGGTACTATAGGAACATTCGTTATGAAAAAAAAAAGTTTCATAACTAAAATGCCCACATATATCCAAACTTCCACCATTCTCACTATAAGAAAAAGAGTTTGAACAATTTTGCTGAATTGTTTTCAATTTGCTGAGTTGCTTTCTTTTATTTTCTTTGTTCCTTCTCAATATGGTTAGTGTAACTTCTAACTCAGAAGAAGTCTCTAAAGAATATGATATTAATATCTAATTATTGTGGAAGCCTACAACTATATGTGTACATAATTATTTAATTATTTCAATGACTATTTTTTATGATTTCATAAATCTATTTAACTTTACTGTCTATAATTTCACAGAGTTACATATAAACTCTGACATAATTGTCGATGAGTGATCCACCACATTACGATTGCGTATATTTTTTCTCTAATTTACGGTTACTTGCTTGGTTCCTTTTTATTGGTAATAATACTTTTTAATTTTATCTTAATCTCAGATTCTCAAGTATGACCAACTCTAGGCTTCGACGATAAAGTTACAAAGTTACAATTTACAATTTGCTGCAATGGATTTTTTTCTTTTTAGTAACCTCGAGTTCAAGTGTGAAATGTATGCAGTATGGTAGTTAGTATTTGCTACTACACCGAATGATTTAATTTATCGTTAGTACTATTATTCGTATTATTCAGTTTGGACTATTTTTTGTATTAACCTTAGCAATTCGTATTATAAATTAGAATAATATAATTTGTATTATTTGTTTATCAACTTTAATCATTTAACGGATAAAATACATTAAAAGATTGGCTTAATTGGGCCCATTTAGAATCATAATGGTCTAGTTAGTTCCATTTTGTTTCGGAATGAGCCAATTTCGGTCTAGGCCAAATTTGTATTTGGCCCATTTCGGTCGAAACGGAAGTCGGAATTCTGACTTTCGTTCGAAATTCCGATCGAAGTCGAACTCCGACTCTCGTCGAAGTCGGAACATAATTTCGACTCCAACTCCCGTCAGAGTCGGAGTCGGAGTTATTTCGAACTCCGACCCCTTTGGAATCGAAACTCAGCCCCAGTTTCAACCTTGTATATAACACTCTGAGTGTTACATAGAAATGGAATATAATGGTTTTTTTATTTATTTATAAGATAACAGTTATTAAGTGAATTGATCTAAGTGAAGAAACTTCATTTTCTTTCAAACTGTTTAATCAAATTACGCATTGTAAGATTTAATTATGCTTGTGATTTTGGATGACTTTAAACTTCGCTCAATCAATATTTAATATTATATTTATCTCTTTCCGAATTCGATTAGGAAATTAGAGGATGCCAATTTCAGATTATATTTGTAAATGAAAAAATTCATCAAACCATCTTTAGCTTTGTCTGTATAATGGAGCATTTTCCATGCTGATTTTCTTTTAATAAACAAAGAGAACATAAGCATACTTGCATGCTAATTATTCAGCTAAAGAAAGAACAGAAAATCCAAAAAAAAAGGAACATAAAACATTTATAAGTTGGAAGTTAAATATCACAACAACAAAATCAGTTTATTACGGCGGAAATTATATTGGCAGTCACAAAAAAAAAAAAGGCAATATAGATTACATACAATGGCGGCTTTTCCAGCTGTCAATGTCTGGCCCATATCCTGGTACCACATGATACAAATAAGCAAGCAATTTCTTACGCTTTCAAAGCAAACTGATCCTAGAACAAAATTTAATAGTAAAAAACTATGCTATTCACTTCAATTATTTGAAATTTTTCTCTAGTCCACAACAGGATTCTCCCAAAATGTCTTTTCGCCTTTCACAATCAATTAGATTGGATGACGAGCAAAGAACCTATCGACTATGGCAAGGCTTTTCTTGCGCTTGAATTCTGGACCGATGTGACCTGCACCCTATATATATAATATACATATGTAATGAAAGATTGATTAGTTATAATTTCTTCATAATCATCACAACATTCTAATAAATAAGGATGAGAATTAGAACATAATTCTCTTACCTTTAGAGTCATGTACGTCAACCTGTAGTAATCATTCATGAACTTTACTTGGTATCTGGAAAAGAGTAGAACTATGTGAGATATGGAAACCTGCTAATGTTAAAGAACCAAGGTAAATCCTAGAAGTACTCACCCGCAATTTGGCACCTGTAATTTGTTAAGTAGGACAGTTGGTAAAGTCTCATCGTAATTTGCATAATCGAAAGTTAATGGACCTGCTCCAAGACTCCAAATCGGCTGCTAAAAAAATTGTTGCACTAATGGGCTATGTACATTAAATGGGCCCAAACATATTATTAGCTATGCCTAGCTTCCAATAGAGCGAACTTTGGATTCTGCCTTGCTGGTTTTGTTCGAACAGATCAAGCTTTGTTAACTGTTCATATGGGCCGGGCTTCGTATAAATAAATTATATTTTTTTTTGAAAAATAAATTATAAAATTGAAAAAATGACAAGTCAGATCTATTTTGAATTAAAAAAGAAATCGGGTATAGTAATGTTGAATGAATTCTGCATAATCATTATATAAAAAAATAATATTTGCAGTTATAAAAATAAGGAAATGCTGGGGGCAGGATGGGTTTAAACCCAATTTCACATCCAACTAATCATGCATCAACACGTCAACTATTTTATATTACTGATACTAGACTCGACCACACACGATCCTAGAAAAATAACACCCCTCCGAATCCCTTTTTGCACAAATCCATTTGCAAACTCCACCCCCTGCTTTTGAGGTCTTTTTAAAGTTAAAACATTTGGAAAATTATTTGGGGGCATTGTGTAATTTCAATGAGAGTTGGAGAGAGAGGTTGGGCTATGTTAAGGAAATACAAGCGGCTGAACATCATACCAGAGCACAAGAAGAAAACGCCAAAATAGTTTATGCAAGACCACCCTCTCGGCAATAGCACACATCAAGCAACACCATCTCACATAAAACAAGAGGACAGCAACAGAGCATTTTGGGAAGCACAGCAGCACTGGGGATGAAAAGCAATATCTGAGTAACACATTTGTATAGGACTCGTGTTGATACTAGAGAGAGAGATATATTATTCTATTTTGGGGTATATATATATATATATATATATAAATATATATATATATATATATATATATTTGACAGTGTAAAGACATATGGCCGGTGGAACCCGAGATAGAGAAATTCCATTTATGTGAAAATAGAGCTCGTTGAGGCATTCCTACAAATAGTCTATGTGCATTATGTTTTACCTACTTTAACATGGTATCAGAGTCAGGTTTCTAGCAAAGTTGACAAATAGGCCTATTGTCATTTCGATTCGTAAAATAACTTGGTGCTTCACTACCCCTTCTCCCACCTCGCCCACCCTTACCATGATAAGAGGAAGATTGGGATGAGTTTGGTTTAGTGGTTGTGACATTGGCCAAGAGGGGGTTGCTTGAAAGCAGTGACTGATTTTGATGAGTAAGGCGTGATTTATGGTTTAAATAAGAAGCTGTAAATTTGCTGGGGTGATAACGGGTTTGCTCTAGTGGAGAGAGAGGTTTCCAGAGATTCGTATTCTGTCCTTAGGTCGGCAAGGAGAGAAACTGTAAACTTAGTGGAAGTTAGCGGTTGGCCATCGGCACTTAGGGAAGCCGAGAGGGACTTGACTTTATGACAATATTTTGTGATAATAGCTGAACCCTTCTTGAGAGTTGCTAGCTAGATGCGTTTGCATCGTATGGGCAGCAGACTGAGAGGTAAAGAGACCTTCCAGTGTGCTCCATACTTCATGAGCAGTGGTACACTCCATCACTTGTGGGAGAACATGTTCAGACAAGCAGGAATTAATCACTGAGATGATAAGCTGATCACGTACGGACTATTTTTTGAACTCAAGATTAGGGTTCTCATCGAGCATGGGGGAGAGTCGATGGACACAGAGGAGTCCATGATTTTGATTTTCAGTGACTGTAAGTCTACTAGTCTCATGATACCATGTTAAAGTAGGTAAAACAGAATGCATATAGACTGTTTGTAGGAATGCCTCAACAGGCTTTGTTTTCACATAAATGGAATTTCTCTCTCTCAAGTTCCACGTCCCTATGGCTTTACACTGTCATATATATATATATATATATATATATATATACACCAAAACAGAACAATCTCTATCTCTAGTATCAACACTGTGTTACACAGATATTGATTTTCATCCCCAATGTTGCTGTGCTTCCCGAATGCTTTATTGTTGTCCTTCTATTTTATGCGAGATGGTGCAGCTTGTTGTGTGCTATTGTCGAGAGGTGGTCCTGCATCAATTGTTTTGGTATTTTCCTCTTGTGCTCTGGTATGATGTTCAGCCGCTTATATTTCCTTAACATAGCCCAACCTCTCTCTCTCTCTCTCTCTCTCTTCTCTCTCTCTTTCATTGAAATTACACAATGCCCCCAAATAATTTTACAATTGTTTTAACTTTTAAAAAGACCTCAGAAGCGGGGGGTGGAGTTTGCAAATGGATTTGTGCACTTCCAGAAAAATGAGAAGCAAATGACGAGGAGTAAAAAAAATGAAACTCAAACGTCGGACTGGGTGGAGTTTGCAAATTGGTTTGTGCACTTCTGTATCTTCGATATCACTGGGATGAAAGTTTTGAACGAGAAATAGAATGGAAAAGATAAGGGCTGGATTTGGGAGACTAAAATGAGAAAGAAACAGACAAGACAACTCAACCAAACGGGTAAAAAAAAAAAGACCTAGCAAGTGTCAGATCAGTTTGTAGGATTTTTGTGTGTCTGTAACAAGACTCTAAAGGGAATAGTGATACTTGAATAAGAATCGCTAGCAATATATAGGGGGTTTGATAGAAAGTCGGATTAATGAGTCAGGAGCCACTACACCATGATAACTATACAAAGATACACTAGTGCTATTTAGTTCATGACATGGATTAGATATGATGACATAGGATCTGAATAAAAAACAATAAAACTATCTACTTACGATCTAATTGATCGAGTTAGCTCACATTTCTCAGAAATTCATAAGTTTGTGCTGCAAATGATGCATGTATCACTGCTCTTATATAGTTGCAAACTTTTTGCATATGAAAATCCAGTACCAATCGGCGCATCCAAAATTATTATGTTGGCAACCTAAAACTTTCATACTATCTTTGAATCATAAAATTTCTCAACTTTCGAAATGATTAAATTGGAGCCTACACGTATTGTAAAATCTCTTACTTTTGTCCAAGAGTATGGATCTGTTGGAATATGTTGTAATATATATAAAGTTGAAGGGATGAAATGTGTTGAAATGGTTGAGAATTGAACTTGAGGCCGAGACTTCGCTCGATATACCGCTCAAGCGAGAATCGGGCAGTGATCTCGCTAGATATTCGCTCGACGTTTCGCTCGAGCTTAAAATTGAAGGCATGCATCGTCTGAAGGACAGACGCGTCTCAACCAAAGAGGTACGTGTATTTACCGTTGCATTCTCGCTCGACTAGTCGCTCGAGCGAGAATCAGACCGAGATAAAGAGGTCAGACAGTAACTTCGCTCGACCCTCACTCGACACCTTGCTCGAGCGAAAAACGGTGAATTTCCTCCAGACGTGATTTTTCACACATACCTCTTTACTCTTTATAAATATAGTCGTGACAAACATGTCTAAGGACAATTATGATTAATCTCCCTCTGTTTCTGTCATTTTCAATAGAAACTCTAGGAATTCTACAAAATTGCTATTTGTAGAATTCAAGACTTTGTTGTATCCTGGAGACGATTTGCTAGAAACCTATTAGCAAACTCTTTGTGAGTGGGGGCAAATATCGTCTTAAAGACAGTATTATCATATGCCTTAAAGCCTTGATAAATCTTTGAATTCTCTTTCCTTTCCCAAAATTTCCCAACATATTCAACTTGAATCATATTGGCTTATTCCTACTAGAATTTGTTTAGTTGAAAGACAAGGACCTACACAAGAATGTCAATTATAGAGTCATGAAATAGAAATCCTCGCACCATTTCACTTTCTTGAAGTAAAGGAAACTAGTACTGGTGTTTAATTTTAAACTTAGATGAACATACACAAAATGGGAAATGTTTCCGGTACATTTATTGCTGCATGTGTGATTTTTATAACATTAAGTATTCAATAAACTCATTTCATGCTTCTATTTCTCTCACATTTTGGGCTCTTAATTGAAGACAAGAATTTAAGAAAAGATTTGAATCTCTTTAAGAGTTCTTAATTGAACTTGATTTTAGAGTGGGAGCTGAGAGATAAATATTTTAGAGCTCACTTCATGCGTCTATTTTTCTAGAATTTGGCTCAGAACAGTAATAAATCCAAATCCTTCACGGAGATCGATCTTGATCCTACAAATTTTAAAAGCATTAATGGTGTCATCCTCGTTCTTTAAAAATTATTTTGCAATCATTTATTAAACATTGATTTTGAAATAGGATAATTTCTCTTACAGTCTATCAAATATAAATATGGATTACATTACAGTCCACATAAAAATACTTTTAATTTTATGACTAAATAAAATAATTTTTTCAGATTTTTAAAGTTTTTTATTTGTAAATAAAGTTATTTTAATTAATTTTATTCTAAAATAGGGATTTTTCTATTTGTTTATTATTTGGACTCATGAGCGGAACCATTCTTTGGCTTGGAGGGCTTTGGCCCTCCCAAAATTTTTAAAACTTGATAAAAATTAAATTTTGAAAGATATTTTTATAAAATAGATTATATAAAAAATTAATATTTATCTCTTCCTAACTTTTGTTTTGTAAATTGATCCCTCTAAATTAGATTTTCTAATTTTGCCCTTGCTTGGAATATAAAAGAGTCCAATTTTTTAGACTGTATGTAATATTGCCCTTTAAAATAACTTTTCGCACATGCTAGTTTCTCCTGTTGTGGGGTAATCATTATCATTATTCTTCATCATCAAAAACTTGCAACGTGTAGGCCGTATTTCTCCAATTATTACATTAAAAAAAAGGCGTGCTGGGCGGAAGCCGGGCTGACGCAGAAGCCGGGCTTCTGCCCATCATTTTTCACAAAAAAAAGAGCCCCCGCTAATGAGAAGTATTGAGCCGTACGCGTTTGGTCATAATTTGGAGCTACATTCCTACACTACAAAAAGAAATAAGCCAACCATCTATCAATCATGGCAAGACATTCCTTAGGCTTGTATTCCGGTGCTGTGTGACCCCCACCCTACACAATGCACAATCCAAATTTTCGTAGATACCATTATATTTACTCTATAATAAAAGAGTATCGAATTCGGTACTCAAAATCGTTTTTTTTTTAATTATTTTAAACCACCAAAAAAGTGATTAAAACTAATAAAAAAAATTGTTCATTCGAGAGAAATTCGAACGACATCCCCTCAGAGACCACTCAAAGAGGTAATAGCCTTATGAATGGTAATTTTTATTTTTTATTTGATATTGTGCCGTTACTTATGGCCTCATTTGGACAATTTTATTTTTGTCCTCTAATCTTTGGGTTACATTGGGCAATTGCTATTTTGCTCTCATTTATACATTTAGATTTTTGTTCTCTAATTCATTCAAAATGCAATTAAATCTCTATTATTCTAATATTAATTAGAAATATATAATAGTAATAATAATAATGAACGTAAAAATAATTTAAATTGAATATTTTGGTTTACTGAACTTTTGTTTGTGAAAAAATTAACAAATTAGGGTTTTTTTTTTTTAAATATTTCTTCTAAGATTTAAAGATAATAGCACTTTTTTGTATATAATATTATTTGGAAAACTAACCACTTCTTTCATTATATTTTACATAGTAATTCATAAAAATAAATCATAGTCAATGGACTAATAATATTTTCATCTTACACAATTCAATTATTATTTTTAGGTTCCAATTTATAATGCATCATCTATAATTTTTCTTTAATATATCATATTCACTATTTACTTCTTGTGGTAATGCATTTCATATAAATCTATCTATAATTCATTTTCTTTATATTATTATTAATATAATTAATAATACTTTTAATCCTTTAAAACGTATTTTGGTAGGAACATGCTTTTTTTTTTCTAAGATCGATATTGCAATTCCAAATTTGAAAAACTATTAATATTATATTAAATTTAAAAAATGAAAATATTGTCTTTAAAGTTAAATAATAATATTTTATTACTATAGGATATCATTTAAAAAAACCCTCATATTATTTCTCATAATAATGATCTGTTTATGCATTTTATCATTCTAATAACAATTATATCTAGTGATTTTCTGAACCAATTAGCAATAATATTATCTTATTTTTCATTTATAAGAACTATATTATTATTATTATTATTATTATTATTATTATTATTATTATTATTATTATTATTATGTACATGTATAATTTGTCTCATAACAAGTGAAGCAATACATGTTGATTTGAATATAATGAGTTCTAAACATTTGGTTTGTTATGAGTACTTCAATAAGTTTACATTTTCTGTTTCCTTCACTTTTTCAAATATAATTATAATTATTTATAAAATTTGTTGAATAAATTTATGATAAATCTTTTCAATTATCATACTTATTGTTCTAATTGATATGCATGCATCTTAAAATTCATATTTACCATATAAAAAATGCAAGACGTAGCACTTTCAACATGGATCGAATATGCATGTGCCTTGCATATAAATATATATATATATATATATATATAATATTATAACAGACTAATTTTGTTGAACACATGATGCAAGGAGTTATAATATTGTGGAGAATTCTTGCCTTTATAGTTGTGAATGTCAAACTGTACTTTTCTTCTGTATAGATGGTGACGTATCTAAAGAAAACATACAAAACGAAAATCATATATATATACCGATGTCTAGAAAGGATCAGTAGGGTTACAAAATATATATAAAATTATAAGGTGGTGATGGAGAATTAGTTCAGTACCCTGCAATCTGACCATCAACAAACCAAGGTCTCCACTCATCCTTTATAGACAACTCCAATGATTCTATCCATGTTTGTGTTCCCACATATGATATTGCCATGTCATGATCACCGCTGCACCAAGATCAGAAATTCTTGATCAGGTTATCATGCAAAACTTAAAAAATTTTGAAATAGACTATTTACTTTTACCCTAATAATTTATATATTAGTACTACTCATCAATAAACAATAGGTTTATTACATGCGTAATTCCTTGTTCGATACATTAGAAAGTGCCAACATATAGATATAGTGTACCTGTAAATCAGAGCTCGAAGATCTTTCTTGGTGAGGTTTTGTTGATAATCAATACTCGTTATGACATCCTTTGTATATGTTAAGCTTTTATTGCATCTCTCCCACTCTGTTTTGGTTCCCTGATATTCATCAATCACATGACGCCATTGAATTTAAATTCTATATAATATCCATCGTGAATCGTGATTACAAGTACCAATATAATATAAATTAAATACCTCTCGAACGTGGAGAGCCTTTTGCACCGTTTTATCATTTGCCCAAATATAAGAGTACAGATAGTTATAGCTCTGAAAATAATAAATAGGGCGATGTATGGTTATAAAATAATCATAATTTTGATAAAGCTTATATATAGCATCGCATCTCATCTCATATGGAAGAGTAGAAAATGTGTGTTGTGTTTGTGAGAGAGAAAGAAGAGAGAGAGAAAGATCATACCCGACACCATGGTTTAGGAACTTGATGATTTGGTGCTGAATGGAGTATATCTATGAAATTATCATCGAGATAGAGGCTTAAACTCCAGAGTTTATTTGGCTTTGGCTTTGGGGAGAATGCAGCGCAATTTGGTTCCAATATTTGGCAAATATATATATCATCTAAGCACTAAAAATTCCATGGGGACGTAAATTATTATTCATTGCCCCATCAAACTAATTAACAACATGACTTGTGTAATTCAGACTTAATGTTCTTAATTAATCCTACTCACCTCATTGATCTCTCGAAGATCTTCTATACATTGTGTATTGTTTGGATCCGGGTTTATATATCTTCCTCGGCAATTTCTTTTGGCTGACTATAAGCACATAGATTAAAAAAATTACATATTTTTACTACAATGATATCATATTTTTCTAGTTTGTAAATTAGCAACATATATATTTGAATAGAATTATGGTATCAAGCAAAATAAGGTTGAGGAAAATAACTATTTTACTTTTAGTTACCATACAAAAAATATCCACTGATCTTTTTGCCTCCAACAAATTAAAGTCGTTAATATTCTCTATTTATTGATATTATGTGAATGGGGTAAAAATAGAATATCGAGAATGGAATATCGAGAATGGATCAGTATATTGTATGTAGCATTTTATTAACATCTATAGTTCTTCAGGTAGAAAAATATTAAAAAAATTAAAAAAAGGTAGAAAAATATTACCAAAAGCATTCATGGGCTAATTACTAAAGAGCACTTCACCTGATAAAGTTTATCGGATATAAGTGCCATTCGGTGAGAGAATTTTACTCTTGAATTTGAGTCCAAAGTCTGATAGGTTAGTGGGTTACCAAGCACTAAACCCTGTGTCAAATTTTCCAAACTATAAGTCCAACATTAATGACGAAAAAAGAGAACAGCCATGAAATGAATTAAAGAAAATAGTACTGCAATCCAAATGACTATACATATTATATATGGAGGGTGCTACTCACCCCTTTGAAAATCCTTCCGTTTGGATCCCGTTTTGGGATTTATTTATTTTTTTCAATTTTTTTTTACATGATTTTAAAGTAGATGTTTTTAAATAATATTGTGATTTTTTTATATTTTTTAAAAATATTTTAAGTTATTAAAAAAATCATGTAAAATATTGCATGATTTTTTAACATATTAAAATATTTTTTTTAAATATAAAACAATACAATATTATTTAAAAACACCTACTTTAAAATCATGTAAAAAAAATTGAAATAAATAAAAATAAATCCCCAAACGGAATCCAAATGGGAGACTTTGTAAAGGGAAGGATAGCATTTCCCATTATATATATATATATGCTATAAAAAAAAACTGCAAATAGCTAGTCTTTTCATCACCAATAATGATTACACTAATCGATTTTCCATGTAGTGTATATATATAGTGTTGTATCTAAGCGCATACTTTGAGATTCAATGGTGGCGAATGTCCAATTTCGTTACCTACATGCAACATCATATGTGAATCACAAGATCAAGTTGGAGTAGTAATCATGCCGCAACAGCTAATATAGAAAGATCGATCATCTGAATAATAGTCTGTTTTTGTTATTGATACATTAGATGATCTGATAAGGATCATCTGATAAGGATCCAAATAGTGACTAAAATGAAAAAGGAAATAAGTGCGATCATGCTAACATATTTTTGATCTTAGAGTGAGATTTAGAAATTGATTTACCGTTTAAGACTTCTTGAACGATGATCGGGACGGTTTTCCCAGAATAAGAATCACCGGCAATATAGAGCGGGTTGGAGAGAAACGTGGGATGAGCTATGAGCCACTGCATGCAGCAATATCATGAATGATAAAATAAACCCAAAGTATATATATATATATATATATATATATATATACCTTGAGATTAAGCCTTGGCCTTTTAGCTATATTAGAGTCACAAATATATATTTGCTCACCTTTCTTAGAAATTCATAGGTTTGTATTGTTGATGATGTATCACTGCTCATGTTGTATGCTTCCCAAGTTGTAGCATAAGAGAATCCAGTACCAACCGGTGCATCCAAAAATATTATGTTCGCAATCTAAAATTAAGTAAGTTGATAATTACTTGGATCAATATAAAATGTTACGTACTAATTATTGCTAGCTGTTGACGTACACATCAAATTATTAATATATCTTACTTTTGTCCACGAGTACGGATTCAATTCCAACGTTGGTTTGTTTCCACTAGAAGTTGCATAGTCGAAAGTAAAAGGACCTATACACACGAATGCCAAATCATTGAGTCAATTATGAATTAGCAAAAAGTACTACTATTGTTAGTTTTTTTTTCTAGATGACAGTGGTTTAATCTGTTGAAGAAGGATTATGAAAATCTTGATCTAAATTGAGAAGGTTTTTAACGAAATCCTTCTAATTGCTAAGCTCTAGGAGCAGATCACCTTGGGGCTCTCAACAAAAGGAAACCAAATCTAGCAGTTGGCCCTTTGGTGTTGGAGGTAGCTTTCTAGAATCTAGATCACTTGTATTCCAAGGCACATGGAATCTGATTTGATATTTCCATCGTGCGGATTGTTTTTAGAGGTGACTATGACTTCTTTGGGAAGTGAGGTCAAATGAGATCAAATTTTGTGAAGAATAGTAAGATAATTTTTGAATTATATATAATGATATAGTTTAAGTTGAGTGCTTTTTGAGTTTTGGAAAAGGAGGAAGAAAAAACTGAATAAAAAATACTATAAAGTTAAAATATTGTAAGATATATATCTCCTAGCTTAAATATGAATTAAGAAAAATTCTTACTTTACTATCATACTTTCAACAACACAACATCGAAGCTGACAAAATTCTTATTACGGAGATTTTATATAAGATATATATATCTAAAATCTCCTAGCTTAAATATGAATTAAGAAAAATTCTAGGTCATCATCGTTAATAGTACATGAATGATGAGTAGGAATAATTAAGTTAAAAATTAAAATTAAAAAAAATAAGTATAATGTTGATGTATAGAGATAACAATGAGCAGCAAATGATCTCAAACTCCCTTATGGGGTGAGACATATTTGGCAAATGGGTTTTTTTGAATGTTGAGATAGAGATGGATTTTAGTACAGTAGTAAAATGGTTGACAAATCTATTTGTCCTCTCTGGTATCTTGAAGACTATTGAGATGAATTGTTGATCAGTATGTTGAAGGATTTTAATTTTACTATTCGGCATGTTTTTAGAGAAGAAACGCTCTAGCAGATTATCTTGCTGATCTGGGTGCTGAGGAAGTAGGTGAATCATGGCATTCGCTTGATAACGTTCCAGTTTTATTAAATGGTTTGATGAGAACTGATAAATTGGGATTGCCGTATATTAAGAAAGCTTGAGGAGTTGAGTCTGGTGTCTTGCTGGGACCATTATGTGTTGGGCTTCGGGCTTTTCGTTAAAAAAAAAAAAAAAAACTCTCTATTTGTACGCGATTGACATGAATATTTTACTCGTAACTATATAACTCCAAAGGCCGAACGTTATAAATATATATATGTAGTACTTACATACATACTGATCATCGTTATTCCAATTTCCTGGTCAACTACTTTAAAATAATATTAATTGTACATGTAGTGTTAAATAAATAAAGAAAATGATAAGAAATATGGGAGAAATATATGATACCAATTTCAAATAAAATGGCTGAGAGACCGGAACAGCCAGGACCACCGGTGAGCCAAAGAAGAAGAGGGTCATCCTTGGGACTCCTTTCCGACTCGATGAAATAGTAAAATAGCTGCACCTCATCTAACTCTCCAACGCCAATGTACCTTTAAAACTCATTGCATATATATTAATAAAACCAGACCAGTAGAGGAACGATGTACGTGGTACAATATATTAGTCAATGTTTTTTATCACATCATGATCATAAATATCATACATACATGATGGAATATATATATATATATATATATATATATATGTGGACATGAGTACTAACCCAGTTTCGAGCTTGAAGGGAAGCTCTCCAGTAAAACCAGGAAGAGTGTTGATGATATTGGACTGCGATGCAACCAAGTTGAAGATAAGAAGCAATTGAAGAACCACTACGGATGGCCACCAAATTGTGAGAGTATTCATCATGAGATGTAGGTACTGGTGAATTAAGGAGCCTGGCAGCCTGCACATAAATATATATTGATGTAGGATCGAAGAGATCAAAGATTTTGTCTTGACTGGTAGGTTTAAGTAAATTTACTTAAAAAAACAAAAGAATCTTTGATCGGGACTTTGTTTTTTAAGTAAATTTTTATTTAATTTTTATATTAGTTTTTTATTTAAAAATAATTCTTATTATTTGTCAAGTAAATTATTACTTAAAATTTTATACTACATTTTTAATTAATAATAACAGATATAATATCTATTTGATTTTTTTATGTTCTCTTATAATTAAGTTAATTAATATTTTTAATTGAGTTTTTCTTATATAAATAAAATCTACTTTAAACTTTTTTGTTAAGACTTCTTTTAATAGAGGGCTTCAGCAATTATCTAAATGACCAGAACTAATATTAACAGAAAATGAAATAAAGGAATGAAAAAGAATAATAAAGTTCCAGCCATCTTATTCGAGTTCCTTTCCACGTGTAGTATCTGCACTAGACATCAAACGACTTGTGGCTGCATGCAACTTTAATGGAGAGCCACGACCTGCTTCACGTATAGCATTGCTATGCTACAACAGCATGAGCCTAGTTTATTTTAGCCTTTTAACTTATAAAAATATTATTTAGCATCTAATTTTAAGTTTTATTTTCTGATCAATATATATATATATATATATATTTTAATGTGACATCAAATTTTCGAAAGATCTATTACTAATAAAATATGATAAATAGTGTTTAAATTATTTGAGAACAGTACATCATGTTGACACAATATATAAGTAGAAGATCATCATAGGTAAAGCAGTCGATCGCGAACATATATAATTTAAGAAAGGCATGATGCACATTTTTTGGAACATATATAATTTATCTCTTTAAATTATGATCAAAACAGGCAAGGTAAAGTAGTCAAACATATATAATTTACGAAATGCATGATTCACATTGTTGTAACAAGTATAATTAATCAGAACATTAATTAACATTGAGATGGCCGCTCATGATCAGTACGGGTTGGCAGCAAGTCGTACGTTGACTAGTCGATCGATCATCGAACATATATACTTTTCAAACCAGAACCATATGAAATTGAGCTATATATGCATGTGGAATTTAATGCATCATGTGTATAACGTACACACTGACGGAGTTTCGAGTTTGTTCAAGGGAATTAGCTGGCCATGGAATTCCTGGAAGAGTGTCGAGGAGAAAATATACATGAACAACCACTGCTAGGTACAGACAACCACATGATTATACATGAACAAGTTTGTCTTCGTCGTAAATAATTCTTTTAACTATATTTAAAATACCATAAATATTTGTTTTTCCTGTAATATTAATGTGAAATTACCATTAGTCGTGTACTACTACTATTAATATTGTAATGCTGCTGCAACTAATTACATATATAGATTTTAGAGGTGGGAATGAAGGTCAAGCCCTCCAGTACAGCACTCTTCCGGATGCGTTACAACGTTTCTCTTAGAGCATCCGCATTCACATTTCATTCTCCAAAATTTTTATCAAATTTTAACTAAAAAACTCATTTCTTATAAGTTTTTCTTAAATTTTACTCATTTTCAGAAAACTTCTAAAAATAGCATTCTTATATTATTTCTTTATTGATTTTTTTACTATTTTATTTCATATCTTTAACTATTCCCAATAAAATATATTTAAAATTTGATATATAGATGAATAGTAACCTCAAAATATAGGGGGTTACTATAACACCTCCTAAACTCAGCTTTTATTATGGGAATTCGAATGTGGGTTGGTTTTAGAGTAAAACACCCTATACCAAATCTTATAATTTAGGGATTAAGTGCATTTGATGCACCCAATGTTAGTGTTCTTATATAAGTTTGTCCAAAATTTGATTTTATAAATTTAACTATTCACTTTTCAATAATATCAAATAACAAACTCTCCAAAATTACTATCTTTATTCTATTAAAATTTTAAAACATTAATTTTCAACTTTTTATTTATTTTAATTATAATTAAATTTTAAATATTTATTCATTACCAAAAAACTACACATTAAAAAGCTAAAAAAGTACACACTTGAAAGAGCTCCTAGGATTTTTTATTTTGTTTTTGTTTTTTGTTTTTTTAAACGCTAATTAAGGGATCTCATTCCGGAAAAACACCAAGTCTTCATTTTTAGATAACTAGCAAGGAAAATCAGCCAATCGTTGTGACATGATTCATTTTTATAAGCAAATTCAGCAATACAAGGAAGATTATTTGGCCAGTCATTTGGATTGATCAAATTTGGCCAACGAAAAAGAAAAGCCAAATTTATTGTACATTTGTTGAGTCTGATTTAAGAGATTTTTAAGCAGCTTAACAATAGTATGGCCAGCATTTAATTTTTATAACTAGACCACTATTAATACAACTTAGCTATAATGTAATCAAATTTGAATTTGGCTAAGCCACTACTAGGAGCACTCATAATAGACTCAACAAATAATGTGATCTTTATTTTTACAATTATCAACCGTTAAGAATAATATAAACATTAAAAAATTAATGTGTATTTTCTAATAAAAAATAAAAATTCAAATTACAATTGGGATTGGAATTGGAATAAATGAAGAAGTAAAAAATTAATATTTTAATAGAATAATTATAAATTTATTGAGTCTATTATTAAGTATAATAAAAAATAATTAGCTAAAATTTATAAAAAAAAAAAAATTAAACAAAATTTAATTAAATAATAATCAATCTATTGTGAATGCTCTGATAAGTGATAATCTATCCAGCTTTCCCGGTTCGCTAATAATCTAGTTTGCTACTATCATCCCCGGCCCCGATATATGTATATGGCCAGTAATTTATATTAGGCTGACTAACGTTATTGGTACTGTTCGTCGAAGGTACTCATGAGTACATCATTTTATATATATATATATATATATATATATATATATAAGTCATAATTGTCTAAGGCTCATTGATAAAAGAAGGTTTTAAAAAGAAAAATTAAAATATAATTTTTTAAATAAAGAAAAAAAAATTCAATTAAAAATATTAATTAAGTCGATAAAAAAATAAAAGTATCAAATATATATTATATATATAATTATTAATTACAAATATTAATTGAAAAGGAAATATAAAATCTTAAATAATAATTTAATTGACAAATATTAAGAATTATTTTTAAATAAAAACTAATATAAAATAAAAATAAGTAATTTTATTTTATTTTTAAAAAATTATCAAAATTTTAGTCTGAAGCTACTTATTGAAACATCCTCCTAATTCAAATTCCACCATCGCTGCTTAATTTCCGGAGTGAGAGGATCAACCTTTTTTATTGTAATCTGCTATTGGGTCTTTCTTATTTTACTAGTATGATCTGTTTTTAATTTGGACTTTGTACCTTTTCTGTATATTAAAAATTATATATATATATATGAAAAAAAGTTGAGGTCGGCCTATCGAAATGGATCTATTTTGAATTTAAAGCTGTTGGAATTTTGTCGAAGATCGTCATTGCAGAGGTGGATTCACCGGATTCCACGGATCTCGATAGTATTGATAGTGTCACCCACTGCCACCTCTAATGATAGGCTATTTTTAATAGGAGAGTCGGTCGACTCCAACTCTTTTTCATATATATATATATATATATATATATATATCGTGGGAAATGTAGGAAGAGAAAGTACTCATGTGAACGGGTAGGTTGAAGTACGGGCAGCTACCTAGCTCCGACCCCTTAGGTTCATAAACATGACCAAAACACTAGCGTTATTTATTGCATTCGGCCTAGAGATTTGCGGATGTACATTGGAACTGATATCACACACATGGCAGAAGGCTTTTTTTCTACAGTACTACCTTGGGCAGTGCTATTAAATTATTAATCCCTCTCATTAGGATTCTCATGGATCTCGATAGAGTTTTTTTTTTTATATGTGCGTTCAGACATGATCTGTGGACATGATACTAATGTACGTATACATAAGGCCCTCTTGGACAATTTTACAAGGTAAACAATGGCTTGCTATCAACAATTTTCTTCAAGATGTCTAACGTGGACTGTGGAGCTCGATGCATGCCTTGATCGAGCAACGCCATGTTTTTTTTTAAAAGATTCTCAACCATCAAAAATGTGCTTGATGGTGCATAATCAGATTCTCATTAGGATTCTCAAATGTATAAGATTCATTCAAACTTTTTTTATAAAAAAATAAAATTATTTATTATTCTCTATCTTATCATCTCATAATGCTACATTAGATAATAAGTTCATAAATAAAATATAATAAAAAAATATTAATTATCGAATATCACATCATAAAATGATAAAAAAGAAAATAATGAGTAATATTACTCTTTATAAGAAAAATGATAAAGACACTATTATTTGAATTCTATTTCGAGTTCCGCTCTATTTTTTTTTTTATTATTGTTTTACTTAATGATTAAGAAAATATTATTTAATAATATTATATTTTTTTAAAAGTGTGTAAATATATTTAAAAAATAATATAAATAAATAAATAAATAAATATTTTTTCACTAATAAGATTAGGAGGGGGATTGAAATAGTGGTGTACCTAATACCGCTCTCTATATAAATAGATTTCATTATAAAAAATATATATATGAAAATTTTACTTTTTCATGATTGGATTCACATTATTATAAAAGACTTAACAAAATTTGTACATTAATAATTTGTGCCTAACATTTATCATGGGAAATTATTTTGTCCGGTGTGTGGAGAGTTCTTGCCTTTATAGTAGTGAATTTCAAATTGTACTTTTTCTCTGAATAGATCGTGACGTATCTGGAGAAAATAAAAAGTAATAAAAGTTTTAATGCATGAGATGGTAGAGGACTATAGTAAAGTTAGGAAATGGAAAACCAAACGAAAATGAGCGAGCAAGTAACAAATTTAGGCCCCGATTACATTTTAAGATGAGATGAGTTTATCTTAATTTATTTTAAATTTATTATTATATTTTTTTATATTTTTATATAAAATATAAAATTCAATACAGTTTTTTCAAATCTCAATATAATTTTTTCAATTCTTAAATCAATTTTTTCGAATTCTAAAACAAGAATAGTATTTAAAAATAAACTCAACTTCTCCCATCTCAATTTATCTCATCTCATTTTCAAATCCAAACGAGACTAAGATTGTGATGGAAGTTGACCCTGCAATTTGACCATCGACAAACCAAGGTCTCCAATCATCCATTATAGATAGGTCTGTCCGATCCTCATTAAAAATAGTCAATCAATAAAAATACAATAGAAAATTCTAGAAATACAATAAAAAAATAAAATTTAGAAAACACAATAAAAAATAAAATAAAAATACAATAAAAATAATAAAATGAAGATGATTTTAAAGGAGTGTTCGGCCGCAACCCAAATGGAGCCGGCGCCGGTGGCGGTGGACGACACCACCCATACCATCGTGACCGCCAGTCTCGGTCCAAAACGGTTTAAGGCTGTATGGGGCACACCGGAGGTCACCGGACTAGACCAACAGTCACGATAGTATGGGCGATGTCGCCCACCTCTGCCAGAACCGCCGGCGTCCATTTTTCAAGGGGATTGGACGAATCGATCCCTAGATTTTCTCTTATAGATAAGTCCAGAGATTCTATCCATTCTTGTGTGCACACAATACTGAATTTAATATTTTTTTTTTCCCTGACGACTAAATTTAATGCTTAATACAATGAATTGCTTATATTTTTAAATAACTCTTTTAAGATCATGCTAAATTAAAGCATAAAATTTATATTAAAGTCTAATTTTATATAAATTATTGTACTAAATATAAATTTAAAAATAATTTATTTAATAATTTAAATATAGTCTCATTTTATTTCTATATAATAATTTATATTTTATTATATTATATATTATTATAAATGACTCATTTAAATTTCATCTTAGACCTTAATATATATTAAATCAGCTTGCTCATAAATAAGATTCTCAAAACTCGAGAGATTCAATTGATAATTTCCCCAAGTCATACAAGCAGCCATCTTCATGTACAATTGTGCATGAAGCCAAAAATACTGTGATGATCTCTGTAAATGAATTGTGCATACTCGTCCAATTGTCATTGTTTTGGTTGGTTTCAACCTTGTATATAACACTTTGAGTGTTACACAAAAATGGAATGGAATGTTTTTTTTTTTATATATATAAGATAACATTTGTTTTTTTTTTAAGAAATAGTTTCATTATATTGTGTTAATGTAGATTTTGTTGGTTTGGATTAGTGTTGAAGTATTTAAATTCAAATAGAATAAGATTTCATCTTATCTTTAAAGCTGTAATTTTGGATTATTGAGTTTGAATTCAAATAGGATAAATTTTGATTTTTGAATGAATATAATTTAAACTATGGGATTTATCCATAATATTTTGAATTCATTTAGGTGTCTAGGAGTCTGTTAAAGAGGCTGAATAGTTGAATTTTGAAATCTGGAATGATAAAATCAGAAGGCAAATTCGAAATTCAAATTGCAGCAGTAAATCCAGAAGTCTGTTAGCAACCTGTCAGCAGACGGATTCTGATGAAGGACGACTTATCAGCAGACGCATTTCAGCAGCACTTTTTGGATAGACTATTTAAATCAAGTCATATGGTAACCCTAACAATGAACTTCAGCCAGAGCTGATTTTAGATATATTTGAGAGTCATTTGAGAGAAAAATTAGTGGAGAATTTTCCTTATAATTTTTTTATACACTTGCGAGTGTGATCTTGCTCAAGGTTTGAAAAGATCGTTGATTCGTGTACGTGGTCAACCCTGCAGGTTCTAGTAGAAAAGGTATAGATTGAAGATCGTTAGAGGTTCTGGCTGCTACTGCAGTAGGGATAAACGGGTCGTTTGTCTGGTCAAGTAAGGGAGTCAATTGACAAAGGTTTTGTAATTGAATAGCTTACTTGTAAACTGATTTTCAATCAATAAAAATGATTTTCCTGGATTTGATTGCCCCGTAGGGTTTTACTTTTGAAAAATTCTTCAAAAAGTTTTCCTTCGTAACCAATCGGTGTGTTATGCTTGATAATTTATCTATTGCATATTTATGAATATTCGCACGATTGATATCTAACAAATTTGATTGTGAAAATTGTTAGATATATTTGACCATACAGGGGTAAAAAAGGAATTTCAATTGGCATTAGAGCAGGTTCACTCATCCGAGTGTAATTCGTTCCTCTGTTAGAGATGACATCATTGTATGTTCCACCGCAATTTGATAGTGAGAATTATGCGTATTAGAAAGTACGTATGAGAGCATTCCTAAAGTCATTGAATGAACGAGTATGGCACACCGTTGAAAGAGGATGGAAGAAACCCGAGAGCAGTATTAATACTTGGTTGAAAGATGAGTTGAATAATAGCAATTTCAATAGGAAGGGGTTGAATGCCATCTTCATGTCCGTATCTCAAGAAGAGTTCAAAAGGATCTCCATGTATGAAATAGTGAAGGAGGCATGGGACATATTAGAAGTCACGCATGAAAGAATAATGACTGTGAAAAATTCTAAATTACAATTGTTAATATCTAAATTTGAAGAAATTAAAATGCTTGAAAATGAATGCTTTAATGATTTTTAATCTAAACTAAATGATCTTGTGAATTCCAGGTTTAATCTTGGAGAGAAGGTTGATGACTCAAGAGTCGTGAGGAAAATCTTGAGGTCTATACCTGAGAGATTTCGACTTAAAGTCACAGTCATTAAGGAAAGCAAAGACTTGGCTACAATCAAAGTTGAAGAGCTCGTCGGGTCCTTACAAATGTGTGAATCATCTCTTCCCCAAACGAAAAAAGATAAATCTATTACTTTAAAAACTGTGAAAGAAAAACATGATGATATTTGTGTGAGGAGAGTCTAAATGATGAGAATATAGCTCTTATTGTTAAGAAATTCAAAAAATTTATGTTTAAGAAAAAGACTAATGAAAAACAAAAGAAAGCAAAAGAATTTCCAGTAAAGAAAAATGAATTAGAAAATTGAAATAAAGAAAAAGTTGAGAAAAATGAGAAGGTAAAATGTTATGAATGTTTAGGCTATAGTTATATTAGAATTGAGTGTCCTAACTTCAAGATAAATAAAGAAAAAGCATCAAATATATCTTCTAGTGATACTTCAAATTCTGAAAGTGAAAACTCATCTTTTGATAATGAAAAATCTTTTATAATTTTTTTTACTATTGTGAATGATTTGGTTGAAAATTCACTAACAAAATCTGAAAGTAATTATGCTTCTAGTGATTTGGACATTACTCTAGTTGATGCCGATCAAGAACTTAGTGTTCAAGATGTTTATAATGAAGTGTGTGAATAGATAGTCAAGTTGAAAAAACTCAACAAAAAGCTATATAAAAACCTTATAGTTATAGAAAATGAGAAAAATAATTTGATTGAAACTGTAAAAATTTCTGATGTTGAAATGTTGAGACTAAAAATTTAAAAGGTTGAAATAGAACAAAAATTGAAAGATTTTCAAGAATGTGAACAAAATTCAACAACCCAAAATTTAATGAAATGTTGAGGTTTCAAAAACCAAGCAGTGATAGGATGGGATTAGGATATGTGAATTCTAAAGGAAAATGAAAACAAATACCCTTATCCGCTGCGTCAAACTCCAAAGGTATTGTGTTTGTAAAAGAAATTCAAAAGAAGAACCGCAACAATCCTCCCATGCCGAAGGCTGACGACTCAAGAAATTTGCAAAAAAATTCACCATCAGCCATGATGAAGAAAGGTAGGTATGAAGATAAGTTTACTCCTACTTGTCATAATTGTGGAATTGTTAGGCATATAAGACCACATTGCTTTAATGTGTCTCAAGGGCAAAAAATAAAAATTGAAAAAAGTCCGAAAGTGAGTGGAAAAAGTCTACAAAATCAAATTGATGAGATATGCCAACAAATTAATTTTATAAGTTAGAATTTGGTGAATTGGTTAGGCTATGTATTCAAAAGAATGGAAAGGACAAGCCAAATCTCTAGGCAAAATGAGTGATCAAAAAGGATGTCGTGTCACGTTAATTTATATGACTACATGCATGTTCTTGTATTTCTTGCATATCGTTAGTATAAGACATGCATTTTTATTGTGTTTCGTTTTGTTTATATGTTTTTTTTTTAAATTGAGTTTTTTTTTATTGGTTTATTTTGTTTTGGTTTCCTATTTTTTATTAAAAAAAATGTGTGAACGCCTCGTGATCTTCAACCAATTATGTGCTTCAATATAATTACTTGGAGTAAGTGCTATAGCTTGTTTCCAATACTTTCGGCCAAATGATGTAGGCATATTTGATGGTGTGTTGAAGGCTTTGAACATGTTGATACTCACTTTTTAAATCTTTGCACTCATGCACTATTTTTGTGTTGTGCATCCCACATTGTGCATTCTAACCCTATGGGTCATTATAGTAAAGGTTTCACTCTTAATGCACTATGAAAAACTTGTGTAAATATACTTTTGTTTGATTAAAAAATAAAAAGTTGAATAAGTGTATTGAGATGTTTATTATAGAGGGAGTCCAAACTTGAAATTGACTAATACTAGTTGAACCTCATATAACTATGAAAAAAAAGGTCTCCCATTGCCAAACACCACTTGTTGATCCATATAGAAAAAGTTTGTGTAAAATTCATTACGGAAAAAGACTCACACTCCACACGGATATAACCTTGAAGGTTCTTATAGAAAAAATCATTGCTCTATCATTGTGAAAAAAAAAATGAGCAATAAAAATGTATCAAAAAGGGGCTATGCAAGTAAAGTGTTTGGAGGAAACACTTATGTATCTAGGCCCTAACATAAAGTTTGCCTTAAGGTAAATGACAACCTTTTGGGAACATCTTTTAAAAAAAGATTCCTATTAAAAATGATGATCAAAAGAAAAAAAAAGAATTCATAAAAAAATTAAGGAATAAAATCATTAAGAAAAAGTTGCTACCTTTCATAAGTTGCTCACTCACACACTCACATGAACCTTGACTTTAATGATTTTATGAGGAGTGAAAATCTATTGTGGGTGTTGCAATCAAGAGGATGTATGATCTTGAATTTATTTTGTGAGTAGCACTTTGATTGAACCTGAATGCATCTCTTAATGCTACTTGCCCCATTGCCATTGTTTTTTGTTTAAAAAAAAAATTGCTTATAAACATTTTTTTTTATTTTTTTGCAATTTATTTTCAGACCAGGTTATTTAAAAAAAAATGGGTCAATTTTTGATTTTGCAAGTGTATGTAATGCATTATTTTAGGGCTTCTTGATGTTCATGTAAAGTGGATATTTACCAGTAGGACACAAAGATTGTGCTCTTGATGAGTTTATATTGTGTTTAAGTCCCAAGGAGACACTACTCATATGCTTCAAGTAAATCAAGTTGTTTCACATTAGGTCATAATAAGCATATGTCATGCATGACACTTAATATTTGCTCAATACCAAAGCATATTGCTTATTTTTAAATTTTTTTTTACATGCTTCATTCTCAAGTTCTCTTATGAAACTAACTTGCATTTGTTTTCTCTAACATTTTGGTTGTGTGTGATTAGATGAGAATTAAGGAAAAAGCGAAATCCTCTCTCACCTAATTCCTCAAATGAGTCTGCACTTTCAATTTTTACATGGCATTAATTTGGCTAAATTGATGACAAAAATGGGGAGAAACGTGAGGAGTAAGGGGGAGCAGCAGTACAGACTAAGGGAGAGAAGCATTGATGAAGGGGGAGAAAGCCAAGCCCGAGCAGAACATGCGATAAACATACATTCATCAAAAATATTTTGTCACCAATCAGCCAAATGAAGAGATTGTTAATGTAAATTTTGTTGGTTTAAATTAGTGTTGAAGTATTTGAATTCAAATAGGATAAGATTTTATCTTATCTCTAAAGTTGTAATTTTGGATTGTTGAGTTTGAATTCAAATAGGATAAGTTTTGATTTTTGAATGAATGTAATTTAAACTATGGGATTTATCCATAGTATTTTGAATTAATTTAGGTGTCTAGGAGTCTGTTAAAGAGGGTGAAGAGTTGAATTTCGAAATCTGGAATAATAAAATCAGAAGGCAAATTCAAAATTCAAATTGCAGCAGTAAATCTGGAAGTCTGTTAGCAACCTGTCAGCAAACGGATTCTAATGAAGGAAGACTTGTCAATAGACGCATTTCAGTAGCACTTTTTGAATAGACTATTTAAATCAAGTCAAATGGTAACCTTAATAAGGGATTTCGGCCAAAACTGATTTTAGACATATTTGAGAGCCATTTGATAGGAAAATTAGTGGAGAATTTTCCTTATAATTTTTATACACTTGCGAGTGTGATCTTACTCAAGGTTTGAGAAGATCGTTGATTAGTGTACGTGATTAACCACTGGAGGTTCTCGTAGGAAAGACACAGATTGAAGATCGTCAGAGGTTCTGACTGCTACTGCGGTAGGGATAAACGGGTCGTTTGTCTGGTTAAGTAAATGAGTCAATTGACAAATGTTTTGTAATTGAATAACTTACTTGTAAACTGATTTTCAATCAATAAAAATGACTTTCCTGGGTTTGGTTATCCCGTAGGGTTTTACTTTTGAAAAATTCTTCAAAAGGTTTCTCTTCATAACCAATCGGTATGTTATGCTTGATAATTTATTTATTGCATATTTATGAATATTCATACGATTGATATCTAAAAAATATGATTGTAAAAATTGTTAGATATATTTGGCCATATAGGAATAAAAAGGAAATTTCATATTGAAACTCAGATGACATGAAGCCTACAATGTGATTGAAACAGTCAACTAAGTATAATTTGACGCACAACTTCTAAAGCTCATTAGATTAAAATTCTGAGAGACAAAATACTACAGATGGCAGTAACTAAAATTTCATAATCAAAGTGGAGAGAACTAAGATTCTACGGATTAAAAAGTTCGGGATACTATTTCTTCATATAAATTTTCTCTATACAAACAAAATTTACAACAACCAACAAAACACAACAACATAACAATAAAACACAAACAAAACTACTACAAAAGCCGGCTCTATGGTGGCGCGTGTAAGCCACATGCCATGCCAAGAGTGATTCGTCGCACCAATATTTGAGCTTCGATATCCCGGATCTGATCTGCACCATCGACGGCCAACTAGATCCACCAAAACAAGAACACAAAGAGAACGAACACCATTCGGTCTTCGCGCGTGAGGAGCATGCGCATCACCGTTCTGCAAAATATTCTGGTGACAACCAGATCGGCGGATTGGTATAGTGGTGACATCGCGGGTGGTGGCCTTAGAAATCCCGAAACCCACATATCAGCCTACCCAACCATTAAAAGCCGAAAACCACCATCAAAACCAAACCGCAACATAGTGGTTAGGAAAACAAGAAAAAAAAAAAGGAACAAAAGGAAGGAAGGGGGAAACGGAGCCGGAGCTCCGCTCCCCTTCACGCCAGTCACTTTCTTTCTAATCCTAAGATAACATTTGTTAAGTGGAATGATCTAAGTGAAGAAACTTCATTTTCTTTCAAACTGTTTATGCTTTTTGGAGGGAGACTCATCTAAATTGACTAATCAAATTATGCTTTGTAAATTTTAATTATGCTTGTGATTTTGGATGACTTTAAAATCCACTTAATCAGTATTTAATATTATATTTATCTCTTTTCAAATTCGATTAGAAAATTAGAGGATGCCAATTTCAGATTTTTTTTTGTAAATGAAAAAATTCATCAAACTATCTTTAGCTTTGTCTGTATGATGGAGCATTTTTCATGCTGATTTTCTTTTAATAAACAAAGAGAACATAAACATACTTGAATGTTAATTTAGCTAAAGAAAGAATAGAAAATCCAAAAAAAAAAGGAACAGAAAATATTTATAAGTTGGAAGTTAAATATCACAACAACAAAAATCAGTTTATTACGGCGGAAACTATATTAATTGGCAATCACAAAAAAAAAAAAAAAAGCCAATGTAGATTACATACAATGGCGGCTTTTCTAGTTGTCAATGTCTGGCTCATATCCAGATACCACATGATACAAATAAGCAAGCAATTTCCTAGGCCTTTCAAAGCAAGCTGATCCTAGAACAAAATTTAATAGTAAAAAACTATGCTATTCACTTCAATTATTCGAAAAATTTCTCCCGTCCACAATAGGAATCTCCCAAATGTCTTTCCACCTTTTACAACCAATTAGATTGGATAACGAGCAAAGAACCTATCGACCATGGCAAGGCTTTCCTTGTGCTTGTATTCTGGAGCAGTGTGCCCTGCACCCTGTATATATACATGTAGTGGAAGATTGATTAATTGTAATTTCTTCATAATCATGACATCTTCTAATAAATCAGGATGAGAATTAAAACATAATTCCCTTACCTTTAGAGTCACGTACGTCAACCTGTAGTGATCATTCATGAACTTTACTTGGTATCTGCAAAAGAGTAGAACTATGTGAGATATGGCACTTTTGCTAATGTTAAAGAACCAAGGTAAATCCTAGAAGTACTCACCCTGCAATTTGACCCTCGACGAACCATGGACGCCATTCATCAAAAACAGGCACCCCAAGAGATTTTATCCACGCAAGTGTAGCAATATATGGAACAGAAATGTCATGATCGCCACTGCAAGGAGAAGAGCACTGTGAAAAGTTTGATTTTTTTGGCACAGGCCACTTAAAAGGGTAACCTATGTGATTGGTATCTTGAATCATGCTAGTATATTATACATGATCTCTGCAGCCCATTGCTGTGCATATATATATATATGATTTATTTAGCTATTCTAATCCTTGGAATAAGCCAATTGGTAAGATAAAACTAAAGTTGGACAAATTCTGTGGCAGAGTAATGTCCAAATTCATGTGTGTTAATAGGGAACCAATTGCAGCATTGCTTATACTAGAGTGACTTCAGCATATTAAGTTTGGTTCTTAGTCAAATCCTGATAGCCGAAAACAATTTGTTACAAGGGGACAAGAACAAGAACCTGTATATCAGAGCTCGGAGACCCGTTGCTGTGAGATTCTTCTGATATGCAACTGTACTTGTGACATCTTCTGTGTAAGTAGAAAAATTTCTGGGGCACCTTTTCCATGATTCGACAGTTCCCTGATAGTAAACATTAAATCATATTTAGTCATAATTTCTTCCATTCAAGTTGATCAAACAACACTTACAATTGGCATACCTCTCGAACATTTAGAGCTTCTTGGACCCTTTCATCATTCAACCACTTATAAGCCAGCACGTACGTAAAGCCCTATATAGAGAATAAATCAATCAAATTTCTCAATTCTTATACTTTTTTTGGAGAGTGCAAGTAAGTGTGTAATATTGAACCAGAAAGCCAACATCCCAAGCAGCAATACCAGCAGAAATTGTTGTACATTTCAAAAGCATATGATGTAGCAAATGTAAACAAACTCATTTAACTAGAGAGAGGCCAGCAGGTTTACCCGACACGGCAGTTCAGGAAGTTTAGATAGTGAGAGGAGGTAATTCATGTTTGTGTCTTCCTGAGCTCTCAAATCCCACTCTAGCTCCTTTGGTTTTCCAGATGAAAAAGCACATTGGGGTTCCAGAATTTGACACAGGTTTATTTGTAGAAGACACTGCAAAATTGAATAGGATGCAAATTTGTAGTGCCGTGTAGATCTTAGACGTGACATCCATCAACAAAAACCAAAGGTAATAAGGCCACTAACCTCGCTGATTGCTTGAAGAGTGGTGACACAAAGTGTGTTGTTACTATCTACATTTACATAATCCTCATAACAGTATAATTTGGCATTCTGGAAAAGCACGAGCATTCGAAATCTTGAGTAAGAAGATTTGGTAAAAGAAAGAATGCTAATACTTGTTTGATGACATCATTGACATGAATATACCAATGACAATGCCAAAGAAAGCAAAACGCTAGAAACCTAACCAGCATTTGCAAAAAGCCTAATAAATATGTATGTTAAATCACCTCATAGAGTTGATCTGATATGAGGTTCACCCTGTGCACATATGGAATCCTAAAGTTCACATCAGTAAAAGAATCGGTCACTGGATTTCCAAGCAAGTATCCCTGTTACAATTCAGAATGAATCAAATGCTTCTTCTGTGATTGGCAATAACATAAAATGTGAAAAATTGATATGATTAATCAGATTACGTACTTGAAGTTCTATTTTTGGCCTCAGCCCTGCTTCCAAACCTATATCATATTATTCACATCACTTAAAATGGTAAGCAGTGTGTGGTGTAGAGACTTTAGAGTAGCAGTACCATGAAATAATTAGTATTTTGTTTCTGAAAACAAAAGGAAGATTTCCAGTAAACTTGTTCTAGCTAATACCTTCAAGTATATTTTCAAGGAGGAGAGGAACAACGATGCCAGAATATGAATCACCACCAATGTAGAGTTGATTTCCAAGAAAATTTGGGTGCATAAGTAACCACTGGCAACAATCACGTTTATAAAAAAAAAAAAGGATTAATTACTTTTTAATTTAATTTACAAATAGATAAGCATTTAAAAAAGTATAAAATATTATTGTACCCTCACCTTCCTCAAAAAGGTGTAGGTCTGTGCTGCTGATTTCGTGTCCGAGGTGTAATAACCAGAGGAGGTTGTTGCATATGAAAATCCGGCTCCAACTGGTGCATCAATAAATATAATGTTGGCCACCTGTTAATTAACATTATTAATTGATTGATTAATTTTGGTAAGAACTGCATTTCTAATTGAGCAGAAATTGTATGATCAATATGAAATTATGTACCTTGGTCCATGAGTATTTGTTCAGTACGACAGTTGGTAAAGTCCCATTGTAATTTGCATAATCGAAAGTTAATGGACCTGCACCAAGACTCCAAATCGGCCGTGTTAAAAAATTTATTGCACTAATGGGCTATGTACATTAAATGCGCCCAAACATATTATTAGCCATGCCTAGCTCCCACAAATAGAGCCAACTTTGGATTCTGCCTTGCTGGTTTTGTTCAAACAGATCAAGCTTTGTTAACTGTTCATACGTATAAATAAACTATTTTTGTTTTGGAAAAATAAATTATAAAATTGAAAAATTGACACGTCAGATTTATTTTAAACTAAAACAGAAATCAGATATAGTAATATTGAATGAATTCTGCATAATCATCGTATAAATAAATAATATTTGCAGTTATAAACATAGAGAAATGCTGGAGGCCGGATGGTTTTAACATTTCACATCCAACTGATCACGCTTCGCTATTTTATATTACTGACACTAGACTCGACCATACACGATCCTAGAGAAATAACACCCCTTCGAATCCCTCTTTCTCTCTCCCGTTTCTCTCTGCATCTTAGACCCGAAACCCATCTCTCATTTGACTTGTGAGAAATCACAAATGGGTTTTGAATCCAGAAGATATGTGTTTATTTTTGGTCGTATGATCTTATAATATTAGCATTTTGAGTGTTTTGGATCGTTCTTTTGTGATGTAGTTGATTTTTCTTTGATGACCTGCCAGGGTTTCTGTAAATCTTGGGTGACAAGGAAATTTGCGGCAAAGTGTCCGTGGTCTTTAATTATATTGTGCTTGTTCAATATGGTGTTTTGCAGTGGACGCGAAAAACGTTATTTTTTCTCTGAATTTTTTGCCTAGTTTTGGGGAACATGAAGCATTTGAGTTTTTCTTTCTTTTTTTTTCTTCTAATTTTCTTGGTAACCAAACAGAAAAACTGAGTTTCATCTTTCTTTTTTTTTTTTCTTCTAATGTGTATGAAGCAACAAATGGGTTGTGAGGAGTCACTGAACCAAAATGCTGGGGCAAACGCAATTCTGATCCAAAAACTAATTTCAACATGAATTACTTCATATGCCCATCACCAAATTCCAGGGAAATCAATGAACCACCAGGTAATTCAATGATGCCAAGTCAACTTGTCACAGTTCCAATTCATTTCGAATCAACAAGTGGCACTTGCAAGGTACAAGATCATGAATTACACAAAAATATCGCCAAGGTTCCTATCGAAATCAATGTTGTGAGATCCGCTATTATCACTAAAGGAAACATAACTCCGATACAGGAGTTATGGAAGCTGATCAAGACACGGTTTCGCAAGTTTTCTTCAGAATGAAGGAAAATGAATTCACCGACATTTGAAGCGACAAATGGGAGATGGCCGATGGGTTTCGGGTCTAAGATGCAGAAAGGGAAAGAGAGCGAGGCATTCGAAGGGGTAATATTCCTCCAAGATCGTTTGTAGCCGGGTCTAGCATTGGTAACATAAAATAGCTGTTGTGTCGATGAGTGATTGGCTGGGTGTGAAATTGGGCTTCAAACCCATCCACTCCTTAGCATCTCTTATAAATAGAGACAGAATACTTTACACAATAACTTACCCAACGAAATCAGAATCATGAAAATGGTGAAAGCTGGGATAGCAAAAGTCTAGTGAGAGAAGGTCATCATTCTCTCTAAAAACTAAACCCTAGCCAAACCTTGTTGAGGGGAGTGGGAGTTTCGGCTCTCCCCTCCCTCCCCCTTCCTTCCTTTTTCTCCTCTCTCCTATCTTTCCGTTTTCTCTTCACACTGTTTTTTCCTTTATTTTTTCATTTTGGTTTGTTTTCCTTTATCCCTCTCTCTTCTTCGCAGTGAAGCAGATCTGTCTGTTTGGCCTTCATCCTGCTGCCTTCCCCCTTCCTTTTGGTGTTTCCTGTTTCTTTTCTCTTGGTTTTCGTTGGTCCTTTTCGACAGTTTTGTTGTCTTCATTTTCTGTTTGTAGCGTTGCAGATCGAGATGTGCTCGTGTCCTTTTCTGATGGCTCGCTGGCACCAAGCACCCCGCTGGAGGTCTTCCCAACTAGGGGCGTAAATAGTCCGGTCCGGTCCGGAAAATTTGTAGACTGATTTCATTCGGTCTAAGAATTCTCTCACCCTGAACTGGACCGAACAGGAGTTCGGTCCATACCGGTCTGGTCTAGGGGCGGTCCGGTCCAGGGGTGCCCCATATGATTTAATAGATTAAATTTAATCAAAAATTTTATAATGATCAAATATTTTTTTGGCCCAAATTTAACTACTATAAATTATAATATGTTAATACTATAAGAGTATATATTATATATTAATATGTTAGTATATATTATATATTAAGTATGTTAGTAAATTATAACTAATAACACTATAAATAATAATATGTTAATATTATAAGAGTATATATTATATATTAATATGTTAATATATATTATATGTTAATATTATAATTTATATATTATTTTTATATATACATATATAAATATATATATGTGAGGTTCGGTCCGGTCCGGTCCAGGGGGAGAAATCCTTTGGACCGGACCGGAATTAATCGGTCCATGTAAAATTTGGACCGAACCGAACCGAATGCCATTCGGTCCGGTCCGGTCTCGGTCCAGACCGAATGCCATTCGGTCCGGTCCGGTCTCGGTCCAGGACAACCGGTTCTAGTCCGGTCCGGTCCACCAGTCCGATCCGGTCTTTTTACAGCCCTATTCCCAACCACCGATCTTCAAGAATGCTGAAGGGTTTGCCATTAGAGTCGGTGCATGTGTGTCACGTGCGAGCCGTCCGATGATTGCAATCCCCACGCGCCTCTCTCAGTGGTGGAAGATTTGTGGTTTTTCGGTGGCGGGCCACCCACACGCACCCCACGAGGAAGTTCCTTAGCTGCCGATCCTCCTATCTGCCGAAGTCTCCACTAGGAAAAAACGGTATTTTGCCGCACGCGTGACTAGTCGTTCTCGCACGGCTCAACTAAATGTCGCACATGAAGAGGTCTATGTCTGCTACGTTTAGTGGCGCTAGACTTAGGGACTTTGGCAGTATACAGATCGATCGGCCGAACAACCCCAGGTGGTGTGTGTCCTTCACGTGCCTCTCGCTGCAGTGCTGCTGTGTCTATTTCTACCAAGGCCTTTGCTGTGTTCTGGGCTACGGCTTCATGTTTTGTAGTTGTTTATTTCTTTTCTGTTTTGTTTATTTCATAATTTGAAATAGTTTTATTCCATTTTGGCCCCTGACCCTCCCATTGGAAGGTGGGGTTGAATTTCCTTCTTCTTCTTTAGAGTATGGAGATAGATCTTCTCTCCTTCCTTGGAGGGTAGAAGTTAGGTTATCGAATTACTTGTGCGCTCTCTCAGACATACTACATTTAATGCTGGTTTGTCTTTTGAAAGATTAGAAATTAAGACAAAGTCTATCACATTTGTGTACGGAGAATTTTGTTTTGTAGGCTAGTAATACGAGTTTATCTGCTTTATTGATCTTAGCTATAAACTTCTTTTAATAAAATGAACTACAATCATTTTTTTTCAAAAAAAAAAAAAACTTACACAATACAAATATAAAGATAAGTGTATTTTTATAAACTGTTATTAATTTTAATAATAGTTTACAAAAATTTTCTTAACTTTATATATGTGTTGTATAAATTATTGTGTAAAATAATATATGTCTATCATTTTTTTTTATAAATAATGTGCAAGTGCCGCTCTTTTTCAAAAAAAAAAAATTATGAGATTCATATGAGTGGACTACTTTTTTTTATTAAACGATTGCCCTTGCGCTGTACAGAACTTGCACAAGTAAAAATCATTTGAAATTTTTAAAAAAATTTAGAATTTCCAACGTGGACCCAGAGTTTCGAGAAAGAGAGCAAAACATTGAGAGAACTGACCGATTTCAAAAGCAAGTGCAGAGAAGCCAGAACAACCGGGTCCTCCAGTGAGCCAGAGGACAAGCGGATCTTCAACGGGACTCCGCTCCGACTCAATGAAATAGTAGAATAGCTGCACCTCATCGGTATCCCCAACTCCAATGTATCTGCTCATTACCAAAACACAAAGCCATAATCGAAAAGGGAAAAAAGAAAAAAGAGATCAGTGGGGGAAATAAATATACTGAAAAAAAAAAATGGTACCCGGTTTCAAGTGTGAAGGGTAGCTTGCCGGAAAATCCCGGAAGATATTCAACGATCGATTGAGAGGCGGCAATGGCAGAGAAAACTGAGAGTATGACAAGTGCAGTGAAGCATAGATTGCGCATTAATCTACAATTAAACAAAACCCCTCTCTTTGGGCACATCATGTTGATTCCCTCGCAATTAGCCCACAAAACAACCCCTTTTTTAATTTTTGGGCCAGGCGGTCTCGACTCTTTACCCCTAAGCCGAGAGCTATTATATGTTCCCTGACCCAATGCATTTATGTGCAAGTAAGGAAATAACAAGGAATAGAACAGATATACTTACGTAAATTAGGCACGTGTAACAACCGATAGATGGAAGAGAGTTTTTGTTTATTTATTTATTTTTTTGAGCAAAGATGGAAGAGAGTTAGTTGGCATGATGGTGTATCTCATCTTCTTCAATTAACTAATGTCTCATACCTCCTCGTACTAACTGAACTTTCAAGCAGGGAATGAAGTTCCGATTGAATATGGTTTTTTAGATAGCTGGGGAGTAATCAGTAATTTATCCAACTTTCTTAACCTACCGATAAGATGAATACATAGAAGAATGGAAGCTGTGAGAGTGTAGATAGGGATGAATACATAGAAGAATGGAAGCTGTGAGAGTGTAGATAAGGACTTAGGAGCTGCAAATTTTATATTATTTTTAAAAAATAAAAAACACACACGCACACACATACAAAGAAACGACCGTGTATATATTATTCGTACGTATTCAACTAAATAGCTAGGCAAGAAAATCCACAGGAAAACAAGGATCTCGTGTCTAGTTTTTGTAGTTGGTATAAATGGATGGATGGTGCAATCTTCCAAATTATTACTCGGAATCATCTCCAGCAGCCAGCGACACAGCTGAAAGTCAAACCTTCCAGGCTTGGAACCCGGATCCAGATATAATTGGAGTTAAAACAACCCGGATCCAAGTTTGAGGGACCGGTATAAACTTTAAAGTCAGCGGAGTTCACCTTATGATCTTGAATTTTTGCTCGACCCTTGATGGAACTAACGGTAAGGAAAAGGTTAGAGCCGTTGAATTGATCATCGGCCCCATCACCCCAGGCCCAGGGGACCAGAGGGTTTTATCCGTGCACATGTTTATCATAAGAATATTGCATTTGAATTGAAGCATGTGATCAGTTTTCTGTCCGAACTTCAACTACAACTTTCCACTCTCGGACGATTTTTTAAATAAATTGAAACGATTAAGAACGACATATATAAGTGATAAGCTTCGGCATTAATTCTTGAGAATGATGATATTATTGGTGCCACCAAAACTATTTAAATTCACACTCTCGAAAAGTTGCGTAAATAATGTTTATCTTATATAGCTAGCATCTTTCACCAATCTCTTGTCACGTCGCTCTCAGATTTAAAGAGACTGATCGATATATATTATATGGAGAAATTCTTTAGTTATAAAAAAAAAAATATATTTTATAAAAATAAACTCATAAATTTATATTAGATTATAAAATTACTTT
This sequence comes from Platycarya longipes, assembly GCA_036559045.1. Taxonomy (NCBI): domain Eukaryota; kingdom Viridiplantae; phylum Streptophyta; class Magnoliopsida; order Fagales; family Juglandaceae; genus Platycarya; species Platycarya longipes. Next base: position 2,178,602 of record CM071793.1, read on the forward strand.
ATTATAAAATAAATATAAATGTATCCTATAAAATCATATCAATTTGTTACTATAAGAAAAATTGGTATTTGTGATTAATTATTTATGATGAAAAAGACTATTTAAAATAAAAATATACTTATTTTAATTAAAAATAGTTTTATTATAAATAAACAGTTTTTTTTATAGTATATAAATAAAAATACTTTGTACCGGTCTGTAATATTTCTCTATTATATAATACATGTTATTTTATTGGTTCTTAGCTCTGATTCTTTTTAAGGAAGAAAACTGTGGGCTTTACACGTGAGCTACCAACCAATCAATCAAGAGCGTTGTTGGGAACTTCTGGTAGCATCTATCTATAGATGCGTGTACGTGGTAGCTATAGCTTAATTGAATGTTTAAACACTTTTGGATTTTGTTTCAAATTAGATGGCTTTGTCTTCATCATCTTAACAATTTTTTTCCAAAACCTCCAATTGTTTAAATCAACACGTTACAAAGGAGTTGTTGAGTAATGCTTAGTGCAAGTTCTAAATTAGATAAGATCATAATTCATAAGCATAAGCCCAACTAAAAACAAAGTTCTAAATAGACAAGTTTGCTAAGCCCTTCATAAAAAATAAAAAAAAAAAAAAGAAAAAAGGAGTTTCACCATATGAGAATTTTTTTTTTTTTTTTTTTTTTGTTTTTAACGGTAGATTTCACAATTTTTAGACGGACGTAATAAGGTATATCGAAAATGAGAAGTTGGTTTTCAAATTTCCCAGTTTCAGTTGTCAGGGCACGGAGTATACCATTGTGTTTGGTAGCGCTTCCAACTTCCTAGTGTGGAAGAACTCGATTTATGATGTATGGGCATTTTTTCAACTTTCAAACTTCACACTTTTTACTTTGAAACAAAATCCAATGTAGATTACATACAATGGCGACTTTTCTAGCTGTCAATGTCTGGCTCATGATATCTTGATACATAGCTTTTACCATCCGGACCCCTTGGTTCTCCACCCGCATGATACAAATAAGCAAGCAATTTTTACTACGTCTTTCAAAGCAAGTTTGATCCTAGAGCAAAATTTAAGAGTACAAAACTATGCTATTCACTTCGATTAGTCTTCAAAAATTTTCTCCAGTCCACAATAGGAATCTCCCAAATGTCTTTCCCCTTTCACATATCAATTATTAGATTGGGTAACGAGCAAAGAACCTTTCGACCATGGCAAGGCTTTCCTTGCGCTTGAATTCTGGACCGGTGTGACCAGCACCCTATATATACATGATATGTAATGAAAGATTGATTAATTGTAATTTCTTCATGATCATCACAACATTCTAATAAATAAGGATGAGAATTAAAACATAATTCCCTTACCTTTAGAGTCGCGTACGTCAACCTGTAGTGATCATTCATGAACTTTACTTGGTATCTGCAAAAGAGTAGAACTACGTGAGATATGACACTTTTGCTAATTTTAAAGAACCAAGGTGAATCCTAGAAGTACTCACCCTGCAATTTGACCCTCGACAAACCATGGACGCCATTCATCAAAAACAGGCACCCCAAGAGATTTAATCCACGCAAGTGTACCAACATATGGAACAGAAATGTCCTGATCGCCACTGCAAGGAGAAGAGCACTGTAAAATATTGGAATATTTTGGCACAGGCCACTTAAAAGAGTAGCCTATACGATCAGTATCTTGAATCATATATATATATATATATATATATAATTCATTTAGCTATTCTAATCATTGGAATAAGCCAATTGGTAAGATAAAACTAAAGTTGGACAAATTCTGTGGCAGAGTAATGGACAAATTCATTTGTGTTAATAGGGAACCAATTGCAACATTGCTTATACTAGAGTGACTTCAGCATTGCTTAGTCAATCCTGATAGCCGGAAACAAATTGTTACAAGGAAACAAGAACCTGTATATCAGAGCTCGGAGACCCGTTTTTGTGAGATTCTCCTGATATGCAACTGTACTTTCTACATTTTCTGTGTAAGTCGAAAAGTTTTTGGGGCACCTTCTCCATGATTTGACGGTTCCCTGCTAGTAAACATTAAATCATATTTAGTCATAATTTCTTCCATTAGAGGTGATCTAACGGCACCTACAATTGTCATACCTCTCGAACATTTAGAGCTTCTCGGACCCTTTCATCATTCAACCACTTATAAGCTAGCACATACGTAAAGCCCTATATATAGAGAATAAATCAATCAAATTTCTCAGTTGTTCAACTTTTTTTGGGGGGGTGCAAGTAAGTGTGTAATATTGAATGAGAAACCAACATCCTAAGCAGCAATACCAGCAGAAATTGTTATACATTTCAAAAGCATATGATGTAGCAAATGTAAACAAACTCATTTAACTAGAGAGAGGCCAGTAGGTTTACCCGACACCACAGTTCTGGAAGTTTAGATTGTGAGAGAAGGTAATTCATGGTTGTGTCTTCCTGAGCTCTCAAATCCCACTCTAGCTCTTTTGGTTTTCCAGATGAAAAAGCACATTGAGGGTCCAGAATATGACACAGGTTTAGTTGTAGAAGACACTGCAAAATTGAATAGAATGCAAATTTGTAGTGCCCTGTAGATCTTAGATGTGACATCCATCAACAACAACCAAAGTTGGTAAGGCCACTGACCTCGCGGATTGCTTTAACAGCGGTAACACAAAGTGTGTTGTTACTATCTACATTTACATAATCTTCGGAACAGTATAATTTGGCATTCTGGAAAAGCATGATGAGCATTCAAAATCTCGAGTAAGAAGATCTTGATAAAAGAAAGAATGCAATTACTTGTTTGATGACATGATTATAACATTGACAAAATGCCAAAGAAAGCAAAACGCTGAAAACCTAACCAGCATTTGCAAAAAGCCTAATATATATGTATGTTAAATCACACCTTATAGAGTTCATCTGATATGAGGTTCACCCTGTGCGCATATGGAATCCTAAAGTTCACATCAGTAAAAGAATCGGTCACTGGATTTCCGAGCATGTATCCCTGTTAAGTTACAATTCAAAATGAATCAAATGCTTCTTCTGTGACTGGCAATAACATAAATGCAAAAATATTATATGACTAATTAGATTACGTACTTGAAGTTCCATTTTTGGCAAAAACCCTGCTTCCAAACCTATATCATATTATGAACCAATGTATAAGCTTAGACAACATTGACAAGAGATAATGAAATAAGAATTATTTTACTCTCAAGCCGGTGTATACACATTTCATATCACTTAAATGGTCAGATGTGAAGTCCAAGTCAAATTATGTCACAGTAAGCCGTGTGTGGTGTAGAGACTTTAGAATAGCAGTACCCATGAAATAATTACTAGTGTGTTTCTGAAAACAAAAAGAAGATTTCCAGTGAACTTCGTTCTAGATAATACCTTCAAGTATATTATGAAGGAGGAGAGGAACAATGATGCCATTATATGAAACACCACCAATGTAGAGTTGATTTCCAAGAAAATTTGGGTGCTTAAGTAACCACTGTCAACAATCACGTTTTTAAAAAATAATTAATTAATATTTAATTTAACTTACAAATAAATCAGCATTTAAAAAAAATTATAATATATTATCACCTTCCTCAAAAAGGTGTAGGTCTGTGCTGCTGATTTTGTGTCCGAGGTGTAATAACCAGAGGAGGTTGTTGCATATGAAAATCCAGCTCCAACTGGTGCATCAATAAATATAATGTTGGCCACCTGTTACATAACATTATTAATTTATTGATTAATTTTGGTGATCCCGGCCAATAAAATTAAAAAGAATTGCATTATTTATTGATTAGAAACCATATGATCAATATGAAATTATGCACCTTGGTCCATGAGTATTTGTTCAGTAGGACAGTTGGTAAAGTCCCATTGTAATTTGCATAGTCGAAGGCTAATGGACCTGCACCAAGCCTCCAAATCGTTTACCACTGGCATATTTCCCCATGTTAAAAAATTAGAGCACTAATGGGCTATATACATGAAATGGGCCCAAATTTACTATTAGTTATGGGTCTAGCTCCCAATAGAGCGAGCTTTGGATTCTGCCTCGCTGGTTTTGTTCAAACAGATGGGCTTTGTTAAATTTGAGTAGGCCCATTCCACAAAGAAAACAAATATCATAAAAAATATTATTTAGTATAAAAGATATGGAACATTTTATTTAAAATAAAATCAAGATTAAATGATAAAATTTGAATAAAAAACAAGTAAATATAAAAGTTTTACTCAAAAAGATTTTATTTAAAATATAAAAAATTTTCAGATAATAGTAAAACTGGAATAAAATAACAAATTAATGTGTATTTTAATGTAGCAAAATTTTATTATGTTTTGCATCTCAAAATTTTCAATAGAGTTTTATCATTTAATATTTATATATTAGTATTATTTTTAAATTTAAGTGTTGTATGAATTCTGCATAATATTTTTAAAAAGAAAGACAGCGAAACGATATGTTTGCATCGCAGGAGTCTTTGGAAAAAACCTCGCTCTCACCCTTTTCTCCCTAAACAGTCGCTCTCTTCGAAAAGTCCAAAACCAGAGAAGGGGGTTAGAGCTTTGGCTCTTCCTCGTCCACCTTCTATCTATTTTTTTTTTTTTTTTTTTTTTGTTTGCTTCATTTCTGTTTAAAAGTAAGGCAAAATACTGATATGTTGTACTTCGGAGCCTGATGACCACCACGCCCCACCATAAAATTCCTAAAGTGCCAATCCTTTAGACGAGTACAAGATATGGTCAAATGAATCAATGCATGAACACAACATTCTAAAATGTAAACGTGTCATTCACGCGCCATCGAAAGGAAAGCTCTACCATCACCACGGGCGACATTTTTGAGATCAAGGCCATCGATTTCTTCAAACTCGATTTTTCGTCATATTTTACGCATGTCCCTCAAGCACCTCCACAATCTCAATTTTTGTCTTTTGATTTTCTCTAATGTTGAAAATGATTTACAACTTTTCAAGTTGTATTTTATTTTTTCTCATATATCTTTTACATTTTCTGTTATTTCCTTTGTTTTAGGTTTTTTAAAAAAATAGTCTTTTAGACCTTTTGTCCAAATCCTCTCCTCCTCGAGATAGTGGGGTTTGAAATTATGCTTTAGACAAAATGTGATTTCTCATACAATTTGCCTGTAAAAAATTATAGAAGTTAAGATCATATCAATTATAAAAAAAAATGAGAAATGTTTTGGGATGCCGGTGTTGGGATCCATTTGTGCCCCTTTGGAACTTATTAATATGAAAAAAAAAAGTTAAAAATTAAAAAAAAAACAAATATATTTTTTCTTTATATATTATTTTATTATTTTTGTAAAAAAAAATAATAATTAAACAAAATGTAAAAATAATTTTCATTTAGGAGGCGCATATGAATCCAACGCCGGAGTCTCGTATCACTGCCCTAAAACAATTTAAATACCAATAGAGTCCCAATCATAAATGGTTAGGCTTGTAATATATAACTTTGCATCCATAAATGAAGTCTATTTTTTTAAAAAGAAAAACAAAAGGAAGAGAGCGAAACATTGAGAAAATCAGAAAACTGACCAAGTTCAAAAGCAAGGGCAGAGAAGCCACAACAAACCGGGGCCTCCAGTGAGCCACAGGACAAGAGGATCTTCAACTGGACTCCTTTCCGACTCGACAAAATAGTAGAATAGCTGCACCTCATCGGTTTCCCCAACTCCAATGTATCTGCTCATTACCAATTTCACAAAGCCATATTTGAAAAAGGAAAAAAAAAAAACAAAAGATCAGTGGGAGAAGAAAATATACAGAAAAAAAAAAAAAAAATTGATACCCGGTTTCGAGTGTGAAAGGTAGCTTGCCGGAAAATCCCGGAAGATATTCAACGATTGATTGAGAGACAGTAATGGCGGAGAAAACTGAGAGTACGACAAGTGCAGTGAAGCATAAGTTGTGCATTAACCAACGGTCCAACAAAACCGCTCTCTTTGGGCACATCATGTTGATTCCCTCCCAATTAGCCCCTCAAAACCCCCCTTTCTTTTTGGGCCTGCTGCTTTCGACTCTATAATCTAATACCCCTAAGAGCATCCACAAATGGAATAGGTATAATTTAGAAAAGAATAAATCTAGATCGCATCCATTATTGGCAGTAGCCAAATAACACTCATGATGTGTGGACCGGATTCACTAAAACACTAAACCGGTTCATGTTTCCCATCTCAACTAGGTTTCATATTTCGCCTCCCCCATTCCCATGTCTCGTCTTCGCGCTCCCCCGAGAACAAGCCCTCCAGAAATCAAGTCCCCCTTCATCCATTCAAACCATCGACGCGAAGACAGCAGTCCACCGAGACGTCGCCGCCCTCAATCCACCTACGCGAAGCCTACAGGTTTTCGGGACGGTAATCTCTGATTCTAGGTTTTTTTGTTGGTACTGCTCTCTCTCTCTCTCTCTCTTCCACCTTTGGATCCCCAAACCTAGGGCTCTGTGGTATCTCCTGATAATTTCGACAAATTAAGACATTCAATTATCACCTTTGACACCAAATTCCGAACATTTTCTCTGCTTAGTTCAGCCATTACTAGGCAGGTTTTTATTATCAATATTGCATTTCAATACGTGTCTGGGATCTTAATTTAGTCAAAGATATTTGTTTAATTTTATGGGCCTTTTTAGTTGATTAGCTTGATTAAGGTATCGATTATGGTCATTTCTGTGTTGGGTACTATGGGAGTCTATATTTTTGCTTTGTTGGGTCTGATGAATTAGGTTTGACTTTTGAAATTATTGTTTTCTGGTGCGAGAATGGGGTAAAAAAAAAAACAAGATGAGACATCATATGCTTAAATTGGGTTTTTTTTCTAATTGTTCTTTAGAACAATGTGGTTTTTTTGATACACGGTGACTTTCGTTTTGTGATAAGATCTGATTCACTTGTTGAAAGCCAAATATTTTCCTTAGTAGAGATTGAAATGATGAAACTGACGTTTGTTGAGGGTTTTGAGCTAGTTGACTGCTTTGGTGCCAGTATTTTGTTTGATAATGTTATATATATGAATCTATGATTGTCATGACATATCTATTCTTTGATATTGATCTTCAATTCGATCGATGTTGTTTGACATGATATCATAGGCATAAGTGGATCCTGAAAGTGTCTTTCCATCCCTCCCCTCTGCTTTGCCATGAAAAGCACCCACCAAAATAGAACATAGGCGGCAATCTACTTATCTTGACTAGCAAAAGAAGCCATTTCATGATCAAATAAGACCTTGCCTAAATATGCCATTTATGTGGACCTAAATAGATATTTTCATTACAATTATAATTTGGGTCTAAGGACATTCTCCTTCTCCAATAATCTTACTCTCAACTTGCTTTAATTTTAATGGTTTAATTTTTTTAATATTTGCCTTTTGATGTCTTCTTCTTCTTCTTCATTCAAATCCCCTCTTTTCTTTGGGTATATAAGAAATTCGACAAGGCATGGCATCGGGGTATGGCTTGGAACCTTTGACAGTGCAGAGGCAGCTGCTCTGGCATATGACCAAGTTGCATTTTCAATGAGGGGACCTTGGTTGTGCTCAGTTTTCCAGTAGAAGTGGTCAAGGAGTCACTACAAGGCTTGAAGTATGGCTGTGAGGTGGCCGGCTGCTCGCTGGTGGTGGCACTTAAGAGGAAGCATTCCGTGAGAAGAAAATCCATGGCTAAGAAAAGTAGAGGGAAAGAACTAAAGGCACAAAATGTGGTGGTATTTGAGGACTTGGGAGCTGAATATTTACAGCGACTTTTGAGCCTTAGCCCATCTGAAAGTAGTTTGAGCCCATCAGAGAGGTATATTGAGTATTGTAATTAATGTCACAACTCACTTTTTTTTCTAATTTTCAATCAGGTTTGTCCCATTCTCTCTCCGTACCAGGTGCAGGCACACAGTTACTTTTTTTTAATTTTTTTTTCTCCTGATGCACGTCGGCCGACAGGTTGTTTTTTTATTTTTGAATTTTGCTAGATACAGTCACAATGTGCAAACGAGAAGCAAACGAACAATATGTAAGAAGAATAAAAACAAAAAGGATAGTCATCTGTCACAGTTTTTTTTTTTGGTAATGCTACGTACAATCATAAAATTAAGAACGGCTTGCAGACTCTTTAAAAAAAAAAGTTAAATTTTTTCACGTGAATTTCATATATATTCACTTTTTTTTAAAGCGACTGCACACCTCTTACAACTCCATGACTACATCTATCATTTCTCTTTTTTTTTTTCTCTCTTCTTCATTCTTCTTCATATCCATAGTTCTAATTATAGAAAACCTGACATCCGAACTCATGTACAACAAATCTTTAAAAAATCTTAAAGATTTAACTTGATTTAACTAAACCAATGCTTGATTTAAACCTGAAAACATTTTTAAGATTCTTCCAAACTCGTATATTTTTACCATCCAAACTCGTGTATAACAAATTCTTGGAAATCATTAGAGGATATATGTGACCCTCTTCGCGTACGAGGAAGCTGATGAATTTTGCAGGTTGTAGGGTATCTAAGACATGTACAAACTTATCTAGAAATTTTGTTTCACTCTTCAAATATTGAATTCTATATTCACCAAGTCCGAAAATCTGACTCCCATCTTTTAGTGCAGGAAGTGATTGAGGTATTTTATGGTGATGATGTCATTTAGAGAAATCTTAGCTTGACAAGGAACAAAACGTGAAAGGCAAATCAAAATACCATTTTTTCCTTTGGTTTTCGTTTTGCTTAAAAGTCTTAAATTTTGCTTTTGCTCTTTATCTTCATGTGGGAGTGTTTTTGGTCTTCATTTTTGTCATATGCCCTGACTCACCTACAACGCTAGTCATATATGATTCTTAATTTCCTAACTAGCTCTTAAACCCAATGCATCCACTCTTGAATTCTTGATAAAACATAGAACAAAAAAATATGAGAGGAGAGAAATGATGCGTCGATAACTGACAAAATTTCAAAAAACTCAAAAAATAAAAAAAATACCAACAAAATTATCATCTTCCTCTATCTTTTTCTAAATGACAAGAAGAGAGAAATCCTGTTGGATAAGACCCAATAAATCTCATTATGGATGATCTCCGATTTTGGCTCAAGTTGATTTTTGCCTAGTCGGCCATGGAGTCTGTTGGGAAATAGGCAATGAAACAAACAACAAAGATATGAAATAAACCGCAGCGGATGCAACAATGAGAAATAAAACAGTAAACACAGAAAGAACACACAGATTTAAGTGGTTCAGCTCAAAATGAGCTTACATCCACTGTGGGGTTGGTTTCAAAGCTTCACTAGATCAAATGGAGGTTACAAAGAGAGTATCAAGAGATACTTACAACAGAGAACACTCACCTCACGTGTATACACTCAATCCTCACAAGTTTCACTCAGAATAGTGGAGAAATGGAGAAGAAAATGATCTAGAAGCTATTACTGTTCACTGGCGCCGAAAACAGAGGCCTGCGTCTTTGTCTGCTTCTTCGTCTTCTGATACGCGAAAAAGCCTTCGCGCTATTTATATTCTGCAATCTCGCTCGAGCGAGATTTAAACTCGCTCGAGCGATGACTTCTAGGTCAGATTCGCTCGACTAGAAATCGGACACCTGGCGCCACGTGGAATCTCGCTCGAGCGGGAGGTCGAGGGAGTGTCGAGCGAAGTCACTGCCTGAACCTCGCTCGAGCGGGAGGTCGAGCGAGGGTCGAGCGAAGTCTCAGGTTGGAGCAATTCTGGAAGTCTCGAAGTCTCGCTCGAGCGAGGGTCGAGCGAGACAGGTCTGGGCATGTATTCCAAAGCCATTCTCAACAAATCTCCACCTTGGCTTGAATACCTAACAGCCCCATAATATCCAGATCAACCCAAGAATGTAAAATGCAGTAACTGAGAAAACCAACCCCATCTGAGTTCCCTAAGGAACCTGGAAACCCCGAACCCCTATTAAGTCCAAACAAAGTTTGAACTTAAATACTGCAACCGGCTTGGTCATTACATCTGCTGGATTCTCTGAAGTAGCAATCTTCTGAATACTGACTGTACCATCTGACACTACTCCTCTGATAAAGTGATATCTGACGTCAATGTGCTTTGTCCTCTCATGATACATTTGATTTTTGGTCAAATGTATAGCACTCTGGCTGTCACAAAACACTGTCATCTCTGTCTGCTTAAGACCCAGGTCACTGATGAGCCCCTTCACCCAAATGGCCTCCTTAACAGCCTCAGCTGCTGCCATGTATTCTGCCTCTGTAGTTGATAAAGCAACAGTTGATTGAAGTGTTGCTTTCCAACTAATAGCAGAACCACACAAAGTGAAAATGTAGCCTGTCAATGATCTTCTCTTATCTAAATCCCCAGCATAGTCAGAATCAACAAAACCAATCACAACAGAACTGAGATCTACATCTCTATCAAATATCAAGCCCACATGTGAGGTTCCCTTTAAGTACCTCAAAATCCATTTCACGGCCTGCCAGTGAGTTCTACCAGGCTTAGCCATATATCTGCTAACCACACTCACTGCCTGTGAAATATCTGGACGGGTACACACCATAGCATACATAATGCTACCTACAGCATTAGAGTAAGGAACATTTGCCATGGACTGTTCCTCCTCATCTGTCTGGGGGGATAGGGAAGCTGAAAGTTTAAAATGCGACGCCAACGGCGTGCTGACAGGCTTGGAGTCAGACATTCCAAACCTGTCTAGAACCTTCTCTATATACTTTCTCTGGGACAAGTATAACTTCCCAGCTTTTCTATCCCTGTAAATATCCATCCCCAGTATTTTCTTAGCATCACCTAAATCTTTCATCTCAAACTCATCCTTAAGTTGAGTTTTCAACAAATCAACATCGACCATGCTTTTAGCAGTTATAAGCATGTCATCAACATAAAGCAATAAGTGAATGAAAGACTTATCAGGCAATTTTTATGATATACACAACAGTCATAATTACTTCTCAAATAATTATGATCACTCATAAACAAATCAAAACGTTTATACCATTGCCTAGGTGACTGCTTCAACCCATACAAAGACCTCTTCAGTCTGCATACACGGTCTTCTTTACCTTCAACTGTGAACCCCTCTGGCTGACGCATGTAGATAGTTTCTTCAAGCTCACCATGTAAGAACGCTGTCTTCACATCAAGCTGCTGAAGCTCCAGATCATACAAAGCCGTGATGGCTAGTAAAACTCGGATTGAACTGTGCTTTACTACTGGAGAGAACACTTCAGTGAAGTCGATCCCCTCTCTCTGACTGTAGCCTTTAGCAACTAGACGAGCTTTGTATCTTGCATCAGACTGGATTCCCTCTTTTCTCTTGAAAACCCATTTGCAGCCCACAACTCTGGTCTTCGCTGGTAACTTAACCAAATCCCAGGTTTGGTTTTTGTGAAGAGACTCAATCTCTTCAGTCATCGCTGTACACCACTGTGCAGACTCAGTACTCTTCACAGCCTCTGAGTAACTGGAAGGCTCCTGCCCCACAATTTCTTCCGCTGTAGCGAGTGCATAACTGATCATATCTGCATGAGCATAGCTCTGAGGTGGTCTGATCTGCCTCCTCTGTCTACCAGCAGCTATACTGTATTGCTCCTCAGCTAGTGTCTTAGTCTCTGACTCAGAACCATGCTCATCAGTCATAGCATGATCCTGAGTTACTGGTGGTGTCTCAAGTGAAGCCTGCAGCTCCACCTTCTTCCCTGTAGGCACGAGAATTTGTTTTGTCGGACTAAGCATGGATTTCTCATCAAACACAACATCCCTGCTTATCACAAACTTGGGTGACTTGGGATCAGTACACCACAATCTATATCCCTTCACCCCAGAAGCATATCCCATAAAAATACACTTCTTTGCCCTAGGTTCTAGCTTACCATCATTTACATGAAAATAAGCAAGACAACCAAAAATCTTCAGGTTCAAATAATCAGTAGGTTCATCAGACCATACCTGATTAGGTGTCTTCAACTCAATAGCTGTGGCTGGAGAGCGGTTCACCAGAAAACAGGCTGTATTGACTGCTTCCGCCCAAAAGTCCTTAGACAGGCCGGCATTGGAGAGCATACTGCGTGCTCGTTCTAGGAGGGTCCGGTTCATGCGTTCAGCCACTCCATTTTGCTGTGGAGTGTGCCTGACTGTACGGTGTCTGGCAATTCCTTCGTTCTTACAGAACTCATCGAAGTCATTGCCACAAAATTCCATCCCGTTGTCAGTCCGAAGCCGTTTCACCTTCTTGCCGGTCTGATTCTCTATCAGAACTTTCCACTGCTTGAAGTTCTTGAAGACTTCACTTTTCTGTTTCAAAAAATAAACCCACACTTTCCGTGAGTAATCATCAATGAATGTAAGCAAGTAATTAGCTCCACCTTTTGATGGAACTGTAGACGGACCCCAAAGGTCGGAATGAATGTAGTCCACTGTACCTTTTGTTCTGTGGACCCCAGTTGCAAACTGAACCCTGCTCTGCTTCCCGAATACACAGTGCTCGCACAGGTCTAGCTTGCCCAAATTCTGATTCCCTAGCAATCCTTGCTTACTGAGGATAGACATCCCCTTCTCACTCATATGGCCCAATCTCATGTGCCATAGACGAGTAACATCTGACTCTGACTGATCAGATACTGAAACTGCAGCTTCACCGCTGACAGTACTGCCCTGGAGGAAATAGAGACCATCTTTCAGGTCTCCCTTCATGATGATCATGGAGCCTTTGCTGACTTTCAAAGCTCCACCTTGTCCTGTGTACTTTAAGCCCAAAGAATCAAGGGCCCCCATGGAGATAAGATTCTTTTTCAAGTCTGGAATGTGCCGGACGTTGGTCAATGTCCTAACCATCCCATCGAACATCTTGATCTTCACAGAACCCATTCCAGCAACCTTGCAAGCAGTGTCGTTCCCTAACAAAACAGAACCACTGTTGACTGATTCATAAGACATGAACCAGTCCCTTCTGGGACACATGTGGAACGTGCAAGCTGAGTCCATCACCCACTTATCACTGAACCGACTGTTTGAATCACTGATTGCAAGAACTACATCAGAGCCGTCAGATTCATCAGCAGCACTGACGGCATTAGAGGAACTCGTAGATTCCTCCTTCTTCTTCAGCTTCGTACACTCACTCTTGTAGTGTCCAAACTTCTGACAGTAATAACATTTTACATTCTTCTTGTTGGACTTGGACTTTGATTTCCCCCGGGACTTGCCTCTGCCCTTCTCTGAACCCTTCTGACTGGATCTTCCTCTGTCGGAGGTATCTTTGACAAACAAACCACTGGCCTGTGCTTCACCACCCTTATCATACTTACTCATCAACTCCTTCGAGTTCAAAGCTGACTTCACATCTGCTAAGGAGATAGTATCTCTACCATACAGCATAGAATTTACAAAATTCTCAAAAGAGGCAGGTAATGAACACAGCACAATTAGAGCTTGATCTTCATCATCAAGCTTAATGTCAACATTTCTAAGATCCATTACAATCTTATTGAACTCATCTAGGTGTTCAGTAACTGACGAACCCTCAGTCATTTTGAGTGTATACAACCGTTGTTTTAAATACAACCGGTTTGTGAGAGACTTCTTAATGTACAAGCTCTCAAGCTTGTTCCAGAGACCCTCAGCGGTCTCCTCCTCTGCCACCTCTCTCAACACTCCATCAGACAATGATAACAGAATTGTACTATGTACCTTTTCTTCATCGTCCTTAGACGGTACAGGAGAATCTGCCGTCCTGTCCTCTAGAACTCTGAATAACCCCTGCTGGCGCAACAAAGCCCTCATCTTCAGGCGCCACAAGCTGAAACTGTTCTGACCGTCAAATTTCTCAACTTCAAATCTTGCTGTAGCCATCCCTTCAAATATTCACAGAGCCTGAAAATGGCTCTGATACCAGTTTGTTGGGAAATAGGCAATGAAACAAACAACAAAGATATGAAATAAACCGCAGCGGATGCAACAATAAGAAATAAAACAGTAAACACAGAAAGAACACACAGATTTAAGTGGTTCAGCTCAAAATGAGCTTACATCCACTGTGGGGTTGGTTTCAAAACTTCACTAGATCAAATGGAGGTTACAGAGAGAGTATCAAGAGATACTTACAACAGAGAACACTCACCTCACGTGTATACACTCAATCCTCACAAGTTTCACTCAGAATAGTGGAGAAATGGAGAAGAAAATGATCTAGAAGCTATTACTGTTCACTGGCGCCGAAAACAGAGGCCTGCGTCTTCGTCTGCTTCTTCGTCTTCTGATACGCGAAAAAGCCTTCGCGCTATTTATATTCTGCAATCTCGCTCGAGCGAGATTTAAACTCGCTCGAGCGAGGACTTCTAGGTCAGATTCGCTCGACTAGAAATCGGACACCTGGCGCCACGTGGAATCTCGCTCGAGCGGGAGGTCGAGGGAGTGTCGAGCGAAGTCACTGCCTGAACCTCGCTCGAGCGGGAGGTCGAGCGAGGGTCGAGCGAAGTCTCAGGTTGGAGCAATTCTGGAAGTCTCGAAGTCTCGCTCGAGCGAGGGTCGAGCGAGACAGGTCTGGACATGTATTCCAAAGCCATTCTCAACAGAGTCCCCACAAGAGTTGAATTTAAAATAGGTAAATGGATAAACTGACCAAGCTCTTGACAACAAAGAGAGAGAAATGATGTCAAATATATTTATTTTTTATCCAAAGGCATGCCATTTGCACTTCTTTTACCTACCGACGCTTGCAATCAACATTTTCCTTTTTATTTGAGCCACGCCTTTCGGCCGACAAGTTAACAATGCATAATCGAGTTCCACCAACTTTAAAATTTCTTATAAAAACATATATAAATTCATCTTAATATTCAAACATATTTTAAATTTATATAACTGAATCTTATAAAATTTCCTTAATTATCTTAATTCATCATAATTTATAAAAAAAAATTAAATTAATTTAATTCAAATCGACATTCAAACACAACTTTACACTCTCTCTCTTCTCTCAACATTTTCCAAATTAAATGAGACTTTGGCTGACAATTTGTTTTGGTTAGGAAATGATATTTTCCAACATGCTCAACTCTTAGATATAGTTTGGATACTGAGTTAAAAATGAGATAAGTTTTGAAAGTTGAATAAAATATTATTAAGATAATATTTTTTAATATCATTGTTATTTTGAGATTTGAAACTTTAAATTATTTATTATATTATATGTGAAAATTTGAAAAAATTATAATGATGAAATGATACGAGATAAGATGAGTTGAGTTTCACTCCTAATCCAAATAAGATAGTAATTTATTTTTTTAAAAAATTATTGGTTGGGTGGAAAAAATAGATATATGATTTATAATTAAAGTAATTTTATATGAGTTTTTTATATGAATTTTATATGAGTTTAATCAAATGTTTGTATATATTAACATTAAATGACTATTGAAAATATAATTTTTTAACCAATCATTTAACTATATTTTTGTTAGTAATTAATACATAATTGGTAGAATGGTGAAAAAAAAATATATTTTAATATTATTTTGGATAAGAAATAACATTCCATTAATAAAAAGAGATTACAAACAATAATTGACAAGTTTAATGGCTTGAAAAATGAAACCGGGAGTACAATCCAACCACATAACGATATCATCGGCATTAATCACATAACAAGCTAACAAATGAGTTGCCCTATTTCCTTTTGTGTGAATAGACGAAATTACAATCAACAAAAAGCGTAGAGAGTAATTTAATCTCATGATATAGCAGCCCATGAATATAATCTTTCATAAAATCTGTAGAAATTTATGGGCCTAACTTATCTCATAAAACCGGTCCAATGAAAGAGGTTTGCACATTGCTTATAAGCATGCCCAAGACCTTGTCCACAGGCAATGTGGGATTTATTCCTCAACACCCTCCCTCACGTGCAGGCCAGTAATTTTTCTGGTCCTTGTCACGGGGTAAGTAGTGTGGACCCACATTCGTCCTCTGGCAGGCTTTGATACCATGTAAAAATTTATCGGCCTAACTCATCTCATAAAACCGGTCCAATGAGAGAGGTTTGCACATTGCTTATAAGCATACCCAAGACTTTGTCCACAGGTAATATGGGATTTATTCCTCAACAAAATCACGCTAATGAACAACTAACAAATAGTCTGACTACTCTACTTGAATTTTTGCAATACCCAAGCTAGAATAGAGCTGGAGGCCCCGAAATACAGCAAGCAACTCTATAACCTCCGGCTCCTAATGAACTTCATTTTCAACCTTTGAAACTGCCATTATAACATTATCGAGATCATCCCGCAAGATATATACAACCTATTCCATTGTCAATGCTCTAAACCAAGAGCTATATGTTCTCTAACCCAATGCATTTATGTGCAAGTACGGAAATAACAACGAATAAAGAAGATGAGTTAGTTTACATATAGTTTTTAAATAGGGATTGTTCATGCAAGCACATACAATTATTTTTATTTTTATTTTTTTAAAATTATGATAATATCTTTTTCAAAATTAGGCACGTGTAAATTTGCAATGGCCCAAAAGATGCAAGAGAGTTAGTTGGCATGTTGGTAAGAGCGTTAGTTGGCATGTTGGTGTATCTCATCTTCTTCAATTTATGTTTCATACCCCCTCGTGCTTACCGAACTTTCAAGGGAATAAAACACCAATTGAATATGGTTTTTTAGCTTACTGGGTAGTAGGATGAATTACAGAAAATGTATATGCTATCTATTTATATACACAAATGCACTTTAATCATTTACAATGCTATCATTTCTCCTCTGTAACTAATTTAATTGCCGCATTTTTACAGCTGTGTTGTTTGGCTGCTTGAGACTTCAACGGGGCCAGGATTTTGAGGCTTAAGACGAAAAGTTAAAATAGGGTATTTTATTTATATTAAATTAAATTAAGTTATATCTAATTATTTTTTATTTAAAAATTATTTTTCTTGCTTTTTAAGATGAAAAATTACTAATCAAATTTTTATATTTAAATTTTTCTAATATCTTCTTCTCAATTGATAATATGGCTAATCTATTAAGTCTTTTTTGAGACATTGTTGATCTTAGATAAGACTTTATCAATTTTAATTTTGAAAAACTTCTTTCTTGATTTATATTGTTATCTTTGGATTCTTTTTGGTATATTTCTCGATCATCTATAAATATTTCATCTAAATTTTTTGTTATATTTTGTTTATTACTAGTAATAAATTTATTTAAAGATTCTTTTTAGGATTCAATCAATTTTTCTATTTTTTTTTTTTTTAAGTTTTTCATATCCAGATACATATTTTCTATTAGACATATTTTATAGTAAAAAAGAACAATATCTACTATATAAATTCAACTATGCTTATAAATATTCTAGAATAAAATAAATATTAAAACAATTAAACCTGATTTAGCAAATGGACTTCACTTTAATATAATAAATGAGTTCTACTTTTATATAAAATTGTTAATCTGCATAATAAAAAAAATCTATTAATATTAATAGGCAAAGTCAAAAAAATAAATTAATATTAGAGAAATTGAATAAAATAAACAAACTTTGAAAAAATAAATATAAAAAATACATTGCCCATGGCCCAAATATTTGCAAGTTATTGGCGTTTACTTTACCACAAGAAATGAAATTTGCAAGTTATGCATGATTAAGGCTCATTTAGATTTAGAGATGAGACGAGATGAGTTGTGAATAGTAATAAAATGAGTGGTTGAGATGGATTAAAATTTGAAATGAATGATTGAGATGAGTTGAAAGTACGAAATGAGTTATGAATAATTAAATCCAATTTGTAAAACGAACCGGACCTTAAAGTGCTTCAAAAGAATCAAAACTTCATACAGTATATATAAAAAAAAAAAATTTAAATACTTTATAGTGTTTACAGATTTCAGTCTAACGGTACATCACTTCATGAAATAATAGTAATATAAACAATGAAAAATGCTTCAAGTTCAGAACTATCCGTAATGTGAAAGTGAAAAAAAAAATCTTGGAGTTCGGTCGGATCGAACATTTCCGTTTGCAGCCTCTGCCATCCTTGGTGGTGATGGGCGACACTACCCATCCCATCGGGACCAGAGGGAGTCGGCGACCCGACCCTTACGACAGTGACTTCCGGTATATCCCCAGCGGCCTCAAACCCGTTTCGGACCCGATCCTGATGGGCAAGGCGGTGTAGCCTACTGCCGGCAGAGGCGACAAGGGCTGAGTGAGGCCGAATTTACTTTAAAAATTCATCTTCATTTTATTTTTTATTATATTTTTATTTTTTATGTTTTTTAAATTTTATTATTTTTATTATATTTTTATAAACAATTAAAAGAGATTATATAGACACTAGAGTATAACCGATCGCACCCCATCAGTCCCAAAAAAAAAAAACCCCTTCAAAACTGTCCAGTGTCCGCCGTTCGGTCTCGTCACTCAACTTCAATATAATGAATAGTACAGTATCTACAGTGATGCACTGATGTGGCTATTTATTTACCGCAAATAAGGGTGTTCAATTGGGCCCGATTTTTTTCCGGTCCGGTTTGTAAACCAGATAACCGGTTTCCGGATCCGGTTTCCAGCCCGGTTAAATTTATAACCGGATCTATTTTAATTAATCCGGATTATTATGGTCCGGGTATGAATATAGAATCCGGTACCCGGATTTTAAATCCGGTACCCGGATTGAGAACAAAATCACGTCGCAGACTCGCAGCTCTCGCCATTTGCTCAGCTGCTCTCTCTCTCTCTCCCTCACGAATTCGTGACCTAGCTTTCTCTTTCTCGCCCGATTCGCCTATATAACCAGGTCGCCATCGCCATCGCCATCGCCGATCGCCGATCGTGACCTATCTTCGTCTCCGAGCTGTCATTTGCTGTGTTTCTAAGGTATTCTCTCTCTCTCTCTCTCTCTCTCTCTCTCTCTCTCTCTCTCTCTCTCTCTCTCTCTCTCTCTCTCTCTCTCTCTCTCTCTCTCTCTCGCTCTCGATGTTTCTTTGACTTGATTTGTGTGTGCATAGTTTGCTTTGTTAGTTCTTGATTTTCTTAAGCTTGGTTGCCGGAAAAATAATGGAAAACTCTGTTTGGGTATTTCATGTTTGGTATACGAACAATATTTCAAGGTCCACCCTGCCAATAATAAATTGTCAGCTTCAGTTCTGCCTAAATACTAACATGACACATTTAAAGCGCCCTATAAACCCCACCGAAGAAACATAATAATATATCAAATCTTCTCAGTTCTCTTAAGGACTTAATTTGTGCTATCGATAGGTTGGCTTTTCCCAGGATTAGTAGAAACCTTAAGAATCCAATGCCAATTCAAATTTTAAACTTTTTAAACGCCTTGCTGAATTAAAAAGAAT
Source organism: Platycarya longipes (assembly GCA_036559045.1). Classification (NCBI taxonomy): domain Eukaryota; kingdom Viridiplantae; phylum Streptophyta; class Magnoliopsida; order Fagales; family Juglandaceae; genus Platycarya; species Platycarya longipes. The sequence goes on from CM071793.1 coordinate 2,197,978, forward strand.
GTCAGGAGAATTAAAGCTGATGACCAGCATTGTCTACTTAAAATGGATAAAATTTATCAATATGAAGATTATGCAACAACTTTTATGCATTAAATCTTCAAAATGATTAGTTTTGAATGAGAGCATCGTAGCTCAAGACGGAACAATTAGAGCTCAATAATCAATCGGCTGGATAAAAGACCTTGGATATCATGCACAGTTGTCTATCTAAGTTTGAAGTAGTTCTTGAACAGACAAGCAGAGCTGCTCAATCAAAGTTAAAACGGCTGCCTATCTACTCAGCACCCCAGATAGTAACATTCCTGCAAAAAATGTGGAATTGGTGGTTCTAAGAGGTGGGGATTTTTGGTCACTCGGGCTTAGAGCACTTTATTTTGCTCTTGATATGCTTCTATGGTTTTTTGGGCCAATACCCATGTTTGTTTCCTCCATCGCTATGGTCATAATCTTCCATTACCTTGATACAAATACAACTCTGTTGCATAAACATAGTTCTTCACAGAAACAGATGGTCGAAACTGTGGCTGTCTGACAAATGTTTTAGTTAACCCTTCTGTTGTAATTTGCAACCATAATCGATTTTGAGTTATGCCTTATGTGTCGACTGGTGTGATATTTCCTAAAAGACATTAAAAAAAAAACCGTCTTTATTAGTTATAATTTTATTGCCACATCTTAAATCCATTCAGCATTTATTCATGTTTATGTGCATGTTTGCGGCTTCATCAATAACAGCTAAGGCCGGTTTGGGTTTTTAATTTTGGAAGCTTAAAGGCCTGGTTTACTTACCTAAATAAAATCAAAAGAGTGATATCCATACCATTACTTTTATAATTTGTTCTTATGTCTTGCAGTACCTTTATGAGGAATACAAGAATGGCACTACAAGAATGGCACTTCCTCTATGAGGACACATCTTTTTAATTGTTCAAGATCTCCTTTTTTTGCTCCAAAAAATACCTCTAGTAGTAAAAAGGATGTAGAGGGAAAGGTGTGTAGCCCACAAGTTCTATTGAATTTCGATACAGAACAACTTAGGGTCTCAACCGCTAAATTCTTTATTAGGTGTGAATTGCCTTTTAGGCTTGTGGAGAACGAAGGGTTTATTGATTACGTGGCTGCTTTAGAGCCTTGGTTTACCTTACCATCCGAATCACTCTAAAAAGGGGATTATATTAAGCTGTATAAAGAAGAGAAGATACAGCTGAAAAATTTGTTGTATGGTCAAAGAATCTGTCTTACCACCGATACTTGGACATCAGTGCTAAACTTGAATTATATGTGCATTACTGCACATTTTATTGATTGTCATTGGAGATTGCATAAAAAAATACTCAAGTTTTGCCAAATTCCTGACCATAAGGGCGATACTATTGGAAGGGTGTTAGAGTCAGCATTGTATGGATTTGGTGTTAATAAAATATTGACCATCACAGTTGACAATGCTAGTTCAAATGATGTTGCTGTTGATTACATAAAGAGGAGAATGAAAGACAATAGTCGTACAGTTTTGGGTGGTGAACATCTTCACATGCGGTGTGCTGCCCATATATTGAATATGGTCGTAAAGGAAGGCTTGGAGGAAAATTCTAATTTAGTAACAAGGATTAGGGATGCTGTCAAATATGTGAAATATTCGCCATCAAGATTTGTCAAGTTCAAGGCTTGTGCGGCAAAGGAAAATATTAGCGGGAGAATGGTTTGTTTGGATGTTTCTACTAGATGGAACTCCACGTATTTGATGTTGAGTACCGCTGAACAACATAAACAAGCTTTTGAACAACTTGTGTATATGGATGAAAATTTTAAGAACCCTCCCACTGCTGATGATTGGAAGATTGCACGAGTTTTTATTGATGTTCTGAAAGTTTTTTATGATGTTACATTGAACATATCTGGTTCTCTGTATGTGACGAGTAATATCTACTTTGAGCAGCTTTGTATAATTGAGGATTCATTAAATGAAATGATATTGAGTACTGATAATATCATCAGTTCTATGGGTGCAAGTATGAGACTCAAGTATGACAAGTATTGGGGTAATACAAATAAATTCAACTTGATAATATACATTGGTTTTTTGCTTGATCCAAGATATAAAAAGATGGGAATGAAATGTTGGTTAACAAAGTGCAAAGGGCATACGGAGGCAGAGGCGATAGAGAAGAAGGTTAAACTCCTTTTAGACCGCTTGATCGAGCAATATAACACATTTCGTGTGACTAGTGGAGGGGGTTCTAATGTGGCTCAAGAGAGGCCACACACTACTAGCAGGGGGAGTTCTGATGTGCCAGCATCACCTACAAATAAACTCCGGATGATTTTCAACCAATACCTTGAGGAGCAGGGTGGTATGGAGTTTAAATCAGAGCTAGAGAGGTATTTATCTGAGGCGTGTGTAAAAGACTCGCTTGGTTTTGATATTCTGGATTGGTGGAGAGTTAATGCCGCCAATTATCCTGTCCTTGCTGAGTTAGCACGTGATGTGTTAGCCATCCCTATTTCCACTGTTGCCTCGGAGTCCGTATTCAGTACTGGAGAACGAGTATTGGATCCTTTTAGGAGTTCGTTGTCTCCAGAGACTGTCGAAGCATTAATTTGCACACAAAATTGGTTGAGGACCAAACCTTTGGACCTTGAGGAGTTACAAGAATACGTACAGATGATGGATCTTGAAGGTAAGTTTGAAACTTAAAATATAATTTTTTAATATGTATTGAACTTAATTTATTATTTATCTAACTTAATATTTAATACTTTTTTAGATAATGATATAGATGAAATTTCAATCGAGGCTTCTGTGAGTCTTCCTTCCCATTCATGATAATCTAGAGTAAGTGCTTTATTTGAGTTATATTACAATATTTAATATTATCCATTTAGAATTAACTTTTTGACAATATAAGTAGATAATGAAAACACTTTTTGTCCCAAGTAATTTATTGTTATAGTTATTCTCATACACCTTGTTATTAATTGATCCCTCATATATGCTTCTTTATTTTTTCTGTAGAGATAATGATGGGTATAACAAATGGGACTTGACAGCAAGCTGGAGATCAAATAGTGGCTGTGCACCATTATTTTGTTTATGTACTATGTTGTTGATTTAGTTTAAAAACTGAATTGTTGTATTTCCTTTCATTCATATATGTTGTGACTAATTAATAGCTTGTAGTCACCATGCCTTATGTTATGAATGTTGGGGCTGATTAAACAATTACTACATTATATATTGGTATAACTCAAGTCCTACAGATTGTAGGATATTTACAGATTGGGGAAAAGCATACAGATCAGAGAGATCTACTTTGATTATTATAAGGTATTGAGCCATCGGTTCATCAAAAGAATTAAGTAATGCTTGCTATTGTTGATATCAGTTAGATGTATGAAATCCAAGTGCTTGCAGATGATATGGGGAAGGTTTAATTAGCCTATAGGATAATGTCCAGATTCAATGAGATGTATCAGCCTTTGATTGATTTGCTATAGTAATGTCCTAGTAGATAGGAAATAAATTTTTTCTATTGGCTACTACAATTAACTGCAGGGTTTTTCCAAGTAATTATGAGCAAGTAGTACTCGTTGCAGTAATGCGTTTATATGTCTAAAAATATGTTTACTTGTAGTTTGGATTCTGGATTTGTTATGAACATTATTGAGGTTGTTGGCTAATTCTCTCCTCTATTCTCGCCCCAGCTATTTGCAAATTTTGATGTATATATTTTCATGGCCTTGATTGACAGGTTAACCTAGCAGACAGATGTGTAAAACTAGTATTAATTCTGTTGCATATTTTAGTTATCTGAATTTTTGGTTAGAGTAAAATTTCAGGTGTACGTTGGTATGCTCAAGTATTGAACTCCCACTTCTTTTTTGTATGGTTGAGTTCATCAAACAGTATATTTAATATTAGTTGAGGGATAAGGATAATGTGAAAAGCATACAGATCAGAGAGATCTACTTTGATTATTATAGGGTATTGAGCCATCAGTTCATCAAAAGAATTAAGTAATGCTTGCTATTGTTGATATGTGAGACTGAGAAGATGAATGTGAAATCCAAATTTGACTGCTAATTCATGGCCTAACATCACGTCCCAGCTGTAATTTGACACAGGTTCATCAAACAAACTGGATCACTCTACATACCATTTAAATGAACAACCACTAATTACCATAATCTAACATTAAAGTTTTTTTTTTTAATCTGGGTAAACCATAAGAAGGTCTTGATGTTTTACTCAAATAGTAAAGTAAAAAAAAGTAATATAGTCAACCCACATTTCTTTGAATTGTGTCCGTTGTAGCTGTTTTGTTTACATTCTCTACCTTAATTTATCAATTAAGCCGTATATCAATTAATTAGTTGATGATGGTCATTCTGATTTCAAGCAACTAGACCACATGCATGCAGGTATTTGTTTAAAAGTTAAAAGTAGAAGTTTGATTCATGCAGTGGTCCTGCATATATGCATACATATATATATATATAGTTTTATATGATTCATACATATATATATAATAATTATTTATTTTATTTCTGCAAAAAATAATAAAATAAGCTTTAAAAAAAAAATCGGGTTAAAACCGGAAACCGGATTTCCGATTTTTTAAAAAACCGGATTAATCCGGATTGAAACCGGATTCCAACCCGGGTAAACCCGGGTTGGAGTCCAACCCGGATTGAATTATCCGGTTCCGGGCCGAGCTGACCCGGAATTCCGGTTTGGGCACCGGATGTTCAGCCCTAACCACAAATACTTATAAAACAAAAATTAAAAAATAAAATAATATAAAGGAAGCTGCTACTCGTCCCCGCGTATCCCATTCCGATCCCTATCCCATTTTCTTTTCTTTTTTTTTTGTTTTTTATATGATTTTTAAGTAAATATTTTAAAATAATATTATGATTTTTTTATATTTTTAAAAAATATTTTAAGATGTAAAAAAATCATATAAAAATATATATATATTTAATATTTTTTACATGATTTTTTTAATATCTTAAAATATTTTTTAAAAATATAAAAAAATTATAATATTATTTTAAAATATTTACTTAAAAATTATATTAAAAAAAATTTAGAAAAAAAAATTGAAAACGGAATGGGAATCAGGATAAGTTAGAACGGTTGAAATAGCATTTTCCTAATATAAAAGGGCATAAAACGATGAAAGATCTTTAAAGTTAAAAGTTTTACCTTCTAATTCTTCGGTGCCGATTGCTCTACTGCTGCTTCTGTTCTTCAGAGGTCGACGCCTCAAATGCAGCGATGAAGTGGTCTCAAGCAAATACAAGTAAGATAGTTTAAATTGTAAGAGAGATTAGAGTTTGAAATCAAAAATTGAAATTGAGAGAGATGAAACAAATTCCGTAAACGTCATGTATAAAAAGAGGATTTACATATATATATATATATATATATATATATATATTTTTACAAATGATTATAACGTTATTTTTTTGGCTCGGGAGTCGTAATTATTTATTGTGATTTTTGATTTACCCAAGTGAATGTGGAGTTTATTTAATCCGTAGAGTTTGTTTAAAATTCATTAAATGTGGTTGTTAACGGTTTTTTTTTTTTTTTTACAGAATACATAATTGAGTTTTTTTTTTAATTTTTAAGATTAATCGTCTGTTTAGTTTAGATGATTTTTTTTAGATTTATTTAAATAATAAATTTTTTAATATTTTTTGATTTGTTTTAATAACAACTGCCTATCCTGTCTAATGAATGAGCCGGCCTTGGACTTTAATTCCAAGTCACAAGTTGTGGATGCCAAAGCTCTAAACTCAGATTCGGCTGATGATCGACTAATAGTAGCTTGCTTTTTAGATTTCCATGATATAAGTGATTTTTCAAGAAAAATGGTGAAACCAGTAATGTTCCTTCTTGTATTTAAGCAATCTGCTCAATCACTATCTGAGTATGCCTTCAAATGTAAAGTTGAAGATGCAGATAAAAAGATTCTTTGACCAGTTGTTGCCTTTATGTATCTTAAAACCCTTTCAGCAGCTAGAAAATGGTTAGAGCTTGGATTAGCCATGAATTGGCTTAATGCTTGGATAGAATATGACAACTCTCATCTGGTTATTGTAAGATAGAGGAGACGACCAACTAATCTTCTATATGTCTCAGGTTGTAATAAAGGTGGGGTTGAATAATTTGCACTAAGTTTAAGTGTTAATTCCATAGGAAAAGCAATAGGCTTACAACCAAAATATCCACTATCATCCAAAATATCCAAAACATACTTGTGCTGGCACAAAGAAATGCCCTTTGATGATCTAGCTACCTCAAATCACAAGAAGTACTTCAACTCCCTGATATCTTTAATTGTGAAAGAATCATGTAAAAAATTCTTTATAGCAGCTATATCTTCAAGACTGTTAGATGCCAGAATAACATCATTAACATAGATTAAAAGTGCCATAAAACTAGTTGAAGTTTCTCTAATGAATAAGGAAGAATCAGATTTAGCTTGATGAAGTCCAAACTGAAGTAGTGAGGTTGACAGCTTGAAGAACTGTCTTGAGACCTGCTTGAGACCATACAAGCTCTTCTTGAGTTTACAAACTCTAGAATCATTAGGAGAGGAGTATCCTGATGGTAATCTCATGTATACTTCTTCATGCAATTTCCCATGAAAAAAAGCATTGTTTACATCAAGTTGATGTAAATGTCAATGCTTGATGGCAACAACTGAAAGCAATGTTCTCACAATTGTCATCTTTGCTACATGAGAGCATGTATCAAAGAAATCAAGGCCTGCTGAATATACCTCTTTATCACTAATCTAGTCTTATATCATTCTATTGACCCATCAGTTTTGAATTTAACTCTATAAATCTATTTACAACCTATTGCAGTCTTATTTAGAGGAAGAATTGCAAGTTTCCAAATTTTGTTTAATTCAAGAACTTTAATTTCATTTGACATTGCCTCTTGCCATTGAGGATGAGAACTAACATGTTTGAAAGTCTTTGGTGCAAAAGTATTGGAAATGGTAGTAGTAAAAAGTCTATGCTTTGGGGATAGTTTATTAGTTGATAGAAAATTATTAATTGAGTAAAGCTTACCAAAAAGTGGAATGCAGCAGCTGAATGATGCTTGAATTGCTAAAGTTAGTCATATAACCACAATGGTAATTCTGCAGGAATGAAGGAGAATGTCTAATTTTATTAGATTTTCTGATATTTGGAGGATTGAGAATATTCTGAGTAGATGTTACCCAAGAGTTAGAAGGGAAAGAGTTTGAAGGAATTGAAGGATTTATGAATTCATGTATCAGAAAATTCATGAAAAACAAAAGAAATATTTGGAGCATTTGGAATAGAAGGGAATTCATTTTCATGAAACACCACATTTCTATATATGAATATTTTGAGAGTTGAGAGATTGAGTAATTTGTAGCCTTTTATATTGGGTGGATAGCCAAGAAATATGCATTTCACAGCCTTGGGTTGGAACTTTTCACAATTATTTGTAATTGTATTGGCAAAACACAAACAACCTAAGGTTTTGATATAGTTGTATGAAGGTGTTTTCTGGTAAAGCAGAGTATAAGGGGTGTTATTGTCTAATACAGAAGATGGGATTCGATTGATAAGATGAGTGGTAATCAATACATACTCACTCCAATAAGATAATGGTAAGTTTGATTGGAAAAGCAATGTCCTTGCTACATTTAGTAAGTGTTAATGTTTCCTTTCAATTTTTCTATTTCGCTCAGGTGTTTCTACACAAAATAGCTTATGAATTATGCCATGATTTTGATAGAGAGTTGGCATGTTAAATTCCTGGCCATTGTATGTTTTGATTATTTGTATTTGAGTATTGAATTGTGTTTGAACATAGGTAATGAAATTCATAAGAAGAAATCGAGTATCAGACTTTTTTTTCATGAGATATAGCCAGGTAAAATGTGTGCAATCAATGATCATCTAAAATTGAAAGAAAGAATTGATAACCAGAATGAGATATAATAGAGAAAGGACCCCATATATCAACATGTATCCAATGAAAAGTTTTATTTGATTGATTCTGTGATACAGGAAAGGGTAATTTCTTTTGCTTAGCTAAAGGGCATATATCATAAACATGATTGTGAGATAATTGTACACTAGAATCAAAAGTAGAAATGGCTTGCAATCTGGGATAGGAAAGATGTCCCAATCGATAGTGTCATATATCAGAATTTGTAGTAGAGTTGTTTGCTGAAACAAAATTTGTAGAAGATAAACTGGTTGGATGAGAAGAATACTTCTATTTAAATGAAGTAGCAGGAAAACTTCTTAAGTGGTATAGATCATCTCTGACTTTAGCAAGCCCAATCATTTATCATTTGCTGAGGTCCTGCAATTATGCATTTAGAATGAAAGAAAAACAAAGCAATAGAATTTGTTGAGGTTAATTTCGAGGCAGTTATAAGATTGATATTAAAAGAGGGTATATAGAGGGCATTTCTAATATCAAATCAGAAGAAATTGTAACTTTTCCAGTAAAACTAATTGGAACGGATTGGCCATTAGGTAGATGCACTAAAGCAGGTTTTGTAGGCATTTTTATTGATGTAAAAAGATGGGAACAACAGATCATATGATCTGTTGCTCCAGTGTCAATAATCCAAGGAGGATTAATTTCTAAAGTAGAAGCAGCAAGACAAGTTGGATATGAGTTTGCTATACCTGATGTAGAAACAAGATTGGATGTAGGAGTTGGATTTATGGTAGTGGAAGACAAGCTACTGGCAAGAGATATCAAATTTTTGTTCTGCTTTTGTGAAAATGGATTTGTTGGTGTTGCCCATACGACTAATACAAGAGGTTGGGTGAATTGGGTTATATTAAAAATTAATACTTATAAACCAAATACACAATATAAAATATAAACAAAATACGAAACAGTAGGAAATGTAAAAAGTAAGGGTAAGAAGAAGCAAATTTAATATTTTAATGAGGTTTAGCTCCACTGTCTACGTCCTTGCCTCAAGCTACCCCTTGAGAATTTTCAAATTCACTATTCAATCTCCTTCAGGTAGAGATAGAAACTTATTACACTTTTAAGCAACACCTCTACAAAGAATCCGTGTAGAACACCCTCTACACTTGCAATCACCTTATATACTTGGTGATTCAACTATTCTCTGTGTAGAACACTTTCTACACACACAAAAATTATACGCACCCTCTTACTGATACAAGAGTTGATAGTGGGTAGATTATTAGAGTACACTTTTCAATGAGTGAAATAAAAACAATACAACGCAATCTATATCTCTCTCAAAATGAATAAGGATTAAGGCACAAAACTTAAAAAAGAGAGAATTAGGGTTTTGAAAGAATGATGTAAAGTTTTACAAATTTATATGTAGGCTTTTGTTGTTGTAATTTTGTAAAACTCAAGTAAGCTATTTATAGACAAATGAGTTTTCAATTTCAAATCTTAGCAAATGTGAAAATATCATTCATATTTCAAAATATTCAAATAAAAACATATCTTTTCAAGACAACATCATTCATATTTCAAAATATTCAAACAACATATGTACATGTCAAAAGATGACACTCAATCATCTTTCAAATTCAAAATTCAAAATTTTGATAATGTCATTGCACATGTCATGCACATATAAAATATAATTTTTGAAATTAAACCTTTTGATGAAATCATTGCATATGTCATGCATATGTAGAATATAATTTTTGAAATTAAAACTTTTAATGATGTCATGCATATGTCATGCACATATAAAATATAATTTTCGAAATTAAAACTTTTAATGATATCATGCACATGTGAAAAATGCAATTTGATATTTTATGAGAAAATATTAATTTTGAGCCTTAATTCAATTTCAAATTTTATCAAGAAATGTACAAAATTACTCTATGAGTTTCATTTATAGACTTGTTCTCCTTCTTATTCATGCTTGATTTCTTGATGTGTTTAGTTTCATTCATGCGTAGACAACTTGAGTTTAAGTTTTGAATTTATTTGTTATCATCAAAATCTATACGAGATACAAGACTTGAAATATTGGGTTCAACGATCTCTCTCTTTTTGATGATGACAAATATTTAGTAGAAATCTGCAACCTGTAATAATACTTAAGCTGTCCCTAAAAATATGCGTTAGTTTTTCAAGTAAATATAAACATGATTTTAGCATATATAACAGGATAGTATAATACTAATATAAGACTTCTCCCCCTTTTGGCATAATTAAAAAGGAACCGCAATAATCAATAAACAAATAAAACGATGCATTAGTAGAAACTGTATAGAGTTAAATAATTGAAGCCACCCGTGTCCGACCAAAGTTACAAAGACTGGAGGTCTAATGCTATCGACTCAGTGCGAAAGGAGATTCAAATCCACTTGATATTGTTGACAAACGAGATATTGTAGAGATTTGGAAACTCTCGATTTCTGTTTAAATTACTATTTTTACTCATCAAATACTCACAAGAAAAATCTCACATTGTTTATTAATCAAGTATCTGTTTATCCAAAACGATAGAATGACGGAAAAAACTTCTTCTAATAATCTTCCGAATTTGAATCAATAATCGACTCAACCAGTCATTTTCTCTCCTGATACAGTCAATATCATGATAGAAGTAGAGATGCATTTTTCTAATAGAATTGATTCTGAGGTTATTACAAGATCAATAACTCTTAGTGTTCAATATATTGCATCTATTACGATTATGTCTTGGAGATTATTATCAAGAGTGAGTAATGTTAATCGACTTAACAATCAAATTTACATGGATCCCGTCTAGTTGGACAGCGCCTAACAAAGCATTGTTAAAGAGGACGGCTGATTTTTTTCAACAGCTAGCTAGCTAGCCATGAGCCATATGTCCGTTCAACTTGAACATACGTAGCTTCTCTGCTATTTCCCATTATAATTAATAACTAAATTATATATAGCCTCAGTATAAATGTGATACGTACTATACGTACGTACTTAGAGGCTATATAGCTAGAGCCATGGCGTTCTTGTTTGGCAGGCGGTGAGAGATATATAGCCAATTTAATTTTGTGGAAATGACTAAGATCATGAGGGACTGTTGTGGATGGATTTGAACTTAGTGCAACTTGGGCAACTTGTTCTTACTTAATTTATATGTTAGTGTCAATACCATTAGGTGACAGGTCAGCTTAAACGATAAGTACTTGTCCTTATACGATAATTAAGCACGTTCTTTAATTTATACGTGAGATCATCGCCCATCGGATCAAGAGAACACTAGTTCTAATAATTAATTCATAATTTGGGACGTATTTTGGATTATTGTTGATCAAATGATATATTGTTATAAAACTAAAGAAAGAAACTACTATTGCAAAAGAGAAATAAGAAACTCTCTCTGAAACTCTTAAGAACTGAAACTTTCTTTCTCTCTCTATATTTTCTTATGAATTTCATTACAACTGAAACTCCTATTTATAGGTTTTGAAATTACTATGCAAGTTACTATACAAGTCACTATGCAAGTCACTATGCAGAATTTAAAATAATAGTGGTGGGGTCATTCACATAATTTTAGTGGTAAGACAGGGGGTGGCTGTCGTCGCATTTAATTTGTTTCGTTCGTTTTATTACACTCTCCCTTGAATGACCACCCATAAGGAATCTGCCTCATTAAAACATTGTCAAGGAAAAACCCAATGGGAAGAAAAACTAATGGCGAAGGAAAAAGAGTACAGTCTTCTTATGTATCCACAAGTGCTTTAAGATTGTCTCATTAAAACCTTGCAGAGGAAAACCCAGTGGGACAAAACCTCAGCGAAGGAAAAAGAGTACAATCAGCACATTTACTCCCCCTGAAAAGTGCATGACAAAAGATCTTTGAGTCTTCGCATTCCAATGTTATGCACAATCTTCTTGAATGTGGAAGTTGGTAACGCTTTTGTGAATAAATCTGCCAGATTATCACTAGATTGTATCTGCTTGACATCAATTTCACATTTCTCTTGAAGTTCATGAGTATAAAAGAATTTAGGTGAAATATGTTTGGTTCTGTCTCTTTTGATATATCCTCCTCTGATTTGAGTGATACAAGGAGTATTATCTTCATATAAGATTGTTGGGCTATTATTGATCATGGGAAGTCCACACTTTTCCTGGATATGTTGAATAACTGATCTCAGCCAAATACACTTTTGACTTGCTTCATGAATAGCAATGATCTCTGAGTGATTTGAAGAAGTAGCAAATAGTGTCTGCTTAACAGATCTCCATAATATGGCAGTATCTCTATAAGTAAATAAATATCCAGTTTGAGATCTACCTCTGTATGTGTCTGAAAGATAACCTGTATCTGCATACCCAATTAATTCTGGACATGAACCACGTTGATAAAATAATCCCATATCAACCGTACCATAAAGGTAACGAAGGACATATTTAATGCCATTCCAATGCCTTCGAGTTGGTACAGAACTATATCTTGCAAGCAGATTAACTGAGAATGTAATATCTGGTCGAGTGCAATTTGCAAGATACATCAAAGCTCCAATTGCACTGAGATATGGTACTTCAGGACCAAGAATTTCTTCATCGTCATCATAAGGACGTAATGGATCATTCTTCACATCAAGTGTTCGAACAATTATTGGAGTACTCAAGGGATGAGATTTATCCATATAAAAATGTTTTAGGACTTTCTCAGTATACATGGACTGATGAATAAAAATTTCATTTGGCAAGTGCTCGAGCTGCAGGCCGAGACAAAGTTTTGTTTTGCCAAGATCTTTCAATTCAAATTCATTCTTTAAATATATAGCGGTTTTTGAGATCTTTTCAGGAATTCGTACAATATTTAAATCATCAACATAAACCGCAATAATGACAAATCTGGATTCTGATTTCTTAATAAAAACACATGGACATATAGGATTATTTTCAAATCCTTCTTTCAATAGATATTCGCTTAAGCGATTATTCCACATGCGTCCGGATTGCTTCAACCCATATAAAGATCTTTGTAGTCTGATTGAGTATATATTTTTGGATGTACTTGTAGATGCTTCAGGCATTTTATATCCTTCAGAGATTTTCATATATATGTCATGGTCTAAGGATCCATATAAATATGCAGTGACCACATCCATCAACCGCATTTCTAATCCTTTTGTAACAACCAGACTAATCAAAAATCTAAATGTGATTACATCCATAACGGAAGAGTATGTTTCTTTATAATCAATCCCGGGTTTCTGTAGGAAACCTTGTGCGACAAGCCGTGCTTTGTACCGTACAATTTCATTTTTCTCATTACGTTTTCGTACAAATACCCACTTATATCCAACAGGCATTACACCCTTTGGTGTTTGGACAACAGGTCCAAATACTTCTCGTTTTGCTAGCAAATTTAATTCATTTTCAATAGCTGCTTTCCATTTTGGCCAATCATTTCTACGTCGACATTCTTCGATGGTTTTTTGCTCACTTTCTTCATTACTTCTGGTAATGTCAAGGGCCATTTTATATGAAAATATGTTGTCGACAACAGTTTTATTTATATCCAGAATTTCTTCAGTTTTCATGAAATGTATTGAGATCTCATTATTTTCAGGTACCTATTCCTCTTCAGGAGAAAATATTTCATGACACGCCTCTTCAGGAGGTCCCTTTTCAGGAGATTTATACTGTTCAGGAGTTTCCTCTTCAGGAGGTTCTGGAATAGAAGATTTGAGCTATTTAGGAGCACCAATTATATTTATAGTCTGTATTGTGGGTACGTGTTCTTCAGGAACACCAAATTCATTTTGTATTCTTTTCCTTCTGGAAATTTTGTCTTTTGCACCAATAGGTCTTCCACGCTTCAGGCATATTTTAGATTCACCTATTGCTGTTTTGACAATTTGTCCTTCAGGGATTTCAATCCTTGCTGGAGCATTAACAGCAGTAATATAAGATTTTACTACACTTTTAGTGTCAGTAAATACATCCGATAATTGATTTGCAACATTTTGCAAATGAATAATCCTCTGAACTTCTCGTTTACATTCATTTGTAGGAGGATTAAAATGAGATAGGGTCTTATTATCCCAAGTAATATTTTGTCGTGCTTCAGGCACCAACTTTTTTTTACCCATTAATGGAAAATTGGATTCGTCAAAATGACAATCCTCAAAACGTGCTTTAAACATATCCCCTGTAAGGGTTTCAAGGTATCTAATAATAGATGGAGAATCAAAACCAACATATATCCCAAGTCTACGTTGAAGGTCCATTTTTGTATATTGTGGAGGTACAATTAGAACATATACAGCATATCCAAAAGTATGAAGATGAGAAATATTTGGTTGTTGATCAAATGCAAGCTGTAATGGAGAATATTTATGATATGCAGATGGTCTAATGCGAATTAGAGATGCTGCATGAAGTATAGCATGTCCCCAAGTAGAAACAGGTAGTCTTGATTTCATAAGTAAAGGTCTAGCGATTAATTGAAACCTTTTGATCAAAGACTCAGCTAAACCGTTTTGTGTGTGTGTATGGGCAACAGGATGTTCAACATCTATTCCTATTGACATGCAATAATCATAAAAAACTTGAGATGAAAATTCACCTGCATTATCCAATCGAATGGTCTTAATTGGATACTCAGGAAATTGTACTCGTAGTTTAATTATCTGAGTAAGAAGTCTAGCAAATGCAACATTTCTAGTGGAAAGCAGACAAACATGTGACCATCGACTAGATACATCAATTAGAACCATAAAATATCTAAATGGTCCACTTGATGGATGAATAGGCTCACATATATCTCCGTGAATCCTTTGTAAAAAGGAAGGAGATTCAACAATGACTTTTGAGGGAGATGGTCTAATAATCAACTTATCTTGAGAACATGCAAAGCACGAAGATTCATTGGGTAGAAATATCTTTTGATTCTTTAAGGGATGCCTAGGTGAATTTTCAATAATTCGTCTCATCATTATAGATCCCGGATGTCCAAGGGGATCATGCCAAGTCATAAATACTTTAGGGTCAATGCACTTCTGGTGCATTACCACATATGATTCAATTGTTCTCATCTTTGTGTAATACAATCCAGAACATAGAGCAGATAGTTTTTCTAATACGAGCTTCTGGCCCGATATTGTTTTAGTAATAAGAAGATGCTCTTTACTGCCTTCATTGGTTGTTTCAATATGATAGTCATTACGATGTATATCTTTGAAACTCAATAAATTTCTTCTGGATTGTGAAGAGAATAGAGTATCATCAATACAAAATTTGGTGCCATTAGGTAACACAATATATGCTCTTCCGGAGCCCTTAATTAAATTTGATGAACCTGATATGGTATGGACATAGACTTTGAAAATATTCTTTTCTTTGAGAATTGTGTGAGTTGTAGCACTGTCAGCCAGACATATATTTTTATCATTCAACTCAGAGATAAAAAAACTCATCAATGTGATCCATGATTCTACAAAATATACAAATTTTTATTACAGATAGAAAGAAAATACATTAGTTGAGTGAAACACTTCCATCTCCAATTAAGTGTTCAATACTACCTTCAGGATGATTAAAGAAATCAGAGACATCAAGATGAGTAACGTCTATATCTACTGAATCTAATAAATCATCTGATGGTTCTACTAAATTTGTTTCATGCACTTTATCCTTTCCTTTAATAGAAGCTTGATATAAATCAGCTAAGTACCTGGCCGTACGACAGGTACGTGACCAATGTCCAGTTATTCCACATCTATGGCACACCTCTTCACTTTTCTTTGAAGAATTATCTGGAGATTTTTACCCCTTTCTGAATTGTACCACTTCTGGTGATACGATATATTATTATCTATTTTAATGTTGTCACTTCTAGGACCAACATTTCTATAATTTCTCCTACTACGTCCACGTCCCCGTCCCCGATTTCTTCTAAAGGATGCACCATTCACTTCTGGGAACGATGCAAACCTATTACCATTCACTTCAGGGAATGATATTGAGCCAGTAGGGCGTGATTGGTGGTTTTCTAATAAGAGCTCATTGTTCTGCTCAGCTACTAGAAGACATGATATAAGTTCAGAATACTTCTTGAACTTTCACTCTCGATACTGCTACTGCAAGAGCACATTCGAGACATGAAATGTAGTGTAAGTCTTCTCTAGCATATCATCATCGGTGATTTTCTCACCACATAATTTTAATACTGAGCTTATTTTAAAAAGTGCGGAATTATACTCACTAATACTTTTATAATCTTACAATCTCATGTGCAACCAATCAAAACGAGCTCTTGGGAGGATGACAGTCTTCTGGTGTTCATACCTCTCCCTTAAACTGTTCCACAAAATATAGTGATCTTTTACTGTAAGATATTCAGTTTTCAATTTTTCGTGAAGATGGTGGCGAAAGAAAATCATTATTTTAGCATGGTCCTGCAGGGACGCTTGATTTCCTTCTTTAATAGTTTCTCTCAGGTTCATTGCATCAAGATGAATTTCAGCATCATGTATCCAGGATAAATAATTTTTTACAGATATGCCAAGAGCAACAGATTCTAATTTTGTAAGATTTGTCATTTTTTACACATATAAATAATGAAATAAATATGTGTATCTCAGAAAATATATTTATAAATTCACACAGATAATCATCAATAAAATATATTAAAGACTGCAAATAATATATTGAAAAACTTACAGAGGAATAAGGCCACTAGCTTCAGAATTGGTAGAACCGTCGTGCTGATAATGTGTTATAAAACTAAAGAAAGAAACTACTATTGCAAAAGAGAAATAAGAAACTCTCTCTGAAACTCTTAAGAACTGAAACTATTTTTCGCTCTCTATATTTTCTTATGAATTTCATTACAACTGAAGCCCCTATTTATAGGCTTTGAAATTACTATGCAAGTCACTATGCATAATTTAAAATAATAGTGGTGGGGTCATTCACATAATTTTAGTGGTGGGACAGGGGGCGACTGCCGTCGCATTTAATTTACTTCATTCGTTTTATTACATATATATAGTTTTTCTTTTTAATTGGATTATTGTACCTTGGTCTTCAATATTGCTGTTTCCGTTTCACTTCAGGAGTCCACTCATAAATTACAATTCAGGATATTGCAATATATCATCTTCCATCGACGTACGTGTACGTAAGCAAGTATATTAATGAATTCCTTCCTGATATATATATATATATATATATATATATATATTATAATATATATATATATATATATGTAATATATATACATATGGCACATTGAACAACATGAATATATTTCTCGGATGATCGAAGCGGCCTTCAACATACTCAGAAACTCTCACCGGTAATGTATAATATTCTGCCAAGTAGAATCTATCTGATTATCAAATTAGTCTAGGCCTCATCAGATTGCTTTGTTAAATGAAGTAAACCTTCTCACAGTGCCATCGACTGCACTGCTAGCTGGTCAAACCTAAAGTGGGCTGCATGCATGCATGTCAATGAGCATGCACCCATTTCTTAAGAAAACATGTCAAGATCAAGATATAATCAGAAATGCAATATTTATGGCATGCCATATATGCGCATCATGCCCTCGACCCAAACATTTTCTCGGTCGATTTTTATAACGTTAAAAGGATTCTTTGTTTTTTTTCCCTTGCAGAAGTAAAAAACTCTGCATTAGTGGAAGAGTATTCATTACAAAAAAAAAAAAAACCTTAATATTTACTGCAATTAATGGGGGAAATAAATATACTGAAAAAAAAAAAGTGGTACCCGGTTTCAAGTGTGAAGAGTAGCTTGCCGGAAAATTCCGGAAGATATTCAACGATCGATTGAGAGGCGGCAATGGCAGAGAAAACTGAGAGTATGACAAGTACTGCAGTGAAGCATAGATTGCGCATTGATCTACAATTCAACAAAACCCCTCTTTGGGCACATCATGTCGATTCCTAATCAGCCCACAAAACCCCCCACCCCCTCCCCCCAACTTTCTTTTTCAAAAGAAAGTGTGGGGGGGAGGGGGGGGGGGGGGGGGGGGGGTGTGCTCGAGTCTTTACGCGTAATCCGAGAGCTTATGTTCTCCAACCCAATGCATTTCTGCGCAAGTAGGACAGTACGTAAATTAGGGACTGACCCAAAGATGCAAGAGAGTTAGTTGGCATGTTGGTATATCTCATCTTCTTCAATTTAATGTCTCATACCTCCTCGTACTTACTGAACTTTCAAGCAAGGAGTGAAGTACCGATTGAACATGGTTTTTTAGCTAGCTGGGGAGTAATTTATCCAACTTTCTTTACCTACCGATAGGATGGATACATAGAAGAATGGAAGCTCTGAGACTCTAGATAGGAGCTGAAATTTTTATAGTATTATTATTAAAAAGAGAACTCCTACTTACACAAAAATATATACATACATATACAAAATAAATTTATAAATTAATATGACATCATGAGAATCTGTTAGTCTGTTAGATCTATTTTATAATTATTAGGAATAAATCTTGTCGAATAGTAAATTTGAAATATCACAGCAAAAACAAAATATAAAAGAAAATAACGACAATCACATACAGAACACCAGATTTAAGTGGTTCGTCTCAATGTGAATCTACGTCCACTGTTAGTATCGGTCGGAATGAATTCACTATAACGAAAATGGAGTACAAAGAGTCGATCAATCACAAATCCTCACAATCTAAAAACTCCAATACACCCAATGTACTCTCAAGATTGTCCAATACACCCAATGTACTCTTAGGATTATTAATAAGAAAAAATTTTCTCTCACAAGTATTTGGTTGCTCTCAAAAAGTCTCTCTATAATTACAATGAAAGAACATGTATTTATAGTAAAAAAGGCGCAGAATGCTAGAAAACGATAGATTGCTCGAGCGGAATTAAATCTCTCTCGAGTGACTCCTAGGATTTGCATATCGCTCGAACTGGAAGTAGAGTGAGTGTCTACCGAACTCACGGAGCTAAACTCGCTCGAGCTGGATGTCAAGCGAATTCTCGGATTGAGACGCTTATTCATCAATATTCAAACCACACTCAACAATAATAAAATTTATTTTGTAATCTGACGTATTATATTAAAATATATTAGTTTGTAAATTTATTTTTTGTATAATCACTTTGTAATTAAAATTTCTTTCTATTAAAAACCAAGACACATGATCATACACATAGAAATAATTGTATCTATATTATTTGTGTATCAGAAATTATTTGTACAATTTTCATATAAGTCTTTTAACAAAAAAAAAAAAAAGTGGACATCACTTAAAATAATGTAAAAGAAAGTATTTTCAAGGTTCTCATAAATATCGTCGTCCTTGATAAGAAATTCTATTTCAATTTTTTTCCCTGATTATCTTCCTCATACCAAATGACAAAAAAAATTTAGATTATATTTATATGTCAAGTTGTGCTAAGTTTTTTTATAAATAATATTGAATTAAGATAATTGAGTAAGTTTTGTGAGATCGGTGACTTAAATAAATTTAAAATGAATTTAAATATTAAGATGAGTTTAAATATATTTATAAAAAATTATTTAATTTGTGAAATTTGTTACTATTTATTGTATTTTATGTCCCCACACACTGTTCATTACAATGACTTGTTGAATAAAAAAAGTTTCCCCACTGCCGACATAAGCAGAGAAAGAGGGTGTAAAAGCCAAAAAAGACATTAGTTAGAAAAGATAGAAAACGAAATCCAAAAAGTTATACTTGTTGTCACATCCAGAACGGTGACAATTACAATAATGTTATAGTAGCTGAGTTCACTAAATTCTCTTTTAATTGAGTTAAATTTATATATTTTGAAAGATGAAATGAATTTAAAATAAAGTATATTGAATAGAGTCTGAAAACTAAATAGAGTCCTTGTCTAAAATGAGAGAGGTTCTTTCGTGAAGGTGATCATGTTGAGAAAAAAGTTAGTAACATAATTTTTTTCCTTCGGATCGGCTGGTCCTAGATTTCAATATAAAGTTCTAAATCGTTACCAATATATTTGTATTAACCCTTTATTATATTTTGATAATATTTGTAGCTCTAGATTGATAATTGAGCTAACTAATTAAATTGACAATATTGTGATTAAGATTTGAAAATTCGTTGCATTTGTTATTTCGGATCTAAATCGGGATTTTCAATCAAATGTTTGTCCGCCAGGAAGACATAGATGAGATTTGAATGATGGGTTCTGCTATATTTGCTTAAGAATTGCACAGAAATAAATTTAAAATTCACATAAATTAAAATTAAAGAAATTAAAAAAAATTAAAAAATAAAAATAACTTTTTGCTCAATATAAATAGAACTGAAAATTTAAAAAGTTGAAATGTAAAACACATTTAGAAATGAATTATAATCCATTTTTTGCACAATTTTTACATAAAATTTCTGGCAAATATCATTTTTCTTGAGCGATATATCCTTATTGGATTTTTTTTTTTTTGAAACATTTGAGTTTGAAGTGAAAAGGTTATTCATTCCCAAAAGTAGTATTACACATCTTAAATTAAAACTCAAATAAAGCAACTAATTTTAAAAGTTTAACGTTGTTGCGCTGACTTGAACTAAATTACATGATAAGCACCAAAATGTTACAAATGCGAGAGGCTCCAAAGAAACAACTAAGGAGGCCGGAATGTTGGATGCCTTTATTGATGAAGCTACTCCAAATCCAATCAGGAATTAGAGTCTAGAGAGGGTAATAATGAACCCACCGTTGAAACATTTCGTAACATTCTCTACGGTAGTACTCTGAAGCTGGATGACCAGCCCCCTACAACACAAAACACATACATACACCAAAACACCTCACTTCTTAATAAATCAAATCAAAATTAAATTAAATTCATAATTAACAAGTATTGTTAATTTACTTACCTTTACAGTCGCATATATTAACCGATATCCATGTTCTGAATACTTTCTTGTGTACCTAATTAATTTGATCAATAAGAAACATTTGCACTAAGTTTAAGTGTTGATTCCATAGGAAAAGCGATAGGCTTACAACCAAAATATCCACTATCATCCAAAATATCCAAAGCATATTTGCACTGGCACAAAGAAATGCCCTTTGATGATCTGGCTAGCTACCTCAATTCTCAAGAAGTACTTCAATTCGTTGAGATATTTAATTGTGAAAGAATCATGTAAAAAATTCTTTACAGCAGCTATATCTTCAAGACTGTTAGATGCCAGAATAACATCATCAACATAGATCAAAAGTGCCATAAAATTAGTTGAAGTTTCTCTAATGAATATGGAAGAATCAGATTTAGCTTGACGAAGTCCAAACTGAAGCAGTGAAGTTGATAGCTTGGAGAACCACTGCCTTGAGGTCTGCTTGAGACCATACAAGCTCTTCTTGAGTTTACAAACTCTAGGATCATTAGGACTAGAGGAGTATCCTGACGGTAATCTCATGTATACTTCTTCACATACATCATCATAGGCATCTTGAACATACAGTTCTTGGTCGGCATCAACTAGTGCATTGTCCGAATTACTAGAAGCACAACTACTTTCAGATTTTGTTAGTGAATTTTCAGCCAAGTCATTCACAATAGTAGAAAAAGCTATAAAAGATTTTTCATTATCTGAAGATGAAATTTCACTTTCAGAATCCGAAGTATCACTAGAAGACACATTTGATGTTTTTCCTCTATTTCTCTTGAAGTTAGGACACTCAATTCTAATATGACTATAGCCTAAACATTCATAACATTTTACCTTCTCATTTTTCTCAAATTTTCTTTATTCCAATTTTCTAATTCATTTTTCTTTTCTAGAAATTATTTTCCTCTCTTTTATTTTTAATTTATCTTTTTCTTAAACATGATTTTTTAAAATTTCCTAGCAATAAGAACTATATCTTCATCATTTAGACTTTCATCATCACAAACGTCATCATGCTCTTCTTTCACCGTTTTCAAAGCAATAGATTTACTTTTTCTCTTTTAGCGACGAGATGATTTATACGTTTGTAAGGACCCGACCAGCTCTTCAACTTTGACTGCATCCAAATCTTTGCTTTCCTCAATAGCCGTGATTTTGGGCCGAAATGGCGTCTCAGGTAGAGACCTTAAGATTTTTCTCACGATTCTTGAGTCTTCAATCTTTTCACCGAAATTAAACCTGGAGTTCACAAGATCATTCAGTTTAGCATAAAAATCATTAATACATTCACTATCAAGCATTTGAATTTCTTCAAATTTAGTGGTTAGCAATTGTAATTTAAAGTTCTTCACAATTTTTATTCCTTCATGCGTGACTTTCAATATATCTTATGCCTCCTTCATTATCTCACACATGGAGATTCTTTTGAACTCTTCTTGAGATACCGTTATGAAGATGGCGTTCAATCCTTTGCTATTAAAGTTGCTATCGCTCAACTTTTCTTTTGACCAAGCTTCGATACTGGTCTTGGGTTTTTTCCAGCCTTTTTCAACGACATGCCATACTCGTTTATCCAATGACTTTAGGAATGCTCTCATACGTACTTTCCAATACGCATAGTTTTTACTATCGAAATATGGCGTCACATGTAACGACGTCATGACCTTACAAGGGCACGGATCACACTCAGATGAGTGAACCACGCTCTGATGTTATTTGAAATTTCCTTCTTACCCCTGTATGGCCAAATATATCTAAAAAATTTGAAAATCAAATTTGTTAGATGTCAATCGTGTGAATATTTAGAAATATGAAATAAATAAATTAACAAGCATAACACATCGATTGGTTACAAAGGGAAACCTTTTGAAAAATTCTTCAAAAGTAAAATCCTACGGAGCAACCAAACCTAGGAAAGTCATTTTTATTGATTGAAAATCAGTTTACAAGTGAGTTATTCAATTACAAAACCTTTGTCAATTGACTCCCTTACTTGACTGAACAAACGATCTGTTTATCTCTACCGCGGTAGCAGCCAGAACCTTTAACGATCTTCAATTTATGTCTTTCTATTGGAACATCCAGTAGCCATGTTGTTTTTAAGGGCAGTGATGGTGGGGTAGGTCGTTGCTCATTACAAGAATGTCATCAACATATATTAGAACGGCAGTGAACACAGTGCCCGTAGTCTTAATGAATAGACTATGATCAGCATGAGATTGACAAAAATCAGCCAAGATAAGGACATGAGACAATTTGGAGTATCACTGACAAGAGGCTTGTTTGAGACTGTATAAAGGATTTTTTAAGCGACGGAAACGCTTCTCCCCCTGAGGACAATAACTCGGAGGTGGATGCATGTAGACTTCTTCATTAAGATCACCATGAAGGAATGCATTGTGAATTTCCAATTGGTGTAAAAACCAACTTTTAGCTACAACTATAGCAAGAAAACAACAAAGTGTAACAAGCTTAGAAACATGAGCAAAAGTATCATAATAATCCAAACCTTCTACCTAGGTGTAACCCTTAGCAACCAACCGAGCTTTATAACATTCGATGGATCCATTAGCCCTAAGTTTGGTTTTATATACCCACGTACATCCAATAGCTCTTTTTGTTTGGAAGTAAAGGTTCAAGAGTCCAGGTGTGGTTTGCTTCTAAGGCTGTGATTTCATCAATCATAACAGCCCGCCATTGAGGAAGAAGAACAGCTTGAGAATTATGTTGAGGATCATGAACATTTTTGGAGATAGAGGTGAGGAAAGCAAAGTGGTTAGGACTACAAAAATGACAAAAGAGAAAATTAGGTAAAGAATTAACCATACCTGAGAAAGTCTGTGGTATGGGATTAGAACGTGAAGACTCTGGGACGTCTGAGCAGATGTAGTCTTGAAGATAGGAAGGATGAATGATCTAGCGGTGTGGTTGAGAGGAGCCAAATGGGGGGGTGGGGTCAACGGGTTCAATGGGAAGACTTTCGGTGGGATTATCTGTGGGATTAGTGTTGGTAGGAGTATGAATGTGTTCTTGAAAATGAATTTCTAGAAAGATAGAATTCTGATTGATGGGGACAATCGTGGTGGTGTCTGTGAGTTTATATGATGTGGGATTTGTATAAGGAAAAATAGTCTCAACAAAGTGAACATCACGTGAAGAAAATATTTTCTTGGTTGCTATGTCATAGACACGATAGGTGGAGTGCTAAGAGAATAGCTAAGGAAAATGCATGGGGATGCACATGGTAAAAATTTATCACGATTAACATTTAAAGTATGTGCATAGCAGAGATAACCAAAAATGCGAATATGCTCATAAGTGGGTGCTTTATGAAAGAGAAGCTCATATGGGATTTTATGATGAAGAGAGATTGATGGGGCACGATTAATCAAATATATAGCGTTAAGATGCATTCACCCCAAAAAGAGATAGGTAAGGAAGCTTGAAAACGTAAACAACAAGCAACATTTAAAAGATATCGGTGTTTGCGCTTGGCAACACCGTTCCGTTGAGGAGTCTCAACACAAGGATGCTCATGAATAAAGCCATGATCTAAAAAGAATTTTTACATGCAGTGAGCTAAGAATTCTTGGTCATTATATGTGCAAATTCTTTTTATGTCAAACTTGAATTGGGTCTTTATTATAAGAAAAAAATGAGTGAGACAAGAAAATGTGTCTGATTTAATTTTCATGAGATAAACCCAAGTGACATGAGAATAATCATCTACAATAGTAAGAAAATAATGTGCACCGGAATGAGAAGATGTAGCATAGCCACCCCATATGTCACAATAAAAACAATCAAAAGGAGTAGCACTCTTATTTTCAACCAATGAAAAATGTAAACGAGTATTTTTAGCACGAATGCAAATATCACAATGAGCATCTTTATTCAAACAAGGAAGTTCTTTTGGAGTACAAGGAATGGAAGGGTGACCTAAACAAAAGTGCTATGACGGGTGAGCAGTGGTGTCAGTGTAAAGAGCAATGGGACCTGATGCTCGAAAGTGATAGAGACTTCTACATTCCTCACCCATTCCAATCATCTTTCTCGTGTGTTGGTCCTGAAAGATACAAAAATATGGTGTGAAGAAAGCGAGGCAAGATGATGCTTTAGTAAGCTGGCTAACAAAGATGCGATTGTATTTAAAATCAAGAACAAACAACACATTTGAGCTAGAAATAGGGTGATGATTGAAGATTCCCATGTGAGTTACTTGAGCCATAGCCCCTGTGGGTAAAGTGAGAGACTGTGAGTGTTTGTAATGTGTGTAACATGTGGCAGAAAAGTCATAGAGGCTATATATGCTGAAGCATCCGTGTCAATTACCCAAGGCATAGAATCAATGATAGAGAAACTACAAGGGATACCAGAAAACTCATTTAAATTGCTTGGCTGAAGAAGACCCATCAATTGTCGGTATCGCTCAATGGAGATACCAGGGATTACACCTGCAGTGGATGGAGAGGAGTCCCAAGACACTGCGTTTGCTGATGGATGTGAAGTAGGGATAGCGACAGCGGTAACGATAGTCTTTTGCTTAGGCTTGGAGGTACTCCAATGTGCTGGATACCCAATAATCTCATAGCAGCTCTCAACAAGATGTCTTTCTTTGCCACATTTGGTACATTTCTTGCCATATCTCGCTTTTTTGTGCGGCTGATTTGAAGAACGAGTAACAACCATGATGGTGCTATCGGGGTGTGGGTAGGAGAGGTAGATGAAGTTGGTGATGTGTCTCGTCTTGGTGGACAGTGGCATAAGCTTTGGCAATAGATGGTACGGGCTCCATAGCTAGAATTTGACTCTTGATATTGTTGAAGGAGTCGTTGAGGCCCATGAGAAATTGAAACAAATGTTCTATGTTTTCCTTTGCTAAAGCATTTTCTCGAGTAGTGCATGTGCAAGAACTGGGTTCTTGTAGAGCATGTAATTCCTCCCAAAGCTCTTTCATGGTGTTGTAATAGGTTGTTATAGTCACGAAATCTTGATGGAGATTAACGAGATCACACTTGAGATGATACAACCACGGGTGATTACTTTGAGAGAATCGGTGTTCCAAGTCTTTCCATACTTCAAATGGATTTTGGAAATAGATCAAATTTTGCCTTAGAGATTTGTCGATGGAATTGAGTAACCAAGAGAGGACCATGTCGCAGCATCTCTCCCACAGTGTAGCAATGGAAGCATCTGTAGGTTTTGTTAGAGTGCCATCAACGAAAACAAGTTTATTTTTTGCATTGAGAGTCATTCGCACGGATCATCGCCATGAGGGATAATTGTTGCTGATGAGAGGTTCTGGAACTAACGATGCGCCAAGATTGTCGGCAACAGAGAGAAAGTTTGGTGAAGTGACATCACTGATGAGTTGGGATGGAGTTTGTGCAGCCATGGTGGGGAAAAAAATGTGCAAAGGCGATATTAGAGATCCCGAAGAAGGAGATGCTCTGATGCCATGATAATAAACATAAACCGAGAGGAGTAAAATTGTTTTCTGTATATTGATTCAAATTACAAGATAATTACCAAGTATATATGTAAAAGTAAACGTTGCAATTTATCGAAATGTAATCGCTGTGAGCTGTACAGGTTGCTTGATATACGGCTGTACACGTTGCTTGATATCTTGTAACGGTCAATAGATACATAGAAGAATGGAAACTTTGAGACTGTAGATAGGAGCTGACATATTTATATTATTATTAAAAAAAGAACTCCTACTCACACCAAAATATATATATACAAAATAAATTTATAAATTAATATGATATCATGAGAATCGTTTTTTTTTTTTTTATCAAAGAGCCGAAAGCCACATGTTCAATAGTGGTTCTGTCCCAAGTTTATTGATAAATCATCACTTTGGGCAGAGGAAAACCGTGGTTACACCCAAGACACAAGAAATTTATAAGAAAGAACCATAAAACCATTCCTTGCATCACCAAACATCAAACCTTAAACAAAAATCGAATCAAACAAACAAAGACGTAACATTGAAATCTAACCGGCCTAAGGCTTCCAAAAACCAGAAACACTAGACAAGCCTATCCGAAACATAAAAACAAAACCACCTGCAAAAAGACAAAAAAAAAAAAAACACTCCAACAAAGGAAAAAGGCCAAACCTGAAAAATGCCGCTGGACGAAAAACGACAAAATCTTGAGAAAACTTCACTGCACATACTTCCAACAAAGACTTAAAGAGATGATCCAAACATAGGACATGCCGAACAAACTTCCACCAAGACCGGCCGAATCAGGCAACACCTGTTAAAACAGAAAATCCACAACGCACACAACAAAACAATTAGTAACGAATAGCTGGTAAACCCAACCTATCAATCCACAAAATTCTTGTCAGCAAAAGAGGCAGCTCATCTAGACTTAGCCAAGTTCCATATTTTTGCCCAGAACCCATTCGAGTAAGATAATCCACTCCAGAATTACCCTCCCTGAAAACATGGTGCATGACAACCTGCATACTTGAAATAAAACCTTGAATTTACTCCCAGTAATCTTCAAGATATCCGATACCACATCTCCCCTTTTGAAGCCAACTTACAATTAAAGGAGAGTCCATTTCAACTTCCACATTATTAAAACCCAAATCTTTACAAAATTTCAAACCATAGTAAAGAGCCATAACTTCAGCATAATTATTCGTACTAGCGACTAAAATTTTTGCAAAAGCCAACTCGAGCCTACCATCCTCATCACGAATGACACAACCCGCCCCCATGGGACCCCGATTCCCAAGACAACTACCATCAATATTCAACTTAACCCATCCAGGAACAGGTTTTTTTTCAGCTGACAAGGCATAAAGGCTTCCTTTTAAGAGGTTTTAAAGGAATAGAAAATGCCCGAAGAATACATTCATCACCATCTTTACATTTGCAACCTGCCCGAATCCAAATTCCAACCCAAGCAACAGCAGCTTTAATAGCTAGCCAAAGAGAATCAACAGAACTAAGCTTCCTTTCCATTCTAGCTTTACATCGCCAAACCCAAAGAGACCAAGTAATAATAACTGGAATATGGCCTGATAAATTTCCAGCTTGGGAAGAAGTCTTTGCTCGGCGAAACCACAACTCAAGTTTTTCCTTCCATGGGCATTGCAGATCAAACGGCATCCCAAGCGTTAAAGAAGCACGTCGCCAAATCTCTCTTGCAATCATACCCTTTGCAAGGACATGATCTTGATCTTCTAAGTTCCCCTTAAGACGACATTCACATTTCGCAACTATAGGAATGCCAAGATCACGAATCCGAGCATCCACTCTAAGACAAAAGTTCATTGATTTCCAACACGTCGTTGAATGTTGCTTAGGTAAAGAACGGTTTTAAATTCAATCATTCCAAGATGATCGAGTATCTTTAATACGGATACAGTCCCAAGCTATTGGACATCATGAGAATCCAAAGTTTTGAATTCCGTTCCAGCGGCCGTTCCGGTTGAGGCACTGGAACGGAATATTTCGGTTCCGTTTCGTTCCGGTGTTCCGTTTCGGGATTAATTATATATTATAATAAATATTTATATATATATAAACTAACAATTAATAGAATAAAAATATATATATATGTAAGTATGTATCATATATATGTATACATATTAGAAGAATTAAAAATTTATAAAATGATTGGAAGTTGAAAAAATACAAATTTGAGTTGAAATACAAAAATAAATAAATAGATAAAATATTAAAAATAATGATATTTAAAAAAAAACGTATTTAAAATTACAAAGCATATAAATATATTTTATATGCTAAAATTAATTAAATACCATCTAAATTTAAAATTAAAAAAAAAATATCATTCAAACACAAAAAAATTACAAAAATAATCTAAACCGGAATAGGGACCGGAACGGCCGGAATTTGTACCGGAACGGCCGGAATAGCCGGAATTTGACCGGAATGGCCGGAATTTGACCGGAACGGCCGGAATTTGGACCGGAACGGAATAAGGTGGTATCCCGTTCCGGTTGAGGCACCGGAACGGAATATTCCGGCCGTTCCGGCCGGAACGGAACGGAATTCAAAACATAGTGAGAATCCGTTAGTCTATTAGATCTATTTTATAATAAAATATATTTTATAATCTAACGTATTATATCAAGACATATCAGTTTGTAAATTTATTTATTGTGTAATCACTTTGTGATTAAAATATTTTTCTGTTAAAAATCACGAAACATGCACACACACACAAATAATTGTATCTATATTATTTGTATGAGAAATGATTTGTACAATTCTCATACAAGCCTTTATAAAAAAAGTGGACATCACTTTAAAAAAATATAGAAGAAAGTATTCTTTTTAATGGGACCAAATTTTTTTGCAAAAGAAACTTGTCTAAGTTTATCTATTTAAAACTTATAACTAGCATTACTTTGTTTGCATTCAACCAAGCAGCTAGGCAAGAAAATCCACACGAAAACAAGGATTTGTCTATCTTTGTAGTCGGTATAAATGGATAGTGCAATCTTCCAAATTATTACTCGGAATCATTTCCAGCATCCAGCGCCACAGTTGAAAGTAAAACCTTCTAGGCAGCAGAGTTCACCTTAATTATCTTGAGCTCCCGCTTGATTTTTGATGGACTTAATGGAAAGTTGTTTATTTGTAATCAGTTAATTTCAATGAAATAATTAGTTATAATTAAAATTAATCGCAAATAATTTTTTATTACAAATAATTAATCATAAAAACTTATTTTTCCTATAATGTAATACGAAAATGTTAGAGCCGTTGAATTTAGGCCCATCACCCCCAAAGGCTTTTATCCATCCACACCCTTCAAATCTACAAATGTTTTCTGTCATGGGAGATTTCTAAAAGGATGATATTTTTTTTGTGCCACCACAACTAAACAAATTCACGTTGTAAAAAACTTGCTTAATTTATAATGTTTATCTTAACTAGCATCTTTCACCAATCTCTTGTCACGCTTGAAATATCCACTCTCAAAACAAGTTGTTTAGGTTGAAATTAGAGTACCATATATATTACATTGAAAAACAAATTAGTCCTAAGGACATTTCATAAAGATAAATTCATAAATAATGTGATTTGACATAATATACGATGAATTATAAAATTATTTTTATTATAAAATAAATATAACAGTATCATATAAAATCATGTTAGCATGTGTTTATTTTTATAAGATGTCTGTGTAGCAATAACATTTTTATGTTATATAATACATGTTATTTTATTGGTTATTCTGATTTTTGTAAGAAATAAAAACTGTTGGCTTACACGTGAGCTACCAACCGATCAAGAGCGTTGTTGGGAACTTCAGTTAGCATCTATATATAGATGCATGTACGTGGTAGCTAACTTAAATGAACGTTTAAACACTTTTGAATTTTGTTTCAAATTAGATGGCTTTGTCTTCATCATCTTAACAATTTTGTTTCAAAACTTCTATTTATCGAGTCAAAATATTAGAAAGGTCATGTTGTTGAATAATGCTAGTTGCAAGCTCTAAATAGATAAGAAATATAATATAAAGATGCACAATTTTTTAAAGGCGGTTTGGGCATATTTTCGAGGTTCTCATATATATGGTCTTCCTTGATAAAAAAATCCTGTTTCAAATTTTCTCTTTGATTATTTTCCTATCACCAAACTGTATAAAAAAATAAATAAATAAATTGTATTTAGATGTCAAGTTAAACTAAGTTAATCTGAATTTTTTATAAATAATATTAAATTGAGATGATTGAATAAGTTTTGTAAAACACACGTAAATAATTTTAAAATATA
Organism: Platycarya longipes; assembly: GCA_036559045.1. Classification (NCBI taxonomy): domain Eukaryota; kingdom Viridiplantae; phylum Streptophyta; class Magnoliopsida; order Fagales; family Juglandaceae; genus Platycarya; species Platycarya longipes. The sequence goes on from CM071793.1 coordinate 2,228,674, forward strand.
TTTAAATGCTAAATTGAGTTTAAATATATTTATAAAAAATTATTAAATTTGTAAAATTTATTACTATTTATCATACTTTGTGTCTTCCACATACTATTCATTGCAGCGACTTGTTGAAAAAAACAAAAAAAAAAAATCGCTCAGCCCCACTACTGACATAAGGAGAGAGAGAGAAAAAGCAAAAAAAAAAAAAAAAACATTTGTTAGAAGAAGAGAAACCGAAATACAAAAAGTTAAACTTGTTGTCCATCCGCTACAGTGACAGTTACAATAACACTATAGTAGCTGAGTTCACTATATTCTCTTTTAGCTGGAGCTTACTAAATTCTCTGTTTATTGGATTAAATTTATATATTTAAATAATAAAATAAATTTAAATTAAAGTGTACTGAGTAAAATTCGAAAACTAAATGGAGTCTTAGTCTGAAACGAGCGAGTCGAAAGTGATCATATTAAAAAAAAGTTATTAACATAATTTTTTTCTAATGAATTTCTTTGGAACGGCTGGTCCTAGATTTCAATATAAAGTTCTAAATCGTTACCAAAATATTTGTATTTACGCTTTATTATATTTTGATAATATTTGTAGCTCTAGATTGATTATTAAACTAACTAATTAAATTGACAATATTGTGATTAAGATTTGAAAATTGGTTAAAGGATCTAAATCGGGATTTTCAATCAAATGTTTGGCCACCATGAAGACATATTAAGATTTGACCGATGGGTTAATTCTGTTATGTACAGAAAATTTTGTACAGTTATTATGCATGAATAAGTTCACATCAACTAATTTAAAGAAATTAACAAAAAATAAAAATAAAAATAATCATTTGTCCAACACAAATATAACTAAAAATTAAAAACGTTTAAATGTAAAATATAATTAGAGATGACGTATAATTCATTGCTTACACAATTTCCACGTAAAATTTCTTACAAATATTATTTTTCTTAGACGATATATTCTTATTTGATACTTTTTCTGTTTTTTTTTTTTTTTTTTTTATAATTTGTATGAAACATTTGAGTTTGAAGTGAAAAGGTTATTTGTTCCCAAAAGTAGTATTACACATTTACACATCTTAACTTAAAACTCAAATAAAGCAACTAATTATTTCAAAATAATAATAATAATAATAATAATAATAAAACAACTAATTTTAAAAGTTTAACGTTGTTGAGCTCTGACTTGAACTAAATTACATGATAAGCACCAAAATGTTACAAATGCGAGAGGCTCCAAAGAAACAATGATGGAGGCCGGAATATTGGATGCTTTTATTGATGAAGCTCCTCCAAATCCAATCAGGAATTAGAGCCTAGAGGGGGTAATAATGAATCCACCGTTGAAACATTTCGTAACATTCTCTACGGTAGTACTCTGGAGCTGTATGACCAGCCCCCTACAACACAACACAACACAACACACATACACCAAAACATTAATTAATCTTAATAAATCAAATAAAATATAAATTTAATTAAATTCATAATTAACAAGTATTGTTAATTTACTTACCTTTACAGTCGCATATATGAACCGATATCCATGTTCTGAATACTTTCTTGTGTACCTAATTAATGCGATCGGTAAGAAACATTGCCAAGAAATGAATCTCTTTTTAAAAAAAAATCAAAGTTGATGAAATAATTAAGAGAAACATTTTAGCCACAAAAGAATTATACAAAATTAAATCTACTATCTCATGAAGTTTGATGAAATACATCAAATTTTTTAAGTAAATCTATCACATCGCGTGAACTTACGTCAATTTGTGAGTTTTAATTTTATGTAATTCATTGCAGTTGTCTTATTACTATATAGAGTGCAACAGATTTACCCACCCTGCAATTTGACCATCAACAAACCAAGGTCGCCAGTCGTCGATGACAGTCAGGTTAAGAGACTTTATCCAATACTCTGTGCCCACAAAAGGAACAACCATGTCCCGATCACCACTGCGTAAACACAAACAAAAACTTAACAGTACAATTACCAGCTTGAGTAGAGAAGATTGAAAGAGATTGATTACCTCTCTACCAGTACATTTAATTTGTGCTTGCTTAGATATCGATGAACATCGACCACACTCAGCACGTCTTTTGTGTATGATAAGCTCTTATTGCACCTACTCCATTCCAAAACACTACCCTGCCATCATAAATGGTGTCACGATAAAATAAAAAAATAAAAAAAATTATTACCAACTCAAAAATTATCACCACCCAGAAATATTTACAAACCACTCGAACTTGCAGAGCATCTTGAACCCTCAAATCATTTGACCACATGTAGGATAATACATAATTAAAATTCTGCACATGAAAGTGAACATGTTAATCAATCGGCCGGGTATTCGTGTGTTTGGGGAGTTTCTAGAATTAGAAAGGGAATGTTTACCCGACACCAATATTCAGGTATTCTTGGTGGCGAGAGAATGAAATCTGCAGGATGATCTTCCTCGAGAGATCTTCGGTCGAGTTCTGAAGAAAGTTTTGGGGATGCAAAAGCGCATTTTGGTTCCAATATATCATTACGAAACAGATCCTTGATGCACTGCAATTTCATGAATCACTCAGTGGAAGAAATTGAGAAAAAAAACCTGATGAGTGAATAACCTTAATGAACATTAATCCATCACACCTTTTGATAATAGTGAAGAGCCATAACACATTCGGTATTGGATGGATCAACATTCACATAATTCTCATTGCAACTTGTTCTGAGTTCCTGGAAAGATGTAAACCACAACAAAATTACTACCACATTCAATATTGTATGAAACTGAGTATAACGCTTTGAAAAGAGTGGGTTTTATTATTAAAAAATTAATTATTTTCATGTGTCTTATACTTCACTTTTTTTCAATGCTTGTGCGCACTTCACGACTATAAGTATTATTTCTAGTGTTACTGAAGATTGGACTTTGTAAATAATATATATATATATATATACCTCAAAAAGTTCATCTGATATTAGTGCCATCCGGTGAGCAAATATAATTTTTGAGTTTTCATCTATAATCGAATCTGTTCTTGGGCTCCCAAGTAGATAACCCTGAGTGATTTCAAAGAAGAATGTCATGACTCATAACCATAATGCAAAAGCAAACTAAAGTGCTATAGTATAGCAAAACTCAATGTACTTTGAGGTTCATCCGTGGCTCGACATCAGCTGCAATACCTGTAATTCCATGTACCCGGCTCGATTAGTTTGACTATTAAGTCTAGATTTCAATGTAGAAATTCAAGTTCCAACATAGATTCTAGTTGTCAAGAAAGTGTCTTACCTTCTAACACTTTTTTTGTCACTAATGGAACAATTATGCCGGAATAAGAATCACCACCGATAAATAATTGAACTGGGAGATATTGTGTGTGTAGATCCAACCACTGCAACATTTCTCAAAAACACATTAATATTTTGGACAACTTGTCCATGAACTCATCTCTCGTCTCTTAATTGACATCTCTGCTGGACCAATGACCATCATGGTTTTCTACTTTCCAACAATGAGAATATCGGTGAAAAAAGTATTGAGTTTTTGCTTCTTGGAACACTAGTTTTACACACCTTCCGGAGGAATTGATAGGACTGTTCTGCTGAATCAGAATCTGAGGAAGGCCAGCCTGATGGAGTTGTTGAATAGGAGAAACCAGTGCCAACAGGTGCATCTAAAAATATGATGCTAGCTGTCTGGACGTTTTATCACCACAGATTAATAACAATTGTCAGAAAAAAAAAAAAAAAAAAAAAAAAGAGAGAGAGAGAGAGAGAGAGAGAGAGAGAGAGGGGGGGGGGGAGGACAGATGGCTACATTCTACAGGACTGTAATAGGCCGTACCTTTGTCCATGCATACTGGTAATCTACCAATCTTGGTAAACCCCCAGTGTAAGTATTGATATCAAATTCCAGAGGACCTGCACACATATATTAGTATGTTATATTCAAATGAAATCAAATCAAATTCTGAGTCTTGACTCTTGCATATAGTAAAGTGAGTAAATGAGTACATAAAGAAAAGAGAAAGCACCAATTTCATAGACAAGTCCACAGAAAGAGGAACAGCCAGGGCCTCCTGTAAGCCAAAGAAAAAGAGGGTCTTCTTGTGGGTTTCCTTGGGACTCAATGAAGTAGTAGAACAGCTCAGAATCTCCCACGCTTATGTATCTGAAACCAAAATCCATCACCAGATCCACCAACCAATCAGCATATATATATATATATATTCTAACTAAAAATCATTACAAAAAATACATAAAATGCTCACCCTGTCTCCAGTTTAAATGGAAGTTCACCATCATAGCCGGGCAGATACTTGACAATGGAGGAAGAGTAAGCCAGATTTGCTGAGAGGAGTAGTACAGTAAGCCAAGGCAAAAACATACATCTTTGGAGGTTAACAGAGATGAACGGCTTTGGCATTTTCAGAAGCTGCATTTGAGAAACCTCTTCTATCAGTACCATATCTAACCTTCTGAAGACTGAATGTCCCTACCTCAAGAGCTTTGTATGTAACGATGAAACTCTCGTGGTTTGGACAATTTATTTATTGGTAGACAGCAGTACTGTAGGGTGTAGATCAGTAGTGACGATAACTCAATGGGACCGTAGAATTAAGAAGAGGGGTAGATTTGCACGTGGATACCTGATCCAATGAAATATGGAAAAATATAATATTAATTGTCTCTATCGCTAAGATGCAGTAATTAGTGACAGATTACGTTACTGGAAAATATATACAAATATATATATATTTGTTAGGAAAAAAAATTATAAATGGAGAAACCACCTCCCTTGGATTTTTTTGGGAAGTCTCCCACTTTTTTTGGACGGGTCTGCCGAATCTTAAAAAATGGGTTGTTGGGACCGGAGTCTACCTGCGTTGAGTCTGTCAATTGAAAGAGGCGGGGAAGACAACTCAAATGCCAGCGAAAAAATCGAAAGAGTCGGGCCAGACCGTCATCTACGATGATTAACGTCATAAGCACGTATCTACCGAACCGTCCCAGGACAAGGGGCACTGGGCAGCCATTGTTTCTGAAAAGTGAGGATTTAGGATAGCCACGTGATCACTGATGTGGAAAGTGGAAAGTGGAAAGTGGAAACTGCAAAGCGCAAAGCTTGTCGACTGGTTGGCTGCAGAGCTACCCTTTTGCCATTGAGTAACTCTTTGGATGACTTAAAATTCAACCCATTTTAAAACGTACATATATGCAGCGCTTCGGCTTCTCGCTCCTTCTGAATGTTAGGAATGTATTTGGATGATGAGTTAAATTCAGATAAATTTATTTATTATTTTTTTTTTATAATTGTTAATAAATTGAGATGGTTGAATAAATTTGATGGAGTTCACTTAAAATAAATTTAAATATGTTTATAAAGAATTGAAAAGGTTGTAAATTTTATATGTAAAAAAATGTTAAATTGAAAAAAATTGTGGGTTCACATGAAAAGGGATTTTGAATTGAAATAAATTTAGTAATTTGAGAGTTTGATTTTTAAATATTAGACTTAACTTAAAATTAGACTAAATTAAATCAACAACCAAACAGCGCATAAGATCATCTAATGTGATGCATATATAATAGTGAGATAGTTATAAAATAATAACAATAAATAATTCATAAATAATAATAAATAATATTGAAATAGTCTGATCCGAGAACAGTTATAGACCCTCAATTTCTTGGACTCAGTTGAGCCCAATCACTCCTTGGACCTCGTTGCTATCTTTGCAGTTTACACACCACGTTAACATTTGGGCCCGAACTCAGTTCCCTCCTTCCTCTCAAGTTTGTTTCTTTTCTCAGGAAGTCTTCGTCATTCTTTTTTCATCGTTGGTATCTGTAGTTCTCAGAGGACATCAAATATATATATATATATATATATATATATATATATTTTTTATAACGAGAACATCAAATATTTAGTAAATATGATAGGCATAATATATGAATTTTATAATATTCAATTGTTTTTTTAAATATAGATTTTAATGTTCAATACTTTGTCTGAATAGAGAAACCTTTTCATTTCACTTACTTTGTCTATCCCTTAATTTCAGATAATGTTTTAAGGCCAATAATTGAGAAAATCGTGACTCTGTGTGTGTGTGTGTGTGTTAAATAATGATAAGGTATCCTATTCCAATAATTTATTAATGAAAGTCATTTATTAAATAAGCAAAATGTTAAAGTATCGATGTATAAACTCAAGCAAGTTCTTATAGTTTCACTTATTTTGTTTTTATGATGTTACTTAATTTTAGATTTAAGTAATTAATTGCTTTTAACGGATACATATTAGACATTTTTTTTTTTTATCTATTTTCCAATTATTAATCCTTTTACTTACGTACACATTTCACACGGAAAATACTAACACGTGCGGTCCTTATTTCACTGTCGTTAGCGCACGTGTGGCCCTCTAGTAGTACTACTCTATTCCCATTTGGTATGTACTTTTTTGGGTAAAGTACCTTCTTTCTACGCCGGGTTAAGGGAATAGAAATTAGATGCGAGTCTCTAGCTCGAGCAACTAGCACGATAAAGTATTTCGATCATTTCATCTTAAATCTCGACTATATAAATCTAATCATAAATTTGCCAATTGGATTGTGTTAAAGTGCACCAAACATTGCTGATCGGGCTTTGCTACTCATCCTCCCCAACTTTCACATACTATATTTTCTTTTTTTTTTATTTTTTTATTTTTTTGAGTTTATTCTTCTTAAATTAATTAAATTCTTCTATTCATTATTCATATACCAAATCTTTGATAAAAGAAAAAAAATAATAAAAATTAAAAAAAATATAGTATGTAGAACTAGATTGTGTGATAAGAAGTTGGGTAGCTTTTTTCTTATTGCTCTAGCTTCTTACTTTAATTGGTTCCATTTTTGTTTTGATTTAACCAAAAAAAAAAAATGACAATCAATATTGGTGGAATGGGGTGGAGTTCAATTAATTTTTTCAAAGCTTTTTTTTTAAGATAATATATATATATATATATATATATATAAAAGAAAACTCTATAAACCCTTCACTATCATTCTACTTTTATTCCACTATATATGTACATAAGATGTAATGCATTTTTTATCATTAGATAATTTTATTATCACTTAATAATGATAAATATATCACATCTTATCAATCTTACACATATTATACTTATTATAAAGTTATAAGGATCTAACATATTAACGAAAATAAAACATCCTTATAAAATTGATTAACCTTATCAGCAGCATTAACCAAAGCAGAATCCATCTCAATCTCATGAATTGCATTAAAACCCAACCTCCTAGCATGTCTCTTTGACTATGAAACAGCCCCACGATATCTGCATAATTATTAGATCGACAGCCAATATAGGCACCGAGAAGCCCACTCGCATGTCTCCATTGTGCTGATCTCCTATGATATCGATACCCCCGCGGGCGCCTGTAGGACCTGGATTCCCTAATGAGCAACCAGCCACATTTAGCTTACACCGTTCCCCTTTTTGGCCGTTTCCATTTCACAAGATCTGCTCTTTGAGCCTCCTAATTCGACAGACAGGAAGATTCACAATATGCTCTCAAGAGTTATATTAACTATATGCATGGAATCTTTGTCTAGGAACTTACCCCTTCTTTTTATATATAGCTATATATATATATTAGGATATATAACATAATAACGAAAACAAAAACATCCTTATTGTAAGAGTTATAAAAGGATGAAGTAAAACAGAGAGGAGATATTATGGTTTAACAGAATGAGAATAATATGCAAATGGTTCAGGTGGTTCAGATTTGTTGAATTGTCTTGATTCTTGTAACTGATCACCTGATTTTTGCAACTGATTATTGACTAAGTCAGTGCATACTTTAACACCCCCCTGCAAACTGATGGGTAGTTGGATAACCATGAGTTTGGTTCTCAGAAAGTGAAACCGAGCTGCAATCTGGCCTTTAGTAAATACATCTGCTATCTGATCCGTAGTAGAGATATATTTAACAACAATATCTTTATTTACTACCTTTTCTCTAATAAAATGATAGTCAATTTCCACATGCTTGGTTCGGGCATGGAAGACGGGATTCGATGCTAAGGCTAGTGCTCCAATGTTGTCACACCAGATGGTAGGAGGCGATGAAAGAGAAATCTGTAACTCCTTCAATAACATTCTAAGCCAATAAGCCTCTGCTGTAGCTAAAGCCATGCTTCGGTATTCAGCCTCGGTGCTTGAACGCGAGACGACAGCTTGTTTCTTGGCACACCATGATATTAAATTCTTTCCTTGAAAAATGCTGAAGCCACTAGTGCTTCTCCTGTCATCAGGATTTCCAGCCCAGTCTGAGTCTGAGAAAACATTTAAGTTGACAGCAGAAGGTGAATAAAATAGGCCATAGTCAACTGTGCCTTTCAAATAGCGAAGGACCCTTTTTGTTGCTATCCAATGAGAGTCTCGTGGACTATGCATAAATTGACATAGCTGATTTACTGCATAGGAAATATCAGGACGTGTAATGGTGCAGTATTGCAATGCACCCACAATACGCCTGTATTCAGTAGGATCCAATAAAAGTGTGCCATTTTCAGAAGAGAGTTTCATTCCTGAAGTTGAAGGACAGGCCAAAGGTTTAGCACCAATCATTTTAGTGCTGTCAAGTAAATCTAAGATATACTTAGCCTGTCTGAGATGAAGGCCCTCACTGCTTCTTTGTGCTTCAATACCAAGGAAGTAACTTAGCTGTCCAATATCTCTGAGATGAAAAGTTTCCTTTAAGCTGTCAATGAAAGAATGAATGGCAGAAGGACTGGACCCAGTGACTATGATGTCATCTACGTAGATCAACACAAAAATTTTTAATGTGTTAGTACAAAATGTAAACAAAGAATAATCAACTTTGGATTCCTCAAAACCAAGCTCTAATAATTGCTGAGATAGCCTTCGAAACCAAGCTCTTGGAGCTTGTTTGAGGCCGTAGATAGATTTATGAAGACGACACACTAAATCAGGTTGACTCTCATCAATGAATCCTTGAGGTTGTTCCATATAAACCTCTTCATCAAGGATGCCATGTAAGAATGCATTTGAGACGTCTAATTGTCGAATCTGCCAACTGAATGTTACTGCAAGTGATAAAATCAATCTGACTGTAGTTAGTTTAACTACTGGAGAGAAAGTGTCAAAGTATTCAATTCCATATTTTTGATCAAAGCCCTTTGCCACAAGTCTGGCTTTGTAGCGTTCAATGCTACCATCAGGGTGTCGTTTAATTTTGAATACCCATTTATTCCTCACAACATGTTTACCATTTGGTCGTGGACAGAGAGACCACGTTCCATTCTCCATCAAAGCATCAAATTCACGTCCATCACGTCCCATAGCTTGTCTCCACTCAGGTTTTGCTACTGCTTGCGTATAGCAAGTTGGCTCAGATTCAATAAGAACATTAGTGAAACAATAGAAAGGATGACGAGTGGCATAAAACATTTTAAAACCAGGATATTCTTTAGGTTTTGAATTTCCTGTTTTAGAACGTGTTATGATAACTCTGTCAGGTTGTGGTGATGGAAGAGTTGGACTTGGCTGATGTAGAGATGAAGTTGTGCCTAGGGGGGAAGCTGAAGGATTTTCAGGTAAGATGGTATTATGGTCAGGAGAGGAAGGTAAAGCATGATTATTTTCTTAATCATGAGGAGAATCAGGGGCTATAATATTTGAAGAAATAGAAGCAATTGAACCAGAAGTGGAATTGATATTTAAATGTACTGGAAGTGCAGGAGATATGGGAAACAAACCTGTCGACATCTTGCTGTCATTTTCTGATGAAATTTGGTTGTTATCTTTTGCTGGAAAGAAGTCCTCATCAAATATTACATGCCTCGAGATGTAGACCCTACCGGTGTCCAAATCTAAACATCTATAACCCTTTTGTTGACTAGCATACCCGAGGAAGAGGCATTGTTTGCTTCGAAAGGATAACTTGTTATCTTCATAAGGTCGTAAGTATGGATAGCAGGAACATCCAAAGGTCCTAAGGGAACTGTATGATGGTAGCTTTTTATGGAGCATGAAGTATGGAGACAGATTGTGGAGGACTTTTGTAGGCAGGCGATTTATGAGAAAGACTGCTGTAAGAAAGGCATCAGTCCAGTATTTAGTTGGTAGATGTGCTGTAGCTAATAAAGTTAAACCAGTTTCTTGTATATGTCGATGTTTTCTTTCAGCAATGCCATTTTGCTGTGAAGTATAAGGACAAGTTAATCTATGATGTATCCCATGTTTTGCTAAAAAAGATTTAAAATTGGTGGAAAGATATTCTCCCCCATTATCTGATTGTAGTTGCTGAATTTTAGAAGAAAATAAATTTTCCACAAGAGCTTTGTATTCTTGGAAAATAAGAAATACATCAGATTTAAATCTCATGGGATACATCCATGTGAATCTACTAAAATCATTGACAAAAAGAACAATAGCGACAACCACCAACAGAATTTACTGGAGAGACCCATACATCAGTGTGAACTAGCTGCAAAGGCTTTGTAGATTGACGGGTGGAATCAGTAAATGGGAGTTTGGTAGCTTTTCCTAATTGACAAGAGCTGCAAAAACTCAACTGTTTAGAAGGCCTAGAAAAAGACAAGTGAGGACATAAATGATCTAAGGTGGACTTGGCAAGATGCCCCAGACGATTGTGCCAGTGATCCAACGAAGTTTTTATTCCTAGCTTGGCAGTGAGGCAACGTAATTTATTTGAGAAGCTCTTGTGACCAGCAAGTGGATAAAGACCATTTTCAACCTTTCCTTGAAGCAAGATGCGACCCGTTTGGTTGTCCTTTACACAAAAATCAGTACCAGTCAGTACAAAATAACAATTATTGTCTAAACACAATTGATTAATAGATAAGAGATTTGCAGAAGCATTGGGACAATGAAGGACATTTTTAAGGTTAAAAGAGGCATTGTCAAAGGTTAGAGTAGAATTTCCAGTATGTTTGACAACTAAACCTGAGCCATTGCCAACTTGGACAGTATCAGCACCCTCGTAGGACTCTTGGTTGGTTAAATTTGCTGCATTGGTAGTGATATGAGCGTTTGATCCACTATCCGCATACCAGACATGTTGGTCATAAGAATTGTTGGTTTCAGCAGCCATGGCAGCAAGATCAGCAGGTGGCAACCGTCCCTGAAAAGAGAAGTCAAACCGATGATAACAGTCAAGGGCAGTATGGCCTTTCTTACCACAAATCTGACAGGTTGGCCTGTCATTGGTAAGTTGATTAGAATGAGTGGTAGGACTGCCTTTATTTTGATTATATGAGGACTGTTGCAGTGATGATCTTAAAGGCGTTTGCAACTTTGGCTTCCTAGGAAAGTTTGATGCTTTCCCTTTTTGGTGTGCTGCAAAAGCATAGTGCTGGTAAGGTTCGCTTGGGCGTCAATGAGAGTTTCAAAACTCAAGAGCTCAGCTTGGAAGTCATCGAAAGAGAGGTCTTTATCACGGCTTGCAAAATTGAAAGAAGTGATAAAAGGGTTGAAGGTTGGTCGAAGTCCTCCCAATAAAAAGCTAATGAGATCCTGATCATCAGTAGCTTTTCCTGCAGCTGCTAATTGATCAACCAAGCCCTTTGCTTCCTCCATAAAATCACTACAAGACCGATGGCCTTGAGTAATGGTCTGAAGTTGTCTCTTTAACAGAGCAATCCTAGACCTTGAAGTTGATGAAAACCGAGTGTAAAGAGCATCCCACACTTGTCGAGAAGTTTTCATACCATAAACAGTAGAGACTAGCTTCTCTGTAATAGAAGCAAACAGCCAGCTCAGGACACAGGTGTCTTTCTTTGACCACACTGTGTAGGCTGGATTAGGTGTTCCAGCAGAAAGAGTTTGTGGTGGAGGAGAGACAGCTCCATCTACAAGATCAGCAAGATCATGACTCTTGAGGAAAACCATGAATTGGACACTCCAAGGCAGGTAGTTGGGGCCGACCAATTTTTGAGAAACAGGTTGGGAATTGGCCTGAACAGTAGGGTGGGGAAGAGGGGTATGGTCATTGGTGGGAGTAGACTCTGAGGCCATTGTTGAAGAAGTAGGTTGGGGAAAGCGGAAGCGTATTAGCAGGATCAGGCGTTTGCCTTTTTACCAGCTCTGATACCATGTAAGAGTTATAAAAGGATGAAGTAAAACAGAGAGGAGATATTATGGTTTAACAGAATGACAATAATATGCAAATGGTTCAGGTGGTTCAGATTTGTTGAATTGTCTTGATTCTTGTAACTGATCACCTGATTTTTGCAACTGATTATTGACTAAGTCAGTGCATACTTTAACACTTATAAAGGTCGACCTAGCTACAAAGGTATATTCTTACAAGCTGGTATCAAGTTTAATTAGTTTAATTTCTTCAATCGTGGCCGGATCGGAAGCACTTTCCATATGGAGGAAAAAACGACGAAATGGTCGGGCACTCATCCGCCCATATCAGCTTGCAAGTTTATGCATTTCTTGATGCTGGCCTGCTGCATGCACCAGCTGCTACTAATTACAGCCCAACGGCGTTTTTCTAATTGTTTGCTTACTTGGTTTTTTAATTTCTGTCTTCATGATTTTGAAGCCTCGATCTGTACAGTTTGCTTATTTGGACACAGATCGATCGAGAACGCAGAAAATAATGAATTGATCATCTGAAGCGATGGAACAGAGAACTAACTAATTACAATCGATTAATTACAAGTAGAAACACATTTGATTCAATCTCTCTCACATTTTATATATCCCAGCTTTCAATCATGATTGAGTTTAAGTTTTTAACAATTAGGCCCCGTTTGTATTTAGAAGTGAGCTCAGCTCATCTCAACTCATCTCAACTCATCTTTATTTTATTATTATATTTTTATCATTTTTTATATAAAACACAAATTCCTATACACATTTTTCAATTCCCAATACACATTTTTCAATTCTCAATATACCTTTTTCAAATCCTAAAATAATAATAATATTAAAAAATAAACTAAACTCATCTCAACTCATCTCATCTCTGAATCCAAGCGGGGCCACTAGTGTCTAATTAATCCATGACACTAGCGATACACACCAATAATATTCCTCTCAACAGCATAACTTCTACTTCTTGGGTACAAGTCCGCCTTAACAATAACACCATCTTCATCAAAACAACAAGGCTGATCCTCATCAATTCTCCCAATCTTTCCCAACCCAACACTGTAACTCCTGATCCCCATTCCATTTTCAGTACGGGCACCCATATTAATGGGCATTAATCTGATCTCTTGTTGTCTCTTCATATCAAAGCTCATCACCTTATTTTCCAAACTTTTCTTTGAAACCGTTCTGGAAATCTGCCCCACATCCTCATCATCGCTACCCTTGGACGAACTGACACTAAAGCTCTTAGGCAGGCGTGTAATGGGCACGGTAGAGTAGCCAACAGCACCACCATTTCCCACCCTTCCAGCACAATCGTCCATGCTTTTCACGTAAAACTCCGCGGCCTTCTTTAGTATCCTAACGGGTGATGATATAAAGTGCATCAAATTGCTGTGCCTCTTTGCTAATTTGCTCCTCCCCATGGTTATGCCTCTGATCTATTGCCCTAGCTTTGTTTAAACAGATATAGTACTGGTAATGATACGAAAATGGGATAACTGATAATTGGTTAAGAATAAGAAATTGGAAAGTTGAAGTTTTGTGAGCTGAGGTGCTGGAGTAGAGAACAATTATATATATATATATACAAAGGTACAGTAGGGTTTTGGTTTTATATTATTTTTTGACCGTTCTATGGGATATGCATATTCACGACGGCAAGGAGGAAGGTCGAGAGGAATGTTAATATGGCCGCGTGGAACTTTTCAAACCTACAGTAAGGGACATAAGAAAGCTTCAAATGCAAAACCGACAAGACCAAAGAAATAACCCAAAATTGAAAAACGATGTGATGAAAAAGAAACAAATAAAATCGTGCGAGGAAGCTGAGCGAAGGTATCCCAAGTGTCCTTCCATTCCCAATCTGTCGTTTTCAAAGGCTGGAAAGTGGGCCCCGTGTCGAAAGTTGACTAATTTTTTAAGTCAATATATTAAGGTACGCGTATACTGCGTAAGCATCAAATATGACGGCAATTTGGATGATACGCTTAACGAGACATAATCCATATGGATTTGATTTGCTCCTTGATTTTTTTTTTTTAAAATTTAGCCATCCAGTTTTTAATATAGGCCTAGCCATACAAATTTGAATTCTAACAAGTCGCAATTTCGAGTTTCATGGAATTCCTCTCCTTGAAAAAAATATTGTAATCAATCAAATTGACAATAATTAATGTGTCTAAGTATGCGCGCGTTATGGTACGCGTACTGGTCGCAGTGTTTGATACTTTTCATCATGCATGGCAAATTTAGTATTTTCCACAGCGCGCACTTATAAAAAAAAGTACCGATACCTTTAAAATTTAATTATTTTTTTATTTTAAGTATATTTTTCAAAAATTCAAAAATAAAAAGTAATAATAAAAAATTTGTAGATATATATGATAAGAATATCATTTTCTTAAAAAAGATACTGGTTAGTTTAGATAGTAGAGAATTTTTTGAATAATTTATTATTATTTTTAAATCTACTTTTAACTTATTTTGTACTATTATTTATAATTTTTTCCTACTATTTAATATGATATCATTATTTTTTTTTATTATTCATAGAATATTTGAAATTTTCTCATTATCCAAACGCAGTTTATGCAATACATATTGAGGATGTTTTTTCTTTCCTTTCATTAATTCAAAATAACCGACCCCTCACCAGGAATTTTACATGCATGATCAATCGTCTTGACCGAATAATTACATGATCATGTCAACCCTCGATCTTTTGGCCTTGCCTCAAACAAGTCATGTAAAGGTCATCCAAGTTATTAATTTGCTCCTAATATTTTACAATATATAAATATTGATATTAGATTATTGGTCATGATGATCAGATGGATCTTTGGTGATATATATATATATATATATATATATATATTCTTTGCAATCAAAAGTACACGGCTAGCTTAATCATCAACTGAATTGACCTTTTATTGTTTTTGTTATATAGGATTTCAAGATCTTTTTGATATATATGTCAATGTCAGGTAATCGGTACGTTATCATTTGATCTCATCTAAAATATAATGATTATAATTAGCATGGTAAGCTGCTTATTATTCATTGATTTAATTAAAATTATATTTATATTTGGATGTTGAATACATCTAATTTGTGGCATGGTTGCCTATATTATAATTAGTTAATTATATATGAAATAGATGGATGGAAAATTATGATCGAGCAGGGAATTAGCATATAGCAACACTAGTAGTACTGCTACGTCAGATAGATCAAGAAAAATTAGAGGGAGGAATAATAATTAAGTTCAAGGTGGAATATTATATTGGCCCAAAAGTTCAACGTCAAATATTTTCTTTCCGCCGGCCTATATATATTTATATATATTTGCAAGGATATAATTACTGCATGATTTTTCAGGTTATAAATTATAATCGCCACGTATATTTTTAGAATAACTAATTAGAATAGTTATAGATTATATTAAAAATTTATATAAAAATAAATTTATAAACTGATATAATTTTATATGATGGATTACTATTTCAAAATAAAATTAACTTAACAATCTAACTAACTACTTGATAAAGATACTCAAATTTATAAATTTATTTTTATATAATTTTTTATAATTAAATTTTTTTTCATAAGTCACAGCCCCGTAAGTGGTCACGTCCATCGTCAATAAAACTACAGTATATTGGAGTCGATCGGAGGCATTTTCGTGAAGTACATCACTACTGGACATCAGCCAGCCGGCATATTGCATACCACAAGCACATTACTTTTTCTTTTTATTTTTATAATTTTTTTTAGTCAGCACATGTGATCATCATTTTTCTTCTTCTTCCCTAAAGTGAGAAAAGAAATGGAGAAAGAAAAACCGAATCGTGGAATAAGACCGTAATTGATGGTTTCGTATTACTCAGATGCAACAGTTACCTTTACTGACATATTCCATGCAAGACAAGGAAATTTCCTCAACACAACTAATTAGGAATTCTCAAATTAATGTGCATCTCATCCGTGCATTAAAAAATGAAAAATGTTATTATGCTGTCTAACTTTGTCTACTTATTTAAATTATATATTTATGCATTTTTTTAAAATTTTTTATTTTTTAATTAAGAAAATGATTATTAATATAAAAAAAATATTAAGAAGCATCCAACACACAATACTCACATCTCATATAAATAATAATATTTATTATTTATGTTATTGTTTATATGAAAGGTGAGTGTTGTGTGTTGAATGCTCTCAATCATTTTCTTAATATATTGATTTTTTTATATTTTTTAAAAATGATTAATCATGTTTAAAAAATATTTAAAATAAATATATATATATATATATATATAAATTACACTAAGAGACACATTAAATAAGCAAATTAAAGAGATATAGTATCACCACTCTTAGAAAATTAACCCCCCGCCCCGGCCATCATGCTATAATAAATCGTTCTTGAAATTGATTTGCCTTTCAAAAAATATTAATTAATTCTCCTATTATTCCCTGAAAAAAGACGTGTCCACTTTTCCGAGCTCGTTTGTTGGCCATTCACATTTCAAACGTTTGAAAACTGAAACTGCCAACAAATTAAGGGATTGATCATGCGCATTGTTTAACAATGATTTAAAAAGCATCTATCTCCGTACATTGTCACTTGTTAATTCCTACTTTATTTTGTAATATTTCTTTATCTTAATTTAAAATATATAGTTTTAAATGAATACAAATTCTCCAATAGTACTTTGTCCAATCGTCTTATGATTTAAAAATATGAGAAAAACAAATCAATAAATATTAGAGAGGATAGACAACTGATCATATATTTGAAGTCTTCCATTTTTAATTCTTAGAATTGGAAAATATCCTTAATGTTTTCAAGACTTTTTAACGTTCACGTGGTCTAAAAAGTCTATTTTGAATATAAATAGATCATGTGACCGAGGTAGCGTACAATCAGAAACAATCACGTGGAAGTCTCAAAAATACAAAACAAAACAAAACAAAAACAAAGAAATTCATAACAAGTTAATTAAACTTTACAAAAAAAAAAAAACCAAAGTTAATTAAACTTCAACGCTCAGCAGTTCGTATAGAATAACATGTTTCAGAAAAAATTTTCTTCAAGATATATGGAAGAAAAAATCTAAGAATCGAATGAGTGCAATAAGAATATTGTTATATTTGACCAATGAAAAAACGCCAGCTCAACCTTGGCAATTTAGAAACAAAGGATCCGAGTACACCAAATTATTCGCTTAACACACTTATTTCTCTCCCTCGAACTCATCTCTCTCTCTTTCTCCCTCAGCTATTTCTCTTCAATTTTGAGAGCCCGACCCAATGCTATTTCTCTCTTTCTCAGTCTTTGTAATCTTCTTTTTATCCCAACTAAGTTAAAGGTTGATCTCAGCCTAGCTTAATGCAAGAACTGAGTCTTAGCTGAGCAATCAATCTCTTACAAACTTAACTATACAATCCAAAACTAAATAGAAAGCTTCAGTGTGAGGCATAGAGTGTTTGAATATGAACAGAGGCATGCAAATGCAAGCTAGAAAAGAATATTATACTGAATACGATGGGTCTGGTAGATGAATATCAGGTGGATTCATCGAATCCTAGAAGTCAGGATTTTCTTTTTGGGGTTAGGTGTTAAACATTGAATGGAAAATAAGATTTGAACAAAGGAGGATGAGGTAAAACTTGTGTTCTCATTAGACTTTGTAAAATAAAACTCCTACTTTACTTTCTATACACAGCTCACTTTATATACTGCCTAGTGCAGTCCTTATAGCCAAAAAGTAGAATAATAAAGTTACAAGAGATAATCACTATTTACAAGCAATCTAACATGTTTTATGTACATATTTGTGAGTGCCACAGACACAGTGGCGGAGTCAGAAATCTGAGTTAGGGAGGACCAAGTAAAGCTAAAATAAAATTTATAAAATATTTTTTATTTTATTTGTATACAATTTTTTATGTAATATAAATAATTTGATAATAAGATCTACAATAAAAATAAAATACGTTTAATACAATTTATGTATTAAAAATATATATAATATGATAAGAACATGTCATCATAATAAAAATATATTAAAAATACATTAGAAATTATTCAACTTCTTTTTTATTTTTATTTTTATCTATAATAAAAGCATGTTATCATGTTATTATATCATTTTATTTTATATGATATGTATTTTATTTTTAAATTAAATTAATTTTGTAGAGGGAGACCAAAATAATTTTTAGAGAGAGAGACAACACAAAATAAAATTAATATTATCCTACAAAACTATAAAAAAAAAAACAAATTTTATTTTTTTTCTTTAAAACAACATCATGTATTTTTTTTAGTTTTTTTTTTTTAAATAGGGGTGGGGCTTGCGGGGAGGGGGGGCCATGGCCCCCCTTGCCCCAACGTGGCTCCGCCACTGCACACACAAAGCCTTTTTGGTGTCAGTGCAGTAGCTTTTCACGTATGGTTGTGTGTGGTAAGTAGCTTCCATTGCCGACTATCTTGTGTCCCTTCTCAGCTTTGGTAGTGTCTTCTTTGCATGAAGATTTATTGCTTGCTTTGGAGATTTTTATGCATGTTTCTTGAGATTGGGCTCCCAAAATCGAAGAGAAATAGTAGAGGGAGAGAGATGAGTTTGAGGGAGAGAAGGGGTGTGTTAAGCTAAATTATTTGGTGTACCCAAATCCTTTATTTCTAAATTGCTAAGGTCGAGGTGGCATTATCTCATTGGTCAAGTGTAACATTTCTATTGCACCCATCTGGTTCCTAGGCTTTCTCTATAAAGAATTTTATCTCTAGCTCGTTCATTACAAAAATGAATATCTGTGACAAATTATTAATAGCAAAAATAACTATTTGTGATATAAATAGATTCATTTTGACAAGAAATAACTAATTATAAATAAGCAATTTTTTTATAGTAATTTCTGGAGGAGTTAAGGAATATTACTAATTAATCCATTCATGATCATATGTATATACAAAATACTAAAAATGGGAAATGTAAAGGAAGATCGCTAAATTTTAGAAATTCAGTACTGCATTTTATTTATTTGCTTAGGAAAAAGAAAAAGAAAAAGAAAAAGAAATTAATTTAGTTAGTGAAAGGTCGTGCCTGCCATTGACCAAACAAGCAACAAAGACGTAGTTGATCAGGCCAGATAGAAGAGAAAACAAAGGAAAATTTGAAATTCAGGTATGACCAAAACCAACAACGGCAGCAAATATGTAATGATCAGATCAGTATTATGCATGACTGATTTAGCTTAGAATTAATGTACAAATGTTATATACATTATGGATATCCTAAAGTCAATGAGATTCGATTCCAATAAGCTGCATATTCGTGTTCACACACTACTTGATTTTCAAATTAAAAGCAGCTAACATAATAATAAATGTGAAACCATTTTAGCTTCCAACCATCCATTTTTCCTTCTGCCCAAACAGGAATTTCCAACCGCTATATATGTCAAATAATAAAACAAAGACATATTAGGTACGACTCATATATATATATATATATTGAGAATGACGAGTCTCGTGCATCGACGGTCTTGGTCATCAAACAATTAACCAATTTTTTGTCTTTTTTTTTTTACTGGCTGTTTTAGATTGGAAATTTAGTTTGGGTCCCATTTAGCCAACCACGAGTTTTTATGCTCCTATCCTGTCTCCATTTGCTGGTCGGGTGCAGCTCATCGCATTAACCGACCATAGCCATGGCCAACAACCCATATATAATTCATGCATCAACGTGGACGGTTCAGATGCACCGAGGATACTTATAAACTCCAATACTAAATTATAATAAATAACTCAAATAAATGAATTAATTTTTTTTTTATTATCAGACCTGCCTGCTTTCTTTCGGGAAAACATGGAGATCAAAAGTCAGCTCAGTTGGTATGGGGATTAGCATGTTTTAGCCTTCAATTGGAGGATAATAAACAAATTAAGAAAGAGAAAACAAATCTCTAATATCATCATTCATCAGCAAAATAAAATATTTGGATTTTGATGAACAAAAATTCCAGTGACGAAGTCGATCGAATATCTTAAAAGTTAAAACTTCAATTTACGAAGAAACATATATACAAAACAAAACAAAACAAAAATGGAAAAGAGAATTAGATATATCCTTGTTTCTTATACATAAGCCAATCCGAGACGGTTCCGAGACGGTTTCAAACCCTTCTTTTGTTGTTGTTGTTGTTGTTTCCGAAGGCTTTGAAACCTTAAAACGAACATAAACACAGAATCGATAGGCACTACAAATAACAAAACAACCCACAAAGCAAAGAAAACCCACCTGAAAACCTAGAACAAGATAGAGAGGCAGATAAATCTGTCTGTTTGTCTATCATATCCCATCTTTAAACTAGAAAACAAAACAAACATGATCATGAGATTGATCAAGAAATACTACGCTGGCCGGGGTGGTCGGCGACCTTGAGAGTCTTGTCGATGAGCTTGCGGGCCTTCCTGCTGCGGATCTCGACCCTGACGCTGGAACTCTTGTCCATCTTCACGTATGGCTTCTTTTTAGACTTCTTCAGCGACCGCACCTTCGACTTTATCGACTCCACCAGGTTCTCCAACTGGTTCGTCATCATCATTATCTTAGAGAGGAACAAGTTGTAAGGGATCTGAGGGAAGTTTGAACTATCACGTTGATCACCGCAACACCGAAGTGATTTCGTCCAGAATCCCTGTAATTTAGAGCGTTTTTGTGTTTGGGGGAATCGGGGCTTGGCTGGCAGTGGGAATAGCCAACAGTTGTAGCATTGATCGCTTTGCCTTCGTGGGTGTTTCGTTCTTGAGTTCAGTGCTCCAGATGTAATCCCAGGTTTTTAATGCACCCTGTTATCAACAAAAGGCTTTGTTTTTCATATAATCTCGACCTTGCCATCCTCCGCTCATTTCTGACTTTCCAGTTTTATTAATTGTTATTTTTTCTAACAAAGAATCGCGTGTGCTTAAAATATTGCCCTTATCAGGATTTTGTTTTTTTAATTTGGATTTCAGATTTTAAATTTTACAATTTTTACACACAGCACGTATGGTTATATAAGTAAAATTATAAATATAAATAGCATTTTTCTTTCTGAATAAATAGATCAGCATCAACTAAAATTTTTAAAACATTTTATTACCTCAGAATTTTTCTCAAGAGATTTAAAAAGGTGACGGGACTCAACAAATAACAAGATTTTAGGAGAAACCCCATAATTAGAGAGTCTGACTTAACTGTATTTCCTTTTATTTTGGAAAGAAAAAAAAAAAAAGAAAAAAACGTTATGCAACCACCGAGGGTAAATAAAATCATTCAGACTTTATAAAATGTACCATAAATGTCTTCCCCGACTTAATTGTTGGCTGTATAAAGTAGCTTAGGATAAAAAAGAAACAGTAGCTGGAAGTTGGAAGTAGTTATTACTTATTTAATTATTTTTTGCTCTTATTTTTGGACACTTAAGCGATACTATTAATGTTTTTCTGACCAATTATTTTGATTAACGTCTGGTTTGTTTTTAGAGGTAAGATAAAATAAAATTAAAATTAAAAAAATTAATATAATATTAATATAATATTTTTTTAATATTAATTTTATTTTGAAATTTAAAAAAGTTATTTTGAAATTTAAAAAAATTGAATTTTTTATTTTATTTTATATAAAAAATTAAAAAATTATAATAATAAATTTAAAATAAAATAAAATAAAATAAGATAAAATAAGATGAAATAAGATGAGATGAAATTATTTATATGAAAATTTAAACCCTAAATGATATGTAACGGAATCAAATATAGTGAGAATTAAAATTAGTTACTGTATACACTACACATCCCTTCAATCCTAATGGGAAGGTTGTTACTGTTAGAGGCTTACAAGGAAGACTAATTTTTTTTTTTTTTCTTTTCCGCCAACCCCGGATGCTTGATATTTTCCACAAACAAAATTATATCTATAATCTATATATATATATATATATATATATATATATAACCACACAAAAATTCAAAATTCACTTTTAAAATAGCCCTTATACTCCGTTATGTTTTCAAAGCTAGCGTGGCCATTTATCAAGGGATATCAAAACCTTTGAATTAATACGGGATCTCAAAATCTTTGGATTGATACTCTCGTCAGGAAATATCTTCTTGGTATCTCTTTTAGTAATGTCATTCCAAAAATCATTAACTGTTGCATCTGAAAAACAATCATTCAATAAAGAGACTTCATACAATCTAACTTTTGCTTTCAGATTAATAATAGTATCACAACTAAGATTTGGATAGATCCCTAGATTCCCTCCTTGCCAAATTTCAAGCCTCAACCTAATCTAGAGTATTCATTCATTGATCATAATTCTACTGTCTCTAAGCTCACTCTGAAAGAACCTAGAAGGAGGAATATCATTCTCCTTCAAGCCCTTTTCTCCGAAACCACCGTCAGAGAAATCTGTTATACCCCATTGGTGATGAAGGAGCTTAAGGGGCCATTATGTGCTTTACCGAGCTTAATGGGCTATTATGTGCTAAACCGAGTAGGCAACATTTAGTCTTAGTTGTTGATATTGTACTTGGGCTTGGGTTAGGCTTTTGATCCATTTGTTGCTTACTTTAGTCGTGTATTCTGGGCATTTCAATAAGTCAGTTGGCATTATAGTACAAATAGTGTGATGAGGGAAATCATAGAACCATATGGAATCCTTTTGGTGATTTTGTATTGAAGGAAGTCTACCATCAAAGTCAGACTACGTGATTCTCAGTCAATCCATACTTGTTTCTCTCAAATCTACACTTTATTCTTTTCTTTTCTCAATTATATTACAAACACACTATTACAAAATGGTATCCAGAGTCATTATTTCTTGGAATCGTTTATCATGGAAGAAATTTTTGTGTCTTTCAACAAAATCAATAAATCAATGGAACGAATTCAAGAAAATATTGAAATTCTTCATCAACACGCTAGTGATTGGAAGAAGGATTTTAAGGAACAATTTCATCGTCTGGATCAACTGCTTATGGAGTTACAGGAGGATCAAGTCTGTGAAAGACGAGAGGAATATGTAGTCACTATGGCAGAAAAGATGAAATCAAGCCCAATCAATATACTCGTTCACATGTTCTAGATCCAGTTCAAAATCGCAAGCCATTTCTTCTAGTTTCAGGTCTTCATCCCAGTTCTCGTGTACTTCTTTTAATCTCAAGAATTACTTGTCCGTTCTTTCTTTTTCATCGTTTCCACCTAGCACTAATGCGAATCTCGGGATGCATCTATCCACTCGATGGAAGTTTGACCTCGGTGGAAACTCTCTCTTTAACCGTCCACTCGTCGATTCCTCACTCTCACCACAAAACATCAGCCAAACTATGTTCAAAACCATCGCCATCTCCCATTTATTTGCATCACGAAGAGCAAACTCTCAGAACAAGCAGCCATCACACTCCTCCTTAGTAATTGAAGTGAGCAATTTCGTTTCCCCACCATTTTCGTTTGGTTTTCTCTTTCCCATAGATTTGAATTTCACTCTATATTTCCTTATGGCTTGGTCCATTGAGCTCTACAATGACAACCTCCATCACAATCCATCTTTAACACATTGTAAATTCCTTAGGGTTGCGCCATTGATAGCTTACAAAGTTTGTGTAGTGGAATACAGGGATGATCCCGAGAGCAATGAGGTTCTCGCGAAGTTAAGACTGATGTCGATGCATGTTAATGAGCTGGTTTATGAAGATAAGGGAATTGAAGGGATTAATTGTTCTGCAGGATGGATCACCATGGAAACCTCCCTCGTCTTGTTCTTTTGTAGCGGCGACAAAGTTCATCAAACTTGGGAGCTCAAATTTGAGAGCTACGGCGATGTGAACCGACGAGAGTACCAAACTAAGAGGACGATCTCAGATTGGAGAGGTCAAAAGTCTTTCATTTGTCTTCTGCTTGATATAATTCCGCTATGGGAAAATCAGAGAGATTTGGCTTATTTGACTTCGTCGCAATCACTGTGTGCTTTCAACCTTGTTCTATCTTCCATCTTATCAACAGGAACAGAGGAACTCGGGCACCAGTATGGGACCTTTGTTCTAGGTGGAGTGTCTAGAAAGTGAATGAGGGTTTTGGAAGAACATTGCTTCGAGCATCTTCACAAATGACTATTTTCGAGGGCTTACCTTCGATACCTGGATCGAGACAGTCGGCCCAAGTCGATGCATCTCCATCACCTTTGAAGGGTCCAAGAATGTCACCACATGGAAAAGCACTACAACTTTGCTAATGGTTGCCAAAAATCTGAGAGATATGGGCATTCTTATTACGATACCATCGGTATGAGTCAATATATACTGAGAGGGAATATCTCATCTTGTTTGATGAGGTTGTTATTGCTTTAGTGACATTGAGGTGTGATAATTTACTAAGGTACTCATTCTACAACTTTGATCTTCATTATTGCCAGAATATGTGTGATACTTGGTCCTCAATATTCTTGGTGATAAATGATGAGCTAGAGGCATCTTGTTGGATGGGGTTGCAAGTTTCAGTAAATGCGAACCTTGCCTCTATCTTGCTTTATTTTTTGCTACTTAGAGTTGGTTTCAATCTTGGTAAGGCTGCCCTATTCTTGATGGTTGATACTTCCTCTATCAAGTGCATGTTGATGGGTCAGTTGGTGGTGCAGTAGAGTTAAATCATAGTCTTTGCAATATTGCTGTAAATTGGTGTTGCACTTTGTTAGGATATGTTGCATATGGATTTAGCTTCTTTCTCATTGGTTTTTTACTTCTTTCTCATTCTTTGCTAGATTGTTATTGTTGCTACAATGCGAGTCACGTGTTATCTTCTCTTGCTTTGGAATTACTACAAAGAATTGCAAGTATCATCAAGAAGTTTGCTGTTATTCATACCTCTTGGTTCACTGGCAAGATCAATCACCAAAGGACACTTCTTAGGAGTCCTTCAATAAGTTGTGCATGGAATACCCACACCTTGTGGGCAATGTGTTTTTGGAAAGAAGGGTATTTATTATATGTTGTTGGTGATGAAGGAGCTTAAGGGTCCATTATGTACTTTACCGAGTGGGTCAACTTATGTTACTTAGCCTTAGTTGTTGATATTGTACTTGGGCTCGGGTTATGCCTTTGATCCATTTGTTGCTTACTATAGCCCGTGTATTCTGGGCATTTCAATAAGTCGGTGGCATTATAATATAAATAGTGTGATGAGGGAAATCATAGAACCATATGGAATCCTTTTGGTGATTTTGTATTGGAGGAAGTCTACCCTCGAAGTCAGACTACATGATTCTCAATCAATTCATACTCATTTCTCTCAAATCTATACTCTATTAATTTCTTTTCTCAATTATATTACAAACACACTGTTACAAAATCCTAAAAATTTATTTGGCCAATCATCAATTTCAGTTCTCTAATATACCTAAATGGATTCATCATTCCACCGAAAATTATTCAATCAAATTTGTTTATGTTGTTCTGACGAAAAATCAAACTAATCTCATGCTTCCAAATATTAATGTCAATTGGAAGAAATTTTGGAAGCTTAAGATGCAGGACAAGCTTAAACTCCTCCTTTGAAAAATCTCAAATGATATTCTTCTCACCAGAGCAAAAATCCATCAGATCATTCATATGAATGCTGAACAAATCATCTGTCCTCTTTGCTCTATGGAACAGTAAAATCTTTCTCACCTCTTTCTACACTGTTTGTACTCAAAAGTTTTGTGGAGGAGCTCGAATTGGCCTATTGACACCTCTCGATTTATTAATTTATCCATATCTGAATGGGTCAACACTATACTTAACCTTGGTTTTTTTCTTAAGATTCTTGAAGATGAGCAACACAGTTTCCAAATCTTTGCAGTGATTGCTATGGACTCCATTTGGTTTGCTAGAAATCAGTTGGTTCATAAACATATTCAGATTTCCCTGTCCCAATTCATCATTAATATTAAAAAGAGGTTCAATGAACATATGAGAGCTTGGTCTTCTGTTCAAAATCAGGGTTCTGAAAGTATTAGCAGTCATTTCAATTAGTCCAATACAGAGACAAAGATTCTATTATTTGATGTAGTAGTTAGAAACCACACATGCATCCTTACCACTATTGGGACCAACACCAATGGAGAAATATATTTGCCATAACAGATTGCATCCAAAGTGACAACTCAAATCTTGGAGAAGCAATAGTAGCTTTACTAGCACTCAGAACAACTTTGAGGTCTAACTTTGAACATATGTTCCCTGCTCAAGACTGGATTATTGAACCAATTATCATTGATATCAAATGTTCCCTCAAGGAGTTCAAGTCTCGGCAAGCGAGGAGAATCAGCGATCCTTAAATTGGTGTACGCATAATCTGGCACGTTGGGCCGCAAATAAGCAAGTCCTTGACAACATTTCACTATAGAAGTTTCACATTGTCTCATGGGCTTTCATAGTGGAAAAGACCTACCTTTTTTTTAATATTTGTAGCATATTTCTAGCATATCTAGCTTATCTACGTCTGTACTAAACATTTGTTTTAATATCAATTATCATTTGTGCTAAAAAAAATATAGCCCTCGTAGCACTCGTTAACATGACCCATAAATTTACATTAAAATAAAAATCAGAGCTCATAAGAATTTCTTTTTCTCTTTTACAAGAATAAATTTGTATATAATATTATATTTCCCGAACACCACACGTGAAAATACAACTGACATTACAAACAGGGTACTTATGCATTTTTTACGGTTTAAAAACATTAATCTTGTTATAAACTAAAAAAAAATATTTATTACAAAATATTTTATAAGAGGAAATATTTAGAATTTTTATTACTCAAGAACTGAATTTTCTCTTTTCCTTTCTTTCTTCATTTCTCTCCTCTCTTTTTTTCTTTTATTTCTTTTTTCGTTCTTCTTACTTGTAAACGTTCTCAAACTCTCTATTTATAGGAAGAGATTGAGGACGGGGAGAGAGAAGAGTGATCATATACAACAGTCATTCACAATCATTTGAAAAGAGAAATGGGGGACGAGATGAGAGGAAAATTGGAGTGGACGCATTTTTTTTTGGGGGGGGGGGCTGCCGGGGGGGGCTGGGGGAGTGGGTCATTCATGTTCTCCCCTCCATAATTGCAACACTCCCTCTTAAATGACACCCATAAAGAATATGTCTCATTAAAACCTTACCAAGAAAAAATACAATGGGAAGAAAAAATAATGACGAAGGAAAAATAGTACAGTATTCTTATGTACCGCAAAGTGCTTTAAGATTGTCTTATTAAAACCTTGCAAAGGAAAACCCAATGAGACGAAACCTCAGTGAAGGAAAAAAAAGTACAATCAGCACAAGTCTTTAATACATTAACTCACCCTGAAAAGTGTATGATTATAGATCTTCAAGTTTTCGCATTCCAATATTTTGCACAATTTTCTTGAATATCGCAGTTGGTAATGTTTTCGTGAATAAATCTACCAGATTATCACTTGATCATATCTGCTTGACATCAACTTCACATTTCTCTTAAAGTTGTGAGTATAAAAGAATTTAGGTGAAATATGTTTGGTTTTGTCACTTTTAATATATCCTCGTCTAATTTGAGTGATATAAGCAGTATTATCTTCATATAAAATTGTTGGGCTATCATTGATCATGAAAAAATCACACTTTTCTTGGATATGTTGAATTATTAATCTCAGCCAAATACACTCTCGACTTGTTTCATGAATTGCAATGATCTCTGAGTGATTTGAAGATATGGCAGATAGTGTCTACTTGACATATCTCTATGATATGACAGTATTTTCATAAGTAAATAAATATCCAGTTTGAGATCTACCTCTGTGTGGATCTGAAATATAACTTGCATCTGCATACCCAATTAATTGTAGACTTAATCCACGTTGATAAAATAATATCATATCAACCGTACCATAAAGGTAACGAATGACATGTTTAATATCATTCCAATGCTTTCGAGTTGATGCAGAACTATATCTTGTAAGCAGATTAACTGAGAATGTAATATCAGGCTGAGTGCAATTTACAATATACATCAAAATTTCAATTGTACTAAGATATGGTACTTCAGAATCAAGAATTTCTTCATCGTCTTCACAAGGACGAAATGAATCATTCTTCATATCAAGTGATCGAACAATCATTGGAGTACTCAGAGGATGAGATTTGTCCATATAAAAGTGTTTCAGGACTTTCTCTGTACACATGGACTGATAAATAAAAATTTCATTTAATAAGTGCTCGAGCTGCAGGCCAAGATAAAGTTTTATTTTGTCAAGATCTTTCATTTTAAATTCATTCTTTAAATATATAGCGGTTCTTGTTATCTTTTCAAAAGTTTCCACAATATTTAAATCATCAATATAAACTGCAATAATGGCAAATTTAAATTTTGATTTCTTAATAAAAATGCATGAACATATAGAATTATTCTCAAATCCTTCTTTCAATAGATATTCGTTTAGGCAAATTATACCACATGCATCCGGATTGCTTTAACCCATATAAAAATCTTTGAAGTTTAATAGAGTACATACTTTTAGATGTACTTGTAGATGCTTCAAGCATTTTATATCCTTTAGAGATTTTCATATATATGTCATGGTTTAAGAATCTATATAAATATGCAGTGACCACATCCATCAACCGCATATCTAATACTTTTGTAACAACCAGACTTATCAAAAATCTGAATGTGATTGCATCCATAACGAGAGAATATGTTTTCTCATAATCAATCCCGAGTTTCTGCAGGAAACCTTGTGCGACAAGTCGTGCTTTATACAGCACAATTTTATTTTTCTCATTACGTTTTCGTACAAATACACACTTATATCCAACAGGCATTACACCATTTGGTGTTTGAACAACTGGTCCAAATACATCTCGTTTTGCTAGCGAGTTTAATTCAACTTCAATAGTTGCTTTCCATTTTGGCCAATCATTTCGACGTTGACATTCTTATACAGTTTTTGGCTCACTTTTTTCATTATTTCTGGTAATGTCAATGGTCATTTTATATGAAAATATGTTGTCGACAATAATTTTATTTCTATTCAAAATTTCTCTAGTATTCATAAAATATATTGAAATCTCATTATTTTCAGGTACTTATTCCTCTTCAAGGGAAAACATTTCATGAAATACCTCTTCAGGAGGTCCATTTTCAGGATATTTTGGAATAGAAGATTTGACCTCTTCAGAAACATCAACTATATTTGTAACATGTATTGTGGGCATAAGTTCTTCAAGAATATCAAATTCATTTTGTATCATTTTCTTTCGAAAATTTTTGTCTTTTACACCAATAGGTCTTCCACGCTTCAGGTGTGTCTTAGACTCACCTATTGTTATTTTGACAATTTGTTCTTCAGGTATTTTAATCCTTGCTGAAGCATTAATAGTATGAATATATAATTTTATTATACCTTTATTGTCAGTAAATACATCCGATAATTGATTTGCAACATTTTACAAATGAATAATCTTCTAAACTTCTAGTTTACATCCATTTGTAAGAGGATCAAATTGAGATGGGGTTTAATTATCCCAAGTAGTTTCTTGTCGTGCTTCATGTACTGACTTTTCATTACCCAGTAATGGAAAAGTGGATTCGTCAAAGTGACAATACTCAAAACTTGCTTTAAATATATCTCATGTAAGAGGTTTAAGGTATCTAATAATAGATGAAGAATCAAAACCAACATATATCCCAAGTCTATGTTGTAGAGGTGTAATTAAAACATATACAGCACATCCAAAAGTACGAAAATGAGAAATATTTAGTTGTTAACTAAATGTAAACTGTAATGGAGAATATTTATGATATGCAAATAGTCTAATACGAATTAATGATGCTGCATAAAGTATAACATGTCCCCAAGCAGAAACATGTAGTTTTGATTTCATAAGTATTTGTCTAGCGATTAGCTGAAGCCTTTTGATCAAAAATTCAGCTAGATTATTTTGAGTGTGTGTATGGGTAACATGATGTTCAATATCTATTCCTATTGACATGTAATAGTTATCAAAAGATTGAGATGAAGATTCGCTTGCATTATCTATTGAAATGATTTTAATTGGATACTCAAGAAATTGTGCTCATAGTTTGATTATCTGAACAAGAAGTCTAACAAATGTAATATTTCTAGTGAAAAGTAAACAAACATGTGACCATCGATTTGATGCATCAATCAAAACCATAAAGTATCTAAATGGTTCACTCGATGGATGAATAGGCCCACATTATCTCCGTGAATCCTTTGTAAAAAGAATGAAAATTCAACGACGACTTTTGAGGGAGATGGTCTTATAATCAATTTACCTTGAGAATATGTAGAGTACGAATATTCATTGGGTAAAATAATCTTTTGATTCTTTAAGGGATACCCATACGAATTATCAATGATTCGTCTCATCATTATTGATCCCAGATGTCCAAGACGATCATGCCAAGTCATAAATACTTTGGGGTCAATGCACTTTTGGTGCATTACCACATATGATTCAATTGTTCTCATTTTCGTATAATATAATTCAGAAGAGAGAGCAGAATGTTTTTCTAATACGAGTTTCTGATCCGATATTATTATAGTAATGAGAAGATGCTTTTTACTGCCTTCATTGGTCGTTTCAATATGGTAATCATTACGACGTATATCTTTGAAACCAAATAAATTTCTTCTAAATTACGAAGAAAATAAAGCATCATCAATACAAAATTTGGTGTCATTAGGCGACACAATATAAGTTCTTTCGGAGCCCTCAATTAAATTTGATGAACCTGATATGGTATAAATATAGACTTTACTTAGTGTTAGATTTTGAAAATATTTCTTATCTTTAAGAATTGTGTGAGTTGTAACACTGTCAACCAAACATACATCTTTATCATTCAACTCAGAGATAAAAAGTTCATCTGTGTGATCCATAATTTTGAAGAAGACCACTAGCTTTAGTATCAGTACAATTTCGTACTGATAACGTGTTATAAACTAAAGAAAAAAATATTTATTGCAAGAGATTTTATAAGAGAAAATATTTAAAATTTACTCAAGAACTAAAAATTGATTTCTTTCTTCCTTTCTTTCCTCTTTCTTTTTCTTTTATTTCTTTCTTTGTTCTTTTTACTTGTAAACGTTCTCAAACTCTCTATTTATAGGGAGAGATTGAGGACAGGAAGAGGGAAGAGTGATCATATACAATAGTCATTCACAATAATTTAAAAAGAAAAATGAGAGACAAGAAGAGAGAGAAGAGGAAAATTAGAGCATACACATATGAGAGGGGTGAGGAAAGGGAGGGTCATTCATGTCTCCCTCTAAAATTGCAACTAATCTATCAATTTTAATAATTAAGTTATGCTACATATTTTAATATATTTTAATCACACTGCAGTGACGTGATATTATTTATCAACCATTAGATTGATATATATTATAACTACAGAAAAATAAATTAGTATATATAAAAAACGAAGAGTAAGAGCTCGTTTTCTCCTTGCCTCCAAAAGTCTTATCGTTCGAATAGACCTCCACCAGTAAAGCTCCTTTTTTCTTTCCTCCATTCATTAGAAAAATCGGAAGTCCCACTTATTAAAGCCAGTCTAATCTGAGCATGCTGATCCAAAATGAAGACGCAACTCTGGAGACAAGACGGAATTCAATCTATAAAGTTTGAACAATATACATGACCATGTCAGATACTGGGTAGGACCAGCAGCTGCCAAACCACAATTTCCATTCCACATTATGGTGATGTGAATCTACTTGTGTCATAGAATTCTTCGTATTGATTTCTAAGCCAAAGTCCCAATTCATTTAATTCCTTAAAGACATTTCATTTTCATATAATCGATTAGTTTGACTTTGCTTTTATCTTCTTCTTCTTCTTTTTTTTGTTATAGTATATTTATCACATAATTGAATGATTTTTTTATCATTCAACGGTAACAAATATGTCCCATCTTACGTAATAAAAGAATGAAAATGCGATGATGGCATGCTACTGTATAGCATAACTCAAATTATAGATCTGAAACCCGATCCATCTACCGTATCTAACTAGTCATCTGTACGTTGCTGATACCCAGCCGTACCATACATAGAATCCAGCCGCCTTTGAAATCAATGCAGTGCCAACGTTATATCATGATTGTAAGTTTCGGAACCACTTTACAAATCCGGTCAAATCTATCTTGTGGTCCTTCACAAATGTAAATTAAAGAAGACAATTTTTCCGCATGTCAAAAAGATAAATGAGAACAAAAAATTTCGAACTTTTCGTATTCAAGCCATGTCCAGAACCCGACCTTCTGAGTTTTTCTTCATCCTAGTCCTCCTCATGCTTTAAGACATTACCCTTTAATGCATCCATTTATATTTCCCCATTCCAAACCAAAAAAATCCTCTCTCATCCAAACAAAGTCTTATCCCAAGGATATCATACAAATCCACATGTAGCAAGCAATAATAGAGACATTCTTAGAGTAGAAGATGACTATGTTAGGTCTACCTGCAAGAGGGTTCCGTGGAAATAGATCTTTGCTGAGAGTCAGACCACAACATTAAAGTTGATAAAAGTGCCATTGTTGCAGTTTCAACTCGTAAGCGAAGTGGCCCAAGGCCAACAGCTGTAGCACCTGCTTCCAACATCATCTCCACCTCTTTCTTGGTGAAGTCTGTAGCATTAAAAAATGAACCAGGGGTCCAGGATTAATAACAACTAATCATTTATTTAGCTCCTAAAAGCTAGAGATAGATCCTATGAGCAGAATTTCATACATTGAATGTTTCATTTTACTAGTGCAAAGACATCACGCATGGTAGCCTAGAAAATGATAGAACAGCTTTGTGCATGATTTCACACAAATAATGATTTCCAACCAAGTTTAGTTGATTTACTTGATTGCTATCAGTGATAAATCAGTTAAAGGCATTAGTGCACAAATGCTTCTTTATCTATTGGATATTGGGACTCCCATTTGTCAGAACTGGAATGATCAATTAGCAAGAAATGTGTAGTTCTTCAATTAAACCAACTTAATGCCTGGATAGATGGGAAAAATTGGCAATAAATAGATAGGGCTAACTTATAATGCATACTAACCCCCTTCTGGTCCAACTATAAGCAGCCCACTACACTCTTTTCCTGATAAAGCCAATGCACTAACAACAGGAGTAGCCTCTGCTACAGCAACAAAGCAAACCTTTGACTGAGTAATCTGCAGGACACAACAAACAATGTCTTCATTACAAACAAACTAGCAAAGAGAGAGAAGAAAAAAAGGTCCAAACATCTTAAAAGAGTCCTTATTAATGGGAACCACATGCCACATGTATCACAAGAGCTATTATACCTCCAACTACAGGAAACCCCTCTAACATTTGCAAGTAAACAATACAGAATAGAGTCTAATGCTTAAACCACATAAACAATAATTGTTCATAGCTTCACAGAGAAGAAAATTTCTACATGACCATACCTCCGCTGTGGTTCTTTTTCATGTTTATAGCCAAGATAGTTACCCAACCTTTAAATGAACTAGGAGGCGGAGAAGAATTACTCACAAGAGGCTGAAGGCCATCGATTTTCATTGGAGGGTTCAGAATCATTTCATGCAGCCGTTGACCTATAAATATGTAATAGGGGTATAAATCAAAAGAAAAGTAAACATAGTCTCAGGCAGCCTTTCAATCATAATTCTTCCTAATTGTTCAAAACCCCATTAGCCAAAAGCAAATTTTAGCAGGAAAAGATATTTCAAATTTCACCATGAATGTACATTGGGAAAATTGCTAGAACAAATTATTCACATTGTTTAGTTGCTGCTAAAACGACACGTTGCAATCTGTCCACTCTATTCTCGGAAATTGAAGAAGAATGTTCCGTCAACAGGGGAGTCACACTACTAGCCCCCAGCTCCTAACACGGTTGAAAAGGGACAAAATCAGCAGTCACAAATAAGTGCCAGTTCCTAACAGGAGAATACTCATCAAGGCAATAGGACGTACAGTGCATTTCTCAACAAGCCAATCAGCTCGACCACCCTTTAGAGTACCTGAGCAATAGATGCTTTAAACATGTGCCGCAAAACCCAAAATATTTTAGCCATGTTTATGACGCGATCCTAATGAAAATCATAAAGCCTTACCAAAAGCTGCAAACACATGCCAATATGCCCTCCGGGGAGGAACTAACTTTGGATCTTCTAAAGCCACAAAATCCAATCCACAACGGTCAATCCTCTGTATACACCCTCCTATCAAGCCTCCCTTCCCGTTGAAAAGCTCTACCCTTGCATGTCATTATTTGGACAACCATAAACATTTTCATCTAATACACTATTTTGTAGTATATACTTTGTTTTTTTTTTTCTTTTGCTCCATTTTCAATTGATTCAAATGACCAAAAAAGAAAAAGTTCATTCTAGAAAGGCCAAAGCTGAACAGCTGCAAATATCTCTGTTTCTATAATTGCTATTAGGACTTTGATATCGGATAAATAATAGGGAAAAAAATAAATAAACTGCAAATGTAAATATCTGGGTACGTTAAAACTCAAAAGCTATGACCATTAAGGTACCTGTCATTTGTGCTCAACCTCAAAACTTTAGACATGTGCCAGAACTCATCACCTTGTATATGAACAATGCCACCCTGCAACATTATGAAAAGAAAAACTATGAGACTGTCTCCATACCCCAATCATGTAACTCTTTACGTTCAAATTTCGCTTGAATTTTTAGGCTTCTATTATGAATATACATATCTAAGCTGGCATCTACGTGGAAATCTAATTCACAGCTGTATAAAGTAGTTATAAGTTAGTTATAACAGAGAACTGGAAGCTCTACTCCATTACTCTCTGTATATAAACACATTGTACATTCTTGACTCATTCGTTCAATTAGCTTCAGCATTGAAAGTGTCACATTACATTTCAGAGAAGTCTAAATAGACCGTGTTAATGCTAAACCCCTATATCATTCTGATACTTAGATGAAGGAATGCCACCAGAGTTTCGGGTTATAAATAATAATGATAAGATTACTCATAAAAGAATACTGATAACAATAATAACTAGAACTCAACAACAGCGATGACTATTATCGACTCAATCAGCCAATAAAATACCTAAATCGTCAAAAGATAGACTTTTTACAAAATCCCATCAAAGAAACGAACACAAAATCAAGCATGTCCAAAATCCAACCCGACGTCTCATGCCACCCCTTCTTCAACCATTAAAATCAAAAATTAATTTCTCAATACGGTTATCACCAAAAGCGGACAACGCAAATCGATTTCAAAGCATGACAGCTGCATCCATCAAGAACGTATTTTCAGAACTTAAATCTGATTCATTAACTTACAGATACTACTCAAATTCAACAATTGAATTTTTTGGGTTGTTGACTGAGCCAGGCCTGATGAAAAACTAACAGTGACTCCGCACAAAAATGAAAACCCTCGTGGGGAATATTTCTACTTTGCCGCTAAGAACAAATAAACGCAAAAAGACAACTCACTGATTGACTTTGCACTTTATTTTCGATGATATCTGAGCAAAAAAATACGTTGTTATGCCCATGCTTGTTTGAGAGAGAGAGAATACCTTGGAAGGAGGGAGCACTTCGGAGTAGAAGCGAGGGAGGCCACCAAGAGACTGGCTGGCGTAATCTGAGGAAGACGATGAGAGTGCTCGGAGGCTCAAAGTCCTGAGCAACGAACGGCTCAAGGGCCCTGCAAAACGAGGCTGTATCGTTGCTAGGGTCTGCATTTGCACCGGACTCCAAGTTTTCCAGCTCCCAGACTGCAGAACTGGTTTGGATGAAGCGCACGATGTCGCCTCCCATTCTGAACTTGAAGTACTTGGGAATTTGCATAATTCTCTGCCGTTTTTACCAATTTGACCCCTTAAAACGCCTAGTCGTTTAAATAGAAAAAAGGCCAAAGTGGTCCAATGTCCTAAGTAAAATAGAATAATGTTACGTACACTCTAAAAAATTAAATTCTTTTACCGTTCAAATAATAAACAAACAAAAAAAATCTCTATTTTAAAATAAAAATGATATCCTTATTTACAAATTAAAAACTCTAAAAATTTTAAAAATTCATTTTATTTAT
Source organism: Platycarya longipes (assembly GCA_036559045.1). Classification (NCBI taxonomy): domain Eukaryota; kingdom Viridiplantae; phylum Streptophyta; class Magnoliopsida; order Fagales; family Juglandaceae; genus Platycarya; species Platycarya longipes. Next base: position 2,265,006 of record CM071793.1, read on the forward strand.
CCATAAAATATGAATATTTTAATAAAGACTACAATATATTCTATCAAATATAGACTGCAAGATGTTCTTATTGGAATCTAGTTTTGTTGGGCCTATTAATAGAGGTATAAATGGTCTGATTCAAGAAAAATGTGGACCGATTCTATTCGGTCCAAAAATTTTTCCATTCTGGATTAGACCGAATTCCTATTCAATCCATACCGGTCCGATCCGATTCAGTCTAGGAGCACCTAATATGATTTAATGGATTAAATTTAATCCAAAATCTTGCAATGATGAAAAATCATTTTTAGCCCAAATTTAATTATTTTCAGCCTAATTTACATATTTATCATAGATTTAAGCGAAATAATATTAAAAAAACTTATTCTTAAAACAATTAGCCAAAAAAAAAATCTAAATAAAAAAGTAAAAAAAAAATTATAAATTATAATTTTTATGCTACAACTAGTTAACTATTATAAAATATAATATGTTAATATTATAAGAGTATATATTATATATTAATATATTATACTATCACTCTTAATCTATATTAATATTATTATTATTATTATTATTTATATATACATATATATAAAAGAGTCATTCGGTCCGGTCCGATCCAGGAGGGTAATGTCATGGACTAGGACCGGAGCGAAAATATTCGATCCATGCAAAAAATGGACTAGATCGGACCGAATTCCATCCAGTCTGGTCCTGTTTATGCGGTCCAGTCCGTTTCGATCTTCTTATACCCCTACCTATTAGTTTAATTTTAATCTCAAAATTGGGTCATGCAAATTGCATTTATTCACTCAACAAAATAGGCTTGGTTTTGAGCTAATAATTTTTAATCCTTCATTTCTTTCGGCCATTTTTCCGAACATGGTGCTTTAATCCAATCAGCAAAACATCTTAATGAGGTTGAGAGGATGTGATACAAAGCAGTAGATTACTAACACACTTTGTTTTTTTTTTTTTTTTTTTTTTTGCGCTTTTATACTTGAAGATTCAGTACGTGATGATAAAGTAGATTACTCTTCTAATTGTTTGGTGAACTTTTGTTTTCGGTTGTTGTTGTCGAGCACGTATTACTCCTACATATTTGTTGCCCCTGCTTCAACTTACCAATTAAGCTTTCTATCAAGTCAACCTTCATGATTCAAAGCTCGTTGAGTGGTTAGGTTTTGGTCGTTTTTGTGCAGTACTTGATCATTATAACGGCGGGAGCCCATGGAGTAATAATGGCAACAAGGGAATTGTGCTGGCCTGCAAAAGGCTCGTTGTTTTATGATGGGCCTGTCACATTCTGGATTAGGAAATAAATGGCCTCTCAAGTCAAAGTGGCCCAAACTTTTTGCAGATTAATTTATTAACATTGGAAAAACCACTTTATTGCGTACGGCATGAAATGTCAAACCAATCCAGGAAGAAATTCTGCAGCCATATATATATATATAATATGTATGTATGTATGTATAATAATAAACCAAACAAAATTGCTTGCCACAATATATTAACATTCGTCATTGTCAAATATCATGGTGTCATAATCATGTATATATAGGAACCCCTGCTGACATACTATTCAAGATGCCGCAAACAAAGAACATTCAATGTATCTCTGATACCAATGCCTCTCCTTTTTTTGCCAAGTGCCATTTAATATGGTCCACATGGATTAATAGCTGTTGCATACTTGTTTGTTTCTAGAGACAATGATTCATGGTTTGCTATTATTGACCATGTCGACTAGGAGCATTCTTACAAAGGGTCATACCAAAAATCTATCTAGTCATTGAAATTTTAGATGATTGACATAATTTATTTGAGAAATACTCTATTTATAAAGTGATCAAATATTAAAAAAAATATATAAATTGATGTGATTTGATATGATTTATTAAATTATAAAGTTATATTTATTATAAAATAAGTTTATAAATTATATAAAGTTACGTCAGTTTGTAAAATTCTTTTTATATGATTATTTTATGACTATATAATAGTCCTTAATTTATATATATGACTAAACATTTGTGAGAAAGAAATGTCGTTTTTTATAATAATTGCTAGTAGCTAAAATCTCATTGGCAAGTTGGTGATCGAGAATGGTGCTTATTTAATGATCATGCAACATTTTGTGGAGGTGGTGCCTTATTGCATAAATCTATATGGGTATGGCTGGCATTTAGAGGAGCGTAATTGTCATTGGCACACTTGGACCAAAAAAAAAGAAATACATATGCACAAGTCGACCACATGTGCCGAAACAGTGTTTATCTGCTGATACTATCAATTATAGTGTTGCGCAAAGCTCAAAGTCAAGACACATTGCTGATCATATATTCATATTTAGATGACACCATCGAAAGGAGGACACTGATCACTGCAATATTTATTGCCTGTAACACTGCTTTCATTTCCTATATTTAATGATTTGGCCATTTACTACAAACATTTTGCAAAACCCAAGTAGTGAATGAAATTAATGATGCTGCAGACAATAATGCGCGTCTGTTGTTTTAAGCCCAACCTCCTGCTCAATGCCGACATGCAATGAGATTACAGAAGAAAAAACAAAACTGCATCGAAGGATTAGGTAGTTAAAGAAATTAAGAAAACAGGAAGAGATCAGAAAAGTCAATCTCGATTAGGTTTGACTATATTGTAAACATAGACTAGTTTATATGAAATGCAGTTCAATTTTGTTTCTGCTTGTGCCGCAAAACTTATATATAATATATATATAAATTATAATAACATGTCAAGTCACATTCATTTATAGACTTATTTTTATAAAAAAAAATTTATAATTAAAATATTTATCTTATGGGCAATGCTACATTATAATACAGTCTATAAAATTGAACATTTTTACACTCCAAACATAATAATATCGAAAGGCTTCTATTTTAGAATAAATTTAATTAAATTATTCTTATTAACAAATCAAAAATTCTCAATATACCTTTATTTACAATTTATTTACTCATTGAATAGAAAGATTTCATTTAGACCTACAATGCAGTCCATAGATATAGAAAGTAAGAAGAATTATTCTTATCTTGTTATAATATATACTAACGCGCCTTCTATGCTCAGATTATTGAACTTGGACACAGTAATTCCAATTGATATCATTATCTTGCACCAGAAAATGTTACAAAAAAAAAAAATTAAGATACCGAGTGTTGTGCCTATATCTACGAGAGTTAGTGACATAAATTTTATTATATCAAAAATAAGATTACATTATAGATTTATATGAATCTTTAAGTGTATAGACGTATTTAAGAAAATTTATAAAAATACTCACGTACCATATAAAATATCAATTTCACAAGACAGATGTCGTCGCTCGCCTACTCACTTCAATATTTTTCATCTAAAAATATCAATCTTAGGCATACTAGCCGTTTGTATATAACACTTCTCATATGGATTAGATATGAGCTACATATTTCATCACTAGTATTCATCGGTTAATGGGTTGAAGTAAGTAGATGAAATGATTCAAGCGTTGAAAATTCCACTGGGAGAGACGTACGTAGGCGGTAGGCGTCGCTTTTAAAGTGAAGGCGGCTTCAGATAAGATAGTGATAGTATCATACTCCCATGTATATATTATGTATAAGATGCCTGCAAGTACACGCCACCGCAACAAATTAATATCGGATTTTATCTGTTTTCTACAACACTCCTCTGAGAGTCTCCGTGGTATGCACGTGCCACATGTTCCTTTCCTGAGATTTCATATATTTCTCATGCTAATCGAAAGATTGGTTACGTAGTCCTTATACATGGTAGGTAAGTTGGTCAGACTGTGTGGTTCAATGGAAGTCCTTCATTTTGGGTAAATCATATCTATATGTTCTATAATTAAAAAATAACAGTACAAGAAACGAAGAATCTGGAAATATGAACATGATAATCACGAGGTAAATCAAAACCTTGTGGATTTAGACGATGGGACGACCTATATCAAGAACATGTACAACATGGAATGTTTGTTTAAAGTTATTTGAACTATTTCTGAAGGAGGACATCATGCCAAATTATTGTTCTACAGCAGAATTGTTTTCACTTTTACGATATGATGTCGACCAAATGATGTATGGTGAAAAAGGGAAAACAGAGGAACGTTGCTTGATCATTACCTGCGTCTGTCTTAAATCTTAATTTTTGTTTCTGAAAGTGCCATCTAAAACACGATGCTTGATTTTTACAGGACTTGCCGTGTTTATAACCACGTGTTTTTTTTAAATGAGGACTATCAATAAAATTGAAGTGCCGTCTTCTTTTTTTTAAAAAAAATATAAAAAAATCCTTCGGAAGATGATCAGAAAGAGAAATCTCCACAAAGTATACAAACTCTGCACTGGAATATAATGGAAAAACTACATAATCTGTATATCAATACGGACTCTTTCCGACAAGAAATTAGGAATAAAAAAACAATGTGTGGTATGAGGTAATAATTAACCCAAGCAGCTCCATGATTAAAACATAAACTGGGGCTACAACTACTTTACATAAGAGATTCCTAGGACATATAAATAACCCAAAATGACAAGATTTTAAATTTTTACTACTGTATGAGAAATTTCAAGGCTTATGCTTCTGGGTGTAGATATAATCGATGTGAGCCGCTAGTGTTCTTCTCTCTAAACACTCTTCTTCGCCAGCTCCTTCACAAATTTCCTCCACCATAACTTTCCCTAGTTCAGCATCCTTCAGGAGAAAAAAAAATGTTGAATAAGCATATTAAGCAAAACCCATAAAAGTTTAATCTAAAAGCTGCCAAGTTAAAAAGAAAACGAAAAAAAGATACGATTTTGAGGAAATCTGCGTACCCTATGCTGAGTTTTGAAGGAAGGGGTGTCTGCAAATGTGGGCTCTGGCCTGGCAGTGGTGTAGGTTAGTGTGTAGAAGAGGAGGAGGGCTGCTACCACGCAAAGGGTGCTGAACTTGGACGACATCTTCTTTCTTGCTCTCTGTAGAACTGCCGAGACAAAACTATACACGGAGCAATGGTTGTTGGGGGGTGAAATTTATAGAGATCCCGAGGAATGAGGGGCAGATCTGGAATTATGAATCGGTATTTTTTAGTTGAGGAAAAATGTACGGACATAATTATAAAAGAAACAGATAAGACCAAAAAGGAACATCAAGAGCAATGTGTTGAAATTTATAACTATATTAAATTGAACTTCAAACGATTAAAAAATTTTCAAATAATGAAAGAAAAAATCTTGATAGAAAATAAATAATAAAAATCTGGTCAACCCAACTGAAAAGTAGCTAACCCCAGTTCCTAATTATGGAATTGCATTCACTCTTTGTAATGTTGAAGAATAAGCATAATTTGGCTTAAAAGGATATTTTTCAAACTAAGGCACCTGAAACAGAGGAATGTACACCTCTTTTGGAATTGTCAACTTGTATCGGTTTGATCCTCTGCCCGAACTTCTGGCTTCTTTAGTAGTGCGTTCACATGCAGACATAACAACTGAGGAGTTGACCATGCCCATGATACTCATAATCCTTTGTTTTTATTGTAATTGATTTAGCCATATTCATACAGGTTTTGTTCATACCTAGCTAGTAGCAGCCGAATTTCGATATGATTTTTATTATTATTATTATTATTATTACCGGGAGAAAAGGTTTACTTTCGAGGAGAGGTTTTCACTTTCATATTGTGATCCTCTGGAGAGAAAATGGGCATTGTAATAGCTGACATCATATCAGGAATCATCCCTCTCACCTGTCTCTTCGACCTAGTTATTCCTAATCTTCACAACAAAATTAGAAGACCCTCAGAAATTAATCAGTTTAATTGCAATCTGTCAACTTGTTTTGAATTTTGATACTACTTTTAAATACCAATTTATTATAATAAATAACCGATGCCAGCTATGATCGGACTGGCGCGGAAGTAAACTTTATTTGCATCAAAACTACTCATGAGCTTGACACTTTAAAAGTAATTTGACAAGCAATCACGAGGTGCATCAGATTCAGAGGACAGCGTAGTGTAATACACAATCATGCCAATTTTGGGCTAATCCCAGAAGGGAAAAAAGAGGTAATCGTAACGGACCTTTTCTTTGGCATGGCGTTGAGCAATCATGTGTTGGAAATAGTGGAATTCCGGCCTGGATATGGTATTGATCCCCCTTAGTTGTATTTTTCAACTTTTATGACTGGTGGAGTTTTTCCGGGCCCCGTTTGGATTGAAATATTAGATAAATTTAATTGAGATGAAAGTTAAAAATTAAATAAAATATTATTTTTTAATATTATTTTTATTTTGATATTTGAAAATTTTTAATTAAAATTTAAAAATGTTTAATTATTTATTATATTTTGTAAAACTTAAAAAATATATATATAATAATAAAATGAGATGCCATGAATTAAGATAATCTTCATTATCTTTCAAGAAGTGAAAGGGCCAACATTAGCAGCAGCTCAAAGTAATGAACACACATATATGGAGCGTTGATGTTTCTTCATGGCGTGCGTTAAATAAATGGTTGGTGGCTTAAAAGTCGGAGGAGAAAAGGAAAAATCTGAAGCTTGAAAATTAAATTGGCAATGACAGAAGATTCTTCTATTCTTTGTTCACCTTTTATTTGTTTATTTTAGGGTTGAGTTTAGCTCACTATTCACTTTTTTCTACCTTGCACAGACAACGGGCTTCTGCTTTCGGACAACCGTTCACACTGCCATTTTTACCAATAAAGGACAGTACAAGCTTGTTATGTGTCATGACATCGAAAAGGAAGATGATATTAATATATTTTTAATTCATTCAATAATTCATCGCAAACTTCATACAAACAATAGGTTTAAGCAATTAAATAAGATTATAATAATACCCACTAATATTTTTAGAATTCTCGAGTTGATACTTATTTTCTGTTCTCGTTTTTGCGCCTTCTAGAATTAGGAGAAAGATGGATCATACATGTATTTGATAAAAGGTGAGTGGAAATTCAAACGTGTTCTTTTGCTACAATTCATATATAATTAGGTACGCAAGAAAGACTCTTTCATTCCAATTTAAATGATATTAGGCATCCACCACCCATGTTTGGTCGGGGAATGTTATGGGTATACATACCTAAAAGCATGATTTGCCTGCCCGATAGGACAGGCTTGTGGTGCTAGTTAATGGAAGTGGTCCATGCCATACTTAAATATAAATCTTCCCCCAATATTTTTGAAGTGGAGGAACACGCCCTTTCCTCACCTTCAGGCTTCAACGACAGTGTTTATGTGCAGAGAGGATGATATTCAACAACAAAGGTCGTTGTTGCTCCATTTATGAGAGCATACATCAGCACTTGCGTGTCTTCACTAAGCTATATATCTTTGTGGTGTGAGAGGCAATTAGCCAAACGATTGAAAGCAATAAAATTTGCCGTTCAACATCTAGAAAAGACCATTCCTTACCTTTATAGCCATTCAGTTCTGCTCATCATCCTTGACTAGAACAACTCTTTTTCCGTAAAGCCTTTGGTTAGATTTACCTCAAAATGGCATCACCCTATGAAGCAACAAGTTTTATACTCTCCACGATTTTGTCCTATATGCCATACTGCTCAAGAGCTTTAATTATAACATTAATACGTAGCAAATATTGCTGTACGTTTCCAACCTTAGGAAAAAGTACTCCTGTTGTGCTACCAAGATTAGAGTTCTAGCATTGAAGGTGAAAGACTGTCCTCTGATCATAGTATTTTGCCAAAACCCAAACAGATCGGATGGGTATCACTCGGTTTGGGTCGAACAATGTCTGTTGAGAGAAAGAGAGCAGTGACAGCTTGCCTAAATTGCTGGGCCATGGATTTAGCTAATTTTTGGGTTGAGGAATATGCTTCTAGTTTCTATCTCGACTGTTCTATATTTTCGATGTAAATGCAGACTTCAAACCAAGGAAAATATGCCATGCTTCTGTGGGGTCCTATTAACCAAACCAGATGCCGGACCATATTAGGCTATATGTCCTCCAGCGTGTCAATTTGCTAACACGTTTGCATGGACTGGATAAACACAAAATGACTATTTCATAACTATTTTATAAATATACACATTTTTTACACTAGGAATTTAATTCCATGCTAATAGTAAATAAGGTTGACTTTTGAGCTTTATGGTCCAGAGAAACTTGAACTTCAAATATGATCACTAAGATGCTCAAATCAGTAGAGTTTCCAACAATCATCAGTCATTGTACAAAAGCTCAGACGTTTAACTTTTTAATTGACATTTTAAATGTTATAAATGTTGTAAGACCTGCCGCTACTTAAATTAGTTCAAATATCCCAAATTCACTATTAGATAAAGATGTGACTGATTAAGCTAATAATCAATATTTACACTCATAACAATACATTGCGAAGGTAATCAAGGCTAATTTGGAAAATAATTATCTTGCAAATGATAACAATATATCAAAAGTAGGGGAAAAAATTAGTGATTTGGAGGGATTAAGAAGTTACCAACTTTGCCTATCCTCACCAAATTCCCCATCTTCAAGTTCCTCATGATCCCCATATCTACGAGAACCGTTCCGGTGGTCTCTCTTATGTCGTTTATGCCTGCTCTCATCATCTGATTCAGGAGCAGATGCGTGCTGCACCATTTCTCAACAAAAAAAAAAAAGTTAAAAGAGCTACGTAGAATTACAAATTAAGAAACCAAACAAAACAAAGAGAAACACCAAGGCCATCTCCAAACATAAGAAAGCAAATATCAACTCACCCGTCTCGATTTCTTGTGGTCACCGCTAGACCCATGGGACTTCCTGGACCGATCTTTCTCATTTTCATCTACAATATCCTCAGAACTCTGATGCCGCTTCCTTTGTTTCTTGATATTGTCTTCTTCATCTTTTTCTCGTTCACGTCCTTCCTCTTTTTCTCTTCTCTGCTTGACTTTTCTCTTCTCTTTTTCCTCTCTCTCTTTTTCCTTCTTTGCCTACAGAATATAAAGAATCAGTAACCAATAGCTGCATATATGAGCTTTTGCCTTATGAATTACAACACATATAGAAAGTCAGCTCAAATTTCCTGAGCTTTTTTACAAGTGAATGGTGCACTAGACGGAAGTCGCTGAAGTTTCGGTTTTTATGTGCACTCATGAGACTTCCAAACAACAGTTCATAGTAATGTTGAAGCCTAAATAAAACTTGGTTTGCACAACGAAATGAACATCTCTAGTAAAGTTAGGGTGGCATGACAAATTCTTCCATAGCTTCAGAAATAGAAGCACACATCATTCGCAGGTACGGTATATTCCAAAGCATGGTAGAAGAGGAAAAAAAAACAGCCACCTACTGCCATGAAAAACATAAGCTCTCTTTTTTTATTGATACCGGGTGTCCGGAACGGTGTCCCAACTAATCCCGGGGGTGCACAGGCCCTCGGCAAGAAGTTTCCTGCAAGTGCACCTCGGTTAATTCAAGGAGAAAATCCCCCAGTTCAATGGCCCCTGGAGATTATTTGCACGCAAAGGGATTTGAACTTAGACCTAGGGGGAGCATACCCCTAAGCCTAATACCTTACCACTTGAGCTAACCCCTAGAGATTATCATGCTGTTCACATAATGCAGAGTTTGACAAAGGTCCATTTTCAAATGCTTTCAATATCAGAATCTTAATGATCATACCGTGGTTTGTGGTGTGCAAATTGGTACTAGTTAAATACCTTTTCCTCTTTCCGTTTTCGCTCATGTTCTTTTGCCTGTTCCTTTAGTTGTGATATATATTGCTCAAATATCTCCTTGCAAAGGCTTTCTTCTCCAATGGAACTACACAACCAACAATCGCCGAGCATGAATATGAAAGTTAAGAGAAATCTAAAAAGAGGGTTAAACCAAAACATCAGGAATAGGTAATAAAATTGAACTTCCAAGGTCCATGAGAGCTTAGGTATATTTTTTTGGTCATTTATTTTATTCTTTTCTAATATAATAACATACTCCCCATTTAATGAACAACATAACCAGGTGTTTATGGACATGAATGCATCATTCCTTACAGGACACTACCACACCCCCAAAAGAGAGAGAGAGAGAACATAAATGGGTACATGCTCCTTAGCAATCCAAAAGTGAAGATATGTATATACTTTTTAACAATTGCTCATGGTGCGACACTGTACAAGTGCTAAACAGAAAGAACTCTCCCCAAGATTTGTATTCTCAGATATTTAGGTGTAGGATCGTCAGTCTTTTAACCAAAATGACCATCCAAAAAGAGTTTTAAGAGAAAGTACCCTTTTCCAATTACTAATAAACAATACCTGAACTCTCGACTATCTGCAAACAGTTGTTTGCAGTCCTCCCACTTTGAAGATGCAGTTATTTCCTGCAACAAAGTAGATGATCGGATAAATGGACTAATCCCTTTGCTACTCAACCATCACAAAATGAGTGCATTTATTAACTGCTGCAGATCATGCCATACCTTTATTGAACTAAGTAAATGAAAGAAATCATCTGCAAGGCGTTTACGCTTTTTAGCTTCTTTCTCTTCCTTCTCCCTAACTCGTTCTAGTAACTCATCAAATATCAGCTGCATTGTAGTAGAGCGTTATGTCAGCTTGTTATAGAGCATAAGAAACAATGACTGTGCAAACTGCAAGCAACAAGGAATTTTTGAAAGAATAGGCAGAGGAAATATCTATTTGCTTATCAGATGAAAACAAGCCTTTGCCAGCTCAATTATTTTACTGCAACATGACAGCTTCATATCCGGAGAACTCACCATAGTTTAAAAAAAATCCTAGACTTTCCAAGGCTAAAGAAAAATGAAACACAACATGGAGACCATGCAAACAAAACATTTCTTTTACCCATAGTAACCCCGAACTTGTGTAAAGGTAGACCTCTATAATTTTAATTACCACAAGCCCAACAATAAGAAATCTATATACAGGTATTATGAGCATACCTTACATGGTTATGGCATCTTATCTTATATGAGTTCCAGATTATAATAAATATATGAAGGCATCAGCAAGGCCATGCATCTAATGACTGAGTGTCCTTTAGAGTCATACCACAGCTAAGGAATGTTGAGCTAAACTTTAGACAAACCCTAGGCATTAAACAAGAAATCTTCATAAAAAACTTGGGAGTATTGCCTTAAAGAAAACCTTTTTTTGATAGGTAATAAGAAATTTTATTCCATATAAATAGGCATAGCCAAGTACACAGGAAGTATACAAGAACGAGTACCTAAATACACGCTAAAAAAGAGCAGAATTACAACAAAGCAATACAATTATTTCCATCCCTTCCAAGATTCATCGCCCAAAAACTTAAAGTGTTAAAGAAAAAATCCCTTAATTCCCCCTTAGTACGTTCACGATCTTCAAAGCACCTCTCATTTCTTTCTAACCATAAACACCAAACAAGCAAACGGGAATCAAGCTCCATAAATCAGCATTGCCAATGCACCCTCTTGAGCTGAACCAGCTAGCCAAAAATTCCTCAACTCGGAAGGCATCACCCAATCCAAGCCTACCTTTCCAAAAATCTCATTCCACATAGCGGATGCAACCTCGCAATGGAGAAGGCGATTAACGGATTCGCCATCTTGTTTACACATAAAACACCATTCATTCACAATTAATCCTCTTTCATCAAATTGTCTATGGTTAATATTTTCTCAAGAGTCACCAACCGGCAGAAAAATGCAACTTTAGAAGGCACGGCTTTTCAAATATATTTCCAAGGAAAACCAGAATTACCATTAGCGCTTAGAGTTTTATAATAAGATTTCACTGTAAATCTGGACTTTGAGTCAGGATTCCACAGCCACCTGTCTTCCCTTGTCAAATCGATCTTCACAGAATAAAGTTTGGCAAGAAAATCTGCAGCTTCGGTTACTTCCCAATCCTGCAACTCTCTACTGAAATCCACATTCCAGTGTAGTGAGTTATGAGAGGACAGATAAGAAATCAGCCACAAGGGCCCCTTTATTTCTTGCAATCAGATTAGGATATAGAGATTTGAGTGCTAAATCCCCACACCATGCATCATGCCAGAGTAATATATTTGACCCTTTGCCCACTTTGAAGGAAATATTTTTGGCAAAGTCCTCCCACCCCAATCTTATAAATTTCCACAAGCCTGCTCCGAACACCCCTTTCGCTTCATACGTGCACCAACTCCCCCGCATTCTCCCATATTTAGCATCCACTATCTGTTTCCAAAGTGCATGGCTCTCTAAGTTGTATCTCCACAACCACTTTCCAAGGGCCTTATTGAAAAGATTGAGATTTCTTACGCCCAATTCACCACTAGAGACCGGAGCATAAACTTTGTTCCAGCTAACCAAGTGATATTTTCTATCATCCCCATTGCCATCCCACAAGAAATTCCTAAAAATTTTCTCAATCTTTTTTGCAACTCCCGCAGGAAAAGGGAAGATGGATAGGAAGTGGGGAGATTAGACAATGAGCTTTTAATTAATGTCACTCTCCCCGCTTTTGACATGTAAATCTTTTTCCATCCAGCTAGTCTTCTCTCAATTTTCTTAATCACTCCATCCCAAATGGATGTAGATTTGTGAGAGGCCCCCAAAGGTAACCCGAGATATTTCATAGGAAGATTAGAGATCTTGCATCCCAAAATATTGGCTAGATCAAAGAAGTTATTGACTAGAGTCTAGACCAGTAGGAACAATTTCAGACTTGGCTAAGTTAATTATGAGGCTGGAAACAGCTTCAAAGCACAGCAACAAAGCTCTCAAGGCTCTAAGATGATGTTGATTTGGATCACTTAAAGAAAACTGGCCTTTAAGAGATTAATGGATGCAATTGTGGAGCCTAGCCACTTGAAATTGAACCAGAAAAACATGGACGTGGTAAATACAAGGTGGAATGTTTCACATTCTCTTTTTCAAATATTTATAGCTCATTTTAGGAAATTTCCCCTGGGCTTTCTTTGTAGAAAGTTCTTGCCTCTAATCCAGTTATTCAAGAATGCTCCTACCTCTCTAACCCAGTACTTCAAGAATTCTTTGGCTCATATTTAAAAGTTAAACAGAAAGACACCGGTTGTAGTAAGTGTAGGGTCAGTTATGGTGTCATTTATGCCTATCCTTTTAAGTTTTCTTTATGGTTATTGTAATCTAGCCCTTTTCCATCACTGATGTAGTCTTGGACTGCACCACGGCTCAAGCAGTAACCCATTTGTGCATGTAATCCCTAAATACAATTGCTCTATCTATACATTACTCTGTCCGATAAAAGTAAGAAGAAATGCATGTACTGAGTATGACTCGGATCATGGGTCGACCGGATGACCCTTTTTGGGGGGAAGAGGGCTCATCACACATGGGTTGACCTGACACAAATTGACTCAATCACGATTATGCCCAACCCTAATAATCCTATTATTAGGCATCAAGTTCCCAAGTCTCAAAAATTGACAGCCTAGTTTCAATAAAAATAAAAAATAAAAAGTTTTGCTCTAACAAAAAAAATTCAGTTATAAAATACACATCAAATATGTCTTGAGCCCATAACTCACTCTTTGACCCAATATAATGGGGGAAGGAGGTGGCAAAGCATTTTTAGCAAGCAAAAGATGCTCCAAGGACTATGATGCCAAAATAACCAATTAATGTTGTCCTAACAAAAATAATTCAAAAGTATACGCATCCATATGGGAGTTTTGAGCAACCGAGCATTCTAATAATACAAAAAGAAACATGACCTATGCTACTAGAGGAGAAAATTCTTTTGTTGGAAGCAGGCAACCATACATTATAAAAAATAATCAACAATTGAGAGTGAAATTCATACCTTTAAGTTGACATCTGATATTGGTGTAGACAAATCCTTTGAAATAGCAGACTTGAAGTCTTCAAGTACCCATGTAGATGACAGCAGGATCTGAAGATTAACCGAGTATTATTTATCTAATAAAATATCACCTATAAAAAACAACAAAATGGTACATCATACCTTTCCCAGCTTCACTGCATCTTTTATTCGAGTTTTGTCCTCATGATACTGTAAATTAATTAAAAAAAAAATCTTAGTAATGACTAACAATCTATTAATATGCACCATTATTTACAATCAAAACAGGATGTATACAATATCTTTGCAATAAAGCAAAGAATTGGATGCCCCAATGTCCTCAACTCTGAAACCCAGCTACATAACCATGACATTTTACCAACCCTATTTAGTCCTAGAGAATAGTGACAAAAGCTGAAAGTCATGAGAACAACAAAGACTAAGTACAGTTTAGTTACTTGTTTCTCTAGCTCCTCAAGAACATCTTGAAATAATTCCTTCGGAGTTGAACCTGAGGTGTTTGACACGACTTCTGTATATGCAGGCAACTCTTTAACCTAGAGGGAGAAAAGGCATTAGAAAATAAATATATATATATATAAAACAAAAGATATGTAATGCTCATTTAAAGATATGAAATCAATTAAGAAGCAAGGCTGGTAACCTTCAAGCAATAATCACGCCAGTGGGTTTTAGCTGTAAGAATGCCAGCAGTAACATGCTCTTCCATCAATTTGCGGAATTCATCACGGTTTTTACGCTCCACCTTTCTCAATTCTTCCTATTTTGATTAAAAAAAACCTAAGATCAGAAATTTATACCAAAAATAACGGGAAGGGTAGGAAACTGGGTTAAATTGCTAACAAAATGAGGCTAAACATTAGAGCACCTTCTGTATCTTCCTCCGCTCCTCCTCTTCCTTCTCTAAATCACGTATATATTCCTGCCACAACAGGTTGAATTTAGATTGAATGCCTGGTAGAAAGTCTCAAAACTACAGGCAGAAAATTACCAGAAAAATATCCAAGCGGTCTATTTTTTCAAGACGTGAACATCTTTCATCAGCCTCCAAGCGATCTTGAAGTTTTCGCCATTGGCTGTCTGCCTGAAGCAGGAAGTTAAGGCATAAGCAATAGTATAACCTGCAAAAGAAAAAGGTGTGGGTTGGGGGTGGGGGGGGTGACATTGCCTGAAGAGTACCTTGATAAAGTCACAAGATTCCAAAAATTGCCTATATTCCATTACATTCCGCTTGCGTTCTTCCTCCGCCCTTGCTCGCTCCTAACAAATCCCAAAATTATTAACACTAAAAGCTGCTTATCTGATGCTAACCAATCATAATAATTAATCAAGTGTCCATGGGAAACAGTCT
This sequence comes from Platycarya longipes, assembly GCA_036559045.1. Classification (NCBI taxonomy): domain Eukaryota; kingdom Viridiplantae; phylum Streptophyta; class Magnoliopsida; order Fagales; family Juglandaceae; genus Platycarya; species Platycarya longipes. The sequence goes on from CM071793.1 coordinate 2,280,190, forward strand.
CATTTGGAGTTCGAGAGAGAAATGGAAAGAATTTTGTTGCTGTTCAACGGACGTCCAAACATTGAAACGAACAGTAAAACTACACCAGCAGAGAGAGAGGACACTGATGCCAAAATGCTCAAAACGCTATAACCATTAATCAGGACTCTTCAGCAAAGTTATGAATTCCATTCTGGTGACCATTCCAGTTGAGCCATTTGAACTATTTCCGCACCGGTACCATTTCAGATACCGTTCCGAGATAGACATTATATGATTATATTATGTATATAATAACTATATTCTAAATAAAACCAATACAAATTGTAAAAATATACGTACTTAATCATTCTTCTCAATAGTCAATACAAATCTTAAATGCACATATTTAATACAATATCAAAAATAAAAGTAAGAGGATATAGAATAATTTTTTTTTTTTTTTTTGATGTCGGGGAACCTCTCCAAGGCAGGGCCCTTCGGACCCACCCCTACAGAGTAAACCCCGGTCCCGTGCACCGCACCCTCGGAAGTTTCCCTACACGGAACTGGTTAATTCGCTAGCTTTTCACTAGGGGGTGTGGCCCCAAAGGATTGTTTGCACCCATGAGGTATTGAACCTTGGACCTTGAAGTATATAGAATAATTTTCCTTCCGATATTGAATTGCAGATCTATTTTTATGTGTTTAAGATATAGTGTGTGCGCATGTGTTTTTAAAGAATGACAATTTTTCATTTTTTATTTTCCCTTCTTTTCTTAATTAAAAAAGAAAATATATATATTTATATATAATATACACAATGCTTTACAAACTTACACTTAACGCTACTCTCTGCCTATTCTTTTACTTTCTTTTTATTGGAAACAAATATTATTTTACTTTTGAAAGAAATATTTGCACACGACTTAGAATCTATTAGTTTTAATAATTCAGATATAACCTATTTCATTATTTATTTAGATACTATCCTTATATTTTTAAAAAAAAAATCTAAAAGAAGATTATATCTTAATCGTTATTATTAAATTTATGAGCTAATTATTATTGTTTTTCTTTTATAGACAATTGCAGAAACTAGGGCTACTAGCAATTAAAGTCTCTCTACTCTCTAGTACAGTCTGCAAAAGAAAAAAAAAAAGACTAGTACCCTCAACCAATTACAAGTCGACAACGTATCCCTAAAACTAAAGTACTGGTTTTCCCAAAACCCCTTAATTATCTCATTCCTTCTCTTCTAGTTTTCCATGTTTTTCTAAGAATTTCTCTTCTAGTTTCAGGCAACATTGAGATCTTTGAGTTGTGCGATGGGGAGAGGTATGCCATTGGTTCCTGGTACATTCAATTCTACTTCCGTTTCTTTTTCATAAATAATAGCATGCCTTCGGCATTTTTTCATCTACTTTCGAAAATATATACCATAAAAACACAAACTAATTCCGGACCGGAACCTATATTCCGTCCGGTACACCGGAATTCGGCCGGAATGATCCAGAACGACCGGAATTTAGGCCGAAATGAAATTAACTGCTTCACTGTTCTGGGTACTGTAGTGGAACGGTAAATTCCGGCAATTCTTGCCGGAACGGAACGGAATTTATAACTTTGCTCTTCAGTACACTCAATATAAAGAATTCCCTCGCTCATTCTCAATCTACTAAAATTAGAGCTCCTAATGTAACCAGTAAAATATAGACCTAATAAATCCAATAAAAGGCTAACTTTGACTCAGAAATAAACTTACAGATGTGTTGAGTTTCTCTCTCCTCTCTTTTTCTCTCCGTACTGTTTGCGCGATAACAATGGTTTTCTTCATCGTCACCAGTTTTTCCGGTCTTTAGTAGGATTTCAAACTGTTTATTCTTGTTTTTACTCACTTTTAAGGGGGCTATGATGGGGTCGATTATGAATGTGGTTATCGATATCGATAAAAAAATGTTTTGAGTTCAAGAAAGAAAATGGACGGCAATGGAAGGTAGCGGAAAGCAGTCCTCGACTTGTGAGACATCTTCATTGCGCAAGATGATTTGTTGTGGTTGGCAGATGCGATGGAAGAAGGCGTAGCCAACGGGTTTCATTCCGAGTTCCTTAAATCCAGAAGACGAGGGATGAAGGTGTTGTTGCTTTAGAAGAAGAAAAACACCTATGGGAGCTTCTTTTCCCTTTCGGAGGTTGGACCTGAGAGGCAACGTAGCATTTTGATTATTCCCAAAGGGAGGATGGGGGTGGGGTGGAAGAATTTCAGTGATATTTTGAAGGAGCTCTCTTCCATGGCAGCAGCCCCTGTTCTGGGTGGTAACAGAGGCCATGTGCTTCAACCATCGCTGGTATTCAACCACCCTAAGCGGTCATACCAATCGTATAGGGAAGCTCTGCAACATGCAAAATGTGAGGGTGGTGCTCGAGGTGCTACTGCAACTCTGAGAAGTGTTGTCGGTGATGGAAGTATGCTCGAGGGAGAGGATGGCAAAGGTCTGTTTGGCCTTAGTAAGGAACTTCAACGGGTAGTGGGTGAAATGAAGCAACAAGTATTTGGTTTAAATCAGAGTTTGGTTTGGCTAAAACAATGCGTTGAGGTGTTAAGTGGAAAGGAGGGGAGTTTGGGTCAGGGGGAGGCAGTTGCTCGGCTTGTGTTTCAACCTCCTTGTATCGGCCCGTCTGTGCAATATGAGGGTCGGGGTGAGGAAGCTGTAATGAGGCCCAACTCTCACGTGGTTTACAGGCCTGGGTTTGAGCCCATTCTTGAGTTGAATTCATAGAGGTCAAGCCCAGACCTGCAAAGGCCTCATCGGAGCCACCGACGATTGTGCAACAGTCGGAGGAACTCCGGTGTGGCCAGAAAACGCCGGTGATGTCGGAGGTAGCACCAGCGTCACAGAAACTCAAGGAAACAGGGGAGAATTCATCGGAGGTAGCACCATTGACCTCTGTCAAGGCACAGGCTTCGTCGTCGGAGCCACTGTGCGGACAAAAAACGCCGCTCTTCTCAGTCACACCCCAGGCAGAGGTGTGTCCTTCCGTTGAAGACTATCTCGACGATCTGTTCGAGGGATTGGAAGCCCACTATTCAAACAACAAAGGGAGGCTTTCTAGCTATCCACCTAGTTCAATGCCAGAAGGGAGGGCTTGCAACGATGGGCTTCCAGTAAGGATACTGTAATCGGAGATGGTTAAGTCGACGGAGGTACTGCCAGCATCGTCGCAGGGTAAGGAGATAGAGGCCAGTGGAGAGTTAGTGGAGAATCAAGACTGGCAGTTGGCCATTTGTGATCCATCACAGTCCAGGAGAGGGGATCATCCTAACCCCCTTATGTACATTTCTCCCAACCCCATCAGGGGGAGAAATTCCTCTGATTGGGTTTTCGATCAGGTGGGGGCTATGAAGAATGTTATAGGGATCACTTTTGGAGGCTATGAAGAACAATTTCATACTCTTCTCATTGTTATGGAAAATGGGCGTTCGAAGTCATCTTCTAAGCGTGAGAGGGAATTTAAAAAGTTAACATGTGCCATTAATTACAATGTGAAGGAAGGGAGTAGTAGTAGGGACTAATCAAAAGGGGGGATCTCCTTATTGTTTCCATGACGCACAAGATCCTCTCATGGAATGTGCGGGGGCTCAATGATCACAATAAATGCCCCCGTATCAAATCATTATTGCGAATGTGGAAAGTTGATGCAGTGTGCTTGCAGGAAACAAAAATTCGGGTCATTGATAGATGAATTGTTCAGAATCTATTGGGATGTTCGTTGCGGGATGGGCATACTTGGCCTCCATGGGAGTGAGTGGCATGTTATTAATGTGAAATAAAAGAGTTGTGGAGGCAGTGGAAGAGTGTATTAGTGAGTTCTTGGTAGCTTCCCTTTTTAAAAATGTTGCAGATGGATGGGAGTGGGCCTTTGTAGGCATTTATGGGCCAAATGTAGACAGGGAGAAGAGAGGGTTATGAGAGGAATTGGTGGGTATTTACTCCATTTGGAATGTGCCTTGGTGCATGGGTGGTGATTTTAATATCACTCGTTTTCCTAACGAGCGTTCGGGAAACTTTCGGAATTCTGTGGCCATGGAAGAATTTTCCAAGTTCATTTTTGATTTGGACCTCATGGATATTCCCCTAAATGGAGAAGAGTTCACCTGGTCGAATGGATGTGTCTAGTCGAAGCTTGATACATTCCTAGTTTCCCCAGCATGAGAAGCACACTACCCTGAGTTATGCCAGAAGCGGTTGGCCGGTGTCATCTCAGATCATTCTCCTATTTTGCTAGACTGTAGAGGCATCCATAGGGGCCGGTGCTACTTCAAATTTGAGAACAAGTGGCTCACAACGGATGGGTTTGAAGAATTGGTACGTGCTTGGTGGGCATCGTATCAATTTGATGGCACTACTAATTTCATTATTGCAAGCAAGCTGAAGACCTTGAAGCGGGACCTGAAGAAGTGGAACTTGGAAAACTTTGGTCACACTGACAATCAAAAAGCAACTCTCTTGGAGGAATTGCAAGATCTAGAGGAAAATATATTGTTGGGTGATAGCTCGGAAGAAGTGTTAGCAAGAAAATGTATAGTTGTAGCTAATTTGGAAATAGTACTGTTGGCAAAGAAGATTTCCTTGCGTCAAAAATCCAAGGTGGTAAAAAGAAGGGGACAAATACACAAAATTCTTTTACAAAGTAGCTAATTCTCACAGACGAAACAATGCTAATGAAGTACTCCACTCCGATAATCAAGTCTTTACTTCTCCATCAAACATTGAAAACCACATTGTGCACTATCATGAGGATCTTCTTTCCAAATCAATTCGTTAGAGACCAAAGCTTGATAATTTTCCGTTTGAAGAGATTGATTAGCATAGTATGAGTTGGTTAGAGACCCTTCGAAGAAGAGCAGATTTATAAAGTCATAACAACTATGGCTAAGGACAAAGCACTAGACCCGGATGGCTTCTCAATTAGTTGCTTTCAAACTTGTTGAGACATTGTGAAATGTGATGTTTTGCAAGTTTTTCGGGAATTTCACTCTTTCCAAAATTTTGAAAAATCCCTTAATGCGACTTTTATTGCTCTCATCCCTAAGAAAATTGAGGCTTCGGCTATAGAGGAGTTTTGCCCTGTAAGCTTGATTAGTAGTGTACAAGATTATTGCAAAGGTCCTTGCTAACCGCCTAAGCCCTATTTTGGAAAAAATTATCTCCAAGCCTCAAAATGCTTTCATTTGCGGGAAACAAATTCTTGATTCAATTCTCATTGCAAATGAATGTTTGGATCATAAATTGCGAGAGGGGAGTACAAGTATCTTTTGTAAACTTGATATAGAAAAGGTTTACGATCATGTGAATTGGGACTTTCTCTAATACTTACTTGGGAGGTGTGGATTTGGAAGTAGGTCGATCTTCTGGATACGTCAGTGTATCTCTACTGTACGGTTTTCAATTCTCGTCAACGACTCACCCACCTACTTTTTTGAGAGCTCTTGGGGCTTGCGGTAAGGAAATCCTCTATCTTCTCTCCTTTTTGTTATTGCTATGGAGGCACTCAGTCGGATGGTGACGGCCGCAGTGGGGGGTGGTTTCATTCTTGGCTTCCAAGTTGGAAATGGCAATAGTGGGTCCGTTAACATCTCTCATATATTATTTGCAGATGATACACTACTCTTCTGTGATGCAGATGCTAATCAAATCCAAAGTTTACATGCACTGTTACTTTACTTTGAAGTAGTTTCAGGGCTGAAAATGAATCTTGGCAAGTCCGAGATGGGGGCGGTGGATGCAATTTCACATATTACTAGACTAGCAAACTTCTTGGATTGTAAGGTATCTTCTTTGTTAATGAAGTATTTGGACCTTCTGCTGGGAGCAACTTTCAAGGCTAGAACCATTTGGGATGGGGTTGTGGAGAAGATTGAAAGAAGGCTAGAGGGATGGAAACGGGTGTACTTATTGAAAAGGGGTCAACTCACTCTTATTTAAAGCACTCTTTAATCTACCTACATATTTCTTCTCTTTGTTTCCTATGCCTGCAGGAGTGGTGATTAGAATTAAGAAACTTTTCAGGGCCTTCTTATGGGAGGGCATGGGGGAGGAAAAAAAAATTTCACTTAGTTAACTGGAAGACAGTATGTTACTCAATATCATATGGTGGCCTGGGGGTGTAACTTGAGAACCTTTAACAAAACCTTATTAGAAAAATGGTTATAGAAATATCATCAGGAGGGGGGGTCTTTGTAGAAGGAAATTATCGACTCTAGATATGGATGAGCTTTGGGGGGTTGGGTGTTCTAACGATATCAGGAGGGATATGGTGTGGATTTGTGGAAGTTCATTAGGAAGGGTTGGCCATGTTTTAAAAGTCACATTCATTACGTGGCTAGAGAGGGCACTAGGATCAGTTTTTGGAGAGACGTTTGGTGCGGTGAGGTTGCATTGGGTAGAGCATTCCCAGCTTTATATCATATTGCTGTTAATAGGGAGACCTCAGTTGCTGACATGTGTTCACTCTCTCATGGTTCTCATCAATGGAATATTCTTTTCAATAGGGATTTTCATGATTGGGAACTATTCACGGTTGCAAATTTTTTCAGCATACTACACCCCTTGAGGACTCCATTGACACGGGCAGATAGACTGAAATTGAAGCACAATGACCACAAGCAGTGTACAGTTAAGGCCTACTACAAAATCTTGGAAACACATAGGCATACTCCTTTCCCCTGGAAAAATATTTGGAGATCTCATGTGCCTTCCAAGGTTGCCTTTTTCATATGGATTGCGGCCCTTGGAAAGATTTTGACCACAGATAACCTGAGGAAGAGGGGATGTGTAGTGTTAGATTGATGCTATATGTGCAAAAAACACGGGAAATCTGTGGACCATCTCTTACTGCATTGCGAGGTTGCAAGGGTGTTGTGGGATGAGGTTTTTCGAAGGGTTCCCATCGCTTGGGTTATGCCAAGGAGGGTGGTGGATTTGTTTGGTTGTTGGAAGAATATACAAGGATGTCCGCAAGTGGTAGAAGTGTGAAAAATGGTTCCGTTATGCATAATATGGTGTCTTTGGGTGAAAAGAAACAAACATTGCTTTGAAAACAAGAAGCGTACATTGGCAGAGCTACAGGATTTTTTTATGCATACTTTATTGCTATGGTTTTCTGCTATTGTATTAGATGGGAACAATGCTCATGATTTTGTCTTTAATTTCCAGCTCTTAGTTTGTACTTAGGTACTCTTTTGTATACTCCTTGTATACTTGGGCTTGGCCTTTTCACTCTTATTAATGAAACTTATCTCTTATAAATAAAAATAAAAATAAACTTACAGATCTGCCCCCTCGTCCCAATATTAACCATAACTCATGAAATAAACTGGTTTACCGGTTTAACCCTAGACTCCCAATGACTTGACCATCAAAACCATATGCATCTCAATTGATGCTACTCATAAATTCCATAAATGAAAAGCTCAAGTTTCCAAAACTAAATATCACTTTCATTGCAGCAACTTGTTCCTTCTTCCATGCTTGCATCACTAAATCTTCACTGCAGTAACAGATGTGCTACCATGAAACCACCCCATGACAACCCAATTAACCGAGTTTTTTCCTTCTTTAACCCCTTCCACAACAAGAACCATCTACACAACCATTACTAGATCCCTCATAAACCTCAAAAACCCAAGAGTACCTTAAAAACCAAGGATACATTAGGTTTGCAGAATAGAGCCTTAGTTGTTTGGTTGTTTTTTGACAAGTAATCCCTTTCCCATAGAGAATAGCCATTCCACAAATTGAGAATAGCTATTCCTAGGGAACCTAACAAAAAAAAAAAGAATAGCTATTCCTAGGGGGGCCAAGTTCAAACTTGAAAAACAATTAAAAAGAAAAAAGAAAAAAAAATCCTTTAGTTTTTTGAAATGGCTGGCCACCACCACAAAGAGGTGTGGGCCCATGATGACCACTGAGGATGGAAACATCCAACCCCGTAGATTCCGGGGCTGCCAAACGATTTGAAAAACATATAAATAAAGGTCAAAGTATAATATAATATCTAGTGGAAATTAGATATGAAAAAATTAGAGTTAGACCTAGAGAGAGACAAAAGATCAAACCACCAGTAATAGAGACAGAGACACAGAATAATCCAGTAATCCTGTTCAAGGCCTAATTTTTCAAGCCACATGAACTCTAATTATGATTATGTGCAGTATTTGGTTGAATTGCAAAACATCCATCATGCTCACAATCAGTTCATTTTACAGGTAAACGTGAAAAAGAACTTAGCTTTTTGGTGGAATTGAATTGCCATAGAATGAACTGATTGTGAGCATACATGGATGCTCTTCATAGATATAATGCAAAGGTTCCTTTTCCTTTAGGAGAACATGTAGATTAATTATTTGACCAGAAGGCAAAAGGCAAAAAATAAAATAAAAAATAAATAAAAGGTGGGAACATAACAATGAAGGAGGAGACAGAAGAGGCAGTAGACACCTACCTTCTCTTTAAGTTCCCCCAAGTAGTTATCAAACAAATCCCTGCGCTCTCTATCTCGTTCAACAGCTTTAAAACGTTCATCATTCTCAAACATACTCACTGCTTTGCTGGATGATTGTTCAAAAATGCAAGTAGCAAAGAAAAGGCATCATGAAATTGCCAGCATATGCAAAACTTCACACAGGTTTTATTTAAGAAAAAAGTTTTCAAAGTGACACCATTTAGGTTTAAGACAAACCTCCATCTTGTGGATGACGTCAGCTCTGACGACTCCTTTAAAAAATCAGCCAAAGATGAGAAAATGCAAAGAAAAAATTAGTTATTAGGAATGGAAGATTATATTAATAAATATAAAGGGCTTGGCCAAAATAACACAAGAAGCATATGCAAAACACAAAATAAGATGTGACAAGATACAACAGAAATTTCCAGAAGCAGCAAACAACATACTTCTAACATTTGTTTAAATTCTTCCCGTGCTTTTTTCAGTTTGATGCGCCTCTCCTCAGCTTCTTGTTTTCTTCTTTGACTTAGGAACTGAAACAAAAAGAATGGACCGTATGATAAGAGCTAAAAAGAAAACAGCACGTGTAATTAATAAATAGGTAGATAATACTTCCAGTTTTTCAGAAGTCTTGTGATAAAGAGTGTGTGCCAATACAACAACTAAAATCAGAGTAAAAACACTAACATATTAATATACATGGCTTAAAATACATCCTTATAAGGGCTTACCTCATTGAAAACTTGCTTCCTCTCTCCAAGTGTCTTCAAAGCACCATATCTTCTATCATTGATTATAACTCTCATAGCCTGTTGTACACATTATTGTTGTCATTACTAAGATAAATGAAAAAAACACAGATAATTATATTGGAATGATTGATGTACCCGATCCCAGGTCCAGTCAGACCCAACATTTGTAGACTCCAAAAGTGCTTTGAATGCAATTTTAGCCTCCTACAAGAGAAAAGGCTGTCATAATAACTAGTTTATACCAAGAAAAACAACAATAAGGAGAAATGGATGCAGCACATTCTATAATATACCAGCTTATTGGCATAAATCATGGGTTCAGGATCAACTGATTTCGCTTCCAATCCAATATCGTTCAGTTTTTCCCCTATTTCATCTTTTTTCACTTCCTCCAAGGCTTCGATCGCATCAACTCCCTAGAAAAACATTATTCTTCACTGGAACATAAATAACTAGAATTAAAATACTAACCCAAGGCATACCTCCGCAACTTTTGCAGGAGCTCCATCTGCAGAATTAGGAACATCTTCAGCTGGAAGATTGTCAGCATTCTCCCTATACAACTCGAGAAGAAGTAGAATCAAACAACGTGCCTTTTGCAAAATACAGTCGGTATACTAAAGATAGTTATATTGACTATACATTGGTGCATGGATGGTATTGGCAATGTTGACAGCGGCTTCAGAATTTTCTGGAACAGCATCTGAAAGTGCTGCAACATTTAGAAGTGTCTGTGTTCCATTTGCATTTTCATCTGTAGTAGAAGCTACAACAGTTGAAGCTGGTGTTTCAGAAAGCAAGGGAGGTTTTAGATCACCAGCAGCAACATCATGCCCCTCTGAAGCTGGGCTTGATGCTACCCGCTGAGCTGGGGAAGATGAGGTTTCTCCACCAGATGGTGCTTTAACCACAGGGGGAGGCACAGTAGTTGAGACAGGAGGAATCTCAAATGTGTCTGGCTGTATTCCCATGAAAGATGCCTTTTCTACTTGCTCGCGAGCCAACTTGAAGCAAAAGTATGTGCAAAACAGTACATAGAGAAAAGAAAATTAGGGTTGGAAAAAAAATCAAAGAGAAGTATGATAAATTTGTTGACGTAGGAGGAAACCTTCAGCTCCTCGGGGATTGACCATTTGGATTCCTTGGTAACCTTGTTGTAGTAGTACCTGCAACACAATCATGAATATGAAAAAATTCAATCAACAATGAGTTCAGAGGTTGCAAACCTAATAAAAAAAAATATTGGAGCACGCACTTCCTTCCATCAGGACTTGTAAATTCCTTCCAGTTAGTCGAAGCATCTGCTTTCTGGCACAGTTATAAAATCCAAATAAATCAAAATTCTTTAGAATATAAAATGCTCAAATTCTTTCCAAGGAAAATAAGAGCTCATTCCAGAATAGTGAAATAACTAGAATCTAGTCACGTAAACAGAAGTGAAAAAATAATGACATTAACAGACAGGAAAGGAGGGAGGGTGGAATTAATTCAAATATAACTAACCAATCAAAAATAATAATTCAACTAAAACTAAGTCAGTTTCAAGCCTGTAATCAATTTCTTCTCAGTCTTTGATTAAATAAATAAATAAAATAACTTCAAAAGCAACTATAAGCTTTCTTAATATTAGAGGCTTTGAAATCCTTTCTAGAGATGACACACCTCTCTCCCTCCCAGGCCAGAGAGTTTGGGCGAGGTTAACGACATACTCCGGCAATCTGTCAAGTTATTTTTTACAGTTAAATAATAGTTGCCACATACTGGAAGGTGCCTCATTGGATAATATGAAATGACTTTTTTTATACATAATTAAAATTTTATTGAAAAAATGCAAAGCCTAAGAATACAGGATGTATATAAGAGAAATGCCTCAATAGAAATACAAAAGGGACAAGAAAATCATATAAGCACTTCATCCATTAAATTCTAGCAATTGCCCATACGAAGAAAGCAATAAAAAAGAAGAATTTAAGCTCATTCATCATTCTCTCCTGGTCTTACAAAAATTATTTCGTTCATTTTCCCCCAACTACACCACCATAAGAAGATAGGGTCATCCTCCACACTGTTACAATATGTAAATTGCCTTATAAACCTCTTCAGTTTGCAAGAAGGTTTGCTAACCTTCTAGGAATAAACCACACTAACCCAACTCTACAAATTGGAGACAAACACTTCATCTTCAAACCAGCCAATATATGCTCAATCTTCTCAATCATACCATTCCAAACAGACTTGGCCTTGAAAGATGCTCCCAGAGGGAAGCCAAGGTATTTCTTAGGTATAGAAAATACCTTCACACCTCAATATGCTAGTCAAGCTCTCCACATTTAGAAACATTTCCCTAGTATTTCATAGGCAGAGAAAATACCTTGCCCCCCAATCTGCTAGTCAAGCTCTCCACATTAGAAACATTTCCCACATGAACCAACTCTGAATATGCAAAACTCACTTTCAGATCAGAAAACAATTTCAAAGCATAGAAAAAGTGCCCTCAAGGCAGATTTGACCTGGACTTGCTTCACAAGATATCATGGTATCGTCTGCAAATAATAGGTGGGAAATGTTAAATCTTAGTTATATCAGGTTCCTTTTCAACTCCTTAATGGAATTGCTCCACCAAAATAAATTTGACAAGATGGGATGAACCACTTCCATTTTTTTTTTTTGATAAGTAAACAAGACTTTATTACTAAAAGAATAGTCCTAGCCCAGTATATACACTTCCATTTATTTATTCACAAGAAAATAAACTGTTCTATAAACAATTTGAGAGATAATAGGAGTGCAAAATTAAGGTTCTCAAATCGAAATATATATATGTCATTTTGTCATTCAATCAGATCAGACGAAAGATGCCAAGATCCTTTGGATCAATTGGCAACACCTTGGTTTCTGACTGAGAGAACCAAGGATCAAATCCCCCCTCCCCCATGTATCAAAAAAAAAAATCAGACAAAAGATAAAATTATATAATGGGAGAACTATATATCCTACATTGACATTCAAATCCTAGGTCAACACGAGAATCTAAGATTGAAATGGATGTCGAAAGTAATAGGGCCAAGAATAATGCACATCCGATTGTGTACATAGCCCTAAGGTAATCCACTTCTATTTATTAAAGAATCAACAAAAAATTTCAAGCAACTCAATTATAATAGTCAGAAAATAATATAAATGACAGGATTTACTAACATTCAAGCAATATAGTAGCTAGAGCAAGCAGCAAATACCCACAGCATGGCCTACCTCTCAATAGAGTAGCAGATCATGTACCTGTAAGCATCTATAAAGCTATGGAAGTCATGCAGTGTATATGTAGAAAATATAAGAGAGTGAGAAACAAACAAACTACAAACAGAATTGAAAACACCATTAACTTTACAGGTCTCGAGGCAAAATTATGCCAGAAGAAGAAAATTGTCAGAATATCTATGGAAGTCTAAGCAAAAGATAATACCATGAAATTGCATGAAAGTTAAATGAGTACGAGTATGTGGCACATGGAACAGATTAGCGCTCATCATGAAGTGTTGAGTAAACTATGAAGGTTTTGTTTGTCCATATTTTGACAATACCATGCAATACATGGGCATAGCATTATGAAGTAATTATCACCATGAACTATCAGACTTGCGAGAGGCAGCCAAGAGAGAGATAAGAGACCCATTTTTTCCAACAAAAGCACAAAAGCAAAGAAAACAGTTATTTAAACCGCTGATCCTGAAACAAATGAACGGAAAAAGGGAAACTGAAAGAAAAGAGATATACATTACATTTGTAATCGACAGAGATAGACGGTGAGTAACTGTCACAATGGCAAGCAACGTGTTTCTGTTTTATATGGGACAGAACTTCTGGCCATAATCAAGATTCAGAGAAACACATTTCTAGTAAATGAGAATTGTTCTTCATCCAAAAAAGAGTTGAAAATATATTATCTGACAGTTCCAAAGACAAATTGGATACAATCAACCTTACAAAAGACACAGAAGTTAAGAATAATAGTTATCTGCTTGACAAGAAAACCCTACCATATGAACTCAAGGAGCAATGTTTTTCACCATACCATAAAAAATATAGCTGATGGAATAACAAGCAATGCATGAATCCATTAAGCCAGAAGTTTGCTCATTCTAAACCAAGCCAGCCATACAAATCACTGGATAGACATGCACCAGCACACATATACACCATGTATATACACACACCATTCAATCACATTACTAACATGAAGAAATTAGAGGAAAAAACATGACTCACCTCAATTGGCGTCATCAGTTCTAAAGGCTTCTCCCAACTAGATTGCCTTGTTTTCTTGTTGTGATAGTATCTGAAGGATTCACGTGGAAGAAAGTTATGGTCAGATAATTTGTATACATCCTGTGTAGATGGGCTGTCTATTTTTCATATTAGCACAAAAAAGTTCTACCTATCAAAAAAATTTACTGCCAGAAGATGTACAAATAACTAATCAAAATTCAAACCTATAAAAATAGAAATGATTCAAAAGCAATTGTAATATGCACGATACTTTGGTCCACTAAAGAAGAAATAAGAATGTGGCACCTCAAAGCAAAGAGACATTTTCAATTTTTTTTCCCACTAATTGCAAGGGTTGCATAGATGGACTAACCAATTGACCATGAACCTTGATCTTTGTAGAACTCAGTGCACAGCTTATAGCCATGCCAAACCAATCACGACAAATGATAAAAGACAGTAATAAATACTGAAACATCGCACTCAATCTATATGGCATTTTAGTGCATATTTTAAGGCTCAAGAGATCCTACGAGCATGTGTCAATGCAAAACCATAAGAGCACAACAAAACACCAACAAAGAAGCAAGCATGCAACAAAAGCAGATCCAAAAAAACCAAAAAATAGTAAATGCTTTTGAATATTTAATTGGCATCTAATAAATTCGGGCACTGCAATCTTCAACATCATCCCTTGGGATTAATTATCAGCTTGCTCGCATTATTCAACGAGATAATAGCCCTAGTCAAAATGGTCTTCCTACGGTGAGATTGCTTCATGAATAAAATATTAATTAAAGAGAAAGAGAACAGCTTAAGTACAAAAGGGATCAACATATTGTTTCAATGCATATATTCTTTCTCGAGGAGAGATTTGGCTCTCTGCTAGTAATTGATTGAAAGTCCAACTATTGCAAATCTAAAAAAAAAATTCAAAAAAAGAAGCAGAGAACATTGTAACCTAGATAAAGATTGGGAATCTAGGATCGCCTGCATCCATCAGAACCATATACCTTCTTCCATCAGCAGAAGTATGCTCTATCCAATCTGTTGGGGACTCTCTTGTGGTGTTAGGTTGGATGATTGTTGCCTGAAATTTTAATCATGGGTATTTCAACAAAATGATAAAAGATGGAGCTTCTGATAGCAAAGGAACACAAAAATGATTTGATAGTGTTGAAGAACTAAGTGATTCAATGTCAATAGGATACGAGGAAAGAAGAATTACTGATGTCACGGTGGTGGGAACTAAAGGTTGTTTTGCATACTGTGCAACAGTGGCAGTACCCTGGCTTTCAGATGATAAACCAAGTTGCCTCCCAGAAGATACATCAGGTGCATGCATTTGAGGTGTAAACTGATACTGGGTGGAGGCACTAAAATTTGTATGCGGTTGACCATAAGAAGATGATGCAAACTGCATAAATGTATGTATATTATTAAGTCAATCCCTAACGAAGTATAATAAATAAAGAAATTCTGAAATGACAACACTTTGGAATCTTACAGTATATGGTGAAGTGAGAGGCCTTTCTGGGCCACCCAAAACAGGTGAATAGCTATTTGGAGTTTGAGAATTTATCTGAGGTATTGATTTTTCTGAAGTAATATGCATGTTTGGCTGAGCAATTGGCAATGGAATTGCCTGTGATGGGAGTGTAGCATGACCAGGCTGACCAGGTCTTGGAGGAAATTGCTGCATTGATTGAGAAAATTGGGGTTGCAGAGTATGATGATGAGGTAGTCCAACATTCATCAGTGGAGCGCCAAGGCCAACAGGATAAAAATGTTGAGAAGGAACAGGATTGAACTGTTGTGACTGCTGTGCTGGAACCACCTGTCGGAACTGCAGCCAAGTGTAGGTTTTATCAGATTGATAATGATGATATATACAGGAGATGCAAACTCATCAACAAGGGATGCATTACCTGAGAAGGCATCGGTGCAACAAAACTTCGAGGGGGTTCTACCGAACCAACCATAGGAGGCTGAAGAGGCTTGCCAATGAAAGATAAATCAGATAGTGGATGAAAATAAACGCAATATTCCAATCAATAAAAATGGGAGCATACCCTACTATAGGAAGCCTCCCTGCATGAGGCTTAAACACCTCAAGTACGATAACCTTTTAAGGCATGGGCATAAAAAAAAATAATGATAATGCAAGTCCACATGGATGATTCGTTCGCGACCAATGCCATTATTATCAGGGATTAAAATCTTATAATGATAACCTCCTATATTTCTACTTATCAAAAAATAACCTCCTATATTTCTCGAAACTCAAAGAATAGAAAATCTTGTCTGTAGAACTAACTGTTTCCAAAAGAATTAAATGCTGCAAGGAATAGTTTTATGGACACACTACCTGTACACCGGAAAATCGAGGATTATTGGCCATTTAGCAAAGTGATGAGCCTCTAGAAAAAGCAGAAACAACTGAAAGATCAACAAGCATCACAATCACTTTAAATCTCAAGCATATTTTTTTATAAGTAATAAAAGACTTTATTCCCAAAGAAATAGGCATAAGCCCAAGTACATAGGGAGTATACAAAGGAAATACCTACATCTTTCCAAAAGCAAAAGGTGAAACTAAATAAAAGAATAAAGCAGAATTCAGAATATTTCTTCCATAGAGTACTAAAGAAAAAATCCCTAAGATCTCCAATAGAGCGTTCTTTATCTTCAAAGCACCTCCCATTGCTTTCGAGCCATATGCACCACATATGTTTAAATCTCAAATATATGACATGGTAACACAGAAGTTCTAGATTTAGTATGCATTGTAACAGCCAAAAAAAAAAGAATATGAAAATCTCATCAAGCGTGGGCATCAAATGATTTAATGTGATAAACTGATAAAATGATTGTATTTAACTTTTTCTAATAAGTTCTATTCATCTATTGCTTTATATAGAAAATACAAGACAATTGAGAAATACGGCCATAACATAAAAGTGATAAACCTAAATACGTTTTTAATAAATCCTAATTACGTTTTTTTAATAAATTCTGAATTGCGTCTTTTAATAAATATCTTAATAAAAAAAATTTGAATCTAAGGTGTAGATGGCACTTCTTTTAGTTTTCTATTTTTACGTGAGTACGAGGCACTAATTTATGAAAGGATAATGATGGCGAGATAAAAACATAAATGGTAATTCTAACACCATTTTTAATAAGATAAAATTTAATTCTAACACTAGCATGCTGGTGGTGGTGTAGGAGATAATGTCAGAGTTATGGCAGCATCTCGATACAGATTATGGAAAAATGGAGGCAGAAAACAATGGTAGTGCACCAAAATGACAATTCAAAGTTAGCAATCATAATTGCCAAAAAAAAGTTAGTAATATACAAATTATTAAATTTTCTCATCGTATTAATCGAACAACAGACAAGATCAAATGATCCAACACCATTTCAACAGACAGTAAGAAAAGGAATTGGCATACAGCAACGAGGCAATAGCATACCACAGCAAAGATTGCAGCGTGTTAGTTTTCGTAACGGCTCTTCAATTTTCTAAAGAGGCTCTTTATGCACCAGAGACCATAATGTAGAAACCGGTATACCGGAGAAATTCAATTTACCTTGCCTCAAAGACTAGCACATAGTCACGTTATTCACATATTAGATCAGTTAATAGAAACAAAAAACAAAACAAAACAAAATCTCAATCAAAAGCCCTAAATTTCCTTATCACAGAAACCCAGAAAAACCCTAGCCCAAACAACAATTCCTTTTATAAGTCCAGACGTTTATACGTACCGAAAAGAAAGCCAGTCACATTCTTGACAAGTAAACTCAAACAAAAGCCATAAAATCCTGGCCTAACTGTACCCTAATTAAGGAAAGATCAGCATTGAGAATATGATGCAATTAATGGAAAAAGGTGGGGGAAATCTTTACCAGTTCTCTGTAAGGTACTTGACAGAGGAGCGCGTGAGGCGGCTACTACCAAACTTTACGAGACAACGGGCTCGGGAGCAGTCGGTGCTAATTCATAGCATAGCTTCGACTGAGAAACGAGGATGCTCTTCTGAGTGACTCAAGAAGATGTATCTTAACTTAAAACCGACCAAATTCTGTATTTATACCTGAGGAGCTTCCGGAAAACCTATATACTTCTTTCATTTCCTTTTTTTTATTTTTTTCAATTCTTCTTCTTTTTGGTCTTGGTTTGAAGTTTGAACGCATTACAATAGTTGTAATGTTGATAGGCATGTGGGATATAAAATTTTATTCATTGGTATGAAACAAGATTAGAGTATTGTTTTTTAACATATTTAAGAGAAATTATGATTTTTTTTTAAGAAAATAACGATATATTTTATTACTCATCATTACTTATGGCAAAGCAAGCATGGGGTAGAAAATATTCTTAAAACCAGACTCCCATGAAAATATAAATTATATAGTCTCAAGTTGGTTTGTAGAGTATAATATATACATCATTTAAATAATACTATTTAAAATATTTAAAATTTAAAATTTATGTTGTAAATTAAATTATAATGAGTAAGTAGAGCATTGTGTTAAAACTATATAATAACCGTACATAACTACATATACCTAACAAAAACTACAACCAAATCAGGCTACCTGTGGGTAAGTTAAGACATGCCTATTTTAAATAGAAATATTATCCTGCATTTAGGGACGAAATTAAAATTTAGTATTTTGAGAGATAATTAATAAAAAATATGATAGGTGTGAGTATAAATAATATATATTTTTGCACATGACTATATAAAAATAATAATCATATGTTAGACAATTATATAGAACAGATATATCTATAACTCATCTTATAAGATAATTTTCATAGAAATTTCATAATTTATTAGAGATCATTATAAAAAAAAATGAAATATCAACGTAGAATTTTTCCTTCAAATTAAACTCGATAACGATATTTCATAGAATAAAATTTATCTATTATAATATCTGAAATGAAATTCCTAACAATTTTTTTCTCAATATAAATTAGTAAATGATCTGCAAAAAACTCATCTTTCATTTGAATACGCAATCTAATTTTTATAAGTTTTATAGTAGAAGATACTCGTTCATTAATAGCAGTAGAAACATGAAAAGTTAATACTCGACGAATTAACCTATTAATCAAATAATAATTTTAACTTTTCTAAAATTATTAGTCTTCTGTATAACTCGAATAATGTAGACATATTTTAAAAATTTAGAAGTGTCAACACATCAAGCTCATAATGCTTTAATTGAATTCTCAAAATAAATTGTTCTTGCTTAGTAAAATCCTGTGATTAAAATTTCTTAATCATTTTGTATATATCATTAATTTTAAATGATTTATATGCACCTTTAAGATTTAAAGCAGTATTATGAATGGAAAGTTTCATTATATGGTCATTAAATTTATTATTCAATTCTTGATCGTTAAATTTGTTGTTCAATTCTTACAATTAAAAGTATATTGTAACAATAAATATATTAATTTTAAAATGATGCTCCATCATTATTAATGATTTGTCAACTTAACAACAAAATTTGCCTCTAACTCTAATATATTTGTCTTTCATATTAGAAATATTAATTTAGTGTTTCTCACTAAAATCTAGAATTTGAGTCGAGGGTTTTATGTATTTGAGTATTATAGACTTAAGGGTGTCAAGTGAAATAAAGATTAGCTGTTAAAATCTATAGACTAAGGGTGTCAGGTGAAGCCAAATGTTAGAGTAGGGGCTACATAAGTATGGGGGACAATTTCAATTAAAGTTTTTGAAGCTTGAGAATTGGGGGACAATTTCAATTGTATAAAAGAAAAATTATAATTATTTATATATTATATTAATTTAAAACAGAATTGGGACGGTAGCTCCCTATCTTGTATATAGGTATGCTCTTAACTATTAATATAGCCAAGAAAGTAACTACTTATAAACTTTAAATATTTTTTTTACAAATATTTAAAATAAAGAATACAAATGCATCATGGAGCACACCCAGCAATAGAAGTCCAATGGTACGCACTAGCAACACAGTACTCATCAAAAATAATTCTATAACGAGTCAGTTTTAAGAAATGAATAAGAAGTTGGCTTTAATTTATCCAAAAAAAAAAAAAAGACAACGCAGAACAAAAAAGGAGGTGTAGACACCAAGAGGGAAAATTTAAAAGGAATGGATGATTATAAACTTATCTATTACATGTTTTGATTGATATGATCACATTTTTTTCATTTGAACTGCAAATTCTAGTTTTGATCTCATTTATCTCTCACGTTGTAATGCTCTTTCCAATTTTTATACAAAAAATAAATTGATAGAACTCATTAGATCCATAAAAATAAGATTGAAGACGAGGAGATTTTTTTTTTTTAAAATTAAAACTGACTCTTCCATCGATTTTCTAAAATTAATTTCCTATAATATTACTAATGAGATTATATAAAAAAGAACGATGATGTTCATAATATTTTATAAAACACCACCTAAGAGCATCTCTATTAATCTCATCAAATCAATCATTAAACACAAATTTGATGATTTATGTCAAAAATTATCTCACATTGATCTTATTAAACAATATTTCTTAAATTTTAAGCTACAGTAAAAGTAGACAAACCCTTTAAATTTGAAGAGTTACTATTCACTCTTTATCTTATTAGTTTAATATATTTTATTTTTCCTATATCTTTCTTTCTTTTTCTTTTTATCTTCTCTTTGGAATAAATGTGTTTATGATATTTTTTTAATTCTAGTTTTATTAAAAATTGTTGAAAATAATCGTTTAAGTATCAAATTGAATTATTAATATATATAATTAGTATAATTATATAATATTGAAGAAAATTTAAAAATATTTTAAAAAATATTATCATATTATTATTTTGATGAGTTTAATGATGAATTTAATGTGGAGTTATTGTGAGTATATATGTTTATCTCATTAAACTTATATTTTTCATCAAATTTTGATAATTTTTTTAATAAGACCAATGAAAATGCTTTAAATCAACAAATCTAGTGAAAAGCGCCTACCACAAACAAAAAAAAATTGCTGGATCAAGAAAAGGTCAGACTTCTTCTACAATCCCGAGGAAGTACGGATGGACTTGCTGTTGGAAACTTCAAATACCAAATGTCACTGAAGTGTTCACGTGGAAAGCTTGCCTTGAGTCACTTCTAACTATGTTGAATTTGTTCAAGAAGAATATTGTTGAATCCCCCTTACGTCCCATTTGCAACCGAGAAGAGAAATCTACAACTCATGCATTGTGGAGCTGTTGCTCAGTCAAAGATGTATGGAGCCAAGGATCAATTGGCTTGCAGAAAAGAGATGATAGTGTTGATACTTTCAAGGTACTTTTTGAACAACTTAGCACACTATGTGATCAACAACTAATGGAAAGTTTCTCAGTAATCTCTCGAGGGATTTGGCTAAGAAGGAACAAATTGATCTTTGAGAAGTCCTCTTTGCATACTACCCAAGTAGCCAAATTAGCAGTCCACTCCTTATAAGAGTTTAAGGCAGCACAATTTTGTAACCAGAAGACTAATCTGGGGAGCCAAGAAAACCAACAAGCTTGGAGCCCTCCTCCACCTAGATGCCTAAAAATCAATGGGGATGCAGCATTGAATTCAGCTCAGAACAGAATAGATATGGGTCTGGTAGCTCGGGATCACGCAAGCACAATCCAGGCCACTAAGAAGCTATCTAAGAATGGATTCATAAATCCTTTAATTGCTGTGGCTACAGGGATTTACATGCTGCGATTATGGCTAAGAATATGGGACTCAACTTAGTGATCCTAGTGGGACTCAACTTAGTGATCCTAGAAGGCGACAATCAGCAAGTGGTTAAAGCACTTAGTCAGCAAATAGATCGATGGGATGGTGTGGGTTTGATATTAAATGACAAAAATTATACTTTCAAGTATAGATTAATGGCAAGTTCTTTTCAGAAGAAGAAGTGGCTACCAAATAGCTGATCATTGTCTAGCAAAGAAATCCTGTATGCTAGTTGAGGATGTGATTGAACTGGCTAACAATCGAGTTGTAGAATCCTTGTAATCCTCCTGTTGTTTTCTGATATCAGTAAAGTTGGGATATTTCTATAAAAGGCTTGTAAGAAATTTTTGAGACATATATATTATTTATCATCTAAAATCCGATTTGCCATCTCAATCATCCTATCTAAAATCCACGGGCTCAGCCACCCAAATGATCTTATCCTTGAGTTGTCACACAGATCGATCTATTTCCACGTGGTGTTTCATCCTCGTCGTTATTAACCCCATGACCCATCCATTGCACCTGTGAAACTTCTCAAGCTTTCTAGACCAGTCTCTCTCCCTCCAACTCCTCCTTTTTCTTCGGCTACTGCCATCTCACCATGTCATCACTCTTCACGATCTCCGATGGCCTCTCTCTCCGTTACATCACATTCTCCACTCTCCTCATGGCCTCTCAAGAACAAGAAAAAGAACAGTACAAGTACCATAGTTTCCGCTTTCAACAAAAACCCACTTGGCCAAAAGACACAGTACCTCTCCTTTTCCCTGTACTCTAAACCCAGTTCGAGAAAACCCCTCAGGTTCTCCGCTAATAAAGATGAGCAAGAAAACCAACCTACTTCTTCTTCGGTTGCCGTAGTCTCTGAGAAGCCAACTAAAGAGAATGATCTTCAGCAGACTAACGAGTCGTCTTCAGGAGAAGTCGAATTGGGCAAAGAGGGTGACGATAAAGATAAACAGCAAGAAATGGACTGGAAGACGGACGAAGAGTTTAAGAAGTTCATGGGCAATCCTTCAATCGAGGCGGCGATAAAGCTGGAGAAGAAGAGGGCAGATAGAAAGCTCAAGGAGCTTAGTAGGGAAAATAGCGATAACCCAGTTGCGGCATTTTTCAATAAAGTGGTGCTTGATAATTTGACTAGAGAGAAGGAGAGGTTGGAGAAAGCTGAGGAGACCTTTAAGGCTCTTGATCTCAACAAGGTAATTATTTTGCGTACTGTTTATTCATTAGACGCTACTAATTCTGATATCTATATTTTCAGGTAATTCTCTATTATTAAAAAGTATTATTGCTGTTTGGATGCAAGATGGTACATTAGTTTAATGATAGAATCTGTACATTTCTTATGGCTTTAGACTTTAGTATTACAGGTGATAACTCGAGGGGTGTTGTTCCTAATTCATAATTTAAGGAACATGAGGTAAGTATTGTAGAATGTATCACTTGTCCTGTTATCTTGTTTTATTTTACTATAAAACATTATATACACACTGTTACATGCATGCCTTGCTTTTACTCCTGTCTATTTGCTCTTTCAAAAGATCATGAAATAAGTTTTTATTTTTCTTTTCCTGTTCTGGGCCACATTTGATGGTGCAGTTGAAGAGCTGCTTTGGATTTGACACGTTTTTTGCAACTGATGTTCGGCGTTTCGGAGATGGGGGCATCTTTATTGGCAACTTAAGGAAGCCCATCGAGGAAGTCATTCCCAAACTGGAGAAGAAGCTATCTGAAGCAGCCGGGAGGGAGGTAGTTTTATGGTTCATGGAAGAAAAAACCAATGACATTACGAAACAGGTATATACATAAATTGACATTGTTATTACATTAAACTTTAACCTTGCATTTTGGATGTATGATTTATATAGAATTTCCGGACTCATCGACTTGTTCTTATATGCTCCGTTTTGGTCATTCATTTTAAGATGGATATTAAGTTAATCCTCAGTCTGGAATTGTAGCATGACTACTTGATAAACTTTCATCGTTCAAATTCAGTGGTATGTTTTTGGGTACACAGTAGTATTGGAACGGTGTGCATGCTGTGTTACAACCAACGGGTTGAAGGTCTGAATCGTGAAGTGATCTGAACCAATTTTTCCAGCACCGCTAAGGTCTAAAGCCAGTGTTTTTAGGAGGCTAAAGCTCCTCCTGAACATCTTTCTTACTAGATTATCTGGCTATAGTTATTCAGGAGATTTTTTAACTCTTTCCATGGACTATAATATGTAGTTTACTCGCTTCTAACATGTGAGGAGAAAGAAATTGGAATCTCCTCTGTTTTTCAAGTTTTTCTAAGCTATTAGAGCTTCCGTTCAGATTTCACGTTTATATGTCTTGCTATTTCTAGGCTTGTGTGGTGCAACCCAAAGCAGAGATGGACCTACAGTTTGAAGCAACCAAGCTAAGCACCCCATGGGGTTATGTCAGTGCAATAGTCTTATGTGTTGCAACTTTTGGAACGATAGCTCTGACAAGTGGATTCTTCTTAAAACCTAATGCTACATTTGATGATTATTTGGCTGATGTTGTGCCTCTCTTTGCCGGCTTCATTACCATTTTGGGAGTTTCTGAGGTATGCTGCTCTGCACCTTTTTATCAAACCCTAATATACATACTGTTATTGTGTGATTCACAAGACCATGGCTTTAACTGTTACTTCCAATTTATCCTGTCTGCTTGGATAAAAAGGCAATTGTACCATTGAGGCTTTAGTAGGACAATTGTAACCAGGTTTGTGCAAATCCAATTTAGGAAATCTAGTTATTCCCTCAAACAGATGTAAGATATGGTAGTAGCAACTGCAATGTTCTTCTAATACTTTAATATTTGGGTTGTACCTTGCTAAAAAGATGCCTGGCACCAGAGAATTAGGATGTATGATTTGTATATTTTTACATTCTTTTGTGAGATTGTGAATTATGTTGTCATCAGAAGTTCTTTATTTACAAGGTCTTGGATTGGGTTAGGATGTTATACTTTCTTCCCATTAATTGTTTAGATTGAAAAGTAAAAATCTTTAGTTCTGAATGTTACTTCATTTCTGCTTCATGGCTGGTACTTTTTCCAGGATTGTCCAAGACCTAATATGAGGTTATGTTGGTATAGATGCTTATATTCAAATAGGGTGTTTAATTAGAAGGCCAAATATTATACTTTTAGACAAGAAGGAGAAGAAGAATCCAAGGGCTCATTGTACAAGTGGAGTTGATTCTTAGGGCGTCTCTCCTACTTTCTATAAAAGACAGATTGGGTGGAGAGAGAAAAAGGTCAAAATAACAAGAACACTTTCATTCTTGAATATTTAGGATGGTATGGGATACTGCATATAATTTGGAATCATATGAGATACGTCAAAACTAGTTTGATTTGGCGTGCCCTTATTGTTAAAACTCCATATCACCTTGACTGCTCGACAAAATTGTAATTCTGTGAGCTTGCCTTCTGAGAAATAAAATGTTAGTTATGTTTTATCTGCTTTATGGCAACACCTGTCTTTTCCCGCACGCTGTATTGAAGGAAATATTGTTTTATGTTTTGCAGATAACCACAAGGGTAACTGCAGCTCGTTATGGTGTCAAACTCAGCCCATCTTTTCTCGTGCCATCCAATTGGACAGGGTGCTTGGGAGTGATGAACAACTACGAATCACTGCTTCCAAATAAGAAAGCACTTTTTGATATTCCTGTGGCACGCACAGGAAGTGCATATTTGACATCTCTCGTGCTTGCAATTGCTGCATTTGTTGCTGATGGCAGCTTTAACGGAGGCGACAATGCTTTGTAAGTTTTCTGAAGTGCCTTTCCATTCTCAAAAGAATTGAAGACATGATTTCTTATGCAAAAGCAATCTTGTGTACCTCTGCTTTCCCATTAAGAATGACAATTGTGATAGAAGATGGATATGGCTGTAGTTACTTGTTAGGGGTTCTAAACTGCCAGCATTGCATTTATTTGTTGCCACCATGAAGGTTCTAATCAGCCTCCCAGATTTGCAACCTTGGGGTAAAAACCGGGGGGCTTCATATAAAAAAATTGTGGTCAAGAGAGATGTGAAAAACCTTTAACAAGACAACGTTATGTTATAGATTCATTAATCATCGTTTGATACAAATGCATAGGCATTTCTCACTGCAATTTCGTTACCACGTCTAAACAATTTTTATGCCAAATATCTGATAGCAGCTCATCATTACTCCGTTCTTCTCTTTCTATGCAGGTATATAAGACCACAATTTTTCTATAACAATCCCCTGCTTTCTTTCATCCAGTTTGTCATTGGACCTTATGCAGATGACCTAGGTAACGTGCTACCTTACGCAGTGGAAGGTGTTGGAGTTCCTGTTGATCCCCTTGCTTTTGCTGGGCTTTTAGGTAACTCACTCTCCCTGACCTCAAATGGATATATACTATTTTGGTTCTTTTATCCACTGCATGATGAGATAATCCACTGGTACTGGTGATGAATAGCATGAACTGATATAGGACAAGTTCAGCTAATGTTGATAATGCTTGAAAATGTTAATTTGCTGGCTGATATGTGCAAATACGATCACTACAGTTCATGATTGAACATAGAAATGAAGTGCTGAGGTTCAGAAAATATCATCCGTATGTTCTTTACTCAAGCTAGGCTCCCAATGATGTTCATAAATATGCAGGAAT
Organism: Platycarya longipes; assembly: GCA_036559045.1. Classification (NCBI taxonomy): domain Eukaryota; kingdom Viridiplantae; phylum Streptophyta; class Magnoliopsida; order Fagales; family Juglandaceae; genus Platycarya; species Platycarya longipes. The sequence goes on from CM071793.1 coordinate 2,306,120, forward strand.
GGTGGTGACTTCTTTGAACTTGTTGCCTTGTGGAAGATTGGAAGGAGGGCGAATTGCTCAAGCTATGTTCGGGAGAAGCACTGCTACGTTACTATCTTTTGCGACATCTCTATTGCTAGGGATAGGTGGACTGAGTGGAAGTGTGCTGTGCTTGGCATGGGGTTTATTTGCAACCTTCTTCCGGGGTGGAGATGAAGTACCTGCAAAAGATGAGATTACTCCTCTGGGAGATGACCGCTATGCTTGGGGTATTATCCTTGGACTTATCTGTTTCCTCACTCTTCTCCCTAATGGGGGAGGGACATACTCCAGCTCCTTCTTCGGTGCACCCTACTTCAGAGGTGACTTGTAATAAAATAGAGGTCGCATCGCCGTGTATGTATCATGTATGTACGTGTTAGTTGTTCACATGTTTTTAGTAGTATATTAGTGCGGCAGTAATACCTAAAGAAGAGTAATTAAAAGCCGCACTATTTATGGCTGCGCCCGCCACTGTTAAAATGTGTGTATATGTATTATTAGTTGTTCGCATGTTTTGCTTAATTTGTGTTGCTGCCAATCTCTTTCCCGATTCCAATCATAAAAGAGAAATACTCTGTAAATGTTACTTCTCGTCAACCAACTCCATATCACTCCAAACGATTTAACTGACAAACGTAACAAAATAAGTACCAATAGTAATTGCATTTCACAATCTAGGTAGTAGAGATTAATAGAAGGAATCGAGTTTAGTTGCACTCATACTAAACATCACACAGCACAACATCGGCAATACAAAAAGATAAAAACGCACTCCCAAAACCTCACGGAAATAAACCACCCAGAGAAATTAGTACTCCTCGCCTTCATCATCCTCGCCTTCAGCTGATTCAGCACCAACTTCCTCATAATCCTTCTCCAGAGCAGCAAGATCCTCACGAGCTTCAGAGAATTCTCCTTCCTCCATACCTTCACCCACATACCAATGTACAAAGGCGCGTTTGGCATACATGAGGTCAAACTTGTGGTCAATGCGGGAAAACACCTCAGCCACGCTGGTCGAGTTTGAAATCATGCAAACAGCCCTCTGCACCTTAGCAAGATCGCCTCCAGGAACAACAGTGGGAGGCTGGTAGTTGATACCGCACTTAAATCCAGTGGGGCACCAGTCAACAAACTGAATGGTCCGCTTGGTCTTTATAGTAGCAACAGCTGCGTTGACATCCTTAGGCACAACATCACCACGGTACATGAGGCAACATGCCATGTACTTGCCGTGGCGAGGATCACACTTGGCCATCATGGATGAAGGCTCAAAAGCACTGTTAGTGATTTCAGCCACTGAGAGTTGTTCGTGATATGCTTTCTCAGCAGAGATGACTGGTGCATAAGAAGAAAGCATGAAGTGGATTCTGGGGTATGGGACCAAGTTGGTTTGAAATTCAGTCACATCTACATTCAGCGCACCATCAAACCTTAGAGAGGCAGTCAAAGATGAGATCACCTGAATTCCAGAAATAGAACAAAAAAATTTAGATGAGACAAGCTATATCATAGCAACATTATCTAGTAAGCCCACATAAATGTGACCCTGTTCATAAAAAGTACATGTCTCTTTTTCCATTCAGATTTAATCTAATCATGCAATTATCTATCAAAACACAGAAGTTAATACTTCCTATATCATCTAAGCATGTTTATTACTTAGCAGGCACCAGATTCACAATTGAGAGCATCCATAGTGCTATATTGCCCACACAGGGAAATGAAAGTTTTCCTAATTCCTTAAAATTGATTTGAGGATATCAACCTGAGAGACAAGACGGTTGAGGTTGGTGTAGGTGGGTCTCTCAATATCAAGGGATCGCCTGCAAATATCATAGATGGCTTCATTGTCCAAAAGTACAGCCACATCAGTGTGCTCCAGGAGAGAGTGGGTTGAGAGGACACTGTTGTAGGGCTCAACAACAGATGTGGAGACCTGGGGAGAAGGGTAGACTGTGAAACCCAGCTTTGATTTCTTGCCATAGTCAACGGACAATCGCTCCAAGAGAAGTGAGCCAAGCCCAGAACCAGTGCCTCCACCAACAGCATTGAATACTAGAAATCCTTGGAGGCCAGTGCAGTTGTCAGCAAGCTTTCTAATACGGTCCAAGCACAGATCAACAATCTCCTTGCCAACTGAAACAGGAGATGGATTATATCAGAATCTCTATTTGATATTCCACATAAATATAGATGAAAAATGTGAGATGCCTACTGGTATAGTGGCCACGGGCAAAGTTGTTGGCAGCATCCTCCTTGCCACTAATTAGCTGCTCTGGGTGGAAGAGCTGGCGGTAGGTTCCAGTCCTCACTTCATCAATGACAGTGGGCTCAAGGTCAACAAAGACAGCTCGAGGGACATGCTTCCCAGCACCAGTTTCACTGAAAAAGGTGTTGAATGCATCATCACCCCCACCAACAGTCTTGTCACTAGGCATTTGGCCATCAGGCTACACAAACAAAAAAGCATTTAAGAGGTTCGTCAATCAAACCAAAAGACTGAGCCAACCAACCAATGGCAGGCTAACCGGACCTACTAAGTGCATATGAACGTTCAGCTAATCAATTTTAATGGCTTTCAAAACCAACCACCAATTTTGAGGCGTTGATTGAACAGCCAATTCTCTTCATTAATTCCATTGAGGTACAGAAAACTACAATGAATAAATGCACATTATACTTGATGTATTTGTTTTAGCAAAGTTGTGCATAGACATACGATCCAAGCATGTACATAGTCTCAGTTTTAGCACCAAGTGTTTTTTGCATTTGATTTGATAAATGATCCCTCAATCAATTCTTTTTTCATTTATTTTCTCTAAATTATATCTCATTTTCACATGGTTTTGGTTTTCTTCGCATCTGAACAATAGCAAGGGAAGGTTTTCTTTTAGTTACTTTACTGATAGACGAAATATTCCCAAGCCATTCATTGGATAATATATCAGATCAGTTCTCAGTCAATTGTGGCCAAATCCATAAAAAAAATTACTAGGTGCTTTTCGATAATATGTGGAGCAACTACTAAAATATTACAAATGTATCAAGAAAATCTAGACATGATAACAAGAAATTTTAAATCGAATCAGAACCTTAAAAAAAATCAAAACATCCATAGTCCTAATGGAGATCTTGCAAAAGCCAGGTCTGATGCTTAAAATAAAACAGATCTGACAAATTACAAATCTGCAGAAAAAGGTCCACATCAAGATTCCTATTCTCAGAATCAAAATAACACCGACAAAACACAGATCTGAGCAAAAAAGAGCGATCGAACCAGAAAACCATGGAAACCACTTTCCATTCTAATCAAACCCATAAAGAGCGGAAAGTAGAAACATGAAGATAAATTGGAGAAAGTCTGAAGGAAACTCAACAAAAATGTATCACCGAATTAGGTGCGTAAATTGCAGATCTGACATGCTAAAAGAAATCAGAGAAGATCACAGATCGCACCAAACAAAGAGTCTCAAATATAAACTTCAATATTAGACTAATTACAGGGGGAAGAATGAGAAGAAGAGTACCTGGATGCCGTGCTCAAGACAGTAAAGCTCCCAGCAGGCATTGCCGACCTGAATACCTGCCTGACCAATGTGGATTGAGATGCACTCTCTCATTTTCGTTGGAAATTGAAGGAAATCTAGAAAACGAAGGAATATAGTAAAGAAACTGAGAGAGGCTTCCTCTTAGAGACGAAGGCGTTTATCAAGACGCCCTCTGGAGAAACCTTTGTGATAGATCTGAACCTTGCGGCTGGGGGTACATATAGCAGGAAGGTGCGAGAGATATTTAACCGGAGGTGTTGGTTGAGCCAGAGCGAATTGAGTTGGCTGTCAGTCTTGTGATTGGAGGTTGGCGTAACCAAACTACTAACCACGGTTGGTATTTTGTTTTTCAGATTTTTGAATTATTAATTTTGCCGCTCGAGCGGCCCACTGGCACTGAGGGTTTACCGGTCTGTTTGGCAACAAGGCTGAGTTTTTCCCCAACTCAGCTTAAGGCTTTCCGTGCACCGTCTTAGAATTATGTTATTTTTTATTATTTTATAAAAAAAATTATATTTGCAATTATAAACATGTAAGTACTGCACATTTCTATTTAAAAAAATTAATAAATATAAATTTATATGAAAATTCAATTTTTAAGAATAAACCACGTTCTTAAAAAAAATATGCAACACTTACATCACTATAATTATATTTAACATTCGATTTTATAATCTACTTTATGTCTATTAGTTTTATAATTCCAAATAATATTAAGTGAGAGGTGTGCGCTAGCTGTAAATGATAATCATTGAAGTTTACAGAAACAAGCAACCAAAAAATTGGTGGTCTCGTCTTTTTGCACGGTCCCAATTTTGCTTTTGGTGAACGACATCATTTGTTGTCAATGATAAGATATATAAATTTAGTAGTCTTTTATTTTTTTTCAAATTAAGCAAATAAAATTTCATTAAACTAAAGTAATGATACAAAATGAGAGAATAGGATTTCTCAATAATCACTTAAAAACAAAAAAATTATAATGTAAAAGAGGCAGTAAGTGAATTTATTTAAGATAAAAAAATTTGATCAATATCATATTAAAGGATGCTATCTTATAAAAAAATTAAAAATAAATTTTTTGCATGAGCTTAGAGACTAAAAATAATCGAAAAACTGACAAACAAAAAAAATTGAAAAAGAAAAACGGAATGGGAGGAGGTGGTTAGAAACAAAGGCCTCCGACCCACCCCTTTCCTGGAAGAGGAGAAATTTCCTAGGTATTGATCGCTGGATTTCGTCTGGAGCAAGAAGGATAATAAAGGAGGGAGAATCATTAGATAATTTTAGTCGTCAAAAGGCTCATCATCTAATAAGAGAGGTATTTTTTGTGTCTTGTTATAAAATACGTCATAAGATACATCATGCGTCCTCAGTTTTAACATAAATCAAACACAAGTATTATCTATTTGGAGAATCGAGAATTTTAAATTTTAATAGATAAAAATGTATAAAATGATCAATGAGACTCGACAATAACAACATCATCTAATAACTTTCATAATGGATTAGCTACATCTATTACTTAGCCAAATAATAACTAAGAAATATTAAAAGTGTTGAACTCAAGGTTTCAAATTTCGTGTAAATCTACACATGGATTTTGATGATAACAAATGAATTCAAAGAATAAAGGAGTCTCAAGCTCAAGTTGTCTACACAATAAAATCAAGCACATCAAGGAAGCAAGCATGAGCAAGAAGGGAACAAGTTCATTTTAAAATCATAGAATAATATTGTAAATCTCTTAAAAAATTCGAAATTAGGATTAAGGCTCAAAATTAATATTTTATCATAAAGCATTAAAATACATTTTCCACATGTGCATGAATATTTTAAAAATTAAATTTAAAAATTTTGAAAGATGATTGATTGTCATCTTTCACATGTGCATGACATGATTAAATGTTTGAACTTTGAAAATATTAAGATGATTGATTGTCATCTTTCACATGTGCATGTTTTATTTGAATATTTTCACAAGTGATAGATGTTTTTCTTGACTTATACAAAAGGTAGATGTCTTTGTTTGAAAATTTTGAAAAGTAAAGTGTGCTCCTTTTGTCATATGTAAAAAGTAAAAGATTAGATTTGAAATTTTTGAAAAGTAAAGTGTGCTCCTTTTGTCACATGCAAAAAGTAAAAAGATTAGGTTTGAAATTTTTGAAAAGTGAATGATGATGTCTTTGACATGTGAATCTTTTTAAATTTGAATATAAAGTCTCATATGCCTATAAATAGATCATTTGAGAGCTTCACATTTACAACACCAAGAGCATACAACATTCATTCAAAGCTTTCTCTAAGCATTGAGCCTTAACCCTTGTTCATTTTGAGAGATATAGTTTATGCTGTATTGTTCTTATTTCACTCATTGAGGAGTGTTTTCTGATAGCCTACCCACTATCAATTCTTGTATCAGTAAAAGGGTGTGTATAACCCTTCTGTGTGTAGAAGGTGTTCTACACGGGGAATAGTTAAATCACCAAGTGTGAGGTGATTGGAAGTGTAGAGGGTGTTCTACACGGATTCTTTGGAGCGGTACTGCTCAAAAGTGTAATAGGTTTCTATCTCCACCTAAAGGAGATTGACTAGTGAATTCGGGATCCTTAAAGGGTAGCTTGAGGCGAGGACGTAGACAATGGGGCTGAACCTCGTAAAAATACTGAGTTTGCTTTCTCTTACCCTACTCTTTACATTTCTTACTGCTTTATATTCTGTTTATATTTTATATTGTATTTTTGATTTATAACTGCTATTTTTTTTTAAATACAACTCAATTCACTCCCCCTCTTGCGTTAGTCATCTGGGTAACAATTGGTATCAGAGCAAGAGCTCTGTTATAAGATTAACTATCTTTTGAGTTAAGATCTTATGGCTAACATTGCAGCTTCATTTGGTGAAGGTCAATCTAGCAGTCGGCCTCCACTCTTTTGCGGAGACAATTACTCATTCTGGAAAGTTAGAATGAGAATATTCGTTCAAGCTCAAGGTCGAGAAATCTGGAAATGCATTGTAAATGGACTTTATATTCCAACAAAGTGGTTGATGGAGTAAAGGTCAAAAAGGAAGAAGAAGAGTTTGATCGTGAAGACGATAGACTTTATACTTTGAATTTAACTGCTATGAATTTATTATATAATGCTCTCAATGGTAATGAGTTTAATAGAATAATGATTTACGCTACAGCAAAGGAAATTTGGGATAACTTGGAAGTTACTTATGAAGGAACTTCTCAAGTCAAGGAATCAAAAATTTATATTCTTACTCATGAATATGAAATGTTTAAGATGAATGATGATGAATCTATTTCTAGTATGCACACTCGTTTTACTAATATCATAAACAGCTTGACAGCTCTTGGCAAAGTTTATTCCAAAGTGGAGATAGTAAGAAAAATTCTCAACTCTCTACCAAAACGTTGGGAATCAAAAGTGATAGCGATTCTTGAAGCTAGAGACCTCAAGAAGCTCGAAGTGAATGAACTCATCGGGTCACTTATCACCCATGAGTACACATTGAAAAGAGGAGAAGAAGAAGGAAAGCAAAAGAAGAGCTTGGCATTCAAAGCCGTTCCTCATGAAAGTGAAAGCGAAGAAAATAAAGAAAACGATGACGAAGAGATTGCAATGATCATAAGAAGATTTAAGAGATTCTTGAAAAATAAAGCTCCTCCAAGGAAACCTTTCAAAAAAATTTCCAAGAAAGATTCAGGTAAAAATGACACTTTAATTTGTTATAAATGCAATAAGCCTGGTCATATCAAGTCAGATTGTCCTCTGCTAAAGAAAGATCGAAACAAAGGCAAAAAAGCAATGAAAGCTACATGGGATGATGATTCAAGTAGCTCAAATAGTGAAGCAAGCAATGGAGAATCAGCAAATCTTTGTCTTATGGCTAAAGATGACATTGAGGTAACAATTCTTGATAATATTGAAGATCCTTCATATGAAGAATTGTAAAATGTTTTAGAAGAGGTATATGAGGAATTTGAAAAATTGGGTATCAAGTATACAGCTTTGAAAAAGAAAAATTCTTCTTTAACAAACGAAATTGATATTTTAAGAAAAGAAAGTATTGTTTTGAAAGATGAAAATTTTGAGTTGAAGAAAAAGAAAACTGATTTAGAAAATATTATTGAAAATTTTACGAATGGAAAAAGAAATTTTGAAAAACTTCTTGGTAGTCAAATATGTGTTTTTGACAAGGCAGGCTTGGGATATATGCCAAAACAAAAATACAAACCTTATAAAAACTTCTTTGATAATCCTTCTACATCAAAGTCCAATATTCAAAATTCTTTTCATAAAAATAATTTTGTTAAAAAATGATACTATTATAATCACTCAAGTTCTTCATATATGGCACGTGCTATTTGCAATTTTTGTAATAGAAATGGTCATAATTATCATGCTTGTCCTATTAAAAGAAAACATATAATGACTATTAGGGCCATATGGGTACTTAAAAATCTTGTTTCTTCTAATACTAATAAATAAAGGACCCAAAGAACTTGGGTACCAAGAAAAATCATTTTAATTGTTTTTATAGGTGTGCATGAAGTCCTCCACAAACAAAAATAAATGGTTTTTAGATAGTGGATGTTCAAGACACATGACGGGAGACAAGACTAAGTTCTTTGATCTTAGATCTAAAGAAGAAGGACACGTGATATTTGGAGACAACTCGAAAAGGAAGATCGTGGGAATAGGTAAAATTGGTAATGAGTCTTCTCTCATAATTGAAGATGTTTTACTTGCTGAAAATCTAAAACATAATCTTTTGAGCATAAGTCAATTATGTGATAAAGGATTTACAGTTACTTTCAAAATGGATAAGTGCATTATTTTGAATGATCATGATTGTAATATTTGTTTTATTGTTTTTAGAAGCAACAATGTTTATACAATCGATTTTGAAGAAATTACCTCACAAGATGCTATTTGTTTTTCAGCTCAAAATGAAACTAATTGGTTATGGCATAGAAGACTAGGCCATGCCAATATGGAACTTATTTCCAAACTTTCAAAAAATGATCTTGTGAGAGGTTTACCAAAAGCAAATTTTCTTAAAGACAAAATTTATGATGCATGCCAGTTTGGTAAACAAACAAAAACTTCTTTTAAAACCAAGAAACATATTTCCACTACTAGACCACTGCAACTGATACACATGAATCTTTTTGGACCAAATAGAGTTGCAAGTTTAGGAGGAAAATATTATGTATTTGTTATTGTTGATGATTTTTCTAGATATACTTGGGTCATCTTTCTTGCTCATAAAGATGAGGCACATAATGCATTTACCAAGTTATGCAAGAGAATTTAAAATGAAAAGGGTTATACTATTTCAAGTATCCGAAGTGATAGGGGAAAAGAGTTTGTTAATAAAAATATTGAAACATTTTGTGATGAAAATGGTTTTATGCATAATTTTTCTGCTCCTCGAACTCTTCAACAAAATGGGGTAGTAGAGAGGAAAAATAGATCTCTTCAAGAGATGGCAAGAACAATGCTCAATGAGAACAACTTGCCTAGTTATTTTTGGGCCGAAGCGGTAAGTACTACATGTTATATGATAAATAGAGTTATGCTAAGGTCCAAATTAGATAAAACCCCCTATGAGCTTTGGAATGAGAAAAAGTCCAACATTGGTTACTTTCATGTATTTTGATGCAAATGTTTTATTTTAAATGACAGGGATAATTTAGGCAAGTTTGATGCAAAATCTGATGAAGGTATCTTTCTCGGGTATTCTACTAATAGTAAAGCTTATAGAGTATTTAATAAAAAGACTTTGACTGTACAAGAATCTATGCATGTAGTATTTAATGAATCTAATTCTCTACTCTCCAATAAATCCATTGATAAAGAAACAAGAGGTATAAATAATACGGAAAGTCTCAATCTCAACAAAGAGAATACAATAGAGGAAGTCCAACATGGAGACATCAGAAAAGATCATCAAAATTTAATACAAGATGCAACCAAACAGTGAAAATTTGTGAAAGATCATCCAGTGGAACAAATTCTGGGAGAACCTTCACTAGGTGTAAGCACTCGATCATCTCTTAGAAATATTTGCAATCATACTGCTTTTCTATCTCAGATTGAACCTAAAAATATTGATGAAGCACTTCTTGATGAATCTTGGATTCTAGCTATGCAAGAAGAGCTTAATCAATTTGAAAGAAATGATGTTTGGACACTTGTTCCTAGACCCAAAAATCATACTATTATTGGAACAAAATGGGTTTTTAGAAACAAGAAAGATGAGTCCGGAGTCATTACTAGAAATAAGGCTCGACTTGTAGCCCAAGGTTTCAATCAAGAAGAAGGAATCGATTATGATGAGACATATGCACCAGTCGCAAGATTAAAAGCTATTCGAATGCTACTTGCATATGCTTGTTATAAAGATTTCAAACTTTTTCAAATGGATGTTAAAAGTGCTTTCTTAAACGGTTTTATAAATGAAGAGGTATATGTTGAGCAATCTCCAGGTTTTGAAAATCATATTTCTCAAAATCATGTTTTCAAACTCACAAAAGCACTATATGGACTCAAACAAGCTCCTAGAGCGTGGTACGAAAGACTTAGTGGTTTCTTGATTGAAAAAGGCTTTTCAAGAGGAAAAATTGATACAACTCTTTTCATTAAATACGAAAATGATGATATTCTTTTGATTCAGATTTATGTTGATGATATAATATTTGGTGCTATTAATGAAAATATGTGCCAAGTTTTTGCTAAGACTATGCAGGAAGAATTTGAAATGAGCATGATGGGAGAGCTTACATTCTTTCTCGGATTGCAAATTAAGCAAGCAAAAAGTGGGACATTCATCAATCAATCGAAATATATTAAAGAATTGCTGAAAAAGTTTGGGATGGAAGGTGCTAAAGAAACTGGAACACCAATGAGCCCATCCACTAAACTTGATAAAGATGAATCCGGTAAACCAGTTGACTCGAAGGTATATCGAGGTATGATTGGTAGCTTATTATATTTGATAGCCAGTAGACCAGATATTATGTTTAGTGTGTGCTTATGTGCACGCTTTCAATCATCTCTAAAATAATCACATTTAATTGCAGTTAAGCGCATTCTTAGATATCTTAGTGGTACAATTAACTTAGGGTTATGGTACCCTAAGTATACATCTTTCGATCTAATTAGCTACACAGATGCAGATTATGCTGGCTGTAAAATAGATCGAAAAAGCACTAGTGGAGCATGTCACTTCTTAGGTCGTGCACTAGTTTCCTGGTTTAATAAAAAACAAAATTCTGTTGCACTATCTACTGCTGAGGTAGAATATGTTGCTGCGGGTAGTTGTTGTGCTCAAGTTCTTTACATGAAGCAACAACTTGAGGATTTTAAACTTATGTACAATCACATTCCAATCAAATGTGATAATACAAGTGCTATAAATCTTTCAAAGAATCCAATACAACATTCTCGGACCAAACATATTGAAATTAGATATCATTTTCTTAGAGATCATGTGCAGAAGGGCGATATTGTATTAGAATTCATTAGTACACATGATCAATTGGCAGATATTTTCACAAAACCCCTACCAGAAGATAGATTATACATGATTAGAAGAGAAATAGGAATGATGCATACCATGGATATCTGCTAGATACTTTTATTTCATTATCTTAAATGACCTACAAAAACTTGAGACGTTTAGCCTCATCATTCAAATGCATTTGCTCCTCATAAATCATCATGCCATCCTTGTCTAAAGGATTAGGCAATCGAAATGAAGAGGCAAGTAAGGATTTCAAATCCTTATTTTGTTGTTTTAACTCTAATAATTTTTTATTTGACTCATAAACAAGTCGTTGAAGTACAGAAACAGTCTCGCTAAGCTTCTCAATTTCGCGAGTTTTGGACTGCAACCGAGTAGAAAACGCGACGATAGATGATGAGTATCGAGTTTCGAGACCCACAAGCTCGTAAATGGCGTCACGATCTGATTTATTAGCTAAATCAGTCTCTTGTTGCTTCATGGCACCCACGAAAGATGCAGAAATAGATTGAGACTGAGGTGAAGGATACCTCAAATCTTGATCAATAGAATCACTGAAGGGAAATCTACGAGCCATTGAAAATTTGTAGAATGAGAATGCAAGCAAATTGCAAAGATGAGAAGAAAGCTTGATGCGAAATAGATAAAACTAGGGATTGCTCTTATAGAAACGGAAATAAGAACAAGACAAACTTACAAATCTTGATAATATCTCATTTTTCAGCAACATCAAGCGGATCAAATCTCTGCACCGAATTGCCAGAGCTACGTCTCTAGCCTTTGCAGGTTTTGTTGGGCACGGGTGGTTTCAATTATTCAGCTCTTTAAAAAATCTCCTTCCACACCGAATTACCGGAACTAGGCCTCCAGCCTTTGCAGGTTTTGTCGAACACGTGTGGCTACGCACCGAATTTTCTACAGTCTCTACTAACGCAGCGTTTTATTTATCTATTGGTTATTGTAGGAATATATCTTATTGAGCTAATTATGATTCCTTTTTAATGATGCCAAAAGGGGGAGAAGTTTTAGACTAGAACATTAACATTGTTTAAATTGCTAAACTTATTATATATGCTTGGAATTATATTTATATTTTTGCTTGAAAAACTAACGCACATTCTCAGGGAGAGCTTAAGTATTAATATAGGCTTCGGGTTCTATCAAGCATTTGTCATCATCAAAAAGGGGGGGATTGTTGAACTCAAGGTTTCAAGTTTCGTGTAAATCTACACATGGATTTTGATGATAACAAATGAATTCAAAGAATAAATGAGTCTCAAGCTCAAGTTGTCCACACAATAGAATCAAGCACATCAAGGAAACAAGCATGAGCAAGAAGGGAACAAGTTCATATTAAAATCATAGAATAATATTGTAAATCTCTTAAAAAATTCGAAATTAGGATTAAGGTTCAAAATTAATATTTTATCATAAATCATTAAAATACATTTTCCACATGTGCATGAATATTTTGAAAATTAAATTTAAAAATTTTGAAAGATGATTGATTGTCATCTTTCACATGTGCATGCAATGATTAAATGTTTGAATTTTAAAAATATTAAGATGATTGATTGTCATATTTCAAATGTGCATGTTTTATTTGAATATTTTCAAAAGTGATAGATGCTTTTCTTGACTTATGCAAAAGGTAGATGTCTTTGTTTGAAAATTTTGAAAAGTAAAGTGTGCTCCTTTTGTCATATGCAAAAATAAAAGATTAGATTTGAAATTTTTGAAAAGTAAAGTGTGCTCCTTTTGTCACATGCAAAAAGTAAAAAGATTAGATTTGAAATTTTTGAAAAGTGAATGATGATGTCTTTGACATGTGAATCTTTTTAAATTTGAATATGAAGTCTCATATGCCTATAAACAGATCATTTGAGAGCTTCACATTTACAACACCAAGAGCATACAACATTCATTCAAAGCTTTCATTCTCTCTTCTCTAAGCATTGAGCCTTAACCCTTATTCATTTTGAGAGATATAGTTTATGCTGTATTGTTCTTATTTCACTCATTGAGGAGTGTTTTCTGATAGCCTACCCACTATCAATTCTTGTATCAGTAAAAGGGTGTGTATAACCCTTCTGTGTGTAGAAGGTGTTCTACACGGGGAATAGTTAAATCACCAAGTGTGAGGTGATTGGAAGTGTAGAGAGTGTTCTACACGGATTCTTTGGAGCGGTACTGCTCAAAAGTGTAATAGGTTTCTATCTCCACCTAAAGGAGATTGACTAGTAAATTCGGGATCCTCAAGGGGTAGCTTGAGGCGAGGACGTAGACAGTGGGGCTGAACCTCGTAAAAATACTGAGTTTGCTTTCTCTTATCCTACTCTTTACATTTCTTACTGCTTTATATTCTGTTTATATTTTATATTGTATATTTGATTTATAACTGCTATTTTTTTTAAATACAACTCAATTCACCCCCCCTCTTGCGTTAGTCATCTGGGCAACAAAAAGCATGCTGTAATAACTTCAATAACTCTAAAGTTAAAATAAATTTCTCTCCTAACTCTCCAAATATAAACAATAGTGAAAATTTGCCAAATTATTTGGGACTAAAATATTCATATATAGGACTTTACAAAATGGCCGTTAATATTACCCGATCTATTATTCCGAATTCAACCAACCCGATAACTCGACCTGTTCGGTTAAAATCGGAAGCGAGTATTACCCATTACCGATTTTAACATACTTTTAGTTTCTCGGCAAGCTTAAGGAACATACCTATTTTGTCTTCGCCGAACGAGTTGAACCTATGCACGACGAGGGGCAGCTTTTGTTGAGAAGCAATGTCGGAGATAACACATCCAGCGAGATGGCAGAACTGTTCGTCGATGGGGTTGAACTCGCCCATCAGATTGTGCCTTGGAAGCAGGTGGCGAGCTTGACGGAAAGCCTCGTTTTTCCAACTCCGATGGAGCCAAATACGACGTCAATTTGCTCCTTCTTGCGTTGTCGACTAGCGGTGGCGATCGTCATATTACCGATGGCAGAGTCCATACGAGGCCAATAAGGTCTAAGAGGTTTTGAAGTCTAAAAGAAAAAAAGAGGAACCCCTTTATATCCAAGAAACTCTCGATTTCAATACATTTTTCGCAGCAAAATCAGAAATTCCTCAAAACTTAACTTCAAATCCCTAAAAAACTTTGTGCGATTAAGAAGCTCAATCTCGAATCCTAGAGAACCCTGTGCGATGGAGAAATAGCCCAATACTTGTGCCTTCCAAATCGAATCGGCCTATCGACTTATCGAGTAATCGGCTAAACAGTATATATAAATATTGGGTCGGGTTGGAAACATCTTTATCGGGTCGAAACTTTTCGGGTGAACATCCCTATTCATATTCATCTTAATCTTTTTTTTTTTCGCCCAACCAAATGGTACAACTTATAATAAAAGTTTGTCTATAATTAAATTAACAACTTTATCGAATGTTTAGATTCTCACTTGAAAATATTAAATATTAAAAATATAAGAAAAATATTCTTTTAATTAGAATAAACGATATTACAGTTACATGTAAAAAAAAAAACATATCAAAAAGGTGTATTATAAATTATGCTAATTAAAATAAAATATATTTTATTTAACTAAAAAATATAAAATATAACTTGCAAATGATTAAATCTTTTAAATCTAAAGAAAAATAATTATAGTTGATATATGCTATAGTTATAATTCATCAAAATTATAATTCAACTTCACGTGGTTAATAAATTACTATAAAATACAACACATTTAACATACAATACTTATTTCTATAAACCATGTACACCAACAAAAAAAAAAAAAAGTCTAATATGCAATACTTATTTCTTTGAAAAAATATGACCGTTATAAAAAAAAGTCCACTAAAAAATTATATCCGTTAAGAATAACTTAAATATCAGAAAACTAATGTGTATTTTATAGCAACAAATAAATATTCAAATTATAATTGAAATTAAAATAAATAAAAAGTTAAAAATTAATATATTAATAGAATAATTATTGATTTGTTAAATCTGTTATTAAGTGTAATAAAAAGTGACTTGTCAAAATTTGTAAAAGCAAAATTTCTAACTAAAATTTGGCTAAACAATAATTAGATTATTGTGAATGCTCTAAGAGCAAGAAGTTCTTATTTTTCTTAATCAGAAACGATAGATATACAACATTTTTTACAATCTTTACTACAATCAGTAACATCAATTTACATAAATATCCTCATAGGAAAGATTGTAAGAAAAGGTTATATGTCTATGTTACTACTTTTCCAAAATCATAATATATCAAAATAAAATACTCTCGTTTAAAAAATAAAGCGAGATATAATAGTTTAGGCTATTGTATTTCGGCTTCTTCAGCTCCCTGCAGACCGAGCTCCCCAATAATTTTGGTTGCAACAATCATTGCAAAAACCATCTTAGCAAAATGACTCCAATACCAAAACTGGTCCTAGTGAATCAATCGAGGACATTGCCTCCATTCCCAACGCCATCAAACTGAGCATTTGAGCAATGCAGAGGATGGTCTCAAATGCCATAAAACATACAAAACAGAAATGGAAGCAATTGATTTTCATGGGAGCATAACAAGCACAGCTGAAGGAAAACTATACATGTAGAACATCTCGTAAGTGGGATGGCCGAGTAACTAGAAATGTCATGAGAAACTAAAACAGACCCTACATATTTCAAGGATGAAGACGACAATGATTAAGCTTGAGGATATGCAAGCACCCATAAAAGTATTACCCACGATCGCAAGAATAAGTTCTTCTGGATCTTCATGCTGAAGTCATCATTGTGTTCATCACAAGCACAACAGTTACTTCCAAAGATGAAAATACTCTGATGCAATCTCATCACCTTTGATTCTTAAAGTTCCTCTAATTATGTGTGCCCTTATTGATGTTTTTTTAACATTTCCTAATACTGGAGAGTACAATCAAGTTGCAGGCTGGGAACCTGTCCATGCACGGCGATCATCATCAAATTCATTCACCTTCTGGTAGCGGTTTTCTTGTAGATAAGTTACCCCCGTCCATAAACCACGAATAAGTAGGATGCATACAAACACTACACTTCCAAGGGTGCAAACAACCTGGATTTAATACAGAGTGAAAATGAAGGCCAGATTCTATCAGAGAAAGTTCACGGGCTAAAATCAATCACAAAGACCAAAAAAGGGACCACGCACCAAGATTCTATCTTTGAAAATGAATGCAATATTTACCCACGCACCAAGCTTCAGATAAAATGTTTCTTAGCATATCTATGGCAGAAGTGCAGCTCATGCCATATCAAGAGTCTACCAACATTCACAGCAGAGTCATAGAAACCATAGGTGATCACTTCTACAAAGGCCATATACTCGCATTACTCCCATTGCCTCATGTTATCACGGGCAGAGCAGTACTAACCTCCAATAAATTGCAAGAACAAATTACTATTCTTTAATTTAATCTTATGGTAGCTGTATCTTTTGTGATACTATACCACATGACCAAGGAAAGAAGATACTATGCCTCTCCTCTCCTCCCTCCCCCTCTCTCTCACCCAACTCTCAACTCCTTCATGACATTTATCAATATCAATAAACGGATAAAAGGAAAAGTGAGAGTGTTGAGTGCTAACATTTCAACTCCTTCATGATAATTTAAAGAAAACACAGCCTAAACTTTCTAAAAAGAAATTATCAGAGCTGCAACATTTCAAGGACAGGATAAAGGTTGGATGTAATGGGGCCGTTGATTGTCACGAAATAAAAAAAACGAAAGATGCTGTGGGGTTGTCCAATTTTCTGATGATAAAGATGAAGAAGGCCACGCTGCTCACTAAAATTACTCATAGAATATGCAAAGATTAGCATAAGAACTTTTAACAGCCGCTTACTTCCTACATGGTTCTTGAAATTTGGAAGCCCAAGCGTCCATGTATTGACAATCAAAATTACCTAAAATTACTCATAGAATATGCAAAGATTAGCATAAGAACTTTTAACAGCCGCTTACTTCCTACATGGTTCTTAAAATTTGGGAGCCCAAGCGTCCATGTATTGACAATCAAAATTATATGATTGAAGACTCGGTGTCAAAACTTACAAATACAATTTCACAATATAAACAAGCGCCCCCCCCCCCCCCCCCCCCCCCCCAAAAAAAAAGAAAAAAAGAAAAGGCAATGAGCTACAATAAACAGTAGGAATGATTCAACATCAGAACTAAAAGAACCAACGAATATGCGTGTATTTATATATAACGGCATTGATGCGCATGAATTTCTTTTGTTTTTAAAGAATAATTATATGATGCACCCTTACCTCAAGGAATGCCTTCAAAACCCACAGAAATGCCAGCAGTAAGACTCCGTTAACAGAAAACCCTACCTGCATTGACCAAAAGGAACATCACGAAATTTTTTAATTCATTTCCCCTTCTGTTTGTTACATTAGGAGAACAAAGCCAAGAGGGTTCCTATTGAGTTACCAGTTTGGAAGATATAGGAACGGGTAAAACAGATCGTACGGCCTTACGGGCTCGCCTCGAGATCTTCTTAAACATATTCTCAACAAACCGAACCAGAAGATCCAAGCTCCTATCTTCGTCTTCGTCGGCGTCGTCGCCGTCATCTTCGTCATCATCGAACTCGGGACTGATCGAACGGCTCCAATTGCGAGTATCGTCAATGGTATCTTCACTTCCCTGAAACCCAAATTTCTTATTTTAATAATAATTAATTATATATACTGAAAGAGAAAGTAATGGATCTAGAGAGAGAGGGGGAGAGAGAAAGGAACCTGAGGGAAATTGGAGGCTCTTCTAGAGGCTTGAAGGAGAGGAAGCTTATGGAAAGAGTGGAATTGTCGGAGGGAGAATTTGAGAGATGAATTGGAGAGAAACTTAGACCTTTGAGACTGAGTGAATGATGAGAGAGCGAGAGGTGATGAGAGAGTCACCGAGAACGACATGCCGCGCGATGACTTCAGTTGCTTTTGTTTGTGGGAAGACAAAACTCAGGTGTTTGAGATGGTGGTGGGACTTGGGAGCTCGGTGCCTTTGGCCCTTTAGTCCGTGAGGGCGCAGCCAGGGGCACGTCGTTTTGTTCCGAGTGTCCCGCTGCTACATCATGAGTACATGACGGTTCTCTCCGGACGTCAACGACATGTCATCTTGTTTTGTTTTTGAATGGACATGTCATCTATGTTACGAACATACATAGATACATCGAATTAAGAATGTGGAGGATTCTACCAAAAAAAAAGAATATGGATTATGGAGGCAGCCCACACGCGGGGAAGTAGTAGTCCACATGCCACGGAAACTATCCCTCCACCGTTTGGGAAGTAGAACACGCCGTCTCTTTCATCTAATAATTACATGAAAGGAAATTGGTAAATTAACACAACTATTCATTAAAAAAAAAAAAACACACACACACAATTATTTAAAATTCAGAAATGATTTGTACAAAATAAAAAAGTGGATTTTATTTTAAAAAGTGTAAGCAAACTATTATTTAATAGTGGAATTTATGTTTTCACAAAAGGTTTGAGAGAAGACTTATTTATTTGAGATTTGTATTTAATTTTTTAAAATATATTCTATAATTTTAATATTAATTTATTTTTCTTGTTTAAAAAATATTAATTTTTATTTAATTAAAATACAAAAAATAATCAAGGGAAATCTTAAAAAAATACTATTTACTAGTTGAAAAATGCTAATTAGGATCTATGCATTGGACCAAATACTAGTATATTTTATCTTTTTTTAATATATGCTGCAAATATAAAGTGATTAAAAATAAATAAATTAACAAATGAACATAGTTTCACGTGATGTATTAGATATATTTTACATTAAAAATAATTTTATAATCTGACATATTATATTAATTTGACATATTATATCAAATCACATCATTTTTTTATTTTGTTTTGTATACTGTTTTTGTGATTAAAATATATATTTTTAAAAATTTCTTTTCGGATGCATTTAGTAATTATATACTAATGGTTTTCCTACCATTTTTGTTTACACGAAATTTATTAGGTTCACAGGGTTTATCTATATTACCTTATTTTCTTTTCATCCACCTAAGCTATATTCATACTAGCTGCTAGTACCTAATATATATTGACGATCATGTAATCATATATGAATTGTGATATTAATATTTTTAAAGTTTTAAAATATTATAAATGTCAAGTCCGTAGGAGTTAAGTACTGTTGTTTGGTCTTGAGTATTGTACCAACTACAAAATAACGACATGTCATAACTCGGAAGCATATATTACATATATAGACGTATTGGTAGGAATTTTATCATCATTAGATGAATAATTAAGTGTTCATCAGGCCAAGCAACCTGTTTTTTCCCCCACCTTGATTGGCCCATAAAAGAGTGGATCAACTGAAATTATGCTCTCTTTCATTAATAATTACTAAATAATACGAGTTTATACACACATATATATAGGGTACTTCCCCTACGCGTAGAGGCTTCATAACTACATCGACCTTAATTAATTATCATCCAAGCTATACATCGCAAAGCTAGTATTATTTATTATAATTACCCCACCCAGTAATGTAATGTAACGATTCTTATCTTGTTTTTATTCATCATGTTGTTGTTGTAGTTGTTGTAAACAGGAAAATAATTCAAGATATCTGCTCCTTTGTTCCGAGGTTTGACATAAAATTGAAGCTGTTGCATGTGGCCTACGTGTTACGTTTGGATAGACATGGTCAGGGGATCGAGGCCATATGACACCAGAGTACATTAATGGCTAGCTATTGCTTTTATGCATGCATTAAAGTGATTGTTAGGAATCATTTTCCCTATATTAGTTGTCCTCTGTGAAGCCATTTAAGTTCTTGCCAGTTAATATCTACATAACTAGTAGGAATACCTCATGATATATTAACCTCTTTTCTTTTCCAAAATCTTCACCTCTAAGCATTATTTATCTTGCCGGAGGACTCATCTTTCAGGATCTTCAAGATCATCAGAGATGGAGACGCAGAGGAATTCAAGCAGCTTTGCTGTGGAATCCGGGCAAGTGAGCTCTAAGTTTGATGATGATGGCCGCGTTAAACGAACTGGTTATAAATATTTCTTTTATTTTTCTGATCTTCACGAATTCTTCATGTTTCTTGGGGATCCGATCACTTCATTTTCTTTTTGCATGTTTTCAATTTTTGAAGGAACTGTGGCGAGTGCAAGTGCACATATTATAACAGCCGTTATTGGGTCTGGAGTACTTTCTCTGGCATGGGCGGTTGCTCAGCTGGGTTGGATCGCCGGGATTGCTGCTATGTTTATTTTCTCTCTCATCACTCTGTTTACTTCTAGTCTAATTGCTGACAGTTATAGGTCTCCTGATCCTGTTACTGGGACAAGAAACTACAGTTACATGGAGGCGGTAAAGAATAACTTAGGTAAGAAAAGGACTGCATATATGCATGCATTTGTTGTTATTGTTGCTAGCTGCTGACCCAATACATATATCTTTCAAAGAGATCAGTTTTTATAATCTTTGTCTCATATATTAACGTGGTTTCATATAATTTATTAAATTTATTTTATAATAAAAATAATTTTATAATCTAATGAATTATATAAATCTATATCAATTTATAAGATTATTTTTATGTAATTCATTTATTGGTAAAGTACATGTATTATCTCTTTTAAAACATTAGTTTGTTGATGCTATGCCACTCATTTGGCTGAGAGATAATCTTCAGGTGCCTTTTGTGTTCAAAGTTATATAGGCAATCTACACCTGTCTCATGATACTCTCTCTCTCTCTCTGTGATCTCTCTCTCTACACAGGAGGAAATAAGTACAAGCTTGGTGGGGTAGCTCAATATACGAACCTTGTAGGAATAACTATTGGATACACCATCACTTCTGCTATTAGCATGGCGTAAGAGCTATCCACCAAAATCTCATCATCACATGTGTGCTTGTAATAATTTGTTCATACGGTTCACAAGTGAGATCGATTAATGACTCAATTCCCTTCATTTATGCAACATAATTCGTGTATTCTTAAATATTCTGTGCGTATTATCTGTATATAAGAAGATTGCAAACATATTTTGACTGTTTATTAAAATTTCGTTTTTCTTAAATCAGGGCCGTCAAAAGATCGCACTGCTTTCACAAGAATGGGCATGACGCAGGATGTCACACATCAAACAATCCCTACATGATCATTTTTGGGGTCATTCAGATTGTTTTAAGCCAAATACCTAATTTTCACGACCTTGCAGCGCTCTCCTACATCGCAGCTGTGATGTCTTTCTCCTACTCTTTCATAGGCATCGGTCTCTCGATAGCACGAATAGCAGGTCCATGGCAACAATGCAAATTTAAACTATTTGGGGGTTGGGGTTGGAGGAGGCCCACTAAGAAAAATGAATATTTGTAACGTACTTTTTGCAATCAAGATAATCATTTTGACAAAAAATACTTATCATAAATAAACAGTTAAGGATGAAAATTTCATTAGCATGACACATTTTGATAGCCTTCCATTGAAAGTAAGATTTTTTTTGGTTTCAAGTGTTTTCGTCTTTTCGATCTTGCAGATGGGAAAGCTGGGAATACGAGCATCATGGGTGTACGTGCAGGAGTAGATGTGACACTTTCACAGAAGGTGTGGAACTCTTTACAGGCTATTGGAAACATTGCCTTTGCCTATACGTACTCGACCATCCTCATTGATATACAGGCAAGAAGCTCTATCACGATCTCTAACTAATATATATAAAGAGTAGTTGTAATTAATTGGATATTAATCCATCACAAAATATTTTCTTCAAAAATAATGTTGACTAAAGTTTCAATAAATTAATGCAGGATACATTAAAATCAAGCCCACCAGAGAACCTGGTGATGAAGAGAGCTGCCACCATTGGAGTGTCTGTTACCACTAGCTTTTACTTCCTGTGTGGAGTTCTGGGCTATGCAGCGTTTGGAAACCAAGCGCCTGGCAATTTTTTAACAGGATTTGGTTTTTATGAACCTTACTGGCTTGTTGACATTGCTAATATTTGCATTATTATCCATCTTGTGGGAGCTTACCAGGTAATTATTATTTCAAAAAGGATTATATAACCTAGAGCAAGAACTGGGTTTTGCTTTTAATAGAACCCGTTTGGATATAGGTGAGATGAAATCATCTCAATTTTTTTCAATCAACAATTTTACTATTATTCGCAAACTATTTCAACTCATCTCAATATTCAAACAACCCGAAATGTTAGGATGTTTACAAAGATCGAGATATTCCAAAAATTAAGTACATTTATTTCTGTCAACCTAGCATTTCTCTTTGTAAACCTTCCACGTGATCTCCTTGTATAGAGTTAAGGACCCGTTTGGATACAGAGGTATCATTTCAACTCATTTAAATTTAACAATCTCATTATTATTCACAATTCTCAACTCATCTTATCTCATTTTACTATTTTAACTGGCCTAACCCCAATACTGGGATGTTCATCGAGTCATTGTATATGCCACTAGATGTGAAATTATGCTGCCGCTTTTGTTTGCTAGTAAACTCAAATTATGCCTGTGTAGGTTTTCAGCCAGCCATTATACCAAAATGCGGAAAAGTGGTTTATTAGCAGGATTGGAACAGGTCATTTCATAGTACAAGAACGTCAGATCGTCATTCCGTTTGTCGGTATTTACAGCGTGAGTTTCCTCCGGTTGGTCTGGAGAACAACGTACGTGATATGTACGTCTGCGATCGCCATGATGTTTCCAGTCTTCAACAGTGTTTTGGGCTTGCTTGGAGCAGCTGCATTCTGGCCAATAACTGTATATCTACCAATAGAGATGCACATTTCACAGGCTAAAATTCGCAGTTTTTCTCTTCCCTGGATTTGGCTAAAGATATTGTGCTGGGCTTGTATGGTTGTATCATTCGTTGCTGGTGCCGCATGCGTTCAAGGCATAATTTCGGAACTTAAACACTACCAGCCTTTCAAGTCTGTTTCTTAACGTCTATTCTGGAGCAACTTTTGTGAACCCTTGTTTGAATTAATTATCTATGTTATCGCATGTTGGCTAAGGCCGTTTGAGAGATGCATGTAATGGGTCATCTTACTATTATCCCTTGAAATTATAAATAGTACTGGGATTTGCTCTAATAATTAATGTGAGTGGGAGTTAGAACTCCAAATAGTCGACCAATATGATAATATTCACAATATTCAACTTCTAGAATTCATATATTTTTCTTGATTTATTTTCTACTTTTTGTGGCGAATAATCTTCCTGATCAACAGCATTTCAAAAACCACTTTAACAGGCAAATACAGGCAAAAATAGAAGCTAGGGGAAAAAGATGTCAAGAGAGAATTGTACCTCGTGAGATTCTGGGCTAAAACCATTCAACTTATAGGTCTGTGATACAAGATAACATGATGTGGAAAGTTCCATACTAATGTTAGGATTTATACAAGCAAAGAATGAACGCAAATAGCTAAGCCACAGAAACATTAAATTAATTGAGTACTAAGGAGGTGTATGTGAAAGCACTGCCCTTTAATTTACACGTGGGGCAATCTGTGAAATCCTTTCTTCTTCTAGAAGTGCATATGGATCGACATATTGGGGTGGCGAGATAGGTGTGTTGCTTGCATCATGGACAAAAGTTGGTCCAAAGTACTGCCAAAAAGAAAAGAGGAAGAAACTCAAGTTTAACTTACATCAGATCATGTCCAGCATCACGATGCAATACGATAATGAAATTACTCAAATCTTTCTTACTCCGCCTTATGTACGTGTCCATTACAAGCAGAACAATTTCACCAATATAAATAAGATATAAGAGTAAAGACTAAGTCCAACAGGTCAGAAACGGCAATAAGAACATTATTATCAGGTGCTTGTTCAAGTCAATAGTCATGGCTACTGAGAGTCAAATACTTAAAGCCTCCATTTTTGAGCAGTTGCCAATCTAATTCTAAATTTTGTGTGAAAAATTGTCTGTCCTTCCTTCAAATATTGTACAAGTTTGACATGCATTCAGCCAAAAAGGCACATGCATCATCAGAGATACAATAAGTTCAATTTCTTTAAAATTGTTATGCCAAAGTTAGATTCCCATAGGTAATGAATGAAACTAATTTGCCTTTGCCAATTGAAGAAATATTGGTCACTAAATATCTAGAAAATCATTAAACCGTTTGATATTTTTGACTTCTTTGGGGAAATTTGAAGCTAAAGTGAGAATCCTCCAAAACAAAAGAAACACGACAACATACTATCCAACTTAGAATGTTAATGAAAACTGGGTCCAAGGATCTTGTGGTTCTATTATAATAAAGTTGATTTCATAACAGCACTTCCTAAATGAAGTTAACATAATTGAACTATTAAAAAATATTAGACATTAACCAATAAAGCGAAACAAAACTAGAAATGTTTAAAAATTGATCCATAAACATTGTCTAGCAGATGGAAACAAGCATAAAACAATCACAGATCAAAGGTGAAGAGAGAGACAGAGACAGAGAGAGAGCTTACAAAGTAGAGAGCCAAAAAGAATGTAACAGTTA
Source organism: Platycarya longipes (assembly GCA_036559045.1). Classification (NCBI taxonomy): domain Eukaryota; kingdom Viridiplantae; phylum Streptophyta; class Magnoliopsida; order Fagales; family Juglandaceae; genus Platycarya; species Platycarya longipes. The sequence goes on from CM071793.1 coordinate 2,330,813, forward strand.
TAAGGATCAACGGCCAAAATCCAAAGAAGAAGGTCCCTCCAATTGTTAACAAAAGTTTAGCCCGAGGAATTAACCCCTGAAATAATGCATATAAGTCTGTTGTCATGTACAATGTGTCCATGTCACAACCACAAAGCAAAGAGGAAGCTTAAGAAACAAGTTTACTCTGATAAATTTACTATCATTATATTTGATTTCCTGGAAAGAGAAAATTTATCAACTAATTCCTAACCATCTCAAAAAATGTTATCAACCTGCCCCCATTTCCTTATTTTCAATTAGCCTTGTCTTCATGGGCAACTAACATATTACAAGGAACGACATGCAAGAGGAAAATCATGAATTAATCACCAGTTCCAATTTGACATAAAAAGACCAATACAAGAACCTTTGGATAACTTCTATGCAGAATCGCAGATTAAGTAAAAGGTTTTGACAATTGTATGGTGGATATTGATTACAAAGAACCTCTTACTCTGGCAAAGTTACACAACATTAGATAAACTCAGTTCAAGAAGATCTATCACTCTAAAATTGTGTGCTAATTGCTACTTGGAATTATGTTTCATGTTTCCCCTTTTCCCCTTCTTTATCTTTTATTTTTATTATTTGGGTAACTTCAGCTTCATTGAAGAAAGAGTACCCAAGTACATTTTTAAGGGGGCATACCCCGGTATAATGCTATACAAAGTGTCACTATAAATACTGTAGACATTTGCATAGCCAACCACACAAGACATGCAACACAGCTCCAAGCCTCCAAGGCACATCTGCTGCAAACACAACAAGACCAAGGCAAAACTGCTACAGACACCACCCAGGATGGCTAGCTGTTACAGACACAAGATATAACAAGCATAACAAAACAGAACTGAGCAACCAAAAACCAGTTCAGCAATGCACAAAGCAGGATTAACAACGGGAACTCCTTCATTTTGTCTCCATTAGAGAATATTTGCTTTTTGTCTCTGAAAAAGGATATTTTCCACTAACCTAAGACCACTCCTGAATCTTTGAGGTAAATTGATTTTACCATACACTATGCTGCATAAGTTCAACAGAATAAAGCATTGAAAGCATTAAAACAGACACTGGTTCCAAGCCTCTGAACCAGTGTCTGGACAAACCAATCCAAGATATTGCCAATGAAAAATTTTTTTTTTTTATAAGTAGATATTGCCAATGAAAACTTTGAGGTAAGACTATTAAATTAAAATAAAAAGGCAAAATTTGGACCTCAAGTCCTTCACTGTTCAACGCCATGGAGCGCTCTCTTTGATTAGATAGGCTTTTCTCAAGCTCAGTTGAGACTGCATTTCTATTCGAAAATCCCCTATCTTCTTCCTTCAAATTTGTTTCGTTATCCAGTCCATAGTTGCTCCTTTTTGTTTCTTCAAGCAATGAAGTCGGAGTCATGCCCCTCTTCCTCAGTTCCTTCATAAATAATGACTCGGGAGGTTCTTCACCTGAAAAATATTGGTCATGTGAGACACCAAAAGTGAAATCATCATTAAGGAATATCATACTGCATTACCAAGGAGTCACTGAGTCAGCAGGAAAAAAATTGCAACTGAATTCCTCTCAAGTGTCATATAGAACATCCAATGAAGCTACAAAATAATCCAACATTTTCAAAAAGCAAGGTTGTGAAAGACATTTCTGAGACTAACCCCTAGGCGTTTGTACATATACCATCAAGCTATGTGAGGGGTAAATTGGTTCAGTCCATAACATCTTCACTATACAGAGTAAAAATGAGTTGAAGAACAGTGGTGGGGTCCATTTTACTACAGTGAGATCTTAGTGTTTTCGGATACTTCAATATAACATTAATAAACACTAAACATGCAGAGAGAGAGAGAGAGAGAGAGAGAGAGAGAGACGGGGGGGATCTGATGAAAAGTTTTGCACTGCTAGAGGCATTCCCAACACAATTACTTATTAAAAGTCAGGCAAAATGAGATCCATAATTCCACATATGGATAGTTTTCATGATTAAGTAAAAAAAATTTCCTAACTTGGTAAACATGATGGCACCGTTTCACAGTTTTCAATGTACGGACCAAAATAAAACCCTCTTGACCTGAGAACAACGCGGTAGACTAACCCACTCAGTTACGTCAATCATAAGAGCAAGACTCAAATTAACAGAAGTTCTACTTCTCTCTAGTGACTTACTAACCATGTATTGGTCCGAGATGTTGTTACGATCCCACTTGAGGAGTAGATGAAGAACACAGGAGGGAAAATTTATGAACAAGTAGAAACAGCAAAAGGAGATAAATTGTGGAAAATGGACTTCAAATAAATTGGCTATGCCTTGAGAAGTTCGAGGCACCCAATTCCTCCATATAGTTCCAGCTTCAAGCAAAATGTCCAGATGCTTACAATGAATTCCCCCTTTCCCTCATATCCTTGCAGGGTTAACTACCAAGCATATAACAAAATAACACGTGACAAGTGAAATGACTAACTTCAGAAATAAAATGTGTACAAGGAAATAATATGCAAATGTTCCAGGCCTTAACACGCTGCGTTGCAAAATAGGTTCATAACAGATGTCTAGCCTGACGTATTTACCCAAATTCTTCCACTTTTATTAAGAGATTAAATAAAGTCTTCCTCTTTCTGTCAACAACAGTACGCAAAATCAAAGCTCTTGTACAGAAAGAATGGTAGTATGCTTAATTTCTAGAATCTTTTGGGGGACTACAGAGAAATTAGAGCTCCATACTTACAATTCTCCATACTCGACTTCCAGAAATTTAAAAATTTAACAACGGTACCGGCTTTACTGGACTCTAAACCGATTTTTCATCAACAATAACCAAAAATATGAGCTCTTGGAAACTCCATGTTTCCTTCACTAAGTTTTCTCAGCAACCAAACAGAGAGTTACTTTCTTTTCCTACCCTAATAAAAACAAGCGTCAATAAATAAAAAACAAAACTGAAAATAAAGACGGAGAAAGAAAGAAGAAAGAAGAAAAATGGATTGAGTAGGAGAAGCTTGCCGTTGCTTTGGTTGTCTCTGTCTCGAACTTCACAACAGACCGTAAAACCTTTGGTCGTATAGCACCTGGAGCTCCTACACCAACCAACTCTCAGAAGCTTTTTCCTGGAATCGGATTCCGAGCTCGATTTTACTGGGAAGTTTGGCAGAGGAATCGATACTGGAGTGAAAGCAGATTTCAAAATTTGTAGAGAGGCCATTTGGTAACTTTGGCGCAAGCAGGAGAAGAAGTTCTAGAGCGATTTCATTGCCAGAGTTCAAAAAAAAAAAAATAATAATAATAAGAAAAAGAAAGGAACTGGTTTGAGACGGTAGAAGGAGGCGGGGAAGGGGCGTATTTTGGTGCGGGAGCGCTTCCTGTGGCTGACGTGCGCGGTGAGAATGTCCAGGCAGGTTTGTGGCTATAAGCAGCGGTTACAATACGGACAAAAGGAAACTTGTTCTCGAGTCTTTCGGCTCTTTCCCCAATTTTTAAATAAATAATAAAATCCATACACCAGTTAAAAATGAATAATAAATCAACTAAATTATTGAGAAAATCACAACAAAACTACGTTGGAATAATTAAAATCTCACTTATTCCATTGGATCCTTTTCATTGTTTTAAATTTTTACATACCAATAATTCATGAAAATTTCAACAAAATTTAAAAAGAAATAAATAAAAATAAATTGAAATTCCTAGAATTGTGTGTTAACTGAATTTTTTTTAAAAGTAATTAGGAGGAAATGAAAAGAGGAGGATATTTAGGTGGACACGTGTTATATGTGGCTCTGCTATTTATGAAAGAATAAATGGAAATAAATTTTCAATTCCACATCTATTATAATTTTTTTTTAAAATTAAAAAAATAAAAATAACTATTTATTAAACATAAACAAAATTTAAAATTAAGAAAACTGAAATGCAAAACATACAAAACATAATTAAAGACGAATTATAACTCATTTTCTATACAATTTTTTTTACCAAATTCTCTGTAAGTATCATGAATTCTGCACAACGGCAACCCAAGATTGGCACGTAAACAATGCTGTTTTTTAGTACTGATTTGAGGTTTTGGACTTGCGTATACGAGAATTGTATATATATATATATATACACGCATGTATATATTAGTATATATTTGGCAACATCTGGTTGGAGTACAGCCCAACCAGACGTTGCCAAATACAACAACTTGGACTATTTTTGAGTCAGAGAGCAAGCAATTACAACAAATTACATACTCCAAGTAGATGTATGTAGTTCCAACAAACACGTGCGATTCATCTCCAACGACACGTCCAAAGAAACCCATAGAGTTCCTTACAAGTTACAACCAAATAGGGGACAACAATTTTAACGAAAACTTGTGTTGTGAACATTGAATAGAAATAAAACCAAAACTACAATCTGCATAAATACTCAGTCCTGAAGTATGATAATCAGAGTAATTGAGCTACCCTAGGCTTTAGTTACACAGCATATCATGGAAAGATTTGAGTCCCTAAGCTAAGTGATGGTCTTGACCTGGATTGATTGGAAAGCCATTGGGGTTGCACGGGTTGTAGGGACGTCAGAGACCACCAAAACAGTATCTCTCTCTTTCAGCATCCCTCCCGATTTTATTAGATCAATGGTTTCTGAGATGTTAGCTTCCATGTCACCCGATAAATTGACGAGGAGTGGAATTACTCCCCACTGAAGATTCAGAGACATTCGGGTGCTATCATCATTCGTGAAAGCAAATATGGGAGGGTTTGGACGGTTGCGTGACAGGAGTGATGCCATGTACCCATGCTTCGTGTACACAAAGATTGCATCCACACCAAGTTTGTTAGCTACAGACACAGCATATAATTGAAGTTCACCAGTTAATGGAACATAAAAACTAAAACATTTAATTCGCACATGCTAAGTACTTGGTGTGTGCAATAAGTTTGGGTGTCCAGTCTTCTTACTAAAAAGAAGTACTTGGTGTGTACAAATGAGACAGAGAGATACCAATCTATAATTTCACATCATTTGCATTTTACTAACTCATTGATAATAAACAACACAACAAGCAGAGCTAACAGCTACCATTTTAGATAATTTTGGAATTGGGGATGGTAGAATCAGACGAGGGCCGTGAAATTACCCATTTCTGCAGCACATTTGCATATGTGCTCAGCAATTTGATCAGGCAATGATACTCCAAGTTGATTCTGATGGAGACGACTTTGTTGATTTTCCACACGACCCCATGATTCCATTCGACTGCTGGTCATCTCCAGAACAGAAAGAGCCTTCTGTCCATATAAACCAATAGCTGACTCACCGGACAACATCAGTGCATCAGCATACTGCCTAACTGCTTCAGAAACATCTGCAACCTGATGGAACCAAACAATAGGATCAACAATACAATGTTCGAGAAGTCCCTAATGTTTAATGCATTATTCCTCAAGCACACTCCACTCCCCTCCCACCCTTTTTTTAGAAGTAAACGATGTTATTAATCAATGAATAGGCATAGCCAACTCCAAGTACATAAGGTATGCCCTAACTATGTTGGCACAATAGAGACAAGAAAATAATGTAAATCCAGGTCATTAAAGTCAACAGCAATGGCCCAAATACATAGAGTTCTAATAAATAAAGCTTTTAGTTCCACAATTGATCTCTCATTGTTTCGAACGTAATCACTCCACCCCCCTTTCTTCCAGACAGAATTCCTCATAACCAAAATAATGACAGCAGTGGTAGTAGTACTTATTGTACTTGTAGGATAGTACCTCAGCGCGTGTTGGGGTGGGATATTCAACCATAGACCCGAGAAGTTGAGAAGCTACAATTACTGGCTTGTTTAGTTGCCTGCAAATATGAACTATTTCTTCTTGCACAATGGGAATCTGTTCAAGTGGAATCTCAACTCCAAGGTCACCCCGAGCCACCATGATTCCATCTGAAGCCTCTATTATTTCTTCCAATTTCTGTAGAGATTCCAAGCTCTCTATCTTTGCCACTACCTTCGTGGATCTGTGAATGAGAACTATTCAGTTCTTTCAGGCGAACTCAAAGAAAAAGTGATAATGAATAAAAAGTAAGCATATTTATTCCAAGCAAAAACAATAAACTTGATTAAAATATGCATTCTAACTTTTAGCAGAAATTAAAAGGGTGATCTAGTGAATCTAAACACCACAAGTCATAAGTGTTCACTAGGATTGGTAACAATCAAAGTTTTTTTTAGCATATTGAGGGGGGAAATCGGATAAAGTTTCTTTCCATCGCTGGTGATCCATCATCCATCACCATACTGTGGGGCCGTGGGCAAGTGGTGCCAAGTTCAATCACAGGGAAGAAATACTGCCTCAAGTCATATTTTCAGAAGAAACTAGCATTGATGAAATTTCAAGTTGCCAATTAGTGGTAATAGAACAAAGAATTTAAGAAGAATCAATTATGCTATCAAGAGGAGGAAAACAAGCTATCAGTATGTAGAAGTCAGCCAAAAAAAATAAAAAAGATTAAAATTGAATTTGTGACAATGCACTTCCTTACGCAGATGATTTGGCGGAGAGGTAGTTCTTAAGATGTCTGACAGAACCAGAATCATTTGCAAATGACATGGCAATGAAATCAACACCTTCAGAAACTCCAAATTCAATGTCAGCCCAATCCTGTGGATCAGACAATATAAATTATGAATTTATGATGATGAAAATATATTCTATAGTTATGGGTTTCGTACAATCATCTGAAGACAGATGAGGGCATATAATCAGTGATTCTGTTCAAAATTGTTTCAAACACTTTTCATTTTTTCACGACCAGTAAACAAGTTGGCAAAAAGAGGGAAGAGAAGATGATTTCAGGCACATTGATGCTTTAAGCTTTAATCAGGGAGCTGGTAGAGAGCAAATGCAGCAGAAATGACAAAGAAACTTCACATTCACTAGTTACATGAACCAAAGCATGCCGTTATGTTAAGCTTATACGTCCATAGGCGGAAAAAGAGAATCTAAAAGCCAAACAGGCTGGAAAATAAAATCCAAGAACAAAGAATGCAAAAATCAACCTTAGTTGATAGAGTCTGAAGCCCATAATTCCTCCCCACCAGCTTCCCATCTCTCCAAAAGCTCAATTTGGCTCGAGGTAGGAATAAACCAGGGTCAGTGCACTTACAACGTAAATCACTCTCAATTTTTTCTATTACTTCAAACCCTGCCATTCCACCATCAATAATAAGTTCATCTCCCACCTCGATACCTGCACAGGTAGTAAATCATAGCCAAATTCATATCAGTAAAGTTTATGGAGAGAGATATTATATATATATATATATATACATGCGTATATATACATATATATTTATGTAAAAGACAGGCAGGTGGGCTGGGAAACTGATTCTTTATTCAATTAGTATTAATATGCGACAACCTTCAGAAAAACCTTCATAGCTAGCTTGAACAGTGAATGGACGGGAACCCTCAAACTTTTGTGCTGTAAACAGCCAGATTGAACCATCCTGATGATCCCATTAGAAGGTGAATCTATCAAAATTGCATCTTTCTTATGATAGATCAGCATTGTGAACAAAACATAAAAGGAGGCCATACTCATCTTTTTTTCCCTAGTTAACACCTATGTTGAATTTTTTTCTAGACGCAGCCATAACCAATTAGTGAGTTCAATACATTTACCTCTGCTTTGACAGAGGAAGGAGCTCCATGATCCACCACATGAATCTGACTCCCTTCAGTATCAATCATGACAGAAACACAAAATCCTTTTTCCTCATTTAAGCTCTTAATCTTCCTAATCACATCTCGGTGCCACTCCCTCGCATTATGACACATATTAAGCCTAGCCACATTCATCCCTCCCAATGCCAACTTCTCCAAATCCTCCAAAGAGCAACACGCGGGTCCTATTGTGCACACCAGCTTCGTCTTCCTCATTCCCATAAAACCCTTTTCCCTCAACTCCCCCTCCGAAACAAGATCAAACCCCAAAACCCGCCTTGAACCCTTGAAATCCCGCAAACCCTCCGAGTCCTCCCCACTCACTCGCACCATTGCCCTTACTCCAATCCCAACCTTTCCCTTCAACTTCCCTCCATTGCAACAAAACCCACCACCAAAAAAGGGGGTTCCAAAGACCCAATTCTTCGATTCCAAACAAGGGATTTTCGCGATAATAGAACCACCCATAAGACTTAAATCCCGGACGACTGCCATGGACCCAAAAACTAAAGGCTTTCAAATGAACTTCTTGACGAGGATTTAGATTTGATGATGAAAATGTCAGAGGTCAAAGACTTATGATTGAAACAGTTTAAGTAGTAAAGAAAACAGAGTATCGATAGTTTCAAGCAGTTTTGGATCGAAAACCCCGCAGGAGTTGGGATGGTGGAGCTTCCAAGGCGAGGTACCGATTAAGCCCGGCTTGGATTTGGGTTGAGTTTAATTTATTTTTTAATATTATTATTATTTTAATATTTAAAAAATATATATTAACATTTAAAAAATATGTATTAAAAATTAAAAAAAATGTATAGAAATTTATATTTTATATAAAAAATTATAAAAATATAATAATGAAATAAAAATGAATTGAGATGAGTTGAACTTACCTTCAAATACAAATGGGGTTTAAAGTTTTGTGCTCTGTTTGAATTCGTTGAGATAAATTGAAATAAATTTAATTTAATTTTTAATATTATTATTATTTTAAAATTAAAAATATATATATTAAAATAAAAAAAATTTATAAAAAAATTTATATTTTATATAAAAAATTATAAAAATATAATAATAAAATAAAAATAAATTTTAACTCAACCCATTTTTAAATTGAAACGAATCTTAAGTATTAACAATTTATGTTTCAGAAATTTTATAAATTTCTGTGCAGTTATTTTGCTGACTTTCTGTCCATCTGTCCATTCCACTAATGCGATTCCTGCGTCACTTTTTATGTTTTGTGCGTTAAAAAGTTAAAAAGATTGGGGGCAAGTGAAAAGGACGTTAAGCGGACTGGGAGTCGGCTGGGACGAGTCAGTAAGCAACTAAAGCTTAAAAAAAAAAAAAAAAAACAGCATCGGGTTGGAAACAAGTTTAAGATCACCGGGATACATAAAAAATTGTTGGGACTCACCATCATAAAGAAGAGGTCGTCAGCTCCTTCTAATTTTGAAGAGATAGACGGTATCACTCATTGTTGATCAAATTTTTTTTTTAAATTTATCTTTATTTTATTTTTTTATTATATATATTTTTATTATTTTATTATATTTTTTTAATTTTATTATATTTTTATTATATTTATTAGGAGTGTGCGCCGACCCTACCCGACAGCCTATCTTCCGACCCGACCCGATTACACAAGCCTTCCGTTTACCCGAATACTCGATAACCCGAAATCCGACCCGATAACCAATCGGGTATTCCATTAACCCACCGTTGTTTTTTTTTTTTTTTTCAGATAAAAGTCTTATATGGTAATTTATTTTAACAAGTAGTACCACACAATACGAGAGCAGAATTGAATACTACAAACCCTTGATGACATTTTATTCCAAACTCTTCTTCTACGACTACGAGGGAGCTTCAGTGTAGAATGCCACTTTGCCCTGCTTGTTCTTGCAACGTGTAACTGAGATCATAATTATGGTTGTTGCAACTTGGATTTTGCCCTGCTTGTTGCAACTTGTAACTTGGACCACGATTGATGGCAGAAGAAGCTAAGCTACTTAACTATCCTTTCCCATATGATAGTAGAGATGAGTCACAGGATGTTGCACGACAACCAACAGGTCTCTTGTATATTTCATTTCTTTGTCTTAATCACTAACAGGTGCATTTGGGAATGAAGCTAAATTACATTTGGGAATGAAGCTTAATTACATTATACAATTAAACATAACTGCATTTGATCAACCAGCAGTCACTCTCCATTGTAGCTTTAACATGTCCTAAGCACCTTGCCTTCATAGACAACAATCCTGCAGTTAAAATAAGAATATTTGATGAGAAGTCATATCTAATAGACGATTTTCCCGCACCTACTAGTTATTATGGCATTATGCAATATATTGAGTTCATGGTTGGAAGTTCAACCCCACCCCCTAGCAAAAATAAAAAATAAAAATAAATATCTATCTAAATCCATAAAGTTTCAAAAAGAATTTGCAGAAATTAAGACTCAACCAAATATCTTTCTTAAGGTCCCCCACACAAACGCGTTGATCACCAAAACATCCTCAGCAACATCCACAACAATATGTTGGTTTAAAACAAGTTACATGCACAACGGAATCCACTGCATTCCTTTATGCTGGGAAAATGAACCAAGATATTAAAAAAATAAAAAAAATGAGGAAAATGAACCCAATCTACAAACACAAGTAGTACATATATATATATATATATATAACCCAACTGTCAGAAAAAACAGTACATATTTCATTGCATATAACATATTTCATTGCAGTATATCCCAACACGTTCAACTATATGAGAACTATCACTATCTATACATCCTTAACAACAAAGTAATGGCAAAAGCAATGGGCCTGCACCCAGCATCCAAGTGTCTAATTTTTTCCAATGTAACTCCTTTTTATTTTGAAGGAAACAAACAAGACAAAGGGCCTTGACAGTCATATGTACTCATTCTAACACATTACTCTAATAAACAAACAAAACTGGCTTGCATATATTTTGAAGCTAACCATAATCAACATATTCCAAAGCAAGGAACCTTGTTTATCAGCTGACTCAGCTTCAATATTGACTACACGTTTCCAGTCTTTAAATTTTTGGATTACAAAATAAGTTAAATAACCATTGTTATTGATTAATTTATGGCTCTTCTACAAAAAGAATTTGCTATTTTAGCATAATATCTCTCCAAATTCAATATTTTATCTTATATTAGCATGTGCATAAAGTGATAGGACAAAACTAGCAAACCAGATACCAAATTCCATCAATGAGGATGTTTACAAGGAAGTTCCGATTTTGGCAGACAAGCTTTCACAGGAATGGAAAAATGTGCAGGTCGAGGCAGCGCCAATTTTGAAGAAGCCAAGGAATTTTCGGGTACTTTGGTGGACTGCCCCATAACCCAGATGGAGGTCTAGCCCATCAAAATGAGCCTATCGAGGCTAGGGGAGAAGAAATTAGCGCCTGAAGCCCAAAAACTCCTTGACATGCAACTGGAAAAACAACCAAAGAGAGGCACTTGACGTAAACTCCCCAAGCAGGTTGATAAGAGGCAAACCCACAAATATGTATATCGATCTCTGTATCTTCTAATATCCATATATGCTCAAATTACCTGACAATTTTCTTATAACCCAACAATATATGCGCAAATGGGACACTGATTTGCAGAGTAATTGCCGTAAATATTCACACAAGAAACTAAATCAATCTTAACCCTAAAATAAACAATGGTCTGCAGCGAGAATGAGAAGAGATTCGAAAAGACAAACCTGGGAATCTGTGAGGAGTGAACGGCGTCGGTGAGAGAGAGCAGCGATCGTCGTCGGAGAGAGAAAGAAGCGATCGTCGTCGGCGAGAGAAAGAAGCGAGCGTCGTCGGGTTGTCTCGAGTGAGAGGGGAACGGTGAAATCGAAATCGAGCGAGAGGAGAATTGTGAATTCGAGCGAGAGGGGTTATTAGATAAACGGGTTATCGGGTATTATTAAAACGGGTCGGTAACGGGTATCGGAATGGTGGCTTCCGTTTGCATTGATATCGGGTCGGGTTATCGGGTCGGAAGCGGGTCGGATTGTCGGACGGGTCGGGAGCACGGCCATTTTGTTCACCCCTAATATTTATTATATTTTTATTATATTTTTTAATATTTTTACTATATTTTTATATTAATTATAAGAATTTAAAAAATAGGAGAAGGTGGATTGCAAAACGTTGGGATGCACTCTCGCATCTCCAAAAACAAAAACTACCAAGCTCTCATCAACTAAAGCTCCGTTTGAATTAAAAAATTAGATGGTTAAAATGAGTTTAATTTATTTTTTAATATTATTATTATTTTAAAATTTTAAAAAATTAAATTAAAATTTAAAATATATATTGAAATTTAAAAAATATATATTGAAATTTGTATTTTATATTAGAAATTAAAAAAGTATAATGATAAAATAAAGATGAGTTAAGATTAGCTCAACTCACTCTTCAATCCAAACAGAGTCTAAGAGCACTCTTATTAAATTGTTAAAATTATTGCTTTTTTAAAATAAATATATACATTTATCAAAAAATCTTAGTTATATTTAATTAAAAATAGAAAGATAAAAGTGAAAAAAAATAAAAATATTTTTTTATAAATAGTAAAACTAAAACTTTGTCCAAATTTATTAGACAAAATTTTCGCTTTACTATTTACAAAAAGTATTTTTATTTTCTTTTTCTACTTTTGATCAAATATGACCAAAATTTTTTGATAAACGTATAAATTTATATTTTTTGAAAAATAATTTTAGATAATCTAATAAAAATACTCTAATCTTCTCAACGTGCTTTAGGATTAGGGCCTTCCAAAATTTTTTAAAAGAAACATTCTTTTTATAGTGTATATTAGGCATTTGTATTTTTAATTAGACATTTACAAATAAAATTCAATAACCTCCTATATTGAATTAAGCATTTGCAAAAAAGATTATTTTTAGCGGTAGTAAAAATAACATATGTTGTCAAATTTGCAAGGCACTGTAACTAAATCAAAAGTATTAAAATATAATTTATCTCTTCTCCCTCTCTCTTGAGATTGCTTTTATCCCCTTGAAGTGTTATATATAGCCCCCTGTTACTTTAGCTAAAAGATAGATAATTAAATGTGGGAATAAATTTTGAATAGAATAGCCAATTACAAAATAATGTAAGATTGGACAAATTTTACAAATGTAATGCTTAATCCAATAAGAATACTCTTATATATTATATTATAAATTTAATTGAAATGTTTGTATTTTATGAAAAAAATGAAATAAATTATTTAAATTTTGAGAATATTAGATTTGTAAATAAGAATATTTTGATTAAATTTACTCTAAAATAGAAGTCTTTTTATTTTTTTTATTATTTAGATCATAAAGAAATCTAATTTTATAGATTATATATAGCATTATCCTTTTAAAAAATTCAAAATATATCCTATTCTTTATTTATAATTATATAAATATAGAAAATGACTGATATATTGTTGCAATCCATTTCCCTGTATTTTTCCACCTACAACTAAAAGGCCCAGAGAAAGTTAAAAAGAAAAAACACCATTTTTACTATGGGTAGTGCTACATGAATCTATAATTGACCGAAAGATTCAACAGATTCTGTGTAAATGTATTTTTTTCATATTCTTTTAATCATTTTTATACATTTTTAAATATTTTAAAAATAATAAAAAATGTGAATTCACTGATATTTACTTCCTTAACTATTAAGTAAAATTAAAAAAAAAAAATTCAATTTGTGACTTTTATCCATTGTACTATAATTTTTTTAATAAAAAAATGATTACATCATAAAAAACTAAAAAGTATAAAAAAAAATTCACATTTTCTTAATAAGACCTTTATAAAAATATATATATATGTATATATATTTACATAAAACTTATACATATAAAATTTATTCCTAACATTACTTTTTTACCATACGTTTTACCATAGGGTAGTCTCCAAGAATGGGCTTTAATACAAGGCTCCAGCACTTTCTTATACACTTTTAGGCTGAATTACTTCTCACAACTCAGCTAAATTGACCCATACACCTACAACTAACAAAGCCCATAAACCACACATCCAGTAGATGCACCACCATGATCTCTCTCTCTCTCAATGAGAGTAGATCCGTTCATCCGGATCGGATTTTATCTAATTTAATTCTGAATTTTTTTTTTATTTTTTTAATATATTTATTTAAGAGATTTAAAAAAAATCTCGAATCTAAAACTCAAATAAACAGGTCTAAATAAAATAGAGAAAGAATAAAGAAAAAACATAAAAGCAATAAAGAAAAACGTGTTGTGGATGAGAAATAACACTTGTGGACTCGTGAATCAAATGCATTGCCTTCATTATTATAATATGGTGGATGATCGTGATTCGTGAGCCTCCACTTCATTATCAAAATGGACCTCCATCTGCTTTGATGGATAAAGGAAGTCCAATATATAATGCAATAAATACATACCAAAAATTCAAAGAAGATAATTATTACATGTATAAAGAAATTATACAAATAAAAAATTATAAATTGATGTGGTTTCATAACATATTTTAGATTTAATTTATAATAAAAATAATTTTATAATTTAACGTACTACATCAAACTATATTAATTTATAAATTTAATTTTATATATTTTCTTAATGGCTAAAATATTTTTAAAAAAAAATCGAGATTTAAATGGCCAGTATAAAAATTAACATAAATTAAGTCTTATCATAGTTCATATGTTTATAATTTATGGCCTAGACTTGGAAAAATCTACCTTACTTTAGTTAGGTGATCGGATCAACCAAACGACCAACATATTTCTCATGGAAGATGTTAGAGAGTTTAATAGAGGGTCTATTTCTTGTGTTCACTTAGTATATAATATATATATATATATATATATATATATATTTGCTTTTTTATTTATTTTTATGTTATTTTTCAAACACTCTTAAATATTTAAAAAATAATAAAAAAACTCATAATATTAATAAACATTTTTTCTTAATCATTAAATAAAATAAAATAAAATAAAAAGCCAACGGCCACCAAAAGAGCCCCTAAGCATTTTCCATTTCTCATACGTATCTTGTTTATTAAAAAATAAATATATAAATAAATAAATATTGATAATGCGTATTTACCTCCTTAATTAGGTAACAATATCGTTGGAATTTGGGTAGTGTGCGTGTGTTGCAGTAAAGGCTGACAATAAAGACTTACTAAATTCTGGCTTTATCTTTAAAGTCTTTGCATATTATTATGCTAATTAGGGCATATTCGTAGTGGCTGTGACATTTGCCGACATTATGCTTTTATTACTGGGAAGAAATAAAAAACTAATTGGAAGCCATCAATGCTTACTTCCTCAACTGAATCGTCCATATTTAAAATAAAATTGTCAATATGAATTACATGATTCCTTATTTTTTTATAATTTTGTTTAAAAAATTATGAGCTATTATTATTTTATAAATTATTTTATAATTTTTTTCCCAGCATTGGCTGTCCTGTTGTAATTTGTTTTGCTCCAAGATCAAGAGTTCTAACATCTTATTGCTTTGTCTTTGATTTTGATTTTGATTATATATAATTATTTTTATATATTTTTAATATATTTTATTAACGTGATTGATCAAATCAATTATTTTATATTAAAAAAATAAATGTAATTAATCACATTAATAAAAAATATACAAAAGCAACTACATATAAAATTTTTAATATATAAACGACAAATGGTTTAGTCTATTATTCAATTAAAATTTAGTCATACTTTATTGACCCTATATCTATTAAATGACCCTTCTAAGTCCTTTTTATGGATGCTATAACAAATATATATGTAACATGCTATAAGAGTCATTACATGATAATTTCGGGAGTCTTCACCTTTACAAGGAGAAAAAGGCATATTTGGTTAGGGAAATATAGATACATGAAAAATAGTAACTCGTTTGTTTATGATTTTTGTATCCCGTGTATACTCTTAACAAGTTTAGAAGAAGATGCGTGTAAACTCCATCCTTGTGTTGGCTCTTTAGGGCATTCGATTTTGGGTTTGGCGAGGTTGATAAAGACACATAAAAATTCAAGTTTTGCAACTTAACTTGACTGGTTGGAACTTGGAAGGGCTACAAATAGAAAATACTTTACCCTTAAAAAAAAAAAAATAACAAAATTATTTATTAAATTAATGTAATTCGAGATGTAAAGTTTATATTTTATTTAAAGAACATAAAAAGGCATAGTTGATTGATTTGCAAACGGCTTGTCCATTCACATTTTAATACAGAAATCTTCATGACCCATAATTTAAACATGGGAAGGATGCACGCAAACTAAAAAGGAGAGTATATTCATGGCCATAAAGATGCTGCGTGGTGGTCCATTAATCACCAATCTTGATACCAAAAGCTTCGTCCACATTAATGATGTGACACGATTTTTATTATTATTAATTTTTGAAATTGAAAGACACGAGGGCTACTATTTCTAAATTCGAGTTTTGTTAATTCTTGTTAAAATTAATCATATAAAAAATAATATCTTTTGATTCAAGATATGTTTAAAAATAATACCCTGCCTACCCTTATTTAAGTTGCCTCGGTCTAAGAATAAATGTTTAAGAGTAATTTAGATAATAACGGATAGAGCCAGGCTTTTAAATTTTATAGACAAAAAGTCTTGTAGAAATTAATTACCGTTTAAATGACAGTAATTATTTTTTTATCCTCCACAAGAGGAGAGTATTTAGATTTTACGAACATCAGTCTGGGACACTATTTCTTTATTTTATAATTTTCTCCATACAAACAAAATAAGAAAATATAAAACCAACTAACCAAACTAAAACACAAAAACATAAATTGAAATTCTACGTAAGGCTGTTTGTGGTGGCGCATGGGCATTATACGCCACTCTAGGAGCGATCCACTGTAGGATTGGGGAATTTCAATATCTTGGATCTACTGTGAATCACTGTCGGCGAGCTAGATTTGTCAGATGTGAGACATAAGGAAAAGCTCACTCTCACTCGGTCCTCGTTCGTGAAGAGTTTGCGCTTCGCCATTTAGTAAAAACTCTAGGCAACGACACAATCGGTAAACTAGAAGAACGACAATACTTCGCATGATTGCCTTAGAATGACCAAAATCTTTGTACTTGTAAACCCAGCCTCCAAAATCTTAAGTACCAAAAATCACCATCACCAACAAAATAAAATGGTGGCCAAGAAAAAAAAATGAGGAAATGGAGCCAGAGCTCCGATCTGCGATCTTCCACGCACCGACAATCCTTAGAAAAACTCTGGCAGGCGAAAGACAAAAAAAAAATCATGAGAGAAAGAGAGAGCTCACATAGAATCCCACTCCAAGTGATAGTTTGAGTTGGAACTTGAATGAATGATGAATGGACATTGCATATATTGACAAAGTGATGTTCTATTTTTAAAATATAAAGACAATTTTGACAGAATATAATAAATACAATATAAGAGAAAAAAATGATAAACACACATTATATTTTATAATATTTTATATAACACATGTTTTAAAAAGAGGAATATTTTTATAAATTACTTTATAAAATTAACATTATTTCATAAAAATAATTTTATTTTATAACAAGTATTGTATAGTGTAGGGAAATATATTATATGTATTATCTTTCTAAGATATAATATTCTATTATATTAGAAACACTTCTAAGATATTTTCAGAACATTTTATTATATTTATTCATTATTTTTTACTGTTATTTAATATTTTCTTATTAATTTTTTTATTAAATTATTATTATTATTCAGAACGCTTTTCACTACCCAAATGTATCAGACAGTTAAGGATATTTGTGTAGAACGAGGATTGGATCGTGTAAAGAGATAATATGAATCGGAAGCAATCAGGCTCTGGAAGACAAGATTTGAACAGGCAGTGATCACAATCCAACCTACAAAGTGCACGAGGAATGGGAGTGTAAAATAGGACAGGAAAACACTGAAAAAAAAAAGGAAAAATACCAGAGAGTCGAAGTTTCCAAATCTTCGGTCTTCCTCCACAATCTTTCATATATAAATATATAAAATTTGCGAGTGTGTTCAGCAACCCCACTTTACAGCTCTCTCTCTTTTCTCACTCATCCATGTCTCTGTTCTGTGTTAGATGAGATGAGATATATAAGTGCACGCATGCGCTAAATTTGGTATATGGAGAGAGGCAGATGCAAGGAAGAAGAGGGAATACTATAGAAGAGAGAAAGAGAAACCCAGCCAAGCCACATCTATCTACGCCCTGCCTCTGAGTGACACAGACACAACAGGAAAAACAAAACGAATCCTTGGAGTTCGAATTCACCGCCCGGGAAGATTCCATATTTCCAGATCGATTTGGTTCTTGTCATTGAACATTCCGCTCCCTAAATCCATTGTAATAACATTATCATAAATTATTATTGCTATTGTTACCGTGTCGTGGTCTTCATCGTCATTTGTTAACCAATCTCGAGTCTCTACTAGTTCTGGACAAAACAAAACGATACGGAAGAAATAAGAAAACGAAGCCCAAATTCCCTGTTTCGTCTCTGGAGTTAGGGTTTTTTTTTCCTTCCCTGTGGGCATGAGGTTGAACGGTGAAATCCAACCAGAGGAGGAGGAGAGGAAGGTAACCGATAGTTTCAATTCGCAGACCTATTCGTTCGGCATCGGGTTCCCTCACTCACAGTCACACAATCTCGTCGTCGGGTATGCCTTGACCTCTAAGAAGAAACAGAGCTTCTTGCAGCCTAAGCTTCTCTGCCTTGCTAGGTATAATCTCACTTACACCTATTCGTTTCCGTACACGTTCTTCCAGCATCGCATTCAAATTCACCATTTTTGTACAATCCTTGATGATTATTGCCTTTTATCTCGTTGAAATTGGCCATTCTGTCATATAGAAATGTGTTTGTGTATGTACATGCTGTATATTTTTGCACTATGAAATTCGTCGAGTTAATTTCCTTATATGGGGTAACGTCCAAAGATTTGGGTGTTTGTTTTCTTGTTTGATGTTTCTATTTGTATCAGATGCTTTTTCGGCAAAACGCTTTTACAGTGGTGGTTGTTTTTCTCGATGGTGGTGAGAGACGATCACTTTCGCAAATCAATCTTTTGCAACAGTTTGGATTGACTTATCTTATCGGTTTCACTTCTGGGTATCTGGAATCTTAGGATGTTTTTTTATTTTTATTTTTCTATTTTGTTTTTGTAAAATAGGAATATTCTACAGATATGCCTTTCGGATTAGTCCACAAATGAGGAACCCACCCGAAGTCAAGTTGCTCTACTGTTAGTTTGTATGATTATCTTTTATAAAATTGATCTGTTTAATGAATAATCTTGTCTTTTCCTTTGTGACGAATGGTTATTCCCCAATCTGTCGCAAGATTTCCTGCAATTTATGGTTTTTTTCCCCCCTTTTTTGTAATCAATTAACTGCTTGGACTTTGAGCTTCTGTTCACTACAACGGAGCTTATACATCTGTACGAGGACTTTGTGAATTATTTTATTAGATAATGTTTGTAGACTACGTTCTATGGAACTTTTGTTGTATATGGCGGATGGACCTTTAATGTGTGTCAGCAGGTTGGAGCTTCAACTTGCATTAATTTATTCTGACCATTATGTATGTATGTGTGTGTATATATATATCTTTATCTTTATCTTTATATATAAAATGTGGCTATCTAACGGAAAAGTGTTGGTTTGACAGAATTTGTTATTTTCCGTTAAGTCCAGATTATTTTCCGTTAACGTCCATTAAGTCTCATGCTGTTTCATATTCTGTATCAATGTTGAATTACGCACAAATTAAAGTCTGTTTTATAAGTCTGTCCATATACTGTACATGTATAAGTTCCACCTCGTCTCATTAATGCCTAATTTATATATACTCTATATGTATAGTTTTTTGTGGATGGGTGTTGGTAATGTTCTGTTCATGAACGTTTGTGGACAAATTTCCAATTTCTCACGTTATGATGTATATTTCAATTTTATTAATTTTTTTTTTTGAAAATCAATTTTCAATCTTATTAATTAGGAGTCTTTATCCAAGTCTTTTATCGTATATAACATTAATATTTTCACGTGTCTTGATTTTTTGCTATAGATCATCTTGTAATAAACTTGATGGTAATTATACTAAGACGATTTTGTAAGGTTTTAACTATTTATTATTATTATTATTATTGAAAAGTATAAGGTTTTAACTCAAGAGTTGGTAAAATGGTTGGAAACATTGTCCTCTTGAGTTTGGTAAAAATTGTTTCACTTAACTATTGCCTAGGCAATGTGCTTCGCATGTTGCTCTTGACTTAGTATGTATATATATATATATATTTATATATATAATGTGGCTATCTAACGAAAAATTGTTGGTTTAACAGAATTTGTTATTTTCCGTTAAGTCCATATTATTTTCCGTCCATTAAGTCTCATGATGTTTCGTATTCCGTCTCAATGTTGAATTACGCACAAATTAAAGTCTGTTTTATAAGTCTGTCCATATACTGTACATGTATAAGTTCCACCTTGTCTCATTAATGCTTGATTTATATATACTGTGCATGTATAGTTTTTCGCGGATGGGTGTTGGTAATGTTCTGTTCATGAACGTTTGTGGACAAATTTCCAATTTCTCACGTTATGATGTATATTTCAATTTTATTATTATTTTTTTTGAAAACCAATTTTCAATCTTATTAATTAGGAGTCTTTATCCAAGTCTTTTATTGTATATAACATTAATATTTTCATGTGTCTTGATTTTTTGCTATAGATCATCTTGTAATAAACTTGATGGTAATTATACCAAGATGGTTCTGTAAGGTTTTAACTTTTTATTGTTATTATTATTGGAAAGTATAAGGTTTTAACTCAAGATTTGGTAAAATGGTAACTTATCAAAAAAAAAAGAAAAAAGATTTGGTAAAATGGTTGGAAACATTGTCCTCTGAATTTGGTAAAAACTGTTTCACTTAACTATTGCCTAGGCATTTGCACGTTGCTCTCGACCTAATATTTATATATATACGCATGCGTTTATTTATTTATTTGTTTATTCTGATGAGATTGGTGGTATTTAGCATGGCCAAACATCACTTAAGACGTCATTTCTCTTTACTTGATTTGAGTCCCTCCTAAATAGCTCAACTCTAGGTTGTTGCTTTTAAGTGTGGTATCATAATTTAACGCTGGCTTTATAATTAGACAAAATCCAATGGCCATTTCATCTGAAATGCTATGTTGTTTTTTTAATAGGTGGAAGCAAAACGTAATAAACTTGATGGTCATTATACCAAAATGATTCTATAAGGTTTTAACTTTTTATTGTTATTATTATTGAAAAGTATAAGGTTTTAACTCAAGATTTGGTAAAATGGTTGGAAACATTGTCCTCTTGAGTTTGGTACTAAAAACTGTTTCACTTAACTATTGCCTAGGCAACAGTTGCTCTCGACCTAGTATTTATATATATACGCATGCGTTTATTTATTTATTTGTTTATTCTGATGAGATTGGTGGTATTTAGCATGGCCAAACATCACTTAAGACGTCATTTCTCTTTACTTAATTTGAGTCCCCTCCTAAATAGCTCAACTCTAGGTTGTTACTTTTAAGTGTGGTATCATAATTTAATGCTGGCTTTATAATTAGATAAAATCCGATGGCCATTTCATCTGAAATGCTATGTTGTTTTTTTAATAGGTGGAAGCAAAAAATATTATTTAACTTTCTTTGTTGGGTGTGTTATGGCCGAAGGAATCTATATCCTCTAATGTTGCCTGACCAACAAAATGTTGTTATTTGTGCTGTAGGAATAAGGGGATATTCTTTGAAGCCATTGATTTAAACAGGCCCCTGTCAGATCAAGGTCCATTTGATGTTGTTTTGCATAAGGTTAGAGAACATTTCTTCTTTCTTCTTCTTCGACTTGTAAAAACCCTTTTGATTTTTTAAGCTTTTGTTGTGGCTTTATTGGTTGTATATGGTGTTTGGACAATACATTGGTGCTAATGCCATTGCTTGGTTTTTTTCTCGATAAAATATTTTTGACTGTATGCTAATAACACCTTTTTAATATTCAAGTAAATGTCTCACAATCCTAATGTGCCTTCCAGTTGTCGGGAAAGGACTGGTGTGCCAATATTGAGGTCCGTTCTATCTAAACTTATCGTTCTTGTATTTTGATATCTCAAGTTATATGAGGAGTTGAGCTTGTGATACTGCATTTTCTTGATAGATAACTTGTAATATGATAAAATAGATGCTATCTATCATTAATTGCCATTGGCTATTACAATGCAGTAACTTTCTGAATCCCCGTCATATAACTACTAGTAGTAGTAGTAGTAGTTGAACAGTGCAGTAATTATAAAAAAAAACAGTGTAGCAGCAGTACAACTTTTGTTTTTTTGGATAAATAAGAAGTAACTTTATTGATGTGAATATAAAAAGGCATAGCCCAAGTACACGGAGTGTATACAAACGAAAATGCCTAAATACATTCTAGGTGCTTTAAACTAAGGAAAGAAAGTCATGGTTTTTTTAGAGTTTGAATGGTTGTGCCTTTAGAGTTTGGATTACTTTGCTGTTATCTGTTTTTGTCCTTTTCTTTTGAAGAATTACAGGCAAAAAAATCCTGAAGTAACAGTCCTTGATCCTCCATATGCCATAGAACATCTGCACAATCGTCAGTCCATGCTGCAGGATGTGGCAGATCTAAACTTGTCTGACTGCCATGGTAAGCTTCTTACTACTTTTATAGTGAACTGTATCAAGATCTTTTTCCCCTTTCTAAGTCTTTCTTTATATTTTAATTCGTGATTCCAACTATTTTCACATTGATTGTTAACTGTCCTTTTAGGCAAGGTTGGTGTTCCAAGGCAGTTGGTCATCACAAAAGATCCATCTTCAATTCCTTGTCAAGTGAATAAAGCTGGGCTCAAGTTGCCTCTGGGTATGTTCTGATTCTATTTTATTTTTTTCCTCTGTTTAGATTAGGGGTGTGGGGACCAGAGGTTTGTGATGTGCTTAGATTATCCTGGCTTAATTTGCTTGTAGCGCTTAATGTCTCTGTAGTTGGTGGATCCATGTTGGTTGAGTTATGGTCGACTTAAAATTCAGACAACCAGTTGGAGGGGTTTTTTTTGGGGGATTATCATATATACTCCTAGTAGTCCTAGTTTTTATGTGATAATTGTTGATGGGCTTGTTTAACTTTCTGTAATCTTTATGGGGGTGTTCTAATTTCATATCTTTATAATGTTTCCCCTGTTCGATCTTATTTCAGTTGCAAAACCTTTGGTTGTGGATGGAAGTGCCAAGTCACACGAACTATTTCTTGCTTATGATCAGTTCTCCCTTGCAGAACTTGAACCTCCTTTGGTTCTGCAGGAGTTTGTTAACCATGGTATATGTGGCAACTGATGCATGAACATGAACATCTATTCCACCAACTACTATAATTTTAATTGAAATTCTTTTTATTTCACTTATTATCAGGTGGAATTCTCTTCAAAGTTTATATTGTGGGGGAAATCATAAAGGTTGTAAGGCGTTTCTCTCTACCTAATGTCAGTAAGCGCGAGCT
Source organism: Platycarya longipes (assembly GCA_036559045.1). NCBI lineage: Eukaryota > Viridiplantae > Streptophyta > Magnoliopsida > Fagales > Juglandaceae > Platycarya > Platycarya longipes. The sequence goes on from CM071793.1 coordinate 2,354,176, forward strand.
AGAAAAAGTTGCTGGTGTGTTCCGTTTTCCAAGGGTTTCATCTGCTGCAGCTTCTGCAGATGGTGCAGATCTGGAACCTGGTGTTGCTGGTGAGATTATTGCATTTGATTTTTTCTCTTCCCAAGAATTTTAGTTCACTAAACTTCCTATGTTGACAACCTTTTTACGTTGTGTGATTGCATATTAAATATCGTTTCTTAAACTATGAATCCATTGATGTGTTAGTTCTATCTTACAAGAAATGGGGTTTTATGGGTTTTTACGTGATAATGTGGTTGATCCTTAAATGCTCTATTTTCTGGTTCATTGTAGATCTTTTTCATATTATTGCATCAAACTAGTGGTGCCGGTTAAGTGAATTTGAGTGGCTGAGCCATGCAAAGTGCTGCCTCATAAGTCATAAGTTGGCTGCCTCATTACTTACTGTAATTTTATAATGCAGAACATCCTCCTCAACCTTTGCTGGAGATTCTAGCAAGGCAGCTCCGTCACCGATTGGTAAGCATTCTTGGTACTAGTCATTTGTTGCAGCAGTCATGTAAATAGGTCTTGTAATCTGTTCCCAATAGTTAGTTATCTGTATTTTCTAGGGTCTCCGGCTATTCAACATAGATATGATTCGAGAGCACGGGACCAGAGATGTTTTTTATGTCATTGACATCAACTACTTTCCTGGCAAGTATAACCTGTTTGCATTGAAGCCAAATTTACTCTATTTTCTGATTCAATTTAGGTTGAGTTCAGTGGTGGATTCTGGAACCTTTGAATTGAATGCTCTCTGACAAGTTTACATGTCTATTGTCGAAAATTGAATAGTTCATGCAGTTTTGAAATCATTTGTTTGCTGTGAAATGGGAAGCAACCAGAAGAGGAGGTTCTTTAAATGATAAACTTGCTCCAGATTAATGCAAACCATCATATGTAACTACTTTGGATTGGCTGGTTATTTGCATTCATTCTTATACGTCTGGAAACATCCATTCTCGCTCTCACTTCATGAAATATTTGTTGAGTAGAGCTCTATTTTGTCACTTCACATTGTCATCGTTACTTAATTTTTATTTTTGTTTTGATTTTTCCTGGGCGTTAAAATAATTGAAAGCCAAGGGCTCTGTAACTTCTTTTAGCTGTTTACTGAATTACAAGTTTTTCTGCTTCTAGTGATTTTAAGCATGATGCATCTTTCACAGGAACAAATCAAGCTTTGGTCAATTTAATAATGGTTTTGAAGATGGCCAATAATTTTACCAAAACCCGATGTCGGGTTCAAATCCTACAGAGCTTGATTTCGTTTTTGTTAGTTTTTATCAATTAAACGTTCAGTAGGATTTAATCACTTGCATGCGCCCATAAAGTGATTGTGGACTGGGATATGTTCAACTAAGCCTTTTTTTAGACGTGTAAACACGACCAAATTCTTTATTTTTTCTTCTTCTTTCTTTATTGCACCAAACGTCATGTCCAATATGCCTAGTTTCTTTTTGAATTATTTATGTTTAGAGTTGGAGCCTACAAAGGTATCACCCTCCAGGAGATATGAGGGGAATGTGAACGCCTTGTCTCTCTATCACACACTAGCACACTCAGACACATGCACGAACAATTAAACTTGTCTCATATTTATGTTTTGGGAAGCACTGCAGGGTATGGGAAAATACCGGACTACGAGCACATATTTACAGATTTCCTGCTGAGCCTTGTGCAGAGCAAGCATAAGAAGAGACCTGCTGCTTAATGATTAGCAGAGGCTTGTTTGTACCAGGTATATCTGGTATATGATGCTTATTACTGCAGATGTTGGCCCCCCCCTTCCCTCCCTGGAGATTGAAGAACTCAAGTCTAATTTTTACTTGTGTAATTACTGGCTGGTATGAAATGTCCCTTGCTCATGCCACTACAATGTACAAAAAAGGTTCTCAGTTCAAACTTCAAACTAAGCTCTCCCAAATTTTCTGATATTCCGTGCTGTTTCTAGGCCAAATGAGCAAATAAATGTCTGGTGTTCGTTCGTGTTTCCGCATAAGATTCCTCCATACGAGACTAATCACCAATTTCCAGTTTGTTTGGGAGCAGAGCAGTGACTGATTCTCTCTTCTCGTAAAAGGATTCTACTGCTTCCCTTCTCTGACACAATTTCTCAACCTCTCAAATCCTGTAATTGATGAACAAGTGAAGTCTTACGTTACAACCGGCCTTCTACTGTTTTTATTTTATTTTTTATTTTTTGTTTTGTTTTGAGGTTTTTGTTATTCTTTTTGTTTTTTTAGGTATTGCTTTCGCTTACTCCTCTCACTCCCCATCGATGTTTTTAGCTTTCGGTTTACAGACTTCAGCTTCTTTATATCGTTTTGTTCCTGATGATTCAAACTGTGCAGCTAAGTTAATTTCCTGCGTAATATCCCTTTGGTATTTGCTAGTATTTGTGTTGTCCGAGATGATACTTAGAGCTTTAGAGTAAAAATATATGCTGTCCTAGATGATATCTAGAGCTTTATAGTTAAAAAAAGAAAAGAAAAAAGTGGAGCCAGTAAATCATAAAACCCAGCTTTGCATTTAAAAATAGCTCTGGGAATGTATTTTGGTTTCACATAAGCTCGATGATAATCAGAATGTTGCATTGCATCTGTGGAACAAGATCACCAGAAGTTTAACCAACCAACATGTGAGGGAGTAGAAATACGCATCGGCCCAAGCCCGGCCCTCCCAGGGGACAAGAAGAGACCAGGGCAGGGTGTGCAGGAGTAGGAGGCGCATGGGAAAAAGGATGATCGGCACTCAAAATGAGAAAAGAAGCTGACATGCAAGAGGGGTCTCCTCACTATCTAATAAAAGGCTTCACGTTGGAGGATATACCTTTATGTATTTCACATTTGGTTAAATGAAATGGTTCAAGGGTTTCCCCCTTTCAAATAAAAAAACAGGCTTCAAGCTGGATGACGGAGACTCTCACCCTCGACTTCTTCTTAGCCACTCCTTCGATTTTGAGATAGAGGTACAGCTTCTTGAATAAGTGAATCACTAGCTATTCATATACAGTGAAATATGAAAGGCAACGATAGATTGTAAAAAAATATATTATAATGAATTCTCTTTTCAAACATCTATGGATATAAGCAACGTACCATAGATGTACCATAGATGTACGTGCTGTTATTGTACAATCTCGCCGGACACCATCGGGGGCTCCAAATAACATCGATTGAAGCCCGAATCGCCTCAATGGGCTGAGAATGATTTTTTATCCCTTTTTGGCCCATTGATGGATTTTTATCGCGTTAACAATGAAGTTTGTGGAATATTTTACTTTGGATAAACTATTTCACACAAACTCCAGCCCTAACAAACAAATAAAAAATAACGATAAATATACGAACTCCACGTTCTCACCATACGTGGCCGAATAAACACCGACCCGATATATTGTTTTCTTTCTAATTATTTTTGTTGCACATTTTACTTTGAAGATTCTGTAAGTCCTTGATTGAAACAGGTAACCCTTAAAAATTGCGGAATACTATGAGAGAGTAAAAATATGCATGGGCTCAACCAAGCCCACCTAGGGGACAAGAAGAGACAAAGGAAGGGGGGTTGCTAGAGTAGGGGTGCAAAGTGTGCTGAAATTGCGGAGTAGGGGTATAGGGTGTTGAAGTGTAGGAATAGGGGCGTATGGAAAAAAGGATGGTCGATACTTAAAATAGAAAAAGAAGCTGACACATGCAAGAGGGGAGTCCCCTCGCTACAAACAAAACGATTTATAAAAGGCCCTCAAATCAGATGGCTGAGGGACTCTCACCCTCGACTTCTTCTTCGCCACTCCTTTAACTTTGAGCTAGATGTAGAGCTCCTTGAACCAACAAATCACTAGCTATTCATGTACAGTGAGATACAAGAGGTAACGAGAAATTACAAAAAAATGTATTATAATAGATTTTCCTTTCCAAACATTCGTGGATGTAGGCAACATACCAAACCACATAAATCTGTATAATTCTCTTTATTTACTTTTATTTCATCTGTCATGGATATACCGTTGTCATCGTACAGGTGGGCCTGTACGCCACTGAGAGCCCCAAAGGATATCAATTGAGACTTGAATCACCTCAAATGGGCCGGGAATAACTCTCTCCCTTCAGCCTGTTGAACAATTTTTATCGCGTCAACACTACACATGCTGAATGCATAATAACAATATCATACCCATAACCAGTCAGAAGGGGGGCAACAGTAATTGAACATAGGCGACAAATTAACTTCAATTCTGACAGGGAATTGATCAAAAGCTCTTTTGCCCACGATCACAATTTAAACATCTTAACCTTCAACTTAAGCCAGATTGCATTATATGCACAAGGAGTATCAACTTCCCAAGCAATCAAGATTCAAAACTTGAGAGCAAAGATCAGCTGACAAATGATGCACGTTTTATTAATTCGAATTACGTCTATACAATAACACAATAATCAAGTAGTGAAAAAGAATTTTATCAGAAGGTCCAGCTCTGTACAATATATACACATATATACATGGATAATCGTCCGCTTACCAAAACGGGCACCACCTGAAACAGGAAAATAAGTAGTGATCATTAGATATCGGGATTTCCTGAGTTCACAGTTGATCAAACACTATCAGCATGTAGACAGTTACAGGTTTTAAAATTCAGAGTTTTGTGGGTATGAAAAATCAGGTGTTGCGATCGACAGAACTTTCATTTCAGAATATCTTTCACGTGATTACCCTTGGCTATGCATATTTTTAATAAAGCTTCTTATTTACCGACAAAAAATAGTAATAAATGGGTAACGTTCATAAAGTAAATGGTTGTGTGATTTATATCAATCATGTCTGAAAGAAAGAGAACATCAAAGCGAAAAAAATAATGCAACATCATACCCGACATAATTTTGGCACAAATTTTCATGCGATGTAGCTTGGATAATTAACTTTTGAACTTGCAGTTTAACAGATAATCCATGTTCAACTTCACGGGTATCTCCAGAAATTAAGGTGCTCTGGTCAACACCAGGTGGAATAGAACTCGTGGATACAGAAGGAGAAGTAGAAAAATCACGTCCAGTAAGCTTATTACTCATTCGAGCCATTACAACTACAGCACGCTCATTCAAGACCTCATTAGCATCACCGAGTTGATTAACAGCCTGCATAACCAATTGATAATATATAAGAGCAACTCGGTAAAACAATTACATATCATCTGACAATCAAGGTTCTAACTTACCTGAAGAAGTTCCCTTTCCCGAGCACCCCGTTGAGGTTGAGGAAGCTCTTTATTTGGAGCAGAGTCTTCATCATTCACAACAGGGGGGACATTAATGCTTGCAAACACTGACATTTGTGGGACTTCATTGAAGTTGAAAAGACGCCAATTGATAAGAGGATCGTGAACAAAGGCCTGTAATATGTATACCTTAGGATCAACTTCCTCATTCTATCATTTCAAATAAGCAATATTTTCGACTGAAGTCACAATCATTTCAATTTTTTTTTTTTTAATCTTTAAAAAGAACATACCCCACAATCATGGTCATTGATTCCTTAAACTGAATAATATTTACCCATTCAATACCACTAACCTCAATGTAATTAGATCTAAAACGTTAACTTTTCCTAAAGGCAGAGCTTACAGACTCAAAACAGAACATAGGACTTCTAGTCTTTACCTCCATCATAGCCATGACGCTCTCTCTATTGGATCGGAGAACTTGCATCACATTGTCACAAGTTGAACGGAAATTACCCTCAATACCACTAACCTCCATGGCTTTCACAAGCATTCTAGTCAAGCGGAAGGGTACCTACATTAAGAATTCTAAAATATAAGATTCTTAATCCATAAAACCCACAAATCTTGAGGCATATTACCAAAAATGACAAACCTTCTCAGGAAACTTCTCCCGGTTCATTGAAGCTTCAAAGCAGTCACCGAAATCAATGTGCAAGATCTTGCCGCTGCAACAGAACGCTAAAATGTAAAATGCTGCAAAATTCAACAAAAGCAGGCCTAAATACTTCGCTTACAATAAGATACCTAGAGCGGTGCAGCATAAGATTACTTGGGTGTCGATCACCTAAGCCAAGAAGGTAACCCACCTGAAATAAGAAAAACTTATTTAGCTCGCTTCAAAACTTAAAATTACACGAGAAAATTACTTCAAAAAAAACGTGAGCAAATGAGTAAAAAAAAAAAACACTTGCAGACACCCTCGTGAAACAAGTTGTCAAGCCTTGATATGTACCGGTTAGCATCATGGTGCTTAATGACACTAAATTAGCATGAACTCACGTCTATGTGCAATGATATCATTGAAATGTGATTATCTTAACAATGGGCACCCTAGAGATGCAAGTTTTAGAGATAGACTTTCTTTTCCATTTTTGCGTTCTTTTTTGTTTTGTTTGGGGTGGAGATGGGATGGGAGGATTTAGTACAAATCATAGAGAGCCACAACATACATGGGAAGCATACAAGAGAGAAGGAATAAAAAATATACGAATATGAAGGATGGTACATAGGGAAACAGATACCATGCTCATGACAGCTAAACTTCTGGTATAATTTGTCCTCCTCTCTAGCCATACCTCAGAAGTGCTACTTTTTAACCAAAGAACCTGTCAAAAGCCAATTATATGCAGCACTGAAAAGTAACAATAGAACAAAAGAAACAAGCATAGAGGAAGAACAACAAATACCCTTGCTAGGTCATTTCCTTCAGTATTTTTCAGGGCATACTCAAATACTTCCACTTTAGCAATGAGTGGCAAATGGTCATAATCTGGGGCGAAACTCAACATATATTTGTGCTCTTGATTCAGGGCAATCTGAAACCATGAAATGTTTAATCAAGCAAGCTGTGTAGCCACCCTCAAAGGCCCACACAATCACTCAACAACATGGGCAAATACATAACACAGAGAGAGAGAGAGAGAGAGAGCCTTCAACTGACCTTTCTGGCATTCCTGTACTCCCGGATGAGATGGTGGAGGGTATCACAATTTGGGACCCAACCAATCAATCCACTGTTGGGAGACAAGGGAATGACAGAATATCGTTGAATAGACAGATCCTTTTCTCCAGTTTTCCTAGAATTCTCGAGCAGTGTATTTACCAAACCAAAAAGCTGGCAAGAACAAGTATGTTAGGGTATGTTAGTGCCTGACAGAAGTGAAAAAAATGATATTTATTTAGAAAATAGAACAAAGATATCCTTTCAAACCTGGAAACTGAACTTACCTGCATGACACGTTCATCTTGGCGTAAATCTTCATGTCCCTTTAGCAAGAAGGCATGATCATTACCATCACTCCCACGAATCGTTAACTTCCGAGGTCGCTGTTTAGATGGTATAATACCGAGTTGAGGTGCAAATGACGCAATTGTCACTACAGGTGAATCTGAAATATGACAAGGTGATTTATATTGAAGTTCAACTCAAAAGGTCTAATCCTAGCATGTTGCGATGAAAATATATGCTCAAACATACCAGCTCGATAAGTTCCAGGAACAGCTAGCTCCAAATTGCGGCATTCTAACAACTCCGGAGAGACAGACTTGTTTCCATTGTTTAAAAAAATGTTAATGCAATTATAATGGACAAAAAGCTCATGAAAATAGAGATTCTTCTTACTCGCAAGTCCAGGGTAGTAAGACTTTGAAGCTGCTTATCTATCCTTCTGAATACGTGATAATAGAGATCCCATGCCTGACCAAGACATTCCTTAAAATATTAGGACCCATGATTTATGACTATTCAAAAAAAATGCAGAGACCCTAAGCCACCCATAACCTATGTCTGGGTAGAGAGCAGAGGACAAGCTCATAACCATGACACGGATGACACCTTAGAACCAGAGTAAGATCTAGTGTAAGAGCAACTGCCTGCAGATAAAGGATTCAAAGTACGGATGCACACAGCAACCAAATTGCTCATACCGAGGTGTACAAGATATTTATTGAGTTAAAAAAAAAATATATTTTTTTTGATAGGTAATCAAAAGGATTTCCTTAATAGAAAAAGGCTAAGCCCAAGTATACCGAAAGTATACTTGAGAAAACTTAGCTAGTGTTACAAAGAAGAAAGAAGTTCATAGACACTAAGTCCGTTACAAGCAATAGAACCCGCCCAAGAAAGCAAGGTCCTATAGAAGAAATGTTTTAGTTCCTCAAAAGATCTCTCATAATCTTCGAAATTCCTTGTATTTCTCTCTCCATATGCACCAACTCATACAGATAGGAACCATATGCCATATAGTCACCACCTATGGGTTACCTTGGATACCTCTCCAACTAGCTAGAAAATCCACCAAGTGAAGAGGCATGACTCATGATAAGCCAAGTCTTGTGAAAAACTTATCCCACAACTTCTTGGCCACCTCGCAGTGGAGAAGTAAATGATCTACTGATTTCCCATGTTTTTTGCATATACAATACCAATCTATCACAACTATACGGCGTTTCCTCTTGTTTTCTATGGTAAGGATCTTGTCTAAGGTTGCTGTCCACAAAAAAAAACCCGCTCTCGATGGCGCTTTCGTCTACCAAATACTCTTCCATGGGAATCTAGGAAATCCGGGAAAAGAAAGGACTTGGTAGTAAGAATTAACTGAGAAGATACATTTCTTAGAGTGTCTCCAATGCAACTTATCCCCCATGCCTCCATAGATGTTGAAAGAGTATAGTGCCGCAAAGAAGTCCAAAATAATCCCCATCTCCCAATCTTGGGCATCCCTCACAAACTCAATGTTCCATTGAGGGGTGCCATTTGCAAGGACCACAAGATTTGTAACGGATGCATCTTTTTCTCTTGCGAGATCAAAGATAATAGAAAAGGAGGCTTTGAGGCTGGTTGCGCCTCCACACCAAATGTCATGCCAAAATCTACCCTGAGAACCATCTCTTACCACAAGATATTCTTGGTCCCTGAAAGACTCCCATTGCTTCCTTATAAACTTCCATAAACTCACCCCATGTATGCCTTGGATCTCATTAGAACACCAACCATCCCAGGACACCATATTTTGAGTTTATTACCGACTTCCATAGCGCCTCCCTTTCATTTTGGTATCTCTACAACCATTTACCCAAGAGAGCTTGGTTGAATTTCAACAAGAGACGAATCCCCAAGCCTCCTCCGGATATTGGAGTGCACACTGTTGGCCAATTAACCAAATGAAATTTGAATTCCTCCCTCATTCCACTCCACAAGAAGTCTATTTGTAGTTTCTCAGTGCGATTGGCTACCTTTGTGGGAAGCAGGAATAGAGACAAAAAGTAGGTGGGAAGATTTGAGAGGGCGCTTTTAATCAGCGTTAGCTTTCCCCCTTTGGATAAATATAACCTCTTCCAAGTGACCAATCTACGTTCTACCTTTGTAATCACTCCATTCCAAATCCTTTCGGATTTAAAGGAGGCTCCCAATAGTAGACCAAGGTAGGTGATGGGTAAAGAGGATGCCTAACAACCCAATAAAGTAGCCAATAACTCTGCATACTGAGCAACCTCCACTGACACTAATGTAGACTTCGAAAGATTAACTCTCAACCCTAATATGGCTTCGAAGCAAAGAAGAAGCCCCTTCAAGGCTTGAATGTGTCTTAGTTGTGCACCACAAAAGATGAGCGTGTTGTCAGCAAATAAAAGGCGAGAGATGGAAAGAATCCCATTTCTAACCGGAAAGCCATGAAATAATCTCGCATCTACCAATCTCTCGATCATCTTACTTAGGGCTTCCATAACAAATAAGAAGAGAAGCGGAGATAGAGGGTCTCCCTGTCTCAAACCACGTGAGGAATTGAAGAAACCCACCGGCGAACCATTTACCAAGATAGAGAACTGAACTGAAGAGATACATAATTCTATCTATTTCGGCCAGTTGTCCCTAAAACCACATCTTGAAAGAAGATCTAACAAGAATCGCCAGTTGACATGATCGTAGGCTTTTTCCATATCCAACTTGCAAATCAAACCGGGTTCTCGAGATTTGAGGCGACCATCCACAATTTCATTGGCAATGAGGACCGAGTTTAGGATTTGTCTACCTTTAACAAAGACATTCTGGGGCTTTGAAATAAGCTTTTCCACCACCGCACTCAATTTGTTTGCGAGCACTTTGGATAGGATCTTGTATACACCACTCACAAGGCTAATGGGGCGATAATTCCTAACATCCAAAGACCACATCTTTTTAGGGATGGGGGCTAATAATATAGAATTAATGCTCTTTTCGAACCTAGAATTAGCATGAAAGTCACGAAAGACTTGCATGAGGTCCTCCTTGATTACCTCCCAACAGATTTGAAAGAAACCCATAGTAAAACCGTCTGGCTCAGGAGCCTTGTCACTGTTCATATATCTGATTATTTTGCACGACTCCTCTTCCATGGATGTCCTTTCTAACCAACCTGCAATCTGAGAATCTAAAACTGAGAAAGATAAACCATCCACCTTTGGTCGCCAACTATGCTCTTCAAATAAGAGTCGTTGATAATACTGTTCTAGATGATTCTTGATAACCGTATGATCCGTTGAGATTACCCCATCTACCATTAGTGTGTCTAAGGTATTGACCTCTTATGAGCATTAGCCACCCTATGGAAGAATTTTGTGCATTTGTCCCCCTCTTTGAGCTAGAGCGCCCTTGATTTCTGACACCATGAGATCTCCTCTAACAGAGTAACTCTTTCAAGTTCAGCAACTACTTGATTCTTGCGAGTAGTCTCTATTTTAGAAAGAGTTCTAGCTTCCTTTTCGCCCTCCAATGCCTGAAGTTCCTCTACAAGAGAGCGTCTCTGTTGGTATACATTGCCAAAGACTTGTTCGTTCCATTGCTTCAGATATTTCTTTAAGGCTTTCAGCTTCTTTGCCAAAATGTAGCTAGGATGTCCTTCAAAGTGATAGGAAGTCCACCATGTTCTAACTCTGTCAACAAAACCATTAGATTTAAGCCACATACTTTCAAATTTAAAATACCTTCTACCACCATGAATCCCTCCACAGTCTAGGATGATAGGAAAGTGGTTAGAGCATAAGTGAGGTAGTCTTCTTTGCACCACATCCGGAAAATGAGACTCCCACTCAGGGGATTGCAAAAATCTGTCGATTCGCGACCAAGAAGGGTGTTCACGGTTGTTAGACCATGTGAAAGTACCTCCCAATAAAGGGATGTCCATGAGTTCCTGTTCAGTAATAAAATCAGAAAACTTCCTCACATGCGGAGAAATGTGAGAGACACTCGACCTTTCACTTGGGAAGCGAGTTATATTGAAGTCACCCCCGATACAGCTTGGTAACTCCCACCAGGTTAGAAAACCAGCCAACTCATCCCACAAGTGCCTTCTCTCCAAGTCTAAGTTTGGCCCATAGACACCAGCAAATGCCCACTTGTAATTGTCTTCCAGATTCACAGAAGAACAAGCAATGGTAAAACTTTCCACACAATCCTCTACCCTTTCAACCACCCTTGTATCAAACATTAGTAAGACACTCCCGGATGCACCTCTTGTGGGGAGGTAAGACCATCTAACATGTTGTCCTCTCCATAGGCTATGAACTAATTGACTAGTAATAATTTCCAGCTTAGTTTCTTGTAAACAAATAATATCCCCCTTCCATTGTCTAAGTAAATTCCCAATTTGGAGTCGCTTATTGTTGTCATGCAACCCCCTTACATTCCATGATATTATTTTTGGCTTCATGGAACAACCGTCTTACCCCTCCTTTTAATACGTTCCCGACTAGAGCTCTTTTCTCCTCCCTCATCATTCATGTCTCAAGTAATTCTCTTAAGTTCACGTTCCTTTTTTTTTGCCGAGTGAATGGAATGATCAGAAATAGACTCTGCATACGCGGCTGTAAGGAGTGCCAAAAATTCTGTTTCAAAGCCCTCATAAGAAATCCTACAATATTTTTTATGAGTAGTGCTAGGTACAGTCCAATTTTTTGGACTCCTTTGCAGTCCAATCTAAAAATAGACAAAAATATCCTCATTTTATTAATAACTCGACTAAAATACCCATAAATCATCAAAACAGCCCCAAATCAATCTCCCCTCCTGTGTGCTCAATCTACAGTAACTTTGCTCAAGATTCCAGCGTGCTCAAGAGTCAAGACCCCATCTAAGTCTCCCACTACCTTGTTGAATGGGTAAGGAATTTATTTTTTTTGGAAGATAAACCTCATGCTTCGAAGATATGGAAGTGACTCTGTTTCAATTTGGACTCTTGAAGTACTTGGATTTTATCCATTTCTATTGTATAAATAATTTTATCCATTTCTGCTACAGGGCATACTTCAGCTTACAACTCATTATCCAAACAACCAAAAACTGACCACACAGACGATGAGAGTTTTCCAAGAAACAAAAAATAAAGTGGCAATCTTAGGTCACCTGTAGCAGTGACTAGGGATTTCAAGCATTTCAAGGTAAAAACAAGAAGACCATGGAGTCGAACAAGAAGAACAAGCAGAATCCAGCTTATATAATCCAAGGAAAAAAATAGAAAGAAAAACCAGCGAAAGAAAAAAAAGATGGAGGCAATCCCTTGGCGACGGAAAATCCTAGAAACTCATCCCAGAAAATCATGGAGTCGATGACCATAAATAAAAATAAAAATAAAAATGGAAAAATGGAGTTGGTAAAGGCTTACGGTGGCGACGGCAGCAGCTTCCCTTCAATGGCTATCCTTCAGCGGTGGCGTTTGGCTGTCTATTGGCGAGGGAGACTCTATCGAGCAGAGTTGGAAGGAAGAAGCAACAGGGAAACTTTCAGTGTTTGCACGGTTATCTAACCGAGTCGTCGCACTTTTGTGTTCAGATAAAACAATGAAAAGAATGAAAATTTTCTGGGATTGTTGGTACACCAATATTATCTTTGATTTTGAATCATTCACGCAATGATTTGGCAGCCTCAAGCGGGGAATAGAAAATCGTTTCCAGAAACATATGGCAGCGAGATGGGCAATGGAAGTCTGTTCAGTAGCTACAGTTTCTGTGGCGGAAGTTGTACTTGTAGCTGAAGATTTGGGGGGATGAGGACGGGATTCGGCGTGATTTACAGGGTGGGGGGATGATAGCTTGGACAGAGCATTTCCGTCGCTGCGTTTCATTAATGGACTACATTCTAGTCCACATCTGTGGACTACAAATAGAATTACTCATTTTTTATGCTCCAAGCAGTCTGGATAACCTAATCTGATTCTCTGAGATGGTTTAGAGGACTAAGGTCATCTTCCCCTACCTTAGAATTCTCATATAAGATCAAGGCCCCTTCCCCACTATCGATAACAGGAGCACCAGCGTGTAAGAAATCCATCTCCGGCGACCAAGAAATCAACCCAGGAGCTGCCGGAGCCGCAAACGTCGCTGGGATAACTAGAGGTGGCCCAGATACTGCTGGCGACAAGGTTTGAGGAAGATCGGCGTCGACCAACTCAGTCAGGCCTTCCGAAAGGGAACTCGTCGTTCGACTGTAGGACTGTATGACATTTGTTCGTTTAATTGTAGGACTATCGAGGTCAATGATCGGCGTCGGAGGGGGAGGTTCAACTGGCCGGTGTACCGAATCTGCTTCGGCAGGCTTGGGCTCAATGGGCCCTTTCACTAACCCGGAAGACGAGCCCAATTTGAAATGAGACCCCTGATAAGGTCTCCAAAACCCAGATGCAATACGGGCTGGGCTGCCTCGGCCTAGCCCAACTTTCCTCTTAACCCTAGGTTTAGGAGGCTTAAGCTGCCCCTTCTTTTGCAGGCCTTGGCCCAAGCCCAAGCCTCCATTTCCTTCAAAATAAGCCGACAACACTTTCTTCAAAGAGGCCAATTCCTCTTTCACGTTCGACAACTCCTTCGTCAGACCAAATAAGGCTCTCTGCAACACCCTTTCCTTTGTGTTGCCGTGCAACACCCTTTCCTTTGTGTTGCCGTGCAACAGACTCCCCACTTCCTTTTCCATATCACGTCTGTCGTACACTAAAGCTAGCAACCTTTCATGCTTTTCTTTAAGCTCTGTGCTGTGTTGTTCCCCTGCCAAATGGTGCTCCAAAACTTCCTTGTATGTTATAGCCTCTGTAGCTACCGTAGAGCTCGGTGTAACACTACCAACCTCCAACAATACCACCACCAATCTCACCCATGCCATCCCGTTTCTGTCGCCAAGAATAAGAATTGATTTCCGTCGACCAGCACCGCTGAAAAGTATATCCCTTGCTCCCATTGCGCTGAGCAGAGTAATAGCCCTTCCTCCTCTGCCTTGTTACTGGCCTCCAAGCATTGTGACAACCACCTGGTGATGTCTAAGCTCAACTTTAGACGTTGGACCATTTTCCACCCTTTCTTAGTTAAGACCACAGCATTCATTTCCCTCGTGATCTCAAACACCTTCGTTTCTAAAACCACTCGCCTCATTGAAAGAAGCAACCTAATAACCATGGAATGAAACCAAGGGCTGTTACAAACCCACAACCATCATCGGAGATGATGAGATGTTGGGGTGATGAAAAGAAAAAGCCAAAGCCAAAATGGTACGGAGAGAAAAAAATATAATAGAAAGGACTAGTTCTTGATCCTAAGGCCGTGTTTGTTTCCAGATGAATTTTTTTGGGGAAAATATTCAGCTGTTTGGGTGATTGGGAGGGGCAGAAAATTATGATCAAAGGAAAATATTAGGTTGGTCACAGGAAAATTAAGTCTTTGGGACGTAAATGGCTTACCCCTCTTAAGATGTGTAAGCCATTTTTCAGACTTCTCTCTCCTCCTCTCCCCACACCTGAGTCCTTACAACAGGCTTGAGACCAACCTAACCATCTCCATCCCCACCTATAACATTGCTTCATCCACACAACTCCTCACAACTCACTAATGCTCCACCAACACAATTCCCTACCTTTTGCCCTCTTGAATCCACCTCCTCGCCATGAAATCAATATTTGACTCAAAATCGTCCTCATCCATGCTCCTTTCCTATTCTCTGACTCCACGTTCCACCTCCCCCAGTTTCAACTCACCCCCAACATAATTGAAGCCAACTCATATACATCTTTGATATAAAATACCACCTCCATTGAGAATGGGGACTCAGGGCTTAGGATTGAATAAAATGAAACTAGGCAATGCCCAAGTACACAGGAAGTATAAAAAGTGAGACACCTAATTACATTCTAGTAAGCTGGAAGGAAGACAAAAACTTATGAACATTCCCACTCTTCAATACAATGGCGAAAAACCATTGTGAAAGAGTGAATACAAAAAAATCTCAGATTTCCCCCAATGCACACTCCTTGTTATTGAAGCACCTATCGTTTCTTTCCAACCATAGGCACCACATTAAGCACATAGATATCATCCGCAAACTGTTGCCAGTTGAGCGCTATTATGAGACCTGTTCTAGCATGCTAGTAGATCCACCACCCTCTTAGGCATTACCCAATTCAGCCCGACTCTACTAAAGATGCCAGCCCATATCTCTCCAGCCACCTCACAACGTAAAAGCAAATGATCTACCGATTCCCCACTCCTTTTGCACATGTAGCACCACTCCATGACTACCATACCTTGCTTTTGTAAATTATCAACCGTCAAAATCCTTCCAAGGGCAACTGTCCAAGGAAAAAAAGCGACTTTAGGCGGCGTTAAAGCCTTCCATATGCTCTTCCACAGAAAAAAAAATGGGCCATTGGACAATCAAAACATTATAAAAATATTTAACTGTAAACTTTTTTCTTGTGTGGATCCGCAATATACAGCTGCCCCCATTACCTCCAAGCTTTGCTGTATATAAAAAGCTATAAAAACCTGTCAGCTCATCAAGTTCCCAATCCTGAATGTTTCGGGTGAAAATGACATTTCAAGTTACCGTCTCATTTACTCGACAACGCACATCTGAAATTGCAGCTTGCTGATTTCAAGCTAAGTGAAAGACAGCTGGAAAACAGTGCAAAGAGGGCTTTCCCCACTCTATACATCAAACCAGAAATGGATTCGTGTCCCATCCCCCACCTCAAACTTGAGCTGTTTTTCAAAAGTGTTCCAACCCTTTCTTATGAATTTCTAGAGGCTTACTCCATAAGACCCCCTACCCTCATTAGAACATCATCCCCCCCACTCATGATCATACTTGATATCAATTACCTCCCTCCACAACGCGCTCCCTTCCATATGGTACCTCACTCAACACTACTTTCATAGCTCTTATTCTGAAGATAATTAGTGCCAATGAATTGAAAGATTTCCTGCCTATTAATTTGGTAGTTGGGATCTATAAAATCTTATCAAAGGTGTTAGCTAATCATATGAGTTTGGTGATGGACAAACTCATCCCCAAACCTCAAAATGCTTTTGTTCGAGGCCGGCAAATCTTAGATTCAGTTATGATAGCAAATGAGTGTTTGTATAGCTGGTTAAGAGAAGGTATCCTGGGAGTCCTTTGCAAGTTGGACATGGAAAAAATTTATGATCATGTGAGTTGGGATTTTCTTCTCTATATGCTTAAAAGATGTGGTTTCCGGGATAAGTGGTGTGAATGGATTAAACATTGTGTTTCGCCCGTCGGTTTTCGATTTTAGTCAATGGAAGTTCATGTGGACTTTTTTAGACTTCGAGGGGTTTGAGACAAGAGGATCCACTATCTCATTTCCTTTTTGTTATTGTAATGGAGGCTTTTGAGTTGCATGGTGGAGGCTGCCGTAAGGGAGGGATTCCTTGCTGGTTTTTCAGTGGGCAGCAACAGTATTGTCAGCTCCATTTCTCACTTGCTATTCGCGGATGATACACTCATTTTTTGTGATGCTATAAGTGGACAGATTCGAGCTCTATGGGCAGTTTTGTTGTGCTTTGATATGGATACAGGAGTTTTTTTTTTCCTATTCACAACAATGAATGTAATGGTAGCTTGAAAATGAAGTGACATGCAAGCTGGGGAAGGTAGGTTCACATGCAATGGCATCTTCCGGTATTTTAAAGAGATGGACACCAAAAGCTGATTGAAGAGGACCAACGCCACGAGGCATCAATGCATGTAGAAAATTTCTAATCCTCCCAACCTTGTAGAAGGACCCAACAAGATGTCAGGAATCATGGCGGTGTTCCTGATTTTTACACACAGACAAGATAGTAGTCTCTCTCTCTCTCTCTCTCTTTTTTCTATAAGTAAAATATAATTTCATTCTATCAATAATATTATTGTTCATTTATAAAAAGAAAAATATCATTTTATTGATAGTAGTAAATAGGCATAGCCAAAGTACACAGGAGGTATACAAATATCATACACCTAGTTACAAAACAAGGAGCTAGAAAGTGATGCAAAAAAGTAATTAAAGCAAGCTCCATTAAGAAAGGAAGCAAATGTCTCTTAACTACAGTTCTGTAAAAGTTTACATGATAGGGTATCATAATACTCATTATTTTCATTACAATTTTCTTTGTTAAAAAGAATGGAAATAGCTAGAAAATAAAGAACCCAATTACTTTTGAAAGATTTCGTACCTGATTGAGCTCAGCATCTTTTCCAGTTCTCTTATATTTCATGCAGCATTCATAGGCCTCTTGTAATTCATGATGATATGCCTGAAAACCACATGAGGTAAAAGAACCGACCATTAAAACTAAGGTGGTTTCAATGCTTTACATGTTCAAAGTGGAAGAGTTTCAAGATTTCTGAAATTTTTTTCCAAGCCATGGTTTGATCTAACTTCCAATAAAAAGTTTAGGAGCCTGGAGAGGTTTAGTTAGCTAAATGTAGGAATTTATAAGCGAAATTTATGATAATACTATCCAAACAATGCAAAATGAGCACAATCTATTAGTTATGTAAAAATAATACAGAAGCAAAACTGCTGGAAATCAGACTAAAACCTCAATGAATGCCCTCTCTTTAATGGTTGTATTATTCCTCATAGCCCCTTCTTCAAGCATTTCGTGCAATGGCTCCAATGCCTTCAGCATGCCCTCAATATTATGTTCACCGAAATACAAACGACTAGCTTCTTCTAGTGCGTCATGCCACAGTTCATGCCAAAGTATTGCAATGCGGATTAATTCATTTGATACAAGTTCTGCCTGTAGATAAGCATCTACTTATAAATTCCTAATTTTAATAAAAAAGAAAAGAAGAAAAGAAAATTAACAAAATTATAATTATTTAGTCATTTCACCTGATCGACAAGTACACCACTATGCTGCCGAACTTTGTCAACCACTTCTTGGGCTGCAGCTTTACGTAAAGTACTTATTGATTTACAAGCTACCAGAAGTGGGTACATAAGAGCCTGTGAAATGAATTGAATTATTGCAATTCATGTGGACGAAAAATAATTAAAATAAAATGAAAGGCATCTATAACAAGGACATGGCTTGCAACACATTCCATGAATACCTTTTGGAATCTCTATTATTTATTCATCTCAAGAACTGCATTCCATGAACACATTTTCAGTAATGTCTAATTTCTAGGTTGGCAACAAATTTTATCATCACTGCCTTGTCTCAACCTAAGAGTACAAACAATTAAAGAACGAAGAGATCAACTCTGCCTCCCAATCAAGTGTTGATCTAATGAAGGTAACATCATTGGAATTTGTATATATGTATATATATTTATTAAAGATATGCAAATGTTTTGCTAATGAAGCCCCCTTATAGCAAGCCATCTCAAAGGCCGATCCTCACACAGCACATCATGTGAATTTGATCTTGATTCTTGGATAACTTGAATGCAGTACATTAATTTGAAAAGTGAAAATATTACTTGATCTCTTTGTCGAAGCTAAGCCTTGTACTATAAGTACCATACCAATATCTTGTTAAAAATGGATGCTTGCTAAGATTACTTTGCAAAAAGCAAAAGTGTTTTTTTTTTTTTTTGTGGGGGGGGGGGGGGGGGAGGGGGGGGGGGCATTTGTGTTGGGATATATGGAGGAAAGAAGGGAACATTTATTTGAATGTTTTGTTCCATGTTGTTTTCCTGGCCAGGGAACTTGCAGCTAACACAAATAAAGTAATCCCTCTATCCCTCCTAATGTTTCTCCACACCCCAATCCCAAGAGCCCCACTTACCTAATATGAAGACCACTCTCCCCGCATCCTATCATATTTAGCTTCCAATGAGAACCGCTAGAAAGCCTCTCTCTATAGGGCTGTTAAACAAGAACAGGGTTGTAAGTCCTAAACTGCCTGAAGAAATCGGGGTGCAAATTCTGGATTACTTGACTAGGTGAAATCAAAACCCGATAAGTTGAGTTGGCTTATCAAAAAGGAGATGGGACTAGACAAACTGCTCATTATTCCCAGACCCACTGAGAAACCCAATAGCAGTCTCCTATTCACAGCAACCGGCAGCATTCTACTTGGTGAACCTTCAAAGTTATCTGACAACCAACATTATTTCACCTTGTCCAATGTCCACAAATCCCTCAGATTGTAACCACATATTCACGAACTTGAAGTATAGTTTACTTAGAAACATTACCACAGTCAAGCAATAAAGGAAAATGCTCTAAGGGTAATCAACTGGGCATCTCGCTTGAATAGGTTTCATGGAATTGTACTTTGATCCTTGTAAAAATAGGTTAGTTGAGTTAATTTGTAGTTGAGGAAATTTTCTAGTTTTATCAACAAATCTTTATAAAAAAAAATGAACAATAGACATGAAAATATTACCAAAGAGGGCAGGACAACGTAACCAGATAAATATGAATAATTTTTCTTATGGCGGGTGGGGGGAGAGAGAGAGAGAGTTGAGAAAATAATGAACTGAAACAAGTAAAGGGGATTTGGGAAAGATGAAACAAAAAAAGGGATAGCCTCTCATTGAAGTTGCTCGCTTCCTCTATCTAATAATATTAGTGCGGAATAGTTACAAATATTGAATCCAAAAATACATTGATAGCATGAACATAGAAGCCACCAAAACCAAACCTGTGGATGACTTTGTCCGATTCGCACCAAAATTGACTGTATCAGTTCTCTCAGAGCATAGTTATTGGAATGTATACGGGCAATTATTTGAGGTAAAACCACAAGCCATGTGTTAATATTAACATGTTCAAATCCTTTCCGTAGTGCCATTTGAACTTCTTCACTAGCTCCATGGTTGAACCACAATGTGAGAAGGCGAAGTATATCCTGAAGCATATAGTAGGATCCATAGAAAATTTTTATTAGAGTCAAGAGTACCGAAACCCAGCAACAAGGCATGATCCAGAAGTTCAATGAAGCATGAATACCATATCTCCATGAATAGACTAGGTGCAGGGTACAATTAACAGCCGTGTGGTAGAAATGCAGATCACGATATGGAAATATACATACCAATAAGTGAATATGTCTATATACATATACAAAGATACACAAGCAATTATCGGCATTATTTCCTCAAGATAAAAAATAGAAAAACTCAGCTTTATCAACATCCATAAACATTGTGACTCCGTTCATAATGTAACATCAGATACTGCAAACCACTTATATACCAATTTAAGCAGCACGCATAAGGTGGTGAAATGGAAAAGATGTATATCTAGATAGGGTACAGAACAGAACCTCTTTACACAGGCCGAATAATTCAAAGAAAGGATTGCATTGCAAAAAGGCCTCAGATTGAGATTTGGATTACCTGTAAACTATCATCAACTCCTTTAGCATTCGCTGCACATGCTATTGAATGAAAATATCCTGTGACTGCTGCAACAACATACTGAGCTGCAGAATTGGAAAAACCCCGTACAGTATAATGGCACATTACTGCTGTATTGAACAAGGCCCACCAATGCCATGCTCGTGCCCATTTGTTCGCACATTGAGTAGCATATTTAAATGCCACAAGGATATCTATAAAAATTGAAACTTTGTGAATATAAAAAGTTGAATCAAATCTTCAAAGGAAACATAAAACTATAAAAAAATTACAAGAAGTCATTACCTTGAATAGTATTGTCATCCAATCCAGGAGAGAGTGACCACTGCCAAGTCCCAAGTTTATGATATACACGGGCAATGAGTGGAATGCTTGGACTTGTACAGCTTACATGGTCAGTTGACGCAATTGTTTGAATACTTGGAGTACTTGAAAGGTCGCTAGCCAAATTCTAGAACGAAATTGTGCCAAGGTAGTAAGAGGACTACACAGTAGGGTGCTAGTAGAAAGTAGTGACCATAAATTCACGAGGGTGAAAAGGCGAGTTATATGCTGCTATACCTGCAGCTGAGCAAATGCTTCCTTGCGCTTAGCATCTTCTCCAAGTGACCACTGGTAGTCCAAGTATGCCAGCATTACTTGAGGAGGCCCACGGTACCTTACATTTTGAGGAGAAGTTTCGGGGTCAAACTGAAAATGATTCCATACAAAGTTGAGTTAAGCAAACAAGAATGTGTACAAGTTTTAAACTTAGCATTCTTGTTAGAACATATGTGCTAAATAGACCTGCAAGAGTTTAACTAAAGTAGATCTAGCCTGGCTGATCCGTCCACTCTTTCGGCAACGAGATGCAAACTTGAGCCATGTTTCAATATCTTCTGTAGGAGGTAGAACAAGTGCTCTAACCGCCAGGATTGCCTGCCAGACCTGAATATTCAAGAATCAGAAAGGTTAGAAAGGAGCAAATGAATCGTAGCAGCAGAAATCTAGCTCTTAAAAAAGGAATGACCCAGAAACCTCTCCCAATCCATACCCTTCTTTTCTAGAGTCCAATCCCGATACAAACTCCTAACTTTTGAAGAAAACCAATTGCCCCATCCAATGCTATATGTAAAACCCACCAATCTACACCAAATCCTGATTTTTACAACTATAAACCTCCAAAACCATTTAATAGTCTGTCATATACATCCTGAGAAATACCATCTCTCTGAAGATAACTAACATGAACAAATGCACTTCAAAATCAAAGCTATTCCTATTTGGATTTTTCTTTTTTGTGCCACCTTTTTATGCAGTCTACAAAATTAATGGAGAAACTGCACGTGGTTAGCATTAACTCGAGCCAAACGTCAGCAAAACTACCAAAGGAAGAAGTCAAGCTCAGCCGCCCAGCAGTATTTATCCATTGTATTCATCATGGTAGTAAGCATGCTTACATGCACCATTAAGAATGCAAGATTAGCCAAACATTTCTAACTTTAAATTATTGTTTGTAATAAAAAAATTAAAACTACAATTACACATTAATTGCAGCAATCCCAATCATTTCTTTAACATTTTTATGTATTCACCCAAATCCAAGCTCTACCATGAAGTATTTTTTACTCCAATCCCTTTTCCAACCAAGGATACTGAGTCTAACCGAGGAGAAACCCGCATATGGCTCCCACTGTACCCGAAGAAGAAGCAGAAGTTCCGCTCTTTCGACGCGTGCAAGAAAATACATAAATAAATGAAAGTAGAAATGGAACAAACTGTCTCAGGTACACGAGCCAGGCATCATCACTTTCTTCTCGAAATCTCAGTCAAGCTAAACGCCCTCCTTTTCTACTGTAACCAAAGTAGAGCAACTACTATCATAGAGAAAGAGAGAGGAGTGCGGCTTAATAGCCTAAGTAGCGTCCACCCAACTCTCTCTTTAATTGGAATACACAAATGTATAACTCTCCAGGAATTTCAATTGCGCTTATATTCGTCAGAATTGGATTCAAGCTTTCCCCAGCTCCTTCTCATCAATGGACTCCTGACGTACACAAAGGACTTATCTCCCGGTTGAGCTTGATTTCCTGTCGCCAGTGCAGGGCTAGGTTGAATCACCTTCACTACTCCTCAAAGGCTCATAGGCTTACTTACAACTGGCTTAAAATATCAAAGGAAAACTAGGGTTTTTTTTTTTAAAAGGGTTTTCTTTTTAGCAGTCTCCTAATATAATATGTTGTCTAATATTAGCAATCTCCTAATAGTATATGTTGTCTAATATTATCTTGTATTTGAATTATAAAAAAAAAAAAACTCTAGTTTTCCTTTGATATAAAAGACAATCTTCCCCGTGGGAGGGAGGGGAACAACGGTTGCTAATACCCCTGGTCATGAATTAGATAAAATAAATCAAAAAATGGGTTTTTGTTCATAAATGAATTATTATTGGAACTATCCATATCGAGTTCATCCTTCGGGGATTTTGGGTTGTTTATCTTTAAATAAATGTTATATAGAATATATAATAATTAGAGTTTCTACAATTAACTATGCTTAAGACCTAATGTCTAATTGGGACTAACCCTCATTTCACATATGCCAGTTTGTTTCTGACAGTGGTACCTACCTCATTGCAGAAAGTAAGATAAGTCATCATAAAAGCAAACATATCTACCTCAACATTTCGTTTCACTCCTTGTATTCGCTCATTCCACATATTGCGAATGAGGGCTCGCCGTCCTTCAGCAACGGGGTTTCCAATGGGAAGTGTACAGTAATCAATGACCTATAAGAGAAACAGATTTTTCCTCGTATTGTGATTTATTTAATGACTAAAAGAGAAAGGGAATCCTAGATATATCATAGCAAACCTCCTCTAGTTCTGAGAGCTGCTGGACACGGACCATATTGATATAAGCACGTTCATAGCTCTCCAGAACCTGAAAAGCAAAGAAATTACATTATCGCTCATCAAATAAGAAAATATCTATAACGAATATTGTTGTTATTGAGCCATTGACATTATTTGTTAAGTAATAAATTCATTAGAAGTGGAAACGGCACAAGCCAATTACACAAGATGTATTCAAGAGAGTTATTTCCGAAACCATCATTATTATCATTAGTATTGATATTCTTCGTATTATTTGCAATTATTATTACTATTAGCCGGAAGAAAAAGTCACATAGGAACAAAATCATCCACATTGCCGAAGTTTGTAAAGCAACAGAAAATAACTACAGTACTGAGGTGCTCGGATGAAAACAAAAAGTTTCTTAGTACATAGCACTTGAAGCCACATCTTATGGAGGAAAAAGCGTGTATGGCTGGCTTAATGTCAAGTTTTTAATATGCATGCTTACTGTATTTCTATTTGACTATTTG
This sequence comes from Platycarya longipes, assembly GCA_036559045.1. Classification (NCBI taxonomy): domain Eukaryota; kingdom Viridiplantae; phylum Streptophyta; class Magnoliopsida; order Fagales; family Juglandaceae; genus Platycarya; species Platycarya longipes. The sequence continues at coordinate 2,378,185 of CM071793.1, forward strand.
AACAATAATGACAGCAGTATACACCCTATCAAGCATGTTTATACCTTAGTCAATATTTTCAAATCTCTATATCAGTAGAACCAAAAATTCTAAAGCTGTTGTATGTGATGGTGGGCTTGAGTATATCAGCTACCTCAGAGAAATAGACAACATGGCTCTACTTTATGTACAATAATACAGAAACCTCAACATAACAGTGCTCAGCACTTGGGGAAACTACCTAGAGGAGGATCCACTTCAAACTTCTCACAAGACAATAATTTTTGAAATCCTCAATTAAAGCAAGTATTCATGACAAGCAGTTTGAGGTTTTTCTACAGGGAAACTCTCACTTAGAAATTTTGAGCTTCCCGAGTTTGGCAATACAAGGCCTCCATAGCAGATGCTCCCCAATGGCATGCTGCAGAAGTGTTGGGGAGATGTGATGGTTACTTGAATACTTGCAATATGGATTTTTTTTTTTTTAAATAACTCCACATTAATTTTCACTGCTCTCTAAAAGCAGCATACAAAAACAATTGCAAGATTACTGCCAAGTGCTGCCCAGAAAAAATCAAAAAGAGAGGATAATCGATAATGTTTCTGGGGTTAAAAGAAAAAAATAAAAAGAGCTCCTCAGAAAATAAACCCATGACTTGATGTTGTTTTCAAAGTGATCTTGCCACAATTGATGGTCTCCATAATTCAGTGTGCATGAAGCATGGATGAAAGTGATGTAGGCCAAATCAGGCAAAAGCTAGGATTATCACACAAGTCACTGTTTTTTTTAAAAAGTAAACATTTTTATTAATAAGAATAGGCATAGCAAAGTACACAAAATGGTATACAAGAGGTAACACCTATTTAGGAAGAAGAAATGGAAACAAGAAAATCATGAATACCAAGGCCATTAAAATCTACAACTATGGCCCATAGAAATAAAGTTCTAGCAAAAAGCAAAAAATCATGATTTCTTGTCTTTAATCTGAAACTCTTAGAATGTATTTAGGCATTTTCTTTCGTATACCCTCCCTCCCCCGGTGTACTTGGGCTATGCCTATTTATATTCTCATTAATAACGATGTTTCTTACTTATCAAAAAAAAAAAAGTAATCTAAGTTCCTCTAATGAGCGCAGAGCTCCTTGTCTTTGAATGTCTGGTCATTACACTCCTAACATAAGCACCACAGGATATAAATAGGAACCATATTCCACACAGCAGTGATTTTTGGAATGCCTCCTAAATTCGCCCAACTGGCCAAAAGCTCAACCATTGTGGCAAGCATAACTCAGGCTAGCTCTAATATGCTAAATACATCGTCTCATAACGCTCTAGCAACCTCAAAATGCAATAGAAGATGATGCACAATCTGCCCACTTTTTTCTTGGACATACAACACCAATCCACCATAATTACCTTGCATTTCCGTTAGTTATCCATCATTAAAATCTTACCTAGAGAAGTTGTCTAAGGAAAAATGCCAACTATAATCACCATGGAAAATGATTATCCTGCAATTGTGTGAAGACTTGTAGAAAGAGTGAACTGAGAATGTACCTTTTTCTGCAGATACCTACCACAACATGGCAGATCCTTGAGTGCTTGGTCTCATGGAGTATAGAAGACTAAAGAAATCCTCAAAGCTGCCTAACTCCCAATCTTGGGCTGCCCTAATGAAGTTCATGTTTCATTGGACTAGGTCCCTAGATATCTCCATAAAATCAGCCAAAGCTTCTTTCTCACATGCAATCCTGAAAGCTCCACCCCCCCCTACACACACCCTCGTCTAATGTGCTTCCAAAAACTCCCACTCCATAAACCCCACGTAACTCCCTAGTACTCCAATCCCCCCCCCCCCCCCCCCCCCAAAAAAAAAAAAAAACAATTACAAACTTCCATATTTTAAGTCAATCACTGACTTCCATAAGGCTTCCGGTTCTATATTATATTGCCACAACCATTTTCCAAGTAAGCCCAATTGAAAATCCTCAAATTTTTTATTCCCAACCTATTAGAAGAGATTGGGGAGCATACATTATTCCACTTAACCAGATGGAATTTGAAATCTTCCTCCAAACCCCTCCAAAGGAAGTCGCGATGAAGTTTCTAAATACGGCTTGGCACACTTGTTGGAATTGAAAATAAAGAAATATGTTGGTAAATTAGACAGGGTGCTTTTGATAAAGGTGATCCTACCAACTTTCGATAGGTGTTAAAACTTGTCAATCTATGTTCAATCTTCTCAATCACTGCATCCCAATCAATTTACCCTTTGAGGCTTCTCTTAAAGGAAAACCAAGATAATTCATGAGAAGAGAGAAAACCTTACATCCAAGAGTGTTAGCCAATTGTCTGATGTTGCAAACATTACCAATTGGAACCAACTCAAATTTGTCGAAGTTTACTTTCAAATCGGATACCACTTCAAAACAAAGAGAAAGTGCCCTCAATGCCTAAATCTGATTTTGTTTTGCTTCACAGAATATCAGTGTATTATCTACAAACAACAAGTGATCAAATTTAACAGCACCCAATTGGGGTGACAAATCGAGAATCCAGCAACGAGGCCACTATTCACTAAGGCCGAGATCATTCTGCTAAGCGCCTCCATAACAATGACAAAAATGAATGGGGGCAAACGATCCCCTTGTCTTAGACCTCGAGAGCTGTTAAAGAAGCCAATTGAACTGCCATTCACCAAAACTGAAAATTCATCGCGGATATACACCATCTAATCACAAGTACCATCTCTCCCCCAATCCACACCTCCCAATTGACATGATATAGGCATTCTCTATATCCAGCTTGCATAGGATTCCCTGATTGCCAGATTTTAATATATTGTCTAGGGCTATGCCTATTCATGGTAATAAAATTTTCTTGTTAACTGTATAAAAAAAAAACTATCTAGGCATTCATTAGCAATATGAACCAAGTTCAAAATTTGCCTACCATACAAATACATTTTGGGGTTTCGTAATGATCCTCCCCAAAACCTCCCCTAGGCGGTTAGCAATTACCTTGGAGATGATCTTATACACCACATTCACAAGACTAATGGACCGATAATCCTTCACATCCAATGCCCCGATCTTGTTGGGAATAAGTGCAATAAATGTGGTACTTAGTCTTCTATCAAATTTTCCAACCGCAAAAATTCAAGAACACCTACATTAAATCCTCCTCCACCATATCCCAACGTGATTGAAAAAATCTCATAGAAAATCCGTCTGGACCAGGTGCTTTGTCTTTGACCATCCTCCCCACCACATTGTGAACCTTTGTCTTCTCAAAGAGTCTCTCCAACCAAGAAACATTATGCAGCTCAATGAACTCAAATGCTAGTCCATCAAGCTTTGGCTACCACCCCACCTGTTTGGTAAGCAAGTGTTCAAAAAAAAAATCAGCAACATGCTCTTGAATCGTGGGGACTGCGCACAAACCACACCATCTATATTCAACATCTCAATAGTATTAGTTCTCCTATGAGAGTTGGCCACTCTATGAAAGAACTTTGTGCTCCGACCTCCTTCCTTCAACCACAATGCTCTTATTTTTTAGGCCAAGAGATCTCCTCCAATAAAATGACCCTCTCTAATTTTGAAACTAAATCTGACTTTTGAGATAACTCTTCCACAGAAAGGACCCGACCCACTTGTGGCTTCTCCAACATGGACTTCTTACGACCGCCTATATCACCAAAAGATTGAGCATTCCAAAGTTTTAAATAGAGATTTAGAGCTTCTAGTTTACCTGCAAAAATGAAGCTAGAGGTGCCATGAATCTAATTTTTTTTTTTTTGATATGGGTGCCATGAATCTAATATGAGGACCACCATTGTCTTACCCTGTCCACAAAATCTCATTTTTTAGTCACATATTTTTCAAATTTAAAATATCGACCCACCTTGAATACCACCACAATACATCAAGATAGGAAAATGATGAGAACAAAGACGAGCAACCTTTTTTTTTATAAGAGATAAATTTTATTGATAAGAACGAAAAAGGCATAACCCATAATATAAAAAGTATACAAGAGAAACACCTAGTTACATTCTATGGTTGGTAAAGAAAGACAAGAATGCATGGACATCATTCTCATTGAGTACAATAGCTGAAAACCACAACAATAAAGTTTGAACAAAGAAATTATGTAGCTCTGCCATTGATCTCTCTTTGTCTTCAAAGCAACGATTAGTCCGTTCGAACCAGATACACCACATAAGGCACAACGGGATCATCCTCCACACTGCTACCACCTGGGGACAACTGTGTTACTTCTTCCAACAACTCAAGAGATCCACCACCCTTGCTGCCATTACCCAAGGAACATCCACCCTACGAAAAATCTCAGCCCACATCATTCTTACCACCTCACAATGCAAAAGTAGATGGTCCACTGATTCTTCATTCTTCTTGCACATGTAGCACCAATCTATTACAACAACTCCCCTCCTCCTCAAGTTGTCTATGGTCAAAATCTTCTCAAGCACCGCAGTCCAAACAAAAAAGGCTACTTTAGAGGGCACCCGGGACCTCCATAAATTCTTCCAAGGGAAGGGGATACTAGTTTGTGTTGTCAGGCTTTTGTAATAAGCCTTAACTGTGTATTTTTTCTGAGAATTAAACCACCATTGTATTCGGTCCTTCTGAGCCGTAGGGCTACCCAAAGAATATAACAAGCTGAAAAAATCTAAGACGGTGTAAAGTTCCCAATCATGAAAATCCTTAATAAATAGGATATTCCAATGGTGAAAACTGAGAGAAAATAACCTCAGATCTGCCATAGAAGCCTCTCTGTTGACTGCAATGCGATAGAGAGTTGGATATACTCTATCCAAAGCATAGTCTCCACACCACACATCCTTCCAAAATCTGATTCTAGAATCCTCACTAACCACGAAACAGATGTGTTCCCCAAAACGGCCAAACCTTCCTGATAAACTTCCATAAGCCCACCCCATAACTCCCCCTCATTTTGTTAGAACACCAACCCCCCAGGCACTACCATATCTAGCATCAATAATTTCCTTTCACAAAGACTCTCCCCCCAAATGATACCTCCAAAGCCATTTGCCCAAGAGAGCTTTATTAAAAGACCTTAGGTTGCACACTCCCAAACCCCCATTTGATATTGGAGAACAAACAGTGTTCCAGTGAACTAGGTGCAACCTCTTTTGACATAGGTCCGACAATAAGTTCCCACTCCAATGAGACTAAAAATCTATCTAATCTAGACCACATATGGTTATTAATTAGACCTCTTGTATGCTCCACCTATAAGAGGAATATCCACCAATCCCAAATCAAAGTTACACTCCAAGAATTCCATCATTGCTGGCAGCAGTCTACTTTCTCTGGAACTTTTACTTAGAGTCACCATCTATGCATCAAGGTAGGTCCCACCAGCTATGTATTTCAGCTATTTCTTCCCATAAAAGTCGTATGTTACTGTCCCAATTCGGCCCGTAGATAACAGCAAAGCCCATAAGAAATTGTCTTCGACATTCTTAAAAGAACATGTCACTGTGTACTCCCCAATGAACTCCTCCAATTTCTCCACTACCCTTCTATCCCACATAACTGTTACACCTCCTAAAGCCCCATTAGATCCAAGGTAAGCCCAATCCACATATGTACAGCTCCATAAACTTTGAACGATACTTCTTGGAATAAATTTCAGTTTAGTTTCCTGCAAGCACATAATGTCCGCTTTCCACTCACAAAGCAAATTTTTATCCTAGAGGCGCTTATTAGCCTTGTTAAGCCTTCCGACATTCCAAAAAAACAAATTTGGACTTCATAAAGAAGGTGCTAGCCCCTTCCCTTTGGATCTTTCTCGGCTTGAGCTAGCCTCATAGTTAAGAGACCATATTAATCTCTTTAGCTGCCTTTGTTTTTAGATCCTGATTTCTTGGGCCAAGTATGACCAACTTCAATGGCAGTAACACAAGTCGTTAAGAAGGCAAATGATTATTTTTCTGGAAAATTCATAGGTGGGTCAAATCAAAATCTAATATTAGGAGGCATCATCCAATTCGAAGTTCTCCTTCTACTTCATGGACTTATGTTCTTGTTCTTCTCCCTATTTGGGTACTTCCTTTTGTACACTACATGCATACTTGGGCTGCATCACTTTGCGCTTGGAATAATATTGCCGTACTTATCAAAAAATAATCTTCCTTGAATTTGAAAATAAACAAAATGTTGTATCATGCTGTTTATTTGAAAATAAACAACACAGTGGCACATGACTTACAAATAAGGTTTTCTTCTTTTCTAATGGATAGTCTACCTTGTTTACCAATCTCTCCACAATTGTTTCCAGTAGAATACGACTTCCTGATAAGATAATAAAATCCAATCCAAGCTTGGAAAGAAGAATATAAACCAAGCCTGTAACCAAACATCTACTAACCTTGGCACCAAACAAGCCTAAATATATAATTAAATACCACCATGGACAATTCTCAAAATTTGGCAAAATCCAAGATTTGGGTGGCCACTCTTCCTCCGTTTATTAAATACAATTCATGGCATTTCTAACTTCGTGAAATACAGTTAAATTGTTTACTTTTCAAAAAAGAAAAATATAAAACACAAAAAAAAAAATACCACACCAATTCTTTTAAACCTTGAGATAAAGTTTTAAAATGAAAATAGAGCAAGAACGTAACAAAGAAAGTTCTAAGGTTTCATTATTCATCAAAGAGACTCACCAAAGCAGCAAGTTCGGTCGCAAGGCATTTCCTAGCTCTCTCAACATATTCGCGTGCTTCATCATACTGGGTGGAAAAATGTAAATGGTTCTCAAAAATTGCAAAAAGCATTGTCAGCAGTAAAACATGAGTGTACCTTTCCTCTGCGAACTAATAATACAGCCCTGAAAAATGTTCCATTACTACTTCCATCACCACCACCAGCAGTGTTCCCCAAACCCCGAAGTTTGGTATCATCACCATCATCTAATCGAGACACATATTCTGCCATTTGATCCCACTCTCCCATGTTCCATGCAGCATGTGCAGCCTGAGACCGCCATGTAAGGAACATAAGCATGAGCAATAAGATATTGACAACAACCATTATAACATCAGAAGCTAACCATTGGTGCCATTTCTAGTCGAGCAGCTGGCTCCGCAGGGGTCCAATATTCCTTGCACAAGCTGTTAAGCTCCTCCCATCGAGCCAATGCAGCAAGGCATCGCATCCGACCTGTAGAAGACCCAAATATGAATTATTCATACAAATTAATGCATACAAGAATGACTCCAAACTAACACATTAACAAAGGCAGACCTAAAATGGCATCCAAAACAACGTGTGGGCTAGTTGCTGGAGATACTTTGGCAGTGTAAGCCTTAAGTGCATCATCCCATCGCTGCAGTTTCTCATACCTAACGAAGAGAAATTTAATGTGAGCACTTTATGTGGAAATACTTGATACTGAAGACACATAAAACAGGTCCATTGCTGCTCGTTTTGCAGACACAAAAATGAATGGTAATTGGTAGTAGATGAATGCTCAGCTTTACCATGACTCCTTCAGTTGAACATCCAAATGTTGCTGGGCATAGGTCAATATCCCAACTGCAGCCTAGAAAAACAAACGTCCATCCATCAAATGGAAGCAAATATGTTCAATAAAGGGGGTTATCAAAATTAAATTAGGTAGTAGCAGTTAAATGAAAAACTTTTTAAAAGGTACCTCATGCTGATGTAATTGATTGTTTATGTGTATGAGTGCTTCCACTACAGAGACAGGGTTTGCATCCATCTTCTTGGAGCATGCTCCTTCAAATTCCATTTCTTTGTAATGCAGGGCTTTAGCGAAGGCACGACACTGATGGGTAATATTGACAAAGTAAATATACAACAAAGATATTAGAGAAAATAATAAGATGAAATAAACATGACAGGAAAAGAGTCTTTTTCCTTGAGAAAAATCGTAAAATTGCAGGACTATATTAGGAGAAATGACACCTTTTCTGCCAGAGCACCAAGGAGGCGGATGTCAATAGGAAGAGGTTTCTCATCATGCTCCATGAACTCTGCCTGCAGATCATTTAATAATTTCAATCAATTCAACGCATGCCAGTTTGATGATGGAAGGCTGTCCTAGCCAACCGCCATTGACTTTTCCTATTCCCAGTGAATCAGCCGCATCAGGTATGTTGGTATAGATCGTCATGAGAAATGGATATGAGAGATACTCCCATATCAAACCAAAAGGGGTAAAAAAAAAAAAAACCTTGTTCAAACAATTTAGTCACCAACTTTCCAGCTGCTCATCATAGCCCAACAACATTGTTCAAGAGGCAAATTGTGTAATCAAGTAACCAAAGTCATATTTTATTCACTTCCCTAACTTTGATCAATTATAGGAATAAATTGAATGCTGAAAGACAAAATACATACCAAGTTGAGAAGTGTTCCCAAGATTTCGGGAGGAATATTTTGGGACGAAAAAGCCATCTCTAAACTACGAACTAACTGTTTCTGACTACTCTCATTTAATTGGGCCCAACAGCTAACAAAACCAGCTGCAAACAACTCACGCCCAACAAAAGGCTGCAAAAAAGCTGAAAAATCAGAACCCAAGTCCAAAAGGAAAAAAAATGTGCAAATGAAAACTAATAGTGATACCTGCAGCTGTGCAAGCCTCACACAGGTTCTCAAGGCTGGAGAAGGAGATTCTTTCAGAAGTTCAATACTAAAATGCCTCATCCATTCTGCCCAATCTTCCTTCGTACTGCGCTGAGAAGCCTCCCCAGCAGTGCGTAATCGACCATCATTGACCTAGATGAAATTTATATAGCTCAGGTTCCCAAAAGAAAGTGCAGGCAAACCAAGCAGATATGACCAGAGCCACAGCTATCAAAGGAAACTAGGCTAGGGTTTTCTTTGATAACAGCAACCAAGTAAATCCCACTCTAGCAATGAATTCATTCATAGAGCCACAGCAACCTCACAGTAGTAGTAAGTGATCAATAGTGTCTCCACTTTTTTTGCAAATGCATTACCAATCCATTATAATAATCCGTTGTTTCCTTAATATATCTATGGTGAGGATCTACCTTGGCTAACAAAAGAAAGCAAAGAGCAATTGTTTTAGTTTGGTGTGGCTTGTGGAAGAGGAATGGAGAACCAGTTGAACATGTCTTGCTCCACTGTGAAGTACATAATTCAGATCTCTCTAGAATTCTATCTTACAGGCTTTTTAGACTAGTTTGGATTCTAAATCGGAGTTGGATGGGGCAATTTGGTAGCCATCAAAGCAAAATATTGTGGAAAATGTTTCTGATATGCTTAATGTAGTGCATTTGGAGAGAAAAATGGCCATTGCTTCTAAAATTGTGAAAGAACTATGGCCATAAGACTTCCCTTTTTAGAACTTTGCATCACTGGATTGCTGGACATTCTCATCTTTCTAGCTTTAGTTTCCAGATTTTTCTGGGTTTCTTAGCTCTTAATGGCATAGTGTTTCTCATGTATTCTTCCTATGTACTAGGATATTACCCTTTCTTTATATCAATAAATCTTTAACTTGCTTAACGAAAAAATAGAAGTGATGTGCATATGTATCAGCCAATGACTTGGCTTGCTAAGATATTTTGACAAAGATGGTGTACACAATAGGCGTAACATAGGCTGTAGACGCTTGTATTTAAAGGAGAGATGTCTCTTCCAACATATATTCCAAGAGTGTACCTGATGCCCTCTGAGATTTTTATGCACATCAGACCAATCTTCGTAAGGGTCAATCTTCTTATCATCTAAAGGGTCACTGATAACCTCTGTTGGAAGTTGTCGACTTAGTCTTTGGGCACTCATGCTCCCCAAGATCAATGGCTCACGTCTGTGCAAGCGACCTTCAATTTCCTCAAATTCCTTATGCTAAAAAAATAACTTTTGCAGTTAGCATCTTCAGATGCAAAATATGTTTTCTCGCACATAAGTAATTTCCTTTTTTTGAAAGAAAACAAGGATAACGAAGATGATAGTTAGAAAGAGAAGCAGAACCCGAAAGCGATGTTTGAACAAGAGTTTTTGTATTGATGGTATAAAAATGGTGAAGTCCTCCCCAAGGGCATGAGCCAGACAACAAAGTGCATCAACAGCATCCTTCCGGAGCTCACCATTCTTCCTACAAATAAACAGTTCACGCAATTGAAGCATCATAGGCAAGGTAAGAAAAGCTAAATGGTTTCATCACATTAAAGATGCCCAATTATCTTAAAGTTGGAAGTGGTAGATGCAGTTAGGAGTGAATTTTTAGGTAGTTGCATTACCTTAAAACTATATCACACATTCTCTTCATTTGCAGGCAAGAAAGAAACTGAGGAAGACATATACTTATATTTCGAATCAAAGAGATCAAAATGCTCGAAGACTAGAGCATGATCAAAGATATCCACAACTTTTTTCCAATGACGAAAAATCCCAGAGACCATGCAAACACAACTTATCCCCGACCGTAAACCATTTAGCATAATGAACTACAGTAATGAATGAGCTTTCATCACAAAATCAGAACCACATGGAAGCAAAGCTAACTTGGAATTAAATGAAGATGAATTGAGGAAGAACCTACATGGTGCACCGCTTTGGTCAACAAAAGTCAATAAATGAAAGACTGCGTGGAGAAGAGAGAAAAAAGAAAAAGGAACTTAACAGGCACGTGTGAATGCTGGAAGCCATCAATAACTTTGGTTCAACTTAATAACTTCAGGTTTGTTTAAATCAGGAAAAATTCCACGGTTTCTGGTCTTTTTCCCTAACCAACTTGGGAAAGAGAATGATGAGAAGTTTTGGTATTCACACCTCTCAATTTGTGACGCTCTTCACTGTCAAGCAGGTGGGCTACATGGAGGGGGATCCCTGCCCCACCTTGATGCAGAAGGAAGGAACTGATTCGTGGGGTAGAGAGAGTGAAAAAGATAAGCACAAACAAACCCTAAGGAGAGGAGTATTGCGGTTCTGATACCAGGTGGAGCCCCGCCAACACACACCCCACTAAAGCAGCAAAAATATCATGCATTTATGGTCTTTTAACATTACAAACATGTGAACATGGGGGAAAACAAACTGCCAAAACTCCCTAAATTGGATCCCTGCTGGAGCCATTGAATACAATAGAATATGTATTTATAATGCTTTATAGATAAAGAATAATTCTACTTATCATCCCCACACACCACATTTATTTTATTTTATTTCTTCATTTTTACTATAATAAATATATAGTGTATGGATAATAAGTAGAATAACTCAATTAGTTTAACAAGAATAAAATAAAAATAAAATAACAAAATAACAAAAAATAATAATAAATTATTTTAAAATATGTAAAGTGTATGGTATGCGATGATGAGTAGCATTCCTCATATAATGCTTGAAAGGAAAATAAATAAGACCCAAAAAGTTAGGGCAACTAATTCTTCAGAACATAGTTTTTATATATATATATATAAGGGGAAAAGAAGGGGGGGGGGGGGGGGGGTGTTTGAACCCAAGTTCTCCATTTGGAGAACTGGGTCATATGCCATCAGGCCATTAGGCTCTTGGCTTCTTCAGTACATAGTTAGGCCAAGATGATTGGAAAAAAATTAAACCACACAATTGTACGTTTATATACAAGAGAGACAGACTAATTTGGGATTAAGGAAACGAGACACTGACCCATCCAAAAGGAGCTTCAAGTGATGCACAAGAGAAGATATGTGACCAGTAACCTGATAAAAGGGAGTACGGCATTAATGATTAAAAATTCAACTAGAATAACACGACTTTTTTTTATAACTTCCAAAAGAGAAATAAAATTAAAGTGACCTATAAGCCCATTGACCTGCACACGTGGGATCAATCTCGTTAAGGTTTTGATTGAGGCACCTCTTATATCGACAGATGCATCCACTTTAAACAAGCGAATAAGTGCAGGAAGAAGTAGATGCATATGTTCGTCCAGCGTCCCTACATTGCAAACCAAAAGTTCTCTAAAAATCTCAAGTTTAAAAACTTAAAAAAGAGAAGCATGTCAGTATGGTAGAAAAATATTATAAAACACCTTGAGCTCAAAACGTTTTCCTCCTTTTTGAAACACAAAACTGAACAAAGCCAGCCTTAATGCCTTCAAAGGCACCAAACTCAACCAAAAACTTATAATTTCTAATTACAAAACATGAAAAAGCCAAGTGTCAAACATACATGGATCCATTGGAAAGAGGCCCAGATAATTATTTAATATAGGAGAGAGCTCCAATAGAATGAAATTGCAAGTGATAGCATGTAAAATCTATTCTATCAATAAAATTGAGGTCAGCGTTACTACAATTAATTACTACTTGCACTTTTTTCCTCTTCAGCTTTTTACTTGGCAACTCATCCATCAGTTTTGAACCAATGACCTTGGACTCTATCCTGTTTTATACAGGGGGAGGAAATGCCATTTGAGCTAGTGTTTATCAGTATGTTTTCAGTTTAACCTATAGTCCTCTTAGCTTATTTTTTTGCGACACAGATCTCAATTCATGCTGGCTTTAATACAGTCAAAAAACAAAGAGCATTGTTTCACCCATCTTGCATTTTTCTTGCATTGGTTTATAGGCCGCAATTTCACTTTTGCATTAAATGAGTGTTCTCCCTGCACTTATTCAAGCAATGGCAAATATACTTCATTAATTTCATCGAACAATCAAAATCAAATTCACAATATTGATCTCCATTTTTGCTGTACTCCAGTTTCGCAATAAAATCTGATACTCAATTCAAGAGGCACCATAATCAAAGATATCCTGGCAATGATTTTTTAAACAATAATTGACACGATTAGCAAAACTAAATAGCACTAACCACCAAAAACTTCAAGTGTGTGGAGGATATCAGGAACATAAGTGTAGTCATTACACCTCTCTGCATCACTTAGAACTTGGATACAACCCGGAAGAATTATAGGAAGATGCTCCCTAAACTCATCATTGAGGGCCAAGCAAAGCTGTTCCAGTAGGTGCAGAACCTGAGACGAAAAAAGTCTCAAATATGTATGAAATTGATAATTGCCATAGAATGAAAATACAATCAATCAATGTAACAATAGGTGATTTCACCCAAATAGACCAAACTTACAGGATAGCCAAGGGAAGGACGGCTAGTAGCAGGATAACTGAAGGATGACCATAATTTTGAAACTAAAGAGAGTAACTCCGGAAGATACTTTCTAATATGCTGCAGGCAGCAGGGCACATCAAATCCAAAACATGACATCCAGAAAATCTCAACAATCGTAATGGGTGAAACAATCACGTTAGTTCAAAGTATACCTGACGCACGATAGATACCAAAGTTCCAAGCTTCCATGTTATAAAATCCTTTAGAGTATCTTCACATGTTTGAACAGTGTTAAAAAGATCAGGCAAAACCTGCATGCATGCAAGGGTTAACAATCATATTTGAATCAAGCATCAAAACCCCAGATAGTGAAACCTCAGAAAACATAAGTACAGGAAATGTAAAATTTGAGAAAATCTTGTAAGGTTTTTGACATGCACTAGCTGACCTCAGAAAACTACCGTGTTTAGATCTTATACACACAAGATATCATACCTTCCTCTTCACAAGTCTTCTCCCTTCAATTAGACACCTAAATTTCTTTTACTAAACTAGAAAAGCACGCTGATAGAATGGAAAAACAGAACAGCTACCATCCTCATCAATTAACAGAAGGAACTTCCAAAGATATTAATACTTCTATTTGTTTTCATAAGTATTTTCCTTTGCATAAATGTAATTCTGTTTCAGTAAAACGGGGAAGCATATCATAGTTTAAGATGATGGAAAGACAGGTCTGCTGCATATCCCATCAATGAACAGGATGAACTTCCAAAGGAATGGATGACTAATACATATGATAACATCAAGAAGGGTAGCTGATGCATTTCTTCCTTCAGAATAGAATAATATGCAATTATTTCTCAAAAATTAAAGACTAACCTTCGGTAAGTATGGAACACAACCCAGACCCATTGACTAATCTCGCAAAACAGAATGTATGATAAAAACAATTATATCAGGCATCACGACATAAATAACATTTAAAAACATATAATACATATATAATGAAAAAATAGACATAAAATAAAAATGGGGAAAAAAACTCTTGTGCCACACATTACCTTAAATATGAACATAAGGGATCCAACCACCTTTAGGTGATAACTAGCAAGTGAAGTATCCCTAAGTATTCGCATGAGAGAATTGATTGCGACCTGAAACCATAGAAATGATTATAATAAGCCAAAAGCAAAACTCATATATAAGGTAGATGTCCATGACTTTTTATTATCTGTTGTAAACTCTAGTTAAGTACTTCTCATGTATACTTCCCGTATACTTGGGATTTGCCTACTTATTATGAACAAAATACTTGATTACCGATCAAAATATATAAATATATATATATATATATAAGGTGGATGTTCTACCGTGGAATAATAATCTTCAGATTGAGCAAAAGATGGCCACAGATCCATAGGCACATCATCCATAGACTGAATATGACCTGAATCACTAGCAGCACGGCTTACATCTCCATGTGACCCTTGCAAACTTGCTTGATTTCGTTTATGCGCATGAGGATCTAGAGCACCCATAATACCAAGAACCTGAATAAGCATAAGAATACTCTTAGCCAAAAGAAAACCCAAGACGGAATATATGTTAGACTTCTAGTTCATTTGTGCCTACCTTTAGTACTTCCCTTCGGGTAGACCATGCCAACTCACCATTCAACAATTTCAAGAGTAAAATAAGCAGCAGCGGATACTCATTATATGGAGTTATGACATACCTGTTAAATTTAATACGACCATGTTATCTAGTCCTATATAGAGTATAGATTGAACATGAGAATTATAAACTTACAAATAGATGAATCTAGATTAAGTTACACCGACTTTATTTTTATAAGTAATAAGAATTTAATTATGAGAGAAAAAGGTGCATATCCAAGTACAACAAGATGTGTACAGCAGTACAGGGAAGTAGAGGAAAAGAAAAAGATACAAGACAAGCATGGAAACTAAGCTCATTAAGTCTATAGAAGTTGTCCAAAGGAGAAGAGTGTCGAAAAAGAAAGTCTTGATCTCATCCAAATGAATATTGCTCCATCAATTTTGGAGTACATATGCACTGTATTAATCAGTAGGTATGGTATGCTGTGGCCCACGTAAATAATTCCATAAGGTCTCCAAGGTGAGCATCATCTACGAAGCAGTACAGCACCTAAGGGGAAATGAGAAGAGTAATTCACCACTGTCTCATCAAGTTTTTGTGCCTAATCGTATGAGTCAGAACTGGTTAAAATCACTTTCAAAAAGCAATCAGCCATGTTTGGTAATGGTTTCAAAGAACCAGAAAAAGTAGAAAACTTCCGAGACGCAAATAAGCTACTTCGGTTTTTTACAGTTCTTGTTTCAAGAAGCATTCCCGTTGCAAAAAAGACTTCGCATGTGCACGCAAGAAATAAAGAACAATACTTCTCACTCCACCTCACCCAACTCCTATGTGAGGTGTGGGTGGAGACCTCCCTAGCACCATCCTCATGAGGGGGGAGGGGAAGGATTGAGGATGCCCCCACCCCAGGCAGGGGGGTCATTCCCACCTCCCTTTCCCCCTTCAACTACTAGGGGCAGGTATCATCTTCCACCATGCTCCTCTTTTTCTTTTAGTTTTTGTCGTTTTGGATTTTTGAAAGAACTTTTTCTGATTCTAGGTGCCCCAAAGCAAGTTTGCATTTTTATTACTAACTAGGGCAATTTTATTATATAGGCAGAGGGGCACAACCCAAGTACATTGAAGTATACAAAAGGTAACATTCAACCAGCAAAAGCAAAAAAAGAAGCAGAAATCTTAGAAGTCCAGACCCAAGAAAATTCCCATATTTTTGGGATAATAGCACTTTGCATTCTCAAACTACCAGGACTTTTGCACTTTGCACTTCAAATTATCAAAACCAACATTTGGCACCCTCGAACTGTCAAAAAGCTCACACTTTTTTATAGGTAAAATAAAGTTTTATGGAATCAAGTAAATAGAAGTAGTCCAAGTACACAGGAAGTATACAAAATAGGACACCTAAACTTCTTATAATTTCATTTCCAAACATCACTCAAACATAAAACACTTTTCAATTTCAAATTTTCAAATTTTCAACTTTTTCATCTAATCATTACCTAATCATTATTCAAACAAAAAAAAATCGACACAACTTTTACAAATTTTAAAATAAAAATAATATTACAAAATTATACTCAAACAATTTTTAACTTTATAATATTTTTACTCAACTTTTTCTCTTTTCTTTTCCAAAACTCAATAAAACATCTTTACTCAAATCATTCCACTACTACTCACAAAATCCTGAGATACTCCAAGTGTGATATCACATGTTTATGCTCTCCTCTCTCTTTTCTCTCCGTACACTATTTTCTTTCCCGTCTCTTATGGTGGTGTTAGCCTGAATTCGTGTGTATCTAGTCAAGAAGATGATGGCTTCAAACGTGGTTTTCATTGAAGCTAAATCCTTCATATTGGTGCGAGAGGGACCAGGGGTGCGTATCACCGAACGTGGATGGAGGGTTGTGAAACAGCTTCTGTTGGGACCGGTGATAACAAGGTGGTTCATCAAGGCATTGGAAGACTGTCTGAAGGTGGGGAAAAAGGAGTTTCACACTGCCCATTGAGAAGGAGATCGGGGGTTCATCGTCCAAAAATGCACCAACCCTCAGGGAACGTTTTTGGCTCTGGTAGCGTACAAGATGGGGGGACGCCAGAACAGTCTTTTCATACCAGAGGGCAGAAATGGAGCGGGATGGCGGAAGCTACTGGAAGTGTTGAGGGGACGAGGCTCGGCTGGGCCACTACCACCGCAAACGGGGGTGCCGCGAACCGTTTCTGTCCTTCAGAACCGTTCGTACCGAGATGTTGCTCTGGGTTTCCCTTGAGACGTGGGACGTGCCGGCATTGCAGGGGTTGCAAGCAATCTCCTTTTGGAAGAAGCACATTACGTCGAGGAAGGTGGCAGGAATGCCGGGCTTAAAGAGGCAGGTTTTCTAAGGGAACTAGTCGAGATGCAAAGGAAGTTGGATGAATTATCCTTAAATGTACAACGTATAATACGATGCGTTGAGGGTAAGTTGGTAGCCGAGGTGGAGTCGGGCTCGAACTTGAAACATGGCCCACGAGTTGAGACCACGGGCGAGGTTGTTGGGTAACAGAGCCAGCTGCAAGCTTCTGGGCATCAAAATGATGGGCTTAAGGATAAAGCCCAATCTTTGGAGCAGCCCAAAGGCAAGGAAAAGATGGGTGTCATATCCATGGGTCGACCCGAGTCCGAGGGAACTCTATTCGGCCGACGTAAACCCATAACTTTCGACGAAGGTTCACTGGCAAGTGGGTCTGTACCACCGACGCCGACGATGACCCAGACAGTCTCGACAAAGGTTCCGATTGATTCTTCGAAGGTCTTGCCGTCGGGAATAGCTTGGTCAGAGCCAGCAGGTGTACAACCGAGTGTTTCAGCTACTGTTTTTGCCGCCGACGATGAGCAGAAAAGGCCGGCGGGGGTTGACGTGACTGTTCCGACGCCGATTGGTGCGCCTACTGTAGCAGATGGCGAGAAAGGCGATCCCGAACCTCTGCACTCTTTCGTCGACCAAAACAGGTTTGCAATATTGGGTGAGGAGGAGACTTGCGAACGTGAAGGGGGGGTTTCAGAAGGAAGTGAGGAGGCGGATTTGCAGATGGTCAGCTGCAAAGGGGAGTGCTTTGAAGGGGGAGATGCAAACCCAATTTGTGGGCTCCCTCCTAGCCCCAGTTCAGATCAGTATCTGTCAAACTGGGTATTTAAGAAAATGGAGGAATCAAAGGCCATTTTTGGGGTGCCTTGTATCGGCTTTGATGAGCAATTCTAGGCGCTGGCTGTGGCTATTGAAGCAAGAAGATCGAAGTCTTCTACGAAGGGAAACAGGGAGCTCAAAAGGTTACAATGCTCTATAAATTACAATGTAAAGGAGGGGAGTAACAGAATGTGTAAATCAAAGGGGAGGGGAGCTAACTTGATCTATGAAACCTAAGATCCTATCTTGGAACGTGTGGGGGCTAAATGACCGCAATACGCGCCTCTATATAAGATCTTTACTGCGGTTGTGGAAGGTTGACATGGTTTGTCTCCAAGAAACAAAATTGTGGATTGTATATAGAAGAGTTATTTGAAGTTTGTGGGGATGCCTTTACGTGAGTTGGTCTCATGTGGCTTCTTCTGGAGCTTCGGAGGGAGTACTTTTAATGTGGGACAAAAGGGTGATGGAAGTGGTAGAGAAATGTGTTGGGACTCTCGGTAGCAAGCCGGTTCAAGATGGTAATAGATAAGTGGGAATGGGCTTTTGCAGGCATGTATGGTCCTAACTAGGATAGTGTTAGGAGAAGCCTTTGGGAGGAATTATCAAGTTTATATTCTATATGGGAGGTGTCATGGTGTATGGGCAGAGATTTTAATATCACTCGCTTTCCTAGTGAGCGGTCAAGGAACCATAGTCTCTCTTTGGCTATGGAGGAGTTCTCTGAATTCTTATTTGATACAGATCTCATGGACCTTCCACTTGTTGGAGGTGAGTTCATATGATCCAATAACAAGACTTGGTCGAGACTGGATCGGTTTTCTTGTTTCTCCATCTTAGGAAGCTTATTTTCCTGATTTGTGCCGTAAACGTTTGAGTCGGGTTTGTACGGATCATTTCCCTTTTTTTTTTTTTTGATAAGTAATAACTTTTATTGAATGAATGCAACTAGGCAAAGCCCAAGTACACAGGAAGTATACATAAGTGAGACCTAGTTACACTCTAGCAAGCTGAAAAGTATTCAAAAACTCATTAACATTCCCTCCCTTGAGCACAATAGCAGAAAACCATTGAACCAAAGATAATACATAAAAGTCTCAGATTTCCCCCATGGTCCTCTCCTTGTTGTTGAAGCAACTCTCGTTCCGTTCCATCCAAAGACACCACAGTAGACACAAAGGAATCATCCTCCACGTCGCAGCCAAATGTTTGCACTGATGATGTCGTTTCCAACAAGCAAGGAGATCCACCACACCCTTGGGCATTACCCAACTCAATCCAGCCCTACTAATGATGTTATCCCATAAATTCCTGGCCACTTCACAATGCAGGAAGATATGATCAATCGACTCCCCACTTTCTTACACAAGTAACACCATTCCATTATTATCATCCCTCTTTTCCTTAGATTGTCTGCCGTCAAAATCTTATCCAAGGCCACTGTCCAAATAAAGAAGGCAACTTTAAGAGGCGCTGGAACCTTCCAAATACCCTTCCAGGAAAACCCAACCGGTTCGTAGACTTGTAAGGCTTTGTAGTATGATCTTACTGTAAATTGTGGTGGTATTAGATTGTGGTGGTATTCATAGGGGCACTCGGTATTTCAAGTTTGAAAATATGTGGTTAGAAGTGGAGGGCTTTGTGGAGAAGGTCCGAGAATGGTGGTCCTCTTATCAACTCACAGGTACTCCTAGTTTTATCCTTGCAAGTAAGCTTAAGGCCTTAAAAAATGATCTCAAGAAGTGGAACATTGAAGTGTTTGGTTGTATCGACAATCAAAAGACCATCTTGATGGGAGAGATACAAGAGCTGGAGGGGCAGGTTATGTTGGGAGACTCCTTATAAAAGATTATGGCAAGGAAGAATGCGGCGGAGACTGAATTTGAGAGAGTATTGTTGTTAGAGGAGATTTCATGGCAGCAAAAATCCCGGGTCTTGTGGCTAAAAGAAGGCGATAAGTGTACAAAGTTCTTCCATAAAGTGGCTAACTCACATAGGCGCAACAATACTATTGAGAAGTTCATTTCAGGTAATCAAGTTCTCGCAACCCCCCCTGAGCTGGAGAATCATGTCGTGAATTATTATGAGAACTTACTTACGGAGTCGACCACTTAAGAGGCCAAAATTCGACGGTTTGTCTTTTGAGTCTGGGCTAGATGGTTCTTCGATGGGTTTCTTTCAATATTGTTGGGAGATGGTGAAAGGTGATGTTATGTAAGTTTTTCATGAATTTTACACATTCAGAAAGTTCGAGAAATGCATTAATGCGATGTTCATGGCCCTCATCCCAAAGAAACAGGGGGTGATGGAAATTGAGGATTTCCGCCCTATAAGTTTAGTGAGTAGGGTGTATAAGATTATTTCAAAAGTATTTGCCAATCGTTTAAGCAGTGTTATGGAACAAATGTAGTGTTATGGAACAAATAATCTCAAAACCCCAGAATGCTTTTGTGCGGGGAAGACAGATAATTGACTCCATCATAGCCAATGAGTACTTGGATCACAGGTTGAAGGAGGGCAATTCTGGCATTCTATGCAAGCTTGACATGGAGAAAGCATTTGACCATATGAATTGGGATTTTCTCATTTACATGCTTGGGAGATGTGGTTTTGGTGATAGATGGATTTCATGGATACGATATTGTGTCACTACTGCTTGCTTCTCAGTGTTAGTGAATGGCACACCTGTGGGTTTTTTTAACAGTACTCGAGGGTTACGGCAAGGAGATCCACTATCTCCTTTTCCTTTCATCATTGTTATGGAAGCTCTTGGACGGATGATAAAGGCAACGATCGAGAGGGGTTTCATCACTGGTTTCTCAGTGGGTAATAACACTAATGGCTCAGTTATGATTTCACATCTCTTATTTGCAGACGACACACTCCTCTTTTGTGAAGCGGATCAACGCCAAATCCAAGCTTTACGTGCTCTACTGGTATGCTTTGAAGTTGTTTCAGGGCTTAAGATAAATCTTAATAAATCTGAGATGGTGGCAGTGAGTGAAGTGCCTAATATCGATAGTCTAGTCGAGCTTATGGGTTGCACGGTGTCTTCTTTGCCTATGAAATACTTGGGCTTTCCGTTGAGGGCAACTTTCAAAACTAGAGCTATTTGGGATGGGGTCATTAAGAAAGTAGAGAAAAGGCTAGCTGGTTGGAAACGGATGTATCTTCCGAAAGGGGGGCGGCTTACCTTGATTAAGAGCACCTTATCTAACCTCCCAACTTATTTTCTATCTTTATTCTCATTACCTGCAAGGGTGGCGAATAAGACGGAGAAATTATTCTGAGCCTTTTTATAGGGGGATTTGGGGGAGGAAACAAAATTTCATCTTGTTAAGTGGGATAGAGTTTGCTCCCCTACCTCCAAAGGAGGCTTGGGAGAGCGCAATTTGAGGATCTTTAACAAAGCTTTATTAGGCAAATGGTTATGAAGATTTCACATGGAGGGGGAATCTATGTGGAAAGAAGTTGTTGTTTCTAGACATGGAGATGCTTGGAGGGGTTGGTGTACTAATGTTGTGAGGGGGAAGTATGATATGGGTTTATGGAAGCATATTAGGGGGGGTTGGCAATGTTTTGAAAATAATATCCGTTTTGTAGTAGGCGATGGCACTAGAATCAAATTTTGGTAAGATGTTTGGTGTGGTGAGCGCCCCCTTGAAAGGGTCTTCCCAACGCTATTTAGTATTACAGTAAACAAGGAGGCTTTAGTGGCGGACGTGCTTGATATCACCCATGGTTCCCCTCAGTGGCATATCCTCTTCATTAGGGATAACCACGATTGGAAATTTTCCATTGTTTCAGAATTTTTCAGTTTGTTACATTCCTCAAGAAGCAGAATGACACAGGGTGACAGGATACAATGGCAGTCTATAGATAGTAAGAAATTCAGAGTCAAGGCCTATTATAAAATTTTGGCCCCCAAGGTAATATAGGTTTCCCTTGGAACAGTATTTGGCAGACTCATGTACTCCCCAAAGTAGCTTTCTTTGTGTGGACTGCAGCTCTTGGGAATATTCTAACCATGGACAACCTAAAAAAAAGAGGACTTATTGTGATGGATTGGTGCTATATGTGCAAAAACCACGAAGAATCAGTGGACCACCTTTTATTGCACTGTGAGGTGTCAAGAACATGGTGGAATGGGATATTTAGTAGAGTTGACATGACATGGATGATGCCTTCTAAGGTAGTTGACTTGCTTGCGTGCTGGGACAGTATACATGGTTGTCCACAGGTAGTTGCAGCATGGAAGATGATCCCATTGTGCCTTATGTGGTGTATTTGGATGGAAAGAAACGCGCGGTGCTTTGAATATAGAAAACGAACAATGGCGGAGCTCCAAAGTTTTTTTAGGCATACTTTAATCATTTGGTTCTTAGCAACTGTACCAAATGGAAGCAATGTGCATGACTTCCTTTCCCTAAATTTGAGCACCTAGAATGTATTTAGGCATTTTTGTTTGTATACTCCCCGTGTACTTGGGTTATACATTTTTATATTCACATCAATAAAGTTACTTCTTACTTATAAAAAAAAAAGATACTCCAAGTGTCTAAACATTCCCTAAAACTTTACACCATTAAGATTTGACGTAAAAAATGTGTTATGCCACCTTTTTTTCATCAATCTTACCGGCTAGAATTGACCAAGGGTGCAAAATGTCAGATTTTGGTAGTTGAAAGGTGATGTGTGTCAGTTTTGATAGTTTAAGGTGAAAACAACAAAACCCTTGGTAGTTTGAGGGTGCAAAGAGTACCTCTCCAATATTTAAAAGCTTTGTCAACCCACTTACCAAGCAACTTTTCATCCTATCTAATCCTTTTAAAAAAAGTATCCAAAACTATTGTTGGCGCTACAGTATCAAAAATTGTTGTGAAAAACTTTATGAGACATTCCCTAACATAGACAAATATTTCTCCCTCCAATAAACCTGCCTCTTACCATCCCCACTCGTAATTTTTCTCTATGTAGCTTGTGGGCACCCATGAGATGCAATTCATAAATGAGATTGCTAATAGATTAGAGAGAGAGAGAGAGAGAGAGAGAGAAATCAATTAGCCTTCTCTACTATGTAAGTTGGGGGCCCATTTGTCCACAATGGTGTCTTTTGAGGGAGAGGAATGAAAGAAGCTTTAAAGATCGCGAGTGATTAATGGATGAGCTTTTGAGTTTTCTTTTTTATCACTTTACTCCATTGGCTGATTCTATTAGACTTCAATGGTCTCAATATTCATGAATGTTGTGTACTTGGGCTATGCCTACTTTTTTTTTTTTTTTTTTTTTAATGTTGGGAAACCTTTCCAAGGTAGAGCGCTTCGGACCCACCCCTGCAGAGTAAACTCCAATCTCGTGCACCGCATTTTTGAAAATTTTCCTACACGGAACTGATTAAATCACTGGCTTTTCACCAGAGGGTGTGATCCCAAAAAATTCTTTGCACCCATGAGGTGTTGAACTTTGAACCTTGAACCTTGAAGGGAGTAATACTCCCAAGATCAAGGCTTTCAAAACTTGGGCCAACCCCATGGGGTTGGGCTATGCCTAGTACTCATCAATAAAATTCTTATTTACAGATAAAACAAAACAGGGGCAACCACAATATATCCCAAAAGCTTAGGCAGATAAGAAGAGACAAATTTAATCATCCAGTTCATATTCCAACAACCAAAAAAGGAAGAAAATACTTGTTCCAAAGGGAATAAACTCGGGAAACATGTCAATACCCAGTGCTCTGCACAACTTGACCAAGAGTAGTAACAGCCACTTCACGTTTCATAATAGCTGCTCCATCCAATAAAGCTTCAACAATTAAGGGCATAAGTTCGGGAATGTATCGTCTCATAGTATAACCACCCTATACCAAAATCACAACCCAAAACATGTTAAAGATGAATATATAAGTATGTAAATATATATGAAGGCAAAAAGAAAACAGATTGCCATAATTCATGAGGCAATTGGATAATGCGCCATGACCTCATGAACCCTAATTATCATTATGTCATAACAAGCAAAAACAAGAAGGAAAATAGAAAAGAAGTGACAAATAAGCAACCAACAGCGACCCTGAATAATAACACACTCAAATAGACATGACATCTAACAGCTGTAATGTGACTGATCCCTTGGTCAAAATATTAACTTCCACATTTGCACATATCAGACATTAAAAAGGACACCACTAGACCTTTGATATCCTCTTATGCTAAAGCATGAAGAAGAGAAAAATGGTTCACAGAACAAAGAGAATGCCAACAATTTAAATCACCAAAAACCCAAAACACCACCCACCTTAAAGAGAATGCTTCTGTCTAATCAGACAACAAATAGTGGGAAAATGTCATCATTAACAAAAAAACCGGGTCAACAGATAATTCAACTCATATGAATGATTAACCATTTCCTAGCATACTCTTTTGAAGCAACCTATTGTATAAACATCCAGAGGCCATTGGCATCAGAATCTGACAAAAGCATGAGTTGATTAATATAGTGCAGAGTTTAATGTGCCAGAATGTTTTTGCATGTCAAATTTAATATAGAAAAACTAAAATCACAAAGTAAATACCAAAGATCACAATGAAGTATTTAGAGATCAGGAAGATGTTTTAAGAACCAGACAAGTCATTCAACCGGTTGAGCTTTGACAGAGGTCATTGGTCTGGTTGACCCTTTAAAACTGTTCTGACAATTGCACCAGATTAACAGGATTGAACTGGCAAGTTTTTTGGTTGAATAGTAAGAGTTGGGATTTTATAACTGTAATGCCCCAATGAAATGCCTAAATCACATGACCTACTCTCCAAAAAGTCAATTATACAATTGGAGCCCTATTGGAACCTTATAAAAAACAAGAACATCTCATTTCCAATCAATGTGGGATCCCATATACCACCTACTCTTATCTTATCATATGGAGTATCACAATTACACCAATTAATTTCCTTTTTTTGATAAGTAAAATTTTATTAATCAAGGCAAAAGCCAATTACAAGATTCACCATGACCTAACAATTAGGCACATTGGTTTCTAGGAAATCATGAAGATCCATGCCGTTGAAATAACACCAATTAATTTCTTTAAAAGGTAAAATATTCAAAACTTTCATGTTGTTTTCCCAAATGCTCAACAAATCTTACACATTATGAATTCAGATATTAAATTTGTATAACTTTGTACTACAGATAATATTTTTGTTCAGTAACTAAACGGAGGGGGCATTCCAAGAATCGAACTCGGGACCTCTCGCACCCAAAGTGAGAATCATACTTTGTATAACTTTGTACTACAGATAATTTAGTTGATACTATTATGAAATTTAAAATTGTACTTGAATAATAAAATAGTTTATGAAAACAGCAGTGGAATCAATGATTGGGCTAGTTGAACCTGTTCTTTTCTCACTCACTTAATGTTCCAAAAAATCACCGAATTAGATCATACTCAGTCTCAAGGCTCACCAGAACTCCAGACTAACAGCAAAAAAATAAAAATAAAAATTATGCATCAAGTTTTTAGACCAAGATTTGTATTAGACGTGTAACAGAAGTATAAAGCAAGTTGTCTTATACATCAAGTTTGTGAAGGCGTGTTCGCAGTGCACCAAACATGTGCTAGTAAAATGCTAAATACTAAAAGATATTCGAACTTAACACAACTAGAAGAAAATGGAATAGTACCCACCACTCTAGTAAGATCCCCGACAGTTACAAGAACTCCACTTATAATGCCATGATTCGCATTGACCCCAGTGCCATCATTTAGCCTTGCCACAAGTGCCTGACCAAACAAAGCCCATTTATTAAGAGATGGGATCCAAAATATAAAAAATAAAAAAATAAAAAATAAAAAATAAAAAATAAATAAAAAAAACTCAATACATAATCACCGCATGACTTATTAAACCTTGTGTATCGGAGCAATGTATGGAAGAATTAACCGTTCACAATTCCGTATCAGACAACCTAGTAACTTCGCACTTTCTTCCTTGCATTTGCTATCAGCACTGGTACACATGACAAGAGAAGTCAACAACTGACTCCTTGAGTCCTTCTGACCTTGAGATATATATATATATATTTTAAAAAAGAAGAATCTCATTCTTGCATACATGACAGATATCAAATAACAGGAATTCATTCACATCACCTGTGCTCCAGATACGTTAATAACTGTATGAGATGGCGGCGAAGTGCTGGAAGTACATATGCAGGATTTTTTTCTGATAACCTTCCAGCCAAACAAATTGCATATTCTCGAACATCGAAATCCTGCAACAAAAATGAAGCTCCAAGATTGGACCATAGAACACACTTTCAGATTATTCTCCTCTAGATGAAAAACAAACCAATCACAAACTAGGGTAAGATCCACGTATCCTTTCACCACACTACATCTAAGACTGTCTCCAGTTACCTTTCAGACAGTCACTGTCTTTCCTTAAAACTCGTAATACAAATGCTCACGTAAGGCTTGAAAAAATTCAGGTTTAGGGCATGACTCTGCTCAAACAATTCTCTCTTTTTGTTGCAAATATGGTCATGCTCCAATAAATCATAGAAAGTTGCCAAATTCAAGCTGTGAGCCAAGGCACAAAGACAGTTGTGGGCCCAAGCATGTGCAACAAAGAGTGGACTTAATAGAAACTTTGGTGACAGTGGCAAAGGTGGCTCCAACAATGCTAGAAAAGTATATTCCACAATTGAGAAGAATGGATCTTTAAAGCATTTTTTTCTATAAGTAAAATGGGGAGTCATTAAAGCATGTCCCCTATTGGAAAAAAAAGTTTATAGGCTAAATATGTTATTGGCATTGGAAACTGGTTTGACATTCTCTATCTCTCAAGTCTCAAGTAGGTTTGGATTTACCCAAGTTTGTGAGAAAGAAACTGCTACAATCTTAAAGGTGCCAAGTCCCATATCAGAACTTTACTAAGTGGAATTGGTCATTATAATGATTTTAAATGAACTCCAATAGTAACCTTTATTGGTCATTCAGATATAAATGCATATATGCCTAGTGCTTTCCTTGGGCCCTTAAAAATTACTTTTTTTAATCGATAAACAAAATTTTATTGAGCATGAAATAGACAAAGGCCCAAGTATACGGGACATATACAAGAATGTCGCCTATGCGTGCTAGTTTAGCGATACAAGGAAGTCATAAAAAGACATGCCATTAAAATCAATTACAATCGACCAATGAACTACTGAAAAATGAACATCTAAACTAATCCATTGACAGCTCCCTATTCTCAAAGCTTATTGCATTCCTCTCACTCCAAATACACAACCACAGACAAATTGGAACCATCTTCCACACTATTTGTAACGCCATAATGGAAAATTCAAGCCACATTTTTATATTTCAAAATTACTAGTCAATGATACAACAGGATCTCCAATGGAACATTATAAAGAATAAGAACTTCTCATTTTCAAGTAATGTAGGATCTCATAAACCACCCGCTCAAATTAGTGGATGTCAAACATGGGAGGATGTGGGAGAGTTGGTGTAAGAATAAGTTAGAGGGGCTTTCACGTTGGGTTTGTGGAAGACTATTCAGATAGAATAGGGGGATGTTGTAAAACATACGCTTCTTATGGTGAGGAATGGGGCAAAAATATACTTTTGGCACGATATTTAGTGTGAGGATTCTCCTCTCAAGGATGTCTTCCCAAATCTTTTCAGGTTTGCTAGAGATAAAGAGGCCACAAGGCTGATTCATATTACTGTTCCAACAATATGATCAGCTGAAATGTGGAATTTATTAGAGATGTTCAGGATTGGGAAGTAAATGAAGTTTCAAAATTTCTAGGAAGATTGTATGAGAAGAAGATAGATTAGAGCAGGGAGGATAGTTTGATGTGGGTTGACACTAATAATTCCAAATGTTTTGTGAGTTCTTTTTACAAGGCACTTACCAGCCATGGGGTCAAAGATTTTCTGTGAAAAAGTATTTGAAAAGCCAAGATGCCTATTAAGGTTGTTTTTTTCTGTTGGCTGGTGTCCCTCAGTAAAATTCTGACCATTGACAATTTAAGGAAGGGAGTTGTTCAGGTGGTTGATCCCGAGTTCAATTCTCGGAATGCCCCCTTTCTTCTTATAAAAAAAAAAAAGTTGTTCAGGTGGTTGAATGGTGTTTTATGTGTAAGAAAGATGGGGAGTCTATCAATCATCTTTTCCTTTATTGTGAGATGGAAGTCCTCCTGGGTGATGCCTATGCATGTGTTGGATCTTTTTGCAATCTAGCAAGCCATTGTGGGGAGAGATATCAACATTGCTGCTATGAAGATGTCCCCCTGTGCTTATTTTGGTGCTTATGGTAGAAAAGGAACAAGAGATGTTTTGATAATTGCGAACGTTTTCTAAGAGAAATTTGGGAGTTTTTTCTTAGCACTTTTAGCTTTTGGTGTGAGAAATCTTGCAAGGAATGGGAATGACTGTAATGTTTTGCTTTAGTTTTTCAGCTTTAGCTTCTAAGTAAGCGTTTCTCAATTGTATACTTATTGTGTACTTGGGCCATACCTATTTACTTGGAATTAAATTTATAGAATAAATTTCTCTCATTACTTATCAAAATAATCAATAAATAAACCACTCACCATCACTTATCAGAGTGGGATATCACAATCTCCCCTTTATATTCTCGACATTCCTTCATGAAGTTTGAAAAGAGTATCAACACTACTTTTATTGCTCTTATCCCTAAGAAAGTTAGTGCTGCTGAAATTAAAGATTTTCGTCCAATTAGCTTGGTGAACGGGATGTATAAGATTATTTCTAAGGTACTCGCCACTCACCTTAGTGTGGTTATGAGTAAGATCATCTCCAAATCACAAAATGCTTTTGTTCAGGGCCGTTAGATTCTTGATTCCATCCTAATTGCCCATGAGTGCTTAGATAGTAGACTCAAGTCAGACCAAGCTGGAATTTTAGCGAAATTAGACATGGAAAAGGCTTTTGATCATGTCAATTAGAATTTCCTCCTTCATTTACTTGGGAGAATGGGCTTTGGGGAGAAGTGGTGCTCATGGATCCGGTTTTGTATCTCGACAGCCAGATTCGCTATCTTGATAAATGGATCCCCAATCAGTTTCTTTAATAGCTCCCATGGTTTTAGACAAAGAGATCTCTTATCCCCTTTTCTCTGTCATTGCCATGGATGCTTTGAGTCATATAATCGATGCGGGCTGTCTCTAGTGGCTTTATGTCTGGTTTTAAGGTTGGAGATAACTCTAGCGATTACATTATGGTTTCGCATTTGCTCTTTGCGGATGATACTCTTATTTTTAGCGACCCTAACCCTGATCATTTGAAAGTTTTAAGAGCTTTGTTGGTGTGTTTTGAGACGGTCCCTGGTCTTAGAATCAACTTCACTAAGTCAGAAATTGTGCCTGTGGGTTCACTTAGCAATCCTTTCGAGCTTACCAACATTTTGGGATGTCAAATTTCTTCTCTTCTCATTAAATATCTCGGGCTTCCTTTGGGAGCCTCCCACAAAGTTATTTCTATTTGGGATGGGGTGATTGAGAAGATTAAAAAAGGCTTGCAAGTTGGAAGAAGATCTATCTCTCGAAAGGAGGCAGAATTACCTTGATTAAAAGCACTTTGACTAGCCTTCATTCTTATTTCCTTACTCTTTTTCCCCTTTCAGCAGGGATTGCAAAGAGAATTGAAAAAATCTATAGAAATTTTTTATAGGATGGTTATGGGGAAGAAAGAAAATTTCATCTGGTAAGTTGGAATAAAGTTTGTGCCCCAGTTTCTTGTGGTGGCTTGGGTATCAGAAATCTAAGACTTTTCAACAAGGTGCTCTTTGGGAAGTGGCTTTGGAGGTATGTCTTTGAGAGAGATGCTCTATGGAAGAAGATTGTTGACACCAAATATGGTAGAATGCGGGGAAATTGGTATTCAAACGAAGCTAAAGGAGCTTTTGGAATGAGCCTTTGGAAATCTATTCGAATGGGTTGAAGGGATTTTGTCAAAAATATTAAATATAAAGTTGGGAATGGAAGCAACACTCTATTTTGGCATGATGTGTGGTACGGGGATTCAACCCTCAAATTTAGTTATCCCAACCTTTATCGGATAGCAAGAAATAAAGGGGCGGTTGTGGCTGAATCGTTTCAAATTCTAAATAATTTGATTAATTGGAAAGTGGATTTTGATAGAGATTTACAGGATTGGGAACTTTGCGAAGTTTCTGATTTCTTTACTAAGCTTAATGAGATGAAGCTTGATTTTTCTAAGAAAGACAAGTAGTCGTGGGTTCATGATTCCAAATACACTTTTTCAGTAAAATCTTACCACAAAGTATTGAATTGCAAGGGCGATAATGTCTTTCCCTGGAAATGCATTTGGAAACCAAAAGCTCCTCGTAAAGCTGCCTTTTTTTGCTGGTTGGTCTGGCTTGAGAAAGTTTTAACTATTGATAATTAGAGGAAAAGGGGGCTGCCTATTATTGATTGGTGTTTTATGTGTAAGAAAGTTAGGGAATCTGTTTGCCATCTTTTTCTGCATTGTGAAGTGGCGACAACCATGTCGAATGAAGTTTTCAATAGGGTTGGTACTGCATGGGTCATGCCTTTGCATGTGGTGGACTTCTTGCAAGGCAGGAATGAATCCCTAGTTCGAGGAGGCCTTGCTGATTCTTGGAGAGTTGTTCCCCTGTGTTTGTTTTGGTGTTTATGGTCTAAAAGAAATAGAAGATGTTTTGATAATTGTGAACGTTTTTTTGGGAATTTTAAAATCTTTTTCTTTAATACCCTCAGTTTTTGGGTTCAAAATCTTGTAAGGGATGGGAACTCTTGTAATGCTCTATCTTTTCCCTTCTTAGCTTATAACTAGGTACTTGCCTTTGTACATTTCCTGTGTACTTAGTTTTGCCTATTTACTTGAATAAAATTCTTATTACCTATCGAAAAAAAAAAAAATTTGTAGATGGCACAACTCAAGCCACACATTTCTGGTTAAAATAAACTTTTATACCATTTGTCATTTGTAATGCCCAATAGAAGATCCAATCTACATAACTTATACTCTAAAAGAATTAGTCAATGATGCAATTGGAGCTTTATTAGAATATTATAAAGAGCAAGAACTTCTTCCCAAGTAATGTGGGATCTCATAAACCAGACACTCTTATCACTTATCAGAATAGGGTATCACACTATTGCAATATAAGGATTGCCCCGAATGCCTCCCCAAGAAGCCAGGAGGTCGATTACCCTTTTCGGCATCACCCAAGCTAATCCCATCCAAGCAAAGAAGTCATTCCACAAGGCCGTAGCATTCTCACAATGAAATAATAGATGATCTACAGACTCTCCATTCTTTTTTCACATACAACTCCAATATTTAACAATTACCATCAAAGTGGACATCAAAGCATGGGGTCTAGTCATGGAAAGGCAACCTATTGACCGGATTAGTATTCCTAGGTATTATCTCTGGTGTAGAATTAATGTCATTGGATATTGATAGGTGAGTGAAACCACCAAAAGATAAAAAGGTCACCATCAAGTAAGTGTCGATAAAGTAATCTTGACTAGTTCTTTTAGAATGTGCGTCAATTTGGCTAGCATTTTCCATAAGTCCTCAATAGAGACAAGTTTTATCTTGTTGGTTGGAATAAAGTTTGTTCTATGATAGCTTATTGTGGTTTTGGGGTGCGTACATGAGGATCTTCAATAAAGCACTCTTTGGGAAGTGGTTGTGGAGTTATCACTGAGAAGGGGAGGCTTTGATGAGAGTAGTTATAGACTCAAAATATGGGAGTATTAGGAGGTTGGTGTTCTAATGAAGTTAAGGGACATATGGTGTAGGGTTGTCGAAAAATATTCATTCCTGATGGCAAAGATTCTCCAACATTTTCAAGTTGCAATTCGAAGATGTCATTGTGTTCATTTTTGGCATGATATTTGGTGTCGTGAAATGGCTCTTAAGTTTGTTTTTCCCTCTTTACCGGATTTCTAGTAACAGAGGTCATGGTGGCTAACTTGATGGTGTGTTCCAATGGCTCTATCCTTGGCATGTAGATTGTTTTAGAGCTACTCAAGATTGGGTACTTAGAACGTTTGTTGATTTGTTTGATTCATTGTATGCTATGTCTTCTGGTAATAGGATGAAGGATAGGATGATTTGGACTCATAGTGGGAGTAAAAGGTTTTCAGTACTATTAAAGAAATGAGGCCCTTTCGTGATTATCTAATGATCACTGCTTTCCCTGGAAGAGAATATGGAATTTTGAGATTCCTCCTAGGATTGCTTTCTTTATTTGGGAGAATCATTATCACTGAAAATTTGCAAAAAATGATCTCGTCATTATGGATTGGTGTGTCCTATGTAAGAAAAATGGAAAATCTATGGATCACATCTATTGTTACATTGTGAGGTAACTCGATTTTTGTGGAATGAGATCTTTAACCGGACCGGTGTGGCATGGGTTATGCCTGGAAGAGTTATGAATATTTTTTAGTGCTGGACAGGTATCAAGGGGAATGTTCACATTGCTGCTGTGTGGAAAATGATCCCTCATTGTATTGTGTGGTGTTTGTGGATAAAGAGAATAAGTAAGTGTTTTGAAGACCGGAAGTGTTCCTTGGATGAGCTGAAGAGATTCTTTTTTATACACTATTTCTTTGGGCTTCAGTCATTATTTGTAATGAGGACAATTTTCATAATTTACTTCTATCCATCACTAGCGCTTAGTGGTATTTAGGCATATTGTATGTATACTCCCTATGTACTTGGGCTATACCTTATTCTATTAATAAAGTTTTACTTTTAGTTAAAAAAATTAACTAAGAATAGGATTCCAAATTATCAAGCCCCAAACGTCATAAAGTGCATGGTAGGAATATCAAACCATTCCTCTGTCGTTATGCAAGCTTTCAGGAGACAGCAAGTACCTTGAGCGGTCAAGTTCTTTAATGGAAAAACATCACTAAAGGTGAAGCCTTGTGGAGTGAAAATATTTTCCCGTACATAATAGTAATTGTGAATAGCAATGTAAAAGGACCACACACACACACACACACACACACACACATATATATATGGAAACACTTGCTCCATACGCAGCAATACAAAAACACTCAGTCTGGTATCATAAATTAAAGATCTTGAATCTGCTGAAAAATCACTTTCAAATGAAGCAATAAGCTTCAAAAGTAAAGAGTTCATCATCCTCTATAAAATATGTCCATCCTTGCACCAGGTATATATAACAAACAATCAATCTATGAGAAAATAAATACTGAGATAATAAGTACTGATCTTTTGAGGACAAAGAAATATCAGTAGAGGAGCTTAAAATCTTATTTCTTGTTTCAAATGTCCCTAGCTAGCTAGGGCATTTCTTTTGTAATTGGCATTTCTGCCCATTCTTTGATTAATAAAATTCATTAGTCAGAAATTACTTCTCCAGCAAAACTAAAAGAACTTAACTATTAATATCATTTGCATCGACTACAAAAATACCATACGCAGTTTAGCACATTTAATGGAAAGACTAAAAATTAGTAGAAAGTAAACCTCATCATTTAGAGCAGCAAAACATGCACTAAGGCTATCAGCCTGCGCCAAAAAATCATCAAAACCTCTATTTCCATGAAGAGAGGAAAAGATGGATTGGCGAACAGTGACATCAGCATCCGCCACAGCTGCAATGAGGAGCTTTTCCACAAGCTGCAGAGAGCCCAATGGTAGTTAGCAAACAAGAATTTTTAAATTAAAATTAACATTACATGCGGAAGAGCAGGGCCCAAAAGGGCATTTAACAAACCACCACTTTTATGCCCATAGAATCATTCATAGCCCACATCCAGATATGCTTGAGAAACAGCGGGAAAAAATCTGAGTAAAGGTTGTCATACTACAAGTTTTCGTCCAAAACTTGTATGATTGCATGTACAAGCAGAGCTCTAGAAGCGGCTCTTTCAATTGCTGAAGAAGAATATACTAATATAAATATTTAAAAATAGTGGCCCACCTAATATAAGCTTGCCGGATGGATGGGGGTTACTAACAACAAAAAACACAAAAGAGTGACAAGCTTTACAGTAAATACCACTGGTTACAAGCTTTAAGTATGTTAACGCAAAAACAGAGTTTGGCATTACCTCCTCGACAAGACGCCGTCTCTTTCCTCCAGCTCGATTCAACCTGCTAGGACCAAATTGTGTGCCTGCTATACCAGAAAAAGAATTTGCAACTAATCTGCAACAACAAAGGGCAGCATCTTTTCTCGTGGCTCCATCCTCGTCATCTAAATACACAACCACCGATTCTCTAGCAAACTCAAGAAGCTCATGACCCTAAAAAATACGTTAACTTCTTAGTGAAATTCAACTTTGACCAGTATCAAAGCAGTACATAATAATTGCTATCGAACCTTGAAATTAAAACGAGCAAGAGTCTGCAAAGCAAGTGGCACTAAGGCTGGACCAGTCAGATCTGAAGCCTGCTGGGGGATATTCATCACATTTCCTCTTCCTATTCCGGCAGCATGCCTTCCCTGAAGATAATGGAATTTTGAAAGAACCACGGAAATGCAACCAAGCAACCGATCTTGAATAGTAGGCAGCAAAGTCGGAATACTGTAATAACAACCAATGAAAAGAAAAATTAATATTCTTTTGAAGGATTTACAACCAAAATTTATGTGAAAGAAGGTAAATAAAATGGCTTACCTTTACTTATCAAAATAAAATAAAATGGCTAACCTGACAGTTATTTGCTCAAGTGCTTCTACAAGTGTAGAGGAAAGACCAGCAGAAAACATAACATCCAAGAGACCACGAACATGGGGTTCCATCACTGGGCCCATTGCTTTTGAAATACTTCCAACACAAGCCAAAGCCTCAAGTGAGGGTTTACCTCTCCGCGGAGCAATCTACAGACAAAAAAATTGGCAACTGTCAGATATCAAGTCCAGTGTTAGATCGATATTGCTGAATCAACGAAATCTCCAACTGCAAGCAAAATGCGACCAAAAGAAAACTACATGTATTATGCAAAACAACACTGCAACAAAAGCAGGGCACATACTGCATCACGTAAGTGAGATGTAATTGTCGGCAAATAGCGGACAAGGTCCCCATCCAAAGCACCAGCCATCTCCCCAAGGGCAATGAATCCACTGGCACGTTCAGCTGGTATTCGCAGAACGGCAAGAATATGATTCATGCATATCTGCAAGAAATTACAGCCTCTCTCACACGCACATCCTTTGGATAATCATTCTAAACATAAATTTGAAACGAAGTAAACAGTGGTTAGGTGACACCCACAACACTTCTACTACCAGCTACAATGGTTAGGTGTAAAACTGAAACAAAGTAAACAAACCGTCAAATAGTTTGTAACAAAGCGATCACGCAGGAAATGAGCAATGCGAGGTAGTAGCTGAGTAATGCTCAGGCGAACAAGCTGATCCCGATGCTCTAAGTATCTAAGGACAATTTCAGCAACTTCTCTATACCTTGACATCATGAATTCACCAGTATTCCTGCCCACATGAATTTCAATTGTATATAAAGCCAGAAACTATAGCCAACAAAAGGATGACGCTAAAAAAATGCACAACCTGCCAAACGAAGAAGAGAGACAATAACATAATATATTTAACAATTTACAAATTTGCTGTTTGGGCAAAATTATTACTGTTTGCAAAGTCTAAACAAATTTGTTAACTTTTCCTTTTAGGAGTTATTTCTTTCCTTATCTATTAGGTATCACTTAGTTATTTCTTTCCTTATCTATTTCAACATTGTAATCTATAAATAAACCCTTGTAAATCTATTTTCAGTATAAATGAGAAAAGTAAACTTCAGTTTCCCTAGACCTAGTGCGCTAGCCAGCTGCCATATATCGTTCGCCTGTCCAATTGGCACCAAGTCTGATTTGTCAAAATTCACAGTCAAACCAGATGCCGCTTCAAAATAGAGTATAAGAGCCTTCAATGCCCAAACCTGGTTTTGGTTTGCCTCACAGAAGATTGACGTATTATTTGCAAACAACAAATGAGAAATATTAATAATAACCCTATTGGGGTCACCAATCGAGAAATCAACCATAAAACCATTATTAACCAATGTCAAGATCATTCTGCTAAGCACCTCCATTACAATGACAGAGAAGTGGGGACAACGAGTCCCCTTGCCTTAAGCCTTTGGTGCTTTTGAAAAAGCCAACTGGATTGTCGTGGATCAAAACTGAAAATTTTGTCGTTGATATACACCATTTGATCCACGACCTCCATTTCTCCCCAAATCCACACCTCCTAAGTAGATATAGTAAGAAGTCCCAATTAACGTGGTCGTAGGCCTTCTCCATATCCAACTTGCAAAGCATCCCTGTAGCGCCAGCTTTTAATCTACTATCTAGACATTAACTGGCAATGAGAACTGCATCTAAGATTTGTCTACTCTTTAAAAATGCATTTTGGGGTTTTGTAATGATCTTCCCCAAAACCGTTCCTAGGTGATTTGTAAGCACCTTGGACATTATCTTATATATCCTGTTCACGAGGCTATTTGGCCGAAACTCATTTACCTCTAATGCCCCGACCTTCCTAGATATCAATGCAATAAAAGTAGGATTTAGACTTTTCTCAAATTTTCCAACCAAGAACAATTCTTGGAACATCTGCATTGGATCCTCCTTCACCACTTCCCAACTTGTTTGAAAAAAGCCCATAGAAAAGCCGTCAAACCTAGTACCTTGTCTTTAACCATTCTCCTCACCACATCATGAACCTCCACCTCCTCAAAAGGCCTCTCCAACCAAGAGACATCATGCGGCTCAATAGACTCAAAAACAAGGCCATCAAGCGTTGGTCTCGATCCCTCTTGTTCTGTTTTCTTTTAAAAAAAAAAATTGAACAACATGCTCGTAAATCACCTAACCTTCTATACAATCCACACCATCAAATTTCAGCATCTCGATGGTATTGGTTGTCCTATGAGAGTTAACAATTATGTGGAAGAACTTCGTGCTTCGATCCCCTTCTATCTTTTTTTTATATGTAAACGGTAAGATCCCCTTATGTCAACCACAATTCTCTTGATTTTTTACACCATAAAATATCCTCTAATAGGATAACCCTCTCTAAATCTGAGACCAATTTTGTCTTCCTAAATAACTCTTCCGGGGAGAGGACCAGAACCTCTTGTATCTTCTAACTCCTGAATCTCCTCCACCTTGATTTTCTTTTGTACCCTTATGTCACCAAAAGATTGAGTATTCCAAAACTAAGATTTTTTTTAGCACTTTTAGTTTGCCTGCAAAGATGAAGTTAGGGGTACCGTATATCTTATATGAAGACCACCAATGCCCGACCCTGTCCATGAAGTCTTCAATTTTCAGCCACATATTTTCAAATTTAAAGTGTCGACGCCCTCATTGAATACATCCACATATATTTCCTTCCTTAAATCATCCCAAGTGATAATCTTCCCTAAAGTAATTTCAAACAAAGAAGGCCCCTCTCATAGGGGCCTTAATACACCAAATGCTTTTCCAAGGGAATGGGTTGAAGATAGCATGTTACGAATGATCTCACTTCCAACACCCAAAGCTTTAAAGAGCATAACAAAGTCGTATAATATGATCTCATTCTACATAGGCTACCCCATGTACACAATTGATGTTTTCCATTTAGCTACCATGATTACCTCTACTAAATAGATGAGACTCACATGTAACATTATGACGGTCGCTCGCATAAAACACATGCAAAACACATCCATGCTTTACGGCATCCAGCTTATTAGTCCATTTAAATTACAAATTTGATAAGCACAATATTAAGGATTACTAAATACATTAAAATAATAGAATAACAAGAACATTGATGTGCATCTCCAAATTATTATTTTCTATCGGTAATGTGCATCCCTATGTTCTAACATATTAATGCTAGAAAATCAAATTACCATCAAGAAAGACAAATTCAACTAACTACACCAACCTCAAAAGCTCCCCAACAGCAAGTAAAGAACCATGTATACTGTGAACAGGAGCATTTTTAACCAATCCATTCTGCGTCGCCTCAAACATCCGATAATACCTGTCGACGACATGAGAAAATAGAACAAAATGTCCAAATAGGCATCAGAAGGGAAAAAATATTTTACCTATCAAAAAATAAATAAAGGGGGGAGAGAAGGAAGGAAAGCAAGGTAAGCACACAAGTGTGTGAAGAACAAGGTTGTCTCACCACCCATGGTCATGTACTAGATAGTGGAAATTTTGTAGTCAACCCAAGAGAAGACAAATAAACGAAGCAGCATGTGCAGTGACAACTTAAGTCAAGTATACTTATCAAAACAAAAACAAAAACTTAAGTCAAGTAAACCATCACAATATCCCCCTTCCTGCAATATCAAAACAAAGTTCATCCACGACACATTATCTGACCAAATCCAATTCTCTCTATATATGTTCCTCAAAAAATTTGATTCATGTGGTTTCTTCCTTCATCTTGGCAGAATTGCCACATGTATTTTTTTTTTTTTTAGTATTTGCCACATATGTAATTAGCACAATTTTGCAAAGGAATTGCCCACTTGCTTCTAATCTACAAATTATGACGATGCCGTATTTTTCTAAAGAGATGTTTTGCTTAATGCAAGCAACAAAACTTTGTTTCAATATAATGTTTGGGTCAGTCCAAAGACAGACTCTTTGGAAATATTGAAGATATATCATGGGAACAGAAAGAGAAATGAAGAATGCATTGAAAATATTATAGATGTATAAAAAAAGCTATCTGTATGTAAAAATAGTTGTTTTTTGCATGGTGTGGTGTGTGTCCCAGAGAGAGAGAGAGACAGAGAGACAGAGAGAAACAGACAGACAGAGAGGAGCAATAATAATGTTTTTATCAGGAGCAATAATAATGACACTAACATAAATATGCCAAGGGCTGTTGGTATTCATTGCATTAACCCCTCATCAAGATAAAAAGCCTTGACGTTCACATATGGGTCACAGGCTGGGACGGAGAATTCATTCTACAGATACCAATTAGAAGGCATTGGGTGTTCAACTTGGTGTGTGTATGTAGTATGTCCAGACATCAATGAAAAAAAAAATCAAATAGACCACAAAAAAGCCTCCACTATAAGGACTTTGTACGTTACCCAGTCATTACCCTCACGAGGTTCCAACATTCAATCCTTCATTGATCAAGGAGTTGTTCTCAAACACCCAAAAGTGGACTCAGAATCCACCCCCAAAGGAAAGAAGAAAAATTCAATTCCAAGATTTACATGCCATAAAAACTATGGACTAACCATTGCACACGCCAGCGTGTCTCACGCTTTTCAATAACTTTAAGGCAAGCCCGCAAAGCCTCCACGGCTCTCTCTCGAACAGCCAATGTTTTATCTCTTAGGGCGACCCAGATAGCATCAACAAATTCAGATACATGAACATTGAACACTGTTGAAGCGTTTTCAGCCATTTCCTACAATGAAAAGAAATATGAATCATAACCTCAATAGAAGAAAACTTAGTTAAAATCTAAACAATGATGTCCATAGCAATAAACATGGGCAAGTCAAATGGTTGTTTTCAGTGAAACCCAAGCCTTCTAAGAGCAATGTGAAACCATGAACTAGAATCCTTGGCTTGCTTACTTAAAGAGGGACATTCTATCAAGGTTTGGTAACAAGTAAGGCTAAATTTTGGAAGGCAATTTCTATGTATATAATATGGTTCTTAGGAGAGAGGAATGCCCACACTTTTGAAGGGCTCAAATAACCATTAATGGGACTAAGTGCATGTTTGGGATTGCGGTGGGAAATATAACTTATAGCTTTAGAGCTTATAGATTATAACTTAAATAATAAGCTCTACACTTCAAAAGTTATTTATTGTTTAGTTAGCATGTATTTAAAGCACTTTTAAAGTTAGTTGCAATAATTTTTTTAAAATATATAGTTATTCGTATAAGTTTTTTGATAAAAACTTCAATTTAATGTTTTTTTTTTTAAAAAAAAAACTGATTTTAAGCTTTTTTAACCAACTAAAACACTTTTTATAAAGTTACTAAAGATGTCATTTTTTCTTTAAAAGTACTTTTAACTACTTAAAAGCACTTTTTAAGTTTCGAAACACAACACCAAATAGGTTCTAAAGCTATTGTTCTTAAGGTCTCTCTATGGTTGGACGGCAACTACAAGGTAGTGGTTACTCTCTCATTTTCTAACATGTTGGTTTAGATGTTATGTTTTATTTTTATCTTTTTTATGTCGGGGAACCTCTCCAAGGCAAGACCCTTCGAACCCACCCTTACAGAGTAAACCCCGGTCTCATGCACCACACTCTCGAAAGTTTCACTATACGGAACTGGTTAAGTCACTGGTTTTCACCAAGGGGTGTGGCCCCAAATGATTGTTTGCACCCATAAGGTGTTGAATCTTGAAAGGAGTGATACCTCAAGACCAAGGCCTTGGATTTTATTTTTACTAGTTCCTCCTTGCATAAATCCTTTATTAGTGTTACACCTATTTGTGTGCTTTTTTATGCAATTTATAACTTTAGAACAGGAAAACCTATGGCAACATGTTATATTGCATGAGATAATATCAATTGATCTTCTTATGCTTAAATAACAAACGGTATGACATAATTGTAACTAAAAGTCTCATGAATCAAAGTTCAATTCATGCCTTTATCAATAAAAGGGGATAAAAACAAATATCCACCTAATCTAATATCATAAGCTACCCAAAACTGAGCGAAAAAATAGACCAAGATTTCCACCAAATTGACCTAGTCTATTAAAAGCCATGTGGACTTTCAACATGTGAGAAGCACATACCTTTTTAGTAGTATTAATGCTGTTAGGTTATAAGATAAAATAGTTTTCGAAGTTAAAGGAAGAGTTAGTAGCAGATAAACATCGTTAATGCAATTTAAAAAACATATCTCTCACATGTTGAAATTACACATGAAGATTATAGGACAACTTTGCCCAAAAATAAATGTGGCACTTGCTTTCAAGATTACTACAGCAGAAAAATGGTAATATACTCCATCGCCCCAAAGCTAGGTCCATGTGTACTTTCAGCATGTGAAAGGCACGTCTTTTCAATAGGATTAACAATGTTAGATTGTTAGAAAAATGGGTTTTCAGATGTTAAATGAGTAGGCCTCGTTTGTTTACACAACTCTTATCAACTCATCTCATCTCGTATAATCATTACAACTTTTTCAATTTTTCAAATAAAATAACATAAACAATTCAATTTTTTTCAAATCTCAAAATAAAAATAATATTTTAATATTTTAAAATAGTCTAACAATATTTATTCAACTTTCATATCAATTCATCTCATCTCATCTCATCTACAAAAACAAACGAGGCCTTAATGTTAGACTGACACCATTAATCCTGTTTAAAAATATCTCTCTCGCATGTTGACAGGACACGCCCCAATTGAATAGATTGGGTTAGAAGAAATTCATCTGATCTAGTTTGGTGGAAAAATCTGCCCATAAAGATATGTTACACTTACTTTCAAGATTAAAACAGCAGCAAAACGACAATCTACTCTGTCCCCACGAAGCCAATCCAGAGCAATTTGTACCTAAGAGAACAAAATATATCAGGCAGTAATTGCTACCCAGCAACCAACAGTACAAATTACTGATGAAAATGCAATAAACCTGGCGTTCCACTTCATCTGCAGTCATTGCTCCACCAGCCCTAGCTAGATGGCCCAGGACTCTACCAGCAAGCACCAAAACATCAGGATCCCGCTTCACCTCAAACACTGTCCGCATGTAATTAGAGAACTTTGAAACCTTGGAGGCATTCTCCCCAAGTGCCACGTCTATCAACTCATCAATAGCTCTTAAAGCTCCCAAGTTTTCAGCTACGTCATTACTGTCTAAAAGACTAGATATTCGATCATACAACTGATCCATGAAACGAGAAAAAGCTTCACCACCAAGGTCACGATCTTCTTCTTCCAGATGTTTCCTTAAAGCTAATGAAGCCCCCTCCTGTAACAACAATGGGTAATTTCCCAAAAAGAAAGCAAATATGCCAAGTGGTACTAGGGTAGCAACAAGCTAAAGGAAACGAATGACCGGTTCTGAAGAAGTGGATGCCGGAGAATAAAAACTAGTCTATTAAGCTACGAGGAAAATTATTCAGATAAAGCAATGCCAATAGGAAAACCAAACATTAAGAGCTAAGGAGAAAAAAAAAGTATTAAGAAAAACACAACTGCAGAAAGTAGATGGTGCACGAAAACAGAAGTCTCGAACCAACAAGAAAAACCAATAGAAAATTATCAATAGACTCGAACTAAGCTCAACAAAAGAAATCTATATCATTTTTCCTTCCTCGGGAAAACTTCCATATTCTTCATCGAAAAGGTAATTAACTGAGTTACTTCATTTTTTTATTTTTTTTATTTTTTTTAAAAAGTAACTAACGGAATCACCCACAACCAATTGAGATTTCCTCCGCTTTCCCTTCTTTTTCAAAATTTCCTCCAACCAATTGATTCTAGCCCGTCCTTCCAAAACTACACTAAAGAAGCGACTCAGAATTCCACCTACATCTTCTCGGCAAAAGAGAAGAAAGTGACAGAAAACCTTCAAAGATCATAAAAACTCATAAAAATTAATCCTTATGAATCGTATGTCTAGCCATTAAACGAAAACAATTCTAGTAATTGTCTTT
This sequence comes from Platycarya longipes, assembly GCA_036559045.1. Classification (NCBI taxonomy): domain Eukaryota; kingdom Viridiplantae; phylum Streptophyta; class Magnoliopsida; order Fagales; family Juglandaceae; genus Platycarya; species Platycarya longipes. The sequence goes on from CM071793.1 coordinate 2,420,777, forward strand.
AATATCATTTGTTTATATTCAATTCTTTCCCAGTAACCAATCGGAAAGTAGCGAGTAAAAATTCGGTACTTTGGGCTTGTCACGCGTACAGAGGTCGGCGAGGATTCGGTTGAGCGAGTCGAAGCTGCCGCCTGCGGCCCCGGAGGCGGCGGCCGCAGCAGCTGCAGCACCGGCGGAGAAGCGGAGGGACTGTGACGTGGACCCCATGTGGCTCCCACGATTGAGAAACCCTAGAGCGTCCTCTCTCTTTGTCTCTCTCTCTCCGTATCTTTCACCCAGATCTTCGATTCTTCAAGGCATTGAAGTGGACACGGAGCCGCCGTGTCGTGTTTACCGTCGGTTATGGGCGTTATGAGTTACGCGTGGGGAGTAGGTGTAAACTCTCTTTTTCACTGTGCAAGAAGGACCAGCCGATCTTGCATAAATGTTGTCAAGAAAGGCTTCATCCCAGTCGCTTTTTTTCTATTTCTCCGGATGAAAGAAAATAGACACCATTTAGGTTTAGATTATTTTTTGATTTCGAGTTGAGTTAATCTAAATTTTTTATAAATAATAATAAATTAAGATGATTAAGTGAATTTTATATTATTTATTTAAATTAATTTAAAATATATTTAAATATTAATATAAATTTAGATATATTTTTATAAAAATTTATAAAATTTGTGAGATCTCAACAGTAAACTGACTGAATTTACAGTCTTGTCGTCCAATAATTGATGTGCAGAAGTTATACGGGTAGACAAAGAGAGAGAGAGAAAAAAAAAAAAGGCCAGATGTCAACCAGCGATGAGCAGTCTATAATACATTAAATTCATCTAAAACCTAGTTCACTTAGGTTGTTTGATTTGCAAATAAGGTGAATAAAGTGCAGCTTGGTTTCCAAGCCGGGGCTTAAGCTAGGTAACCAATTTTTTTATTTTATTTTTTCGCTTAACTGAATTTTTTGAATTTTGACATTATCCCTTTTATGAGAAAAATCCTCCCAAATTCATCAGCAGTATGTATGAGTCACACTCATTAACATTAATTATATTGTTTACAAGTTCAGTCTATATTAATTGAGCAATGTGTAATACAATTTATTAACTCAATACAAACACCACGTAAAATCAGCGGATATGAGTTTGATTTGATGGGCACGATTCATTATGGGTCAACCTGCTAAACTTGTTATAGAGCCGTTTTGACCCGTTTTAAATTTAATTTAAAGTTAAAATTTGTTGTTGGACTTGAATTTAATTTAAAGTTAAAATTTATTATTGGAATTGTAATAGGTTTAAATTTTAATTTTAAACCTATTATCATATTTGTTATAGTATGGTTTATAATATTGATTTTACTATATATTAAAATTATTCATATATATTTTTTTAAGATATTGTGATTATTAACAAATATAAATTTTAACCTTTATGTAAAATTTTATTAATCAGGTCAAAATAAAATGAGCGTTTAATTTAACTCATCTGCATGAAATAAATGAGTGAAAATGAGTTGTATTATGTTAACATATTTCTGATTAGTTAGTAAATGAATCAAAACGGGTGACATGACACGACCTATTATCTAAATAAGTTGGATTAGAATTTGGAAGTTTAACATATTTAGCTTAACTGGTTGAATTTAGATTGATCTATATAATCGAATGAGAATGCTAGGTACAGGCACTTTTGCAGACCCATCCTGCGTACAAACTATATGACACTTAGGCTAGGTTTGGTAACAAATCATTCTCAAACATTCTCAAACATTTTTTATTATTATTCATTACTTCATTATTACTTTTCACCTACTTTTTTTTATTATTCATTATTTTTCATTACTATTTAATATTTTATTATTATTTTTTATCTATTTTTTATTACTATTCACAAATATTTTCAAACACTTTTTAATACTATTAATATCCAAACGTAATTTTAGTTTTATTTTATTTTTAATTAAAAAAAGGAATTAGAAAATGAAAGAAGAAGACAAAACTCTCTCTCACTCTCTCTCTCTCAGTTTCACCATTTCCCCAGGTCCACCTTCCTCTGTCTCCCCTCCCCCAAATCCTTTATTATATTTCATCATCATCTTCGAGTTGCTTTGCAGCTTCCTCAGCTGCTCATGCAGGAACGAGAAGTAGCTTTGGTTAAGGAGCTTCATCCAGTACTAATTATGGAGTATAAGAAGATGAACAACTTATAGAATTAAAATTTTTGACAACTTCCTGAAACTGCTGATGATAGGCTAGGGAAGAACAACTCAAAACATGGATACCGGTTATCTATAAAATAAATAAATAATTGATTGATTTAAAGCTGTTTGGTTTGAGTTCCAGCATAAAATGAAAACAATGGAATTTTGATTTTTGTAATAGTTTTTTTTTTTTCAAATTCTGTCTGTTTTGCTTGGATTATTATCTTTTTTACAAATTATGTCAAATAAAATGCTAGCATATACGTTCTTCTCTAACTATATAAATTAAGTTGTCTTCTTGAATGTAGGAGACACCATGAAATTTCTGGATAAATCAATTTGTTAATAGACTAGTCTACTTAATCGTCTAGAGCAAATTAAGGGTTTTCAGCTTTCATTATTTCGTATATGGAGCTTGTCTTCCTCTTTTTTTTGCTAATTACGTATTTATTTTCATTTTTAACTTTCATTCCATTCTAAAAATGACTTGGAATGAAAGTTAAAAATGGGAAAGCAAGGTATACAACATGTACGAAGAGAGGATAAATGGGAAAGAAGGGTGAACAAGAACTCGTTAAATGAACACGTCATCATTGGTAAGGCTAAGCAAAAATCTAATAATCCAATTCCGACCCCGACTCCGACAAACCAAAGTTGGAGTTAGAAGAAAAACTCCGACTGAAGTCGGAGTCGGAGTTGGAGTCGGCAATGGAGTTCTGCCGACTCCAACTTGTAACTCGACTCCGACTTTCGCACCGACTCTGATTCCGACTATATATCCGACTCCGATTCTGACATTTTGCATATAAATTTAAAATATATATATGTATTTTCATATATAACTATTATAGTAGATAATTAAGTTAATTAGTATTTCCAAATAATTTACTCATGATATAATAGACATATATAATTATAAATACTAATATATTAAGAATTACTAATGTAATAATTTGTAATACTAATATATACAAAATTAAAGACTAATATAATGAGGTATGTAATAATGTCTAACACTAATTTATAAATACTAATGTATAAACACTTATATATTATAAGTTACTAATGTAATATTAATGTTTAAAGATTAGTAATGTATAAAATTATAAATACCAAGGTATTAAAAGTTACTAATGTAATAGCTTATAATACTGTTGCATAAAGTTATAATTTTATAAGCACAAACTTATTCAAAATAATTTCTTAATAATATAATAGACATTTACTAAGACCAAAATTCAAATTCTAAATCCTTAATCCTAAATCCTACACTATTACAACCCTAGATTGATAATTAAATGAAATAATAGTATATTAGCTAATGTACATCAATATATGAGCTTTACATGTTTGTGGATTAAATTTTTCACTTGACATCCCCAAATGAAATAGGGAGTTTTTAAGATCTTAAGTTTCTTTTTCTTTCTACTCATAAGTCACTCCAAATTCCTATTTAAAATTCACACAGTGAATCTGTGTGAATTTTAATAGAATGCTCTCACGTTACATGCTTTGATAATTATCCACAAGTATCATATTTATATTTCCTCTTCTTTTTTTTTTTTGAAGTTTTAAATCATGAATGTTCGAGGCTCTGGAAGCACTCCTACGTCCACCTCTGCATCATGTCTAGCAGGACCACTATCTCCCCCTATTGAAGAACTTGAATCTCCCTTTCCCATGATCGCAGAGTCTAATGAATAATTAGACTCTACAATGGCCACTGAACCCACTTCTAAGACAACTTGTTATACTCGTCAAAGAAATTTCCTCAAGAATAGGTCTATTATCTAGGATAACTTCACAAAAGATACGGATTGCGATTTCAATGAACCCACATGCACTTGTAACCATTGTGGAAAGCAATTTAAATGTCATCCCAAGAGGTAAGGTACTTCAGCATTGAAAACTCACATTGACCTTTGCCCTAAAAAACCTAAGAAACGTAAGAATCAACAATTATTGATCCCAGAGGCAAGAATTGACGGAGGGGAATGGGAAAAGAAATTATGGATGACCATGTACAATGAGAACAAAAATTAGGGCTACCCTAGCTAGGATGGTGATTATTGATGAGTTGCCTTTTTCAATTGTTGAGGGTGAAGGGTTTCAGGAATACACTAAATCTCTTGATCCTAAGTTTTCTATTCCTTATTATTTTACGGTAATGAGGGATTGCAGGAGACTGTTCTTGAGAGAAAATGATAATTTGAAGAAAATGTTTTTAACTACTAAGCAAAGAGTGAGCTTGACCACCTATACTTGGACGTCTATCCAAAACATCAATTACATGTGTGTCATGGCTCATTTTATTGATAGTAGTTCGAAGTTGCATAAACGGATGTTGCCCAGATGACTAACACAAGAGGGGGATGAATTGGGTTATATTATAAAAATTAACACTTATAAATCAAATATACAATATAAAATATAAACAGAATATAAAGCAGCAAAAAATGTAAAGAGTAGGGTAAGAATAAGCAAACTCAGTATTTTTACGAGATTCAGTCTCACTGCCTACGTCCTCGCCTTAAGCAACCCATTGAGGATCCCAATTTTACTATTCAATCTCCTTTAGGTGGAGATAGAAACTTATTACACATTTGCGCAATACTGCTCCAAAGAATCAGTATAGAACACCCTCTACACTTCCAATCACCTTATACTTGGTGATTCAACTATTCCCTGTGTAGAACACCTTCTATATACACAAGAGTTATACACACCATCTTACTGATACAAGAGTTGATAGTGGGTAAACTATCAAATTACACTCCTCAATGAGTAAGATAGAAATAATACAGCGCAACCTATATTTCTCTAAAAAAGAACAATAATTAAGGTTCAAAACTTTAGAAAAGAGAGAATGAGAGTTTTGAAAGAATAATGCAAAACTTAGCAATAGATGTATAAGCTCTTGTTGTTGTGATTTTACAAAACTCAAGTGAGCTATTTATAGGCAAATGGATTACACTCAATCATCTTCCAAATTCAAAATTCAAATTTTGATGAAGTCATTGCATATGTCATTCAATTTTCAAAATTTCAATTTTTGAATGAAGTCATTGCATATGTCATGCACATGTAAAATATAATTTTTGAAAATAAAGTTTTTAATGAGATCATTGCATGTGTCATGCACATGCAAAATATAGTTTTCCAAATTAAAACTTTTAATAATGTCATGCATATATCATGCTTATTTCATGCATAAAAAAATACAATTAAATACTTTATGATAAAAGATCAATTTTTAAACTTTAATCTAATTTCGAATTTTATCAAGAGATGTACAAAAATAATCTATGAGTTTTATTTGTAGACTTGTTCTTTTATATTTGATGTGCGATTCGTTCCATTGCGTAGATAATTTGAATTTGAGATTTGAATTTATTTGTTATCATTAAAATATACACGTAAATACGAAATTTAAAACCTTGGATTCAACAGCGGATAATTTTATTTTCTCGTATTGGTGATCATAAAGGGGCAACAATTGGTAGGGCGTTGGAGGTAGGGCTGTAAAAAGACCGGATCGGACCGGTGGACCGGACTGGACCGGTTGTCCCCGACCGAGACCGAACCGGACCGAATAGAATTCGGTCCAGTCCGGTCCAAATTTTACATGGACCGATTAATTCATGTCCGATCCCGATCCAAAGGATTTCTCCCCCTAAACCGAACCGAACCGGACCGGACCGAACCCCACACATATATATATATTTACATATGTATATATAAAAATAGTATATAAATTATAATATTAATATTGATATAAATTAATATATTAATATATAATATATATTAACATATTAATATATTAATATATAATTTATACTCTTATAATATTAACATATTATTATTTATTGGTTGACTAGTTGTAGTATAAAAATACAAATTATAATATATCTATATAGAATATTAGTAATAACTTATAAGTAATAAGTGTATTATTATTATTTAATATATTATTATTAATTTATCACTATTTACTAACATATAAATATATAATATACTAACGTAATAGTGTTATTAGTTATAATTTACTAACATACTTAATATATAATATATACTCTTATAATATTAACATATTATAATTTATAGTAGTTAAATTTGGGCCAAAAAAATATTTGATCATTATAGAATTTCAGATTAAATTTAGCCCATTAAATCATATGAGGCACCCCTAGACCAGACCGGTATGGACCGAACTCCTGTTCTGTCCAGTCCAGGGTGAGAGAATTCTTAGACTGAATGGAATCGGTCCACAAATTTCCCGGACCGGACTGGACCATTTACACCCCTAGTTGGAGGAGTGTATGCTTGATTGGGAGATTGAAAAATTGCTTATAATAACTGTGGACAATGCTTTCACTAATAATTCCACTATTGATTGGTTGAAAACAGTTGAAGTTGGAAGATTGGAGTGTATTGAGGATCATGAGTATATCCACATGAGGTCTACTGCGCACATTTTAAACCTTATTATCCAATAAGGCTTAAAAGAAGTTGATGAGTCATTCGGCAAGATCCATAATTTGATTAGGTACGTGAAGTCTTCTCCTCAAAGACATGCCATTTTGAAAACTTGTATTGAAAGGTTAAAGGTTCCATGTAATAGTTTCTTATGTTTTGATGTACCCACTAGATGGAATTCAACTTTTCTTTTGTTGGATGTGGCTACCAAGTATAAAAAAGTCTTACAACTTTTGCTTGATGATGATCTGTACTCACGGGTTTATTTGTCTGAAAATGGGCATGGGAGAAAAGGATTGGGAGCTCCCATACATGATGATTGTGAGGCAATAAACAACTTTTTGAAGTTCTTGGGAGTATTTTATAATGTCACAATACGTCTTTCTAGTACATTATATGTCACTTTGAATCTGTTTTTTAAAAAGCTCGCTGGTATTCATAAAAACTTGATGGGTTTTTGAGAGAGCAATAATCGACGCTTCAATTCAATGGCCTTGAGAATGAAAGAAAAATAAGATAAATACTGGGGATATTGAAAATATCAACATCTTGTTGTTTATTGCTGCAATTCTTGATCCACAGTGCAAGTTGGAAGCTCAAGAATATTGGTTAAAAAAAACGTTGGGTGAGGATAAATGTGAGGAATTTGTTGAAATCCTTAATGATGATTTTACCTGACTGTATGAACAATATGCAGAATTCAGTAGTGAGTACACTAGTTCAAGTGGTCCTAGAGGTGATACTTCTAGCGCTCAGAGTGATAGTAGTATCTTAAAAAGGGATAGCAATAGCGTTATTGATGACGACATTTACATGGATCTCCATAAAGACAAGAGTTCAAGTATGATGGATACTAAATTGGAGTTAGAACGGTATTTATTGGAAGCTGTTGAGATCTCCTCACAGAGTTTTGATATTTTAATTTGGTGGAGGGTCAACTCTACTAAATAACCAGCTCTTGCAATAATGGCGAGAGAAATCTTGGTCATTCCAATTACCACTATTGCTTCGAAATCAGCATTTAACACGAGAGGCCGTATCTTGGATCCATTCCAGAGTTCTTTGACTCCTAAAACTGTGGAGGCTCTTGTGTGTACGCAAAATTGGTTGAAGTCCACTCACATATGCTTAAGTTAGGATCATTTTACTTTAATTGATAATACATAAATCTATAAGTTAGACTCAGGTAATATATTTCAAATTTAATTAATTATTTTATATATCTTGATTTGTCTTTTTTTAGTACTAAATATTTTATATTTTAACATGTTAATGTAGAATTGGTTACTAATATGACGAACTTACTACGTGAAAAATGAAGATGATTGAGGTTTGAGGTGCATTTATTATTGTTAAATTTGTGTACTTTTTTATCTATTTAATTTTGTTTTCTTATTTATAGAAATTTATATGCTATCTTATTTCTTTATTAATTTTGTTCTTCTTTTTTTTTCTTTAGGCACAAGTTGGAAATTTGGAATGACATGTAATTTGTATTAGTTCTTTTGTTAAAAGGAGGAAACTATTGTTTGTTTGTTTTCTATTGTTTCTAGTTTGTTATTGGATAATAATTTGAAATTTGAGAAGATAAATTGTGGAATGTAGATGAATCATCTATATGATGTGGTAGATGATGGAATATGGGTTCAATGATGGTATGTGATGGGTATTGTTTGCTTATATCCAGGATGATGGAATACGTGTTCAATGATGGTAAATGATAGATGCTAGATAATAGGTGTTGTTTGCTTTTATTTTTTGTTGAAATGAGACAATAGTATGGTTGCTACCATCAAGTTGTGTATTGTTAATTTGTATGAATGTTTTTATTTTGTAATTTTTGACATTTGGTTTTGGTTATGTATATTGTATTATTAATTTGTAATAATGATTTTATTTTGTCATTTTGGACATTTGACTTTGGTTTTGTAATTTTAATTTGTAGGAATTTGTAATTTTAATTTGTAGGGATTTGTAATTTTGGACCTTTGCCTTTAGACTTGGTTATGTAATTTTAATTTGTATAAATTTGGACCTTAAGCCTTGGTTGTGTTTAATTTGTATAAATGATATTAGCTTGTAATTTTGGATCTCTGGCTTCAGTTATATATTTTTAATTTGTATATTGAAATATAAAATAACATTTTGAAAAAATGATATTGAAGCCTAATTTCAATCTATTATAATTCAAAAGTGTAAAATTGAAATGTCAAATGGGTTAAGAAAAAGTCTAATACAAAAGTCCAACAAAAAAAGCCCAACTCCGACTCCGTTTTGACTCCTTTCCGACAAAGTCAGAGTCAAAGTCGGAGGACCCCATTTCCGACTCCGACTAAGTCGGTGCTCAACCTTAATCATTGGTGCAGCATAGGTGCGCGATTTTGCCTATAACTAAAATTTTCTATAATGAAATATTCATAACTTAACACAATACAAGCATAACACACAAACACGATTTGCCACCCCTAGTATGTGTGCACAAATTCATCTTTTATCACATATATATACAGACATACATATAAGAGTAATGATTCATGTGTAACTATATATTTAAAAAAATAATAGATTATTAATTCAATGTTTTTCTTAAATATCGAATGATAGATTTTACATGTATGCAAATTTAGTCTTTGTTTAACTATAAAAAATATTTCATCTTATATTATTATTATAATTTGAAAAATTATAAATGCAAGTAATATTGGGCACTCATATGTGTACCAATATTGAGGTGAAAAAATAGATTTAATAAAATACTTAAATTTAAAATAAAAATATAAAAATAATTAATCAGAATGCACATATGCACATAAGGGTGCACAATGTTACTTGTATGTAATATTACTCTTATAATTTTTTCAAATTTTCATATAAAATATAATAAATACTCACATTTTTTAAATGTCAAAATAATAATAATAATAATAATATTTTATTAAACTTTTAACTTTTGTATCAACTCATATCAACTTATTATTTAAACGATACCTTAATATATATAAATTTAAATTCTCAAAAAATTCATTAAAATTATAATTTTGTGAAATATTTACTTATACATTTAAAAACGTTGTGAGGGATTTATGAAAACATAATTTGCTTTAGGATATGATTGTTTTAGAGAAATAAAACAAAGAAAATAAGAGTTTATCAAAATTATAGGCCTTGTTGGTAGGGGTGTCAAAACGTGTCAATGGGTCGTGTTCGTGTCGTGTCAAGGCATATACATTACGTCTAAAGGGTCAACATGAATACGACCCGTTAAGGATTTCGTGTCAAAAATCTCAACCCTAACACGACCCTATAAAATATCGTGTCAACACGACACGACCCGTTAAGACCCATTAAGCATATACACGAAAATGACACGACTCGACATAACACGTTTCAACCCGCAATCCCGACACGACACGTTTCGTCCAGTGAACCCGTTAGTGACCCGACACGACCCGACACGTTTCACCCTATTAACTACCAGCAAATACAATGCAGAAACTTCTATTCGCCTGAAATCAAATAGTCCACTTCCCTGCTTTTATATCAATTTCTATTATAAATTATATTTCTAACTGGAAAATATAAATAACTATTTACAAATTACAATGTTAAAATCACAAATTCACAATCTAACAAGTAATACATTACAATTTATGATAATACATCATAACACCACCAAAATGCAAACTCATGACTGCATAGTAAAGTATTAAAATTACACATCAAATATAATAAACAGTACATTGTAAACATGTTATTGTTACAGTAACAAAATCACACATCTAAACAAACTTAGAACTTGCAGAAATAGGTATAGCGTTGTCACTGCTTTTGTTGATGTTCATCTCGATCACATCTTCCGTTAACTCATCGAAGTCAAGATCTTCTTTTATTTCTATTAAAAAAAAGCATCAATATTTAGTAGACAGTCTATCATATAAACAACTATATATAAAAAAAAAACCAATAACTATATAATTTCAAAGTTTTACCTTCCTCGTCGCCATATAACCAATCTCTTGTGCAGACCAATGCTTCAACAACATCTGGTTTTAGTGCACTCCTAAACTGATCAATGATACGCCCACCAACACTAAAAGTAGTTTCAGATGCGACAATAGAGATTGGTACACTCAAAATATCAAGAGCCATTTTGGCAAGATCGGGATAACGAAATTCATTTCCTTTCCAAAAGGAAATAATGTCGATATTTGCATTTCTATCTACCTTAGGTTCATCCAAGTAAAGATCCAATTGGCTTTTTTGCAAATGGAGACTACGATCATCATGTTCAAATGTATCAAATTCCTACAAAAAAAAAAAAAAAAAAAACTATTTCTTAATGATATGTGATATGAAACAACAATATAATTTAAATCATTAAACAAAATATTATTTGATATTACCTGAAATACTTCTTTATTTTCGGTTAACTCATTTGTTGCTCCACTAACAGTGTTATCAGAACTCATGGTAGAAAAAGTGTGAGCACTAGAAGAACTATATTCCATGAAAAGAGATGACAATTTGGTCTGAACATTCATATACTCTAAGGAACAATTACCGTAAAGCTTCTTATAAGAGAAATTAACAAAAACCAACTTGTATCGGGGATCCAATATAACTGCTATAGCCAACAACACATTAAACTCAGACCAATATTTCTCAAACTTAGTAAGCATTTTCTTAGACGTCTTCTTCATGTAGTCGTCATCACCCATAGAATGCTGTTTTAATTTAAAATAAATCAGAAACACTGCCGGAAAGTAGAGATTGGTTGTAGGGTATTTGGTCCCAGAAAAGTCACAAGTGGCTATATAAAAAACACTCAATAAACTTTTAATCTTCACCACTTCTTCCCACTCAGACTCAGATAGACAATGCTTAAAATTGGAATCAGTCAATGCCAAATGTCCAAAGGCACGACGATAGAAAATAGCACTCTCCAACATAAGATAATTAGAATTCCATCTAGTGGGGATATCCTGTCTCAACCCTTTCTTGCTATCCAAAGACATTTGATTTGATGAATCTAAAAATTTTAGTTTTCTTGATTGTGATCCTTTGACATATTTGACACTTTCACAAACTTTATGGATAGCATCATCAATCTCTTTTAACCCATCTTGTACTACTAAATTCAAAATGTGAGCACAACAACGAAGATGAAAGAACTCACCATCACAAACAAGAGTTTTCTTAATGTTCAATTGAGTTTTTAACAACTCTACTGAAACATCATTAGAAGAAGCATTGTCTAAAGTCAATGAGAAAATCTTGTGTTCAATTCCCCACTCACATAGCAAATTATAAATTTTTTCAGAAAGAGATATGCCATTATGTGGTGGTGGCATATAAGAAAAGTTCAAAACTATTTTCTGTAAAGTCCATCTCTTATCCAAAAAATATGTTGTAATACACATATAACCATTAGTGGTTATAGAAGTCTACAAATCAGATGTCAAACTAATTCTACCAGGAATTTCATTTAACATGCATTTAATCCTTTTTTTTTTTCCCTTTGATGCATCTTAACCAAATTTGCCTTGGCAGTATTCCTAGAAATAATTGGAATGTCTGGACGCAAATATTGTAATAAAGATCTCACCCCCGAATATTCAACAAACCGGAAAGGCAGGTCATGCTTAACAATAGCAGCTACCAATATTTGTCTATATTCTTCAGGGTTAAATTTAGAATTGCTTACTAAAATAGATCCACTATTTTGTCCCAAAATCAACTGACCAATATCTCGTGAACTTCTCCTAGGGCACACCTTAATGTGGGGCCTCAAATTTCCGGTTTCATTTTTGCTCGATGCAAGGTAAGTAGCTCCACACAGCTTGCACCTGGCTCGTGGCTTCTTATCACCTTATTTCTCAGAATCAGGAACAATTTCAAAAACATTCCACACATATAACCGCTTCCTTCGTTTTGATTTAGCCTCTTTAGTTTGAAAACTTTCTTCTTCATTTTCAAACTGGTCCAAATCAATATACTCATTATTTTCACATTCTGCCTCAGTCATCTGACAACAAATAAGAACAAAGGGTTATATGAATTACAAGTTTAATTTTCAGACAAAGGGTCATAGAATTATTCTTTATCGGCCAGCTAGCATCAATTCTAGAAAATCAATTAATAGTATAAGTAAATGATACTACTTAGACACACTACTTTTTTTTATAAAGAAAACATGAACTTATTTTTCAAAATATTTTAAATTATTTAGAAAAAAATTATTTTAAATTTGAAATAAACATAAAAACTAGTCAGGTAATTAATTCCCTATTTTTTCTGAAAACATAATTCAGCTACTCAGGTGGATAAAACAGACATTGAAAGGATCAAGAACTGTCTTGCAAGCTTTATATATTATAATCAAATCAATCAAATAATAAAATTGATGAGAAGAAGAGTATACGGTGCAACTGAAAGGAAGTTAATATTAAGATGTAGTGGAGGTAATATATATATATATATATATATATATATATATATGGATATATAAAAGATTGTAGCTAGGTAGCATGCATCTGATGAACAGAGATATATCAAAATGAAAAGACAGTTAACCTATAAAAATTATTTAAATAGGTTTAAAACATATTTGAAAAAAAAAAAGTATAACTTACACTAAAAGGCATACTAAATGGAAGGGTATGATAGAATTATACAAAGTCAACAAGGACATGCATTTTTTCTAAATTATATATTGCTTCGGGATTGCACATTTTATATATGCCTGCAAAAATTACTTTTTGTATACTGCATATATGCGTGTGCATGTAATTAATATATCTTATTTTATCTGCAAGTTTAAGGAATGATCTGTTAATTACAAGACGAAAGAGAAATAGATAAGAGAGAGTCATAATATTCTTACCTCCAGTGACAAAGTATTCAGTATAATAAGCTGGCACAACTGCAGATTTAATGCAGTCTAGATTTAATGCAGAAGCTAGCTCTCGGAGAATGCCAACAAAAAAAAATGGTAACTGACAAAGCTTAGATCACATGGAAGTTAATGTACTCAGAGGACGAGCACTCTGTGTTTATGGACAAACCCATGTGCTCATGAATACTGTAAATCCACATCTGAAACTTATTGAGAAGTAGTTTTTTTTTTTTTTTGTTAAAAGTGCTTATTATTAATTTATTTAGAGCACTCCAGAAACAGATGAAAGGGAAAACATCGACACTAGCTTATACAAGAGATGGCGAGAAGAGGATTTGAGATTTAAATAAAACTAGTGAACCGGGAAAACAGAACAAAAATAGGAACAAATTAGACAAATTATTTAAACATCCAAGATCGTAGACCAAACAACATGTTCCCATTGATACATCCGATTGATATATAACCTTAATTCACTCATGATATCTACAAAGTGGTTAACGTTTCTAACAGGATGAACATAAAGAATTAGAGGTACAACAATTAATGGAAAAGTAAAATATAAATATTGAACACTAAAAATTGCTCCTAAAACAACCAAACCCTAACTCCAAGTTTATAACAAAGTCCATTTTCAGATCAATATTTGTGTGTTTTGGCAGCTCATAACAGAAGCTACCTTGAAGATGGGGCGGCGTGAGAACTGGGACTGGGCGATGCCGTGAAGATTAGCTTGAGCTGCGCCGCGATGCCGTGAAGAAATGAAAGGGGCTGAAGGAGAGACCGAAGGTTGAAGACGAGTGAGACCGGAGGGAGTTCACGATTATGATTTTCGATTTTAGGGCTCGCGATTAGAATGTAGAAACGAAAGGGGCTGTAATTTCCACATCTGAACAAGTAACCGATGCTAAAGGTTGAAGATGAGTGAGACGGGAGGGAGATGGGAGGGAGACGGGAGGGAGATCTCGATGGAAGGTGAGAATGAACGCCGAAAGTCGAAGTCTGTAGAGTCGTAGACGAGTGAGAGACAGAGTGTTGAGGGCCTGAGACTCTGAGCCAGAATGTGAAACCGAATGTAGGAAAATGAAAAAGAAAAATTTCAAAAGGGGCGGCGGCGGTGTAAGTTAGCTATTTAGGGTTTTTTGAGTTTGGAAGGTATAATAATAATTTTCTTTTTTTAACGGGTCATAATAGGTTTGACCCGTTAAGAATTTGTGTCTTAACAGGTTGACCTGTTTGACCCGAAACCCGTTAAGCCTTAACTCTAATCTGTTTTTATCGTGTCGTGTTCGTTTCGGATTAACGGGTCGTGTCATATATTGCCACCCCTACAGTTGTTGGTAGGGCTATACAGGAACCTTCAAAACCAATTAAAAATATATAAGATCACCCGCTGGAATAAGAAACTGGTAGAAAATCAGCCGGTGGGCGACACAAAATGTTAAAAATCGATATCGGCCGGTTCGACACCAATTTAAACTTTTAAAATCGTTATACTAGCCAATATCTATATATATTTTAAGTATATGTACTTAAAACGACGTCGTTTCACTCAAATGAGTGAAACAACATCATTTTACTTATAATATTTGTTAAAAAATATATGAAATGATACCGTTTAGATCGTTGTTTCATATAGCACGTTGTTTTAAAATGGGTGACTTAAATGCCCCCTCGTCTTCTTCCTCAGGAATTTAGGCTCGATTTGTTTACGTGAACAAAACACAAACCTCTTAAAACACTTCTCAGTTTTTGTACGGATGGACATTTCTCTAAAAACAAACAACATCACTCAGTATCGATTTTTCATCTTTGTCGATCTCCCATATCTCACTACTGTGCAAAACAGATTTCTTTACTGTTTATTAACATGACTATGCATGGACCGAGGTAGAGAAGGATTGTAAAGGAGGGTATTATGGTATTACACATGTCGAAATCCAAATGCCCTGTGCGGTAAGCTCGTAGTCGAAGTAAGTGTATTTCAATGGTTGCATACAAAAATTTGATATATAAATTGGTCACTTCAATTTGTGGGGCCCACCATACTAAACACTACAAAAAAATCAATGCAAACACATCTGATCTCTCAAAATAAACACAAATTTATTTTATTTCATTTATTTTTATCATATCTCAATATTATTCAAACGCTACTCAAATTTTTTTTATCTTATCTCATTTCATCTCTGAAAACAAACTAGATCCAATTTTGTTGTTTGCAGTTTGCACAAGTTCGCGTCTTCTCGCGACGTCGCTCCTCTTCTCCCCACAGAAGATGTCAACGGTAGACTGACGACCGTACCTACAATCGCATTGATGCATGTTGAGATAGATATTATCGATTTTTTCTCCCCCAAGCGACCGGTTTTGGCTGCTCAGCCCTTTCATGGCAGATTTCGGTGGAGTTTTGTGCCAAAATCGACGTCGCTGACATCAATATACAGCCCACACTTGTTGGTTTCCGTTTGGCTGAGATGAAAATTAGCACCTTAATCAATGTTGGTAAAAGCCCGAAGATTTTGTCTCTCGTTTCGGTGGGCGCAGGGCAAATAATTCCAACCCTTGAAGACTGAAGTAGCAGAGCTTTACTAGTTTTTAAGTTGATAATTTGGTAAATAATGCCTTATCAGATTAGTCTAGCATTTAACTGATAATAACAGCACGAGGAAATCCACCAATATGAACAATAAAAAGGAAGAGTACTACTATATACAGTCTACTTTAGTGGACTGTATTGCAGTCCAAGACATAAGACACAAAATTACCATAGGATCCCTCATTTAATCAGAAAATGACTAAATTATTCTCAATCCTCTTCAATCTAAAGAAAAGATAAACACGTTATCAGAACTGTTTTGCTACTAATTTCACGTTATTTCAACCTGTCCATTAGGGCTGTTCACCCGACCCATAAAGGATGTTTCCGACCCGATCTGATAGTGATCCATTCTGATTAGCCGATACTCAATATGCCGATTTGCCGACATTCCTCTGCCCCCCCTTTCGTGGAGATCTCTGTTCGTCTAGTCACTAACAACCAACACATCTCCAAATCCCTCAAAACCTCAATTCCAAATCACTTAAAAGAAGAAATAAACTACAACAAGAATGAAATCTGAGATTGGAACTTCTCGAATGCTGATTCACAGTGAAAGGGGGTCAAACTTGCCCGGGTCGGGGCCCACGAGGTCAGCAGGCCCACGGCCCGTTATCCGCACCCACCTCGACGCAACGTCCGAATTCAACTGGGAAGACCGAAACCGGGGGGCGAGCCAAGTCCCTGGTTACCCCGATCTGGGCAGGAGATGGCAAAATCGGTCTCAAGAACACGCTAAGAGCAGAACGGCGGCTCACGTACCGATATGTCTCCTGGGTCCATCTCCCATCGAGACACTCCCTCATTTATGACCGACAGACGGCCGCCGGTCTACAGACCCCCCCCATTTAATGCAGAGACGCCACAAACACACGGTATTAATTACTAAATTGACAAAAGATACCGCTGCATTTAATGCTCCCGTCCAAAAGGGTCTAATTGAGCATTAATTGGAGGGATACTCAATTAATGCGATAAGACCGACCGAATCAGACCAGGTTTCCTTATCGAGGATGACGGACGGGTGATGTCCCGATTTCCGGCACTCTCACCACCCTGACTCCCCCGAGGAATACCTATAAATAGCACCTGACTAACGACGGGAAGACGGTACATTCACAAATTCTCTTATTCCCTCTATCATATTTCTCCTCCTATACACTAACTTGATCGTCGGAGCGGTCCCGGACCCCGACCTTCCTTGTCCTTGTTTTGCAGGTTACAGCCCCACGGGATCGGTAGACGAGATAGCAGAATACGTCCTTAACAGTGGCGCCGTCTGTGGGATTCGATCGTCTCTGATCAACGTACTTTCTGCATGTCTACCCTACCGTTATCCCAAACGACCAAGCACGACCAGCGAACAGACCCGTCGATGGAAGAAAGACTGGAAGCGTTGGAAGAAATGGTGAGGAGGTTGAAGGAGGAAAATGCAGCCCTTCGGCAGCCACGCGAAGAGGCATCGGCCCGCGGCGAAACCAATCTGGGAGAGAATGCGAGTTCCCGACTCCCTGAGGAGAGCGAAGCCTCTGAAGGAGAACGACGCCGGATGCACACCGAGCTAAAGGAGTTGGGAGACAAGTACGCTGAAATGGCAAAACTGATCAGCCCAGCAGCGGGGCATCTCTCCTCACAGGGAAGCATAGGAACACCCTACAGCGCGGACGTCCTGGCCGTCCCTCTCCCGCCCAAGTTCAAGGTCCCACAAGTAGAACTGTATGACGGGTCTCAGGATCCTGTGGAGCACATAGAAGCTTTTAAAGCCCATATCAGCCTACATGGCTATCCCGGCGAGGTAGCATGCCGAGCATTCCCTCTCACATTGAAAGGGATGGCTAGGACGTGGTTCGGAACCATTCCTCCGGGATCCGTCAGTAGCTTCGAGGCGTTGGCCCGACTCTTCATCACCCAGTTCATGGCTAGTAGGAAACGAAGGCGCCCCGCGGCGTACCTATTGACCGTCAAGCAAGGAGAGAAGGAAAGCCTGAAAGAGTACCTGTCCAGATTCAACAAAGAAAGGATGACCACCGACAACCAGGACGAAAAGATCACCCTAGCGGCCCTCCTGGGCGGCATATGGCCCAGGAGCCCCTTCATGGCGGAGATAGCCCGCAAGACTCCCACCACTTTGAACGGGTTCATGGATCAGGCTGACGGATTCATCAACGCCGAGGATACGCTCGAAGCCCTAGTAGCCCCGCGGCGTGGAGAGCTCCGACAGCACGATCGAAAGACAACTAGTGCCGGGGAAGGTTCCAGCAAGCATCGGGGAGGTGGGAAGTTCCCAGATGAGACGAGGAGAAGGGACCCCCCACGGGAACACAGACTGTCGTCGTGGCCTCAGTCCAGCCTGGCGGTGGAAGATCAGAGTCGGGCAGAAACAAGGCGAGAGTCCATCAGAAGAAGAAGAGGGGAAATGTATTGCGAATATCACAAGTCCAAGGGCCACAACACTGAAGACTGCCAGGCCTTGAAAAATAGTCAGAGGGATGAACGGATGAACGACCGAAGAGACAGAACTCGATCGAGGACCCCTCGTCGGGAACGGGAATCAAGTAGACACCAAGGCGAACCTGCGTCCGGCCGCCCAGCAGGAGAAATCAGAACCATCGTCGGGGGACCATCCCGAGGAGGGACTACGTCCTCCTCTCAGAGGGCGCACGCGCGGAGAGCCAGATATGGGGAAGTCTACTCACTGGGGCAGGCACCGAGACAGGGCTACCCGGGCCCCAGAGGGGAATCGATAGTGTTCAACGAGCAGGATGCGAAGGGGATCGCCTTTCCGCACGATGATGCCTTGGTGATATCAGCATTGGTGGCCAATTTCACAGTTAAAAGGATGCTGATTGACAACGGGAGTTCGGCCGATATCTTGTTCTGGGAGGCCTTCGTGCAGATGGGGATCGACCCCGGCCTACTCCAGCCTATCCGAGCCCCCCTTAAAGGATTTACAGGCGAGGCAGTACACCCCGAGGGCCTAATAACTCTCCCGGTTTTGATGGGCTCCGCGCCCAGGACCGCGTCCATCATGACTGAATTCCTGGTCGTGAAAGCTCCCTCCTCCTACAACGCCATCCTAGGGAGGCCGACCCTAAACAACTTGAGGGCAGTCACTTCCACCTACTACCTCAAGATGAAGTTCCCGACCGACAGAGGAGTGGGCGAAGTCAGAGGAGAACAGGTAACCTCCAGGGAATGCTACGCCCGGGAATTGAAACACAAGGGTAGTTCCGTGGCTACGATCTCCCTGGAGGACGAGCATGTTGAGATTCCGCCGGCACCTCCCCGAGCAGTATGGGACGACGAGATCAGAGACGAAGCGACACTGCGCCAAGCGGAACCCAACGAGCCTCTGGAGTTGATCCCGGTCGATAGCGACAACCCGGATCGGACATTACGAGTCGGAACCAGAATGGACCCGGGAGTACATACGGAACTCAAGGCTCTCCTCACCGAGCACAAAGATGTATTCGCCTGGACACACGCAGATATGCCCGGGATCGATAGGTCTGTAATGGAACACCGACTATGTGTCAACCCAACTGCCCGCGCAGTTAGGCAAAAAAGAAGGAGCTTCTGTGCTGAGAAGTACGCCGCCATTGCAGAAGAGGTGGACAGACTCCTGTCCGCTGGCCTCATCCGAGAGGCTCACTACCCGGAATGGCTGTCCAACGTAGTACTGGTAAAGAAGACCAGCGGGAAATGGCGCATGTGCGTGGACTTCACCGATTTGAACAAGGCCTGCCCTAAAGATAGTTTCCCTCTACCGCGCATCGACCTTATTGTGGACTCGACTGCTGGGCACTCTCTCCTCAGCTTCATGGACGCCTATTCGGGTTACAACCAGATCAGAATGAGCACAGCCGACGAAGAAAAAACGGCATTCATTACAGACCGCGGGCTCTATTGTTACACTGCCATGCCGTTCGGACTCAAGAACGCGGGGGCCACTTATCAACGGTTAGTTAACCGTATGTTCAAAAAGCAAATCGGGAGAAACATGGAGGTTTACGTCGATGACCTCCTGGTCAAGAGCCGCTCTCCTAACGATCATATGACGGACCTGAGAGAGGCCTTTTCTACCCTGCGACACTATCAGATGAAGCTCAACCCCGCCAAGTGCACCTTCGGGGTCGAGTCCGGCAAGTTCCTAGGGTACATGGTCTCTGAACGAGGAATCGAGGCCAATCCCGAGAAGATACGGGCTATCCTCGGAATGGCACCACCAAGGAACCTGAATGAAGTCCAGCGATTGGCTGGCCGAATTGCTGCTCTCAGCCGGTTCATAGCAAGGTCGACCGATCGATGCCTTCCCTTCTTCCAGGTCCTCCGAAAAGCACGTGAGTGGGACACATCGTGCGGGCAGGCATTCGAGCAACTCAAAGATTACCTAACTTGTCCCCCGTTACTTAGCCAGACAGCTCCCGGAGAGACCCTTGTGGCTTATTTGGCAGTCTCGCCTCATGCAACATCTGCGGTTTTAGTAAGAGAAACCGATCGGGGTCAGAAGCCTGTGTACTATGTCAGCAGGGCACTCCAAGGAGCAGAGGCCAGGTACCCCCGTACGGAGATGATGGTATTCGCCCTACTGACGGCTGCGCGCCGGCTGCGTCCATACTTCCAAGCCCACACCATAAGAGTGATGACCGATCAGCCCCTCGGAACCATTCTCCAGAAGCCCGACACGTCCGGACGGTTAGCCAAATGGGCAATCGAGCTGAGCGAATTTGACCTAACATTCCAGCCCCGAACAGCGATGAAAGCTCAAACATTGGCAGATTTTGTCGCGGAATACGCGGGGTTTCCAGAAGAGATCCCCAGTGAACCTCGGAAGCAGGCGTGGCAGCTATACGTTGACGGGTCCTCATGCCGAGCCGGGGGTGGAGCAGGTGTGCACATCGTCACCGATCAGGGCGTCCAACACAACTACGGTATAGGCCTAACCTTCAAGGTAACCAACAACGAGGCAGAATACGAGGCCCTCATAGCCGGAATGACAATCGCTAGGGCCCTCGGGGCGACTGAGCTGGAGGCCCGAACTGATTCTCAAATAGTTTTTCACCAAGTACTCGGCCAGTGCACCACCAAGAGCGAGAAATTGAAAAAATATCTGGAGCTCGTATGCATCGAGAGAGACCGATTCAGTTACTTCCGTTTACTGCAGATCCCAAGGGAAGAAAACCATATAGCGGATCGGTTGGCAAAGGTCGCATCGGGAAAGGATGAGCATCCTCCCCCAGAGAACACCGAGATCAGAACGATAGATACTCCCTCTACGGGCAGCGGAGTCGGAGTAGTGGCTGTCGCAGATCCCGACTGGGCAACCGATATCACAGCATACCTCCGTACAGGCACACTACCTCCCGACCCGGGCCAGGCCCGCAAGATAAAGAACAGATCGTCCAGATTCACACTGATTGACGGGTCGCTGTACAGGAAGGGCTTCTCTGAACCATTGCTCAGGTGTGTAACAAAAGAAGAAGGGCAATATATACTGGCCGAGATCCATGAAGGAATCTGCGGGGCCCACACGGGGTCTAAAACGCTAGCCGCCCGCGCCACCCGTGCGGGGTACTACTGGCCGTGTTTGTTCCAGGAAGCGAAAGATTTCGTCAAAAGGTGCCCGAAGTGCCAAGAGTACAGCCCAGTGTTGCACTCCCCATCGGAAGAACTCACTTCGATAACGTCCCCCTGGCCCTTTGACCAATGGGGACTCGACCTCATAGGACCATTCCCAGTAGGGAGGGGTGGGACTAAATTCATAATAGTTGCAGTGGATTATTTTACGAAGTGGGTAGAGGCCGAAGCCCTTGTCAGTATCACTTCCCAAGCCATCACAAAGTTCTTATGGAAGTCAATTGTTTGCCGGTTTGGGATACCTCAGAGCTTCATATCAGACAACGGAAAGCAGTTCGATTGCAGTCATTACCGAGAATGGTGCTCCGAGTTGAAAATCAAGGTGAGGTACTCTTCTCCCGGCCACCCGCAGGCCAACGGACAAGCCGAGGCAACCAACAAAACCATCCTCAATGCGCTAAAGAAAAGGCTCGGAATGCACAAAGGGGCTTGGGCCGATGAACTTCCAGGGGTCCTGTGGGCATATCGCACAACGGTCCGAACCCCCACGGGTGAAACACCGTTTGCCCTGACCTATGGCTGCGAGGCCGTGATTCCAGTCGAGGTCGGGATGCCCACCCTACGAATCCAGCACTATGACGCTGCTTCCAATAATGCCAAGATGATGGAGCGTTTAGACTCTTTAGAAGAACACAGGGAAGAGGCCAACGTCCGACTTGCCAACAACAAACGCAAGGCAGAACAATACTTCAACAAAAGAGTAAAGCCGCGCCGCTTCAAAGTCGGGGACTTAGTGCTAAGACAAACGGGCGTCACGACTCCAGCACAAGGAAAACTGGGACCGAAATGGGAAGGGCCTTACGTAGTGACGGCAACGAACAGACCTGGGTCTTACCAACTCAAAGACAGCTCCGGAGCCTACCTACCCCACCCCTGGAACAGTGAGAGGCTTAAGAGGTACTACGCGTAACAATTACTAATGTA
Source organism: Platycarya longipes (assembly GCA_036559045.1). Lineage (NCBI taxonomy): Eukaryota > Viridiplantae > Streptophyta > Magnoliopsida > Fagales > Juglandaceae > Platycarya > Platycarya longipes. The sequence continues at coordinate 2,443,492 of CM071793.1, forward strand.
ATTTATTCCCGCTGATGTAATTTGCTCCTTGAAATTATAAAAAGACCGATGTTATTCATAACCAATGCATTATGAAGTTCTCGACAAACGCCTCGGAATCCCACGCGATGTGTCCGACTCGGAGTCCCGCGGGGTCGGTCAATCCACCCACGCGATGTGTCCGACTCGGAGTCCCGCGGGGTCGGTCAATCCACCCACGCGATGTGTCCGACTCGGAGTCCCGCGGGGTCGATCGATCCACCCACGCGATGTGTCCGACTCGGAGTCCCGCGGGGTCGGTCAATCCACCCACGCGATGTGTCCGACTCGGAGTCCCGCGGGGTCGGTCAATCCACCCACGCGATGTGTCCGACTCGGAGTCCCGCGGGGTCGGTCAATCCACCCACGCGATGTGTCCGACTCGGAGTCCCGCGGGGTCGGTCAATCCACCCACGCGATGTGTCCGACTCGGAGTCCCGCGGGGTCGATCAATCCACCCACGCGATGTGTCCGACTCGGAGTCCCGCGGGGTCGGTCAATCCACCCACGCGATGTGTCCGACTCGGAGTCCCGCGGGGTCGGTCAATCCACCCACGCGATGTGTCCGACTCGGAGTCCCGCGGGGTCGGTCAATCCACCCACGCGATGTGTCCGACTCGGAGTCCCGCGGGGTCGGTCAATCCACCCACGCGATGTGTCCGACTCGGAGTCCCGCGGGGTCGATCAATCCACCCACGCGATGTGTCCGCCTCGGAGTCCCGCGGGGTCGGTCAATCCACCCACGCGATGTGTCCGACTCGGAGTCCCGCGGGGTCGGTCAATCCACCCACGCGATGTGTCCGACTCGGAGTCCCGCGGGGTCGGTCAATCCACCCACGCGATGTGTCCGACTCGGAGTCCCGCGGGGTCGGTCAAACCAAACCATTTCGGAACTCTTGAACCCCGATCTTAAGCACATCCACCGGGCACGTTTGAGAAATTTTTTTTAAGTTTACACTTATCCAAAAAATTTCGCGGGGTAAAGACGAATGAAATTATGAGCAAAGCACCAGAAGAAGATTAAGTCAAAATTCATATATATTATCGGTCATACAAACTCGCTCGAATTGAGCTCGAGCATCATTACAAAAAAAAAAAAAAAAAAAAAAAAAAAAAAACTTGTACAAAAATCAGGTCAAGCCTCAGGAGGGGGCGGAGGAGGATTGAGGTCGTCAAAGGGAGGGTAGCCGCGCTTCCCGATCTTCTTGACGAATCTCTTCGCAGCCCGGTCTGGACGAAGAGACCTCACGCTTATCCTCTGAGGATCGAGCTGGGGATCCACCAAGAGCTGGGATCCTAGTCGGCGAAGGCCCTCGGCATAACCGTGCCCCCAGGCAGAGTTACGGATCGCCACCACTCGGGATATCTGCGGCTCGAGATCAGCAATCCTCGAGTGGGCCTCTTCCAGAGCACTCCGAGCACCCGCGAGCTCGGACTCCCGAGCAACCCGGACCTCCTCAGACCGCGCCAACTCCGCTTGCAGGATCTCCCGGGCGCGCCTCGAACCGACCAGTTCCTCCTCCAGAGCAACCCGAGCCTGCTCGGACATAGCTAACTCCTCTTCCCTCAGAGATAGAATCTGAGAAGAAGCTGCCAGCTCCGCTGTCCGAGCGGTTAGCTCGGACTGAAGGAGGATCTTGTCCTGCTCGGTGGCCGATCTTGCGTCCACGAGACGGGCATTCCTCCGATGGGCCACTGCCAGCGACTCCCGAGCCGCCTCCAGTTCGGCTCGAAGGGAAGAGTTGGCTCTCTCCAGCCTGCTCTTTTCCACCCCCAGCTCCTCGACCGATCTTATCAGCCCTCTGCAAGTTTCCTCCGACTGCTCGAACTGATCCCGTGCCTGCCGCAGCTTGTAGAGCCCGAACTTGCAGACGGTTCCGAGCTCACTGTTGAACTCGGCAAGCTCGGCCAGCTCGGATCCCACTGTCCGGGATATCTCCATGGCGACCTAAAACACCGAACATACAAAAAAGAGGAAGAAACACTTAGCAAATTTAAAAGAAAGGACCACCCGAAATTCGACAAGGCCTACCGAACAAACCTGAGTCAGCAGAGGCTCCAGCATCGAGGCCACCCGGGCGGTAGCATCCGCCTTCGCCTGATCGAATCGGGAAGGCCGCTCCGAACCGGTCTCGTCGGCCTGACAAGCTCCTTCCTCTGAACCCGACCCGAAGAGCTGCCCGAGCACGGCGACCCCACTTCGGAGCCGAAAGGGAGATGGGGGTCGGGGAGGAAATTCCGAGCCCGGAGGTGGCCCTGCGTCCTCAGAGTGAACCCCCGAGGTCGACCCCCTCTCGAAGGTCGGAGGTGGGCGCTCAGGAGACTCCTCGGACTCAGTGACCGGTCGACCGCTCTCGTCTCCGACCTCCGTATGGCTCCCTTCCTCGGGATGGTCGTACCCCCTCGACCTCTCGGAGGTAGCCTCGTCCCGACCTTCTTGGGCCGGAGCCCCTTGCTGCTCGCCTCCCTCGCGAGCGCCCTGGGAATGGGCCTCCTCGCCAGATACTTCATCTTCCCCCTCGGAGGCATCTGAGTGGCGCTCGGAAGATGAAGGGGGAGGAGTGGGCAACTGATTTGCCCTAGCGGTTTGCTCCTCCGACTCCTGCCGAAAGACCTGCGCAAATGGCATGGCCCCCTGAGTCAGATCGGCGGCATGTTCCAGAGCCTCCTGGAAGGCGCGCTCTATCTCCTCCCCGTCTGAGGAGTCAACCCCGGCCCGGTCCATCGCCTCGATCTGGGCTTCCATGACCGTCCGCCCGGCCTCGGCCCTCATTCCCTCGGTCTGCAGGAACCGAAGCTCGTCCGAGGACGACGACGAGGAAGTCGGCTCGGGGCGTCCCGCGGGAGAGTCTGCAGGGGGGGCACCCCCGTCCGGAACCTCGGACCGCGGACCCTTCCCCTTCCTCTGTTTCTTGGGTCGGGCGCCACGGCTCGAGGTAGCCTCGCCGGCCCGACTCTTGGTGCGCCTCTCTCGTTCTACCCCCCGGTCAGAGGCTCGCTTACGAGAGGAGGTAGGAGGTTCTTCCGGGGCAGTGAAGAAATTTTGACCCTCTGCATAGGACCGGTCTGGTCGGGTCAAGAACTCCTCGATGTTCTCCTCGGTGAGGAGATTATCAGACCACAGCCGATCGGGATCCTCCGCCCCCCAGGAGAGCACCGCCTTCACCCTCTCAGCCTCCTGGGCAGTGAGGGCAACCTCCATGTGTGTCTGGGAGGGGAGGAAGCCCCAGTCTTTCTGAACGGGGAAATCGCTCCCCTCTCCCTCCGGGAACTCCCACTCCCTGCCCGAGACGTAGAAGAACCTCTTGTGGTAGTCCCGGGCACTCGAATGCCTCTCCTCCATCCTGATCAGCCTACATTTCGGCTTTATCTGGAAGCCGGCGACATTCCCGTCTCGACGAAGGAGCCGGTACAATGAGAAGAATTCTCGAGCGGTGAGGTCGGGATAGGGATCGTTCTTCCCGGAAAGAACGATCCTAAACGCCACGCAGGTGGCCAGCAGGATACGCCACCCGTTCGGCATGAGTTGGACAGGAGCCAAGCCCAAGAAGTGCAGGACTTCCCGAACGGGCCGAATGAAGGGGAGGCGTAGTCCCTTCGAGAGCATGAGGGAGAAGAGCACGACCTTCTGAGCCCTCCCATCGCGCTCACAGGCCCTGACTCCATCCCCCGGGGCCTCCAAGGTGTGCCGCCAGGAAATGTGGTGCTTCTTCCTAAGCGTGTCCACATCAGAAGATTGCATGGTGGACACCCAGCCGTTGCCGGCGAAGAAAGGGCATGGATCAGAAGCGGCCATGGGGGCGGAAGCAGGGAGTGGCAAGGAAGCAACGAAGAAAGGATGAAAAATGGCGAAGAGCAGAGGCAAGGAAGGATGACAGCAGAATGACGAGAAAGCAAACAGTGAAACGAGGACAGGGACAAGACCGCTGGGTAATTTATACCCAGAAGCAAAATTTAATGCGGGCAGGAAACGAGGCCGCGCCGAAACTGTCACCTCAGACGTGGCCCTTGGGAACAGAGAGCACGCCCCGAACTAGCCAATCAGAGAAAAGAAGCGTGCGCCGAAATGACAAGTCAGTTAATGATGGCCACGCGCGTGCGCTTCACCATTTAATAACGGATCACCGACGGTTCGGGAATCGGAACGACGGCACAATTAAATTTCAAAACTGCATTGAATGCCTGACACGGAATGTGACGGGCCACGATTCGGCATTAATTAGTCAGAATTCAAAACGTCCCTCTGAAGTCCGGTCGGTAAACAAAACGACACGTCAGCAAGCACCGCCCGAACACGTCCGGCCTCGTGTTCCCGCTCGGGAGGGGAGATAGAGGAACACCGCCCTGTGTCAGAGGACAGTACAATCGAAGGAAAGGAAGACCCTAGCTCTGGAACGTTCGGAATTTCCATCGAAGTGCCTTCGATGAAAACTCGCGGGGTACTGAAAGGGGGTCAAACTTGCCCGGGTCGGGGCCCACGAGGTCAGCAGGCCCACGGCCCGTTATCCGCACCCACCTCGACGCAACGTCCGAATTCAACTGGGAAGACCGAAACCGGGGGGCGAGCCAAGTCCCTGGTTACCCCGATCTGGGCAGGAGATGGCAAAATCGGTCTCAAGAACACGCTAAGAGCAGAACGGCGGCTCACGTACCGATATGTCTCCTGGGTCCATCTCCCATCGAGACACTCCCTCATTTATGACCGACAGACGGCCGCCGGTCTACAGACCCCCCCCCATTTAATGCAGAGACGCCACAAACACACGGTATTAATTACTAAATTGACAAAAGATACCGCTGCATTTAATGCTCCCGTCCAAAAGGGTCTAATTGAGCATTAATTGGAGGGATACTCAATTAATGCGATAAGACCGACCGAATCAGACCAGGTTTCCTTATCGAGGATGACGGACGGGTGATGTCCCGATTTCCGGCACTCTCACCACCCTGACTCCCCCGAGGAATACCTATAAATAGCACCTGACTAACGACGGGAAGACGGTACATTCACAAATTCTCTTATTCCCTCTATCATATTTCTCCTCCTATACACTAACTTGATCGTCGGAGCGGTCCCGGACCCCGACCTTCCTTGTCCTTGTTTTGCAGGTTACAGCCCCACGGGATCGGTAGACGAGATAGCAGAATACGTCCTTAACACACAGTTTGAAGAAGAAATAAATTATAGTAAGAAGCCAAGAATTCCAAATCCGTTCATCGCTTTCAGGTTCGTTTGGTTTTGGAGTTTGGGACTTCCCGAATGCTGCATCCTCAAGTATAGTACACTATTAAGAATGAAATCCGAGAATGAGACTTCCCGAATGCTGCGTGGACTTCATCACTGTAACTCCCAGTGGTTTCAAAATCATTTGGGAGAGAACCTTGCAGTGGAGGGAGCCCTATGAACATCGTGACGGAGCTTCAGCGAGGCTGTAGTTGATGGAGGCAGGACCTAGTTGAGAATGATGGCGTCACCGAAGCTGGAGGAGCGAGATATTCTGGAGTTTTAGCCATATAGTTAGGGTTTTGTAACCTTAAAAACGAGCAATGGAATACCCGTTATCGATTTAACGGGTTATCGAGTCGGGTTATTGGATTGAAACATGTCGGTGAAATTGGTCGGGTCGAAATACCGATTTTTTTGTTCAGCCCTATTGTCCATAATTGATTGTATTCCTCTGTTTGGAATAGTCTTTTGTTCTTTTTATTTGGCGACAAAGTTGTTGATTCCTAATATGTTGAACAGACCATGAAAACTTTCCTTTTTTACTTTCTCTGAACCTTTGTTTTCCTCTGACTTTCGTTCTCTTACTTGTTTGAGGATTCAAAAATGCTTCCGGTAATTAGGACGTTTTTGTTGGCAAACTGTCACTAATCCCCGAAGGCTACATCACTTATAAAAAAAATAAAAATCCCCGAAGCCTACATTGATAGAAAATTGACTTTGATTTTACATGAAATCAGGCTCAAACATAGTACAGCCCGGTCTGATATCATAATAAGGTGGCATATACCTTCATCGAAAATCCTCAACAATTACATCACTTTTTAGCTTAATACAAATGATAATTTATCATTCACACCGACCAATTTAATTGTTATCTACTTTTTATGTTATATTTTGAAAGGAATGTGAAAGGGTTGTTCTAAGCGTTGGATGTTGGGGGAACAAACTTTCGGGTGCTGAGGGTGCAGTTATGCTCTATTTTAGCTGGTGCAGGAATGAGAAAGGGTTGTTTTATGCCATGGCTATGCTCCATTTTAGCTGGTGGAAGTTTGCCGCTTGTTGAGTCCTGTGGGCGAGAGGAGAGACGAAGCATGATCGAATTAATTTGGGCAAGGGCACCAACAAAGTTCTTCGTTTGGGCGAGAGGAGAGACACGATTTCTGATATGAATGAAACAACGCTGCGTTTCATTTTGGACTGGATTGCAGTCCCCTACCTTGGACTGCAATAAGCATTTCTCAAAAAGGAATTCCATCGACAAGAAGAAAAAAAGTACGCTTTTTGCATGATCAATGGACACTATCAAGACGAGAGAACGTTGGAGATGGAGGAGTTTTTGGCAGTCAGCAGAAGAACATCAGATTAATGTGAAATTGAAAATCACAAGGATCTGAGATTAGCAAGAGAAAATGACTGATCGATCAGTGGAGGTACCACTTACAAGTTTTACAATTAATCAAAGCCAAGAAAAAGCAAAAAGTTAAAAGCCCCATTCCTACTGGAGAGAAGTAGAAAAGTAGGATAGAACTGGTCATGATCATGGGGAGGTGACTTTGTTTCTGATTCTACTGGAGCGCCTAACAGGAGTAATTGTCTCCTCGTCTTCATGTCCCTGATCAACATAAGACAATATGTTGTGTTGGCCGTTGGGTTATATTTTATAAGATTTTTGAAAAATAAAAGCTTGGAGATTTAAATACTTACATGCTTGCTCGGAATCTTCTCGTAGGTGGTAAAACTGCCGTAAGAAGGCGAGCCCATGGAGTAGCCTGAGGAAGTCGCTGCAATTGAGTCTCTCTTATGGTTCTTTCCTGTCTTCCTCCTCTCCTGGCTCTGAGCTTCACTTGACACCTCGAATCCTTTCTTGCTGTGAGATGCCGAGATTGTCTGAAAGCTGCTCATTTCCGAAGGACATGATTCTCCATCCACGTCCATCTCAGTCGGCCAATTCCGAGAACATGGCCTCTCTTTTATTGGACTGAAATCAAATTTTTTTGTCAGCATTGGTTGCTCCACGTTGACAATAGTCATGGGGGTTGTGTTTCCATCTTTCATCACAAAGATGAAAGCTGAAGCTGCAATAAGCGTCAAAACCAGCAGAGGAATTCCCAGCAAGTTGGCTCTAAAAAATCCGTCTTTTGTCACATAAACTGTAGACTCCGAAACTTCTGAACTACGTATATTTTCGGCTGAAGCACCCAATTCTGAGCTTTCAGGATCGATACCATCTTTAACTGACTCGATTTTGGTGAAGCCAATCTTCTCACTTTCACCTTGTAATATTTCACCAACTTCAGAAACTTCAGGTTGAATTTCGTCTGCCGTTGGAACCATAATTACTGGCTGTTCCTCGTAGTTTACGTTACCAGCAATCAAAATTACTTCCTGGGTCTCCTTTGCTTCCTCAAATTCTGTAGTACCATGTTCTTCTGAGACATCTTCCATCTCTTGACTTACTTCTCCTTCATAATCCTGGTCATGATGCTGTCCCGAAGCCTCTACAATGTTATCATCTGCTTCGGGCTCAGGCTGCCCCTCCTCTTCTGGTCGTTCACCGTCTATTTTCGACTCCCTCATTGATCCCAGCACATTGTGTTCAGACTTCCGTCCTCTTCCTTTATGACTGTGACCAAACATAAGATACCCGTCGTCAACGCTAATATCCTCTGACAACGTGGTCAAGTTACAATAACGCAATGGACCTGAAATATGCACTCCTCTGAAATCTTGAATGAGCTTGGAGACAACGGAGATGGTGTTAGCATAACACAGCCAGAAATTTCGAGCTAAACCATCAAAATTTGCTTTTGCTAATTCAGCAATTTCGTACGAGTCATTAATCTTAAACAAGCTAGATACTTTAAGCACAGAGGGCTCAATGACTGGAGAATTAGTAACTGAGATTGATAAGCAAGCAAGCGAGAGAAGTAACAACAGCCCGACGCACTTCGATCTGGACAAGAACGGAAGCTTTGATCCCCATTTTGCTTCAATAATCTCTTCCTGCTCTTCTTCTTTTGATAGTTCACCTGAAGAGAAATCCTCATTTTCTCTCCGGGAATCATCGGAATCTGTTTCTTCTGTAACTTCAGCGTCGGAAAAGCTTTCCTCGAGTCGTCTGCCATCACTTTCCTTGTTGAGATAAAGCTCGATTCGAGGATTCGGTCTGTAATGGAGGAACTGAGGTCTTGGCGAGAGGTAATTGGCTTTAGGATCGTAAGGAGGCATTGAAGGGTTCGCATCAAGAGGCGATACAGTTGGACACGACCACGAACACGAAAAAGTAGGACTAATGTTCTTAAATGTCGGGTCATTATTAACACAATCATGTTCATCCGGTAACGATTTCGATTCAATCTTGAAAGTCAAAGGCACCCCAGAATCAAGGACTTCCTCGCATCTCAAAGCTTCTTGAATTGAAGAAACTGTAACAGGTGATTTCTCGTCATCCGCAGATTCAATCTTGTTCTCTTGCAAGCCAGGATCTTCCTTAGCATCGATATCTTCTACTACGTCGGAGAATCTCACTGATCGGAATGGATTCTTCTCGTTGGAGAACGAAAGGGAAGTCCGAGCAGGCTCGTTCCTCTCACCCAGTATCTTCTTCCTTGGAGACGCGGCGATCTTGGAAGCCGCCGATATCGTCGGAGACATAAAATTCTTTGTGCCTTTCGAAGAAGCTGGGGATCGGATAATCCCTACTTTCGCATTCTGGTCTTTTGGGTTTTCTTTATCCTCGCAACCTCGCGAAGAAGCTACGCTTTCTCTACCCATCGAGCTTATTTGCCGAAACTCTGCAATTCATCAACACGAAAAATGCCATAATTAGTCTTTTGTATAAACCCACAATTTCGCATTACAATCTAACCCGGAGTGTTCATAAATTAGAACGAACTTGGTGCAGAACTATAGAAAATAAGCTCCATTTCATTTAGATGAAGATACTTCTAGACAAATACTATCCATTTCAAAGTATAGAAAAAAAATATCGTTTCTTTGAATCTTGATTGAGTGTAGAGCATGATCATCGTGACAGAATATTTTCCAGGAAAATATTCCTCGCAACTATTTCCATCCAACCAAACAGACGAGGAAAAAATCACACAGCCAATTAATAGTAAAAGGGCCTCGGTTCGCTCGAGTTTCCTCTTTTCGTCTTTCCTTCTTGAATATCCAAGATATAAAATAGAAGGAAACGTTGGGAATCAATATTTTCCTATCATTCTAAGCAATTTGCTTCTACGCTCTCGGAAGCCAAACAGACATTATCAATATCGTAAACAAAAGAACTAGAAATAAAAGAAATAAAGAATGGGAAAGAGAGTCGAACCAGAAGGACTATTAGCCAGGGTATTCGGATTGGAGACTCTCTGATTGGCAACAATTGAGGGTTTCGTAAATGGGTTCCCACCGAAACTCCTTCTGATGGGATTGCTAATCTCCGAGTTTCTTGGATTGTGATTTTCCCTGCTTGAAATCATTGCCGAGGAGGATGATTTGTTTGAGGGCACGGCCATGGATTTCTGCGGAAGTTGATGGTGGGTTTGTAGCGGCGATTCAGAAAACTAGAGCGAAAATGAAAAAATCTGGAGCAATAATGGCAATGTTTTTAAGGATCTTGAAGGATTACAATTAGAGGCGGATAACCGGTGGCGGAGGATTTTATGTAACGGCTAGTTTTCTAAGGTGAAATGGAGAGTGTGGGTATTTAAACGGTGGAGAATTTTGACCGTTTGGTACAATATAAGAAGAGTTGATCGTGATCGTGAACACTATTATAGGTGCCGTTGGAACCGTTGATCGTGAACATTTTTGCATTTTGGAAGGTGTAGATTACGAATTGGGCATTGACGATTGGTACCCCGATTTGCAGGGAAATAGAAAACATTTTTTGTACTTTCATATTGATAATATTATTTGAAATAAATTTGATAGATAAAAACGATTGATTGAGTTTTTTATTTTTTAATTAATGATTTAATTTTTAATTAAGAAAGTAATTATTAATGAGTTAGTATTTTTTTTTTAAAGTACAAATATATATAAAAAAATTATAAAATGTATATTTATACTTCTCGAATAAATTCTCAACAACAATTCTCCAAAAGAATTGCAAAAATAATAAAAAAGAAAAAAAAGTGATATTTGGATGTTCGGATTTCATTCTTTGACATGATTGATATTCTAATAAGTAATGCTAGAAATAAACATCACAGATAAATGATGAACAAACGCCTACTAATATGATATGATAAACAAAACGTTTCGAATCTATATCATTCAATTTCAGATTCATTTATTTATTCCTCAACTTATATATGTTGTACAATACACAACAGACACCAAACATCATAAATTATTAGTTAGCATTTCTCTGTCGCTTGTCTGTAACATTTATCTCTAACATTTTTGTATTCTAATTGAATCTAACAAAAAGCAAAGAAAAAAGTTAAAATAGACAAATCAAGCCACTTCTATACGAAGGATTGGATATGGGCTATTTACAACTTGCCAATAACATAAGGATACATCAGATATTTCACAACTGATGAATAAAATCGGCCACATGGATATATACTAAAACAAGTTGAAGACTGTTGTTCGAGTCCCCCAAAAATCTCCCCCCAGATTGCTACTCCCCCCTCGCCCCCAAAAAAAATCCATAGAAGGAAAAATTCAAGTATCAAAACTTGCAATTTTTTAAAGGAGAAGAAAACCAGAGGAAGCGTTTGAAATTGAGAAAGAAGTTTGGAGGAGACAAATAGCTAGTTAGTAGTTTTCGTTGAAGAAATCGACATATTTTTGGGAGAAACATTTATTGAAAATTTTTGTGTAGCACCGCAATTTCTTCCAGTAAAGTTTTTATGGATGATTGGGTCTTGAAGAACCAAATCACAATGGGTTAAAAAACACAACCAAAACGAAAATGGAGGTATGAATTCGGGCACATATCTTGATAAATTTCAGCATAAAACGAATCAGGGGGTTGTGCAAGGGAGGAAGACAACGGCATGCTCTCTCTTTCTCGGAAATCAAACAATGTCCAAGGGTTTCTAATTTTTTGCTTTTTTTTATATATATAAATTTTTCTGCTTCTATTGTTCTTTACTTTCTCGAAAATCCAATGATGTGAAATCTCGTTTCTAGTTTTTTGCCTTTTTTTTTTTCCTTCCTATTTGAAGAAATCAAACTACTTCAAAAGCTTTAAGTTTAGATTTTGAAGAAACCACACTTGCGCTTCCTTCCTACCTGAACAATCTCATTTGCTTCGAAAGCTTTAGATGGAAAGTTTATGATTTTTTGCTGTTAGCATTTTTTCTTGCTATCAGTATTTCTTTCCTTCCCATCCGAAGAAATCTAAGGTAGAAGTAGTTTGATTTCATGTGGTTGAACACCACGATAACTTTTGTCAAACGCCTGTGCGGCGCCAAGTAAATGGTGGACTCGACTAATAGATTATATAGTCGGATCAGATATGTGATATCTCATATTTACGTATATTTTTAGTGAATGATTATTTAAATTATTATAATTAATGATTCTTTTATTTTAAATTAAAAGTGTTTTTCATTGTTTTGTTTTATGTTTTTGTTTTAGTTGTGGAATTTAAATAATATATTTTTTTGATTTTAATTAATATTTTGTATTTAAATTGCTCTTTAATTTAAATTAGTTTATTACTGAACTTTTAATATTTTATTTTATTAATATTGAATTGTAATGTTTACATTGACTTTTATTTATTTTATTGTATTCTATTTCTAGTTGGACTTCTTTTCTTTTTCTTCTTTTTTCTTTTTTCCTTTTTTTTTCCTTCCTCTGCATTTCCCCCTATAGCCCCCACGACACACACACCCTTCCCCCTAGGCCGTTCGGCCCTAGCCCAGCTCAGTCACCCCCAGCCACCATTGGCGACACCACCCCTTACATCTGAACTGCCGTCCACCAGCGACCTACCACCAGCAACCTAAGCTCTAGCCGGTTCTTCACCTCCCCTACACGGCCTAAAACCCGAATGGGTGTTGTGATATCTATTCGCATGTTTTTCGATCACTGTTGGCCACCCAGCTACACCGCCAACTTCCACCACCTCCCAGTGACCTCCGGCATCACCCCCAACCACTGGCACCACTCACAACAGCCCCAAATGCCCAATTTCGAAATGGGTATTCTAAACACCTATATATGGTTTTCTCCACCTAGTGCCGCCATGGGCCACCACCTGATCTCACCGCTACCACCAACGAGTTCCCCTTGCTTTGGCGACCATCCCTCTAGCACAGTTTCCCCATCCATGGCCCCATCTCTCGTGTATGAGTATAAACCTAAAAATGAGTTTTCACCCCTTTTGAGCTAAATCCGCCACTTTCCGGTGGTTGCATCGTCTCATCATACTTTCACGAGATTCTCCATTCTCCAATGTGTATTTTCCTAAATTTTTGTGTCAAACCGAATACCCTAACCCAATGTACGAAGTGACCTGCTATGAGTACTGTGGATCGACATTTATTCAATAATCTAGTTTTTACCCCGCTGTAAGTATTTTTTCAAATAAATTTTGAGATTTAAATATATTTTATATTAAAAAATCATGAGTTTTGATTGGTGGAATTTATTGGTTATTGGATATTTTGTGTATTGTCGTGTGCATTGCAAAGTGCATGCATGTTCATGTGTATATTTGAAAACTGGATTTTCATGTGATGAGAAATCATTATGGGTATGTTTGAACAGATGGTTTGAATGATTTGAAAGAGATGTACTGTAAGAATAATAGTAAGCAGGGATGATGGTAGAGTCCCGCTTGTAATTTCTACCTACGGTGCACGCGGTAGGGATGGTGGTAAGTAGGGATGGTGGTAGAGTCTCGTCTGTGATTTCCGCCTATGGTGCATTAAGTAGGGATGGTGGTAGAGTCCCGCCTGTGGTTCTCGCCTACAATGCTTGATAGATTGAAAGAGAGGTAAAAGAAACTGTAGGGATAGTGGTAGAGTCCCGCCTATAGTATTGATTGATTTTGTGGGCCATTTTATGGGAAAATAGCAAATTTTGTGAATGGATTTATGTGTGCCATTCTCTCAAAAATGGTAGTTGTTTTAATGGATTTATTTTGGGCCAAAATGAGATTTTGGCGGGAGTGAAAGTTGTTTATTTTAAGAAATATGATTTTTGAATCTTATGCATATGGTTTTATGTTCATGCATTTGTTAAATTGTTGATGCATGAATATATTTTAATCTTGTGGCTTGTTTGAATTTTACTTACCTGCGATATCATTTTTTGTATTGTAGATTTTGTTGTAGATGATGATGTAGAGCCTGAGGATGCGGATCTGTCGGAGAAAGTGATCTGAGATCACTTTCTTGTGGGATAGGAATTATGCCCGTTTTTAGCTATTATATTTTGGTCTGTATCGTATTTATATTGGATAACTGTATATCTTTTAAAGGCTTTTTTATTTTGAAAATCTGTATTTAAATTTTTGATATTTAGTTGGCTAACTTTTAATTATTCGCTGCAACTTTTGTTGTGCACATTTTGCATGTTGCACACACTTGAGCACTTATCGACGAGATATGTGATCCATATTATCAGCATCTCGACGTCTTGATTCTCATATTTTCTTAAGCAAGAATTGAATGCGTCACAGGATAGAAGTTATGAAAAGAAGTTTATTTCATATACAAAAGATCTTCCTTTGCACCCATTAAGATATTTTAACACCAAAATTTGAAGAGAAAATTTGAAAAGCGGTTCGGCTGCTTCTTATCATTAAACAACCCACCAATATCCCTACGCCACGTAAACGATTTATTGTGTTTAATCTATATCTACATACAATTGATCAGACTCCAAATAGCCCCTCCCTCACCCCTTTTGTTTTCCATGCCTTCAAAAAAGGCTGTCGAAATAGAGAAAACAACTGAAATGGCACCAGTTGCAAAGGAAAAAAAAAAAATGAATTTTGGGTTTAGACAAAAAGAAGTTCCATTGTTTGCCGTCCAACCATTTTTCTCATCACTAACGCACTTCTTCTAAAAAAGGCACAAAAAATTTGACCAAATAGAGAATCTAAGAACGATAGTCTAACCCAAAAGAGAAAACAATTTCAAGAAACAATGCCTCGATCACGCACTCTATCTCCATCGAACAAACCCTTTGATTTTAAATGCTGTATGAATTTCCAGATCGGCCACAATTCTTTAACAGACAAAATTTAAAGAAGGCAAACAAATATCCTCGGGAACCCATTTACTTAGCATATTCTCTCATCCCTGCACCATCCTTTATCTTGCGTATAAATTTTGTAGTTACAAAATAATTTTAAGTGAAATACTTTAATTTTGTAGGCCTGTTTTATTTTTAGAAATAAGGTGAAAATAAGATGAGATAAATTGAGATTAAAAAAAAAAATTTAATAAAAATTTGTCATAATATATTTTTTAATATAATTTTTATATTAAGATTTGAAAAAAATAAATTATTTATATTATTTTATATTAAAATTTAAAAAATATATAATATTATATAAAATAAAATGAGATGAAAATATGTGTATCTTGTAAACAAATCAAGCCTTAAAGTCAATCAGTGAAACAAAACCTTTCTTTCATCTACAAATATAAGAAGAAAAGTTAGATTTTTTTTTTCTGAGTGGCCCATAGAAGTGAACTGACGAAGGAATTTAATCTTGGACAGCGGACTGAGATGGTGGAAACGAGGAAGACAAAGGGCTTCAGTCGAGCTGCTCTTGGTCGAAAATAGCAAGGAAGATGAAGGCTTTCAGACGTTCTTGTATGGTCGAGTCTATTGCTCTTAGTATGAAATTTCTGACATGACACTTCATGAATAGTTGGCTGTTATAACTTATAAAGCCGGACCGCTCCGCAGCAATTCCCAAAACCGAAATGCAATGCAATGGAATGGAATACATTCATATGTTCATGTAAGAGCATTTCTAATTATTGTTTAATTAAATTTTACTTAAAAATTATATTTTTACAAATTTTAATTAGTTAATTTTTACTATATCAAATAATAGACTCAACAAATCAATAGTTATTTTATTAAAATATTATTTTCTACCTTTTTATTTATTTTAATTCTAATTAAATTTTGAATATTGATTTATTATTATAAAATACACATTAATTTTTTAATATTCAACATCGAAATTTTTTTAATTGTTATATTTTTTAAGAATGAACACTTAAATATATCCAATAGTTTGCAGTCGAGAATATCAAAATAATAAACATTAATTATTATTAAGAATGAAAATTATTGCATGTTAAAGAACAAGATAAAAGAAAATTAACATGAGCATGACGTTGAAATAATTTTAGATATGTGTATGACTTTAAAATGAAAATAAAAATAAATAATGAATAAATATTTTAATCTTAAAAATTAATTTGATCAGTCCAAAGGATTAGTTATATTTGAAAAGTCAGAAGAAAAAAAATTATTTTAACTCTCAAATTATTAAGATTGTTACAGTATATTTTTAATATTTTTTAATTATTATTTGAAATGAAATCTAATTAATTCATTATCAATGTTCTAATGGAATACATTCATATGTTCATGTAAAAGTGCACCGGTCTCCGCGCGTGTAGGGATTACAGCATGTTTCTTCCACCGCACGTGCTCACTCGCCTATCGCGCTCTCCCTTGTGGAAAACTCATCCTTAAGAGTGACGCTGGGGACCGGTCCGGCTGTCTCCAGCGTCCAAAGCAGCCCAACGTTAATTGGGCTGCTTGATGATGAAAAATATATGAAAATAAAATAAAAAAATATAATTAAATAAAAAAATAAAGATTAAAAATATATTTAAAAAATAAAATAAACAAAACATAATAAAAAACACAATAAAAAACACAATAAAAAAATAAAAAATATAATAAAAAACACAATAAAAAAATAAAATAGAGATGAATTTAAGAAGAGATTCGGCTATAGAGCAAACGGAGCCACCGCCGGTGGCGGTGGGCGACACCGCCTCCGCCATCGGGACCGGCGGGCTTAGGCGACCTCACCCCTACGACGGCGAGCTCCGGCGAGCTTCGGTGTGCCCCGGCAGCCTTCAACCCATTTCGGACCCGTACGCCACCAGCGACGGCGGGCTGCTTTTGTTAGGGGACAGCCCGTCTGCCCCCCGGATCTGCCAATCCTTAAACCTCGAATACCTCCTCACCTTTCTCACGCTAAAAACCTCTCTCGGTCTCCGTAACTCCACCACGTCCCTCCTCCTCCTCCGAGCGTTCCCTCTTACATCTCTCCGCTCAAAGTCCCTCCCTCTTCCGTGCTCTTCTCAAAACCTTCTCCAAAATACTTACTAGAAATAGGGTCGTTTTCTCTGTCTTCGCTTCCGCTTCTACCCATATTCCCGCCACCAAATCGTCATTATCACTTCCCAGCAACTCTCTCGAATGGGTTAGTCGGACTGGATTCTGCGGCGAATTATCTGAGGCCGACTTGGGCCAACGGGTTCGGCTTTGCGGCTGGGTTGCGCTCCACAGGGTCCACGGTGGTCTCACCTTTCTCAATCTCAGAGACCATCATTCAGGTATGCGTTTCATCGGAAAATTATGATACGCATATAAAAAGGAATGGTAGGTAATATATGAGATCCCAAATTAATTGAGAAGAGAAGCCCTTGCTTTTATAAGATTTCAATAAAGCTCAAATTGTATTATCGAGTAGTTCTTTTAGAGTATAGGTAATGTGGTTTGGACTTTTTATTGTAGCGTTAGAAATGATATTATATTCCAATTAGAAATGTGGGACTTGAGCCATGCCACCTATAATAGATAGACCTGACTAGGATGTCGGACATTTAAGGAGTAGATTGTGATATATCATATAAAAAAGAATAGTAGGTAGTGTATTAGATCTCATATTACTTATGAATGAAAAGTTCTTGTTTTTTATAAAATTTAAATAAGGCTCCAATTATATTATTAACTAGTAATTTTAAAGTATAGACAATGTAGTTTGGGTTTTTCATTGTGGCGTTATAAAAATAAAATCTTTTTGTGTCTTGTGGTGCATTTGGCGGGAGTGGAATGATCGAACTTTTGAAGATAAGGAGTGGACGTTGGAGGAGCTTGTTTCTTTCTTTTTTAGTACTTTATTTTTATGGGCCATAGCTGTAGATTTCAATGGTCTCAATCTTCATGATTTCCTTGTAGCAAACAATCATTCCACGACCTAGTTAGGTCTTGACTCTTATATCGATCTTGTGTACTTGGGCTTGGCCTATTCTATTAATATAATTGTTTACTTATAAAAAAAAAAGTTATAAAAATAAAAGAAAATTTGACCTCATACGGCTCAGACTTTGCATGATTAGTGCAATATATTTCTTATTAGTTTCTTAAAAAACAAATGGTGCATTTGTTACTATTATGATTTTGAGGGTGGCGGTAGTGGTGATGATAAGGTTTTCTGAATAACATGTACACATAGCAGCTCCCTTCTTAATTTGGGTAGTCGCTAATTTGATTCTGTTTCGTGTCAGCGTAATGATCTTCTTTTTTTGGATGTTAATTGCATTGAACTGTAGGTTACAACTCTACCGGATGAGTTTCCTGATGCCCCTTCCACTGTTAATGACTTGAGGCTTGAGTATGTGGTTGCCGCGGAAGGCATTGTTTGGTCTCGGCCAAGTGAGTCGGTCAACAAGAAGATGAAAACGGGCTCAATAGAGGTAAATATTAAAATGTATAATTACTTATTTATCACGGTTGTTTTGGCTGAATTTTGTTGCATATTCTTGGTGGTCATGCAATTAAAGATAAATGAAAATGTGTGATTTTGGGACAGGTTGTCCAATCTGCATTATCTTCAATATACGTTTTGATGTAAATATAACGTACGGTCATACAAGTATGCCTGTAATGATGAAAAAATGAAAGTGGAGTGTACTTGTAATTGGTTAATTTTACAGTTCAACTTACACTGTTTGAGGGGATAGTTTTTACAATTGGATTGTATCTATTTCTACTTCCTAGATAATGCTAGCTGTATTCCGTTTATAATTCTCGTGTATTTGGGCTATGCCTCTTTCCTTTTAATAAAATCTTATTCTCAGAATCCCCCTTCAGGGTTTTTGCAGATACCTTGAAGAGTGGGGGAATTATTAAAGTGCTATGCGTGTCCTCAGGTGCTAAAAGTTATTCAAATACAGCCCTTAAAAAAGGTGATATTTATAATGAAGCTATCAAATCTGGAGCTAAGGGTTTACCTTTCTTGAAGGTCATGGATGATGGTAAACATATGTTTTGGCGGGTATGTATATTTGAAGGTGAAGAGATATTTTAGTTCCACCCTTGACAACAGCTTTGAAATCCTCATTTAGGGGGTCTTGAGGGAATTTCTGCACTGGTATCTAGTTTGGATCCTAGGAACAAAGAGCAACTGCTGAGTCGATGCTCTGCTGTACCGGACGACCTTATGTTGTTTGCAGTAGGTCAACAAGCATCAGTAAATAGAACTCTTGACCGTCTAAGGGTATTTGTGGCTCATGAGTTGAGCTTGGTTGATCATGTAAGTTTCCAATCTGCCCTCCAGTTTTTAGGATATGTATGATCACAGTGTCCTCATTTTCTCTTATTTTTATTTATTTTCTTGTGCTGATTCAATTTTGTGGGTCACTGATATCCCTATGTTTGACTGGAATGATTTGGAGCAGAGGCTTGAGGTCTGTTTCATATTTGTAATACATTCTTTTTTCGATAAGTATATTTGTAATACATTCTTACACAAGTGATTATTTCTCTTTGTGAAAAACCTCGCTGTTGATGGTTTCTTGATGTTATATGATCGCCATGAATCTTCCCATGTTTCTTTTTCTTTGTTCATTTTGATAAGTTTTGGCTGGAAGGTCATGGTATTGAATTTCATAGCTGAAATGATTATTGGCATGATAAATTCTTATATATTTTTTACTTTGCAAAAAAAAAAGTAGTGCTACATTCTAATTAATATTTTAAAAAAGTATCGCTACATCCTGTTCCTGTTTATCTGTTTATTACTTGAAAGTTTGCTTTTCCACTTTGTGATTTATCCAGTTAAGCACTCTGTTTCATTCTAATATCAGACTCCTGGCATAGGATAAAGCTGTGAGAATTTAAGATCGCTTCCGACTTATGTTAGTTCTTATACCAGCTGATCATTCTTTCTCGTCTCAAGTAATGGCATTCTGTTTTCATTTTGTTTTGTTGTTTTCATCTTTTTTCTAATTTTATTTTGAAGGATTTTAGTGGGTACCTTGTGAGATGAAATGAGTAGATGTCCTGTATGCATTAGTCAATGACTACTTTCTTTTTGGGCTGTTCCTTCAGATAGGGTTTTTGCCCTATTTAATGTTGGCAGAAGTAGTTGGGTGTCATCTTTCATAGCATTTTTTCTACATCTGTATATGTATGCATTATATTATAATTCTACAGGCCTTGCATCACCCCTTCACTGCTCCCAATCCTGAAGACATGAATTATCTTGCCTCTGCTCGTGCGTTAGCTTATGACATGGTTTACAACAGAGTAGAGGTGCTTTGTTATTTTCTTCTTATCCTTTTATTTTCTGACATCTGCAAACCTGAAGCTTTTACAGTTCTTCTCCCACTGATATAGACCAGTTATTACCATATATCCTGTCAGGTTGGTGGGGGAAGCTTGAGAATATATGAACGTGACATACAAAAAAAGGTTTTAGAAATTGTTGGCATCTCGCCGGAACAGGCAAGTGGATCCATAATCTTTTGGGCAGTGTGGTTGGCTTTTTGTATGGATATTTTGACATATATTTCAATTTGTATGTCACGTTCATATCTCCATTTGTCTATATATTGTAATTGCTCCCTTTTTTTCTTCTCTTCATGAAGCAGATGAGTGAATGATGTCTCATTAGCATTAGCTACAAGCTCAAAAGTATTTTTTGTGCTTACAAAAGATCAAATGGTGTTATGTACTAAGCGATCTTCACATCCTTTTGATCTTTGCGTACTATATTTACAATGTGAACTTTCCTAAAATAGCCAAACCATTGAAAAAGATTGTAACAGGCCAGAATTGGATTGATAATATTGCATTGAGAGATTCATATGCGGGATTGATTCTGCAAAACTTTGTTAAACAGTTAATATACGTTTGATCAAACCTCAACTGGGGGTACTACTCATTAAAGTTCTTACTATTCAACTTGAGGGTCTAATACATTTCTTAAGCAGATGTTAGTACTCTAATCCAATTAAAAAATTGAAGTCTGTCTCTATTAGCCCAAGTACAATTTGTGGCTTTCTCAGAAGTACTCTTTTTCTATGAGTAATATAAAATTTTATTGAAACTAGTAAATAGACATAGCCCAAATATATAGGAAGTATACAACAACGAACTCTTAATTACAACTCTGGAGCTGGAAAGTGATATAAGAAAATTTTGTAAACTGTTTCCATTAAAAACACTGGCAGAAGCCCAATACTAGAAGTACTCTATTGTAAGAGTCATGAGGCTTGGGGTTTCATTTAATCATGGCAACCTTTCTCCCTATTCTATCACCGCGTATGTAGAATACACATAATGCCTGTGTGCTTGTATGAAAATGACAACCGCTCGTAGCATGATAAATAAACTCTTGGGTTACTCTGCTGGAATAGAAATGGAATAGGAAAGGAGGAATGTTAAAAAAATTTGTCAAAATTCCTTCAGCCCCACCATCTCCTAGACTTTAAACCCTCCTTTTTAACATCTGGAAGAGGCTGGTTTTATTGAATACTTGTTTTTTTTTTTTTTTTTTTTGGAGGAAGTGTTGAACACCTTTTCTTTTCCCAATAATGTGTCAACGTTTCAATTTCCTACAGGCTGATGCAAAGTTTGGCTATCTTCTGGAGGCATTAGACATGGGTGGTCCTCCACATGGTATGAGACTCTATGCTGTAAACAAATAAAAGTTCAGTACTTACCATACATACCTATGTACATGGACATTTTCCTTGAACGAATCTACTAATTATGAAATCAATAGAATATTATTGGCATGCTGCATCATAGGGTTCTTCAGAGTAAGGGTAGATGTAATAAAATTTATGCGATATCTCTTTGAGTATTTTTTTTGTTTGCATTGGGCTGTTTTATTGGGGATTTATAGACGTGCCCCTGGACTCTTGTAGAGTAAATTGGCCCCACAGATTTTTTTCTCCAAATACAACATGTCGATTGACCTAAGCATTCGTGTTGGGAACCGTAGTTTTTATGAACAGCT